>CM076576.1:479753592-481194166 GCA_034641835.2 Pinus albicaulis
TATAGTGATGAATAGTGACCGTCACCTTTTCATATGAGAAATGGTGACGGACAATAGCTTCCGTCACCAAAAAACTGAACGTCACCAAAGGTGGCATCGCCGAAAGTATAGGTGTTGTGGTGACATTCAAGGTCCGTCACCAATAATGATTTATAGTGACGGATAGTGACCGTCACCATTTCATATGAGCAATGGTGATGGACAATAGCCTCCGTTACCAAAAAACTGAACGTCACCAAAGGTGGCGTCGCCGAAAGTATGTGTTGTGGTGACATTCAAGGTCCATCACGAATATTGATTATAATGATGGATAGTGACCGTCACCATTTCATATGAATAGCAACGAATTTTTGTGATGGACCTTTCATGGCCGTCACTATTGGTGCATATATATGGTGACGTTCATTGACCGTCACCATAAAATCATTGGTGACGTCAAGGTCCGTCACGAATAATGATTATAATGACAAACATTGACCCTCACCATTTCATCAACAACAACAATTTATGGTGATGGACCTTTAATGGTCGTCACTATTGATGCGTATATATGGTGGCATTTTTTGACCGTCACCATTTCATATTTTGGTGAGGGTCGAAAAATGTCACCATAAGCTCATTGGTGATGGTCAAAAGAGCATCTGTCACCAAAAACTGATCTTCATCATTCCCTATATATGAATATCAGGGCACGATGGAATCGAACCACCAACCTCATGCTTGTAAAGCAGGTGCTCTTCCATTGAGCTAGCACCCTTTAAAGAATTAGACTTTAAACTAGCAATTGCTCCTAAAGGTGCAAAGATACACCAAAGGAATAAGAACCAGGAAAACTGAAATAATTCAGTGTCTTTGCTCCTATTTTTATTCTACGACACTCTACAAAGTATGATCTTGATCTATGACGTATTTGTGCTGAGTGGTTCTAATTTAATAGTAAATGGTATATTCATATAAAATAAATGAATAACTGAGAAGCCTTACGGGCTAGTTTTTAATCCTTACACCAAAATCTCTTAATATTCAAGTCTATGGAACAACTCGTTCAAAGTTCAAACTGAAGTAGATTTTAAATGGAAAGCCTAAAACCAGCTAAGTAGTTTACAAGTTAACATTTTGGATATAACTTCTTTTCAATTTATATGACAAGTTATGCCATAACCTTGAAACTAGTTTCTTAGCTAAAAGACTTTCTTAAGTCAACAATGACAAAGAAAGATAGTCATGGCAAGCAAAATTCTCTTGTTTTTTCTAATGAGGGTGCATGTAACTTGATAAAGGTTGTATGAGAGTATCAAACCATAAACAATTTCACTAAAACATGGAAATGACAAAGTCTTGTTAAGCAACAAAATTTTAGTTGAATATACGAAAAGCATCGAGCTAAATGATATAATTAAACTAAAAGTAACTGTAAAAAAATGAAATTTCTATCATATACCATCTGGTTTGGTTAGTTCTTCAGAAAATGAAAGTGCAATTGCATGATCCAGCTCCTCATCTTGATTATGTAATGGACCATCCTAAACAAAAATGTCCACATACAACAATCAATGTTATTGTATTGGTAAGACTTTTGTTATAATATATCAAAGCATGTACTATGTAGGAGAATAACTGGTAGTTGAATTACTTCTCTACTCGCATGTACTACCTTTGGTAGTTGAATTACTTGGAAATATAAATCTTTATTAGAAGATAACGCAAAAAAAGAAAACGCCTTTGAATATGGATGGCCATATTGATTTTATAGAGTTATAACTGAATACTAAAGGACTAGGAATGCTATAATGAAATAGATGGATGGAGTGTAATAAAAAGAATTTGGATAATTTAGGTTGCAATATCTTTAAATGGAACTGCTTTTTCCTTTTGGATTCCCAGTCTTTCATATGCAAATAAAATTTTCGATTCAACCAAAGAGCACAATATTTTGAAGTCTTAGTTGCCTGAAACAGGGTAAGGACAACATTTGGAAACTGGGATGACTTTTGAAATGACCACTTTCAAAACCTTTGGAAACAGAGCAACGAACACTTCCACACATAGGTCCAAAAGTCATGACTGAGGAGCATGAGCACACCTAATTCAGGGATGATTAAATATGAAACGAATTGGGTTGCAATTATACTCAATTAAACATAAAGCAATGATTAAAATCTATATAAATTACTTAGAAGTCAAACATGACAACTTTGGAATATGGTAGAATGTTGGCATAAAAACTTTGTTCATTATACATTATCTTTCGTTCAATTTTGATGCTTTACTTCCAAATTAGGTGTTTTCTTTGTTGGAGATAGCAACCCGTACATCTAGGTTGAACCATTAATGATGCCCACAATGAAAGGGCATGTAGCTTAGTATTACAGCAGCACACTGGCCAAGGGAAAATCTGGGGTAAATCTTAGTATGTATAATTTTCAAAACGGGGATAGAGCTAGTTTTGCTTGAGGTTAGCCAGGGGACCTTAGACAAAGTGTGGCTTGACGAGGGTGTTGGAAATAGGAATACACACATCTAAGTTGAACCCTTAAGAGCGTCCCTCATGAAGGGGCAAGTGGCTCAGTGTTAGAGCAATCCCACCAGCCAAGGACTTAAAAGTTTCGAAAATGTTTCAAGTAAGAGACATTGTTAATTAGCCTATTGTGCTAGACCAAACGGTGGACGACCTGCATTAGAAAGTGTTTGCATGGGCCAAGTGGCTCAGTGTTTGAGTAATCCAACCAACCAAGGACTTAAAATTTTCGGAAATGTTTCAAGTGACAGAAAATTGTTAATTAGCCTATTGTGCTAGGCCAAATGGTGGACGACTTGCATTGGAAAGTGTTTGCTGACCAATATTGAAGCCCCACCCAAGTTCGAAACTCAGTTAACCCACCTCATGAAAGGGCAAGCGGCTTAGTGTTAGAGCAATCCAATCAGCCAGGGACTTTAAAGTTTTAGAAATGTTTCAAGTAATAGAGAATAGTTAATTATACAGTGATATGTGGTTTAACAGTAAGTTTCACTGGGTGAAACTAACGAGACCACGGTTCAAATCCCATTGAGTATATGGTCTCACTGGGTGAAACTAACGAGACCGCGGTTCAAATCCCATTGAGTATATGGCCTGCTATGATCTCGCCTCAAGGAGTAGACTCCCCATTTCCTAGAGTCTCCGCTCTTTCTAAATCATAGGATCTGGTATATCTGGCTTATATCTGGCTTACAGGTTGTTGGATATACTCTTGGTGTGATAAGGCAGCCACAAAGGTTGATCCTAGACCTCCCCCAGATTAGTCCAAGGAAGAAAGGTTTTGCTGAGCAATATTGAGGCCCCACCCAGGTTTGAAACTCAGTTAACACACCTAGCATGTCTGTGGGCAGTTGCATAACGCATTAGGTTCAGGAGTATAGGGTCAGTCCCTCAGACATGACCCTGGGCCTCCTCAGAGACAAGCAGTAAGTTTAGGAATTCTCCTAATACCCAAAAAATAAAAAATAAAGGAAAAAGAAAGAAATTCTCCTAATACTGAAAAAAAAGAAGGAAAAATAAAGAAATAGAAAGAAAAATGACAGTAGTTAATTACTGATTCTCGTGATTAAAAAAAAATTAAAAGAAAACATACAATAGTTAATTAGTAGTTTCCAACTTTTCACTAGCATGTCCTAAATTTTTTTGATGTATATGCAGAAAGACTTTGACTTCAAGATGACTCAGGGGTTGCTTTGTCAAAGTTTACTTGCATGCCAAAAACTATTCTGATGTCAACTGACATGGATAAAACATGATCATAAAGAGATAAAATCTGATAAAACTTCTACAAAAAGCATGGATGAAGTTCACACTCGACAACAAGAATGACGTGGGAAGAAACATCTAAAGAAAACTTCTTAAGGTTCCATCTTTCCACTCCTTAATGATAGGTTTAATAAAATAATCAGTTCTTAATGAAGGTGCTACCTCCCCGTTAAGTTATAATCTTCTGTTCCCACATTTTAAGAGTAAAAGATAGCATCTCAAGGCACTGGTGCTGTTATAAGTGAAATTGTAAGTAGATAGATTGTGATGTTTGGAATTTCTAAGTGACTGGTGTGGACTTCTTAAGCTATGGGTGGTTATTAAGCATGGAGTTAAGCTTGAACCCTGGGGTTTTCTAGTTCATAATTAAGATAAAATCTATTCAATGGTCAGAAATTGAAAATTCAGAAGTTGCATGAAGAGAAACACAGAATAAGCACCTGGAAAATAGTCTTGGAGAAGAAAGTGTACCCGCAATAGAATGAGCATCGACTCATGCTCAATTTCCAAAGGCCAAAATTATAACAAGTATGTATGGTATAAGCTGGGAGAACCTGATAAGACTGACCATCCTGAGCAGAAAATGGTTTAGGAGACACCTTGGAGAAGCCAATTGAAGAACCAGTAGGAGAATAGGACATCTTTATCTTATACAAGTTTGCAACAGGATATGTATTCCCTGATCCTTTCTCTGAATCATGGCTCTTCACCTGAGAACAACTTGTGGGTATTGACCTAGAGGTAGAATGAAGTCGGTGTGTCAAGCTTCTGGGAATAAATATATTGAGAAGAAACGGCTTAGTATTTTCTCCCTTACTCTTACCTGACCCATTTATATAGCTTCCACTTGTCTTCCTCTTGTCTTGCTTTCTTGAACTCCTCTCCTCTGCTTTATGTTTTTCTGTTCGCACTTCCTCATTTGATCTCTTCTGCATGGCAGCCTTCTGCTCCACCAGATCAATCAGGGACAATTCATAAGCTGATTCACGCATTCCTTCAAACATTTTCATGAGCTAGCTAAGATAACATAAGCAACAAGAAGCTAACAAAAATTCACAATTAATTATCAAGTTAAGAGAAATCTACCCTAATCTACAAGCATCTTGATTTCTCAACATGGTATCGGAGCTAGGTTGAAGGAAAATCATATTGAAGATAACAGTTTGTTGGCTTATTTGCTTATCCCTGTGGCACCTTAAGCAAAGTATCATACAAATTCTGTGACATCCTTTCCTTAAAATACGAATTGAAAGAGGCACAGTACCTCTGTGATTCAAGTTGAAGAAAGACATCAATATTCCTGTGAACCGAGCTCATCGATAAAGGAAGGACCAAAATACTTAAGGGATAGAAAAAGAGACCTATAATACATGCAAAGACTCTATGGCATTATCTTTGTAAGTCAAGGATGAAATTCATATCTCTGTTGTTGACAAAATATTTGGCATAGGTACACATATTTGAGTCTCTATGTTGATTTATGAAGTAAGTTTCCTGTACTAATGTGAATTTCAGAGGCACCTTCTCCTATGATAAGCATACAATTAATTATCTTTATAATCTACAAAGTACTCAAAGAAAAAGCAAATGGCTTATATGAAATCAGTTAAAAGAAGACAACCTATTGTGAAAATACTTTCAGTGGGAATCTGAGCATGACTGTGCGCTCCTTTCTGAATAAAAAAGACCAAGTGTATTCATGATATTTGTATAGTTTGAGTAACCAAAATACTGTAGCTGACATCTATTACTGTTGAGTTCAAAGGCTAGTTTGAGAGTATGAACAAGTCCAAAATTTCCATAATGATTGAAGCAATTTTGTTTGGGAAAAAACGAATATCTGAGGTATTGTTCTTCGATCAATACAAAAAGGTTTTGTGACACTTCTATGAGGTATATGAAGCTTACTATAGCAACAAATATTTGAAGATTCAAGGCATCAATGATGACACCAACATGAAATGATACAAGGTCTATCTAACACTATATAAGGCAACTCGACTCATTTTGGGAGACTATCCATCTTTGGGATCTAAAAAGACCATTATCTTCGTAATCAATGCAAATATGTGGCACTGTGAGATCAAGGATAGAAGTGTATTGCGATCTGAAGTTAAAAGAAACCAAAACCATGTGGATCATCTCTGAGGCATTTAAATGTACAAATGATGAACTTAAAGACATGCAAAACAAGTCTTATCTGTGACATAAAGGACTGAGCATCTCTATACCCTTGTGCAAAATGAATCAAAAGTCTGTGATCTAATCTATGCTACAGGACCAAAAGACTAAGGTACATATTCTATAGAAGGGACCAAAATCATCACTGTGAATAAAAGCCAAGATTCTGATCAATTCCAAGTCTGAAGCTGCACTTAATGACAGAATTTACATTTATGAAAATTCTGAGCATTTCTATGACAAGTAGAACATGTATATTTGTGATCTGAACTATACAAAGACATACACAAATTTTTGAATCATCAAGAATAAGAGTTTAGTGGCATCCTGTGTGAAAACCTGAGGGATGCTACTTTGTGACAGAATTTATTATGATGATATAAGGCCCATCTTTGTGACACTAGAATATGTAGCCAGTAGCAGCATTATATCTCTTCATAAGGACTGTAAGGGTATAGGGAATCTGTGATTTATAATTTTATAGCAGGAGGAAAAAGGGCACATCCAATTAAGGTCAAGAATAATCATCTCCTCCTCCTGAGAAAAGTCAAAGTGAAGTTCCTAAGAGAATTCAGAGTACTACAGAAACATCAACTTTGAAAAGTTCAGATTATGGTATTTCATGCTAGACAACAATTGTGAACGTTCCAATGCCTTTGGTTGAGCTTGTGAAGTTTCCAACATGCAAGAAACAAATTGGATAGACATTATGATTTGAAGTTACAAAATCTCAAAGATCGAAATTATATGGGAAAGAGGATCCTCATACTATCCTCACGTCAACCTATTGAAGATCAAATATGAACCCTTTGCATGAGCCCTCTTCATTTCATTGGTGGTAACAGTTTGGATTTTGCACAACTGTAAGCTAGACTCTAAAGACGCCATGAATGTAATGGCACTTGAAGTTCCAAAGAAAATGGATTTGAAGACTTCAAGACCCTATCGAAATGTATGTGAATTTGATTCTCGAGAGATTCCTTCAGTGGGTTTGATCAAGAACCTCCAAGTCCATCCAACAGCTTACCCTAATGTCTTCATCATTATAGACATAGTAGTTTTGGACATTTGTGCTACAAGAGAATGATGTTGTCACGCAAATGGACATCAAATAGGACACATACAAATGAATTTCTCATATACTACCATCCTAACTCCTTTTGTTGAGACAATTCTAATGTACAAAGAACCTTTCAGTGAAAACAATGTTGAAGCCCAAGGAAACTTGAGAACTATTTCACTTTTTTGGAGGAAAGCATGGGATCATACACTGTACTTGCAGCAGAGCTAGCACCAAGGAAAAAATTTACAGAATTTACATTTGTGAAAATCCTGAGCATCTCTATGACAAGTAGAACATGTATATTTGTGATCTGAACTATACAAAGACGTACAAAACTTTTTGAATCATCAAGAATCAGAGTTTAGTGGAATCCTGTGCGAAAACCGGAGGGATGCTACTTCATGACAGAATTTATTATGATGATATAAGGCCCATCTCTGTGACACTAGAATATGTAGCCAGTAGCAGCATTATATCTCTTCATAAGGACTGTGAGGTTATAGGGAATCCGTGATTTATAATTTTATAGCAGGACAAAAAAGGGCACATCCAATTAAGGTCAAGAAGAACCATCTCCTCCTCCTAAGAAAAGTCAAAGTGAAGTTCCTAAGAGAATTCAGAGTACTACAGAAACATCAACTTTGAAAAGTTCATATTATGGTATTTCCTGCTAGACATCAATTGTGAACGTTGCAATGCCTTTGGTTGAACTTGTGAAGTTTCCAACATGCAAGAAAAAAATTGGATAGACATTATGATTTGAAGTTACAAAATCTCAAAGATTGAAATTATATGGGAAAGAGGATCCTCATATTATCCTCGCATCAACCTATTGAAGATCAAATATGAACCCTTTGCATGAGCCCTTCTTCATTTCATTGGTGGTAACAGTTTGGATTTTGCACAGCTGTAAGCTAGACTCTGAAGACGCCATGAATGTAATGGCACTTGAATTTCCAAAGAAAATGGATTTGAAGACTTCAAGACCCTATCAAAATGTATGTGAATTTGATTCCCGAGAGATTCCTTCAGTGGGTTTGATCAAGAACCTCCAAGTCCATCCAATAGCTTACCCTAATGTCTTCATCATTATAGACATAATAGTGTTGGACATTCGTGCAACAAGGGAATGTTGTTGTCACGCAAATGGACATCAAATATGGACACATACAAATGAATTTCTCATATACTACCATCCTAACTCCTTTTGTTGAGACAATTATATTGTACAAAGAACCTTTCAGTGAAAACCATGTTGAAGCCCAAGGAAACTTGAGAACTATTTCACTTGTTTGGAGGAAAGCATGGGATCATACACTATACTTGCAGCAGAGCTAGCACCAAGGACAAAATTTATAGAATTTAAAAAAATCCGTCATTCAATTTACAAAATTTAATGACTGAATTTACATTTGCGAAAATTCTGAGCATCTGTATGACAAGTAGAACATGTATATTTGTGATTTGAACTATACAAAGACATACAAAACTTTTTGAATCATCAAGAATCAGAGTTTAGTGGCATCCTGTGCGAAAACCTGAGGGATGTTACTTTTTAACAGAATTTATTATGATGATATAAGTCCCATCTCTGTGACACTAGAATATGTAGCCAATAGCAGTGTTATATCTCTTCATAAGGACTGTGAGGGTATAGGGAATCCCTGATTGATAATTTTATAGCAGGAGGAAAAAGGGCACATCCAATTAAGGTCAAGAAGAACCATCTCCTCCTCCTGAGAAAAGTCAAAGTGAAGTTCCTAAGAGAATTCAGAGTACTACAGAAACATCAACTTTGAAAAGTTCAGATTATGGTATTTCATGCTAGACAACAATTGTGAACGTTCCAATGCCTTTGGTTGAACTTGTGAAGTTTCCAACATGCAAGAAACAAATTGGATAGACATTATGATTTGAAGTTACAAAATCTCAAAGATCGAAATTATATGGGAAAGAGGATCCTCATATTATACTCCTTTTGTTGAGACAATTATATTGTACAAAGAACCTTTCAGTTAAAACCATGTTGAAGCTCAAGGAAACTTGAGAACTATTTCACTTTTTTGGAGGAAAGAATGGGATCATACACTGTACTTGTAGCAGAGCTAGCACCAAGGACAAACGTAGGAAGAATGTGGAAGATGAACTTCGATTTTGAAATTTCAAAACAAGGTAATGGGGCAAGTATAATCCTAACCTCTCTTGATAAGGTATTGATTTATTTAGCTATAGATTGGAATTCGAAGCTACTAACAACATTGCCAAGTATGAGGCACTTTTGCTTGGTATAACTTCATCTAGAGATCTATGAAATAAAATTTTAGAAGTAATAGGTGGTTTTGACCTCATTGTATGCCAAGTGAAAGGGTTGCATGCTTGGAAAAATGAAAGGTTGAAAAGATATGGACAAGCAGTACCAATTTCCATAGACCAATTTGATATCTTGGGATTAGAAGTGGTGCCCAAGGCCATGACTGAAAAAGTCGAAGCTTTAGTAGTTTCAACCGCCTTATTCAACCTTGTCCAAAGCTAGAACAAGGTGGCCGAATTGAGACGATTTACACACCTTCAATTCTAGACAACATCAAGCATTGGTAAGTTTTTGAAGGTAATGCAGAAATAGTTGGGTTCCTCAACAAAACAAAAGAATTTGAAATGTATGATATTGACATGAGGGAAGATGATTCAATAGAACAATGACCAACCAAAAAAATCCCTTCAGGTATGGTTCCTTTGGAAGCAAGCTTCAACAGAGACAACATGTTTACAGGTAGAATTGAGAAAATAAACCCAAATGAGTATGAAGATACCAATGTAGGGATAGAGACAAATCCAATCTTGAGCAAGCTTCAACAGAGACAATGCATTTACAGGTAGAATTGAGACAATACAAACAAATGAGTATGTAGATACCAATGTAGGGATAGAGACAAATCCAATCTTGATCAAGACTGGAAAAGTAATCACTTCGAAAGAGAATGAGAATATTGGGTCTTTGATCAAAATATACAAGGACGTTAAAAGACATGACAAGAAATTATAAAGAGTTGCAGTTTTTCTTTGGCAAAGTAAATTTCATTTGAAGATTCATTCCAAATGTAGCAAAGATCACAAAACCCCTTAAAGAGTTGATAAAGAAAGATGCAGTTTTTATATGGGATGATGCAAGCCATACAACATTCCATAATGTCAAAAATGTTATAGTCAATTCTCCAGTTTTGGTGAGCCCTAACTTTGAAAAAGATTTTCTTGTTTTTTTCTTTTGCTTCTAATTATACTATTGCAGGAGTTTTGCTTCAAAATAATGAACAGGGAAATGAACTGCCAATTGCGTTTGTGAGTAAAATGTTAAGGGATGCAAAATTGAACTATGCCATCATGGAGAAGCAGGCCTATGCTTTGGTAAAATCACTAAAGCATTTTAGAACCTACATTGGGTTTTCAAAGATTATAGCATTTGTTCCTCATCCAACAGTGAAGGATATCTTGTCACAACATGTTTACTTGGGATCAAGGGGTAAGTGGGTTTCTACGATTCGAGAATATGATTTAGAGATAAGACCCACAAAAAACAGTAAGAGTCAGAGATTAACAAAGCTTTTGACCAAGGGAAATGAAGAAACTCTTGGAATCAACTTGGTTAATGCAATTACATCAACTGGCATACATAGATCATCTACTACCTTAAGAATGTAACTAGACCTAGACACCTTCCCGAGCACAAGAAAAGGTCCTTCAGGTTAAAAGATTCAAGATACTGCTTCATAGAGCAAGTTTTGGGATGGATAAATCACAATGGTTTTGTTTTGGATCTGTTAGCCTGAATGAAGAAACAAGCTTAACCAATAAGATCCATCTAGTTTTGAGAGAGAACATCACATAGAAAAGAAAATTGTACATAAGATCCTTAGGGGTGGCTATGATTGGCCAACTATATTGACAAATGTGCGCAGATTTGTTAGAGAATGCTAGCCATGCCATTTTTTCATAGGACAATAGAAGTTAGCAACAAGTCCTCTCCAACCAGTTGTAGTTGAAGCACCATTTCAACCAGTGTTCTATACTCTTGAAATGGATCTGCTGATGATGATTTAAACATCACTCGGTCTTCCTTAGAACAAAGGTTTGATTACTTTTTCGGCCCTTCATTTCAAAGGTTTATCTCTTACATTTAAGGTTTGGTTGAGATATCATTTTAGAAACAAAGTGATGCTGATCCTATGAAGATATTGATATGTATGTTGTCCCTATCTGTTGAAGAACTGTGCCCTATATTGTGGGGTCCTATGACAATTCTCTGAGATAATTGCAATAATATAAATGAAAAGCCTCGAAAGCAGAAAGTGATGAAGCTACCAAGGACCACAGATCAACCTCTCTGAAGTGTTTAACGAGGGTGATTTCCTGAGACTATACAAAGCTACTTCCGGAATAACTGAAGGCCCTGATCAATGAGTCTTTTTTTGAGCAAATCAAAGTCCTATCTCGAGAAAGATTTTAAAGCAAGAAGGACATAACAGGAATACCACAATTGTAACCTTTTGAAAGTTTTTGATCTATCAATAAAAGAAAATGCAGCTCCTTTTGAATTTGGTGTCTTGGACAAGGGATATAGCACTCTTGAAGTTCTCATTCATGAAGAACCATTAGAAGAAGAAGCCACTGCTAATACATTTATGTGGTAGAAAAGTTGAGCAGCTACGACCTGGTCTCATATATATATATCCTATCCCTATCTTCTAAAGAAACCAACTTATCAAGGGTGGTTGTATAGGCCGATCTTATTGCTGCTCCTTGAAGAAAAGGTCCTGAATGTGTTGATTGGTAATAAGGCCGAGAGCATGCGTTGAAATATTCTCAGAGGATTCATTCCTGTGTGAAATCATACAATGAGAAAAATCCTATTACAACATATTGCACATGGAGCTGAGTTGGTATAAACCTATAATTTTTTATACAGTGCAGACCTAAGATATAGAGACTGAGATCCTCTGTACAATTCCATATCTTATGTAGTGAGAAGGATCATCTGACCAAGAGGGAGCTGGTGCCTTGGTTTGATCAAGCCTCAGCAAAGAAAGGATTTTTGTGTCTCAGTGAAGATGTTCTTAAAGATGGTATTAGAAATTTTCCAGACCCTCCTCTATTCTCAGGTATAGTTCTTTGTTAAGATCTTTGTTAATGAGTGTTGTGTCACCTATCCAAGTTGAGCTGAGACTCTTATCCAAATAATATCTCTGACGAATCTAATAAGACATGTTATGTCACCGTTCAAAGGCTTTCTAACTAGGATTGCAATAAAGAGGTAACTTATATTATTCTTGGCTAAGGTAGTTTGTCAGATGATGAGATTTAAAAGGACTACATCAATTGGTTGATGATATTGATCTAAGTAGTCCAAGAGCTACTCTACATATTACTAAATTTACAGGTGATTTAATTATCGTAATATGTGCCATCCTAAGTTACAGTATGACATCTGAGGATATTTTGAGATGTACTAAGGATATTTTATCGAAATGCTACAGGAGATCAGAATCTATTTTGCTGATATTGTTCATAGTTTGACTGAATTGAAAGAAATACAATATGTTGAAGTTATGGTTATAGGTTAAGGTATGATAAATAAAATAAGGGTATGTATGAATCAGCTCACTGAGACCCTTCACGAGATGAGGTATATACTATAGTTGAAATCAGCATACCATGCCTCATTTAAAATATGTCTTGTTGAGAATCTTCATACTAAAACTTGTCTGACGGTGACAAGTCCAAGGATGTTTTACTATATAAGATTAATAGGATGCAAATCTTATACTGAATCCTTATATTCAATACAGTACTCAGATGTTGGTACAGCTACAGTATAGCCTGGATAATTAATTGAATCATTGTGTTAAAGACAACATAAATAATACAGATTAGCCAGATTGTATGAAAAAACCATATCTTCAAGTTACACCACTATCACATCACACAAATCACACCGTCACCTCTAGTATTGGACTAATGATGAATACCTTTGCTGGAAAAACTATTTTTTCCAAGATGAAATGTCTTACATTATTGTAGGTTGCTTTCTTTAAATGTTGATGACACTTTGATCTGCAATCCAAGATTGTAGTGATGCACAGCCTTGCTACTCAACCATGGTAAAAGACACAATACGGAGCCTTTTTTAAGGAGTTTGCATACCCTAACTCCTTTACTAAAGACAAGCCCTAATCATAGGCTTAACGAAGATCTAAATACAAACTTTAACAAGGTTAAACATACCCAGAATGATAACTAAAATAAGGGTATGTATGAAATAGCTCACTGAGACCCTTCACTAGATGAGGTATATACTATAGTTGTAATCAGCATACCATGCCTCATTGAAAATATGTCTTGCTGAGAATCTTCATACTAAAACTTGTGTAACGATGACAAGTCCAAGGATGTTTTACCATATAAGATTAACAGGATGCAGATCTTATACTGAATCCTTATATTCAATACAGTACTCAGATGTTGGTACAACTATAGTATAGCCCAGATAATTAATTGAGTCATTGTGTTAAAGACAACATAAAGAATATAGATCAGGCAGATTGGAATAAAAGAAAAAGCCCAGAATTTGGCGTAAGATTGGAAGATTCCCTGATTTACTACAAGGATAGGACCATGATATGATCCTCTCATGAATTGTTGGTTACTGATGATGAATCTCTTTTAAAGCTACCTCCGAGATTTAAAGAAAATAAATAAGATACTAATGATTACATTTTGAGTAAAGGTATGTCTTATCCCTCCCCACAAGTATAGCAAAATACATTTCTGTTTTTCGAAGTGCACTTCCAGAATCATACCATGCTTGACTGCATTAATAAATTATCTTCAAATTTAAATGGATCTCATGCTGAGAAAATTGCCAGATGGATACTTTGGGGGAAAGTCTAATCATATGAAATATTGTAGAATCATCTATGGGAAGACAAGCTTAGGATTATGTTCCCCCTGAGTAAGAGGGAGTAAGAACAGTTAATTATTTTCTTTACCAAGATTTGGAATCCTAAAATGCAGAGGTCCAAGGATTGCTCAGTGCTGCTAAGATATATGCTGCTCGAATGTCGAATTGTAAGTCAGTATGTCTTTTGAAGCTTGTTAGTAAGTTGTGTGCCTTCATATATACATCTATATGCTGCTGCGTGGAGAAATGAGGCTCCTATTGATGTACCAGTCATCAATGCAATCATCAAGAACTAGTCTTGGTTTTCAGAAAGCAGTCTAGCACTATTCCCTACATGAAGTGATCCTTGATTGAAAATTGAGCTCTGGGAGCTCCTGGGGGCTTGGGGTACGTATTGAGTCATGAACGACCATAGGGTGACTGATTCACCTTCCCCTGTGATACCCCATGGTGGTTGACATGTTTGTAGGGTGAGGGGTTCACCTTCCCCTACGATTGCAGACACATGTGTGTAGGGTGAGTGGTTCACCTTCCCCTACGAGTGATGAGATATGCATAGGATGAGTGGTTCAATTTCTCATATGGCATATGAGCAGGATGAGGATTTCTAGCACAGAATTGTACACCTCTGTGTGGTGCAGGAATTTTGGTTTATGAGTTGCCCATGTGAAGAAAGGCAGTGCTTGTTTTGGATTTGTTCATGATTTCTGAACTTGTACAACATGGTGTGTTGTCAACTCTCCCTGTTGTATAAACATGTGGAAAAAATCAGTACTTTCAGAAATCAACCCAAATCTTGAATTTGTTTGAGTGTTACTTTGTTTGTTTGAGGCCCCATTGCACACAACATTATGGAGAGAACAAGCCATTAAATTAGATATTTTGAAAGGTGAATTGATGCCCATTTTTACCAAGTGGAAGCTGGTGGAAAGCAAGAGATGCTGTTGAAGATGAAAGTCGGGACGTCACTTTGATATCTACACTGCGGCGAATATGGATGCTTATAGCTCCTGATAAGATCATATTATTTTCTGCATTTTCTTCTCTACAAAATTAGTACTGGATATTGGATTTGGCCTTCCTTCCTATTCAACAATTTCTCGTGCGGGCCACATCTTGATCCACTCGCGGCCAAGTTTAGCACAAAGAAGTTGAAAATTTTTGGGGTGCCTGCAATTGGGCTTCCACAATAATTCACAACAATGGCTCTTAGAATATTCCATACTTCTTTCTCAGGATCAACCATAGGTGATGACGCCGTCAGGACCTCCTACTGACATAGACATAGGTGTCGAAGACTTCTTTCAAAGCTTGTCGAAAATGTTACCCTTGCCCGATTATGGATTTTGACGCGACAACAAAGATTTTCAGGAACTATTTAGGAGATTGGAAACCCTTGAATCCTCTAAACAGGCACTAATAAGAGAGGTCGATGAACTCAAGAACAAATTAATTGTAATGGAAGGCAAGAATGGTTCACTGAAGCAGTTGTTGAGAGACAACAAGGAGCAAGCAGTTCACCACCACCCCTCTAATGACAATCTACACGCTGAACTTCTGGATCTGAAAAAAAACAGGAGGAGATCAAAGCTCAGCAAGCGGCCTTTAAATAAGAAACAAAAACACACATCAGCTCATGGGCACAGGTTGCTAGAGGGAGGGATACCCCCCTCACTCCCCCTCTAGCCGCAGTTGAGGAGGTGGTACAATCTAAACTCATGGAAGAATGCACTAGACAAGCGGAAGAATTGAACCTCAAAGTGAGAGGGATTCCTTTGCCTCTCACATCCTCAGACCCCATGGTGGTTGGAACCTTGTTCCTCAATGAAAAACTAGATCTTCAAGACATGACCCTTGATAGAGCTTGGCTTGGGTACAATTCCACTCTCTTTCTCCGATTCAGGTCAGAGGTTGATCGTCTTCGGGCTCTTAGAGCTAAGAGAAAGCTATTCTCACTTCCTAGTAAGATCTCCCTTGATGAAGATCTCACTAAAACACAGGTTGCTGAGCTCAAACGCTCTAGGGACTTGGTTACAGCAGCACGTCAGGCTTGGAAATGGGCAGTTATCAGGAATCTCAAAGCAGAGATTTGGGACACTTTTCCACCTGGATGGAAGCCCGATTCTGGGTCCTCCAAATGACTGGCTCATTGGGGGAGGCAACAAGGGGCATCCATTTCCGTCAATTGTTGGAATGGGAATGGGTCATTTTGGGAATTTCCAGGTCTATTATATGATTCTCTTCGACTGTCAGATATCTTATTCATCACCGAGACGCATGAGAGCCATGTTCGACCTCTCCCAGACATTACAGGTTACCATAAGTTCTCAAATTGTGGGCGACGAGGGGTTCTGGTGGTATCAAAGGTTTTGGGGGAGTTTATTGCTTCATCAGAGATTCCTTTCGGAGCAGGATTTCTTTGGTGGTTGCGGATGAGTTTACGAGGTTAATGTGGGTTCAGGTTCGAGCATAGTGTTAAAAACCGGTCGGTTCAAACCGGAAACCGGTCAAACCATTGGCCAGTCCAAACTGGTTGAAAAACCCAGTCAGCAACTGCATATAGCCTAAAAATCTGGTTAACCGGTGCTGACTGGCCGGTTCCATCCTTAACCAACCAGTCAGCACCTAATTTGCTGTAGGGACCCACGGACAACCAACAAGGATGTTTATGGTTGATTTGGAGGGAAGGGGAGGGTTGTTTCCCTCCAAAAACACCCTCCCCAATCCTTTATAAGCAGGGGAAGCCTCTCCTTTGTCTCACACCATCTCATTTGCAGTTTTTGAGTTTGATTGAGAGCTTGGAGAGTGTTGAGTGTTTGTTGGAGAAGTGATCTTGGAGGCTTGGAGTTGGAGTTGGAGCTATCTTGGAGACCCTCTCCAATCCTTTATAAATAGGGGCAACCTCTCATTTGTCTCACACCATCTCATTTGGAGATTTTGTGTGTTTGATTGAGAGCTTGGAGAGTGTTGATTTTTTGCTGGAGTAGTGGAACAACATAGAGTTTGAAGCTTGCTACTTGAGCTAAGTAGTAGCCATCATGCCTCCAAAAGGCAAGGATACTGCATGGACTCATTGTGATATGATTGATAGCAAAATGATTTGCAAATATTGCCAAAAATCTATTGCAGGAGGGGGTATTTACAGGTTCAAGCAACACTTGGCTGGGATAGGAGGCCATGTAAAGCCATGTGGAGCACAAAATGAAGT
The DNA here is from genome assembly GCA_034641835.2 of Pinus albicaulis. Classification (NCBI taxonomy): domain Eukaryota; kingdom Viridiplantae; phylum Streptophyta; class Pinopsida; order Pinales; family Pinaceae; genus Pinus; species Pinus albicaulis. The sequence goes on from CM076576.1 coordinate 479,770,781, forward strand.
AATAGGGCATATTAGGGCAGAATACCTTCAAAAGTTTGAGACTCAAGTCACTGAACCAATAGAGAAGTTTGTGACTAAAGCAGTTGCAAAGTTTGGCAATCGAGAGTTGGGAGACTCAAGTTCAACCAACTGAGTTTGAACTTTGATCATGATTAGAAGTTTCAACCTTCAAGTGATAATGTTGATCATTAATTAGAATTTAGTAAAATCATATATGTATATTTGTAGTAGATTGTCACTGTACTATTTAGGCCAATGGCCTCAATGCTCATAGCTTGTAGCATTTTTTTTGGACTTTATGGGTCATTTGGAGACTCATTGCTTATGTAGTTTTTCGATGATATGTATTTCACTTGGTGCCATAATGCCATTTTGATATATTCACCTTTACATGGTATATAAATGAGAAATTTGGATATTTTGTCTCTATTGGCTTGGAATGATGGTTGCAAATCTTAAAAATAGTTGTTTTTATTAAAAAATAATTATTTAATGTATTTTTTTAAAAATTAGTTCGTTTAGACCTGACCAGTACCAGTTAGATTGGTTCCAGTCCGGTTACCGGTTGATTAGGTCCACCAGTCCAGTCACTGGTTCTGGTTTTTTATACTATGGGTTCGAGGGGTCTCTCCTCTCCCCAAGGACATTTAAATTGTTGTTTGTTACTTCCCTCCTGCTTCTTCATTATATGACATTCATAATGGACCTAACAGGGACCCCTTTGTCGATTTGTATGTCGACATAGCCCAGTATTCAACAGTTGGGGAGGTTATTATTCTAGGTGACTTCAACTCCTGCACTAGAGCCCTCCAGATCCCTCTTCACAATCGGTTTGAGGATGTGTACTACATCCAAGAGATCAATCAAGAGTCAGTGGGATTTCACAAGATGTCTGATGATGCGTTGGGGCCCCTTACCACCTATGGTTGACATATTTTATACTTGGATGAATTTTAGGAGCTATGGATTCTTAATGGCCTCCCTCATTTTCCAAACTCCCACTATTTCACATGTAGGCCTCATGGTAGAGGAGAAAACATTGTTGATTATGTCCTCTCTAGCCAGAACCTCCTCCCCTACATTCATCACTTTTTTGTTTCCCCCATCCCCTTAACTAAACATGCTTTTCTTTCTTTCTCTCTCCGTGCTAACAACCCCCCCATTCTCAGCCCACCTCCCCCAAAGGGCTCACCACGTACTACTTTTCATTTTGATGAGGGTGAAGTCCTGAAGGAAGTTGATCTACTGAAGACGAATTTGTGAAATTCTCTCTGTGTTGATGATATATTTCTCACAAAGGATGAGAACCTCTTTAGTGTAAGAGGGATTTGATTGAAAGTGTTACATGAGCTTGATAAAAGACTTGTTGAGAATGTGGCATGATGGATTGTGAGCCCATGGCTACTTCCTTGATGAAGAAAAAGTTGCAAGAATATGTTGTTGAGCAAAGAAATAGCATTGATAGGTTGTTGGTGTTCGATTTTTTTCAAAGCTTTGGCTAAAGTTGGCCAAATAGCTAGATGTTACTAATAAAAGAAGTATTGAAATCCACCATGGATACCTTTCTTCTTTTGAGTAGGTTGAAGATTATGTAAGAAGCCTAGAATGGATAAGGATCCCTTTGAGAGGGAGCATTGGTTTGATAGCATCATCGGGTTACCGTAAGACCTATGTGGTCAGGGAATTTGGTTCTGAGGCTTGCAATCATGAGGTACAAATTTCATCTCTCCTTGAGAGGATATTGACGGTGTACAAATTTCATCTCTCCCTAAGAAGAGATTAATTGTGTACAAATTTCATCTCTCCCTAAGAGGAGATTGATGGTGTACTATTTTCATATCTCTTCAGAGGAGATTGATGATGTACTATGTTAATCTCTCCTAAGAGGAGATTGATGGTGCATTATTTTCATCTCTTCTGAGAGTAGATTGATGGTGTATTGTTTTTTTTTCATCTCTCCCCTTGTGAGCCCCATGGTGTATGGTGTAATGGTGTAATGGAGATGGTGCATTGAGAGCTCCTCATCTGCTACCTTTATATGCTCCAGACATAGTGGTTCTATTGGAAATATTATATCAGACATTTGCTCATCGAGTGACAAGTACTCTTAAGAGGGAAAGGTGGTTAATATGGCCTAAGTTTCCTATCAGGATCAGATACTATGTATTTGATCGCACCAACCGAGCCATGAAAGAGGCCAGTGAAATTGAATCATATCATTTTGGAGAGATAAGATTCAGGAAACATGATCCTGAAGATTTGGTTATTATTCACTGTGTTGCTGTCAACCAGATGTGGTTTTATACTCATGAGAGGGATAATAATGAGGAAATATTCAAGAGACTTATTTATCCATTGAGGTTAAAGAAAAGCTAAATAAGGGACCTCAGAAGAAGGCCGAACAGACCCATGCTTCACCTATTGTCAACCTCTAGGAAGAAGTTGAAAAGCTCTAGAGGGTGTTAGAACAAGTGAAGGAGATGAAGGAAGCATTGGAGAAAGAAGCAGACAGACTCAAGAGGAGGATTGAAGAAGAGAAAGAAGCGAAGGAGGCAGGAGAACCGAGAAGGAAAGTAGAACAAGATGACCTGGTGAAACAATTGGCTTTGGAAAATGAACAAAGAATCAAGCAGTAGGAAAAACAAAGGAAAAGAGATGAAGAGCTTCGGAGGAAAATAGATGAGGAACTCCAAAAGAAGAAGGAATAAGCTATGTGGAAAGATAAAAGAATTGAACACCTTGGCATTCCATCATCTCCGAAGATAAACCCCACTCCTCAGTCTCCAGTTGAACCATGTAAGATTGAAGAAATGGAGAAGGAGCAATTTTTCCCCATGACCATGGCTGACCCAGTAGTAGTATTGAAAACATTCTATTATGAATACAAGAAGAACAAAGTCAGCAGGAGAGTTTGCAAATGATAAGGTTGGGAGAGCAATTGTCACTGAGGAGGTTCTCATTCATGAAACAACAATTGATCCAGAGATGATTGTAGGTGCCAGTATTACCATGGCCCAAGCAACAGGTGATAATGTTGCCATGCTGAAGAGAAAGGTCTATGTTGCTTAGTTGGAACTTAGTGCTGCTAAGCAAAGAATTACAGAGCTAGAATTCCAGTAGCAAGGTGAACTAGACTCAGTTAAAGAGTTCAAAGGGAAATCACTTGAGATCCAAGAGGAACTGAGTACAGTTCAGAAATAATTCTATAGGAGCATTCAGGCATCAAAGATAAAACTCCTAAGTTTGATGATTATATAAAGAGGATGGTGCCTGTCAAGGAAGAATTGGAGAATATTCTAAATATGCCAGATGACATCATTCAATGGCAAATACAGTATCCTGATGAGGGGGTAGACATTCCTCAGCTCCATGACTTGGAGAAAATAATCTGTTTTTCTGAAGCTTGTAAATGTCTCTACAGGGCTAGAGCCTTAGAGGAAAAGGCTGAGGAAGCTTTCAAAATTTGCTTCAAGTTTGGAGGAGAGGTTAATGCAGTATTAAATAACTTTAAGTTTCCGATGTTCCAGTCAACCTTTGGTCCTGTACCTGTGGAGCAGTGCATAGAATAAAAGGAGAGAGTGATAGATAGCTGCAAGTAGGAGATCCAGGCATTAAAAGTTATCACCAGGGACAACACAATTTATATGAAGATTTTCAGAATACAATGCTGATCCAAATTAAAAGGAAGGTGTCTCTGTTTCTAACAAGGTTTGCATAGGTATGAGGCTATGGAAGTAAGTGAAGAATGTTGAGTAGTTAATATAGGACCTGGGTTAATCTAACAATTTTTTTTCCCTTTATCTCATATAATTTTATAAAAATAATTTCATATAATTTTATAAAAAAATTGGCCAGATGAGAAGCTTCTATTTCTCTCAAAGCCTAAAAGATATTAAATTTTTGGCACTGTGCTCAAATGGGTTTAAAATTCATAAGGTCACAACTCCACTAACATTTACAAGAAACCTCATAACATAAATAAGCAAAGAGAGACGAAATAAAAAAAAACCATCATATACATACTTAAGTGTCTTGTCGCAGCTTCCAGTTGCAAGCAAGTTCATTGCTGGAATCCATGCAATTTCCTTAATAGGTGCATCATGCATAGCCACAGTCACTGGCTGGCCCCTAGTCAGAAATGGCCACATTTTAGCTTGTTTATCACAGCCAACAGAGAAAATAACAGTTCCATCGTCCTTCCATGTCAAGCAGAGAACCTGGATACAAAGCATTACATAATAAAAAAACTTAGAAGCACACTCTGAAACTTCATTAATGGTTCTTGCCATATGTAATACAGCCCTGGTTCCTGCAATCATATTACAACTTCTGGATAAAATTCAGAAGAAAAAATAACAGGTACTAGAATTCCAACCACAATCTGAAGCACCTCACCGGTTGGTCATGTGACATTGCTGCTTTTGGCATGCCAGCCCTAGTTTGAAGGACCTTCCAACATCTAACATGGAAATCTAAGTTCCAAAAAATAACAAAAGATCAAAACAAAACACCAGTCAAAATTATTACAATCACTATCCCCAAAATCTCAGATGAATGAGAAATGCTTTCAGTAAATGGAGATAGTTGAGAACACGATGAATCGCAGCAGAATGCCTAAATTCACACTTACTGTGGCCTAAATCCCTCCTTTCTGCCTGTTTAAATGTCTTTGGAAACCATCACTGCACAGAATCTCTAAAAGCTTTGTTTTTGCAAAAATGTTTAATGGCCAAAACCGCTGAACCCTCAAATCTCCAGGAACCCTGTGCTCGTGCCTTAGCTTTCCCTCCAATTGATAAGCCGCCAAAGTTCAAATGTTTCACACACCCACCAAAGTTCAAATGTTATAATTTTTTGACATATGTTTTGTCATATTAAAAATAAATACAAGTTGTAAAATTTTATTACTTAAAAATGTTAGAGCATTACTCTATATTTTTTAAGCATATTTTTTTTTCTCATTAAAAAAATAGCTATTGAGATTAATCTAGGGTAAATAGAGCTAATATTTGTAATATGTAGTAATAATATATTTTTAAGACATTAGTGAGACCTTAATTGTTTGTAGGACTCTTATTGTGATCTTACCTTATTGTGATCTCATTGTTTGTAGAACTTTTATTGTGATCTTATTGTTTGTAGGACAAAGGACTTGAGTCCGCTAAACTCTACAAAGGTGTACATACTCTACCCCTTTAAATTTGAACCTATGACATCTTATAAGGAAGCACATGTTCTTAACCATAAAAAAGTTGACAATTTGCTCCAATATTCAAATATTAGGACCCATGGTCATCCAAAGGTAGAAGCTTCTACTAAAAAAAAATCCATAGATAGACCTGAGGTTTGAAGGAGATTTTATTATGAAAAAACATAAATGGAAACATAGAAAAGATATTGCAAATATTAGAGTAGTAGAACAAAATCCAAATTCTATTAATGGATGAAATAGAAAATAACTATAAATTGCAAAATGATACACACTCAGCGGAATGGAGGTAGCTTCTTTATGAAGAGAGATGTGTCAACTACTCTTAATCAAAAGAAAACATTACAAGATGTCAAAACTACCTTTGAACATAAAGTATGATGTCCTAAGATCCAAAAACTCTAAAATCCAAAACCCTAGCCCCAGGAAATGGTGTGCCAAAAATAACATGGGCCCAAAGAGGCTAATTGATATATCAACTTCATGGGGCTACAATGTTTGCATGCAAACTCCATTTAGGAAATTTGTTGGACCAATACAATCCATACTATGTGTCTTTAGCCTATGACAAATGCCAAAAATGCAAGGGAAATGCCCAAAAAAGGCACCAGAAGTTTGAGACCTAAAACATTATAATATAACTACCAAGATGTGGAATAATGTTGAATCAATGTAACAAGTGGGTGGTCACTAGAATTCTATTGAGTCAATTGTCCCCCCTTATGAATAAGTGGTCCATTTTTTGTTAAGTTCCTTCGTAAATTGGGGAAAGTTTTGTTGAATATGGCTCCTAGTGAGACATGTGCGCCAAAGTAGGAACATGAGGTGCCTATGAGAGGTGGAAAATATGGTTGAAGTAGCTCCAAATTAAGTATAAGGTTCAATCCAAAGAAAAGGGAATTTTTTACTAAGCCAGCGGGAGATAAAAAAAACACATGTTTTGGGCAGGAGAAATGTTATTTTAACTGGAGGTTAAAATTTAAAAGAAAAATGAATACTCCCGCCCTCCATTTTTCGAAATATCATTTTTAATATTATGCCTTCAAATATCTTTTTAATATCATACCCATTGTTTTTCTTGTGGATGTTGAGCACACTCTGTGATTCTTTGTAATGTCAATAATTGATTTAAAAGGAAGCTTCAAAAATCAATTCAATTTCATTCTAATAAATTTATTTTAAAAAAATTGATGGCGAACCACACAATGAGTGGTTCGAAAGGCGTGTACCTTAAAATTTTTATGTGATTTATCCAGAAGAGTTTTTAAAGAAATTAATTAATTAATTATTAAAATAAAATTGAGATAAAATAATAAATTTAGGAGAGGTTTTTGCAACCCATGGTTTTTCTCATGGTATTCCACCTTGCCAACAAGGGGGAATTAACCCAATCGTAGGTCCCAACTAGACCTGTTGCTCTCGTTTGGAATGGCTAATCCCAATGGGTTTTAAGGATTATTATAAGGGTTAGGGGAATAATTAGTTAGTGGTTAAGGGATTAAGGATTAGGGGCTTAGGGCTTAGGGCTTAGGGGAATAGGGGCTTAGGGGTTATAGGTTTAGGGTTTAGAGGTTAGGGGAATAATGAGATAGTGGTTAAGGGGTTAGGGATTGGGTGCTTAGGGGTTAAGGGGTTAGGGATTGAGGGCTTAGGGGTTAGGGGATTTAGGAGCATTTATGGGTTAGGGGGATAATGAGTTAGTTGTTAAATGGGTTAGGGGTTAAGGGAATATTATGTATTTAGAGGTTAAGGGGTTAATATTATGCATTTAGAGGTTTATGGTTTAGGGGGTTAAATGGGTTAGGGGTTAAGGGGTTATAGGTTTAGGGTTTAGGGGGTTTAATGGGTTAGGGGTTTACTAGGGGTTTAGGGGGTTAAATGGGTTAGCGGTTAAGGGTTTATGGGATTAGGGGTTAAGGGTTTAGAGGTTCATGGTTTAGGGGTTAAATGGGTTAGGGGTTTAGAGGTTTAGGGGGTTAAATGGGTTAAGGGTTGGGAATTAGTGTTTAAGGGGTTAGGGGTTAAGATGATAGTTTCATTGGTCTCTGTTTGTGCACAATAGTTGCTTATTCTTTGCGTCTCAATGTAACAATTTTGTAAGTATTTTTGCTTGTTGCCATGTCTTCTTTATTTATTAATTTATAGTATTTGTTAGCCATTGCTTTACATTTATTGATGAAATTGTCTATTGTAATCAAACCAAATGTATGTTCAATCTCCAGTTTCAAACTCAGCCACAGTGTTGTCACAAAATTTAAGTCCGGAGAATGGCCATCTAATGAAGTCTTAATAACCATACTGCACCTCATGACTACTCCAAAAAATCTTAAGTTCGAGTGTCCCACATTCATGAGAAATTTGGCTCTTATACTCTTGCTCCATCTGACTATGTCCTGGAAATACCCTTGTTTATTGCAAAAAAATCCTAATGTTGTCGACCTTGTCCCTTAACAGACCAAGGAAAAATATGTGACTGAGAGGAATGGAAAGAACTACAAAGTTGAAGAGAGTAAAAAATACTAGTATGGTTTAAATGATAAGCTTGAAGAATGTAGCAGTGTTGAAACAACTAAAAGTTGTCCCAAACAAATAGTTGATAATGCGAAACCTTCTTTTGTGCCAGTAAAGCAAGACTACATTCATGTGAGAGTAAGAAGAGGCCAAGCGACTGATAGTCATAGCTTGGAAGATAGGGTATGGTCCCCACTTTTTGATGAAATATTTGATCTACAATTTTTTCTATCGAAGATTAACCATTTTAACCTTGCCAACAAGGCGGAATTAACCCAATTGTAGGTCCCAATATGTCATGATATATATTAACTCTAGATATATATGAGAAGGAATAATAAAGACATAGATTGATAGAGGTGGCAAGACAAGGGGAGTCACAAGGGAGAGATGGAGATAAACTGAAGGAGAGGGGAGAGAAGGGATGGAGAGATAGAGAGAGAGGGAGAAGAGTGAGAGAGGTAGAGAAGGGTAAGAGAGGGAGATAGTGACACAAATTAGATGGAAGGGGGGCAGAAAGAAGGATAGAGGGAGGGATATAGTGAGAGGATTGGAGGGTAGAGAGAGAGAGAGAGAGAGAGAGAGAGGTAGGAGAGAAAGGGAGAGAGAATAAGGACAAGAGATAAAACTTAAGAGAGAGGAAATAATATCATAGAAGAAAGAATATGTGACCAAATTACTCTATATGGAGATGGGAGATAGGGGCACCCTGCCTACCTACTAAATGTCTAAACAAAATGTGGTGTAAACGTCTATAATGGTGGTCGATTATACGAGGAGAGGATTTTATGAGGAGGCACTGGATTTTTAATGTGATGGTCTACGCAAATAGCTTGTAAGGCCCATTCATTAGGGTATTTGATGAAATGAAATGATTATCGATGATCACCAACTAATGGTACCCATAGAGATTTAATCTAACAATTCTATAGTTCTCCCGTGCCAACAATTATACAACATTTTAACCTCATGAATTAGTCTCCTCTGTTCTCTTAGTTGATTCTATAAGAACTTATTGCTGTTGTCAAAGCTTTTACTCTCTAGTCCCATTGAGCTATTTCAGTTATTTGTGGACATTGATCTATTTTCATTTCATTTCTTCAATTTTTCTAACTGTTATGTGTTTCCTTTGCTAGTGCCTTCTTTCTTACCTATGTTTTTTCTGCTTAAGCATTCCAGCAAGCTAGAGCAACATGGGCAGGAGGAGCCACATAGTCCAACCAGAGCCTAGCAGGGGTAGCAGGAGCCATGCAACACTGACGCAGGCCCAGTCAGGGCAGCACAGGGGCACTGTAAGCCCTTCAGGTGTGACACAGGCCCTTGCTAAGCAACGCAGAGGCCGATGTAGGCCAGTTAGGCTGATGTAAAGGGATTTAGAGAAACGTATTACTGTCATTTTTATTTCTCTATTGGGTGAACCAATTTTGGTGCCCAGGATTGTTTTACTTAGATTTTACATAATAATGAAAACCCTCCAGAGCTAGTTGCATCGATTTTCCCACATTGGGTTTTTTCTGGGGATATTTTTCCAGAAAATCCATGTTTCACTTTGTCTATGAGCATGTTATTCAGTATTTGATCTGTATGTGTAGGTTGCTAGTTGTATTTACTATTTACTTCGCTAAGTTATTGAATATTTTAGAAAGTAACTTGTAACTTAATTCAAGTAGAAGAAGTAAATCAAGATACTGTAATAAGGTTTCTTAGATTAAGAAATTTTCACATTCCCTATGTCTAGCCCCATTAGGTCACCTAGGGCAACAATTTCCCAGGAATCTAGCTAGAGGAAAACTTTTATCTCCTAGAGGCAGTTGCGTTGCTGGGTGCCCTCACTCTCCTTAGAACTTGGGCCAATTCTGACAATGGAATCTCCGGATACCTCAAGGCCTAGCTCTAGGATCAAGTTTTGCCTAGGTGTTCCCAAGGATAGAACCTAGTAGGATCAATTTGACCTATCGAAGTAAAAAAACTTGTCTGATCCTTTCCCATCACCTTGTACAGGATAGGAACATCATTGGTTGCTAAATTCCATCCCCGAACCTAAGCTGGGTCCACTTGGCCCCGTGTGGTCCGGTTTGGTGTCAAAGGCCTTTCATCAAGGACCATTTGGGAATCCAAGTTCCCAAAGGATTTTAGGGATCGAGAACTTCCTTCATAAGTCTTATTCTTCTCCCTCAACCCTTCAATCCCCCTCCTCTCACCCTAGAAGATAATTCCCTTGCTTAAAAGGAAAGCAAGTCCCACTCTTTATTTTATCTTAGGGAAAGGGTTTCGAGGGTCACTTCCCACCTATTCATTGACTTATACGCTACAATTTACTTCCTAAACTATCGGGACTCCACCCATCAGTGAAAGTCTGTGAAGAGCAAGGAGCTTAGCTGTGGTGACAATGGGCTAAGCCTCCATCATTTTCCTTGTCCTAGCAGTTTCCCTCTTAGGAACCCCTTTTAGATCCACTACTAGTTTGAGTGGTAACAAGTTGTTCACAATTCCATTTGTGAACAACTCTTTGGCATGCCCACTTTTGCCATACTACAGCTTCAAGATGAGAAGTCCAGGGCTATGGAGGCTTCCCTTCTTCTCACTGAATCAATCCTGTACAATATAGTGAACTAGGGCTAGTTGGTTGGCCCACTTGACTGTTACTTTAGTCCTTCAAAATTTGCACATCCTTAGGCCCTATACACCTTCCCTTCTACCAATTTTGTTGTCCTTCACCAGAACAAGAGTCAGGGCTCTTCTTTGACAATAACCTAACAACCCTCCAATTTTACTTGGCCTACCATCAATCTTCCCAACCACAATCAATTCTTTTTACTGATCTAGGGCCCAGAATATTGTCTTCATATAGGGCTCTTCAAATCTGCCACCTAACAATGGTTTAAGACCTCTCAAGATCATTGTTCTTGTGTATCGACAATTTTTCTTTGTTGTCCAATCTATGAACAAATATGAACTACTCCTCTTATCATACTTCTAACAATCTGTAGATGACTGAACTTGGGTCACAAATCAACCACTGACAGTCCATTTACTATTTTTTTATAGGTTTCTTCAGATCTTTGTCTAAAACTCTTTGGAAATTCCACCAAAATCAACTCCTCTGCATGTCAATCCATTCTTCATATGGCACATTTCTTCAGCATGCTCAATCTTCTGCTTAGGTTCCACCCTCCTTTGGATCTGTTGTCTCCACACATACTGAATCTGCAAACCTTCTTCTAGATCTGCGGTCTTTATTGTAGAAATAAACCTCACTCTAAGGGTCACAGCCCATCTTCTTCTATGCAAATTCGTCACAGTCTTAAGGTCATACCTTATGAACTAAACATGCTAGGAAATTGTCCTAACTAGGGAATTATATTTATGTACTTCTAATTGTTGTAGAACAAACCCTATCCACGCATAGAAAAAACATGACTCTTGCCTCCAGAAGAGACTCGACCTAGCTCATATGGATCCATAGATTTTGGGCATTTCTTTGACTGAATCTTGACATGAACTTCAGATCTCAATGTTGACCCTCAAACTAGGGTTAACTCAGTCAATATTACGCCTGCGTCAACTTCTGTTATGGCTCTAAATTACAGTGAAAGCCCTCCTCCATTTATGTTGGTCTTTATCATAGACCTTGTGGCCTACTAACCACCACAAGGCAAGATGGTATCAACCCTCTCTTCTATTTCATGTATAAAATCTAACCAATGGGATTCAATCTGATCTTGTAATCATGTACTAAAACAAGATACCGAATCCTTCCTACAATTTGTGGAAACAAAACACAATCACACAATCACATATAAGTAAGAGAAACAAGTTATCAATCACACAAAACAAGATGTATCTGGGGAAGCAACTGCTCAAAACCCTCTATCTATATTTTTTATTAAGTCAAGGAATCATGAAACAACGCAATGCTTAATCTCTCTTGAGATTCTCCAGCACTCTGCCAATTGTCTCCTATTGATCTAGGAAAAACCGGTCTAGTACTTAGCCAATTCTCATCCTTCCTTTAGCCTGCCTTCCTCATGAAATTCCTATGGAATTATCTCCATATTAATTAGGAAAATCAACCTTACTTGATTGCGCAATCCATCATGGCATCCCAATGACTTTATAATTACACATGGGAAATTTTCTATAAATACAACTGATAGTTATGTTCCTCTGAATTGTGTTACAATAAGGATCAAGGGTCTTTTTATTATTTAAAATAAGATAAAACCCTAAAAAACCAAAACCCTGTTCTGAGGAGATGTAACACCAAGAGTTTATGGGTCCCGTTGGGGTTAGTTGGGCAGCCAACTTCCCGGGGTTGTAACTTGGTCATATGATCTTCATTTGATGCACATGGTACCTCGTTAGAAATATCTCTCCGAGGACTACAATTGCTAATACAATTTCTATGAAATTTCCAAACCTTTCATGCCCAAAAAACATCATTTGGGGCCTCAAAATGACTTCGAAAGTTCAGGACCCGAAAAACTGACAAAAATAGTAAATTTTGCTATAATTAAGGAAACTAAAAAACTGAAAGAGAAAATGGTGAGGACCCAAGTGGAGTAGGCGGGTGGCCACCAATATCCACCTCGATCACCTTAAATCGAATTTCTTGAGCTAACTCAATCATCATGACTTAGTTAATTGACACAAGTTGTTATGAGACGAAATTACAATTTATTGTCCAATTTGTTTAAGGGAAAAATAAATTAGACGCCTCACATTCCTCACTCCTGGTACATCGAAATTCCTCACCAGTGTGCATGCATTTTTTTTTGTCCTTTCTAGTCACCAATTTCACTGTTTCTTGTTGCAAATTTCAACACTCCCTCTCAAAAAGAAAGGAATTCAATCTATCCCAATCCAGTACCTTTGGAATGTTCTGCATGCTACACTTCTCTAGTTTTGTTTGCACCTGCAAATCCTGAAACTGAATAGCCCTTAAATAACTGAATCAGTATAATGCATCTGTCATCAGAGTCTTCTGACTGCTGCTAGCTACTGCACATGTCTAGTACTGGATTCTCTGCACTGCTGCTGACACCTACATCTGTGCCCTTTGAACTGTTGCTAACTCTATTTGTGCTCCAGTATTTGACATTTGTCACTTTGATTTTTGTCTTACTGACATATGACTACATCAATCCAACTGATCCTTCCTACTACTGATGTATTGTGGGCTCCTCATAGCCAGGTTCGATCCATGAGACACGCCATCTCAATGAACCTTGCCCAAATTTCTTATCTTGGGATTATGTCTACACATAACCCCACCTTACACCTCGAGGTATGGTTGCTCCCTCTTCCCATCTGGCTCGAAATTTCCCCCTCATGGAGGTCTCTACTTGAGTGGACGCTTCCACTCGGTCTCCTCTCTGCTTCTCCAATTGTGGCAGCTACTCCATAACCTTCTGAGACTGCTTCTCATGAGGATGCATGTTGAGAGGTAATTTATGCTCCCTCTAAACCACCAAGTCTCTAAATTCTGCCTTTCTCCTCAAAGCTTTGCATGCATTTGGTACCTCAAGTGCATATAGGTTTTTGACTCACGCACAGTGTAATTATCCTGAAGTTACAAAAAGTTTCTAAAAAAGAGTTGATTTTAAATCGATGATATCTCCCTCATTCGAGCTCCAATTTGATCGATTTTTTTTTCCATTTGGGTAGATTTTCGCAAGGAATCAAAATATTCTATTTGTTTTCAAAAAATTTACACCAAAATCTTCAAATATTCTCTACAAAATCACCGCCCAAAAAATTCCTGCTCTGATACCATGTATAAAATCTAACCAACGAGATTCAATTTGATCTTGTAATCTTCTAAAACAAGATACTGAATCCTTCCTACAATTTACGAAAACAAAACATGATCGCACAATCACATATAAGTAAGAGAAATAAATTATCAATCACACAACAACATGATGTATTTGGGGAAAGAAACTAATCAAAACCCCTCTATCTTTATTATGTATTAAGTCAAGGAATCATGAAATAATACAATGCTTAATCTTTCATGAGATTCTCCAGCACTCTGTCAATTGTCTCCCGTTGATCTCGGCAAACTCGATCTAGTACTTAGCCAATTCTCATCCTTACTTCAGCCTACCTTGCTCATGCAATTCCTAGGGAATTAACACCTTATTAATTAGGAAAATCAGTCTTCCTTGATTGCGCAATCCATCATGGAATCCCAATGACTTTATAATTGCACATGGGAAATTTTCTCTGAATACAACTGATAGTTATGTTCCCTTTAACCTCTGTCTCAACTAGGTATTCCTCGAAACTGACATGCATGCAACTATTAATAGCGAATTATCAGTTATCTGATTGATCACTCATTGTGAATTAAATCTAATTTAATTCACTGGACCTCTCACTAGCTCATCACTTAATTAGAACTAGTTAAACTGATTTTAAATCATTTAATTGAGTTAATTACACTTGCACCCTGTAGAAAATTTGAATAGTTGAAATATTATTCACCGAGATTCTCCTGATCACACACTATTTTAGCTTCATGCATAATACAGAATCTCTTCTACCATTGATCATCACATGCGGAAATAAAATCAATTGCATGCACACATTAAAGCCATAGACATTCACACATATGAACACAGTATTTCATGGGAAAGCTTAAAGCTAAAAACCCCAACTATCTGTATATTATATGTCATGGAGATCATGTAACAATTATAGTAAAAATCTCCTCACAAGCTCTCAGCACAACCTCGAATTGCTACACACTATCAAGCTAGATCTAGCAAAACACATGCTGCAACATTTTTCCAGTTGATTCCAGCCTCTATTGCATAATCAATGCTATGGGATGGATCATTAACTAACATAAACCACCTGGCTTGTACTACGCAATCCTCATGGGCTTCTCCACTGAAACTGTCCATGCACTAAAGTCAACTGATGCATTATTTAGTTGATTAATGAGTTTATAATTAGTGAATTAATTAATAATTAATTCACACCACTCTCACTAATTGTATCAATTAGTTAAACTAGATACAAATAGCTCAACTATGTTTAGATTATTTAAACTAAATATAACTCCACTAACTTCCTCAATCAACTCCACCAAACTTTGTCACATGAGTTCTAACTGAAGTATCCATGCAATAGCTCCACATAACCCTCAGGAATAGCGTAATTCCTTATGTCAGCTCCTGTGCCACATCTGTGCACTTAAATAAAGTGCTCCAAGAGAATAAGATAATGTTTATAGTCCAAATATTATTAAGAGCTAATAATATTCGACATATCTATTTTTAGACTGGCAATATAAAAATAGATTCCGCCCAGTATGTCTAAAAATAAAAGTCCATCTATTTTTTCTGACTTGAGCAACCATCCACAAATAGCATCCTGCAACTCATAGAACATGATCCATATGTCTAAAATTAGACATAGTCTAAAAATAAACTTTGCGCCAAAAATAGACTGCGGGCCCACTTAGTGAAGGCGACTCCTTTCCACTAAGCTCATCATCTTGTTGCAATCTCAACACTCCCTCTCAACAAGATAAGGATTATCTACCACCCCTATCCTGCCTCTGTGGTATTCGAATTTGGTCCTGGTGAGCGCGTTCGTCAAGATATCAGTGTCCTGATCCTCCGTGGGAATGTATGAAAGTAACATGATCTTCCGCTGCACAGAATCTCTGATATGATGATACTGGATGTCAATGTGTTTAGATCTATCATGAAATACAATATTAACCGAGAGTTTGATGCAACTCTGATTATCACAATAGATCACAGTAGGCTCTAAGTGTGAACCGAACAACCCGACCAGGATCTTTCTCATCCATATAGCTTCACATGCAGCCAAACGTGCTGCCATATACTCGGCCTCTGCTGAACTGAGTGCCATGGATCTCTGCTTCCTACTATACCAAGAAACTATTGTCGACCTGATACTGAAAATCCCTCCATATGTGCTCTTTCTGTCCATTGGGCTCCCTGCCCAATCTGCATCCGTGAAGCCACATAGCCTCACCTCATCCGACTGTCTGTATCATAATCCATATCCTGATGTGCCTTTGAGATATCTCAATACATGCTTGCCTGCCTTCCAATAGAGCTTGGTAGGCTTAAATATAGCTTGTGAAAGCTGGTTAACAGCATAGCATATTTCAAGTCGTGTATTGACCATATACATAAGCGACCCCACCAACTATCGATAAACAGTGGCATCCACTACCTCCGCCAAAGTAGCATCCTCCTTCCTCCATCCACCAGGTGGAGGAGTATCAACAGGCTTGCAGCCATGCATGTTGAACTTCTCCAGTATCTCGCGGGAATACTTACCCTCAGCCAAATTTCCAATCCGAGGAAATAATGAAGGAGGCCCAAGTCCTTCATCTCAAACTCCTTTGCAAGATCAGCCTTGCATGAGTGTATCAATAGTTCATCACCTGTCAAAATCAAATCATCTACATAAAGTACAATGATCAACAACTTACCCTCCACCAAAATCTGGTATAGGTTAGGATCCGCCTCAATCTTGGAGAATCCAAGTCTGGTGAAATAACTGTCTATCCGTGTGTACCAAGCACGAGGTGCTTGTTTCAACCCATACAACGCTCTCTTGAGCCTACACACATGTGACTCGCTATTGAAGATCTCGAAACCTTCGGGCTGCTCTATGTACACCTCCTCCTCAATGACTCTGTTGAGGAACATAGTCTTCACATCCATCTGATGAATGTGCCACCCCATCTACGCTGAGAGAGCAAGAATGGTTCGTATGGAAGAATACCTTGCGACATGTGTAAAGGTTTGCTCATAATCAATCCCCTTAATATGTGAAAAGCCTCAGGCAACAAATATTGCCTTTTACTTATCCACACTCTCATCAGCTGCCTGCTTAAATTTGTAGATCCATCTCGAACCCACCACTGATTTCCCTTCTAGCCTCAGGACAATCTCCTATGCACTGTTTCTGACAATCGAATCATACTCTTCTACCATGGCATCTACCCATGCAGGATCCTCCACATCTTCCTCAAAAGAGGATGGCTCCATCACGATACACTTGCTCATAAGAGCCATGTATCTAGTATATTGGTCAGGTGATTGTCTCTGTCTATGCTATGATGTAGGTGCTCCTACAACCTTCTCTGCATCTTGAGCCAGTCGCTCAACTTCTGTAGTGCGCTTCCACCCTTTGATGGTTGGCGCTACTTGAGTGGTATCTTCCACTCCATGAACCTCATATTGTGGCTGATCCACATCCTGAGGCTCATCCTTAGGAACTAATAGCTTCTCATCTGCATGCAAGTGTGGCTCCCTCTCAAGCAAACACTTCATGGCTTTCTCCTCATGAAATTTGATATCCCATTGCACAATAGTCTTGTGACTGTCTGGAAAATACACATGATAGTTGTGGGGCGTATCAGTGTACCCAAAAAATATCCCAACCTCTGCAGTCGGCTCCAACTTCTTCCTAGCATCCTTCATCACATGAATGTAAACAGGTGAACCAAAAATCCTCAAATCGGAAATTTCAGGCCTCTTACTAGAAAACACCTCCTCAGGTGTACTCATGCCAAGTATCCTGTGAGGACAACAGTTCTGCACATATACTGCAGTATTGCATGCCTCAGCCCACAAGTGTATGGGAAGGCCCCGATCATGCAGAAACGCCCATGTAGTACCCACAATTGTTCTGTTCTTTTGCTCAGCAACCCCGTTCTGCTATAGGTTATGAGTTGCTATGAGCTCTCTTCGAATTCCTTCTGTGCTGCAAAAGTCCTTGAATTTTCCAGAGATGAATTCACCACCATTGTCACTAATAAGAGCCTTCACCTGCTTCCCCGATTCTTTCTCAACCAGTGCCTTGAACTCACAAAACTTTGAGTATGTCTCGCTCTTCTTCTACATGAAGAAGATCCAGCACTTACATGAAAAATCATCAACAAATATCACATAGTACCTGTGCTTTGCTATCGCAGCTACTGAGAAAGGTCCACACATGTCTGTGTGAATTCTCTCAAGGATCGTCGTGGCATGACTATCCTTCTTGTGATAGGTGGCTTTCACAAATTTTCCCAAGGTACACCCCTTGCAATGATCTGACTGCACAAGAGTACCCTTAGTAATCCCAGTAGAAATCTGCTGCAGTATCTTCAAAGCTCCATGGTGAAGGTGGCCAAATATCCGGTGCCACAACTCGCCATCATCCCGGATCACCACTGCTTTTTCCTTTCCTGCCATTGTTGTGCAGCCATCTACCTACAATTGATAATGTTTATTAACTCAAACCCCTATCCTCTGAGTCTCACCAGTTGCCTTACTGCACAGGAAAGTCTTTCCCTCGCTAAATACAGCATCATATCCCTTGTCTTCTAACATCGCCACAGAGATAAGATTCTTCTTCAATCTTGGAAAATGCATCACTTCCTTCAATACGAAGGTTTTACCAAACTCCCTCTCAAAGAAAATGGTATTGATACCGGTCACACTATATCTACCATCATTGCCCATCTCGATGTGCACTCCAAGATCTTTCTCATCCATATCAGTAAACAAATCTCGATCTCCAGTCATGTGAAAATATGCACCACTGTCAAGAAACCACACTGAACCCATCACACTTGATACCAAGCATGTGATTAGAAAAAAATCTAGCTCAAGCTATGAGGCTAAGGCCTCTCCAACTACAGATCCAACAGCCTGCTTATTTTTCTTCTTCTGTGGACAATTAGTGGCATAATGTCCATGTTGGTGATAGTGAAAGCACTTCACCTTGGACATGTCTTGCTTCTTTCCTTTCGCACCGGATTGAGAAGCATGCTTCTTGCTCTTCCCTTCTTTTCTTTGGTAGCCAAAGAGAAATTCTCTTCATCAAAGTTCTTTGATGAAGATCCGTCCCTGGTACTCCACCTTATCTCCTCTTGCACAAGATCCAACCAAAGTCACTCCCATCTTGGCAATTTCTCTTGACCATTGACAGAGTCCTGATAGGAATGCCAACTCTTCAGAATCCCAAGGAGAGCCAAGCTCAGCAATTCCTCATCATCAACAGTAACCCCCACACTTCCCATCTCATCCCTACATTGGATGAACTTCGTTAAGTACTTGTCATACTGTCGCCTTTCTCAATTTTTATGTTTCTGAGTTTATCCTTGAGCGCCAACTTCCTCTGGTCACTCTTTCTTTGAAATAAATCTGTCAAAGATTTCAACATCAAGAATGGAGAAGCCTTACCATGAAGGCTGGACACT
The DNA here is from genome assembly GCA_034641835.2 of Pinus albicaulis. NCBI lineage: Eukaryota > Viridiplantae > Streptophyta > Pinopsida > Pinales > Pinaceae > Pinus > Pinus albicaulis. The sequence goes on from CM076576.1 coordinate 479,789,746, forward strand.
ATGTGATCCTTCACACCTTCCAACAGAATCCTTTGACACTTTGTTGTCTTCTTTTGCCATGCGTCAAGCACGACAACGTCACTAGAAGTAGGGTTTGGAATTTCTGCATCTATGAACTCCTTCAACCCATTTTCATCTAGCACCGCCTCCATCCTGTCCTTCCATGCAATATAATTCGAGTTGCCTTCAAGGGAATACTCCAATTGCAATCCGTTGAAAGACATCTCAACTTTGACACCAAGAAAACACTACTGCAAATTCCAATTCAACCGGCACAAAAATCAACTGCTTCAATGTTTTACAATTGCTCCAATGATCAATATCGCTCTAATACCATGTAGAAAATTCAAATAACTGAAATATTATTCACCGAGATTCTCCTGATCACACACTATTTTAGCTTCATGCATAATACAGAATCTCTTCTACCATTGATCATCACATGCGGAAATAAAATCAATCGCATGCACACATTAAAACCATAAACATTCACACATATGAACATAGTATTTCATGGGTAAGATTAAAGCTGAAAACCCCAACTATATATATATATTATATGTCATGGATATCATGTAACAATCATAGTAAAAAGCTCCTCACAAGCTCTCAGCACAACCTCGAATTGCTACAAACTATCAAGCTAGATCTAGCAAAACACATGCTCCAATATTTTGCCACTTGATAGCCAGCCTCTATTGCATAATAAATGTTATGGGATGGCTCATTAAATAACATAAACCACCTGGATTGTACTGTGCAATCCTCATGGGCTTCTCCAATTATTTTGTGTTACAATAACAACTGTATAATCACAATTGATAGTTAACCTGCTCTTTCACCTATTTTTGCACTAGTCTCCACTGAAAATGTCCATGCACTGAATTTAACTGATGCATTATTTAGTTGGTTAATGATTTTATAATTAGTGAATTAATTAATAATTAATTCACACCACTCTCACTAATTGTATCAATTAGTTAAACTAGATACAAATAGCTCAAATATGTTTATATTAGTTAAACTGAATACAACTCAACTAACTTCCTCATTCAACTCCACCAAACTCTGTCACATGAGTTCTAATTGAAGTATCCATGCAATAGCTCCACATAACCCTCAGGAATAGTGTAATTCCTTTTTTCAGCTCCTGTGCCACATCCGTGCAGTTAAATGAAGTGCTCAAAGAGAATAAGATAATGTTTATAGTCCAAATATTATTAAGAGCTAATAATATTCGACATATCTATTTTTAGACTGGCAATCTAAAAATAGATTCCGCCCAATATGTCTAAAAATAGAAGTCCATCTATTTTTTCTGACTTGAGCAACCATCCACAAATAGCATCCTGCAACTCATAGAACATGATCCATATGTCTAAAAATATACATAGTCTAAAAATATACTTTGCGCCAAAAATAGCCTGCAGGCCCACTTAGTGAAGGTGACTCCTTTCCACTAATCTCATCATCTTGTTGAAATCTCAATACACCCCTCTAATGCATCAACTGCAACTGGACCCCAAAAATATTAGAATCCCTCTAGATGCCTCATATTAGACCCTCAACTAAAATTTCTTGAGCTAACTCGGTCACCATGACTTAATTAACTGAGAGAAGTTGTTATGAGATGAAATTACAATTTATTGTCCAATTTATTTAAGGGAAAAATAAATTAGACGCCACACATTCCTCACTCCCAGTGCATCAAAATTCCTCACCAGTGTGGGTGCATTTTTTTTTGTCCTTTCTGGTTTCCAATCTCATTGTTTCTTGTTGCAAATTTCAACATTTCAAAATTTGATGCGGCCTTCACACAAAGAGACCATTGAAATCACATGCCCAAATTCTCATGAGAAACCTCTCTTAAGCTTAATCTACCAGAAGAGAACCAACAATATGCCATCCTACTTCCTAGCGCAAACCGACCATTAAGGTATGCAACATTCTTCTCAACCCTCACATGATGATCCTCCTTTTGGAGGATGATCATGACCTTCCTTTAGCAACCCTTACTCGACCCCCGTACTCGACCTACTTTAGGACTACATCTCTCTTCACTCCCTTGATGTGCCAGATAGTGGGAATACATTTCAAACATGCTAAGATGTGCCAAGTGATAAGGCATGCAAAGATGGGCAAGGGTGTGTCAATGTGTGTCAGGGACTGTCAAGACAAAAAAAGAGAGAAAAAAGTTAAACTACAAGGAAATGAACACATAAGAGGGTTAATAAGTCATCAATTTACCTTTTCCAAGAGGGGCATGCTAGGCACACTAATACTAGGCGGAAATAGGTGCCAAGTGAAAAGTCTTAATGCATTCTTAGTGCCAAGTATTCCTTTGTTGCTTCTCATCTAATTTCCAACAATTGATCATCACAAATAAATTTAATATTAAATCGTGCTAAATCATACCAAGGCATCTCAACATATTCCATGCATGCTAAATCTTTCCAAGTACCAACACGTGCTAGAGAGTGATAATGCATGTTGATTAGTGTTAAGGAGTACTAGGAAAAAACATTAAGGGAGAATTGGGTAAAAATTCATGGAAGTTAATAAATACAAAGAACGTGTACTTCCAGATACTAATGTTAATGGTCAGTGTTAGTTGTCATGCCAAGGAGGGAGTGACAAGGTATGCTAAGCATTGGTAAGGCATGCTAGGGAATATCAAGGCATGTTAATAATTCCCAAAGTGTGCTTGGGGGTTCCAAGGTGTGCTAATTATATCATGTGCCAATTAATAGTGCCAATATATGCCAATACATGCTAGGTGCTAAGGATGTGGCGCAGGGTGCTAGGGTATGTCAATATGTGTCAAGGTGATGCAGGGGCATTGGATTTTAGCCAGCAATGTGAAAGAATGTTCACATGTTGTGGCTAGATAGGTTCAAAAAATTCATTTACTGATGGGTGAAAGTCAGTTTTTCTACGAGGGTTGGATCCCTCAACAATTTGTTAAAATCTATTCTGTAATAGATAGGCTTGAACTAGTATTTAGGGGAGGTTTAAAAATTTTGATTTGTTTGAGCTTATTTAGGTTTAGTTGATGAAATCTAGGAGGATATGTTGTAATTAGGAGTTTTTTTTAAACTATAATAATTTGATCCTCAGAAGGAGGTCAGCTTCATTGTAACAAAACTATAAAATGTAACCTCTAGAACAAAGGAATTTGGAGCTGGCCGTGGAAGAATTGATTGTGAGAATTTGATCTCTATTTTGAATAAAATTACAGAGTTTATTTATTTGGGTTACTTGGCAATTTCTTGGAGGTTCATCCCCTTTCTAAAATCCATTTAAATTCATGTTCTCTGTGTATAAATTGAGTGTATTAACCTCTGTATAAAAGACTGGAGAATTCGAATAAGTTCTGGTTTTCTTTGTTTGTGATCGGAATCGAGAATTTGAAGAGATTTAGGGTTTTACTTGAATATCGGTAGTGATCATAGGTCTCTATTTATTGAGTTATACAATGAAAGAATATTTTTATGCGGAATTGAAGTTGAACAAAGAAAAGGCAAAAAATCATGTTTAAGTGTGATTTAAACCAAATATTTGAGGTTAAGTGGTTTTGGAGAAACCACTTACAATGTTTTCGCACCACTTTTGGATGGTGGGAAGTTTTATTCATTTGGAATGAGATCCAATCATAAAACGACATGTCATCGGTAAAATACCACCCATTTCGAATAACTTCTGGGGTTGTTTGAACGCGATTGCCATTCGATCTTAGGTGCTAGAGATCCTATGGTATTTGCATTGAGATTTACACGGGGGATAACACAAAGGTATGGAACCAATTTTTATTCCAGTAGAATTTTATTAAGATGTTTGAAGTTTGGAACCATTGTGAAAGTGTTTAAAGTTTGATTCCTAAGGGTTCTAAATTTTAATATTTCCGAAGGTCTTAATGTTAGTTTAATAGAATTTTACTAAGAGCTGAGAGTTCAAAAATATATTTCTGAGAGGGTCTAAAAGGTTGATTTAAAATGAATTCTAATGGTATGTTCCAGAAGGCTTAAAGCACTATTTGAAAAGTAAAAATATTTACTTCCGAAGGATCTTAACATTAGCTTGAAGTGAGTTGAATGATTCCGAAAGATTTGTAATATTGTTTACAAAGGATTGGTATTATTTAAAGAGGATATTTTAATGTCCATTTCATTTATCAAATTTCATAAATTTGATGAATGAAACCAATCATAAGGAATAAGATCAAACTCATCTGTAGTTAGAAACAATTGTAAGCAAATTTGAAAGGCTCTCCTTAACTCCTGCACCCACACTGCCATCACAATGCAACAAAAGGAAGAAATAATAAGAGGGTTAATAAGTCAGGACTTTATCTTTTTTAAAAGGGGCATGCTAGGCACACTAATAATAGGTCTCAATGCATGCCAAGTGGCATTGTGTGCCAAGTTTTAATGTATGTCAATGCATTCAACCAAGGTGTTCCATGGCATGCTAGGGACTATATGCAACATGCCAACACATGCTAGGATAATTCCATGTTGTGCTAGCGCATGCCACCATGTGCTTGGGTGTCAGTGTCATCACAGGATGTTATAGGTACAAAGATGTTCCAATAAATGTGGGGTGCTAAGAAATGTTAGTGTGTGCCAAAGCATTAATTTAAGGTGTGCCCAGATTGTTGAGGATTGTTAGGTCTTTCTCATTAATAGAATTTTCAGAGCTCGATTATGTATTAAATAATATATTTCCTACAAACAATAGTGGAACTTTATCTAAATGGAATTTTATAGATAATAAACTTAATAGATATGAATCATGTGTTGACTCATAGGAAATCTCTATTCGACTAGTCATTACTTGAGGGAAATGATATACACTTATTACTTCTTAAAAAATTGACTAACCCTAACCACTATGGACTTGGACATATTATAAAAAATTCTCCACAATAATGGTATTAAATCGTTATCTTTTGACAAAAAATATATTAACAAGCACATAGAGTCATCAAAAACTCATTGGAATGATCAATGATGATGGACATTTTTTTATCGTCACCAAAAGTAACAAAAAGAGCATTGGTGAGGGTCATTAAAAGTTCGTCAATAGAAGTGTCACCAAAGAGAGAATTAGTGATGGGCCTTTAACGACCCTCACCAAAAGTGAAATGTCTTTGGTGACGGACCATAAGGTACCATCACTATATACACTTACAGTGACAGTTTTTGGTGATCAATGATGACGGACATTTTTTGACCGTCACCAAAAATAACAAAAAGAGCATTGGTGAGGGTCATTAAAATTTCCTCACTAGAAGTGTCACCAAAGAGAGAATTAGTGATGGGCCTTTAACGACCCTCACCAAAAGTGAAATGTCTTTGGTGACAAACCATAAAGGACCATCACTATATACACTTATAGTGACAATTTTTGGTGTTCAATGATGACGAACATTTTTTCACTGTCACCAAAAGTAACAAAAAGAGCATTGGTGAGGGTCATTAAAAGTTCGTCACTAGAAGTGTCAACAAAGAGAGAATTAGTGATGGGCCTTTAACAACCCTCACCAAAAGTATCATTGAAAATTTCTTTGGTGATGGACCATAACAGACCATCACTATATACACTTACAGTGACGGTTTTTTAATGACTGTCACCATATGTGACATTGGTGATAGAACTTAAAGGTCCGTCACAAGCATGAACCTCACCAATGTGTTTTTTTCTTGTAGTGTTGGTAACCACCTTCAACTATGGCCCAAAAATCTACTCCAAGAGACTCAAGATAGGATCTTGTCCTTGTCTTCCAAAATATAAGATTGTTTCCATTGAATAGTGGTGGTCTAATAGATGGTGTCCTGTCTTGATTTGTCATCTTAGATGATCTTCCTTCTAGCAATTAAGATTCTCCAGAAGGACTTTATTTGATACCAATTTTGGGGAATAATACTGAGAGGTGGGGTGAATCAATATTTACAAGGATCGAAAACTTTTACTCTTCTTTTACAAATTTCTATATGAAACTTTGATTAGCCAAAATAGCGTATGTATACGGATGTCTTAAAGAAAACTTGTGTATACCCGAATATCTTACTGTTCGTATAAATATTCGAAAATATTACTTAGCCTAGTTGACCAGTTATGCATCCAATAGTTAAGAAATAAATATATATAGTAATAATAGAATAAATCATCACACAAGGGCATTACACATGAACACCAAGATTTAAGGTGGAAAATTAATTCGAGAGAAAACCACCGATGTTTTCATCTCTATATTCAATATTTATTATATAGAAAACTTATTACAATGTTGTATTGATCTAGACTCATATCAGTAAGAAGGTATCCACCTACAGAAGGCTACAACCCTCTCTTGTTCTCTAGATGATACTGGAAGGAAGCTCCAACCCCCTGATCTCGCTTACCAGTCACTACTGAAAGCAAGCTAAAACCCCCTAAATTGATCACCAGCTCCTACTAGAAGGAATATTCAACTTCCATATTGAAGGCTTCAACCCTCAGAACCACTGTAGATCACGTTTCATAAATTTTCACACTGGATCCAATAGCTTCAACACAACTCAATTTTGTATATCAACACCAATAGCCATAAACTAGACTTTAAACATAACAGTGAGATCACTGTAACTAGATCACAGTAATAGACCCAGACTTCTGAAGTAATATGAAAAATCATCTTCAACCCTGATCATTCATAAAATCAAACGAATACACTACTTCACTTACTAAAACCTGTGTATATACGTGCTTTCTTACATACCAACCTGTGTATAGATATTAGCATAATAAATTTAGGAATATGATCAGACTTAAAATAGGTGAGATCCATTCAGGCATATTTAATTAGATATACAGAACCATTATTTAGTCAGCAGCATCCATGATATTCAATCACCCAGTTATTAATCATATTTATACATAATCAACTAGCAGCATATATATTTATCAAAAAACCCAGATCTACATGAAGACTTCATTGATAGAAAATAGAGTTATAGCATAAATAATCAAGAAACCTCTTCAACAATCTTGAGAAAAAAATAACTTCCATACACGCTTTTGCTGAAACGAACCCGCGTGTACACATGCTTTCACCGTAACAAACCAGCATATATATCTGTAAATATTCAGGACTACATAACATTTTAGATCAACAAACTTACTCAAATCATACAATTCACTTCAGAAAACATGTGCCAGATCAAAGAGCTAGACATATCACAAATAGATCATGCAATACAAAGTCATTTCAAGTCTAGTGGTCTTGATCCATCATTGTATCCATAAGTGCATCATTATTTCAGATCTATTAATCAACTAAAACCCATTCCATGGAGATATACTTATTTTTGTGGTGGATTCGACACACGGGTGTACGAAATCACACACGTTTAGAGAAGGTGGTATTTTCTCTAAACCATAACTAATATGCAGTATCTGGGGGGAGCTCAGAAGTATAGGACTTAAAATTAAGTAATACACTTAAGCATGCTCTATTAAAAAACTAAAACTAAAAACACAAAAGAAGCTATAAAGAGTTCTGAACAGTAACAAGGTAAACAACGGCTCGATGGCCTTCTTCTTATTGAGTGCTTGGAATGAAAACAAATCTTACCCACTTGTTGAAGGGCCTAGGTAGTGGCTCTAGGACCCAACGCAAGGATGTTTTTCCTTCAATTTTTTCCTTCTGACGTAGTTCAAACCTCTCTCTCTGCTGCAATGGGCTAAGATTGTTGGGTGGCCAACAATCGAGTCCTCTTCTTCAGCTCTTGCTCCTTGGTTCACACAAATAGTTGGTGTTGCTTGGGAAAAATTGGCCAACATAACCTTGTGAGGACACAATTTTCATCTCTTTGATGGTTTATATAGGTGAGATTTCAAACCTCCTTCTCTCCCTTGTTACACGGTGGATAGTGACCCAAGGGAGGGGAAATATTCCATTTTGGGCTAAAATATGCTTTTGTGTGCTCACACAAGGCCTAAGGAGACGCTGGTGCTGTCCTTAGGTGACTTTCACATAAGGAGAAACTATCATTTTCTTTCTTGTGGTCCTGGAAAGGGAATTTTTTCCATTTCCAGGAATGTGTGCTTATCAGGCTCTAGTGTGCACAGAAGCCGCTCTTGTCGAAGAAAAAAGCACACATTCAGGCATTTATGACTAGCTCAATCTTGAATTTATCAAAACCTTAGATATTATAAATAATTTTTATTCCATAATATATCCATGTCCTATAAATCCTTAGTCTCGACATTAACTAATGTCATTTTCTACTGTACGATTTTCCAATGTTAACATATTGTAATGTTCCTTTTCAAAAACATTGTCAATCAACAAAGAAAATCTATTCCAAAGATAGAATGTAGGGGAATTTACTGTATTTTTCACCTCTGAACAAAGGATGAGATGCAGAGGCTACCTGGCCCACTAGTAGACTTTGTCTATAGAGTTATTGTCAAGGGACAATATCCCCAAGAGGGAAAACAACAAGATTGCGAATATCTTGAGAAAACCCCAACATTGCAGCTAGAGCAATAAAAAATACATCAAATAGGAAATAGTAGTGATTAATATACACATGAAATTCTTGAGAATCCAATGGCCATCATATTAAGACATATTAGCTAGTAAGAATACAAATCCTTGAGGGAATGATCACTCAAGTAAGGCACTAGAAGCCTCAAGAAACATGTACATACAAATATGAGAATACACTACTGCATGAGAAAGCCCTAGGCCATCACTACGTAGTTTTGGAGAGGAATTGTTTCATAAATGATGAAAATACAAATATGGAGCAATGTGGGCTCAAATAAATAAGGGGGAGCAATATCTCAACCCCTGAAAATACATAACATTAATCCTTTAAGAGGATTGGCTGAATTCTATACAAAAATGCTATAATACAAAAATGCCAGAGTTGTAGTAGCTGCTGCAAATCAAGAGCTCGAAATGGATGGAGAAGGTTGAAATAGCTGTTGTAGATGAAGAGCCCTTCTCCAATGAAAATCTAAAGTGAAAGGATGATCCTTTCACCCAAGACTTCCCCTCAAAGTTACTGTCAATCCCTCACAACAAATAGCCACAAAAAAGAACGTTGTATAAGAGAGGGACTACACTGATAGTGATGGAATGTGGTTGGCCTAATGAAAATATGGTGGGATATGCTGAAGAACCACCTTTACTTATATCCCAAAGGACGGACCCTCGCTCCACTGGAAAGCTAGCTCTGGATGGTGTATGGAAACCTCCCCAACAACACCTAGCAACACTACACAATGTCTGCTACAGAAACTGGGTTGATGTAGATGACTGAAGCTATGGCCTGAATGCTTGAATATGGGGAATGGAGTGAAATCCTTCAAGATCTCCTCAAGAAGGAGAGGAATTTCTAAACAGGACTCCCTTGTGCTCGAAGGCACTGCAGCTCTACTGAACAGCAAGGGGCAACAACAAGCCTCTAAGAATCAAATGTAAAATGATCAAAGATAATCTCAATGGATGCCTTGATCCTATTTTAAACAAGTGAGCCTCCATCCATGGGCCCTACTTCGAGTTATGGTTTCCATCCTCTAGAAGCTTCCCTCCTACGTTGTCCCACTTAGTGCTTTCCAACTCATGCCAACGCAGTTTGACTTGGTCAACCTTGGCCAAGCCTTTATGCAAAAACCTCCTTTCACACATGGAGGTGTGAAATCCATCTCCAAACATGATCCTCTTTCATACTTAGAGGATTTTTATTCTATAATCATGTGAATAATGGGTCCCCTACCCATTTTGTTCATCTCCTATATAAAATTATCAAAAATTAATGTTGCATAAGAATTTAGAAAATTACAATCCTCCCCTTTCAAAATATTTCTTTCCCTCAAGAAATTGCAAGGATGAACTAAGTTTATTTCTTCCCTTCCTCCTATAGCATCCTTATGTGATGATCTCCTCAAGAAAATTATGCCATATCAGCAATCAAGTCTTCAAACTGTCCTTCCAACAAATGCAATCTAGCCTTGGGGTGAACATTCCCAAATAGCTATCATGTAGAAACAAATATCCATGAAGGAACAAAGAGTTATCTAAGGGCCTCCTTGAGGCATGAGATATTATATATATAATATGACTTATCATCCCCATATGAATCTCCCATCCTCAAGCCATTAATCATGAAAACAAATAATAAGCTGCCTCCCAACAAGGCAACTCATGGAAAATCTCCCTCCACCTTGAGCTCCGGAAATGAAGGTGGGCTGAAAATATGATCATGGAAAGCACTATAAATTTCCCCATGCTGTCCTCTTCCCTGCTTATGACAAGTGTGGAGCTTATTCTTATCCTGGGCTGCAAAATTATTGCCCTCAAGTGGCAAAAATGAAGAGCAATCCTTCAAGGATTTCTCCTCCATCAATGAAGAATGAGCTGCTCCAAGACATTTCACCCATGGTGAATAGGACATGGTCATCATAGGATACCCCATGAAATGTTTGCTTTAGGTGATACCATGTGCAGCAAGGTACAAACAATTTATCATAGGGTTACAATGCAATCTCACCCATTGTAGCTGCAGAAAATAACATGGCAAGTATTGTGAAAAAATATCACCTCTACTACTGAACAGTAAATAGATGAGTGAACCAGCAATAAAATATAAAATACATTCCCATATATAACAATGGATGGATTTCCTCATCATAATCATGTCCCTCCTCAAGAGAAATCAAATAGATGGCTATTGTGGCCATATCTCCTCTCATGTTCCCATTAGAACATGTAATGCAGAAAATATAGGAGTCCTCCCTCATCAAGGACACATTCATCCCATGTGTCTCTCCTCTGATCATGTCCTTCATTGAGATAACATAAATATAAGCCAAGGAGACCATACTAAAAAATATAATGAGGTAAGTACTAAAGGTTTCATGTTGTGCAAAGATGTACCAACAGTCTCCCAAGTGGTCACAGCGTAGTTTCCCAAACTGTTTCTTTCAGAAATGATATGGCAAGTTGTTTTCAGCTCATGAATAACAATATATGTTCTTACATCTAATAATTCATGGTAAATGGATGAATATAAATGCTGAACATACATGGAAGGTAACAATTTCCCAGGGCCATATAAAATATGGCTATCTCCATCACATGGTTCGGCCTAATTTTTCTCATGGAGCAACATGAAAATTCTGCCCCTTTGAGAAGCCCTGCACTGCATCATAATGATAAGAGTATGCAAATTAGAAAAGGTACACACAATAATATTACCATAGGCTGGAATTGAGATGATAGGTGGATCTATGCATGTGATCCTCCTCCCAAATTACAGTGCTGTGAGCTCATGCAAAAACGCTCCCGCCCATGCCAATCTTTGTTCCTTGACATGCTCCTTGACAAGAACAACTCTGGTGATGCTGCTGCAAATATGAAGCTTCTCCAAATAGAGAAATACCTCCCAATAAATCCCAACTAAGGAGTGATCCCCCTAAACTATGAGAGTGCCCTCCTCTACTCCTGTAACACCATCAATCATATGAGATCAAATCTGCTTGTGCTCTCTCCCATCAATCCCAGGCAACTCAAGTGCTTGCTGCCTCTCATGCTCACATCATGTACCTCAAATGATGAAGGTATTATTACTGATATATATATATCATATCAGCTCCAAATATCCCTTCTCCTTAATTCTCAATGATGTAAATATCCTGCCATCTCTTTTCCATTCTTTTGGTACTTCTCCCATGAGGGCTACCATCCTCCCAAACAAATTCTTACTTTTTACATTTCGTGAGAGTTTGAAATGCAGCTCCTTGGAGACCTCTTAGGAAAGGCCTCTCTCCCATGACTATTTTGGACCTATGAGGATCCAAATTTTATGGAGGTGATGTCTCCTCTCCACCCATGTTCAATAGCACTGCTAAATCCTTCAATGGTGCAACAACTGTCTCTTCCTCTGGTTCACAAATTGTTTCATGATTCTTCATGGAGGTGTCATGGTTCACTTCATCCTCCAAAATTTCACACTCCAACCTTAAAGGCTGAATTAAACTCATCAAAAGTGTGTGAGGATGAGGTTTCATCTTCTCCTTGAACCCTTTGCACAATGCAGTGCAATCATGAGGCCCTAACGTGGCCATGTGATTTGATCCTTGGACCTCTTCATATGAAATTCCACCATCCTTAAGATTAATTGCTGAAGTAAAATGTGGAACTTTGCTCATACCTTGGTGGATCTCATGACCTTATTTTGTGGTTGCAATGTCTTTTCCTCTAGTGGCCTCTTCATCCATAGAATTTGAAGGCTACTCCTTTGAAGCTGTAGTAACGTTAGTGCAATCCTCCTCCCATGGTGGTGTGAGCTTCTCTTCCTTTTTTCTTTCTCCATCAAAGGTTTGGATCAACCTTTGAGAAAATACTTAAAAACAACTCACCCTTGAATGGACCAAGGGTTTCAACCACCAAATAGACGTTTCACCCTCCATGTGCAGCGCTGCAATACCCACTTCTTCTTCTTTTTCAACTGGATGTAGCAAGAAAATTGCCTCCAAATCTTTCACCGAAGCTCTAGCTGAAGTAACTCCATCAAATGTAGACAATAGAACCCTATTTCCTCTGATTCCTCCTTTTCCACAGGGCATTCTCTCCTACATCTGCTGAATATATTGTGGGAATGTTGTAGCTCCCCTAAATGTTGTAGAATTGTGTTTATAGTCACTGAGGTACTTGCATAAGATCTGGAAATCCAAGCATCTCCCATGTTTATCTTCAAGAGAATAGGAAGTGCAAGGACCTTACTCTCCTCCCCTTTTCTTCTTCTCCACCTTAGGGAGGCTCTTCTTTATTCCAAAATTAGATGAGATCAGGATCATCTTCTTCATCATTCTTCTCTGAAATTGAACTCACAGGCTATGCCAAGTTTGATGCTCCGATACCACTGTAATGTTCCTTTTTCAGAAACATTGTCAATCGACAAAGAAAATCTATTCTAGAGATAGACTGTAGGGGAATTTACTGGATTTGTCACCTTTGAAAAAAGGATGAGCTGCAGAGGCTACCTGGCCCACTATCAGACTCTGTCTATAGAGTGATTTTCAAGGGACAATATCCCCAAGAGGGAAAACAACAAGATTCAGAATCTCTTAAGATAACCCCAACATTGCAGCTACAACAATAACAAATACATCAAATAGGAAATAGAAGTGATTCATATACACATGAAATTATATAGAATCCAATGGCCATCATATTAGGACATAGTAGCAAGTAAGAATACAAATCCTTGAGGGAATGATCACTTAAGTAAGGCACTAGAAGCCTCAAGAAACCTGTACATACAAATATGAGAATACATTGCTGCATAAGAAAGCCCTAGGCCATGATTGCACAGTTTTAGAGAGGAACTGCTACATAAATGATGAAAGTACAAAGATCTAGTAATTTGGGCTCAAATAAAGAAGGGGGAGAAATATCTCAACTCTTGAAAATACATAACATCGATCCTTTAAGAGGATTGGTTGAAATCTATACAAAAATGCTATATTACAAAAATGTTGGGGTTGCAGTAGCTACTGCAACTCAAGAGATGGAAATGGATGGAGAAGGCTGAAATATATACTATAGATAAAGATCCATTCTCCAATTGAAATCTGAAGTGAAAGGATGATCCTTTCACCCAAGACTTCCCCTCCAAGTGACTGTGAAACCCTCACAACAAATAGCCACCAAGAAGAACAATGTCGAAGAGAGGGATTGTGCTGCTAGTGATGGAATGTGGTTGGCCTGATGTCAAATATGGTGGGATATGATCAAGAACCACCTTTAATGATCTCCCAAAGGATGTAACCTCCCTCTACTGGAAAACTAGCTCCGAATGGTGTATGGAAACCTCCGCAACAAGACCCAACAACACTACACAATGTCTGCTACAGAAAATATGATGATGTAGATGACTGAAGCTATGGCCTGAATGCCTGAATATGGGGAATTGAGTGCAATCCTTCAAGAGCTCCTCAAGAAGGAGAGGAATTCCTAAATAGGACTCCCTTGTGCCCGAAGGTACTACAGCTCTGCTGGACAGCAAGAGGCAGCAACAAGTCTCTAAGACTCAAATGTAAAATGATCAAAGATAATCTCAATTCCTGCCTTGCTCCTCTTTTAGACAAGTGAGCCTTCCCTCCATGGGCCCTACTTCAAATTAGGGCCTCCTTCCCCTATAATCTTCCCTCCTATGTTGTCCCACTTAGTGCTTTCCAACTCATGCCAACGCAATTTGAATTGGTCAACCTTGGCCAAGCCTTTATGCAAAAAGATCCTTTCACACATGGAGGTGTGAAATCCAGCTCCAAACATGATCCTCTTTCATACTTAGAGGATTTTTATTCTCTAATCATACAAAGAATGGTTCCCCTTCCCATTTTATTCATCTCCTATATAAAAATATCAAAAATTAATGTTCCATAAGAATTTGGAACATTACACAGATGCCCCCTAATGTGTGAGGCCTAGGAAGAACTGTATACCCGAAATACATTATAGTTTCTTTTCTATATCGTACAGAGAGAGAGAGAGAGATAGAGAGTGAGGCCTGCATGTAGAAGAGACAACACCTTGCACCAGTTCCGAGATAACCACTGCCTAAGGGACCCCCTGCAAGAAGAAAAAATATACAACATATTTGCAAAATTTCTACGAGGCGGGCATGTCCCATGCTCATGATGTTATGGCTAGTTAAACAAGTTTGACAAATACATTTATTGTTTGTGTCACTACTATGGTAGTGATGTTGGCGGTTGCTGACCACGACTACTGACACCCTCAGGGACATTTTTTCTTTGAAGATAGGTGGAAAGTGGTACCCATATGTGTAAGTATGGCATATCATTATTGAGTCTCAAAAGTGTTTTCCATATTCATACATATTTCCATTATGTCATAACCATTTAGCTCTTATTTCATAGCCATCTGACCGAAAACCCTACATCAAGTAACCATTTTCATAAATATATGGGTTAGGATCCTTGTCTTCCAAAGTTATTTATTTTATGTATTTAAAGTGAATTTATGATTAAAAACTAGAAAATTAACATAGTTTTATATATCTATATATGTGTTATGAGTTTTGTGACATGTGTAGGTCAATAGGAGACTTCTAGAAGACCCTTATGTGGCACTCTAAGGCCAAATTCGAATTTGGTTGGAGAAGATTATGGGATCAAGAGGATATGTGTCTCATTTCCTTGTTGTATTGAAACTCTAAGAGGATATGTGTCTCATTTCGTAGTTGTGTTGAAACTCTAGAAAGACATGTGTCTTATCATTTCCTATTTTGATTGTAACTCTAGAGATTCATGGACTCCCATTAATGAGATAACTCATCTTATTTTTTATAAATAGGAGAAGCTTTCTCCTATCATGAGTAATGAAAAGGTAATGAAAAAGTAGTGAAAAATAGGAGAAGGAGAGAAAGGAATAGAGAGTCATTTGTAACAAAGTTTAATATGGAATGGGATATAGATTTGCGAGTTTTTCAATAGATAAATTCAGTTCTTTGATGTTGTTTTGATTACAATTTTAAGGAGCTGAAGAACTTCACCAAATTGGTAGCAGAGGGCCCTTGCTATCCAAGGAGGCTTCTACATGCTTTCTAGATAAGTAGCTTTTAATTCATGTCTTGCATTATTTGTTTAACTAACAGACCCTCATGATGTTATAGTTAGTCTTTTTCTTAAAAGCTTTTCCAACATATCTCTATTCATGGAATGGATTTAATTGTGACATCTTGAGTTACCAGCACTTTAGTTTTTTTTCGTTATTTAGATTAAAAGATCCTCATTATCTTACAGTCATTATTTTTCTTAAAACGCTCTTCCAACATGTCAATATTATATGAAAGAGATTTGGTTGTATTATGTTGAGTTAATTAGCATTTTCTATTTTGCAACTAGATTAAAAGATCCTCATTATCTTACAATCATTCTTTTCCTTAAAACGCTCTTCCAACATATCAATTTTAGATGAAAGAGATTTGGTTGTATCATGTTGAGTTAATTAGCATTTTCTGTTTTTCAATTAGATTAAAATATCCTCATTATATTACAATCATTCTTTTTCTTAAAACGCTCTTCCAACATATCAATATTAGATGAAAGATATTTGGTTGTATCATGTTGAGTTAATTAGAATTTTCTATTTTGCAATTAGATTAAAAGATCCTCATTATCTTACAATCATTTTTTTTCTTAAAAATCTCTTCCAACATATCAATATTAGATGAAAGATATTTGGTTGTTTTATGTTGAGTTACATTTCATGTTCATTCGCAAGCTAGGATATCCATGGATTAGAATGTTCTATTTCTCATCATTTTCCTAATTAGGGATAGAATTTACAATTACACTCTGTTTTGAGTCTAAGGTTTCCTTTTCTTTTCTTTTTGACATAGATTTGATTTCATCTTTTGAACATAGAGTAGCGTACTAAAAAGACAAAACCCCAAAAACAATAAAAAAAAAAACATACAACGAAGTAAGGAAGAGGTCACTTAAGCACATATAGTGCACCACACTTCATCAGTTTACTAGCCTTGGTTGATAATTTATGTTAGCAATTTAGGACACTAAATTGACTACAAAATCATTGTGCAATTTATGCATATGTACTAGCTGGGACCTTCTCGTGTAAGCATTATTTTCAGAGACACTTATAAAGGCACGGGTCTTCGACAAATCTTGATCAAAGTGCAATGGTTGTAAGGTACGATACCATCGTGACATGAATGTTTTTTCTGTAGGCGAATGTCAAGATGATCAATGACATATATGGAAAATGATGTTTCCCATAGTGCCACCCGATGATACCCCTTTACATGGGGAGGGGTTATCCAAGGTATTGCTTCCTTTTTGGAAAAGAGGTGTCGATGTCGACAAAAAGGAAGCCTTAATCGAATCATAATGGGTTTAGCATAGGCATGTTGGTGAGCGGTAGTTGAAAACAGATGATGGGGATTTAGTGGCCCGAGGTTGAAGTATATTTGAGCATCTCGGGGGAATTTATAGGTATTTCTGAAGGGAAAAATCCCTGGAGTTAGTAGGACTTCTAAGGTGCGTATGAACCAGCTATGATTATCGTAATGGTGCGTGCATGGAGGGTATGAAATAATTTGACCAAGGGAGATGGGGGACTGCTGCCATGGGAGGAAAAAGTGTAATATGAGGGCGAAGATGCGAAGGGAATTGTTCGTGATCTTTGTACACTTACCAAAAGAATAAAATAATGGGGTTTGGTTTGTACAAAACAAAGAGATGGCTACCCCAAAACATGAAAGAGGGTCAGTCACTTGATGGTGTGAGGATGGTGTTTTGTTGGGGGTAAGGGTCCCATTGGTTGGTCTCATGTGCAGGGTTGATGAAGTAGAATATGTCGCATATGGTTTTATGTTGATGGAGGTATGGCATGGAGGTGCGCTTTCATTATACTTGTACAACCCAATCGTCTAGGTAGGGGGTTGAGTTTAAATGGTGAACTTGACCTTATGCATGTTATGTGGATGGGCATGAGGTGCTTCCCAGAATAAAAAGGTATGGGCATGGTGTCACTTATGGGGTGATGTATAGTCTACTTTGGATGACGATCACCATGGAGGGGAGGCTCTACCAACCATCGTGGACATTTATCATATGCAAGGTGAGGTGATGATAAACGTGGTCAGGTATGAGGAGCCTATGGTTGATTTCTGATGTAGAAATGATGTTAGGATATGAAAAGTTTTCTGGAACTCTATCATGTTGAGGGTAGAATGATACCTGCTCCGGAACTTTTGGTGGTGGTTGTTGTGAATGGTTTGCAGGTTCTTGTTGCAAAAACAACTACCTCAAGTGAAAGCATATTATTTTCATTCAATATTATTGAAAAACATGAATTTTGGAAAGGAAGATGGGAAGGTGCATACCTGTCGACTTTTTTCAGCAGTGCGAATGTGTGGCATCACCTCCATTTGTTGAGAGCTTGTTACTTGGCTCCTAGTTTTGATTTCAGTTGTGGTTACCCCTAGACTGAGATCATGGGGGAGGGCATTTCTGGTTACTGCCCCCCGTAAAGTATCTCCCTGAATATATATTATTGCTACCTAGGTGACCTTAGTTCAAAGACCTAACCAAGCCATTTGCAGTAATCGATATGCCCAGATCTCAAGAAGATGAGGTGACCAGGTTCCCCTATTCTTGGTTGGTGTATGGTAGCTTGGGTGGAGGAGGAACAAATCTTTGTCGATCTATTGACCTTCTTTCCTCCTGTAGGTACCAGATGGTACGTGGTTCATTACTAGATGCTTGAATGGAGGGATCCTCTTGATAGGATTTCTCGACCACACGTAAGTCATCTTTATGTCGCGGGACCTCTAGGAAATGATAGGTGTAGTGACTGTAGATGCCACAAATAGTGCATGCCTGATTGGTATGCAGTGGTTTTCTTGTACTTTTGGTGGAAAGTTCCTTTTTATGGGAAAGCCATTTTGAGGTGCCTGCCTCACAGCCAAGGAGTGATTTTAATTCATCCAACTACGGGCATATGTGAGTAGGGTGTCCTATGACATCACATATAGCACAATCTGATGACTCCCATTGTATGGTGGGGGTCACTAATTTCTTTCCTTTCTTAGCAATTCTCTTTACCATGGTTGTCGGTTTCGCAATAGGGATTTCCCTTGTGGGGGCAGTTTCGACTGCTAATTGGGTAGGTTAGGGCTCCTTAAGTCTGGGGGCCTTTAAAGCCAATGATATGTTGGGTAGTACCAGTGTTTCCAAGACCTACTAGGAGGTGAAGCTAGGAGGTGGGTAAACGAAATGAGTTTGGGAGGCGGCATAGACCATGGAGGCTGTAGTAGCTGACGCTTCAGTGTCATTACCGATTGAGTCTGTGTCTTGACTAACTTTGGTGCTTTATGTGGACATCATGAAGATCGGGGCCCCTGTGGCATCAGGTGGTACCTTAGGGATAATAGGAGGATCTCTTAGGAATGAGCCTAGGATGAACAACGATTTGAATTGGCCAGAGCCATATTCTTGATACCATACAAGACCATCAGTGGCTATGTATGCATAGGGTAGAACCATATCTATGTTGGTCAAAGGATGATTTTCAGTGTGCGTCAGCTACTCTACCGTAATGATTCGATCCTCGTGGGGAAACATCATGATGCAAAAAACAGAGGATGCTATGGAAAACATGGTGTACATGTAACTCCACCCAAGGAGTATATTTTAATCCAAGTGAGTGTCCAAGACTTTGATGTCTATGTGGACCATTTTTCTGGCTAAGAAAACTGGTACATTTTGGAAGATACTGATAGGGGTCGAGGGCCGGTCATCGTATGCTCTGAGTGTGATGATGGAAGGTTTGAGTTCTGGGGCTCCTAACTTCTGCCATACATTTTTTGACATGATGCACATCGATGCACCCTCTTCAATGACACATCGGTGAATATTGATATTTTGTACCGATACTGGTATCTGGAAGGAAACCATGGAGGGAAGCCTAGGGGTGGCTTTGTCTAAATCAAAAGCCATTATGTGCGTGTCGGCGGGGTCGATGGCACCTAAGGTAGAAAGTAGGGCTTTCTGCTACTTTGGGCATGACTAGAGTACCTCTAAAGCAGACATAGTAACAAGTGACTGGGCTAGATCATCTATGATGTTATAATTGTGGGATGCTTTAGAGTAGTTACTTGCTCGCCTATTAGGCCCTTTAACCATTTTTGGCAACGTTTCCAAGGGAATCTTTAGAATGGTCAATGGTGTAGTCGACGTGCTTGTACTAGCCCCTGATGTAACGGTGTCTGGTGGGGTATTGTAGCTGTGATTCTAGGTTTGGAAAAACATTTCTTTCCTAGCCACGTAAATTTCATGGTTGTTTTTCTCAGAATCATTGGGGTTTTACTGCTGAGTGCTGACTGTTCCTTGATGGGGGAAGGGTTCTTTCATAACAGTAGTTGTATGGGAATATCCTCCTTGTGCTCGGTTACTTTGAAGCTTTTTAAGCTCAGGGAGTTTGGGATAGTGGTGAGTATAGTGCCCGTAATCACCACATATCGAACATGAATGGTTTTTTCGTAGATGTGGCCGTTTTCCTTGTTTTTTAGCATTTCTTGGCTCCTAGTTCTAGTTTCGGTTGGAGTTATTTCCTGGTCGGGGCCGTGGTGGCCACTATTAGTTGCTTCCCCCTTGTCCAGGCTTCCCTTTGAGTTTGTTTTTTACCTTTATTTTGACAACATTGGGAGGGTAATTCTCCTGATCATACTGGTGTGGTTGATCTTGAGATGGCTGCACAAATTTGACCTGTGCATTATTTTGTGTTGGTGGGTTACGTGCTTGGGACTGAGCATACTGTTGTCCCATGTTTGCACCTAGCCATTAGGGGGGAGTTCTTTCATTATTTTTTCTTCCTGCGTACTGGGTCCCCCCGACCGGAGGGTAAGGTCCTCCTTGGTGATACGTTGGTGCCCTATTTGTCAAATTTTTCTGTTGCATATGATGACATTGAAATCTAGGTTGATACATGTTTTGGGTAGACCCATGTGTGTAGCTAGGATTCTGACTATTGCTGCCTAGGTACCCTTGGGTCATTGACCCAATAAGTCCGTTTCTATAGTTCGACACACTTGACAATTCTTGATAAGATTGTAGGGATGGGGCATTAGGAAGGATATTGTATATGTATCTTGATTGTGTATAAATCAGTTCAAGATGCTAGGCTTTACTGATTGCGTCCTCTTCAGATGTGGCGTTACGTTGTGCCAAATCCTTTGAAATCTCCACCATCAGAGTTTTCAAGAATAAATCTAAAAGGACTCGATTGTCGAGTTGAGCTTTGCATAAGCTACGACAACGTCTCCACTCATGGAGATGTTCAGAAATGTGGGTAGAGGGAGATTTTCTGAAATGAGTGAGTAAATCCATTCCCAAGTCATGGTGAATGCGTAACTGAAAGTATGTGAGGAATGCAGTAGCGAGGTCGCTAAAGGTTTTGTGTTAAGCAGGGCGTTGCTCGACATACCATTTCATGGCTACTCTTGTGAGAGTGCATTGAAACAGCCTCAATCGAATAGTATCATCAATGATGTTATTCGATGAGCACCATAGGTGAAAGGTAATTATATGATTCCTTAGGTCTTCCACATGCTTGCCCTAAATTTTTGGTATGTATGAAGGGAGCTTCGTGGGCATGGGAGGCCAATTGGGTTCATGTGCGATGGGGTCATTCGTGAGCTTGGTTAAACTTGGTATATTTAACGCTGCTAATAATGGTGACTGAGAGGTTGATGCCATGGAAATGTGTAAAGATATGAAGTTCTGGTTAGAACGAGGGTTAGTCTGTGATGTACCCAGTTGTGAATTCAGTTGGCTTCTCGTATGGGATGCACTCTTCTAATCCCTAGGGGATGAGGGGGGAGCGATGTGCAGTGTGGTGTTGGGAGACAGACTAGGGTTCCCAACTGTTGATCAATGGTTGTAATTGATGTCAACCCAAGCAGTGCCAGGCGCTAACCCAATATTACATGGGAATTTTGACCTACCAAATTAATATATTCTAGGTCAATAATTCATTTTATGGTGTCTACTTGTTGATATGTTTCCGTTGAGATATGGCACACCATGTAATTCTTCACGGTTTGAGAGATATTCATGTTTGAAGTTTGTAACCACAGTTAATGGGCTAAAACCCCATGGGGTTGGGGCATGGGTCATTGAAAATTCATAATTAATATTTTTTCTGCTCCTAAAATCCCTCCCACATTCACTTGTTAAGGCCCCTCTCAACCTAAGCATTTATATAAATTGTGATCCTCATTTCCTCCTTATGCAAGGGATTTGGCCATCTGAAACAGGTCATCGTGGAATTTTCACTCTAAATTTTTGTCTACGAAGGTTCAGAAGTGGAAATTTTTATGAGGTGAAGTCAAAATCCTGAAGAATCTACTGTAAAAATTTTAGATTAAGGTACGCAACATTTTTGGAGATATGATCTGTGGAAGTCAGGGATTTTGCAGGCTCCTGAAACTCATCTCAAGGAAGTGACCTTGGTAAAATCATCATAACTATCACTCTGAGTATTGGATTGGAATTTCATAAGATTTTTCAGATAGTGGATAGTCAATAGTTTTCCCTCCATCAATTTCAAAGCAAAATGAAGAAACAGTGACATGGGGCATGTCGTACAAGTCGGCTCTGCTGAAATAGTCCATAATTATGGCATTGTGAGGGATTGAGTATAACTCTTACTTGAAGAATCCATATTGGTTCAGACCTGTGGCATTGGAAATATGACTCATAGGACTACTACAAGACCAAAAATCAGATATTGAGGATCTGAAATAATAGAGATACACCAGATTCAATATTGACCTCCTAGAAGACAAGAAAAATCTAGATCATGTGTTGTCAAGGATTGCAAAGGAACATAATTTCTATGGAAGAAAAGAAAAGCAAGGTCCAACAGAGGGTAGCATGATAAGAGAAGCAACCAAGATGCATAACAACAACGAGAATTTCATGATATGAAGTCTTCAAGTGGGCAACACTGCATACAATCATTGTAAAGGTATCATTGTGCTAAGTCATTGTAAATACATTATTGTAAAAATTGTACTAGTTTCTATATGCCAAGGGTTGAAGAGGTAGTGTTGGGAGGTCTAGGATCATCATTAGGTGGTTGTGTCAAAGTTGGGGTTATGTTCTAGTATATATTCTTCTTCTACATCATTCTATATCATTGTAAAATGGACCATTTTCCCTTGTATGGGAGTCCATTCTTCTTTTATTATTCTATAGGGTGGTAGGGTGGTGTTAGGGTGAGTTGTAGCTCATTGGGTGTTGGGGCATCCATTCAATTGACTACTGAAGAATCTTAGGCATTGGAGAATCCATCCAGTGGGATCTGGAGAAGAATGATTTTATAGATTCTATAAAGTTGGAGCTTTATTTTCAATTGGAGTTGAATATTAAAGAATTATTAGAAAAGCATTAGGTGGTTTTTGTCCCAGAGTGGGTTTCCATCTCAAAAATTGCGTGCATTTGTGTTCCTCTTGTTTGTTGCTATCATTGTACAAACACTAATAATAATTGAAGATTAATTAATGCTCTAATTGAAAGGAATACTTATTCACCTCCCCCCCCCCCTCCCTCAGTATTTCCAACAATTGATATCAGAGCTTGGTTCCTTCAATAGAAGTTTAATAGTTGGAAGGAGTTCATGGAGCATACCAAGAATGGTGTGCCTCTATTTAATGAAAATAATTATGCACTCTGGAAAGGAAGAATGGAGGTATATCTCTTGGTGCAAGGTTACGAAGTATGGGTCACTGTTCAACATGGATTTCCATCAACTGCGGATGAACAAGGTAAGAAGAATTTGGTAAATGATGCATAAGAAAAGAATATTATTATCAGTGGATTGATTGAATCTTCTTATCATAAGGTGTTGGGTTGTAAAACTACCAAAAATGTATGGGACAAGCTTGAGAATATATATGCAGGTGACTCAAATGTAAAAGAAGCAAAGCTTCAAATCTATAGAGAAAAATTTGAGAAACTTAGAATGAAAGAAGATTGCAACATTGCTACAAACTTACAATACATTGATGAAATAACCAATACTCTAGAAGGATTGGCAGAGCCAGTTGATGAGAAGACTATTATACGGAAGATTCTTAGAGAATTACCAGGGAGATTCAACCCAAAGGTATTGGTCTTAGAATAAAGTGAAAATCTGGAAAAACTCAACAAAGAGGAATTACATGGAGTTCTCATAGCATATGAAATGAGACTTGATGAAGAAGAGGGTACTTCGCATCTAGAAACTGCGTTCGTTGCATCTGAGAAAACCAATAAGGATAAACAACCTTCAATTGAAAAGACGTGCACCTGCAGGAGTAAATAAAAGGGAGATGATGAAGAAGGTCTTTTAGATGAATAATATGCTTACTCCACGAGAAAACTAAAAATTGGTAAGGGACAATTCAAAGGTAAAATTCCATTGATATGTTTCAGCTGTAATGAGGTTGGGAATTTTGCAAAAAAATGTCCAAACAGAAGTAATGGCAACTCAAAAGGAAATAAAGGCTTTAAGAAATTCAACAAGAAAGGATCCAAATGGAACTTTCTCTCTTAAAAATATAGCTCATCATCCGATAAAGACAATGACAATGAAGAAGAAGCCAATGAGAGAGTATTTTTTATGGTGAAGCACAATAAACCCAAGCACAATAAACAAAAGGTATCAAAGAACGACGAAGAAGGATGGACAATAGAATAATTTTATGAGCAATCAATGAAGCTTATAAAAGATCTCAAGGTAGAGAAGATCTATTCCAAAACTCTTGAAGGACAAGGTCAAGGTCTCAAAATTGAAGTTGAAGAACAAAAATGCATTGAAGAGTCACTTAAAAATAATTTGGAAGAAATCAACCAGGAAGGGGAAGAATTATAAGCCAAAGTAGTTTCGCTGCATGAGGAAGTGAAGAAAGGGAAAAATATCCAAATCTATGACAACAGATCAAGGGAATTGGAATAAATTATCAACAATCAACAATCTTACAACGAAAAAACTGGCATTGGTTACAAAGAAGAAGAAGTAGGACCTTCTACAACAAAATACAATGAACCTATGAGATCTGACATGCATGTAGACTTCATTGGACTAGATTTGTAAGAACAGCCTTGGAAGACAATTCCTTGACGAAAATTTCCATCCAGGTACCAATGTATTTTTTATGGCTACTGTTATTCATGTGGAAAATTTGGTCATAAAGTTGTAGAATTTCACACATACCCTAGGAAAAAATAAAATTCCAGGAGATCTATCAAATATGAACCTCCCAATGCTCAACGAAACATCAATAGATTTTAACATTTAAGAAATAATATTGAATGTTACAAATGTCGAAACTTTGGACACATAGCCAAAGAATGCAGACCTGAAAATCCTCCAGAAGAATCTTAGAATCCATAGAATGAATGAACATGGAATAAGAAGAAGAATGATAATTGTGCTCTCACTTTTATGGCTCAACAGAACAAAGATGTGCGGTATGTTGATAGCAGTTGCTCAACCATATGACTGGAGATAGAAATAAATTTGTATCTTTGGAAGAGAAGAAGGATGGAATCATGTCCTTTGGAATGATGGATCTTCAAATGTTATAGGATCAGGTACTGTCACTCTCGAACGCACAAATTCTCTAGCCAATAATGTTCTATTGGTTGAAAACATGAATCACAATCTGCTCAGTGTTGGAAAAATGTGTGATCAAGGACACACAATACTATTCAACTCCATGAAATGTGAAATTAGGAAAGGCATGTATGGTGAAATTGTGGCTACAGCAAGTCGAGCTCCAAATGACATATATATTTTGGATGAAGCAACTAAAGCATGTCTAATAGCTAAAGAGGATGATACAATAATTGGTAGCAATGATGATCGACTAAGTAAGAAGTTTGCTACAAAGGTGCAAAGTGATTTCGAGATGTCTTTACTTGGTGAGCTCACATACTTCTTAGGGCTTCAAATATCTCAGCAAGAGAAAGGAATATTTAAATGTCAAGCCAAGTACATAAAGGAAATGGTCAAGAAATTTAAAATGGAAGATTGCAAACCCATCCTTACTCCAATGGCAACAGGTTGCAAATTGAGCATAGATGACTCATCTAAGGACGTGGATGAAAGGTTGTACAGATCTATGATTAGTAATATTCTATATGTAATAGCCTCCTGACCAGATATTATGCAAGCAGTTGGACAAGTAGCAAGATTCCAAGGAGCACCAAAAGAATCACATATTAAATATTCACCAGCAATGGAATATCTTTTCCAGAAGCTTGGGATTCTCCCAAGTTCTCATTATTTTTTCCTTTTTCAGAATATAAAGGGCGAGTGGAAGTATATTACACGTCTGCAGGAAGGTTGTGTGTCAGGGGAGTGGAAGTGTGTATAGGTCCACAGGATGGTTACATTTTAGGGGGAGTCACCCTTTTCCATTGATGTCGAAGGGGGAGAGAACGTTGTAGGAAGAGGTGTCATGATCGCAGGGGGAGTACTTCTGTTGCGATCAATGCCAAAGGGGGATATTGTTGATCAACGGTTGTCATTGATGTCAACCCAAGAAACACCAAGGGTTATCCCAATATTTAATGGGAATTTTGACCTAAAAAATTAATATATTCTGGGTCAATAATGATTTTGATGGTGTCTACTTGTCGAGATGCTTCCTTTGATATATGGCATGCCATGTAATTCTTCACGGTTTGAGAGATATTCATGTTTGAAGTTTGTACCCGCAATTAGTGGGCTAAAACCCCATGGGGTTGGGGCATGGGTCATTGAAAAGTCGTAATTAATATTTTTTATGCTCCTAAAATCCCTCCCACGTTCACTTGTTGAAGCCCCTCTCAACCTAAGCATTTATATAAATTGTGATCCTCATTTCCTCGTTATGCAAGGTATTTGGTCATCTCAAAAAGGTCATCGTGGTATTTGTGCTCTGAATTGTTTTATACGAAGGTTCAAAAGCTAAAATTTTTATGAGGCGAAGCAGAAATCCTGAAGAAGCTATTGTAAAAATTTCAAATCAATTTGCGCAATTTTTTTTGGAGATATGATCGATGGAAATCAAGGTTTTTGTATGCTCTTGAAATTCATCTCAAAGAAGTGACCTTGGTAAAATCTTCATAACTCTTTCTCTGAGTATCATATTGGAATTCCATAAAAATTAGTAGATAGTGCATAGTCTATAGTTTTTCTCTGTCAATATCAGAGTGAAATGAATAAAAAGTGGCACATGGCACGTCGTACAAGTGTGCTCTGCGAAAATAGTCGATAATTAGGGAATTGTGAGAGATTGGGTATAAATCTCACTCGAAGAATCCATATTGGGTCAGACCTATGGCATTCAAAAGATGACTCAGAGGACTACTACAAGACCAAAAATAATATATTGAGGATCTGAAATATTAGAGATCCACCAGATTCAATATTGAGCTCCTAGAAGGCAAGAAAAAGCTAGATCATGTGTTGTCAAGGATTGCAAAGGACCAGAATTTCTATGGGAGAAAAGCAAAGAAATGTGTACCAGAGGGTAGCATGACAAGAGAAGCAACCAAGGTGCATATCAGCAGTAAGAAGCTCATCATATGAAGTCTTCAAGTGGGCAACACTGCATACAATCATTGTAAAGGTATCATTGTGCTAAGTCATTGTAAATACATTATTGTAAAAATTGTACTAGTATCTATTTGCCAAGGGTTGAAGAGGTAGTGTTGGGAGGTCTAGGATCATCATTAGGTGGTTGTGTCAAATTTCAGGTTATGGTCTAGTATATCTTCTTCTTCTACATCATTCTATATCATTGTAAAGTGGACCATTTTCCCTGGTACGGGAGTCCATTCTTCTTATATTCTTCTATAGGGTGGTAGGGTGGTGTTAGGGTGAGTTGTAGCTCATTGGGTGTTAGGGCATCCATTCAGTTGACTACTGAAGAATCTCAAGCATTGGAGCATCCATCTAGTGGGAGATGGAGAATTCTGCTTTTATATATTCTAGAAAGTTGGAGCTTTATTTTCAATTGGAGTTGAATATTAATGAATTATTAGAAAAGAATTAGGTGGTTTTTGTCCCAGAGTGGGTTTCCACCTTAAAAAATGTGTGCATTTGTGTTCCTTTGTCTTGCTACTATCATTGTACAAACACTGATAATAATTGAAGATTAAATAATACTCTAATTGAAAGGAATACTGATTCACCCCCCCCCCCTCTCAGTAATTCCAACACCAACGAAGGTTTCTCCAAGAAAGGAGGAACCAACCACTGTGGCAATGTTCCGTATTTGATGCCTAAACGGAAAAAGACCTGGAACCCCTCCCATTAATGGGGGGGAGGTCCAAAAGATGCCTGGACCGATGAGATTCCGTTGGAACCGTTTGAGGGTCATCTAAGTTAGGTTTTGGAAATTTTTTTTGAGGGGATTGAGTCTATGATAACATCAAATTTATGGCCACATACATAAAACAAAGCAACAATGAAATGATTCTTCCTTTAATTTAACTATGTGATCATTCAAGCAAAAAATGGTTTTGTTTTTTTTCGCATGATACTCAAAAATCCTAGAAGACCTAATAATGTCCTCACACACTCAAAATTAACTGGGCCTTGAGATGATTTCTTGCGAGTGCTTGCACAACATCCTGAAATAACTGGAGACGCCCCTAGTCAGCCGAAGTGAATCAACCAAGCTAAGGGTAGAGGGTCTGGCGCTTGCCTGCACCGTCACCTATAGGGTAAAGGATGCCCTAGTTTTGGCCACTAAGAACCACCGTCCCATGTGAGTGTTCGAGTCCTGGGATTCTTGGTAGTCAGCTAATAGTACTGAGTATCATATGGGTTAGGTAGCACCAACTGATACTGCACGCACTGTGCCTAAGCCTAACCCCCTCTGAATCGGGTCTCTAGCGCGCTCGGGTTTCCTTTTCCTTGGGTTGATAGGTTGATTTTAAATCTCCCTAAAAATGAAACTTCTATGTTCAAATGTGAAGCATGATCAAGGCGACTTATTGGATGCCTACCCCCTTGATCCTAACTTAAACTATAATTTCTCTTGTGGCCCCTGTGGGGAGATTTTAGTGAGTTCGTTTAAGTCATTTTTAGGTGGCTTTATTTTCTTAGTTTTAATGTGTGTGATTTTATGGTGAAAAATCTCATAATTTTAACATATGGATATCGGTGATCCGTTACAAATGTCTCCTAGTTAAACTATGTGACGTTGTTCCTTGCTCAAGTAAAAATCATTTGTGGATAATGGGCCACTTCCAAAACCCCCTAATTGGTCTATGTGAATGACTAAATGGAGATGGTGAATCACAAATGTAGAGTGTTCATATGCTTGTCTAGGGTCACCCAATGGCGCAAAGATAGTAGATATTACTTACTCTAGCTTGCGATTCAATCCTAGTCCCACAATTTCCTAAATGCAAAAATTGAAATTTAAACTAAACAATTTTTACACTACCTTATGCATGTGTGGTCATGAACCACTTACTTGGACTAGTTAGACTAAGTGTGCATACCATAATTTTGAAAAACATAAATTATTCGGAAAGCATTGGTTAACTCGTCCACTACTTAAACTATGTGAGCACTTTTTGCAAAAAACCAACTTAAATGAAAACTAACTAAATTCCTACAAAAAGCAGAAAAAATTAGTCTTCAGAAGCTATGGGGTATCAACACAGGTGTTAGAAAATACATTAGGGGCTGCCAAACACACTTACAAGAAGAAAAAATGCAGAAGGTAGAGAGAAAAAATCTCTTTGCAAATTGTGTGCAAAAGCCTCTGACAGGTGCTTTCCTACACGCAGGTCACTCCTGAACGTGCACCCTGTGTGTGTATGTGTAAAAATGGCACACAAAATTCCTGCAAGTAAAAAATTAGGAGTTTCCTTCTTCAATCTGTCACCTTAGTGAGTCTAGGGACTGCAATATGGGTTAGATAACTATCAACTCCACTCTAGCATAGACTAAGGATCTCCTGCAAACAATGGCACAACCACATAAACTTGAAACATGTCAGTGGAGTCGCCAATCCTGTTGTGGTGGATTCGACACATGGGCATATGAAATCACACGCGTTTAGAGAATGTGGTATTTTCTCTAAACCATAAGTAACAGGAAGTATATAGTGGGAGCTCAGAAGTATAAGAATTAAAATGAAGTAATACACTTAATCATGCTCTCTTAAAAAACTAAAACTAAAAACACAAATGAAGCTATAGAGAGTTCCAAACAGTAACCAGGTAAACAACGGCCTGTTGGCATTCTTCTTATTTAATTCTTGGAATGAAAACAAATCTTACCCACTTGTCGAAGGGCTTGGGTAGTGGCTCTAGGACCCGACGCAAGGTTGTTTGTCCTTCTAGTTCTACCCTCTGACGCAGTTCAACTCTCTCTCTGCTGCAATGGGCTAAGATTGTTGGGTGGCCAACAATCGAGTCCTCTTCTTCAGCTCTTGCTCCTTTTTTCACACAAACAGCTGGTGTTGGTTGGGAAACTTTGACCATCTTAACATTCTGATCACCCATTGTTCATCTCTTTGAGGGTTTATATAGGTGAGCTTTCAAACCTCCTTCCCTCCCTTGGTACATGGTGGATAGTGACCCAAGAGAGGGGCAATATTCCATTTTCAGCTAAAATATGTTTTTTTGTGCTCACACAAGGCCTAAGGAGGCACTAGTGCTGTCCTTAGATGGCTTTCACATAAGGAGAAACTATCATTTGCTTGCTTGTGGTCCTGGAAACATAATTTTTCCCATTTCCAGGAATGCATGCTTATCAGGCTCTAGTGCATGTAGAAGGCACTCTTCTTGAAGAAAAAATGATGCATTTAGACATTTATGACTAGTTCAATATTGAATTTCTCAAAACCTTAGTGATTCTAAATACTTTTGATTCCATAATATATCCCTGTCATGTAAATCCTTAGGCTTGACATTAACTGATGTTGTTTTCTGCTGTACGATTTTCCAGTGTTAACACTTATGAGTAAAATATTCATTCCATATTCATACTTGCACACATTTTCACTATGATCTTCTTCTCCTTATATATTTTGATACTTTCCCAATACCATGAGCCAAAACCACCCAAAATCCAATGGTATTCTTGAACGGAATCAAATAGATGACACAACACTCAATTTTTTCAGCTAAAATAATGTTAAGGACCCATGGTATCATAATTTTAGAGTGGAAAAGTCATACTCTAATTTTCTTCTAATTTTTCACTTGTATATGTGAGTTTGCTTGAAAGAACTTTTATATAGCTCCTTAAATATGAACTTTATCCAACTTCTGCTAGACCTTCTGCTAAACCACTGAGGTTCTTCAGAAGCCATATACTTAATCTTGTACAGGTGAGTTTCTATCTATGACAACATATGAAATCATAATGAATCATAATTCCAACATAGGGAGTCCTAATTAATAAACAAATTACCCCATCTCATTTAAATTTTATTTTTTGGGCATTTGGCAACTTAACTCAAGAAAAAACAATCTTGTAGCAGTGTGCTTTCAAGATATTCCTTCCCTAGATTCACTCCAAATTCATGGTAGAATTAAATTTATAGTGTATTAATTATATGAGACCACTTCAATTGAGCTGAGGATTCATTATGTTTGCATTTATCTCTTACATTTCTAACTTCTTGAATGTTTATTTATACAATTAGTCTAGATTTCATTTTTGCAATTTACATTATGAAAAGTGTTATATCCTTCTTGTAAGAGTAATCTAGGACATTCCTTTTCTTAAAAACAGGATAAATTTCCTTTAATATCATTTCCTTTCCAAAAATATTAGAATAGGTTTTACTATTGTTATTTACCTTTTGCAACTTAAGATTAGAGATATACTTATATATTTGCTCATTTGGAGTTGTTTAATTTCTTTCTTTCACTTGCATAAAAGGGAGTTATACTAGAGAGAGAAATGTGTTTGTTTCACATAAAATGTGTTATCACTAAACTGAAGCTAATGGGCTAGTCAATAGTCAACTCATAGTAATTGTTTCAAACCACTTTTGGCTGGAACTTAGCCTTTCCAACCTGAGAGGGTTCTCTCAAGGAAATTTATGATATTCAATAGATAATGCCTGCAAAAAATATGGTTAACTCTTCAGTTCGTTGTGAATTTTTTTTATGTAGGTGAAGGATGTAAATTAATGGCTACCATTGTGGATGGAGTCAGAGTTAAACTCAATTACATGGAAAACAACTTTCATGGAAGCTGAGGCATGTGTACTCTCATCAAACATAACTTTAATAGTAAACCATATGCATATAGGAAATTGGATCATGTTTAAACATGAATTACAAGTGATTACAAATAAATAAAATGGAATAAACATTAACAAATAAGATAAGACAAACACATATAAGAGAACATGATGAATCTCAGGACTAAGAGAATTTTTTTGCAACTGTATATTACTGACTGAATTTTTATACAAACGTAGCATGTAGCATCACATCAATCAACCCTCTCTAATCCTCTAATATGCTTATTTATAGAATTATATACCTTTACATGTAGTCTTATAGCTATGGTAGACCTTTGAATACTCCCAAAGACACCTTACCTAAAAAGGAAATAGATTACAAGGAGAGAATCTATTCATATTTCTGTTTACAAGATTTTAGGACCTAATAGGACTCTAACACTATTTATTTCACTAAAAACCTTAAAATTACCCATACATGATGTCATTTATTTAACAATACCACTTTTCTTGAGGTGGAAATGACCATGAATAAAAAATAAACAAACATACTGAAATCTAGGGTCCACTCCTTGGATTTTGGGGATGTGCTGTTATACTTGATGATGTGTCCAAAATTGATGAGATGGAAGCCCAATCAACTTCTATGATGTGTGATCTCACTAACCAAAGTCTCCACTAAAACACTTTAACCAATAGCGATGATTGATGTGCTTCAAAAATGAATTTAATGCTTGAAAAACCTTAAAATTCTCCCTCGCTACAAAAACAAAGGTCTTTAGGCAAGTTTGTAGTGAAAATTCCAAAGCACTCTTTAGTTGGCCACTTCTACAATTTTTTTGATTTCTCTGGTCTTTGGAGGGTGTCCACTAAGTCGAAAAATTTAAATACATTCTTTTACTTACTCATTTTATGAACAAAATTGGAATTTACTGCATAAATTAATCTTCAACAAGTTTGTAGAAAAAACTCAACTTTAAGCCTTGAGTATGGTACTAACATGCCTGATAAACTGAAGATTTTGAAATTTTCAATTTCTGCCTCCAAAAACTATTGATTGTTGTGTGAAATGATGAGATGAATCATGATAAGAAAAAATTGGTTCAAAATACATCTTACCCTCCTCAAGAAGCATCGGTTTCACCTTCAGCAAGTTCATATACCACTATCATTTTCAAGTCTTTCTTGTTTAGCTCTATCTCCACCATTCCCATTTGAATTTCCATCTCTTTAACATGATTTTTAATTTTTCTCCTCTCTTCCTGCAACCACCTATTCATCCTCATGGTGTGATTCATAATTCTATGTAAAGGTAGTGTTGTTTTAAGCATTTTCTTAGACCTTTCAGCCACCTCATCATAAAAACTGATTTTCTTACTGACTTCCTTCTTCAAATATGACAACTCCTTTCTTTCCTACTTGAAATTATCTAGCTCTAGCTTGGTCTATAAGACCTCATCTCTTTCCTCTTTAATTTTATCTTTAAGAATGTCCACTTCATATTTCTCTATAATTTTCTCTTTACCTTTCCATGACTAAGTGATTTATTCTTCAGTGGGGATCATTCCATGATGTTTTCCACAATGGGTTTCTTCCTCTATTCTGCTTCATTATGCTTCATATAAGACTTACCACCTTTCAAGAGTTGTGACCTAATAAAAGGTTTTCTAGGGTTGAAGACATAACCAGAGTCCTCACTAGAGAAATCAAGATTTTTTGTAGTGAGGCCTTTCTTCTTCATTTTGGTTCCCTTTATCTCCATAGGTTTAACCACAGGGGTCTCTTCAATGTCAATAGCTTGCAAAATGTATTCAATTTTACCCTTTCCTTCCGTGTGACTCCTGGTAATTCTCTTAGAAGTCCTTGTGTCAGATTTTGGCTCACTTCTTGTAGATGTTGGTTGAGGTACCACCGTTTCCCGCAAATTTTCAACTTCCATCTCCATGGGTTTTTCTATAGGTTGTATTTCTTCTTCAGGTTCAACTTTAGGTTGAGGGATTATAGGCCCTTTACCATTTTTTCTAGTACTTGTCTTTGGTTTGGGTGTTTTCTTTGGAGTAATCACATCCACATCATAACCACTTAGAAACAAAAAGGTAGCCCAATTTCCATTCAAATTTTGCAATTCCTCCATAACCAATAACTTAATTAAGCCATGATGGAATATAGATGTCTCACTACACTCAGATCTAGCTTCAAATTTAACAAATATCTTACCTGAGCTTATGAAAAGGAAGAATGGAAGATCTAAGAGTTGTTTACCTATAAATTAGAGCAAAAGAGTTAAATGATACTGGTATATCATGTGGAATATTCTCTCACATGTGAAATATTTTTGGATTACCAGCAATAGCTTTGAAAAATTCTCCTTAAGATAGCTCCTAGGTATACTCGATGTCATATCCACCCCCAAATACTCTTGCTTCAAGAACTTGTCACAATTCTGCAGCTTAAACTTCGTGGCCTTGAACCATTCTTCCCTTGACCTAGGAATGTTTGTTTCTAGAGCATTAGTTTCAAGGGAAACTATAAAACACAGTATGCCAACTTTTGAAGTAGTGATAAAAAAAATTTACAGCAAAATATTTGGAAAGTTGAGCATGGTACCCCTGCAGCTTTTGACAAAATCTCATGCAGCCAGCATTGGTGAAGCCCTCTACAAAATTGGGATCCTCCATGACCAATTTAAGGTCCATAGGCTCATATATAACTATTGAAACTCCCTTTTTTTCTTTTTATGTGCATCCATATCCTCCAAAATAGTGTTTCCCTATTTGAAACTTGACACCTACAAAATATGGTAATTGATAGCAAGTTGCCTATTGACAGGGCTAGAAATTCACCTATTACAGTATCTAGACCCAGAAAATAAACATATAAAAGGTGGAAATTGATCAAGAAACTCACAAGCATGACAATATAAGTGATTTAATTTGAATATATGAAGGTTAATAAGGAAATGAAAATGTGAATGGAAATCAGAATGATATGGTTGTACTGATGACTAGGAATGGAATACATTGAATAATGACTCATAAGAGGTGAGCATGTGATGAAAATTTCACACCTAACCACTAAAAATTTTAAAAACTATCGATCCCCTTACCAGTTTAGAAAAATAGGATTTCATATAAAATTCTGTCAGAAAGATGGCAGATTCGCTACAAAACTGTTAGGTGAGTTCGTAGAGAAAACAACCTGTTTTGCATAGAAATCACTATAGACTTAGGTAAAACGTGAAAAGTGTCAAAAATGAGTTATTTAACATGGTATGTGTGTATTTTTTAAACTTTTCTATGACAATACCTTAGTCACATGACATAAAAACACTTTGAAGCCTTTAAGACTATAGATCAATCATGAAATTTTATAAATTCTTATGAATTTATATGATGAACACACTTGAACTAAATCAAAATGATATCCTTAACCAACCTAATTTTTATTGATGATAACATAGTGTAGCCCCCTCTTAATTTTGTACAACCCTTCGGTTGATAGGTTAATTCTATAGCCTCAGGAGTTGCAACATTCTTGTTGCAATATTGGGCCTCATAAAAATATACAAGCAATTGAATTAGAAGATCCAACAATAGATCATATGAGTCATTTCTACCAATATTCAAGATCAATAGATAATTCTATGCTATGAATATCGTGATGGAGGGTATGTTTCTCTTTATTTTGGGATAAACATTGGATGGTTCATGGAGGAAGATTTCTCTTCTAACCGGAGAAAGAAAACTAAACCATGGAGAAGGAAACTGATAGAGCCAAGGGTAAAACCACTCAAATCTATCCAATTTATGAAATATTCTTGAAGAATACATATATTTTATATTGAAATTAAAGAGGGAATATTATGTAAGATAATATGCATATTTGAAGAAGGAATATGAGGCATAGGGGGAGTATTTCTCAAATGGAGTAGTGGAGCAGTCTAGCAAACCTAGTAATAGGGGAAGTATAGCCACATCATAGGAAAAATATTTAGGAGGAGATTTTATTGATAGTGGGAGATCTCATTCATAAGGGGAGAAATTATACAAGCATATACATGAGAAGTTTTGCAACATTGGCTCGGTAGTAATAAATCACTGGACTAGTAACCATTTTGAGTGGGTTCATTTTCCATTGATGTAAAAGGGGGAGAGAAAGTAAACATAGAATATGTTAGGTCCCTATATTACTAGTATAGTCCCTTATTGTTGTTAGTGTAACCCCCTTATTGTTATTATTGTACCCTTGTAACCCCCATTTTTTTATTATTGTGCCCTTAAATTATTATTGTTAGGTTGGCTAGGATTTCTTTGTGGCCCACTAGGATTACATTATGGCCCCATGGACTCCTATATATAGAAAGGAGGTTTTGTAGATTGTATCATCCAAGAATTGTTCATTTATGTAATGTATTGGAGGTTGCCCCCTCGAAGAGGCTCATTTCTAAGGCGTTTATATCTCTTTTCTTCTCTTTTTGGAGCTGGTTACACAACATTTGGTATCAGAGCTTGGGATTCTAGGGTTTCACTGCTCCAAACAGGTCATTGTGGCATTTTCGCTATAATATTTTTTCTACGAAGTTTCAGAAGCTGAAAGTTTTAGGGTGCGAAGCTGAAATCCGGAGGAAGATTGTCTAAAACTTTCAGAGCTTATTTCGCAATATTTTCAGAGATATCATCTGTGGAAGTTAGGTCTTTTTTCAAGCTCTTAAACAGGTCATCGTGGAATTTTCGCTATAAATGTTTTTCTACGAAGGTTCAGAATCGGAAATTCATATGGTGCAAAGCTGAAATCCTGGTGAAATTCATCAAAAAATTTCAGAGCTTGGTTCACAACATTTTTGGAGATATGATCTGTGGAAGGTAGTGCTTTTTCAGGCTCCTGAATTGCATCTCAAAGAGGTGATCGTGGGAAAATTTCAATAACTCTCTCTCTGGGCAGTGGATTTGAGTGCCGTAAAAATTTGTTCCAAGTAAATGGACTTTAGTTTCATGGATATCAATTTCAAAGACAAAGGATGAAACAGTGACACGTGGAAAGTCCTACAAGTGTGCTCTATTGAACCAGTCCAGAATTAGGTCATTGTGGGAGATTGGACACAACTTTGTCTTGGAAAATCAAAATCAGATCAGACCTGTTGCATTCAAAATAAAATTTAGAGGGCTACTTCAGTGCTGAATTTCAGATATTGAAGATCTGTAATCACAGAGATAATACAATTTCAATATCGAGCTCCTCAAAGCTAGTAAAAGGTGTGTATTTTTATTTTTATTTTCCGAATTGCATAAGTCTTGTTTGAAGAATTAAGTTGAATTGATTGCAAGGGCCTATTGTAGAATAGATATCAATATTGGATTCTGAAATGGCCCCTAAAAAGAATTCAACACCCATTAAGCCTTTAGAAGGCTCTACTATTACTCATGAAGATGAAGAATGGCAACATGACATATCAAAATTACAAGAGCAAATGCAACAAATTTCTCTCTCGCAAAGAACAACAAAAAATGAAATGGAAGTTTTGAAGGAAGGCATGGAAACTAAGGTGGATGGTTTGAAGAAAGGCGTGGAAGCTAAGATGAATGGTTTGGAAGCTAAAATAGATGGCATGGAAGTCAGCATGGAAGCTAAGATTGATGACATGGAAGCTAAGATCGATGAGAAAATGGAAAACATGAAGAATTTTCTAAAAGCAGGCATGGAAGGTTTGACAAAGTTTATACAAGAAAGGTTTCCTAATGGTGAAAATATAGTAGAAGAACCTCATGACGAGAACAAAATAAATGTTAATTGTGATTTCATAAACTCTAATGTTGGATTAAAGAACCACCATATTCTAAAGATGGATATGAGGAAATTTGATGGCAAGGATCCCGTAACATGGATACTATAGATGGAGCAATATTTTGATTTCCATAATGTGAAAAACACACAAAAGGTACGCATTGCAACTTTATATTTAGAAAAAAATACATTTTTATGGTATCAATGGCTTTACTCTCATAAAAAAAATGTTACTTGGCCAATTTTTACGGAGGAAATGATAGCACATTATGATGATAAATGAGAAACACCTTCTTTAGCCAATTGATAAATCTCAAACAAAAGGCTTCAATGGTGGAGCCCATTGAGGAATTCCAAAAATTGAATACAAGGGTAACTGGTATTTAAGAGGAATACAGGATTGATCTCTTCATAGGCACTTTAAAGGATAACATCCAACATGAATTTCTCATTTTGGAACCTGATTCATTGGAGAAGGCATTCAGGTTGGCAAGAAAAATTGAATGTAAAATTATGGTGACAAGGAAGCCTACCACTCACTTCTATAAAGAAGGAAATGTTGCTACACCTAGATTTCCACAACCTACAAGGTTGACACCACAACAATTGGAAGAAAAAATAGCAAAAGGTCTCTGCTATAGTTGTGATAGAAAATACACTAAAGGTCATAAGTGTGCTGAGAAGATATTATTTTACATAGATTTCAGGAAGAAGAAGAAGAAAATGAAAAAGAAGAGGATATACACCAGGAACCAGCCATGGGGAAGAGGAAGAAATGAATCCGACCATATCATGTAATGCACTAGCCGCACTACCACTCCTCAAACTCTCAAGATAGTAGGGATGTGTGATCAAGAAGAAAAGGGTAATAGTGTTGATTGATTCAGTAGCACCCATAATTTTATTCATTGTAAGGTATCCAAGGAATTAAATTGTTTCTGAGTACCCAAGACCAGAATGTCAAGTGATGGTTGCAAATGAGGAATCCATAAATTGCTCTCGGGGAAATGCCATAATATCGTTTCTACCCATGGGGGAATATGTGTTGACTAGTCCAATGCTTTCCATTCCTATGGGAGGTGCTGATGTTGTACTAGGAGTACAATGGTTACAATCTTTGGGGACGGTAGCTTTTAATTTTCAAGAACTTTTCTTGAAATTTTTTTCAGAAGGAAAGGAAGTTGAATTACGGGGTATTGCGGGGAAGCCGGGAAGGATAATAAGCTCTAATGTCATGACAAAGCTTCTAAAGAAAGAACAGCGAGGCGTAATTGCACAATTATGCTCACTAGAAGTTCCAACATCAAAATCATCTATTTCTGCAGATCTCCAACAAGTCTTGGACAATCATTCCAAGGTGTTTGAAACTCCCAAAGGACTCCCACCTATTCGTGATCATTATCATGCTATTCATTTGATTCCAGGAAGTGTTCCTCCAAACATCAGGCCTTATAGATATTCTTACTTCCAAAAGAGCGAAATTGAACGTATGATTGCAGAAATGTTAGAGGCGGGTATAATTCAACCCAGTCAAAGTTCTTTCTCTGCTCCTGTAGTATTGGTACACAAGAAGGATGGATCATGGCGAATGTATCCGGATTATAGGGAGCTCAATAAGCTCACCATTAAAGACAAATTTCCCATTCCTGTGATTGATGAATTATTGGATGAATTACATGGAGCAATTTATTTTACCAAGTTGGATCTTCGTTCGGGATATCATCAAATTAGAATGAAGACTGAAGATATTCCAAAAACAGCATTTCGAACTCATGAGGGTCATTATGAATTTTTGTTCATGCCTTTTGGCTTTACCAATGCACCTTCTACATTTCAAGGGTTGATGAATTCCATTTTCAAACCCTTCCTTAGAAAATTTGTGCTAGTATTTTTTGATGATATACTAATCTACAGCAGGTCTTGGAAGGATCATGTTTAACATGTTGACAGGGTGCTCAAACTATTGCAGGAGAAACAATTATATGCAAAAAAATCCAAATGTTTCTTTGGAGTACAAGAGGTGGAATATCTGGGTCATATTGTATCTCACGAGGGTGTTAAAGTAGACCCTAAAAAAATTAAAGCCATTAAGGAATGGAAAGCCCCCACAACCATAAAGCGGTTGCGAGGATTTCTCAGGTTAACAGGGTATTATTGCAAGTTTGTTAAGAATTATGGGAGAATAGCAGCACCTCTAACAACATTATTGAAGAAAGATGCATTTTCATGGACTCTGGAAGCAACTAAGGCCTTTGAACGTCTTAAAGAGGCAATGTGCCTAGCACCGGTCTTAGCTACGCCAGACTTCACAAAAACCTTTATTGTGGAATGTGATGCCTCAGGAAATGGAATTGGTGCAGTTTTAATGCAGGAAGGAAGACCCATTGCTTTTGAAAGTCGTCCAATCAAGGGAAATTATTTACAGAAACCTATTTATGAGAAGGAAATGTTAGCAATACTACATGCACTAAAGAAATGGCGAACTTACCTAATGGGAAGACACTTCAAGGTAAAAACTGATCATGATAGTCTTAAGCACTTTTTGGAACAAAGACTATCTTCAGAAGAGCAGCAAAAATGGGTCACAAAGATGTTGGATTATGACTTTGAAATAATCTACAAAAAAGGAAAGCTTAATGTTGTTGCAGATGCACTCTCAAGAAAGAATGAAGAGGCGGAAGCATTTCTTTGTGCCATTTCTATTATCCAACCGGATTGGATAACCGAAGCAAGAGATGAATGGAAGAAGGACAAAGATGTATGGACACTTATTCAAAATTTGCAGCAAGATCTTAGTACATCTGATACATTTAGTTGGAAAAATAATTCCTTATGGTACAAAGATCGCTTATATCTTTGTAAGAATTCCCAACTGAAACAAAAGATTCTTCTGGAATTGCACACTTCTCCTTTAGGAGGACACTCAGGATTTTTAAAAACTTACCATAGGGTGAAGAAAGATTTTTTTTGGGATGGCCTTAAATCTGATATTCAAAAGTTTTTGGCGGAATGTTTGGTTTGCCAGCAGAATAAAGTGGAGACAATTAAGACCCCGGGACTTCTACAACCTTTATCCATTCCAAGTCAACGTTGGGAGGAGATTTCAATGGATTTTATCACAGGTTTACCGAAGTCCGAGGGCAAGAATGTCATCATGGTGGTAGTTGATAGACTTACCAAGTATGCACACTTTTGTGCATTATCTCATCCATTTAAAGCAAGTACGGTTGCTACTACATTTATGGACAGAATTCAAAAGCTACATGGAAGCCCAAGGGTTATTGTGAGCGACAGAGATCCCATTTTTACTGGAAATTTTTGGACGGAGTTATTTTCTTGTTTGGGTACTCAATTAGCTCATAGCTCATCCTATCATCCTCAATCTGATGGTCAAACAGAGATAGTAAATAATTTTTTGGAAGGATATCTTCGTTGTTTTGTATCTGATAAACAAACACAATGGGTCAAGTGGTTACCTCTCGCTGAATGGTGGTATAACACTTCCTTCCATACTACAGCAAAAATTACCCCATTTATGGCACTTTACGGATATCATACACCATCGATTACATCATCTTTAAGGGAAAATTCGAAGGTTCAAGCAGTCGAAGATCACATCGAGCATCAGCAAGAAATTCTCCAACTCTTAAAGGATAACCTGAATTTGGCACAAAATCGAATGAAACAACAGGCAGATCAACATCGCAGCGAGAGAAGTTTTGATGTAGGAGATTGGGTATTTTTACGGCTACAACCATATAAACAAATGTCCCTCAAGCAAGCTAAGAAGGATAATAAATTATCGCCAAGTACTATGGTCCTTACAAGGTGTTGCAAAAGATTGGTACTATGGCATACAAATTGGAGCTTCCTGCTTCTTCGCGAGTACATCCAGTTTTCCATGTTTCGTGCTTAAAGAAGGTTATAGGTGAAAATCTTCGAGTTCAAACAATATTGCCAGAACTTGATGAGGAAGGAAAAATCATATTGGAACCAGAAGCGGTCACGGAAACAAGAACTCGACAACTACGGAATCGATCAATTTCGGAGTATCTCATCAAGTGGAAGAACTTACCCACTGAAGATTCTACATGGGAGGATGAGAATTTTATACAAAAGCACCCAGAGCTACTCAAGCGTTGAGGACAACACTTTTTGAAGGAGAGGGGCATGTTAGGTCCCTATATTACTAGTATAGTCCCTTATTGTTGTTAGTGTAACCCCCTTATTGTTATTATTGTACCCTTGTAACCCCCATTTTGTTATTATTGTGCCCTTAAATTATTATTATTAGGTCGGTTAGGATTACATTGTGGCCCACTAGGATTACATTATGGCCCCATGGACTCCTATATATAGAAAGGAGGTTTTGTAAATTGTATCATCCAAGAATTGTTCATTTATGTAATGTATTGGAGGTTGCCCCCTCGAAGAGGCTCATTTCTAAGGCGTTGATATCTCTTTTCTTCTCTTTTTGGAGCTGGTTTCACAACAGAATACTCTAAGAGAAAACATATTCTAGGATAGAAACTTCATAGGGGGGGTTTAGCCCATTTCAATTGTAATGAACCTCTCCCCCCACATATACCCACTTTCACTCACTTACATAGGGTAAACATGAGGTGAGGGAAGTTATGACAAGATTAAAGATACTTTTTAACAGCTCGAGCTAAGCCTTTGCCCATAAATCCATATAACTTTCAGAATTCATAAAATACATGAATACAATTATTATAAACTAAAAACTAAAACCAATATTAGACCTGACCATCCCTAATTGGGAATGACATTTCTTCAAATGCTTAGTATATATGAAACCTATAGGTCATTTATGCAAGTCTGAGCATAAGTGATTGAAAACTCATATGAGACTTAGCAACAAGGATCACCACCCTCTCCCATTAGCTATCTTAACAAAAATTAGGTCTTGCACCCATTAGTATTTAAGTTATAACTAAAAACATGAAAAGAGCCATGACTATAACCAGTCATATGTCCATGCCTATAACCCACATATAAAAATATAAATAACCCTAAGATAACAGTTGTTAAAGGCACACAATAAAAAGTACATTACAAATAAAAAGCAAGAGAACTTAGCTATTGTTGAACATAAGAAAGATTCAATCAAGTTCAGGGCATCCATGTACCACTCGACCATAAACATGGTTGAACCAAATATTTATGTAAGAGAGTCACCCCCGTGTCATATTCCAAGCTTGAATGTGGGAACTCATGGGATAATCCAACCCAAAATAAACAAGGGAATCTAGAGGTTAAACCACCTCCATCCTCACCATACCATTATATCACCTAAAATAACTCTAATATCAGAAAACAAAACCAAGTTTGGAATGCCTCCTGATTCCTTCACCATCATTGAGGAATTTTGCATCTCCAAGTCTCTAGTCTTTACCAAAAACCACACCAAATAACTAGGCCTTAATTGAGACTCCACCCTTAGGCTTTACTGTGTATCCCTCCATTACCAGTCAAGGGTTTCCAAAGCCTTTAGGAGTAATCCTGAGACCACCTCTGCCCTAGATTCCAAAACTTTTTGACAATTCCAAAGCTGAAAATCAAGAAAAATCCCATCATGCCTTGGTTATTTGGAAATGGAAAGGATAGGCTCAAAACCACTGTAAAAACCTAGATAAACCATGCCATTGACAACAAAAGAACCAAATACAAAAATGCACATACCATGCATGTCAAAAATAGAAAGGAAATCATACATGAAATCTGTTCCCTACAAGTATTCATGTTGAAGTGTGTTTGTTCTAACCTTTCCTTGCTTGATCTTTCTTTCCTTTCAATGTCCTTCCTTTTCTTGTGTTTCCTTCAATTACTTTCTTGATCTCTTTGCTAGAATTCTCAAAGAAAACTTTAAGTATCCCAGAGAGAGAGAGAGAGAGAGAGAGAGAGAGAGAGAGAGATAACTCCAAAAATGAATTGAAAAAAATCCTGAGAAACAATCTTTTCAACTGATCCTCATAAGCGATTTTATCAATGAGGCCTCTATTTTCGTAATTTTGCATTATTTTCCTTCGTTTTCCTCCTCAAATTCAACATGTGACCTTTCACCTTACTTTTATCCTAATTTCCATTATTTTCATAAATGTGCCAAACATACTTTTTCCTTTTCAAAGCCTTATACATTTCCTTTTCCAAATTGTTAACACAACAAGTGGTTCCCACTACGATATCTTTCCCAACATTCAACCTGGAAAAACTGTCCCTTATATGTGGTATTGTTTTACTTTTACTAACATTTATTACATGAAATTTTAGCTCAAGTCTATTATAGAACCATCCCAGTTGGGTAACAAAGTCCTTGATGTTAAACCACACCTATAACTCAACAAAACCACGTAAAAGTGGACATACTTCCCATGGAGATTTATAACTTAGATCGATGCAGTATTTATAGTGAAAAACAAACCTGCTAAAAAAATTACAATGATATGGTTTACTATATATTTATAACACAAATAATTAAATTATTTACAATAGAAACCACATATACTTATGCACATTTTATTCAACCAAAAAATAACCATATTGTCTATGGAGTTTTATAAATCCAACCTGATACAATATTTACAATGATATACACATATATACATATGCACATTCGCTCAACCAACAAATAAAATGACACAATTCTTGCATCCACAACAAGGTATTCCATAGGCTCACACCTCCACCCCTAAAGTAATACCAGGATTCACCTCCTTCCTAGGAATTCCATAATTCACTGTCGAAGTCAAATCTCCATCTAGTGTCCATCACTACAATATTATGACACTTGTCCTCTTTGTGAATATGTATCATCTCATTGTTCCAGTGCACACTCCCATTGTTCATCTCATTCCATATGGAAATTATACTGACCAAAATAGATCCATCCCTAAATTTCCCTTGTCTGAAATATAGTCCCTTGGGAAATTTGGATATCCCCTTCCATGTAGTTACTCACCTTACAATTTCCCTAGCGTCTATATCCTAGGTGATCCAACCCTTGGCAATTCTTCGTTATATTTGAAGATACAAAACCAAGGCATATATATGCCTCAAAACCATCATATCA
Source organism: Pinus albicaulis (assembly GCA_034641835.2). Taxonomy (NCBI): domain Eukaryota; kingdom Viridiplantae; phylum Streptophyta; class Pinopsida; order Pinales; family Pinaceae; genus Pinus; species Pinus albicaulis. The sequence continues at coordinate 479,834,419 of CM076576.1, forward strand.
TTCATAACACAATCATGGAAATAAATGGAAACTATTGAGTACCAGTGTCCCACATTGGTCCTTCTCCTGGATGCTTTACCAGCATACTGCTCCTTGTTCCAATTCCTGTTTTCACTACTGCTAATCCTTGTAATTAGTTTCAACCACCCAAACTGGGCATTACCCCACTTTCATGTGGCAAGCATGTAATTTCCATCAGACTAAAAGAAATTTAAACTAACTCAAATCATACCTCATTTGTGAGCCATAAATAAGGTACACTTATAATCATGTTTACTTCCTATCCCAACAAACAAAAATAAATCTGTAATAAAATCCTCACGTATAAACATATGACATATAGTTAGCTTGAAATGCAAACATAATAAATCGTAATCATAAGTCACATGTAACTGTCATAAACCAAATTCATAGATCACATGCATAGTTAAAAGTGAAAGTACAATACTTGTAATTATCCTTCAAGGATTCTATGGTTCTGCCTTTATTCTTTATCTTTTCCATAAACACACTCAGTCAATTTCAAAACCCTACAAGAACCCAATTCCTTCTCTTTTAAGATATAAGGGAATCTAGAGACTAAACCAAATCCTCCCTTAATATAAACAACAAGTGTATCCGAAGACTAAATTGCCTCAAACCTCAATATTAACAAAAATGGAATCCATAGACTAAGCCATCTCAACCCTCAATAGCAATAAGGATAGCCAGGAAATCCCATATCTAGTTGTCCCATCACACTGTACAACATATACACATACATAATGTATAGTGCAATACATACAAATACACCTAGTGTACAACACGACACATACAGCTACACCTAATGTATAAAACCATACGTATGCCTACACTTGGTGTACAACACAAAAAATACACCTACACCCAGTGTACAACAAAACACATATAGATACACACCATATAATATGATGAACACACATGTCCCGATACAATGACTACATAATACCTATAACAACATACCACATATACACATCATAACATCTATGACTTGTATATAATACCACATGTAAAACATGTACATAGTACCACCTGTACACAACTCCACCTGCATAATGTGTACAGGACACCACCTACAAAACGTGGTATGATGTACAATGTGTACACAAAACTAGCTCTACAACATGTACATATCACCACATGTATCCAAAACCATCTGCACAAAATGTACACAACACCACATGCACATAACACCAAATGTAAAATCATTCACAACACACCATATGTACATCAAACCACATGTACAAGCTGTACACTACACCATATGTACATAACACCACATATACAACATTTACACTACACCAAATCTATATATCACTGCATTCATAAAAATGGACATAGCACTGCATATAAGACCCGTGCTTAGCACCATAGGTACCCAACACTGCATATGTAATCACACATACAAAATCATATAAGAAACATGCAAACAACATCATATGTACAAAACCCTGCATATTCTACATGTACACAACACCGGTACTACACATCCTAAAACCACACTGTCCTTACCAAGCAACCTTGCTTCTAGTTTCTTATCCATGGTTATGTCACCATGCCAGATATCACATTGTTTTCATTCCTCTGATGTATACCTCAACATTACCTATCCATAACATAAAAATAGACATGCTATCAGCACATTATATCAATTCATATTCACATGATACTGACCTCGTAGATTTTCTAGGCTACTCTTTCACTTGATTCCTCATAAACAAGGAACCTCTTCATTTTATTCACTTTCATAAAAAATTATTCCTCCATAAGAATGATCCTTGACGACCCAGTTAGGAAAATGAATACATACATACGTACACACACACACACACACACACACACACACACACACACACACACACACACACATACACACACACACACACACACACACACATATATACACACACATGTGAACACTAGCATGAAACAATTCTAATGACCATGTAATTCAATGGTATATATACTTACATACATATATGCATATTTAAACATAAAAATAATCATATTCATGACACAATTACCAGATATCATAAGGTGTAGGTTAAGGGAACTCCCTTTATTCGTTCAACGCCTGCACAACATTGAGAAAAATAGTTCCCAACATAGAGAAGCCATCTGACACCTGAAATCCATTTATCTTACCTTTCCTATTACCTTTCACATGAGTTTCCTACCACCATCCATTTACCCCAATGCACCCCACCAATCCAACTAGTTGTCATATTGTTACCTTTCACTACCCTTATACATGCATCGAGTTTCATTAGAGTCTTACATTACATGTTAGGTTTCATTAAGTTTTTCTTGGGTTCCATCAACTTTCCTCTTTCCCAAACCAATTCCCAAAACCCTCAAAACATAAATTCAATGGCAAGAAAAAAATAAGAAGAAGACCATGAAAACCAATATAAATATGAAACCAAAAACAATTTGGTATGGATATACACCATATATAAACAAATTTCCAATCAAGAAAAAGAAATAAGAAAACACCAAAAGAACAAGACTATTGAAAAAAACCATGAATCAATCCCCATAACTTCCCAACACTTCCAAAGGAAAACTCAACCTGAGCCTTCTTCAATATTTCATGGCAGTCTCTTTTCCATGCAATTCCCTTTATCATACTACCATAAACAAAGAAATTTTTGTGCATAAATATATATAACAATATACCACTTATCTTACCTTGTCGTTGCCTTATAGATTAACACACATGTTATCCACATGTTCCAAATATCAATTCATCATATCTATTAATTTAAAATAAATCTTTACAAAGTTTGACAACCATATCATAATCAAAAAACAACTCATATTCATCAATCATAATACATAATGCTACAATCGTAACCTACTTAGACTTAAGTACATATAAATTGTTTTCAACACATATGTGTTAGTGCAACCATTTCAAACAATATAATTCCTTCATGTAATATTATAGATACATGCTCATATCAAGAAACTATTCAAAAATTCAAACAATAGATAAACGACAAAATAGACATGTTGACGGGAAAAAAATGTCCGGCCAATAGTAATGGATCTCCTCGGTAAAAAGTACCGATTAAACTCTAAACCGTTTGTGATAGCGATCCCGTCCGGGGTGTGGGTCTGGCTACCACTGAATACTAGTTTTTCTCAGAAAAAATGAGCCCTGTAGTCCTATGAACACACAATTATTCAAAGGGTAAAAGACAAATGGCTGATGAGTCTCAATGAACATAAAATGCTAGAAATATCAAGATGAGTTAAAGCATGCAACCAAAGGAAATGTTGTTAGCAGCACATCATTAGGATCATGCTTTTAAAATCTATTCAAACCATATAAGAAACAATTATTTATGGTTATATCACCCTTCACCTCCTTAAGTGACCTCAAGAGATAAAATAAATGTTAGTAACAGAGTTGCTAACATATCCTAAGTAAACAACCTAACATCGTTAACACATTTAGTGATCTGAAATGTAAAAATGATATAAGAAGAAAACACAGATTAATTAATCATAAGATATTAGATAAATAAGACAAAATATTCATAGTGTTAACACATTGGTGCTCATCATATCCAAGAGTGGAATCAACACAAGTGTTTGCATTCATTCTTAGAAATGTGTATTCAATGCTATACTATTCTCTTTGCTCCTTTGGAGTTCCAAAAAAAATATCCTTTACAATTTCCCAAAGGGAGTATTTATAAAAAAAAATTGACCCTTGGGTATCCCTGACTCTTCGCCTTCTTGACCGTTGACATACTCTACTACTTGAGGGAATTTGCGACTTGCAACCTTAGCCTTGTCTGCGACCTGTGACCCCTTGTCTGTTGCGACCTGTGACCTCTTCTATTTGCTGTAATATGTGACTTGCTCATGGAAGCAGTTGGGTGATTGCGAGATCAGGGAAACCTACCTGTTGTTGTTCCTTCAGGTAACTTCGCCATGTTTGATAATCAACAGCCACTGGGGAGACCTGAGGCATATCTTATCTCAACCTGTGAAGACACTAGAGAGCATTTGCAATCAAATTATCTCTCTTGATAGTGATCTAGTTCAATAGGGAGGCGAGTTTGGTGTAGATCCAGACTGGTGTCACGATGAATTGAACAAGGTTTTCTTGTGATGCTGGCAGGTCTTGAGAGGCAGCTACTTGCCTTATGGGTTGTAGAAATTCTTGAATATCTTTGGTGACTTCTTCCCATGTTTTATTTTTTCCCAGTGCACCGAGGGAAGGAATGTGGTGTACTTTGGCCATTGAGTCAATGCTGCTAATCAGATGTTCATATGCAGACATTACTTTCTCCAAATATTTGATCTGTTTCTCTTTGAATTGTACCTTTATCCATATTTGAACCTTGTCATTTTGGGTGCTAATCCAATATTTTCTAGGCAAGATGTCAAGATCTTGTGGATACATGTTCGACCATTCTAGTATTTTGTCCAAGGAAATAGAGGCTTCCTTTAGCTGTGTGTTCCTCCTCTTGGTTTCTGCCTATGCTTTCAGTAGTGGCATGACGGTTTTTTTCATTATGAATAGTTCTTCATATACCTGCTTCATGGTGGCCTCCAAAGTGACCAGCTATCCTTGAATAGTGAGTGGCACTTCATTAGTAGGGGCATCCTTAACCTGAATTTGTTGGAATTCTTCTTCTAGCACCTTCTTTTCTTGTTCCGACTTAGTTATATTTTTTTCATAGGCCTGTAGTCTATTTTATAGGGACAAGATTTGTCTACTCATTCTACTTATAGTCTCCTCTGTGGCTGCTGCAAAAGTGGTGCCAGCTAATGCGATCATAACCGGATTGGTCCTGGTATCCAAGACTATATCTTTATCTGTGGTGGATGTAAGGGGTGTAATAGGGTTCCGTGCTAAGAATATTCTCTTCTCCTCTCTGATATTGTGTGTGAAATGACCGTAGGTGAGTCTTGTAAGATAAAAAACTTACTGATCTTGATCCTTAAAGGTACCCATTTCTGAGAGAGAAAAGTGCACATTGGTTGTAGGATTTTTCTGGGGGACCTTGATGTGTGGAAGCTCTGTCTGTTTCTCTATGTCTGGAGGTTGTGCCTTGCTGCCTTCGGCTCCCTTGGAGGAATCTTCCCTTGACTTCCGACTTGTTTCCTCCCTCCTATTTTTCTCTGCTTCTTCTCTATCTTGTTCTTCCTTTAGCTAGCCCTTAGCTTCTGCTTTATCTTAATATTCCTTTAGATGGTGCTCAGCTTCTGCTCTATCTTGATCTTCCTTTAGCTGGCACTAAGCTTATGCTTTATCTTACTTTATCTTTAATTGGCGCTCAATTTCTGCTTTTTATTCCTCTTCTTTCCTCTATTTTTCTTCTTCCCTTTTCTTGTGGGTTTCTTCTGCCTCCTTATTTATTTGTTCTTATTTAAGTTATTTCTTTCATTTAGCCTCCTCCTCCTTTTCCTTCTCCTTAGCTTCTTGTTCAACTTTAGCCTCCTTTTCGCTTCATTGGGCAGAAGGGTTATGGACCATACTAGTTCCTTGCTTCTTCGCTTTGGAAGACGAGGCTCCTCCCAGCGTATGGATTCTTTCCTCTAAAGTTTGATTGTCTTGATCTTCCTGATCAGTTGATTCCTCTAGAGCTGCCTCCATTTATTTTTTGTACCAGTTCTTGATTCTATCTTCAGCTGGGAATTCAGTATGCTGGTAGATCCATTTAAATTTGGATCATTTGAAATGGTTGGGGATGATCCTTTTAGGATCATACGTCTGGTGTGACACGGGAGGTAGAAAAAATCCTTTGAATTTCTCATCCTCTACCTCTACTTCCCTAAAATATTTTACTGTGTAGATGCCGATAGTGTGTGGTAGAGTAGGCCATGGCTTCTTCTTGCCCTTAGTGAGAACCTTTGAAAACCCACCCAACATCTGGTAACATGTTTCTTGGAGGAATAGTTTGTCGGTGAGGAACTGGGCCAATGCGTGAGGAGCCTTGAGCGACCCAAAGACTCAGATGAAGGTGCTATCCATGACAGGAAACCAGTTAGCCACATGGGTTATTGTCTCCATGGCTCACCCAGACATGCATAGAGTGTCTTTTCCAAAAAAAATTCCATAGAGTGCAGGGATGAAGCTATGTGAGATTGAATACATATCTTGCTTATATCTGGAGTCCCAGAACACCTGCAACTCCTTATGAATTAGACCACCGTGCTCTGGATCCCAGTTGTGTGCCCATCCCTCAAAATTACACCTTGCACATACTGCATCCAAAAGATAGAAGGTCATATAAAATTCTGATGCATATCCTTCATCAGGCGCTAGTGTCGAAGATATGTTTGATTTGATGGCTTCCACTATCAAGTTGGCTCAGTTGAAGGAGGTGCTGTATATAGTGACAACATACATGAGATAAACCCAAGTGCCATCAAATGTTGTGGGATTTTTGCATCCTTACATCCTACATAACATTTCTGCCATGAGCTTGTAGACCTTCCTGAGACCTGTTGTCTGCTATTCCTGTTCCTTTTTTATCTTGAGCTTTTCTGGGTCATCCCACCATCCTCTTAAGGTCTCGGGTATGTGAACTACATGAGTGGTGGCTCATTCATTAGTGAAGGTCTATTCTCAGGTGGGAAGCACATAATAGAATTATGCATCTTGTCTCTTCAGATTTGCGAATGATTTCCCGACATGATCCTGAATAACCCATATCTTGGGGTCAAACTTTTGTAAGATCCACTCGATTAGCTCTGTATATGGGAATATAGGTAGATGGGTCCCTGTGTAGTGGATCTTGGATCCCTTAACTTGAACATACAACTACCGCTCTGGGAGGTCCTCTAGAAATTCAGGCTTTGTGAATTCTTTGTACACCTGATACCAAATCATACTGTCCCCTTTGCCGAATGTGCAGGCAGTATCTCCATAGATAGGGGGGAGAGAAAGAGGTATTTCTTCCTCCAAGATTTCTATCTCAGGGTTTTTGTTCCTTTTCCAAACTGCCAGAGGCCCCACATCACTTGAGGCTGAAAAGATGGATATGCACTCTAGCTCGGCTTCGACGTTCCCTGGCATATTCATGAAAAAATCCCACGATAAGACAAATGTCATATTTATAGATACTTGGGCTGCTCCTATCTTTGCTCAACTATTTTTCAAGAAAATGGATGAACCTGCGACCTGGCGACCTTGTGACTGGGTCATTGGGTCACTAGTTCTCTGTGGTTTAACTTTTGCAGAAAAGCGACCTAGTGACTTAGCGATTGGTGAAAAAGTCACGAGGTCATTGAGTCGCGGAGTCACACTAGTTTAGATCTTCACAGAAATGCGACCTGGCGACTTAGCGACTCGCGACCAGGTCGCAAGGTTGCTGAGTCACGAAGTCATGTCACTTTAAAATTTCATGGATATGCGACCTAGCAACCCTGCGACTTAGTGACCACGGTCACCATGTCGTAAGGTCATGGAGTCGCGGGGTCGCTCTAGGGCTCTGCAGATGGGCTACGTAGCAACTAAAACCTTATGCTTGCTTTTAATCAAAAAAGGGTTGTAAGGCAACACATCAAGTGGAAAACATGCATGAAGTTCCTCATTGGAAAGGGCTACAAAGGGAACCTGAACAGATTGATGTAAGGGGAACTTCCTAGAGGAGGTACATAGGGAAGTCAACCTGTGGGGAGGAGCAAGCTATAGCAACAGGATTCATGGAAGGTTTAAAAATAATCTAGGTTGAGTTTGAAATAGGCCAAGGTGAAGTTAATGGAGGTGACAATCAAAGAAAATGGAAACAACAAGAAGATTAGGCAACTTACTCGAGAAAAAATGCACTCCAGCTGGCTTGCTAGAGGTGTTTTCTTTCTCTATAATGCAGGTCAGATTTCACCTATGGGACCCTTCTATTTATACAGGGGTCACACGTGTGGACAATAAATGAGGGTCGCAAGGTCACAAATGAGTTGAGTTGATGAGAGATGCGACCTTGCGACTCTACGACCTCACGACCTGGGGGATGCAAGGTCGCAAGGTCGCCATTCTTTGGTTTCTGGATAATGTGCGACCTTGTAACTTCGCGACCTGAGGGGTCGCAAGTTCGCAAGGTTGTGTAGGTTTGGTTTGACCATTTCTGCAAATTTGTGACTTGAGATTTTGAAAAAGTGAACTTGGGTTTACCTCTACTTTTTCAAAAGCTTAGGGGCTCAAAACATTTTAAAGGGTGAAATTTTGGAAGGTGTTGTAGTGGCTACAACAAGACACCAGAAAATTAAACACTAAATAGATGACATAATCAAACATTCAAGCACCAAGTAGGTGACATAATCAAATTAACACCTCAATATATCTCAGGGGAACCTATCTTGTCTGCATAATAAATGTAGATTAGAAAGATATAACTTCACAGCATATCAACTCAAGCATAATTAAGGTCACGATATCCAAAACAATAACTAGCTAACATGTTCACATCATAAACTCATAAACAATTGTCATTCATCCAAAACAATCAAATATGTGCAATCATTATAGATTATTATGACACAATATCACAAGCATATTGACTCATACCTGAATGTCATAACCTTAATCATTTGCATAGGCCAATCAAAATTAGCATGATACATACAACATCAATATCCTAAGTAGAGTGACCATAACCATCATGCATACATCCAAAATGCATATAAAAACAAATTACTATCCCTCATGACTAACCGACATAGGTACATATGATCACATTGATTAAATATCATCTATCATACATGTAACTGCAACAACCATAGACTGATAGGAATGTACATAAGCATAATGCATATCACAATCCTTAACCAACATACATGCATGCCAAACATACAATACTCGTAGGGAAATTTACTCTTTCCCCAAATTCTAGTGTTACAAATTCACTCTAATGGTCTGCATCTCCTACTCTATCTCGGCCAACACATCAGCATCATAACATACCAATATAATCATAATGACATATCCTTCACACCATAACGTTATGCATAGCAACCTTAACCATGAAAATGTGTGCATAACGACATGCATTCAGCCCATCCAGTCAAAGTATTTGGACCATGATCTCAAACGACCTGTGGTATCAGATATTACCTAACGAGAGTGCAACGACACCCTGCTACCACCTGTAACGAACAATCCCCTCACATCTACCCACTTTCAGCGACTTACCCAGGGTTACCATGAGGTGAGGGAAGTTATAACAAGACTCAAACTCCTCGGTGACGTTAAGGAAATGTAGCCGACAATAAAAAACTTGTTGGCTTCCCTCAGGTGCCTCAATACCCTCCAAGAGGAACCCAACCCCTCCGGCTGTCCGTCCCCTGAGAAAAATCAAATTTCCATGAGATAAATCCCATTCCACTCCCTTTCCAAGCCCTACATGTGACTAGAAACCCAAATCACTCCCATACACCTACATCAGTGTGACTCTAGCATTTTTTTCATAGTGTTGTTCCAAAGAATGCGAAATTTAAGCCAATTTTTCAAGGCTGGGGCTAAGTCTCTGCCCAAAAATCCATATACCTTTCATTACTCATGAGATACATGACTATAATGATTACAGAATAAAAACTGAAATGAGGATTAGACCTGAAAATCCCCAACTGGGTCTGACATTCCATCAAAGACTTGGCAGAAGGATCATATGAGACTTAACAAGAAGGATCACCACCCTCTCCCATTAGCTTTCTTAACATCAATTCAAACTTTTATCCATTATTCTTTTAGTTACTAGTAAAAAATGAAAATATCCATGAATAAAACCAATCATATATCCATGCTTGTAAAAACCATATAAACATATAAATAACCATAATATAATAGCCATTAAAGCCACATAATAACAAGTATATTTACCAATCAAAAGAAAGAGAACTTAGATTTCATTAAACATAGGCAAGAGCCAACCATGTTCGATACTTCCATGTACCACCCGACCATAGACATGGCTGAACCAAATATTTATTTTAGCCAGTCACTCCTGTGCCATATTTCAAGAATTAATGTGGGATATCATGGGATAATCTATTTGAAAAAATTGAAGGGAATCCATAGGTTAAACCACCTCCACCCTCACCATACTATGATCTCTCATAAATCAGCTTTGAGATCACAAAACCAAATTGATATTGGAATGCATATGGATTCCTTCACTATCCTTGAGGAATTTTCTATCTCCAAGTATCTCGACTTTATCACAATCCACATTGGATCGCTAGGTCCTAACCGAGATTCCACCCTCAAGATTTACTTTGTATCCCTCCATTACTAGTCAAGGAATTCCTAGGCCTTTGGGAATGTTCCTAAGACCACCTCCCACATAGGTTCTACAAACCTTCCTGAAATTCCAAAGCTAGAAACTGAGAACGATCCCATCACAACATAGCTATCTGGAAATGGTAACGAAAGGATTACAACCATTTTCAAAACCCAAAAAAACCATGCCACTGACAAAAAAAGAACCAAATACCAACATGAACATCCCATGCATGTCAAAATAGTTAGGAATCATACATGAAATATGCTACTTGCAATTATTCTTGTTTAAGTGCGCTTATTCCATCCATTCCTTTCTTGATTTATTATTTCCTTTCCTTTCCTTTTCCTTCCTTTTTTTTTCTTGATCTATTTCTAGAATGTTCCAAGAAAAATCTAAGTGTCAAAGAGTGAGAGAGAGAGAGAGAGAGAGAATGGAGAGAATGCTCCAAAACTAAACTAACAAAAATCTTGAGTAAAATTCTTTCCAACTAATCCTCATAAGCCTTTTTCTCAATGAGGCCTATATTTCCTCCATTTTCCATTATTTTCCATGATTTTACTCCTCATATGTAACTTTTGACCTTTCACCTTCGTTTTCTCCCACTTCCATTATCCTCATCAATAAATCCTCCAAAAATATTTTTTTCATTTCAAAGCCTTAGCCATTTCCTTTTCCAATTTCCCTTATCCCTAAAACACGACAAGTGATTACCACTAGGATATCTTTAACAACATTTATCTTCAAATAAGTGTCCCTTTCTTGTGGTCTTGTTTTACCTTTATTAAATTTAATTACATGAAATTTTAGCCCAGGTATCTTACATCCTTCAATTATCATCAATATTTGGTTTTTTTTTTCATTAATGATAGAGGGAGAGGTTGTTGGGAATAGAGTTTCCATTGGTGACAACCAAGGTCATGTCATTTATGTCCAAGGAGATTTGATGCATTGGACATAAAAGGAAGAAGATTGTTTGGAATAGCATTGTCATTGATGAAAACCAATGTCATGTCATTGATACAAAAGCAAGTACGAATCCTTTGAACATCATTCAAAATTTTCTAACACATTATTAATGTCAAAGGAGATATGATGGTATGAACATTATTGAGAATTTGTTGAATTTATAATTATTAAATAAGTATGAAGATATTCTAGTTGTATAGTCCTCTTCAATATCTTTCCAATGGTAAATTTGATCCATATTTATGTAGGAACAAAATGAAATAAAAAACTACACATAAACGCAAAGTTGCAACAGGAAAAGAAAAATCATTTCATTAATAACAAATAACTGAAATATGCTTATAGACAGAATGGAAATAAAATAGCTAGGGTGTTGGTATCTTATCTCTAAGAAGATATGTGGCCGCTACAGGCCTCTAATCTATGTGACAAATAGGATAAAGGTTGTATTTATTATTGAGGAATAATGGAAAACCCTAAACATCAAAATACATAACCCTTGGAGATTAAAAGCCAAAACTATGGGGCTGGTTTGGGTAAACTAGTACATCAACTTCTCCGGAACGTAACTTTGGCATATGATCTCTATTTCATACACTCAATACCTTATTAGAAATTTATATTGAAGGAATAAAATATTTTAATGAGAAACATCAAAGGAAATTCTATGTTGCTCTCGGGTCTCCCAAAAAACGTTGTTTAGGACCTCAAAACGGCTCCGGAAGTTCAGAACCTGAAAAAATGCTAAAAGTAGTAAACTATGTTATAATTAAGGAAAATGAAAAAATGAAAGAAAAAATTGTGGAGATCCAAGTGGAATAGGTTTGTGGCCATCAATATCCACCTAGATCATTCCTCCCCCATTAGGAAGCAATGTTCCCCATTGTGTTGAGTTCCTCCCTAAGATGAGGGAACTTTTCTTGAACTAGGTCCATGGTGAGCCACTTGCCTTAGTGAAGGAGTTGGCCTTCTTTGACAACTCGATATAGTAGGATACTTTGTTTTCGGGTGTGCTTGATATTTGTATCCATGATATAATCCATTGTGGCTTGTTCCATGTAGTTTGAGTTTAACTATATTGGTGTGAGTTGTTCTACCATGTCGGATGTGTCTAGTAAAGGCGGAATGTAGGGTCGAAAGGCTGTCCACATTGAACACTAGGTGAAGACAAAGGAATGGTGGAATAATTAGCTCAAATGAATTTTCCCCTACAGCCTCGGTGATATTGTATGGCCCATATCAGAGTGGGAGAAGCTTGCGGTGGGGTCAAGCAAGGTGCTCCTTCTACAAATGCAACCACACATTGTCGCCCACCTGGAAATTGTGTGGCACATGATGTCGGTCATGTCATTTTTGTAATTAGCATTCACTTTTTCCAATATTTCATGAAATTTTTGATGTATTTGTGGAATGCGCTCAATGAATTTGTTCGCCTTCTCAGACTTATATTGAACATAAGTTGAATCTCCCTGAGTCGCCGCAAATGGCATGCCTATGTATATGAGACATAGTGGCTAGAATGCAAAGCCCACCTAAAAGAGGTTGTGGCTGGTTGAGATATGGAGAGCCAAGCTATAGATTTTTTGTACATAGGGGAGGCTCTCATCCCATGTGCCTTGATTATTTGAGTTGTACATGCGGATAATGTGTATGATCATATGATTGAAAACCTTTATTTTTCAATCAGGTTTCCAATGGAAAGCTGTGGACTTGGTGAGCTTGGTGTCGAGAATCAACCAGAGGCTTGAAAAAATTAGCTAAGGAACCCATTGTCTCAATTTGGTATGATTTTTTGTGAGATCCCAAAGTGTACCCACAATAATTTAAAGAAGATATTAGTAGTGGTTTCTTCTCTGATATTCTTCTTGTAGGTCGTCATAATGGCTATCTTCGAGAATCTATCGACACCCACAAAAAAAAATTATTACCATGCTTAGTAGAAGGAAGGTCGGACATGTAATCCATGGATATGGGTTCCAAAGGTCAACTAGGGATAGGAATAAGAGTATGGATCCCTTTCTTCTGGATGGTCGATTTAGCAATGGCGTAAGTAGTGTAGGACTTGATGTACTTCCTAACATCATGTTGAAGGTTTGGCCAACATAAATACTTCTATAATATTTCCACCATTTTCTCAACCCTAAAATGCCTAATCACCCCAATGAAATGTGCTTCCCAAATAATCTTGGCACACTCGCTTGAAGGAACACAAATTTGTTTGAGGTGACATAGCAAGGCATCTTGCAAGTGAAAATCTAGAAATTTCTTACCCTCCAAGAGTATTGTAGTGGCCGAATTCTGGATCGTTTTGGTAAGGAACTGACCAATTAAAAGTATCGTGCTCAGAAGAGTTGAGCACAGTTTTCTAAGGAAGTCTGTAACATTATTGGTGATTCCCTTCTTCTACTTGATGTTCAGACTAAATTTTTACAAGTATGTGGACCACTTCTGATGGTGATCGTTCTGCTACTTCCCTTGTGTCTATATGAACTACAGGGACTGGTGGTCTATGTGGATGAAATTTTCCTTTCCCAAAATGTAATTCTTCCATTCTCCTCAGACCTGAACAATGGAATACATTTCTTTATCATAAGTGGGATACTTCCACACCGTGTCAGAAAGTGTCTCATTGTGATATGCCACAAGATGCAACTTTTGAGTAAGAACTGCCCCAATAACATAGTCAAAGGCATTTTTCTATATCTAAAATGGCTGTTGCAGGTTTGGTAATGTGAGAAATGGTGTAGATTAGAGGTGATGCTTCAACTCTAAAAATTTGTTCTGTTGATATTCAGACCAAAATAAATTTTCTTTCACCCCTCCCTCAGTGATTAGACTCAAAGGCTAAGTGATATGAGAGAATCCCAATAGGAACCGATGGTAGAAATTGGAAAGACCCAAAAATATGCAGAGCTCTGTTAGAGTGGTTAGGGAAGGAAAATCCAGGATGACTTGGATCTTGGCTAGATCCACATGCACCCCCCAAAAATCAATAATGTACCCGAGATAATGAACCATGTTCATACCAAAACCACACTTCTCAATTTTGGCACATAACTTGTGTTGCCGCAGTGTTAAGAGGACCTATCGGATGTGGTGGAGATTCTCTTCCCAAGTGTGCCTGAATATCAGGATAACATCCAAGTACACTACTAAAGATTATTTGCTAAATTGTGGCAAGATTTTTTCCATCAACGTCATGAAGGTTGTAGGGGCCTTCATCAACCATAAAGGCATGACCAGCCATTTGAAAAGGCCTTCCTTGGATTTGAATGTGGTCTTCCACATATCAAAGGGCTGAATTAGTACCTAGTGATACCCAAACTTCAAGTCAATATTACTGAAATATTTCTCCTGGTTGAGTTGGTGCATAATGTCATCAATCCATGGCATCAGATACCTATACCAGACACTGATCTTGTTCAGTGCCCGATAGTCAATAAAGATTCTCCAAGTCCTATCCTTCTTCTACAACAACATGATTGGCCATCCACAGGGCCATGAACTTGGCCAGATGTGACATTTCTGTAACATTTCCTGGATCTCCCACTTGATTTTGTAATTATCCATAATAGAGCACCGATATATTGGTCCATTGGGTAGCAAAACACCTAGGTTCAGATCGATGGAGTGATTGAGGTGAAGGTGCAGAGGTACGCCTGCGGGGGAGGTGAATATGTTGTCGTCCTCCTCCACAACCTTACCCATATGTTGTTTCCATATGGTGAAGCCATGTTTGGAGGTCATGGCTACAATATTCTTCTTTCCCTCAGGGCCGATCATATGGAAAAAGAATTTCATGGTTTATGAAATGATCTTACTGCATTTTTTTGTAGTAAGAAAAGAGATGGTGGTAGGTGGTGCTACCTTTGGTATCTTGTACAAATTATCTCCTAAAGTAACAATAACAACATGAGGCCACGACTCATATGCAACATGTCTCTTAAAAAAATATTGTTTTCCTAATAATACATCAGAAAAATCAAGAGGAGCAATGTCAAATAATACCCCATTTGTGAAGGACTTGATGTTGTAGGGAAGGCGGAACTGATGGCTAACATGGAGATCCCATCCTTGGTGAAGCCACCCAGTGGTGTATGGTTGTGGGTGTGTTGTGGTTGGCAATCCCAACCACTTCATGTCCCCTACTGAGATAAGGTTATTTTGGTTCCCGCTATTGACAATGAACTACAACTATGAACCCTTTACCCACATCTAGGAATGGAAGAGGTCCCCCCCTCCTCTAGATATTTAGGTTCCTCCTCCTAGGTCTTCGTGGCGTCGGTGGGCTCCACATAGACAATATTCTTCCCTTTTTCATTCCCCTTATTGGGTTCTAATTTATATTCGGAAAATGCATCTGATTCATAAGCCTTCAATTTGGCAGCCAGTGACTGCTTCTCCTGACACTGACTTGTGTTGTGAGTGGAGCTCTTATGGAAATCACACCACTTACTCGTGTCCTTATTTGGCTTCATAGTGTTGTTCTTTTCTTGCAGATTTGGTGGGTTTTCCTGGGGAACCCTGCCTTGGTTTTTTCCTTTATTCTACGTTTTGGGGGCACCTTCCCCTTGCTTCTGATTTGCAGATACACAGTCTCACTTCGTCTATTTGAACCTTTTCTTAATCTTAGTAGCATACTGGTATGCCACACCAAGCCAGGATATGTCGAGGAACTCCATTTCCTCTTGAATTTATTTTTGTAGATAACTATGGTACTTCAGCACCAAATGTTTCTCCGAACCTTTTATACCCAAATTTGTATATACAGTATAAAACAGATTCGTCAGCTAATGCACATCTTGATCCCTTTTTTATCGCAACATAGTCCATTCTATGTGTTTTTCCTCATAGCTGCCCACGGGATAATATTGTTCCTTGATAGCGTCTCATAAATAATTCCAAGTGGTTGTGGATGAGAACAGAGATGGCTCCACCTCACCCTTTTTATCCCAGTAGGTTTCCCACCACTCCCTGACATAGAGGACGACTTTGAAGAGTGAAAAAGTAATCCTTTCTCGGTCGAGAAAGTCATGAACTCAGAAATATCCTTCTAATATATTCAAATATATATCTACGATTTTTTTATCTATTTTTCCCTCAAATATGGAAATGTCAAAGTATAATTGCACCTTAAAAGGAGTGGCACCTCGAGAGTTGATGTTGGATGTAGATGTGGCATCACTGGGTGGTCATTGAAGGATATGGGAAACGTTATCCATGATTGTGTTCCTTTGTTTCTCGACGGCCTCCTCGAACAATATTTTGATAGGATATCCAGCTCCCTCATCTTTATTTTCTTCCCCATGATCAGCGTTGGGGTTTGCGACATTGATCTTCCAAAGGTTCAACTAGATGGAGCCCTAAATCCTTATACCCCGACCTCATTTGGGACATGAAAAGAAGGATCGAGAAAGAGTAGAAATCTCTCATACCACTGATACAAATTTGTGTAGGAAAAAAATGAAATATGTAAGTACACATAAATTCAGAGATGCAACAAAATAAATCTTCATTTCATTAATAAAAAACAACTGAAATATGCTTACAGAAAAAATGGAAATGAACTAGCTAGGGCACTGGTAGCTTATCTCTGAGAAGAGATGTGGTGGCTATAGGCCTCTAAACTATGTTAAAATTATTACTAAAGGCATATTTATTATTTAAGAATAATAGGAAACCCTAAACATCCAAAGACCTAACTGTAGGAGTTGAAACAGAAAAACTATGTGCCCTATTAGGGAAAATTGGTACATCAACTTTCCAGGGACGTAACCTTGGCATATGATCTCCATTTGATGCGCTCAATACCTTGTTAGAAAGTTCTATCTAAGAAGTACCAAATTTGAATGAGAAAAATCAAATTATATTCCATGTTACTCCGAGTTTTTCCAAAAAATTGTCTTTTAGGGCCTCAAAATGGCTTTGGAAGTTCAGGACCTGAAAAAATGCTAACAATAGTAAACTATGCCATAATTAAGGAAAATGAAAAATTGAAAGAAAAAATGGTGGGGGTCAAAGTGGAATAATGGTGTGGACACCAATATCCACGTGGATCATTCCTCCACCATTAGGAAGCAATGGTCCCCATTGCATTGAGTTCATCCGTGAGACGAGGGAGCTTCTGTTTAACTTGTTCTTAGTGAGCCACTTGCCCCCATGAAGGAGTTGGCCTACTTTGACAACTCGATATAACATGGTACTTTCTTGTCTAGTGTGATTGATCTACGTAACCATGATCTAATCAATTTTGGATTTTTCCATGTAGTATGGGTTTAATTTTGTTAGTGTGAGTTGTTCTTCCATGTCAGATGTGTCTAGTATAGGCAGAAAGTAGGGCCGAATGCAGTCCACATTGAACAGTAGGTGTAGACCAAGGAATATTGGAATACTGAGCTCAATGCCATTGTCCCCTATAACCTTGGTGATGGTTTATGGCCCATCTCGGAGTAGGAGAGGCTTGCGGTGGGGTCTAGTGAGGTGCTCCTTCTAAAAATGTAGCCACACTTTTTCGACCACCTAGAATTTGTGTGGCACCAGATGTTGGTCATGTCATTTCTTGTACTTAGAATTGGCTCTGTCTAATATGTCATGAAATTGTTGTAAGATTTTTTTAATGCGCTCAATGAATTTGTTTGCTTTGTCACCCTCATACTAGACATCAGCTAAATCTGCATAAATAGGCACAAATGGCAAGGCTACGTCAATGGGACATAGTGACTAGAGTCCCAAGCCCACTTGAATGGGGTTGTGGTTGGTTGAGTTATGGAGAGCCCACTTACATATGTGTTATACATAGGGAAGGATCTCATGCCATGTGTGTGGATTCGTTGAGTTATACATGCACAAAATGTGTACGATCATCTAATTGATGACCTCTTTTTGGCCATCAATTTGCAGATGGAAAGCTATTGACTTGGTGAGCTTGGTGTCCAACATCAACGAGAGGTTAAACCAAAATGTACTTAGGAAAATTTTGTCCCGATATGAGATGATAGACTCTGGGATCCCAAAGTCTACCCACACTCATTCAAAGAAGAGTTTAGCATTGGCTTCTACTATGATATTCTTCTTGCAGACTGCCATAATGACCATCTTCGAGAATATTTCAATGACCACAAAAACACAGTAATTACTATGCTTAGTAGAAGTATGTACTAACTTGTAATCCATGGAGATGGATTCCTAAGGTATATTAGTGGTGGGAAGTGCAATATAGATGCCTTGCTTCTTGATGGTCAGTTTTGAGATGACCAAGTAGTGCAGGATTTTATGTACTTCTTGACATCTTGTCGAAGGTTTTGACAATAGAAATACTTCTGCAATACTACCATTGTTTTCTCGAGCATGAAATGCCAAACGACCCGACAGTAGTGCGCTTCCTGAATATTCTTGGCACACTCTGTTGAAGCAACACCAAGGTGTCCTAGGTGAGATATCAGGGCATCCTAGAGGTGAAAATATGGAAGCTTCTTAACCTCCATGATCGTATTGTATGTGTGGTCGAATTCTGGATCACTTTGGTAGAGAAGCGGCCAATTTGAAGTATCATGCCCACAAGAGTTGAGCACAGTGGTTATCACAATGACTGGTTGTCATCTAAGGCAGTCTGCAACATTATTGGTGCTTCCCTTCTTGTACTTGAGGTTCAAGTGAGATTGATGTATGTATGTGATCCAATTCTGATGGAAATCATTCCACAACTTCCCTTGTGTTTGTATGAACTGCAGGGGTCGGTGGTCTGTACGAATGATCATTTCCTTTTCAAAAATGTAATGCTTCTATTTATGTCAAGCCTACAAAATGAATACATTTCTTTCTCATAAGTGGAATACTTTCGGACTGTGTCGGAAAGTGTCTCACTGAGATATGCCATTTGATACCCCTATTGAGTAAGAACTGCTCCAATAGCATAGTGAAAGGAATTTCTTATATCTCAAATGGTTGCTTCAAGTTTGGTAATGGGATGATCTGAAAATCGGTTTGATAACTTGCTATACCTTTTAAGAACCTCCCACTCCATTAAACAAATAAAATATCTAGCTTATACTTGACATTTTGAATTATGCTTGAAAGAGGTTTATGATTTTTAACTGTTCAAGTGTGTTAATTCCATTCGTTATTTCTGAAATTAAACATGTGTAATAAAAATATAATGCAACAATAAAATATCCACACATAAGAAAAAAATTAATTTAGGAGTTCACCCAAATATTCTGGGCTATGTCTCCTTGAGATTTTGTCATGTTGACTAGGCTCTTTGGGATTATGGCAAAGTTTATTTTACGACTTCCATAGTTAACTCCAATGGTTACTGAGCTGAACCAAAGGGATTATAATACCATCTATATCCCTATCATGGATGTCATCACTCTACAAATAAATCTAGGCTCCCTTAGACTCGCTTCCTTCTATTAGTGCACTGAGCTACACTGAGCTTCTCCATGGCACTAACTCCCTCATAATTATTTTAATGTCCCTGAAACCACACCTAATATCTCCAGCACACATCAGAAATCAAATATCGACTGATAATTTGCTCAAAACGAGCATTGCATCCCCAAACTATGCCTTCCTCCATAGTTTTCCTTGGGTCACCCAAAATTTCCCTTCAGATTCTCAAGCTCTACAAGTCTTAAAATGGATATAAAAATATCTTCATTGGATTCATAATTCCAAAATATTTATGATAGACTATTGATTCACTAAAAATGGCCTCCGACTGCTCCATTTTCGCCTCCAACACCTCTCAGCACCCCTGGCACTAAGGTCAACGAAAACTTCTCTGATGGGTTCTAGACCTCTATAAGTCCTAAAAAGCTCCTACAACATCCATAAATGGATTCAAAATGCTGATTATAGTTATAAATGACTATTGGTTTGTTGCGTAAGGTATCTAGCTGCCTCGACTAGGCTCCAAACTACTATTGGCAAAAGCTGGCACTAATATCCCTTGAAACTTCACTAAAGCATATAGACCTTCAAAAGTTTTCTAAAGTCTCTAGAAACCACACCATTAGTTCCTGAACATTTGAATCATCCAAAATTGACTATTGGATTTTTGAATAAGGCCTCTAGATCCCCTGTCTAGGCCTCAAACTGTTCCTGCCCCCTGGTGACCCTAGTGTCCCCTTGAACTTCACTAAAGAAACAAAATTCTCAAGAGTATTCTGATGGCTCTGAAACCCACTCCATTGAGTTTCGAATGTTGGAGATAGTCGAAATTGACTATTGGCACTAAAAAATTGGTCGAATCTAGCTCAAGATAGAGCCAAAACTCAATTTTTCCAATGCCACCCAAAAAAAGCTCCAGTAATTGTGGAGAATTGGACTTAACTCTAGCTAAAGTTGAAAATTTCTGAAAAATATTGCACGCCCACCATAACCGCCACCAGTTCAATTTTTATCATAAATGCTACTACCGGGGGGCCACATGAACCCTTTTCCCCATGGTCTTCTTGGACGGTTAACAAATAGTCGGGGTGCCAACCATGGCATTTAAGTTTGAATGTGATCACTATACCATAACTACAGAGTGCTATGGAGACTACGGTTAACAAAATATCGGATGACCGTTAATAAAATAGCTTCCATGTGATTAGTCCACCTCTTAACCTACGGTTTTAAATGTCTAAACTCTGATTGCCACAAGGCTAGGTTGTATTAACCATTTGCAACTTTGGTTTAATACTTATTAACATGAACTTTCGTATTATCCACCATATACCATGCATGGCATAAACCTTTTAATATCCCCACGCATATTTTTTTAAAACCGGGACTTTTGGTTTTTGTTTAATAAATATGAAATGCCTCCCTTAATGTTTTAAATGTAGATTTTGAGGTTTAAATGTAAAATGTGAAATTTTCTAATATTAATTATTTTTAAATTAATAATATATATTAATATATAAAAAATAATATAATATAAATATGATAATTAAGTCATATTATATAATAACATATATATCAATTTAATTTTAATATTAAAAAATTTCCAACACATTAAAAGTTATGAACCTAAAATCAACATTGAAGGTCATTGGGAAATTTCAATTCGCAATAACTTCTTTGTACGGTGTTGGTTTTTAGAACCATTCATGGTGCCAAAATCAAGAAGACGAGATCTATCCGGTCGCTCAGGTTCAACACATTTCCGAACACTTTCAATTTTGATCTATCACTTAGGTCCATGATCTAGTTCTGATCACATCTCCCCAGTAGGAATCCTTTGGACCCCAAAAGGTTGATATAATGATATGTAAAGTAGATGAGAGTACATAAACCTCTTATTTTCAGCTGCCATACACTTGCCTTTCATGGCTAGTGCCTTTGAACAAGAAATCGAATGTAGTCGACACTTCCCTTCCTGAATGCACTTGTCCTCCTGTCAAGAACTATCTTCCTTGCACTCACCTAGAAACTTCAGGCGAGAAATTTACAGAAGGTAGCTGAACATCACTTCCTTGATCATCGATCCAAGGTGGTTCAAAAAAACATGATATTATAGCATAAAACATGCATACTTGACTGAAATTTTCATATGTACAAATGAAATTATGTCTTACTGTGTCAAGAATTCAAACCACTTCTTACCAAGCCACTTCGACGGTCACTTTTTCTGATACAAATATTCTTCATGTGAAACATTTGTTCTCACATCAACGATAGAATCCTTGGTTCCACTTTCACCAGTCTTTCTATCCTCTTGCCTTATGTGCTTAGGATGATTAGTTGGATGCAATGTCCAACAATGGGCAAAAACCTGTCCCCGCTTCCGGAAATTTGTGCAAGTCCTATGCACCTTATTTGCAAGTTGCATTTGCTTCATCTTCTTCTTGTATGCCTTCATCCTCTTCTAGCAACTCGAAACATCATGGTTAAACATACCACAATATGTACAAAAAATATTTCTTCCATTTAAGCACGTATAATTTTCATGCCTTGCAAAAACATAATCAACTTGACTATGGGAAGAATTATACCTCATATGCTGCCATGCATGTCCATCTTTTTTACCTTCATGAGGATATGAACTTGTAAAGGCTCCATCTTTGTTTTTCAGACTAACATCACTTTTCATGTCTTGAAAACTGTCTGAACTCGCATGCTTGCCATAAGCTACATGTCTACATTCTTCATGCTGCAACATAAGCTTCAAACAATGGAAATCAACTTGAAAACAAACTTGACATGTCTGTGGTTTAGAACTTGTGAAAAAATTTATTCTTGAAGTTGTCTCACATGCCTTCATGGCTTTTGATTTTTCGCCATTAGATTGAACATAACCAAGACCAAATTTCTTAGGTCCTTCCTCAACCAAAATAGGTTCAACCATGCCTTGTGCATTTTTGCCTAAACGCTTGCCTTCATATTGCATTTTAAACATTAACTTGGACCCTATACCTCTAGTGTGATTTTCAAATGAGTCAACACATATTTCTGAAGAGGAAACTGAAGACCAATTTGAGTGAATTACCTTTGTTTCATGCATGTTCTTAGTTAAAGCCTCTTGTGCTTGATGGAGTTGCATCTCCGTGTCATGCATTATTTCGAGAATTTCTTCCTTCTCTTTATTCATAGAAAACAATTTCTCACGAAATTTAGTGCTTTCTCTTCTATCTTCAAACATAATATGTACCATGTCCTTCAATATGTAGAAGTATCGCTTCATGTATTCATCGAAGAATCTTGTGAAGGAGCAAGATTTTGAAACCTCACTTGAAGAAGTTTTCATCATCAATATGAGAAAAATAACTTCAACAAAATTCACAAAGCTTTCAAAAAAATTGACAAATCTTTTGAACAAAATGGTTCTAGAGTTAAGCTCTTATTCAAGTAGCCTTTGCCAACAAATAATCATCAAGAGGGTTTGTGCTTCAAAGGTTTCCTTGAGGTCCTTTGGGTAAAGAATATTCCTTCAGCCATTTCTTCCTTCTTTTCCTCTCCCAAACGTAGCTATCAATAGCTCTCACTTCACCTCTAGCAAACTTAGGAAAAAGTTAGTTTGCAAGCAGTAAAACAATTAAATTCTTTGCATTGTTTAAAAACCTTTCAAGTAAAACAAACAAGCTATTTCTCTATCAATCAAGCAACCAAGTGCTCTAAGATCAACCTGATCTAAAATTGGGTTAGATAACTTGTTATGCTTTTTAGGAACCTCCCACTCCATTAAACAAATAAAAGATCTAGCTTATACTTGACATTTTGCAGAAATTATGCTTGAAAGTGGTGTATTATTTTTAATTTTTTAAGTGTCTTGAGTCCATTTGTTCTTACTAAAATTAAACATGTATAATAGAAATATAATTCATCAATAAAATATCCATACATAATAAAAAATTACTCTAGGAGCTCACCCGAATATCATGGGCTACGTCTTCTTGAGCTTTTGTCCTCTTGACTAGGCTCTTTGGGATTATGGAAAAGTTTATTTTACAAGTTACATACTTAACTCCAATGGTTACTGAACTGAACCAAAGGCCTTAGAATACCATCTATATCCCTATCATGGCTATCATCACTCTGCAAACAGATCTAGTCTCCCTTGGACTTGATTCCTTCTCTCGGTGAACTGAGTTACATTGAGCTTCTCCATGGAACTAACTCCTTCATAATTATTTTAATATCCCTAAAACCATACCTACTATGTCTAGCACACATAATACACCAAATATCTACTAATAATTTACTCAAAAAGAGCATTGCATCCCCAAACTAGGCCTTCCTCCACGGTTTTCCCTGAGCTGCCCAAAACTTCCCTTCAGCTTCTCGAGATCTAGAATTCTTCAAATGGGTCTTAAAATCACTTCATTGCATTAAAAATTACAAAATATTCAGGAAAGACTATTTTTTCATTGAAAATGGCCTCTGGGTGCTCCAGTTTCACCTCCAACACCTATTGGTACCCCCTAGCACTAGGGTCAAAGAAAACTTCTCTGATGGGTTCCTGACCTCTAGAAGTCATAAAAATCTTATAAAACCTCCATAAATGAGTTCAAACTTCTTATTACGTCAGCAATGACTATTGGTTCGCTGCATAAGTTATCTCGCTGCCCTGGCTAGGCCCCAAACTGCTGCTAGCAAAAGCTGACACTTATGGCCCCTGGAACTTCAATGAAGCATATCGACCTTCAAAATTCCTCTACAGGCTGTGAAATCCATACCATCAGTTCCATAACATATGAAACATCCAAAATTGACTATTGTATTTCTGAATCAGGCCTCTAGCTCCCTTGGCCAGGCCTCAAACTGTTGTTGCCCCCTAGTGGTGCTAGTGGCCCCTTGAAATTCACTGAAGAAAAAACCTACTCAAGAGTCCTATGATGGTTCTAAAGCCCACTCCATTGAGTATGGGGTTTTGGAGATAGTCAGAATTGACTGTTGGAACTCCAAAATTGGTCGAATCTAGCTCCATATAGAGAAAAAACTCATTTTGTCCAACGACACCCAAAAAATCTCCACTAATTGTGGATAATTGGACTTAACTCCAGCTAAAGTTAGAAATTTCTACCAAATATTCAATGCCCTCCATAACCATTGCTAATTATACTGTTATCATAGATTCCACTGCCGGGGTGGCCACATGGCCCCTTTTCCCTACAGTCTTCTTGGATGGTTAAGAAATAGTCGGGGGTGCTAGCCGTGGCATTTAAGTTTGAATGTGATCCCTATACCATAACGATGGAGTGCTTCAAAGACTACGATTAAAAAACCATCAGTTGAACATTAATAAAAAAGATTCCACGTGATTATTTCACATCTTAACCTATGGTTTTAAATGTTTAAACTCCGATTGTTGAAAGGTTAGGTTGTATTAACCATTTGAAACATTGGTTTAATAATTATTAACATGAAATTTGGTATTATCCACCACATACTAAGTATGCCATAAACCTTTTAGTATGCCCACGTATATTTTTTTAAAATCAAGACTTTTTGTTTTTGTTTAATAAGATATGAAATGCCTCCCTTAACGTTTTAAACGTAGAGTTTTAGTTTCAATGTAAAATGTGAAATTTTCTAATACTTTTTTTTTAAATTAATAATATATATTAATATATAAAAAATAATATAATATAATATATTATAATTAAATCATATTATATAATACATTATAATTATATAATAACATATATGTCAATTTAATTTTAATATTAAAAAATTTCCAACACATTAAAATTTATGAACCCAAACTCAACATTGAAGGTCATTAGGAAATTTCAATTCGTGATAACTTCTTCCTATGGTGTTGGGTTTTTGAACTGTTCACGATGCTGGAGTCAGGAAGACGAGATCTATCGATTCGCTCAAGTTTGGCGCACTTTTAAACACTTTGAATTTTGAGCTATCACTTAGGTCCATGATCCAGTTCTGATCATGCAGGCATTGGTGTAGATCAGGGCCGATGCATCAACTCTTCGAATGCCTTATGTTTAGATTCCAACAAAAACAATATTTCTTTCTCCCCTCCCTTGGTGACTTGACTCAAGGGCCAAGTGATATGAGAGAATCCTAACACGAACCTATGGTATGAATTGGCAAGACCCAAAAAAATGCAGAGCTTTGTTAGAGTGGTTGGGGTTGGAAAATCTTGAATGACTTGGATCTTGGTTGGATCCACATGCACCCCCTAATAATCAAGAACGTATCCTAGATACTAAACCTGGGTCATGCAAAAGGTGAAATTCTCCAAATTGGCACACAACTAGTGTTGCCACAATGTTTAGAGGACCTGTCGGATGTGGTGGAGGTGTTCTTTGCAATTCTAGCTAAATATCATGATCTCATCCAATTAAACCACTAAAAATGAGTTGGTGAATGAGCGCAATATGTCATCCATCAGCCTCATGAAGGTTGCAAGGGCATTCGTCAACTTGAAATTCATCATCATCCATTGGAAAAGGCCCTCCTTGGATTTGAGGGTAGTCCTCCACACATAAGAGTGTTTGAATGGTACCTAGTGATAAATAGGCTTCAATTCAATCTTACTGAAATATCTTTCCCCTTTGATTTGTTCTAGAAGGTCATCAAATCCAATTCTGGATCAGTGATCTTGCTTAGCACCCGATAGTCAATAAAAATTCTCCAAGTCCCATCCCTCTTTTGCACCAACACAATCAGGCTCCCACTGCGTTATGAATTCAAACATATGTGAATTTTTTGCAATATCTCTTTAATCTCTCTCTTGATTTTTTCATTCTCTAGAACAAAGCACCGATAGGTTGGTCCATTATGCAGCGGTGTTTAGATTTTGTGTATTTGGCATAGCATCAATTGTGCTCTAGCTCCCAAATTTTGTGGAGGGACTAGAGTACACTTGATTTATAAGACCCAGAGAAGGATTCCATAAATGTCATTTCATTTAGCAGATATTAAATTAATTAATTATTTTAATGTATTTCCTAAGTTAAAACTTAAGGAACATAAATAATTAAAGTGAATTTAATTAAACATGTGATGAAATTGTCTTAAGTCACATGAGTGAAGCTTTATTTTAATATTAGGCATTGATTCAATATATGATCATGGCCATTGGTTTCCCAATGAGAAGAGTATCAAAGAAAGGCTTGGGGTCATTTGTAAAGGCACACAGAGGTAAAGTATTGAAGCTAAGCTAAGATTCTATGGCAAGGTTTGCTAAGAATACTCAGAAGTGTTTTGGTTGCAGAGAGGGGAATTTAGGCCAAGGGGATGATCTTATCCTGGGGTATAGAATACATAAGAGGCAAATATTAGCCCAGAGGATAGCGCAGAGAATAAGGGAAGCAACAGCAGCAAGGAAATCACAGTCCCTCCAAGGATAGCATGATTTTTTCAGCAGGAAACCCTCAAGGGTTACGTAGAGACCCTAAGGGGTAGTGTAGGGCCTGTGTCACCTAGTCTAGGGTAACGCAGACCTTTCTGAGGTAGTTCTGAGGGTCAAAGGGGCTTCAGAGGCTGACACATAGGCTTTTAGGGGCAATAGTGGGGTTTCTAGGCCCTAACATTGGCTGAGTTCTGTAAATCCCATTTGAGGGTGTGGATCAGTCATTATTTTGGCTGTAGATTAGCCAATGAGCTATATATGTATTGTATCTCTGTCGGGTTTTCTGGATCTATAACATAGGCTTGTTCTATTCAGAAAATTCTTAATAATAAAACCCTGCAGCAGCTAGAGGCCGATTTTCCTACAATTGATTTTTCCGAGGACTATTTTTCCAGAAATACTATGTCACTTTCCCTATGTGTGCATGACCTTTTTTTAGATCTATATTGGTTGAGATCTATTATGTGTTTTTCTTCGATTTTAACTTGAATTTATTCAATTAATAACTTGTCTATGTAGGAGGATCATAACCAAATTAACAATAAATAATTTCTGCATAAAGTGTAAATATGAAAAAATTTCCACCTGGAATTAAAGAAATTGCAGATCTAGGACGATCACCATCAAGAATATGAAGGTTCTATCTGTAGGAAGCAACTAGAAAACGAGAAGAAACATAAACCTGAAGGGGCATTGCAGTTTTTAGAGGCAAATTCATGCAGAGGGAAGGGTGATGATGTCTAACGCTGTCTCCAAGCAAGCCCACACAAGTACTGCACAGAGGTAGCTCAGAAACAAAACTGGATTGGTATGAAGCTAGCCAGCATGATTCAAATTTGAATCTGTGAGATCCAGAAAAACTGAAAAAAAAGCTGCAGAAATTCAAAAGGTGTTGGTAGGGTTAAATTTCTAAAATTTTCATATTTTTAGCCTTAGCACAAGTGACACAGAGCGGGAGGAGATTAGCTTTTTAGAGAGTTTCTAGCCAAAAGAAACTTTCAGTTTAATCAGAGGATCAAAAGAAGAACTGAATCATAGTTGATTTGGTATATTTCCAAGGATGGAAATCAATTGTTAAAGGAAGCAGAAGGTGCATGTTTCACCAAGGGCATTGGATCCATTTCTCTAGCAAAGAGAAGAGGAAGTTCTCACACATTCTGAGCAGATGGCTCCTCATGGACTGTGTGGTCAGCACAAGCTGGATGGCCTCTCAAAATTTTCTGTTTGGAAGGTAAGGATCCTGATAGTCCTTAAGGCATACAATCTTAGAGACCATGCAGAGAAAACTCTAGCCACACAGACAGATCTGGATTTCTTTCGGAAGCATAAGGAGGCAGTTGGGTATGCCAAGCGACTGATTATGGATGGAATCAAGGACCATATTGTACCACACTTAGCTGAGAAAAAGACAACTAATGAGATATGGAAGTCCTTGATATCCCTATATGAGGGAAAATATGTCCAAATAAATATGTTGTTGGAGACTCATATGAGGTCATTCATGATGACCAAGGGTGAAGACATGGAGAATTTTCTCTTAATATTGCATTCAATCAGAGATTAACTGACTACAATGGGTCCTAATATGGAAGACGATGTGATAGTCATGACTGCCCTCAATGCATTCACATATGAGTGGGAAACCTTTGTCCAAAGTATCTTAGGCAGAGCGAACTTCCCAAATTGGGACAAGTTGTGGTTAATTCTGTGTTAAGAAGAACTCCGCAGATTCATGAAGAAGCAACATAGCTCTAGATTGAGAAAAATAAAGAATGAAGATGAGGAAAATGCAGCCTTCGAATCAAAGGAACAACCAAAGAAGAAGAAGGATATCTCAAAGATCAAGTTCTTCCAGTATTGTGAAATTGGACATTTTTCCAATAATTGTCCTCAGAAGAAAAAGGATAAGGAAGCATCTTCTTCCAAAATAGCTGTGGCAGATGATGGGTCGAAAGATAATGCAACCATGAGTGCTCATAAACCACGGAGGTGGGGTAACATGGATATGTAGAGGCACTACATAGTTTGAGGCGGGATCCTTGAGCATCTTATCTCTTGGATCACATGCAAGCTATGTCAGCCTTAAGACAGTAGTGGGACAACTGGAGTAGTGGGTGCATTGATCACAGATGAAGTAGAAGACGAGGCAGACCTGAAGATTGGAAGGAGAAGCGTAGAGCAAGGAAGTAGCATCGTAGAAGAAACAACAATGCAGAGGCTGATGTGACTTCAGTAATGTAGAGCAGAGCTGCTTATGTAGTGTAAACTTGTAGCACTGTATAAGGCTTCAGAGGGATAATGCAGTGCAGCAGAAATGTGAGAGATTTCAGCACAAGGGGTTGATGTGACTTTAGTAGTGCAGAGGGAGTCCACTTACACAATGAAGAGTTGTAGTTGTGCATCATTATTCATATTACAACATAGATCTATAGGTTATCGATCTTCAGTGATCAGGATGCAACCCATATGACTTGTTTGTCAAAGATTGGGCAAAAGATTCAGTTGTTTCTCTCAACAACTAAAGTTTTAATGCAATAGATTAGCAGTGACAGTGCTATGAGAAGCACAGTTGTAACATATTGAGAGGTAGCTATAGTACAGAGGTTACATTGGCTGTGGTAGAGTCATGGGTAGTAATACAAAATTGCAGTAGCACTACATAGTTGAGTGGCAGCATGCCAAGCATTAGCAGCACAGAACCAGTGCCCAAAATCATGTAATGCATAAGTGTGATGTATTTCTAGAGAACACCCTTGATGCTAAGTGGAAGTGTTGATATTTTATGTATTGGGGTAGCTCCCAAATTTTGTGGAGGGACTAGAGTACACTTGATCTACAAGACCCAGAAAACGATTTGGGAAATTTCATCTAGTTTCGGATATATTAAAATAATTAATTATTTTAATGAATTTCCTAAGTTAAAACTTAGGGAACTTAAATACTTAAAGTGAATTTAACTAATCATGTGATGAAATTTCCTTAAGTCACATGGATCCAACATTCTTTTAATCTTAGTTATTGATTCAAGATCTGATCATGGCCATTGGTTTCCCAGTGAGAAAAGTATAAAGGAAAGGCTTGGGGTCATTTGTAAAGACTCATAGAGGTAGATAACTTAAGCTATGTTGAGATTTTAGGGCATAATTTTCTAAGAATACTCAAAAGTGTTTCAGTTACAAAGAGTTGAATTTAGGCCAAGGGGATGATCTGATCCTAGGGACTAGAATAGATAAGAAGTAGAGATCAGCTCAGAGGATAGTGCAGAAAATAAGGGAAGCTGTAACAGTAAGGACATCAGAGTCCCTCCAAGGATAACATGATTTTTCGACAAAAAACCCTCAAGGGTTACATAGATACCATAGGGGGTAGCATAGGGCCTGCGTCACCCAGTCTAGCGTAACGCAGAACTTTCGTGAGTAGCGCTAAGGGTCAGAGGGGATTAAAAGGTTTACCTAGAGGCTTTCAGGGGTAGCGCTAGGGTTTCAAGTACCTAATATTGGATGAGTTTTGTAAATCCCATTAGAGGGTGTGGATCAACCATTATTTTGGCCCTAAATCAATCAATGAGTTGTAGATCTGTTATATTTCTATCAGGATTTCCATATCTAGAACCCAGACTTGTTGTATTCAAAAAATTCTTAATAATAAAACCCTCCATCAGCGAGAGACTGGTTTTCCCGAATTGGGTTTTCCCGGGGACTATTTGTCTAGAAATAATTGTGTCACTTTGTCTATGTGTGCATGAAATTTTTCTAGATCTGGATTGGTGGAGATCTGTTATGCATTTTTCTTCAATTTTAACTTGAATTTATTTAGTTAATAACTTGTCTAAGTAGGAGTAGCATAAATAATTTCTACATAAAGTGTGAAGACTCATAAATTTCCACAAGCGGCACAACTAGGGTCAAATCGAAGGAGTGCTTAGCCTAACAATTTCGATGCATCCCTACGGGAGAGGTGAATATGTCCTGATACTCCTCCTTGAACTTGACCATCTGTTGTTTCCATTTGGAGGAGCCTTTTCTTGAGGTCATGGCCACAATATTCTTCTTACCCTCAGGGTGGATGATCAAGAAAAAAAATTTCCTGGTTTTTTAAATGAGCTTACTACACTGTTTTGCAGTAACCAAAGACATGGTGGTAGGAAGTTCTACCTCCAATATCCTGTACAATATATTGCCCAAAGTAAAAATAACATCACGACTCATACAAACACATGTCACTTCCACAAGTATGGTTGGCCTAATCATACATAAGAAACATCAAGAGGATAAGTTCACATAATACCTCATCCCTGAAGGGCTTGATGTTCTATGGAAGGAGGCACTGCTCACTGACACAGAGATCCCATGCTTGGTGAGGCCACCTGATGGTGTACGATTGTGGGTGTGTTGTGGTGGGAAAATGTAGCCGCTTCACTGCCTCCGTTGACATGAGGTTATTTTGACTCCTACTGTCGACAATGAACTACAGCGAGGAACCCCTTACCCCCATCTAGGAATTGAAGAGGTGCCCCCCCTCCTCTGGATCTTCTGGTTCCTCCTTCTGTACCTTCGTGGTGGTGACCGTGGCATTGGTCTCTACATTGATATTTTTCTTCCCTTTTTCATTCCCCTTTGTCGGGTTCTGATTCATATCTTGAGCATGAATCTGATTAATAATCCTTCAAATCGACCATCAGTGACTACTTCACCCGACACTCACTTGTGTTGTAAGTGCAGCTCTTATGGAACTCAGACCACTTCCGCGTGTCCTTCTCTTGCTTCAATTTTCTTTTCTTTTCTTGCGGCTTTGGCAGGTTGTCCTGGGCCACCCCACCTTGGCTTTGTCATTTGTTCCATGGTTTGGGGGCACCTTTCCCTTGCTTCTAATTGGAAGATCCAAAGTCTCACTTCTTCTATTTGAACTTTTTCTCAATCTGGTATTGCTGCACCAAGCGAGGAGATGTTAGGGAAATCCATTTCCTCCTGAATTTATCTGTGAAAACAATTTCAGTACATCAAGACCAAATGTTTCTCCAAATATTTGATGCCTAACTTTGTGCATAGGGTATAGAATAGATTCATCACCTCATCCACATCTTGATCCCTTTGTTTCCAAATCATAGTCCATTGTATGTATTTGTCCTCATACATACCCAGGAGATAATATTGTTCCATGACGGCGTCTCAAAAATAGTTCCAATTGGGTGTGGCCGAGAACAGAGAGGGTTCCCCGTCACCCTTTTTCTCCTATTAGGTTTCCTACTAGTCCTTGACATGGGGTAAAGGTTTAAGGAGTGAAAAAGTAATCCTTTCTCGGTCAAAAAAGTCATGAACAGAGAAATATTTTTCTAATAGATTCAACTATATATCTACGATGTCTACATCTATTTAACCCTCAAATATGGGAATGTCAAAGTTAGTTGTACCTTAAAATGAGTGACACCTTGAGAGTGGCTAGAGGATGTAGATGCACTGCCACTGGGTAGTTGTTGAAGGATCTAGGAAAATTTATCCAGCATCATGTTCCTTTGGTTCTTGAGAGCATCCTGGAGAAATATTTTGATAGGATCTCATGCTCCCTCATATTTCTTTCCATCCCCCATGGATATTCATTGGGGTTTGTGAGACTGATCTTGAAAAGGTTCAACGAGATTAAGCACTAACTCCTTATACCCCAACCTTGTTGGGGACATGTAAAGAAGGATTGAGAAAGAGGAGACCACTCTGATACCATAGAAACTAATTTATGTAGAAGCAAAATGAAATACATAAATACACATAAATGAAGAGATGCAACAGAAATAAAACTTCATTTCATTAATAAAAAATAACTGAAATATTCTTAATGACAATGGAAATAAACTAGGTAGGGCACATGTAGCTTATCTATAAGAAGAGATGTGGCATCTACAAGCCTCTGAACTATGTTAAAATGAAGCTCGAATGACTATTTATTATTGAGGAATAATGGAAAACCATAAACATCCAAATACCTTACCCTAGGAGATGAAATACCAAAAATATGGGCCCCGTTTAGGTAAATTGGTACATCAACTTCCTGGGGATGTAACTTTGCAATATTATATATGTTTGTTACACTAAACACCTTGTTAAAAATATCTATCTGAGGACT
This sequence comes from Pinus albicaulis, assembly GCA_034641835.2. Lineage (NCBI taxonomy): Eukaryota > Viridiplantae > Streptophyta > Pinopsida > Pinales > Pinaceae > Pinus > Pinus albicaulis. The sequence goes on from CM076576.1 coordinate 479,867,572, forward strand.
AAAACGTTTGATAAAGAAATATAAAATAAACTTCCATGTTGCTCCTAGTTTTTGCAAAAAAATATTTTAGAGTCTAAAAATGGCTCCAAAGGTTCAGGACCTAAAAAACTACTAGAAATAATAAATTGTTCTATAATTAAGGAAACTGAGTAACTGAAAGAAAAAATCGCGGGGGTCCAACTAGAATAGGCGAGTGGCCACAAATATCCATTTGGATCAATATTGCACTTATTCAAACTCCTAAGGAACGAGAAGATAAGACAATTTGGAAGTGACATTAGTGAAAAGGCTTCAAAATGTTGGGAATCATGCTTTCTGTTATACTGAAACCCATTGTTGTTAGTGAACAATCACATCACCCGAGATAAGGATCCATGAGAGACAACTAGTCCATGTCACAAAACACATAGGGAGCATTAGTTTATCGAATTCCCAATAATATCTCTCCCCCTCGCAACGTGAGTCGAGTGTATATATAACTTGTTACCTATGTTATGATACCACTTGTTCGGAATCACTATTGTTGTTAGACCAAAACTTGCAGGTGTTATTGAATGATCATGTCACTAGAGATAAGGACCCATGAGAGGTAGTTATTCCATGTCACGAAACACATGGGGAGAATTGGTTTATCCAATGTCCAACACAAAACACAAATTTTTTTAAATAGCATGCGACCTTAGGGGATATCGATGAATTTGTGAGAAATTGATAGTCATCGATGCCCAAATATCTGTATTGTTTATCTGGTTAACTTCCATGAAACTCTACATGAATTCAATGGATATAAAACAATTATAGATGATGAATGGTTAAATGTGCACATAATTGTGCGATATTTATCGAAGTTTATTACCGCTCCCACTCGATGTGTATCCTGAAGCTAATGAAATGTAAACATATGGAAACTTCTAGGTGTAGCCTTTAATTGGATGCTAGGTTGACCATCCAACATAGGTCAGTGATGATGTGGCCCAATGAAATGGATGCATGTGGGATGACATTGGATTGGTCGTAAGTGGAAGCACAATATTGGTGACAAGTAGTAGCACAAGACTCGTGCACAACTACATATGGCTGATAATGTGGATGAAAAAATGAATGTTGAAGTGGTAGTACGATGAATGATGTTGCAGTATAAGCATATGCCATGTGGCATTTTTAGCTATCACTTTTTGATGACCAATAAAGCCATATAAGTGGACATGGCAGCATCAAAAGAGATTCACATGGCATTATGACATCATGATAACATCAACATATGATTTAAAATAGATCCCTAAGGAGTAGGTCACATGGCATGGTCATATGTAGGAAAAGGGTGAACCTAAGGGTCTACTCTAGTCACGGACATACCACTAAAATAGGTCATATGAAAGTTTGAATTTTGGTCTCAAAATTGAATCACATTGACCCCAAACATAGATTAATGTTGGAAAAAATAATGGATTAGTGACACAAACACACACACACACACACACATATGTGTGTGTGTGTGTGTGTGTGTGTGTGTGACATATGTGTAATGCCATGGAATGGAAATGATATTATGTGAGGGATAACCGATAGTTTAGCTTTTTGATCTAGCATGAATGTTTTTGGCCCTATCAGAAGGTTGAGTCTTATCTCTTCATAGGCATATGGTTTTAGGTCTAAGACAGAAAGTGTGGTGTAGTGATAAAGTGCAATGGTTTTTCAGCTTTTTCATGAGGTTGAGCCTTAACTTCTCATTCACATGGTTACAATTTGAGGCACAACATGTACTGTGTGGCAAAATGGTGAACTACATATGATTTTTGGTTCAGTGGTGTGGTCAAGTCTTGGCTTATCATGGGAATATGATTTTAGCTCTGCCATGAGGTCAAGTCCTAGCTCATAGTTAGGATATGATTTTTTCTCTAAAGAAAAATGTGTGGCATAGTGGTCATGCGTAAAGGTTTTCATCTTTGTTGTGAGGTCGAGTCATGGTTTGTCATTGGAATTATTTTACCCTCTGACGCATGAGTATTGTCACACAATGATTAAGTGCACAAGTTTTCAGGTTTATCAGAAGTTTAAATCTTCGCTTATTATTGAAATTCGATTTTGGATTAGTTTTGGTTTGTGTTTTGAGTCATATCGAAACAATTTTTCGACATAAGGAAAAAATGATAAACATGACAGTGGTTTTGGTATTGGGATTGGTTTTTTTGTAGGTGGTCATGGTTTCATGTAATACTATTCTCACAGAATATTTTGCTTACTTATTTTTTTTGGAATCAAAAGTCCATTATGTCAAAAAAAAATTCACACTGTCAGGGTGCATTCTATCAAGTACAAACTGAAAAAGTGAATTATATGAACCATAGATTAGAAAGTTATATTTTATTGAATTATTATTTTTTATAATGTTTTGTGGGCCATTTTGAGGCCCAAATTGATTTTTGAAATGGGGAAAATTATAATAGTTTTTAGGAAATATGAAAGTGGGACATGAAAAGGTCATGAAGCCATGGTTTTTAGGGCAATAGACTATTTTTTTTATTATTATCAAGAAAAATTCAGCCTTATGAATAGGTTTAATATTGGTACAAGAAATGGGGAATATGCTACTACCGATGATTCAAGAAGAATTTGAGATTGCATTTATTTGATCCGATTTCTAGGTATAATTTATTGTGTCTTGAGGTTCTGGACATAGTTTGAGATATTGTGAAAATTAGTCCACTATGTTTTGGTGAAAGAGGGTGGTATTCAAATTAGGTTGGAGTCTATAGCAAGTTGGTGCTTGCAGATTTCAAATTTTGGTGCCTCAATCAGTGATCAGAATATAGATTAGGGAAAAACATTTTCTCAAAATTCAAAGTTCTTAAAATTCCACCAAACTAGAGTTACAACAACTGGTCTATCTCCAGGAATCCAACACAACTCGTTTCATCGAAAACTGAGTTCGGTCGAAGAAGTTATAGTCTGTTGATCACCGTTCAGAACATGCAAATATTTTTTTTTAAATTGCAGAACAGGTACAAGCTGATGACATGGCAGCCTAGTCAACATGAAAGTAATCATCTTCAGTTTTTTCCCAATGGGACCGTGACAAGTGTCACTATAGGATTCGAAAGTTTGGTTTGAGAAGGTGAAATTCCCCAGTGTCCTCCTAAGGTCCTCCTAGGGTTGAATTCAATTATTTTTTTTTTTTTACTATGGAAATTTTCTCCTAAGGTTTGAATTTTTATGCTAAGTTTTAGGTTGAAATTTATGTTTCGAATTACATTTTAACTATGGGTCATACTCCTATTCCTCAAGCCCGAAGATTAGATTAATTACATGGTGGTATATGTAATAAACTAAGGTCGAGACTATGGGTTATAGTTATAACCATAGTACAAAGCATATCATGGGTTACATATTGTGGTGGCATTGTATACTAAACATTGAAAATTTGGATTAATTATCATGGTGGATCATATCTACTGGAAAGACCACATATTACAATTTTAAATGATAGTCTAAAGTTTATGGAGCGTATGGTTCAGAGGGTTATCAATGTTTCGACCGCATTGCATTATTAACCAAAGTTTGAATATATTTTAAGCACATATGTCATATGGTAGAGGTGGAGCAAAAATATGGGCGAAGGTCAGGGTTATACCCCACGACCTCCCACCTACTAACGCGCCCCCATACCACTGGGCTAGTACATTGATTCTTAAAAACCAATGCTTTCACCCTTTATTTATTGCTATCTGAAATATCCAGCCGCGGAAATGAGGGGGCCATCCCTCCTCCCCACGAGACTAAGCCATAGAACCAAAGTGAGCATAGTTGTATTTAAGCGGAGGATTAATGTTTTAGTTTGTGGTTTATACCCTAATCCTTATGGTTAGCACTAAACCAGGATTATGGTTAAAACACGCATTAAGTGCTAAATCAAGATTATCCAAAGTTAAACACACTTATCTATTAATTAAAACAAAATTTAAGATAGCAGATTTTTCAGTGGACCCGCTAAACAAGCAGCTACCACCAAATTTGGCACCCTTAACTAGAGTTTCTCTAGATTTAGAGGTAGAATCTAGGGGGAAATTTAATGAACCCTATCTCGAGAAATTTTTGACCAAATTTTTCTTAGGAACAGTCATTCCTAGAACATTGGAATTCTCTTAATCCTTTAGAACATCTTGCCGAGGCAGAGGAGAAATTCTACAGAGGTTTTTGTCACCTTGAATAACTTTGAAGCCCATGGCCACCAGGAAGGAAGGCCATGCCTAGATAATATGAAGGACAAATGGAGTGAATGAATAATCATTTTTAGATGTATTTGATGTTTTGAAAACAGTGGTATATTTTGTAGAGGTATTGGATCACTTTCGAAGGTCTTTTTTTCACTTTGGAGATTAAACAAGCCCATGGCCACCAGGATGGGAGGTCAAGCGTAGATTATCTAGGAACGAAATTCAGAGACTGAATAGTCATTTTTGGGGTATTTGAGTGTTTTGAAGCCAATGGATGAGGCTGAAAATACATTGGAGAAATACAGGTGCTTGTATATATATATTTTACTCTTAATCCCAAGAGGGCCTAGCTAGTTGAAGCAGTTCCATGGAGATGTTGCCTAGCAGGGGTAAACTCCATTATCAACCATTGTGTTATCTGATTGTTGTGAGTTATTTTTCTACATTTCAGTTTTTCTATATGAGTTTTTAAAATATAAATAACTTATACTTTGATCATCAAATACACATAAAATTTCACACATAAACCCCTTCACAAGTGGTTAACATGAGACGATCATAATCACACATTTTTAATACTAATGAGGGAGGTAGAATAGAAATAAATAGTTTTCCCATATCTATATCAATTTGGTATCAGAGTAAAATTTTAGCTCATTTTAGCCAATGTTGGCTTGAAGAATTAGCTATTGGTTTGTGAATTTGTGTAGGGAGAATTTAATTGTGTGCAAGTTTATGTGTGGAGGATAAGATCAAAATTAAGAACTGAATTCTTAAATCATAGCAAAGAAGATTTGTATGCATTGCAGGTGTGATGGAAACTTCATTAAGCATTGTTTCTAGTATCTTCATTAGAAAAAATCTTTGATAAAGACATGCTACAAAAAAATCTATACCATGATTGATATGATGCAAGAGAAGTATGAAGATAAGAGGGAGAGCATTAAACTTCAAGAGAGGTTGACTGCCATGAAGGAGGAGAAGCAAGAGCTTATTCAAAAGATGTGTTATCACCAAATTGATCTTGATTGGATTCTCATCAATAAACTCAATGTAACTCTTTCAAACCACTTCGAACTGAAGATTAGCCTCTTTAGCTTGAGAGGGCTCTCTCAAAGGGGGTTTATGATTTTGAATAAGGATAATGCTAGATGGCTAACTCTATGAATTGTAGATTTGTTTTGTATGATTGCAAGTTGAAAAATGAATTCTTGCTACCATTGGGCTTATGGAGTCAAAAATCAGTACTCTTAGTGATAGTGATTTTTTACATGGAAGCTAAGGCAGATAAAGGTTTTTAACAAATATAATTCATACTCATAACATAGGAAAACAAAGTCATTTCACCACTAAAGGATGTCAGAGCATAATATTATGAATTATGAGTAATTAGAGATGAAATATAATACTAGTGATTAAACATATAGATACAGATCAATAACACATCAAAAACCTCATGAGAATCTCAGGTCTGGAAGTAGAATGTCACTTTATATTATTGATAATGGATAAAACATACAAGCAAAAATTTGGTGTACTATTCTCCAATCCTTTTCTCTTTGATGTTTAGTCTATAAATAGACATTATTTACAATGTAGATGATATGCTTGGCTAGCTAGATCTTCGAATGCTACTTTGACACCTATCATAACTAAAACTGCTAACTTGGAATAGAAAAATGACAGCTATCCTTAAAAGAAACAAACTCCTAATAGGACTTTATCTCCTATTTATTACATTCATTTATCCTACCAGTGAAACAGTTACATGATGGTTACATAATGAATTTCACATGCTCGAAGGACTAATGACCATAATTCGCCACCACTTTATATCTTCAAATCACTCCTAGATATGTGGAACATGATCCTGCTTTTTAGGAATGGATGACCTTCACTTTAAACATTGTTTTGACATATGAGCTAGTTGTGTGACATTCCTTTTGAGCCATGAATCTCTACTAGTAAGGCCCACTGACATGTTGGAGGTCTCCAACTAGCTGATGTGCTAGTGAGGTGCTCAAAATTCTTCAAAAATTACTCACTATGAAAGTGGGGCAGTTTTAGGAAGTTTCGTAGCGAGTTTTAATAGCGTATGAAAAATTCCTTTTCCATCTATCTCTTTCACTCCTTTGTTGTTCCATTATGTTTACTATGCCATGAAACCTTGTAAGCCATTAATCTCCTTTGATAAAACTTGAAAAAATTGAGTTTTAAGGAAAAAATACACCTACAGGAATTTTCGTAGCGTGCTTCTGGTCTCAAGCATGAAGGAGGCTATGAAACTATGAAAAATACCAGAAATGGTTGTTTTCAAGATTGTCTTCAAAAATTGTTCACCAGCTACAAAATTTGGATTCTCTACATGTTATTTTTGGATGGATAATTCGTTGTTGTGAATAAGATAGACCTCTGAAGTGTCCTACGGACAACTAGCAACAAACAGACAAACAAAAACTATTTTATCTGGATAATATTCAATTCATTAATTATCTACAACAGGGGTTTTGAAGACCTACCTATAGTCTAGTGCTATTTGTAATAATCTTCTTTCCAGTTTCTCGAAAGAGTCGTCTTCAAAGATCTGCAATCACAGACATGGAAAAAATCAGTATCACCTGCATAGGATAAACTAATTCACGAATTATATATCTATCAATATGATCAAGGAATTCAAGAAATAAGCTAATTAATTAAATAACTCGCATAAACAAGGTACCTAATTAAATAACTCATTTAGAAAATGATATTCATTTGTATTATCTTTAATAAAGAAGATCCTTACAACCGTGTCCGCCTTGATATCGTACAGGCCTTCCTGGGGTCTGGAACAAGCGTTTGATTTACTCTGACAAGATTTTCACTCTCTCAGATAAAACACACATGGGTGTGTAATCATTCGCACATAATGATCAATTAAGAGAGTCTGAGTCTATACAACATTTCTCCTCAAAAATTCTCAAAGTCTAACTCACTAACTAACTCTTGAAGCTGCACTATGGCTTCAATTTATAGGAAAAGAGAAGAGATTATGGTTCCACATAAGAAGGGATAGAATGCTCTTTTGAAGGCATTGAGCTCCATAAATCAAGGGTTAGGCTCCCATAATGGAGGAATTAACATACATGATAGGAGCGAACATTCGACTGGATAATTGCTTCTAGAAGCTTCCAAATTTGACTGCTGGGCTTCTAAATGTTACTTTCTACCTTGATTTTACCTTTTACAGGGGTCCAAACCCTTAATGAAGAAATTTTTTTTTTAGATCTGCATGCTTTAGAAAAAAATGTGCGACACCGCAGGCAATATTAAGAGAAAGTGCGGTAAAGGTGCTTTTAAGACTTTTATGAGCTTTTCTCTTAATTTGAAGGCTTGATTTTAGGAACTTTGATGTTCTATACTTCTAAGGGAGTAATATATGAGTAATGATGAACCCATATAGACACTAAAACATCATGGTGAAAAGTCTTAGTGTAACAAATTTCCCCCTAAAGTGCGAAGTCTGAGAGCATTCGAAAAGTGATGTGCTTTTTCATTTCAAGGATTAGCCTGTGCACACCCCAGTCAGAACCCTGTAAAAACATTCAATGCAAAACACACACACACACACTCACACACACATATATATATATATTATCACTGAGGTAGGCATTCCCATACTTAGATCAAAAACTAATTAAACTTGTTCTGGTACATAAATGATTTTAATATTACATCAATATTGTAGACACAGTATCGAAGAAACCATCTGTAATGAATAGTCTACTTCATAATGGACAATAAAATTCCTAACAGCTTGGATGGTGGAAACTAGATCCAGGGTCTTGATTTTTTCTTCCCAAACTAGTACGGTTCTATCCATGCGATTAAATGTGTTGAAGCCGAACATGGTAGAACCCACTTGATTATTAGCCAATGATGTGAGTTGTTAACAAGTGTGAGAGAAACCACCAATAATGAAAATGGCTGTCAAATTACTCAGTACAATCCATGAAATGTGAATAAGTGATTTGAAGTCGAACATTTCATAGAATCGTTCAATCAAAGGTCAATGATGCAACCTGTCGTCCAAGGTGAGAAACCTGCCATTAAGGCATGCAGATTCCAAGGTACTGACAGATTCTAGATCAAATTCCTAGATGATGAGTTGTTTTTGATAGAAAGTGATCCGTCATAAGCAAGCTCATGACACTGAAACCATAAATTAAGTTTTGAAGAAATTTTTTGCAAGGACTGAATCAGGGATGGTCAACGTGAATGGAGACAAATGTTTCCAGATGAATGGTTTTTTTTGCTGTCCTCTTGAGCACATAACGACACTGCAGATGGTTTTGTAACAGTTTCCCTAAGCTAATACCCAGAAACCGGCTGAAGACTTTCAATGTGGTTTAATTAACTTGATAGGCAAAGGATTTTCCCAACCCAGGTAGAAGTGTGACAAAACATGTTGTGTTCAAGAGTGGTTTACTGCTTTTAAATCAAAGTGTAACAGATGAATTCATTTTCTCTCTTTTCCCCCACCATTTCTGGCAAGTACCCCTTTATTTTTGACAAGTTTGAGGAGGATAACATTTTCTTGTTTATAAGCTCATCCTTCGGATGAGTCCAACTTAGCTTAAAATCAAACCCTAAGAAGGAGTGGTGCATTCCTATTTGTCATCGACATGTCCTCTACTGTTAAATTTTAACGAGTCCAATATAGGATAAACTTAGTGTTTTTCATTTTTAGGGTGTCAGAAGAAAAACTTAAGAAAACTCCATGTGTGTACTTTTTCGTAATTTTAGTCTCTCAGGCCCAAAAAAAGATAAAATAATGTGGGAGAGAACTCTATTTACCATGATTAATCAACGTATAAATTTTTCGTAAATAGTCCATTTTAGTCCAGAAAAGGGGTAAACTTATACTGAAGGGACGACTGTTCAATTTTTTTAACGAGTACGAATAGTCAAGTACTCGGCAATGTTTTCATTTTTAGAGAGTTTTAAAAGGGCTTAAAAGAGAACTCCATGGTTTCACTTTTTCATATATTTCAAAGAGCTCGAGAAAGTGATAAAAGTACACTCTTTGTCAAAAAATGACAATTTCACCTGAAAAATACGTTATTTTGCACAAAAACTCAAAAAATTAAACGTACTTGCTTCAAATAATAAAAATATTTTGAAAAATCATCTTTTTAAAGTGAAAAATAAAGAAACTTAAATTTAATTTATTCGAAAAAAATTAAGTTTTCCAAATTCATTTTTACCATTTGAGTTCAGAGTAAAGATTTGAGAGCTTTTGGAAAAAAACACTCTAGAGAATATTTCAGACAAACCAACTATTGAAATCGAAAACCATCTGCTTCAGGTAATCCACATCCTCTTTTCCTTGTTTTTCATCAGTTCATTTCCTTAATTTAGGGCCTACAATTCATTTTTGGGGAGAAAATATGTTCAAAATTTCACCCTCGGGGGTTCGCAGGTAAGACACACAGTACCTGTGGACCGCGACATTTTCTTACAAAGAAAAATTTTGTGGTCTCGCAGTTTTAGCACAGAGCCCGTGCGGAGCTACACACTCTCTCTAAATGAAAATTGCAGGGGCACCGTAAAAAATTTAAAAACATAACTTCTTTCCAAATTACCCAAAATTTCCTTTCTAAAATGATTTCAATATTTCATTTTTCTCATTGTAGGGTATTTACAATGCCTATCTGGCAGGAACGTGAACATGAGGAGGTGGATGAAGCTGCAATGGTTAATCCGCCTAAATTACAAGTTTTAAGAGCATGCGGGCTACTTAAATTCTGGGCTATTAGTGGAATGAGAACTCAAGTAGACCTTCTGACTTGTTTGGTAAACAAGTGGGATGTACAGGACCAATGTTTTATGATCGGAGGCAACCGCCTCGAAATTGAGCTGGAAGACATATATTTTTTGACTGGTTTGTCTAAAAGAGGCGAACCACTTTCTCTATTTAGGGCTAGGCCAGGTGGCCAGTCTGTCACTAGCCTGCAATTAGAGTTCTACAATGATGAGGCCAATCATAAATACAAACAGATTGATATCAAAACTATCATCTGTCCTAAGTTAAAAGTGGTTGCATTTACCGTAACTAAGTTATGTGGAAGTGCAGGTTTGCATGTTGCTGCTGGATCTCAAATCAGATTGTAGTAGATTGTTTCTGAGGCACTATATTCAATTGGTGCGAGGCAGTGTTGGCTAACATCAAAGGCCAACTAACTAGAGCAAAGAATGGTAAGTTAAATAACTTCGGATATGGATCGATCGTAGTTACTTTTCATCTAGAGATTATTCCTTTACTAGCCCTACAACATGTTCCAGTTGATGTTGGTAGAGCTCAAGAGCCTCGGATGGTTCGATGGGTTGCTTTGATGGCCCGTCACAGTGAGGGTGGAGAGATTGTTCGATTTCCCCCAACATACTTCCATTGGCTAAAACACCAACTCTTTGTGATAGACAATTTTCCTTATGCGGGCATAGATTTCTATGGCGATCGAGACATACCACTTCCTCTAGGAGTTCAGTGGGATGAGTCAGGTAAAAAATATTTTTGACATGCTCTAATTTCTAATTTTTTTTTTAATTGTCCAAAACTGATAACAAAAATTTCAAATGTAGATGTGGGCCCACGACGACTAGTCACTCTCCTCCCCTTCCAGATGAGGCAAAGGGATGCAATTGCAACAGTACCACCACTACAGGATCAAACAACAGAGATCCTTACTGATTTGGAACACCATCTGGAGAGGCCGACTATGGACATCCCTTAGACTACCATAGACAACATTCCGCTTCGTTTGTAGAAATATGTCATTTGTGTTCCTGGACCATTCAAAACATTCTTGAGTAGAGTAGCATGAGTTGTAGTATATTATCATGATCATTACCATGGATAGTGGATAATCGATTGTATAGGCTCATATCATTTTTGTATCACTTTTTTCCCTATCATAAGGAATTTTGAACCTATGATCGACGACGATGTACTATTTTTTGGAACACTATTATATACTATGATATACTACTATTTCCAGTTACTTTTCCAACATATTATCGAATTTTATTTACTTCTTTCATTATCGTGAATGTCAGTTTATAACACTAGAATCTATTACATCTACTAATGTGTTTAATATTCTTGGAATTTTTTGATACTCAATATAATCAAATTATCGTTCCAAGAGACGAATTTTCAAAAATAATCTTAACAACACTAGATTTCTAATTGAATATACTTGATTTAATTGTAATACAATGAGCTCAGAATCTAACCTAATCATCAAACTCCCAATTCCAAATGGAATGGATTCAGAAAAATAATTCAATAACCATGTTATATTCTGCAATATTGTTTTTCGTTTGACCGAGGCTTACCCCATGCATAGATACTAACTTGTCAGTGGGTGAATAAATAACCCAGGTTGCAGAAGAAATGTTCCATGTACTACGACAAGCACCATCAGCAAAACCAATGTATATTTGAAAATACGTTGACATCTGCAATATCAAGAGTAATCTAGATAAGCAGGAATAGTAGTAAAATCACTCTTAAGCTAGGCACATGTTTCTAATCTACATCACACTAGCTAAAAACTAACTAATATACAGGAAATATCTTCACAGAAAAATCAAGTGTAATGTTTCTTTAGGTAAAGCCCATTTCTGGGTTTTCCTAAAGAAACTGCGTCAAAATCAATCAATTCATAGGCCCCTTTTGCAAGCTATCACTTGATAATATAAGGACCACGCCACATGGGTTCTAATTTCCCAGCCCCTAGTTTATCATTAGCTTGATCATATAGCAAAACTAGGTCTCCTTCTGAAAAAATACGAGGTGTAACACTTCTATCATACTGAGCTTTCATTTGTTTCCCATGAGTCTCAGTGGTTAATGCAGCAGTACACTGATTCTCATCTAATTTTGCCAAGTAAAAAAAGCATTTTTCCTCCTCAGAGGTAATTGGTAGTAACTCTATGGCTAGTTTGAGTGACGATTTCTCGCATTCAACGGGAAATACCTCTTCGAAACTGTAAACCAGTTGGAAAGGGGTAAAACCTGTTGATGTTTTTGCTATGGTTTGATATTCCAAAAGTGCTAGAGAAATCGTGGTATGCCAATTCGATTTATGAATGGTGATGGTTCGTTTGATCATGGTAACTAAAAATTTATTAATCCCTTCAACCAGAGCATTAGCCTGTGGATAATAAGGTGTAGAACTATCATGGCGCAGGCCAAGTTGGTCAGTTAGCTTAGTCATCATGATGTTTCAAAAATTACTTCCATGGTCAATAATTATCACTTGCGGTACATTGAAATGAGAAATCACATGATTGAACACGAAAGTAGTTGCATTTTTTCCATCTGCCATAAATGTAGGAATTCACCTCGGCCCATTTGGTAAAATAATCTACTACGAGAATAATATACCCATGCCCCCTGGTTGAGTGAGGGTTACATGTAATGAATTCAATGCCCCATTTTGAAAAAGGACCGACAACAATTATAGGGTGAAGAGGAGCGGGTGGTGCATGCATTTCTCGATCGAAAATTTGACAGTTATGGCATTTTAAGACCGTATAAATACAATATTTAAATAAGGACGGCCAAAAATAGCCAGTGCACAATATCTTTTGGGTTGTGGCATACCCAGACATATGACCACCGCATGATACAGAGTGACAATCAATTAAAACCTTTTCGGCTTCTTGATGGGTGACACAATGTCGAAAATAGAGTCTGCACCATGACGGTATAGTGTGTCGCCAACAATATGATATTTTTGAGACTAGAAATAGATTTTACGTCATTGTGATCATGAAAGTTCGGGCTAAAAAGATTGGGCCTGAAGATAAACAATTATATCCCCATACCAAGGATCTATGGTAATAATAAGAAACAAGGATTCCTCCGTGATCGGTTCTTCCGCCACAGTTTCTATGTCAATACTTGGGAAGTCACACATAAGTTCAGTAAATATTAATGATTTCTTTGATTTTGATTTTTCAAATTCCAAGTCAAACTCCTGTAGGATAACAATCCATTTGGAGTGTTTTCCCCCTAGCAATTTTTTGGTCAAAATATACATCATAGGGTTACAATCAGAAATCACTATTGTTTTGCATAAAACCATGTAATGACAAAAATGTTGGACAGCTTCGACAGCTGCCAAGGCCAGTTTCTCCACCTATGAATATTTGATTTCAGTCAGATGCAAATTATATATAAGATATTAAATCACATGTTCACTATTGAATTCATCTTGCTTAACTAAAACCATTCCTATCGTGGAATCGGAAGCGGCGAGGTACAAAAAATAATCCTAGTTGTAATTGGAAGGATGTAGTAATGGTGAATGGGTCAACACATTTTTAAGAGCATCAAAAGATCGATCAGCGATCTCGTCCCAAAAGAAAGGAATATTCTATTTTAACAACCTGGTAAAATTTTTTTTTAACTCGGCACAGTTAGGAATGAATTTACATAAGAAAATTTCTTTCCCTTGCAAACTTTCAAGTTGGCGAAGAGTAGAAGGAGGAGGTAAATTGATGATAGCCTCAACCTTCGATGGATCAACACGAATGCCTGCCTTTGAGACAATAAATCCAAAAAATCATCCACATTGTATGCAAAAAACACATTTGTGAGGATTGAGATGAATCTTATAATGCCTACATCTTATAAAAATGGCTCATAAATGAGTGATATGACTTGCTCTGCGCAAGGAATGAGTAGGAAAATCATCGATATCGGGTTGCACAATATGTTTAATGTCATTAAATGCATAAGACATTACCCTCTGAAAAGTGGCACCAGCATTCTTAATTCGAAAAGGTAATTTGTGATAATATAAAGTCCCACATGGAAAAATGAAAGTTGTTTTAGGTTGATTTGTAGGGAGTATGTTGATTTTATTGTAACCGAAAAATCCATCCATGAACAAAAACATTTCACTTCCAGCACAATCGTCAATAATTTGATTGATATAAGGGGTTGGAAAGTTGTATTTTGGACAAGCTCGATTTACATCCCTATAATCGATGCATACTCATATTTTTCCTTGTTTTTTATTGACAGGAACAATATTAGACACCCAATCTGTTAACAGAATCGGATAAATAAAAACTTCACGAAGTAATTTTTCAACTTCTTATTTAATAGTGGCAGCTTTTCTTAGATGTATTTGATGTAATATCTGTCTGACAAGTTTAGCATCCGAGTATGTCTCAATTTCATGAACAACAATCGATGGATCGATTCCTGGCATTTCTTCATATGCCCAGGTGAAAATGTCGCAGAATTCCTGAAATAAGGCTTTATATGCTTGGATTTCGTCAAGCGTACAAGAAGCACCTATATGAATGTTTTCAATAATTCTGAGTTTTATTGAAATCTCAATGGGAATCGTTGTAGAATTTTTTTTCTAAATTCAATTCAGAATCAGAAAACGAGATATGATTCTCAAGTTCTTCGACATAATCAGTAGTAAAAATAGAGGAAAAATTATTCTCAAAATGATCAAGATCACTTGAAAATGAAGACCTATGATGTAGATCTTCCCACGGTAATTCATCGACAGACAATAATTCACGAATTTGTTCATCAGTATTGAATACGTGTTGATCGAGATCCAGAATTGATGTCGAAGCTGAGCTCGATATCGAAAATGACTCCTTATTGATTATATTCACTGGATCTGATTTAGTTGAAGGAGTATTAGAAAATGACACTACAGTCTGATATGCTAACTCAAAAGGACTCAAAGGCATCACATCGTCAAAAGAATCTAGTTTTGATTCTGAAGGTACTATCCAAGGATCATCAAAGGAAGTAGTACTTGATGTAATCATATTGATGTTAGAAATAGGAGGTTTTACATTGGGAGCAGGCAGGGAAAAAGTTACTAGTAAATCTGAATCTTTAATTAACCCTACCCCAACATCCTTATAAGGGATAGCTGATTTTCTGATATGTTGGATGCTAACAGTAGAGGCTGGGTCGAATGAGTAATATGAAAGCTGATCTATTTTAATGATATTTCCTTTATGAGGAAACATGATGAGATGAAAGATCAAAGATGCAACAACAATCATGGCATAAGACCAACTACGACCCAGGAGAAGGTTGTAATCTAGAGGGGCATCAACTACTTCTACATCCAGATTAATGGTTTTTCCTTCAACCTCTATTGGTAGATCCTGTAAAATACCATACGGCTGAAAACCTCTTCCATCAAAAGCTTTGAGGATAGTCGACGGTTGGTTAATTGTTGGAGAACCAAGTTATTTTCAACATTTTAATGAAATAATACATGTGGAAGCCCCTTCATCAACAACAATATGAAAAATATGTTTGTTTTTTACTATTACTGGAATTTGAAAAGCCATTTGATGAGGTAGGCAGGGTGTAAAATTCTCTAAATCGAAGATCATGAGGTTCTAATCCTGGAGGTATACGAATCCTAAGGCTGACAATAGTAGTTTTCTTTGGGCTAGGCATGATTGTAGCACTTCCAAAGCCGACATTGCTGAAGGGGAAATTGCCAAGTATTCAAAAATATTGTAATTCTGAGCAGCTCTTGCATGAAGATTGAAAGCTGATTTACGAAGTACACCTTTAACAGGCAGTTTGATTTCTAAGTCAGGAATTTTTTCTCAATCTGTAGCAGATCAAAAAATAAGGGAGATGTAGTTGATGCTGAATTAGATGTTTCTACTTCTTTAATAGGATTTTTACTATCACAATCTTGCGATTGCGTCGCAACCATGAGAATATCCTCTAGCATATTTGAGGAAGATCCAACCATATTACTATCTTGAGTTGGAAAGGGATCCTTCAAGACAGCAGGTATGGGTGAACCCTTAACGAATTTCGATACCTTGGCTCTACGTGGACACTCTTTTGTAAAATTATCCTCATCACAAATGAGACAAGGATAACGAGGTTTTCATTTTTCGTCAATTGGTTCAGTTTTATCATTTTTATCTTTTGAATATTTTTTTTTTTATTCTTACCTTTATTCTTACCACCATTTTTAGGTTTGGTTGTAGATTATTCTACAACATGAATATTGATGGAAGTTTCAATGGAAGAATCTCCTTTTGGTGAATCGAGTAAAGTGATAATAGGAGAGGTCATCTTGGAAGATTTCTTCTTACTTTCACCACTGCTAATAGAACCAATTACACCATCAGCGGCATGAGAGCCGAAAGGAGTTGTATTTAATTGACCAGGTCCTGGTAAATCATGGATTTTATCATATAGAGTATCATACTGGGTATATACAAGGTCAAGGTATTGAGCCTGAGCAATGAATTTCTCTTCTATAACAACACCTCCCTTGGCCACATCTTTAGTAATTTTGGGCAATAACGATTTAATAAACCATTCATCCAAAATTTGATCCAGAATAAAGACCTTCACTAAATGCCTTCTACATTTCCATTCATGAATAAGATCGAATATGTACGTAGACGTAGATTTTTTTAATGAAGTGAGAAATTTGGTGCCATTATCTTATCTGATAGGCAAATGAAAATGGGTTAAGAAAGAAATAGCTAGTGCATCAAAATTATTAAAAGAGCCTCGTGGTAACTCAACATACCATTTGGCAGCTAGACCAATGAGAGATCTCTGAAAAACACGCAGTCAAATCAAATCATCGATTAGTGAATTGGATGCACACCAGAGGTGATAAGTCATAACATGATTAGATGGGTCCTCTTCTGACTTACCCTCAAACTTGGGAATATCGCAGGGAAACTTGCTAAGCATCGGTGGCCAATACAGAAGATAAAAGATAGGATAATTCGTAAGGCACGATAGATCAGGTAAATCTAAAGTTGCTATAAATGGTAACCGATGGCTAGGGTCTCAATAACCTTGTGTGATCAAACCAATTCTAGGAGGAGGATATCCAGGATATCCTATAATTGGATGCACATTAGCAATCGTGGAACCTCCTGGATAACTAGGATTAACTAGACCATACTGGGGTTGTTGAGGTATTTGATAAGTATACCTAGGGTACGGTTGATATTGATATACTAGATTTTGTGTAGCATGTCCAAATTGATATTGTCCCTGGTACGATTGATAAGTAAATTGTGGTTGAGTAGTAAGATTCGTACTTGTACCAGCTTTTCTTGTAGGTATCTAGACCGTAGTCTAAATTGTGGGTCCTGACTGTGGCACAGATACTTGAGGAATTTTCACTGATATAGGGGTAGTAGAAACAGGAGATATAGATACTCTAGAATGAGGCGTGGTAGGTTGAATAGAATTTGCAGCAGTAATAGAAGTTCGAGGCGGAGTCTAAGGTGTACTAGGCCTAGGTTGATGAACAGAACCAGGTGCAGGGACTTGAACGGTAGGCTGGACAGGTTGCGGGGTTGGACCAAAATCTATGGGTTGTCTAGGTTGATTAGGTAACTGCACATTTGGATGCAAATTTTGTTTAATTTGAGATGGATCCCATGCTATATTAATTCCAGGGTATTGACTCAAAGAAGGTTGTGCATATGAAGGACCATAACTGGGTTGAACATAAGTTTGATAATTGACTAGCAAATTTCTAGTTCCTTGTAACAATGGTTGTCCTTAAGGAGATTGAAATCCTTCAGCTAGGTACTGACCTTAAGGCGTGTACTAAATCTGGCGTTGGTATTGACCTTGAGGAATAAACTAAGTCTGGGGTGGACCCTCAGGAATAAATTAACTTTAGGGTTGACCCCGAGGAATGTATTGTCCTTGAGGTTGATATTGACCTTGAGGGATGTATTGTCCTTGAGGTTGTTCTCCAGGTAGATAATATTGTCTGATAGTTTTTCGTTTTAAAAAATTACCTTGAGGTTTCCCCCAGGCGGTAAATCACTACCTTGAGGTTGTCCCCCAAGCGGTAACTAACTTCCTTGAGGTTGAGGATTTAGAATATTTCTAGACATCATAAAAATTTGTTCTGCATTCAACTTTTCAGTTTTAGTTTCATTTCTAACAGATGATAGCACTTGTTCAATTGGTTGGGAATCTTCCCCTGGGAAAGTACCAAAGAGTGACCGGTATCTCGAAGGAACAGACAGACCACCATATAAAAATGTTTCCGGAGATTGAGAAAACATAGATAACTCACCCAACATAGTTGATAAAGGATGATAACCTCTCGGTGTAGGGTGAAAAGGAATTTGGGGTGGTGAATAAGACTTGTTTTTTGTAAAAAAACTGTCAATGATAAATACCAAGCGTCAGTTCTAAAAGGACTGTAGAATATTGATTCACGTTCCCTAAGATTCAAAGTTTCTTGGTCTTTGGGAAGAACTATGTCTTCATCTAGAACAACAAGTTCTTCAATACATATGAGATCAGAAGGAAGGTTTTTAGTAATTCGATGTCGAACCCTATGTGAATCAGGATCACTAGAAGTCGGAGTAACAAATCTTGAAGATGGTTCCAACACAGCAAGTTCAGTTTCGGGCTCAGAAATTTCAGGTTCTTCAGTTAATTCACTGGTTGGAGAAATACTACCAGTAACTTCAGAAATTGAAATTGCCTCTTGAATATATTCTGTTGTTTGTGATTGATAATTAGGATGAATAACTAGATATGATTATCTTGGTTCTGTTGATCTAACTCTACTGACACTTGGTGGTACCAAAGCTCGGAGTCCTTCAAGTTGGCTTGGTGTATACTCATAGGGTTTCCCCTGGAGTCTACGTGATTGTATTGGTAATTCAGCCATGATTAAAAATTATTAATCACATGCAAGCAAATAAAATTTCAATGAAAATCCTAGAGTCACTGAGGAAACAAACAAATGAATCACATGCCTAAAAATCTAGGAGATCAAACCAGACACAAACAGTAACTTCCCATACTAAAAACACTAGTTGGTGATGAAATCCAACATCGTAGTATTTTAATGTAGAAAGGGTGGTTGGAACAGTTACCTCGAAAACCTCCTTAATGAAACAGACCGGTGCAAGTTTCTCCACTTAAAGTATCTCGAGTGAACATAACCATCCGGAGAGTCCAAGTGATTCTAGTCAACGTCTACTCCGGGTACAGTGGGATCTTTCTTCCACCCTCACCTTAGGAAAAAAACATAAATATTATGGCCACTAAGGTTACCAATAAGAACTAATATACCTGGGGGAATAGTCTACGATCTGACATACACGCAAGGGCAGAGTAACAAAGCTCAATCCCCTTGAAGGCTCGTTGACATAATCCAAGGTATACCGACAAGTGACCCCAAGCTCCTCGACAATGATCTATCCGACGTTTACCATTGTTAATACGCGCACATCTTTTATTGTTCCCAATGAGATAGAATTGATTATCGCACTGGTTCGGATATGAACTCATGCTTGACTCCTTTAAGAGGAGCTTCCCAGAGCATACAAATGACTATTGGATTTTTCCTACCGCAAGATCGACTACTTGTTTGTTTTAATTGTCTTGGAGATTTAATTACTCCCTACTCCAAGACACTAGCCTAAGCTATATTGGTGAAAAGAGCCCTAGAAATATAAAAATTACTAGATTGATTTTAATTTAAGCGTTGATTCTAATAGGTCGTTTCTTATGAAAATAGGTGCAAAAGTGAAACTGATGATATGTAGTGACCCGACTCAAAATCAAAGTAAAAATGAATCTTATATGAGAAAAATTTCCTTTGCTTTCAATGAATTCTATCTAAAAGAAAGAGTTGAGAAAATGTAATCTTTTAAAACAATTATTTCCTTCAAACAAGAATAAATGAAAAGAAATCTAATTTCATGAGAACTCAAATTTCTCAATAAGAAATCCCTTTATCATTCAAGATCGAAACTACAAACAAAATTTTCTCTAAAAGAAAACTACAATTTTTTAACACTCAAAACTAAAGAACACTAATTTTGAGATCTAAAAATTCTAAAGACTAAATCTAAATTAAAACTTTAAATATTTTGAGGATGTTTTTCTTAGCTTGTTATCTAACTAAGAAATTCATTACTTAGATCAGCAAGAACTCAAAAAATTTCAATTTTGGTTTTTTAAGTGAAATTCCAAACTTATCAACAAAAGTTTTTTAAAATTTGCAAATGAGAAAATGGGATCTAAATCTCATAAAACAATTTATGCTACGAAGTCAAAATTAGCAAGAAAGCAAGGAAATACTAATGATATAAAGGTATACCGAGGCTTCTAATATTTGAGTGGGATAAAGACAAAGAAAAAATTGCTATAACAATTAGATATTTCAGAAAATCATTCAAACTTAAAAATTCTGAAAATAAACTCTCAATCAAAGCTTTCTGATAGAAAATACAAGTCTGGGTTAGCACTGAGAATCTAACAAACTGATCTAGAAAAGATAATTTTAAGGTTTTCTAAAATTTTCACAGGACCCGCAGTTTCCAGTGTAAAGAGGTGCGGTCCCACACTATTTATACAAGAAAAGAGCGGAGATGCCCGCAGTGTTTCTAAAAGAAAAGTGCGGATACCAGAAAACTAAGAGAAAAATAAAAATCCCTACAACATTTTTCAGGAATTCTACATGGATAAACTACTCAAGCTAGTATAAACTAATAAAAATTAGAAAAATAAATTGATAAGTCAAAAATAAAAGAAATCAAAGTTAAAGATCCATTCCCCAGTGGAGTCGCCATTTTGTTGGATGGATAAGTCATTCTTGCGGAAAAGACAGACCTCCCAAGTGTCCTACAGATAGCTAGCAACAAACAGAAAAACAAAAACTATTTTCTCTAGATAATATTCAATTCATTAATTAGCTACAATGAGGGTTTTGAATACCTACCTGTAGTCCAACACTATTTGTAATAATCCTCTTTCCAGTTGCTTGAAAGAGTCGTATTCAAAGATCTGCAATCACAAACATGGAAAAAATCAATAGCACCTGCATAGGATAAAATAATTCACAAATTATATATCTATCAAGATGATCAAGGAATTCAAGAAATAAGCTAATTAATTATGATAAACAAGCTACTTAATTAAAGAACTCATTGAGAAAATGGTATTCATTCGTATTATCTTTAATAAAGAAGAGCCTTACAACCGTGTCCGCCTTGATGTCGTAGAGGCCTTCCTGGGGTATGGAATAGGCATTTTGTTTACTCTGACAGGCTTTTCACTCTCTTAGCTAAAATACACATGGGTGTGTAATCATTCCCACATAATGATCAGTTAAGAGAGTCTGAGTCTATACAACATTTCTCCCCAAAAATTATTAAAGTGTAACTCACTAACTAACTCTTGAAGCTACACTATGGGTTCAATTTATAGAAAAAGAGAGGAGGTTATGGTTCCACATAAGAAGGGATAGAATGCTCTTTTGAAGGGATTGAGCTCCATAAGTCAAGGCGTAGGCTCCCATAACAGAGGAATGAACATACATGATAGGAGCAAACCTTCGACCAGATAATTGCTTCAAGAAGCTTCCAGATTTGACTGATGGGATTATAAATGTTACTTTTCGCCTTCATTTTACCTTTTGATAGGCCTCTGCACCCTTAATGAAGAAAAAATCTGTTTAGCTCTGCATGCTTTAGAACAAAAAGGTGTGGCACTTTAGGCCATGTTAAGAGAAAGTGCAGTATAAGTGTTTTTAAGACTTTTATGAGCTTTTCTCTCAATTTCAAGGCTTTATTTTAGGAACTTTGATGTTCTAGACTTATAAGGGATTAATATATGAGTAATGATGAACCCATATAGACAATAAAATTTCATGGTGACAAATTTTAGTGTAACAGTTATGAGCCTAGTCAAACACATTCCAACTTAATTTTTTACTGTTGTGGTGTTTCATCTTCATTTACAATAAATTTACTATTGGGCTCTTCTACTACTGTCATCTTCAGTCCGTTCTTTTCCAACTCCAATTGAATCAAATCCAATTTCTCCTGAAGATATTGCACTTTATCCTTTGATTCTCTATTTTTGGATTGTAAATGTAAATTCATGCTCCTAACATGTTTAACCTCCCCTCTTAGTGGTTCAGTCCATTTCACCAACTTTTTTGTATTATTCAAGGTTTTTGAAACACTTGTGACTTGTTATTCCCATATTTTCTTCATTTGTTTAAAATAAACCTTCTTAGCTCTGTGTTTCTTTACCTCTTGCTTCAAAACTGATATCTCTATACCTGCCTCCTTTAACTACTCATTGAGGCTTTCCATTTCTAATTTCTCAATCATTTTCTCCTTTCCCTTTCATTGCTTGATGACTAGTTCTTCCTTGGTTGGTGAAGACAAATCTATGATACTTGTTCGCTGAGTAGTTTCATTGATTTTATCAGTCTCTTTGCTGCTTTACATGGCCTTCCTTGCATGTCTAGTCATTACCTTCCTAGGTTGAAAAATAAAACTAGCATCATCACCTATAAAATCTACTTTTTTAGCTATCTTAATTTTATTCAGCTTTCTTCCTCCATCTTCAATGTCTTCAAATTGCACAATGGGTGACTCTTCAATGTCAATTGCATGCAGGATATCCTCGAAATTGCCTTTATCCATTTTCTAGCTCCTAGTGACTCTCTTGCTACCCTGTTTGCTGATTGTATGCTTTTATTTTGTAGGTGTTGTTTTAGGTGTGTCATTTTTCTGCAAAGGTTCTGCTTCCATGCTCACTAGTTCTAGAGGATATGGTCTATTTTCTTCTTCTACTTCCTCTAACATAGGTAGTGATGAAGTAGTTCTAGGTTTGGAGGCTTTCTTAGGAGTGAGAACATCAATTTCATAACCACTCATGAAAAATAAGGAAGTCCAATATTTGTCTAACGTCCTCAATTACTCTAACACCAACAACTTAATAAAACCATGATGAAAAATATAATTTTCATTTCCCACTATTTTAATTTGAACTTTATCTGACATTTTCCCTAGACTCTTGTATAAATAAAAAGGCAAGTCATGTGACATATTACCCACAAAATGTAGAACAATCCTGAGATGATAAGAGTAGACCATGTGAAACCTTCTTTCACAGGTAAAATACTTCTTAATGACCATCAATAGCTTTGAATAATTTTCCTTCATGAAAATCCTTGGGATAGAATTTGTCTAATCAATTTCACTATGTTATTGTTTGATAAACTCTTTGCAATCCTTCATATTTAATTTGATGCCTTTAAACCACTGTTCCCCTCTTCTAGGGATTTGTTTTGCTGATGAGATGCTCTCTGGTGTCACTATAAGATTCAGAATTCCAACCTTTGAATCTGTTCCTGTGATGATGGTGGCGAAATCCTTGGAAAACTGTAGATGAAAGCCCTACAAACTCTGACAGAATTGCAGGCAGCCAATTCTTCTAACAACCTCTATGGTAGATGGCTCTTCATTGAGTAAAATCATGTCCATGGGCTCATACTTGTGGAAATTACTACCTCTATTTGTTCTCATTCTCGCAACGATGGGTGATTTATAATATTTACAACCTCGCTTGCTTGATGACACCTAGAAAGTTCAAATCTCCGAGCAACTTTCTTGGGTCGATGATGTAGCTCTCCAGGGATCAACTTACATGCAAAGATAAAGAACAATATGACAAAAGGATAATTGATGTAATGTTTTATGGTTTAACTGACATCTCATGCTTCAATTGTGACACATACATTCCCAAAATGGTAACGATGACATCAAACACGACTATGTACCTTTGAATTGATCATAATAGACTTGAATGACCTCCACCCTAATTCATCCAATCATAAAATGAAACTTAATAGTGAATTTGAAAAGATAGGATAAAAACCATATTTTCGTAATGAAGTTAGTTTAGCCTCTAACAGATTCACTACGAAACTATTAGGCAGTTTCGTAGTGAAATCTATTGTTTTCCTATGTATAACACTATGAAAATTTTAAAAACTGACAAATGTGCCCTTTTTCTATTTTAAATGCATGGGGAATGAAAACTGACACCATATGAAGACTGATTTGACATGAAATGACATAGATGGAGGTGATAATGAAACTTAGGATAGGCTAAAAAATGTAGAAAACAAGAATTTTCTATACCACATTGAAATGGATAAGGAGAACTTATCATTTGGATCAGTGAACTATATGACCATATCAAAAAATGTTTCAAAAATTTATGAATGATAACAATACGTATGATTTCCTTGCCAGATGTGGCATGCATGGTATTGAATGTGGTTCTTTTCTATATTTGCATGGGTGTTTGCAAGGTGTGCTAGTATATTCAGCCTAGCCTTGACATTTCCGAATAGCCATGTTGTTGTGGAGTTCTCATGTTTGGTTTATATGGATTACCAGATGGATTCAAATTTGATTGAGGTGGATCTCTGAATGATTATCGATCTGCTTCGTGTGTTGCATCAGTTTAGGGACTAGTAATCTAGGTTTGGATTGCGGTAAAGCCTGAGAAATGGTTTTCTCTCCATTTAGGCCTAGGAATCTCGAGTTAGGGATATACCATAAAGCCCTAAGAGTATGTCTCGTTTTAGGGCCTAGTGACCCCTAATTCGAAATATGAGTTGAGGTAAATCCTTTGATAATAGGAGATAGGAACATTTCTCATCTTTTAGGTGGAGTGAATCCAGTGATATACATGCTCTTGTCAGCCTAGTGATCGGATGTGGATCATGGTAAATCTTCAACTCTATTCAATGAGAATGAGGTTGTTTAGCCTCGAGATTCTCTCATTTCTTCTTTCGGCTTGAGTCCCACATTAATGCTTGGAATATGGCATGGGGGTGATTGGTTCAAGAGATATTTGGCTAAGCCAATCTATGGTTGGGCAGAACATGGTTGTCCTATCTCTGGTTGGATTTTACATTCATTAATGAAGACCTCATTACTTATGTAGTTGGTATGAAAAGATATTGGTTTATGTATGGATTTTATTGTTGTTGTATCCATTGTATTTTTTTGGTTAACGTGTTGGTTATAAGAATGTATTTTACTAGTGATGATATATGGTTCTATCCATGTTTTTACTAGTAAATGAATGAAAAATGTATCTATGGTCAAATATATTGTATTACAGCTAACGATGTAGGGGAGAAATGCTTCTCAGTGATTATCAGATAAGTATGAGACCCCTATGCTTAAATTTGTTTTTTACACCTATAGCTTCAATTTTTGTGACATGTTTGAAAAAATTATTATCATGGCTAGGATGGGTACCTATGAGTTCTTGTTGATGTGATTGTTTCCATATCATTTTCCTATTTTTATTTATCATTCCTTAAATTTTCATGAAATTTTGGGCAGTGACCTAGCCTCTGGGCTTGAAAAGGTATCTCAAACATCAAAACCACAAGCACAAAACTAAGCATTTTGAGCCCTAACCGCTGACATGCAATGTTATGCCTAGGACTATAGCCTTCTAGATCCTAGATTGGAGTGTTACACCTACTATTATTGATAAAAGGGGTTCAAAATGCTAGTGTGACCTAGGGGGTAAGAGGCCTAAATGGTTAGTTTAGCTCCTGCAAGTGTTTTGGGTATTGTACAAGGTATGTATTTTTTTTTTCCGTCGGTTCCACATCCTTAATGTCACATAGGAGGTTGAATCTCATTATAGCAGCCTCTCGTCGCATGTTTACCTTGATTGCCCAATTACTTGGGTAGATGTGGGAAGAGGGTGTTAGAGACTTATATTTGAGCATGGTTCAACCCTTGGAATGGAAAAACAATGTGTTGGTCATTATTTTATATTGGTTATATATGTGTTTCTCATACCTATGGTGTATGTGTTTGTTTCATCTGTTTTGTGTTGGACATGGTGGCAGTGGTGTCACTGGGGAAGGATTGATGGTTTGTTTTCAACATTTTTTCATGTGTATAAGACTGATTGTGTGTTGTTTATGTTGACGTATTTTTCGTGCACATTGGATTACATATTTCTACATGTTGAATATGAATTTCTTTTTTATGCTATTTCAAATATTGGTCATGTTTTTGTGTTTTCCATGTAACCTTTCTTATGTCATGTTATATCCTAAACATGAATTGGTTGTTCATACTTGGTTACATGTTTCTTATGATTTTTTATTTTCTGTGCTTGTGATGGCATGTTGTCAAGTTGCATTGGTAGGGTTAAGCCATTAGGTCATGTTGTTTATAAGGTATTGGCATGCATTGATGACTGGAATCCAACTAGAACGATGTTTATGCACTAGTATACCACGTGATATGAATTTATATGTCATTATGATTTTGTGTATACATGTATTACACTGAATAGTTGATCTTGCAGGATGTATCCTCCCAAATTGCACTAAGGTGTGTTGGTTTATTGTTATTTGGTTTAGCTGACATATGCTACCTTGCAGGAGAAATATCAACATGGATAAAAATATGTTAGACTACAAGGACTCTCCCTATGAGTCATATGAGTAGCATGGTGGGAACTCTTATGATTTGGAAGACACATTGAGAATCCTAAAGGAAGAAATAAGGATTTGTAAGGAAGACAGTTAAAGACTCATACATGACAAGAGAAACGAGCAGAGGTGGATGGAATACTTCTTCAGATCTTGTGAGATTTGTAGAAACAAGGGATGCTAGGGATCATCTATGGATGAGAGGAAAAACCCAATGGGGCATATGGAAGTAGGTATCCTAGTAGACTTTGGTCAGAGAGAGTTGACAGAGTGAGAGATGGCGGGTTGTTGGACACTCTTGATAGGAGGGGTGATGAATATAGGTACCATTCTAGTTATAGCTTGGATAGAGATCATGATCATTGTTGATATCACCCTTACAATAGAAGTGATAGGGGATACATGGGGACTTTAAGAAAGTAAAAGAGGGAGAAGATTGAATACTTGGGATGAAGAAGTTATTTGAGTTTCATACGTACTTAGATAACATGAAGGATAGGATTGTTATATTTAGCCTTAGAGGTAAAAAAGAAATATGGTTGGAAGATGTGAAGTAGGTTAGACACATTAGGATAGATGAATTGAGTTTCCACGAGTTCAAAATACGTTTAAAGAATAAATACTTGTCAGAGAGGTAATACAACAGAAAGGAAATAGAATTTTATGAGCTAAATATGGAATCAATGATCGACGAGGAGTACATGAAATAGTTCTTGGAGCTATTAAGGTATATACAGACGAGAAGGCTAAAGTTTAGTGATTTTTCAATGGATTTTCATTAGAAGTCAAATATCAGATAGAGTATGATGAGCCTCATGCACTTAATGAAGTCATTGGGAAGCTAAATAATAGTCAACGCACAAGAATGAGTCTCAGCAAGGATGGAAAGGGAAGAAAAAAGGTAAAGGTAAATGGAAACCAAAAAAAGTAAAACCTTATAATGTAGAAGCGAAAGAAAATTTGGCACCACAAAAGCAGTTAAATGTAGGTGGACAGGGACAGAGGCCACATCAACAGCATAGATCACAAAAAAAACATGTATGTAATGTTATGGGATGGTTGGAGTGCTGGAAATGCGATGAAAAGATCTGGTGAATTTTAGCTAGATTGTATGCCTATAGCAGTGCACTTGAACATATTCCCATTTGGTTCATACAATATGCTATTGGGTATGGATTGGTTGTATCTTCACAGGACCAAAATGGATTTGTATGACAAATATATTGAGTGTCTTGGATGACAATGGGGAACCAAGAGTCTTACAGGGAAAGTAAAAAGCCATAGGATATAGGATGGTGACAACCATGCAGGAAAAGCACCATTGCTAGAAAGGGTGTGTTTTATTTTTAGTTCATATCTCTAGTGAAAAATGTAAGGAGGTTGAGGATGTATATGTTTTGAGTGCATATCCAATTTTACAATAGTATGAGGATGTGTTTTGAGTAGATATTTTAGATTTTCCACCTCAAAAGGACATTGAATACTCTATTGAATTGGTTCCAGGGGTAGCTCTAACATTAGAATCACCTTACAAGATGAGCATACCTGAGTTGGTAGAGTTAAAGTTGAAGCTGGAAGAGATGCTTGAAAAAGGGTACATTAGGCCAAGTGTATCGCCATGGGGAACACCAATGTTGTTCGTGAAGAATAAGGATGAAACTCTTAGAATATTCATTGAATATATGTAGCTAGACAAAGTGACGATCAAGAATAGGTACCCATTACCAAAGATCGATGATTTATTTGATCAACTAAAGGGAGCGGCATTGTTTTCCATGATCGACTTGAGATTGGGATATCATCAAGTATGCATCAAAGAGAGCATCAATTATATGATAAGCTCAGCAAATGAATTTTCTTCCAGACTGAGGTACACTACTTGGGACTTGTTGTCTCGGAAGAGGGAACTACAGTAGATCGCAGAAAATATAAGAGCCATTATGGAGTGGGTAGCTCCTAATAATGTAGATGAGGTAAGATCATGCATGGGATTGGCAGGTTATTACAAGAGGTTAATCATGAACTTATTACATATTTATTATCCTATTACATCATTCTAGAGGAAAGGTAAGAATTTTTATTGGACAGATGAGTGTGAGGCTAGTTTTGAGTATATTAAGTAGTTGTTGACACATTCTATAGTGTTAAAGGCTACAGATCTGGACAAGGAGTTTGTATTTTATATAGATTATTTCAAAAGAGGACGTAGTGGGGTCCTTATTCATGATGGGCATCTAGTATGCTATGAATCATGAAAAATAAACAAGCATGAGTAGAGCTACCCAACACATTACCTTGAGCTATCAACGATAATTCATGCACTGAAGATGCGAAGGCACTATCTTCTAAGTAGATGGTTTGTATATATGAGTGACCACATTGGGTTGAGGTAATTGTTTGACCAGTTGTATTTCAATGGTATATAGGCTACATGGTTGGGAACGATCAACAAGTTTGACTTCGTGATCAGGTACCTTAATGGAAATGAGAATAGGGTTGTAGATGCTCTTAGTAGGCGGGTACAGGTAAATCACATACCAACTATGAGCTCCTATGAGAAAAAATTACAGGATAGAATCTTGCAGGTAGGTGAATTGGATCACAAGTATATGGAGATTGCGCATAGAGTGTAGCAAAGTATATGTAGTGGCATAGGTACAGGTACAAGTGTTGGTACATGTACAGGTAGATAGGTGTTGGTACATCTACAGGTGGTAGTACAGGTACTAATACAGGTGGCATTACAGGTGCAGGTATGAAGGATTTGGACTACTGTCTCACAATGGATGGATTGGTTACATTTATGGAATGAATATATTTTTTATATAATAGTGAGCTCAAGAAGTTTATTTGTAGGGAGTTTCATGTGAAATCATATTCGTGTCACCCTGGCTATGAGAAGAAATTGACTGCAGTTAAGAGATTCTATTATTGGCCGAATCTAAAGAAGGAAGTGGAAAAATTTGTAGCCAGATGTTTGGATTGTCATATGGTTAAGGTAGACTGTAAACATCCAGGTGGATTTCTACAACCAATTGTGATTCTAGAGTGGAAATGGGAGGTCATCTCCATGGATTTCATCACAGGTTTTCCCACGACAAGTAGACAACATGATTTCATCATGGTTGTGGTGGAGAGGTTGACAAAGGTTTCACATTTAACTCCACTGAAGACTACTTATTTAGATAGCAAGGTAGAATGTGTGTTTATTAGAGACATATTTAGATTGCATGGTGTCCCAAAGAAGATTTTGTTGGATAGGGATGCAAATTTCACTTCAAAATTTTGGAAGGAGTTGTTTGCATGTTTAGGCACTGAGTTGGCCTGTAGCACAGCTTATCATCTACAAATAGATGGATAGAATTAGAGTGTCAATATGATATTAGAGGATATGTTTAGGATTTATGTGATGCATCAACAGCAGAAGTGGGAATAATATATTTCACTTGTAGAGTTCCCCTACAACAACATGTATCAGGAGTTGTTAAATATGAGTCAAATATTTTACATATATTGGCTATGTATGGGAGGATATGAAACACTCCTATCAGTTGGAGTTATCTGATTAATAGGGTATTGATTGGACCAAATATGTTAGTAGAAACAGAACATGACATGCAGGTGATAAAGAATAGATTGAAAGCAGTGCAGGATATGCATAAGAGTTATGTAGACAAGAACATGTTGTTCAACGAGTTTCAGGGTGGGGATTACGTGTACTTTTTTATCAAGCCCAAGAAGTTCTCATTGCACATTGGATCATGTGTCAAGCTGGCACCAACGTTTTATGGACCCTTCAAGATCATTGAGAGTATCACACCAGTGGCCTATCGACTTACACTTCCTTCCACAGTTAAATTCCAAGGTTTTTTTCATATATATTTTCTTAAGAAGTGTGGTAAATATTTTGATCATGTGACTGAATGGTCTGTATTACAAGTCAAACCCTATGGAGAATTGAAGTCGAAGCCTTAGTGTATTTTGTATAAAAAAGGTGCTCATGGTCTAGAATCGATCAATAGAGAATGTTAAAGTGAAATGGAAGAGCTTTGGTCCCAATGAAGCTACATGGGAGATGACAAATCAAATGTAGGCCATGTATCCTTGTTTTTATGTTTAGGGAAATAATTTTTGTTGTGATGTTGGTATATGTTTAGCATATGTTTTGGTGAAGTGTTGATATATGTTTTGATGTGATTTTCGGGTTTATGTAGATACGTGTATGGATGTAAATACAACCATGATCTATGTTATAAAACTTCGATAAGAGGTATGGTTTCAGGTAATTATATTTATCATGTTTTTATGATGTTATGTTGGTTTTCTTTTCACTAGGGTGATCATTATAAATAATGCATCGAGCTATGTTATAATCCTCCATGCACAATATGGATCACTTTTAGTGATTTTGTTAAGGTATATTTGTTGTTGAACACAGAGGATAGTGTCCCCCAAGTAGGAGGGTTTTGTAACATCCCTGGTGAAAATTCCATTTAATAAAGTTAGAATAATAACAACAGTTGATGGGAAATTTATTATGAGTTGAAAGCTTGGCAAAACATCCTAGTGGGTGTTAAATTGGTTTATTATGGCTACGTAAATTGGAAACGACAAGGGAAAAGGCTTTGGAAATGAAAAATGGCATAATTGGCACATTTACTTATGAAAATAATGGAAATTAGGAGAAAAGGAAGATTAAAGGTAATATGTTTCATGCGAGGAGGAAAATGAAAGAAAAATTTGAAAAGGAAGAAACTAGAGGCCTCTTCTATAAAAAGGCTTCTGAGGATCAGTTGGTACCTTTCGTAAATGAATTTTTTGATATATCATTATACTCTCTCTCTCTCTCTGTCTCTCTCACTCACTCTACAACACTTAGAATTTTTTGAAGAACATTGGAATTAGAGCAAGAAAGGAACGAAAGAAAGAAGGACGAATAAAGCAAGTAGGAGAAGGATTCAAGCAACTACAACATGATTATTTGTAGGTATTGATTTGCATGTATGATTTTGTTACTAGATATGGCATGCATGGTATTGTATGTGGTTATTTTCTGCCTTGGTATGGGTTTTTCCCAGATGCGATATTATATTCACCCTAGCCTTTCCATTTTCGGATAGCCATGGTGTTGTGGAGTTCTCATGTTTGGCTTAGCTATATTTTTAGATAGATTCAAAGCTGAGTGAGGTAGATCTCTGAATGATCTCTGAATGACTATGAAACTAGGCTGAGTTTTTGTTTTATCCATTTATTTATGTGGTTATTGTGTTGGTTATAATCATGTATTTGATCAGTGATGATGTATGGTTCTATCCATGTTCTTAGTTGTAAATTTTCACAATGTATCTATGGTCAGATAGATTGTATTGCACCTAATGATGTAGGGGAGAAATGCTTTTCAACAATTCTCAGATAAGTATGAGACCCCTATGCTGAAATATGTGGTTTACACCCTGTTGTATCCACTACAACTACCCTCTAAAATTTGGAATCAGTCCAAAATTTCAAATCGCCTATCACTTTTGATGAGATACATGATAATGGGATCGTTCCTTAGACATCAACCTTAGGCCCAGGGCGTTCTCTCTGCCCAAGTACTCTCGAGTAAAAAGTTTTTTTTGGTATCATAGATGGTTTAATCTAACATTTCTCTCTATTTATTTTTTTTCCAAGTGTGGTCGCAGGGTCACAACCCTCGTGAATCTCAACCATTTGCGACTTGATGAAAAAACAACCACTTCAGGTCGTAGGGTTGCAGGCTCACTCTTCCCCTCAACGTAGGATCTTCATGACTTATCAACCTCATGATCTACACCTTGGTTGCAGCATCTCGATGTTGCAAGGTCATGGATCTCCTCATGAAACCACATTTTGTGACCTAGCGACACTAGGTCGCTAGGTCGCCAAGTCGCAATAATGGAAATGTTATAAAAAATCATGATTTAGCTACCTAGCGACCCTATGACCTTGCGATTGCAACTAAGGCTCACACGTGCAACCTTTTTATGTAGAGAATGGTCGTTTAGGTAACATTAGACCTGCATGGTGGAGCTTTCAAAGTGGTCTGGCTGCCCAATTGGAGAGTGTTTTCATCCGGGTAAGTCATCATAAGCTCCAATAACTTTATTTTATTATTATGTATTCCATCCTACTTTGATTAGCCCTCACCATAACTAGTTATTCACCTTTTGATCCTTGCATACTAGTATTTTACCATAAACAACCCCTTTTTTCTTTAACTCTCTCTCTCTCTCACCAACTCACCACATCTTCCCCAAATTGGCCCAGATCCCTCAGTTTCCTCTCTCTTCCCCTTTTGGTCACTCTTCCCTTGAGGATGGGTTAGCATACAAATTCCACATGGCCTCATATCTATTGGATGTTGTTTTTTCATGATGCCGCTTTGACCAATGGTCTCATAACTGGGACCCAAAATCTGGAGGCGCAATCCACAAATATTTGAAGATTTTCTAGGAATATGGAATTAGGTATTTTAAATTAGAAGGAGGATGAAGTAATGGACATGAAAAGGCCATCATATGATCATCTCACCCACAAGATTAGGAAAGAAAGGAGGAAATGCCTTAACCGGAACCCAACCAAGTCTTTAGCAGTCAGAATAGAAAATGACATTGTTCTAGATACCAGGACAAATCCTATAATGATAGCCTCATTTGGGAAAACCTTTGCATCAAAAATGGAATAAAATGTTGGTAGGATGAGGATACAGATCATGGAGTTGCAAAACAAGCTCCACGTAGCTGAGCAGAAGAAGAGAAAAGAGCCCTAGAGTCAGAAAATAAAACACTTCAACTGACCCTCACTCACGCAGGTGGAATAAAAAATTCTGTTCAAAGTGAGTTGGATATCTTAAGTAGAACCATGTTAAATTTTTATGAGGAAATGATGAGGCTTCGGCAAACTATCTCTCCCTTGGTAGGAGTCCAAGCAGACACAAGGAAGAAATCTGCCCAGTTAAAGGAAGCCTCCACAATGCTCAATAAAATGTTGGACTGGTGTGAGAAACATCCATAGGCCCTAGATATGACAAGCTCGTCAAGGACATGGACAAGGTCTTGTCCACCTATGAACACCTCATCAGCAACATCGACTCAATGGATGGATTCCATCACATATACTCAATGGGTAAATTTATGACTCAGAAAATTTAGGAGGAGGTGTTGTAGGGGGTCTAATCATTTATTGAACCAATCAAAAGAGAAATCGTCTCAAAATATCTACAAGTGACCAAAGAAAGCATTACACAGTACATCATGGAGCTAGTCAAAATTTATATGAAGCTAGCATCATTATCTAATCAGGTCATCATTAAGAAGTGCATGTTAGTGCCTAAAGAGCTGGAATCCTTGGACAAGCTTTAGGAAGACATGCCTCAACTAGACCTGACAGCTTCTGATTACCAAGCGTGGTAGACTTACCTCAAGGAGCAGCTGCAGGTAGATACTCCAGCATTATCAATCACCATAATTCTCATCTAGAACTAAGATTTCAGCAAGAATATCCTATTTGTGCAATACGAGACCCCTTCAAATAAAGAGAGAGCTCATAGGTCACAAATCTTAGAAGGTCACAATTACCCCGAGTCGTAACCTGCCCGAAGTCACAAGTTACAAATGGCTTCAGGTCACGAAGGACCTTAGGTTGCAGAAGATACTAGTTGCAATTAATTTCAATAGTTAGGGAGGTAAACAGTCAAAGATAAACCCAAGATTCACTCCAACCTATATGTTCAACCTCATAGAATATTGTAGAGGACTTTTGAAGCTTGCACTCTTGAGAGAGACAAATTGCTTTCTATTGAATGTATGCTTCTGGATGAATACAAAGGAGTGGCTTTTTTGGATCTCACTTTTGAATCAGACGAAAGTATCATGTCTAGTTTTGATATGAATATGGTTCCTTTGAATGAATGCATGCTTCCTTTAAATATTGGATGACATTTTTTCTCATGTAATTTTTTGTGTTTGGAGTTTCCTTACAATACGTGGATAGTATATGATGTTCTAACTTAAACATACGTTGAGGATCTGCGTTTTATATATGTGTATTTAAATATTTATTGGGATGTGCATAGATGATAAATGAAAAACTTAGCCATCACAAACTGTCTCTCGTATATTTAAGTGAATCTTACTATGAGTATGATCTTAGTGAAGTTTTTCTAACAATAATTATTTTGAGTTTCATGCTTTAAATTATTCTTTTCTATTCATGGTATTATGTTTCATAGGAAATTCGTCAATCACTAAATTTTGTTCATTCAACATCCGTGCATTCTCCATTTTTTTAAGTCTTCTCTCTGTCCGAGAAAAAACGTTTCTTTTACTAATATGATCGAAACTGGGCCTACATACCAGATGGGATCCCCCAAAAAAATTGTGTAGAGTCTAATTATGATAATGTATCGGGGATATCCCCTCACTATTTGCGAGTCATTTCCAACCTCTAACACACCCGTATATTTAATGTCTGTGATATTGTTAAAAAAAAAAATTCATGGCTAGGAGGGGTCCAAATGGGTTCTTGTTGATGTGATTGCTTCCGTATCATTGTCCTATTTTTATTTATTATCCATTAATTTTTCATGAAGTTATGGGCAATGACCTGGGTTTTGGGCCTGAAAAGGTGGCTCAAATCTTGGATTCACAGGCACAAAACTGATAATCTAGGGCCCTAGCCATTGGCATGCTATTTTACGCATACGGATATAGCCTCCTAGCCCTTCGAATGCATGGAATTCGAGCTCAAAGGGGGTAAGATTTTTTAGTGTGACCAAAGGGTAAGAGGCATGAATGGTTGGTGTTGGGTGTTCTATTGGCTAGTTAAATCCATGTCATTTAAGTTCCAAACAGGGGTTTTGTAAACTAATGAGGTATACCTGTACTATATGTAGTGGGTGGTTATCTTTCATATTAAATTAATACAAATTCAATTAACACTAATTACAAAACAAATTAAATCAATCTAATTCAAAATAAATCGAATCAAACATAAAGAAATTGTAATCACACTTGCATAAAGGAAATCATGCTTGCATGAAATTTAAATGACTCTTGCATAATTGAAATCACACCTGCATGAAACTTAAATCACTCTTGCATAATTTAAATCCCACCACACCTTCATAAATAAAATCATACCACACTTGCATAATTTAAATCACTTCACTCTTGCATAATTTAAATCACACCACACTTGCATAAATGAAATGTTGAATTGAAATCATACCACACTTTCATAAATGAAATGTTGAATTGAAATCACACCCACACTTGATGGAAAGTAAACCATACTTTCTTGAAAGGAAAAACACACTTGCATAAAATGGAAACACACTTTATGAAAAGAAATTAAATGACATAACTAAGCTATGTTACCAATACGTACAAAGGAATGCAAATTGGGGTTGATGGGGGCCCTCCATTCCTCATCAAGCACACCAAAGAGCTATCACATCTTGGATATCAAAGTGGGAGTATGCATTTCAAAAAATGATTAAAATATACTACAATAATTCTCTTTCCTCACTTTACAAATCACATCTTTAATGGAAGTTGGAACCTCCAACTATCAACTAGCTACTAGCTACCTCTAATCTCTAACAACTAACAATTTACAATCAACCATTTACAACCCTTTGTATGAAGGGTGCACTCATATTTATAAAAAAATTGAAGATGACTATAGATACTCAAATCTCTCCTAAATAAAAATTTATTTCATGTGGTTACAACCAATCTCCTCAAAATATAAGATATAAATCCTCTCCAAATTATCTCATAGTTTTGATAAGGACGCATATCAAAACACCCATGATTATTCTCCTTTGCATGTGTTTAGCTTAATGATCCATATGTTCTTCAAATATTCTATAAATCCTCTTTATTTGGAATTTGAAATTCGAATTTATAGTTAGGAGGCCAAGTAGGACCCTTCTAGAATCTCCAAGTGGGCTTACAATATCAGAAAACTTATACCACTTTTATCTATCCATGAAAACATGTTAATTTTACAATATTTAATCACAAATTCACTTAAAATAATTAAAATAAATGAATTTGAAAAATATAATTCTAAAACCCTTTTATCATGTGAAAATGGTTACTTATTGTAGGGTTATGTAGCTACAAAATTACGAGGTGATGGTAAACTAATGGAAATGAGGGTGAATGTGGACGACATTTTGGAGACTCAATAGTTGGATTAGCTCTTGGGGTGTTGTGATTGTTATACAAGGTCTATAGGTTGTGTTTTCCATTGGTTCCAATTCCTTCAGGTCACATAGGAGAATCTCATTATAGTAGCCACTCGTCACATGTTTACCCTGGTTGTCTCGTTACTTGGGTAGATGTGGGAAGGGGGTACTACAAAAATAGAATGGAATAATAGAGAGATGGAGAGGGAATAAGAGAGTGAGAGAGAGAGGGAGAGGCGGAGACATATATAGTAGAGCTTAGAATTATGATTACATTGAGAGGGGGGGTTGAATTAGTGTAATGTCCAATTCAATTAGTTTAAAAAATATCACAAGGAATAATAATACATAAAATAAAGCATCACGCTAATACACATGTTCAACAAATATACGAGGAAACCCTTGTGGGAGAAAACCAAATATTATCTCTACTTAAGTCTTTAATTACATCAATTTTCATATGAAAACCTGTTAGAGGCACCAACCCCAAAAATCAATTTACAACCACGAACCCCCAATATCAATTTATATGCAGCAACCCACAAAATCAATTTGTATAAACAAACCTACTAGACACACCAACCTATGAAATATGTAAGCACCAACTTGTTGTAGGTTCTAATATGATTAAGACACAAAACTCTAAACCGTGAAACCACCAACTTGATGTAGGTTGCAATATGATTCATCTGAATATGGGAAAATCAGTTATTGCTATCCTAGCTCCCTCATCAGTATTAAAAATGTGTGATTAGGATCGTCTCATGTTAACCACTTTTGAAGGGGTTTATGTGTATTTGAGGATCAAATTATGAGTTAATAATATTTTAAAAACTAATATAAAGCAATTGAAATGCAAGAAAATAACTCATATCAATCATATAAAATAGTGGATGATAATGGAGTTCACCCCTCCTGGGCAACATCTCCATGGACCTAGTTCAACTAGCTAGGCCCTCTTGGGATTAAGAGCCATTTTTTTGTTTACAAGAACTTGTAGTGATCCAATGGATTTTCATCTTGCTCCATTGGCTTGAGAACACTCAAATACCAAAAAAATCACTATTCAATCTCTGACTTTGGTTTCTAGCTGAATTAGGCTTGAGATCCCATCCAAGTGGCCATGGGCTTGTTTAATCTCCAAAGTGACAAAAGAACCTTTATAAGTGCCCCAAATATTCTAAAAACTATACCACTATGTTTAGAGCATCAAATACATCTGAAAAATGATTGTTCATTCACTCCATTTGGACTTTAGCTGATCTAGGCATGGCCTTCCTTCATGGTGGCCCTAAGCTTCAAAATTATTCAAGGTGAAAAAAATCCATGTAGAATTGCTCCTCTACCTTTGCATGTTGTTCCAATGGATTCAAAGCATTCCCATTTGCTAGGAATGAATCTAGACAAAATTGGTTGAAAATTGCTGAAGGTAGGGCTCATTAAAATTTTCCCTATATTCTGCCTCTAAATCTCGAGAAACTCCAGTTAAGGGCGCCAAATTTGGTGGTAGCTCATGGTTGATCAGGCCCACCGAAATATCTAATATCTTAATTTATTTTTTAATTAATGGATAAGTGCATTTAAATTTGGATAATCTTGGTTTAGATCTTAATGTGTGTTTTAACCATAATCTTGGTTTAGCGCTAACCATAAGGATTAGGGGTATAAACCCTGCATTAAAACATTAATCCTCACTACAAGAAAAAAGCACATTGGTGAGGGGCGAAAATGGTCACCATAAGCTCATTGGTGAGGGTCAAAAGAGCCTTCGTCACCAAAAACTGAACGTCACCAAAGGTGGCGTCGCCGAAAGTATAGGTGTTGTGGTGACATTCACGGTCCGTCACCAATAATAATTTATAGTGACGGATAGTGACCGTCACCATTTCATATGAGCAATGGTGACGGACAATAGCCTCCGTCACCAAAAAATTGAACGTCAACAAAGGTGGCGTCGCCGAAAGTATAGGTGTTGTGGTGACATTCAAGATCCGTCACCAATAATGATTTATAGTGATGGATAGTGACCGTCACCATTTCATATGAGCAATGGTGACGGACAATAGCCTCCGTCACCAAAAAACTGAACGTCACCAAAGGTGGCGTCACCGAAAGTATGTGTTGTGGTGACATTCAAGGTCCGTCACGAATATTAATTTCAATGACGGATAGTGACCGTCACCATTTCATATGAACAGTAACGATTTTTTGTGATGGACCTTTCATGGCCGTCACTATTGGTGCACATATATGGCGACGTTCATTGACCGTCACCATAAACGCATTGGTGACATCACAATCCGTCACGAATAATGACTATAACAAACAGTGACCCTCACCATTTCATATAAACAACAACGATTTATGGTGACGGACCTTTAATGGTCGTCACTATTGATGCATATATATGGTGGCGTTCGTTGACCGTCACCATTTCATATTTTGGTGAGGGTCGAAAAGTCTCACCATAAACTCATTGGTGATGGTCAAAAGAGCATCCGTCACCAAAAAATGATCTTCGTCATTCCATATATATGAATATCAGGGCACGATGGAATCGAACCACCAACCTCCTGCTTGTAAAGCAGGTGCTCTTCCATTGAGCTAGCACCCTTTAAAGAATTAGAATCCAATGCACAGATATACAGATCGGGATTGAAAAAGTGTGCGGATACTATGATATGAATTGCCAAGTTAATCATCTAAAGTCTGAAGTGGTGTATATCTACATGGAGAGAAAGTAAAAGAAAGGAAGCTAAATCGGAGATTTACCTTCCTATTCTTAGTATTCAAAAGAAAGTAATATATTTATATATATATATATATATATATATTTCAAGTGAATATGAATTAAGAAGCAGTGTCTTGACTAAACCAAGGAAAATAGAAGCAGAAACCAAGTTCTCTAAATGTTGAAGCAGATCAGTGTAAGACGATGAAAATATAAAGGATTAGCATTGGAATCAGCGAAAGAAGCAGTAGTGAGGTCTTGGAAGCATTCATAGGTCAAGGGTCTAAGTCTTAGTCATGGTACTTGTCATTTGAAGATCTATAAGAAGAATTTCTCGTGGGTTTTCCTCTCGAAGAGGGAGAGGTTTTGCCCTCACTCTAGGAGCCTAACTTTGTGTCTTTTGTATTTTGGTAATTGACTTGATGAAAGACTAAATAAGCTAAGAAAGAGAAGACATAAGTAACTCAAGTAAACTCACAAGTAATTATCAAGAAGAGAATTTGAATTAATCTCCGGCCCTACAAATTCTCAACATATAGATCACCTTGTTGAAAGTTGAAACACCAAACCATCCATTACCAAAATACAAAAGACACAAAGTTAGGCTCCTAGAGTGAGGAAAAAACCTCTCCCATGAAAGACTAAATAAGCTAAGAAAGAGAAGACATAAGTAACTCAAGTAAACTCACAAGTAATTATCAAAAAGAGAATTTGAATTAGTCTCCAGCCCTACAAATTCTCAAAACATAGATCACCTTGTTGAAAGTTGAAACACCAAACCATCCATTTTTGTTGTTTAAGGTTTTTCATGTGTAGCTATATTTTCCTTTTGAATGGGAGGGCATCACAAAAACATACTTTCCCTAGTATTATCTTGAGTATAGATAAGACCTTCTCCAACAATAAAGGCTAATAGACGTATACTAGTTTCCCTGAGTTCTAAATCTACACCTTGCATAACATTTAGTCATGTCACTTGGTTCTCTGCAAGATGGCACATAAGAGTAATGGGTAAGGAACCTTGCATAACATTTAGTCATGTCACTTGGTTCTTTGCAATATGGCACATAAGAGTAATGGGTAAGGAAGATTTCATCGACTCACATAACAAGCTTGAAAATTGCCACAAATATCTTGGATTTCTTCCATAAAGAATTCAATCTCTAGAGCAGTTGATTGTCAATATTGGCGCAGCTACATAAGTAGAACTACAAAAGTTCATATTTCACTATTATTAATTCAATTGCAACTGTTCTTTCTCTTGATAACTCAATTGCAACTGTTCTTTCTCTTGATAACTCAATTGCAACTGTTCTTTCATAGAAGATGTAGATACAAGCCCTTCCAAGGCACTGAACCCCTAAACACCACACTACTCGGCCACAAGGAAGGCACATCCCATGGAACCTATGGAATGCCTCCCTCTCCACCATCCTTTCTGATGACCAATGTCCTACCTATCTTTTGTGAGTGTTAGTTTTTCAAACACTGCTGGAGACATATAGATGATCAATGTTCAGTTCTGCTTCCAGGAAAGATTCATTGGTGTTCTACATCTTTTGGAGATTGTCAATCTCTAGTTCGTATTTCCCTCTTTGGGATATGGCAGTCCTTACAGAGTTTGGCATTATTCAATCTATGGAAGATTTATGTTTTTCACCATGAGGATAGCTCATTCTATGCTTATGTTCTGTGG
Organism: Pinus albicaulis; assembly: GCA_034641835.2. Taxonomy (NCBI): domain Eukaryota; kingdom Viridiplantae; phylum Streptophyta; class Pinopsida; order Pinales; family Pinaceae; genus Pinus; species Pinus albicaulis. The sequence continues at coordinate 479,908,781 of CM076576.1, forward strand.
AGGGATAAGGTATACCATCAGCGTTTGGCCAAAGACACTAATGATCAAAGATGCCCAATGTTTAGATCCCATTGTTTATTTTTATATGCTCTTATATTTTGATAAGAGTTTATGATCTCCACTTTTTTCTCTACTGTTTTTGAATAATTTCTAAAACTAGCAGTTGCACCAGAAGGTGCAAAGAGAGGCCGATAGGAGTATTGCTTTTGAATTATTAATTTGAAGTAATTGTAGTTTTTAACATGAAGGAAGTGAATGATATCCTTCATGATATGATATCAGTATGGCAGATATATAACAGTGAAGTTGTGAGCAAAGTTCCTATTCTCAGCTTGAGTGGTACGTATCCACAAGGAGGTTTTTGTGATTTCGTATTAGCTAATAGCTACTTCTTGAGGATGCGCCATGCACAAGGATGATGGAACCACGAGGGATGCATGGAGCTACTTGCATGCCATCCAATATATTAATGCACTTCTAACAATTTACAAATTCCAAGATTTTCTACACCATGTCACTGTTAATTGTTAAAGGAAGGTTTTCGATCATAAAATATCTCTGAAAAAATTAAAAGCAGCAGAAAACCATGGAGAAACAATCAAGAATACACAATGTGGGGCAGTTGAAAAGGGACTTGGTGTTGCAAGTTTCTATTTTTGTCAAACAAAGAAGGTTTTCCATCATACAATTGTTGAAAAACTTTATGAAGAGAAGTGGCCCCTGTTATCCAAGGCACAGATGGATCAATGGTCCCATCTTTGTAAACATACTGCCCTCCATCTTCATACAATCTCCTGAATTGCTCCAGGGGCTTGTCCCTCAAAGGATGAAGAGGCACCCCCCTGCATGCAAAACATGAGAAAACAAAAAAACAAAGATATCCACCTCAAAAAACAAATACCCAAATTAGAAAACAGAAGCAGAAACCCAAAGACAGGCCAATCTCAATACAAGAAACTGTATTAAAAAGAAAACATACATACCTGACATGGAAATGATCAGCAATGTCCCCAGAGCCAAGATGGAGGGCAACAACATCACAGAAGGCCCTGTAGAGATGTAGCTGAGGAAATATTGCACAATTTTGCTTAATAATTAAAAGAATAGAGCTGCAGGTGAGGAAATAGAGCTGTAGCTGAGGAAATATTGCACAATTTACTTAATAATTAAAAGAATAGAGCTGTAGCTGATGAAATATTGCACAATTTACAGTTCAATCTAGAAAGAAAGTTGTAGAGGTATACGAAGAGCTTATAATTTGCAGCGCTAATAACCATTTTGCCACAATCTTGATCTGAAGATCTCAGTTCTCCAAATCTCATTTCTCAACACCACAACATCATTTTTCTCTTTGATTCAGTTTCACTCAGTATAATTTCTTTCCCATTTTGGACAACATAAGCACAGTTTACTATCAATGTCTTGGGATTAGTAATACTGCCCAACATTTTCCCATAACAAGAACAAACATCTCATTCTCGCAGTCAGTTCCACCTGCTGCTAACTTCGGTAATTTTGAAATGTATCATGGAATGTCATTAAGGGTATTCTTGGGTTTCAATGACCATATACAGAATTACAACAACATTAACTATATGAGGGAACTGATTTATCTGAGTGATGACAATATGGAATATGCGAGGGAACTAAATCGGGGGAAGGTTGATTTGCATAACGTGGCCTGTGAGAAGAAATAATTGGAAAAGAAGCTGCAAGAAAGGGAAGAGTACCTACAAAATGCGGTAGATGCCTTGAGAAAAGTAACTGAAGAAAAGAAAAAGGCAGAGGAGAAAAATGCTGACTTATCAAAAGCAATTGTAGAAAGGGGTTGGGCTTTCAAACATGTGAAACTGGAGAAGAACTTGGGAATAAAACAGAGAGAAAATATTATTTTTTCTTTGCGGGGAACTGTCCAAGTTCTGCAAGAAAAGTTAGGAAGCTTTGAGAAGAAAGAGAGAGAGAGAGAGAAATATTTGTCAAGATGGAAGCTGAGAAAGAAACGGCTCAAATTCGCTCAACTTTGACAACTGTTCCTGAACTGAAACAAGAAGAAATATCTATCTGTTGCAGCACAAAGGCTGAATAAAGAATCGAGGCAGCAATGGATAGTAAAACATCAGTTAAAAACTTATCAGTGTATGTTGGTAATTAGTCCAGAGGTTCAACAGTCGACAGTGGAACCTTAGCAACAAATCAGTAACAAGGGAAAAAGTTGTCATATGAGTGGAGATGAGAGCACAAGTGATAGAATTTATTTACTTGTTACAAGTGATGCTGAGGCTCTGCATTGTTCTATTTGTATGGAGGAGTGAACAACTGCAGGGGATCACCGTATATGGTGTGTGCAATAATGCTACTGACAAAGGGCATTCTACTTTTTGTTGTGTCAAAACTATTAGCAAAGTTAAGCAATGTTTTCTTTGACATTGAAAGACAAACACTACTTTCAATCATTAAAATAATGTATACAACATAGGATCTTGATAATGAGTGAAATCAGTACTTCTAATGCTCTTGGGAAATAAAATTACTGAAATGTTGGTATAAGCTGGTTATGTATAGAAGCCACAATTTGTCATAAAAACAAAGAGAGAGCTGCAGGAGGTATAAGCTTCCAACTTGTAAGAAATTTACATTTGTGTTCTTTATAATTTGATGTGTATCTCAAAAGAAATGAAAACAGAGATTTTCCACCTTTTTCATGTCTAGTTTATCAACCATTACAATTCTGAAACACCATAATTTCCAATAGAGCAGCCTAAATAATATTGTCCTTTTTAAGATTGAAAATAGCTTTCTATTATCAAAAAATCATTATGTTGCAATTGTTTTTTACACTGAAAGGAAGATTTGCTTGAAAGCAAGGCTCAGATTTTCTAGTCACACAGCCTATTGTGGTGAAGTTACGGTAGAGTTTCATACTTAGATCTGAAGGAATAAAAGCAGTTACCTGTATCTGTTGAGCCATTTTAGAATGACATGGTTTGATGAGTTCACTTGTTGATAAATTGTAGGTATATGTAAAGAGTTGGAAGAGATATCTTAGCCTGTAAAACTGTTGATGTATATGCCACATGACATATTTTTCAAGTTGAATAGAGCATCCTTCCATCACAAGGCTGAAATATTATGAAGATATACTTTGCTTGGTTCAAACCTGCGTACTCCAAATGCAAACACATCAAGCATCGGGGCAACAAGAGTTTATGATGTTGAGTCCAATAAAAAGAACTATTATCTTACCTCTTCATCCCATGTTAAGTTGTGATTTGAGATACTTTTCCAGATGACATTAAGTTTTTGACATGCTGCTGGATATATGAGTGTTCTGTGCAGCCTGTTTTCTGCAGGATTCCCTGAAGCTATCTGTTGTTCCTTAACTACCTGCACATCGATGATAGGATTTTGTTGGGAGGTAGTTCAGTAGGCATTGTTTACCTGTTGAGATCTGTTTCGCACAGTTATGGAGCTTTTAAGAATTCTATACATGTTCAATACTTATATCCTTGATAATTGCACTGATAAGGCTAGAACTTGCACAGTCTAATAGGACACAAGCATAAAATCTAGACTAACCCTTTACTTGATAAGGTTGAAATGGTATGAAGCACGTATAATATACCAGCTGTAGCAACCTAGGCTATTGTACCAGAGCATATGGAGTTTGGTTATCAATATGGTATTTGCAAACATTTTGAGAGCAAAAATTCCAGAGTAAAACTTATACATTGTTTATCAATAACCTAAGACACAGGATTTCAAGATGCATTTCGTAGTTTCACAGATACAAGGCATGTAGTAAAGTGTGACAGTAGCCCTGTAAGAGGCTGCAATAGGACATAATCTAACTTCCCAGGTAGCTGATATAGATCGAAACCAAAGTTTAACCTAGATTGATCTAACACTGAGCATTGGGTAAATTCCTGAATGGTCGTCACTAATATTTCATTAAACACTAGTTCTGTGCTACTGTGGATGTTCTGTTAATGACAGTCACAGTGTTAACATCATCTTTGCAGATGATGCCAGGTTCAACTCCTGGGAAATTTAATGGAGCAGAGACCTTTGGAAGGGCCGCTTTGCAGAAAAGTGGCCCTTCCAAAGGTCATTCTTTTCTAAAAGTCGATATCCTGCAGAGTTCTGTAACTGTAGCCTCTTCAATCAAAAGGAACTTACTCTTATTAAAATGAAAAAGAATATATAACAGAGCCACGGCCAAACTTAATAAGACATTTCAGAAAGATCCAAAGCACTAAGGCTTGGCATTTCCGCCTGGCCTAGCTTTAACAATAGGCAGAGATCCCTTGACTTAAAAACGGGTGTAAACTTGCAGACAGCAAACTCCAAACTCAACAATGCATTTCAGAAACATTTAAAAGGGTCATGCTGTCACCAACACACGTCAAAAATAATCGTCCACTGCTAACACAGACCCCACCAGAAGGTCCCTACTTTAACACAACCCATATCATCCTACTGTCAAACGATATTTCCAAAAATGGAAATACGAAACGAAACGGGAAATAAAAAACGAAGCCCCTACACCTGCATATATTATGCATATTAAATTAATTAGTAACGTAATAATGCAGTTTCAATACAGGAACAGGAAGGGGAACGGGAATGGAAGCAAAAAAACAGTTCCAAAAATGGAAATAGGAAATGAAACGGGAAATAAATAAAAAAACGAAGCCCCTACACCTGCATATATTATGCATATGAAATTAATTAGTAACGTAATAATGTAGTTTCAATACAGGAACAGGAAGGGGAACGGGAATGGAAAGAAAAAGACAGTGTCACCTGTTGAGGTTTCTGGTAACATAGGCCTCAAATATATCACTCATTTAATTTGCTCCAGTCAAATGGATATAAACTGCATTCTGTGGTTTTATTCTGCCTTGCCTGAGAAATAGATGAGACCCTATAATCTAGCTTGAAACCCTAAGAAGATCTGTTCACCTTGGCTAAAAGCGAACGCTATATGATAACCACGTGTCAAAAATATTAGTGAACTTAAATAACAAATACAATGCTGGGGTTTCTTGGGTCTAAGATTCATCGAACTGACCATCCTAAGCTCTCGCCATACTGAATAGTCTCGCTGCCCTGTGAAAAATACAGGGACTGGTACTCGGCAAGAAGCTCCTGTCTCTGCAAGCTCCGCTTAATGTCATGGCTCCACAGCATCCCGTAGTACTCGACGCTGCCTCTCCTCGGCCAGTGCACAGGCTCGGCTCCCCCATGCCTATCTCTCCATATGCCCCTGGCCTCATCCGAGAACCTGTGTATCATCTTGGAAGAAAGCGTTAAAGCCCCGCAGGAGCGCGCCAAGATGGCAATGGCAGCAGCTACCTGTGAAGGCCTCCAAATCGTGTGAAGTTTCCTCACTGATTCGCTCCAAGTCTCTGCAGGGTCGAGATTCCCCCACTGCCTGAGATATAAAAACGATTTCACCCAGATCAGGCTTTAGTTTCTTCGCCAAGATTGCCCGACTGTCCCCAACTTTCATCACATACACATCTTCTCCCTTCATCAACATTACAAGCACAGAAAATCTCATCAGAGCCAACTCTGGATTTTCCGCCACAGCCTTATCAGCCATTTCCAAGTAGGTTGTCTCTGTTTTACTTAAGGCTCAACGCGCGGTGACGGGAACAAGAAAAATGTTCCGGCGAAGAGGCGAACTGTTCTCGGCTGTAGAAGAAGCTAGCAACAGTGGGTTGTTGAGCATGAATTTACACATTAGGCGGAGTGAATAACGGTAACAGAATAGTGAACAGAGTAGAATTAGTTCGAACCAGTGTTAAATGAGTAACAGGTGTCATTTTTTAAACAAGTAACAGGTGTCTTATGCTGAATGAATATGTTGACGAAAATAAAATGGATCTCTTTCAAAAGAGAAGGCCTATCGGCCTAAAAATAAAATGGATCTCTTTCAAAAGAGAAGGCCTATCGGCCTAAATATAAGACATGTTTTCCAAAAAAAGAAAAAGCATTACAAAGTCCATCCTTACCCGGTATTACCATCAATTTCATATAGCAGAATTAAAGAAAACTAAGATGGGGTAAAGGAGAAGACGTGAACACCAATGGCATATGATTCTAATTTTAGCATGGATAGGTCAGATTCATATCTAGATATGGATATTCAGCAGCTAAACTGCAGTTTTCTTCTGTATTTTTCAACAAATTAAACGTGATACAAAACTTTGTACGAGTTTTTATCCCAACACAATGTTAGGGAAGTGTAATGGAATAAGAAAGGTAAAGTTTCAAACCTACATGCGTTCATACTAATAGGTGGAGATTGAAACCTGTAGACATTCTTACTGCATATTTTCCATTTTGGCATTGTCCATTATTCCAAACCCAACCTAGAATTCTGATAATAGTGACTAGTACAACTTGCTAGTATATACTACTGACCCATGTCAAATAATGGTGACAATACAAAACTTAAAAATATGCAAGTACATGTTTTAAGGTCATTGGGGTCTGCATCCTATCTCTACATAATAGACAGATTTTAATTAGTGTGCTCCAAGGAAGAGATAAAATCTCCTTGAGATCTACACCCTATCGCTAGATTGCATGCACCCTTCTTAACTAGACTTCAGACTAGGTCAAAATTAGCAAACTACTTAAATGAATTTAAAACTAACACTTGCAAAGTGCATGCACCCTATTATACATGGAAAACACATGCAAATTGTTGAGAATAGATTGTTAAGAATAGAGCAACAATCCAATCTATAAGATTGATCACTCCCTCACAATTAAAGTGCCATACTGTTGAATTTGGAAAGAGGAAGTGTGCCCCTCACTATCCTGTCGAAATTCTGCAACTAAAGCACTCATACCTCATTCATACATGTGTCAAGGAGTACCACATGTGCAACCAGATTGTAAAAGACTATCCAAGGTACAATATTTTAATACTACCTCTTATTGAGAAAATTGTTCTCCACCCATCCAAGTCTCCCCATGAATATCTTGAAATTCCCTTGGCCAAGGACTTAGTCAAGATATTTGCAATCTATCTGAATGTACTCTAGATCAATTTCTCCCTTCTAAAACATGTTCCCAACAAATGGTACCCGATTTTAATGTGCTTGGAGCAATCATGGAATATTGGACTATCATAGAGTTCGACACAATTTTAATTGTCACAATTGACCCAAGTGGGCTCCAACATCTCACATGTTAGTGCTGCAATCAACTTGTGAAGCCATATATGGCTTTACAACTAGTAGTGTTGATTGCAATGTACTCTGTCTCTTCTAAACTCAATTGCACTAAAAACTGCTTCCTATTCAACCAGAAAATTGTTTCTAAACCCAAATTGAAGCAGCACCAGAAAGTACTCTTCCTATCACTTGCATCTCCTACACAATAAAAATCAGTAAATCCATGCTGCATCAACTCACCATCTCTTGCATATTTCAAACCATACCGTTTTGTACCCTAAAAATATCAAAGAACATGTTTTGCAACTACCCTATGAATATACCTCAGATCAACTGTGAACTAGATCAAGGTGTTCACTATGAAACATACATCAAGTTTGATGTTACATCAAGTATCTAATAAATTGTCTATACATCAAAGGATCTACCATATCTGAGTTCAAGTCAGCATGCAACCTAGAATTGGCATCATTGGGGTGACCATGGATTTACAAACAATCATATGGAATCTTTTCAAGGTCTCAAGCATGTACTTTCCATGCCAAAGGAAAACCTCACTTGTACTTGGCCACACCTCTGGACCCAAGAAACAATACATCAAACCAATGACTTTCATATTTAAATACTCATTCCTACTGGGTATGTATTATATTCAGACACTGGAAGCTCTACGAAATGAACAAGATCGATATTGCCAGCTTCCTCTACTCTTTCAATTGTTGCTTTTGCTTGCCTTCACAAAAAATTCAAAATTAGAAAATTTATTATGAACACTTGTAAGGAAACCAAATCAAAGTATTTCGAAAAGGAAGCAGTGATATTTTCTGATTTAGCTTCACCCTTTACCAAGAATAATGACAAAATGTTTGTTCCAAGATCAAGTGCAAATTATTACAATGCTATCCACCACTTTCTTTTAGCCATAGATCCCCTTGTTGAAACACGAAACCATCCACTTTTGTTGTTTAAGGTTTTTCATGTGCACCTAGATTTTCCTTTTGAATGGGAGGGCATTGCAAAAACATACTTTCCCTAGTATTATCTTGAGTATAGATAAGACCTTCTCCAACAATAAAGGCTAATAGATGTATACTAGTTTCCCTGAGTTCTAAATATGCACATTGCATAACATGTAGTCATGTCACTCGGTTCTTTGCAAGATGGCACATAAGAGTAATGGCATGCTCTGTTTCTCGTAATGCAACAAGAGAAGTCTAGGGTCTTTATGTTATGTTATTTTCCTACCAAGTGCATCGGTTGGAAGGTCAGCAACATACAATGCACACAAGCTATAATCTTTTTCGGAAAAAATAAAAATAAAAAATAAAATGGCAATGCATTGTCTAGAACTGAAACAACAGTAGCATTTTCCCCAATATAATTCACCCTCGTTGTTACAACTGCTAGCCCTAAACCCCATAACCCATCACACTGTCTATATTTATGCCATACAGAGAATGGACCCTCTCTATCTCTAAAGCCCGATGAAATTTCATCCCGTAGGAAGTGACTAAATGTTGACAAGCTTGAAAAAATCCAAGCAAACTGCAATATCTCAGCACCTCCTCTAACACATGCTAAAGATAAACGTAAATTCAGGATTGCAAGAGCTTAATCTCTCCAACTATCATGTCGAAGCTGACTAATTACACACTTTGCGGGAAAATTATTTTGAAAAACAGGAACCCATGTATTAGATGCAAGGAAACCTTTTAAGAGGATATCAATTACAGCTAAAGGTATGTTTGCAACATTATTTTTTTCAACACAACTGCAAAGAACAGGAAAAAATCCCAAACTCATAAGAGAGACATCAGAAAGGACATCTCCCACATTCTTCCTATCTTTGATTCTCCATTTTCCTAGTACTTTTTATTTTGAGAATGAATAATATCTAATGGCTTGATATACGTCAATGATCTTAGGCTTGTGATCACTATTTTGATCTCCTTTGCATAAAGTGTCGAAGTTTGCATCTTATTTGTTATTGATACTATACAGCTGGACATCCATCTCACAAAAATTATCAAAATTTGGGCCTATTTAAAGAGAAAATTTAGCATGTAATTTGTTGTGTCACCAAGGGGGGCTAACACCTGCATTGATAACAGATAATTGAAAATATCTTCAACACAAAAACCTATTGATTCTTCTGACAAGGCTGCATTTAGGGATTCTTCTGACAAGGCTGCATTTAGGTTTATTGATCCCAACTGCATCCCCTATCCAACAAGACACAATATGAGGTCCTATAAACAGAAGGATAAGCACCAAAACGGACTAAACCGAAAATGTTATACCATAAACAAGGAAAGTAGGTAGAGTCTAGATACATAACAAGCACATAAATTGTTTTGGATAAGTATGATAGTTCTCAAGCACGAATGAACTTACAACCTTTTTTTCGAATATTGACAAGGCTCACACAGTCATCAACGCTTTTAAGGCATTCACCTAAAAATCTGCAAGACAAGAGGCCTTGTTTAAACTTTACACAACTAAATATTTCTAGTGTCTTTTTTGTTGCAGCTGTGAACCCTTTGTCTTCAGAGTGAGACCACCACCCTATACCCAATTCTATTTCAAGGGATTTGGTATCATAAATATACTTATCTTCACACAATGAATGAAGCTCATGCTATATGAAGTCTTCATCAAGACTTACTGATCTTGTTTTGTTACATTCATAGTGGTGTCAAATGTTGCTGAACTTCATTAAATCTTTTGTCTTTGCAATTCCAGCTGCAAGAGCACCTCTACCAATTTAGTGGTGTACTAAATCAGAATACTTTGTTCTAAGCCATTGAATCCTATAAAATAATGCTAGAAAAGAGCTCAATGTGCTTCTTGAACCTCTTAGACCTGTTATTGTGTGAAGGCAATTGTTCTTTCCTGATAGGTGACTTATACAGTTTGACTGTGGTAAATTGCAGAAGTTAGTGATTTTACTCAGACAGTTAAGAATTTAAGATCAGTAAGGCACAAAGCACTGGCATTCACTCAAATGACGAAATAAATTAGAAAGACATTGCTTTTGATGACCTGCAGGGACTTTTGTACCACCTTGAGATGAGTTGAATTATTGTACAAACCTAGATAGATCTATTTATATGCTGAATTTGATTCCAATATGAGAGCCCTCTTTCCAATCTCATTAATGGCCTAAATATCATCCAAGATGATCATGAATATGCTGGGTATGGTGCTGAATTGGAAGAGCCTCTCAATCATTTTATGACATCATCAATGTTTGAGGAGTCTGGTTAAGAGTCTATCCATCAATTTAGATAAACAGTGTAGCAAAACAATTCTTTGCATTCTGGTGACTGGTCCTCTGCACTTTATAGAAGATATTTTAGTCACCCTAAATTTCCATTTGTGAAATCAAACTGTAAAATTTTCCATTGACAGGCCTTGCAAGACCAATTTATCATCATCATAGAAATTTCTTGAAAATATTTCAAGGTTGTCCTAGTTAGCTTAGCAATGGAAAGAAGTCATTAAGCTCAGAAAAGTTTGCTTTTCTTTTTCTTTACAGTTGCTTTGATCATGCCACGGGTAAGTCCTTTGATATGACAACCTACAAGAAAGGAATTTAAATGATTATGAACATATTTCTTTTATGGGTCCACTAGGAAGTTTACTAGCATGAACTCCTTAAGGCAACAATCCAATCAGCTACAAAAACAAGGTGAACGACCAGAAATCATAAATCAGATCCCTGATGCATCCCTTAGTCTGTATCGTAGCCATTTTGAGTTGAAAATTATCCATGATATATATTTGGTGGATCACTTGCAAGAATTTTGAGCCATCTCTTGCCAAGTCTGGCAGTAGAACTAACCGAAAAACACTTTGATGGACCATTGTAGCTTACTGAAGATAGTCTTCCCACCTAGAACTCACTTCATTACAGCAGTTATACCTATAAGGAATAATTCATAAAGGAGGATGGTCTTTCTTTCTCACACTATACCACCACTACCTCTTATTTCATTCACCAAAAATATGTGAGCTCAGGATATCTGCACATCATGATCTCAAAATGGTATCCTTATATCTGCAACTTATAAACTACATGTAAAAGAAATCAATCCCAAGGGCACAACAACGATGTCAATTTTAGTCCAAATTTGTGCCCCAAGTTTTTTTCAGCAACTTTGAAAGACATTTCTCAATGATCATTTGGAAGAACACACTTACGTGTTTTCAGTTGAAAGCTAGTTTACCCTCAATTGTGAGCCACTGCTCATCAAGTGCCACATTTATCTCCTCAGCTCAGCAAATCCCCTTGACATACAATGACAAAAATTTACCAAGGAAACACCCTTTCTCAAAGATGAAATTGAAGTAAAAAAGGGAGGGCAATGTCTGAAGAATAGAAGACATTAGTGCAACATAAGTAGGAAATTTCTTAGGTTGACAACTCGCCTGAAACGTGGACTTAGATGCTCCCACTTGTTCCTGTACACCCTACAATGTTTGAGTAAGCCATCTTAACTTCCTGGCTACACTAGTAAGTAATTAGGTCTCTGTTCCTTGACTAGAATCTTGTTGATCTGACATTGATTTCTTTTTCAGTTTTAGAACAGAATCTGGAACAACATTTTCGCATGCATTAATCACTATAGGATGTTTTTATGGTTTTGAGGACCATTCATCTTCATCAAACTTCATATCCTTGCTCACCAATGTCTTAAGTTGCACTTTCATTTAGAACATGTAGGCCCTGGATGTCTTACTCTATCCAACAAAGACCGCCTTTATGTTCAAGGGTTCAATATTAGTGCTTTTCTCATCATGAATATGAATATAAATTGGACAAAAAAAAAGGAAACAAAAATGTAATACTTGTGGCTTCTCAATAACAAAAGATTTCTTTGGTGTTTTGTCCTTCAAGATCCTGTGAGGACATTGGTTCAAGATATAGACAATGTGTTGCAAGCTTTGGCTTAAAGACACATGGGTAAATCCATGTCCTCGATCATGGTTTTAGCTATCTAAATGATGTATTTGTTACTCTACAAGCATATTCTTAGCATCCTCTTGATCCTTGTTTCCCTGCAAAAGGTATCAAATTCCTTGGAAAAGGTTATATCACTAGATCTATCTCTCCCCTAACTTCCAAGGTTTAATGTAGGAAACTCAAGACAGAGTAGCAACAAAATGGGCATGTCAAGCAATTTGGATTGGGAAAATACTTGCAGATATGCAAGTTCATTAGGATAAGCATAATTCTTTTTGCGATAATGAGGGAGTTACCAAGATGGAAAAAAGACCCGCCTTTGATATTAATCAATTGCATTGAGGTGCACATATTACAACACTCTATGTTGTTATTTTGTTTTTGGTCAAAATCAGGGGAAACACTTCCCCACTATAACATGGGGAAGAGCACTGTCAAACACAGTGGACCATTGGCTAAGCTGTTGCATTTGAGGGTTTTATATGCCCATATAAAATCCATTTGGACTAGAATTTTGTATTTCCTGTTGGCCTCATCATGGGCCCATAGTAACACAATGGAGTGTGCTTGTCATGGTTTGAACCCAAGTCATCATATGAACTCCCTCTTATTGGTAGACCATTTTTTCTTGCAAATATTTTTGATAGCCAAAAGCCCTATTAAGGGTGGTGTTGGCACGGGATAAATTTCAAATTTACACTTTGTCCTGCATATTTTCAAAATCATTAGCAGAAATGGAACAAATTTGAACTGGCTTCACCAACTAGTGCCCCACCACCTGGACCTGCTACTTATGTTGTATGCTGCCTCAGTATCTTGAATCTTCTAGCACTACTGTACTGTCCACAGACTCTAATTGATAACATTCAAGTGACCATCCTTTTGGAAACGAATCGATGGCTTTTAAATTTTAAAGCTTAGTAAGAATTTCTTTTAGTTGTCCAAGTCTGTTACTCTGTCTTAATAATCTACTATGGGTGAAATGTTTTTCCATTTTTCATGACCTTGTTATGAGCAACACTTTACATATTGTATGTTGTCTCTGATTTGGAAAGGAAGTCAGTGTTGAAATAAAAGGACACTAAAAATGGAATTTTTTAAGAGACCACTTTCAAGCTTTGGGCATATATGGGACAATATTCCATTATGCTATGATTCATTTATAAGTTTTAATCCTAGCTGATAGAGACCCCTAGTCTTTTAATATATGTTAGAAACTTAGGATATAATATGAATAAGAGCATTTAATCTGAAAATGTATAGCAAACTAACCTGATTTGCCTTCCGGCCGAGACCCATGAGAAAATTATCAGGTTTTATATCTCGATGAAGGAAGCTCTTGCCGTGTACATACTCAATCCTTCGAATCTGACATCCACAATGAGAGCCAAATCTTAGTCATTTAGTTCACGGTATTAATCCCACCACCTGATAGGATTTCAGAATATTTAATATTTCAATCAATGGACTTTGCAATTATCAACTAACCAGTGAAAACATTTTACAATGAAAAAAGGAATGTAAGCAGTAGTGTTTTAACTCGTATTAAAAGAGCTCAAGGAAAGAAATACCCACTAGCTGATCAGCAAGCATCAATGCAGTCTTCAAGGAAAGCTTTCTATTACAGTAATTAAATAAGTCTTCAAGACTTGGCCCAAGACAATCAAGGACCATGGCATTGTAATCACCTTCTACACCAAACCATCTTACATTTGGGATACCACCTGCTGATTCAACAATGTGATTAAAATATATTTAACCAAAATTAAGTTAGATATAACGAAAAACAAAACTTAATATAACAACCACCCCTTGTGATAACATTGAAGAGTTGGCAAATTGAGAACGGTATGTTCACCTTCTGCTCCTCCTCCTTGGAGTATTCTGTAAACTTTGGACTCATACAACAGCTGAGGATGTTTAGTTTTCACACTTTCCCGTTTGATAAAAAAGATCATTAGATAAATACAATAATGAAAAATGTGCATGTTATAAAAGGAAGAAGGATCACATCAGATATTAAGTTGCTTGTACATTACATTACAAATACAAAGATCATAGAAGAAAAAATACTTCAGCAAAAGCCTGAAAGAATAGTAAAAATAATAGCTGAATTTATTGGTGTGAAATATAAGAATGGGCAAGCACGTGAATGATTTGCAGAAGCAACAGGTGCATATTAAGATCCCCTGAATCTTCTTTGACAAACTTTAGACAGTTACAGTTATTTTAGCTATACCCTAAATGAAGTCCAATGTTGATTACCTTTTATGGTTCACATATAAGTTTGCAAAAACTTTCTATCTCAAAAAGAAATTCACTTTTCGGTTTTAACTTTTACCTAATCTGGCCAGGAAGCACATTGCCAGAGTTTTCTTCATTTCTTAATATATTTCTGTACTCTCAAGTTCCATGTGGGTATAGACAAACAGAGTAGTAGTCCATAGCTCTTAGTCCAGACAACATGCTACTTCATTTTGTCTGGCATTAGGCAATCAATTTTAGGTCCATTTCAGGAAATTACTATAAATTCCTTCTGCATCTTGATAATTTTAAAAGACTTGTGCCAGCAAATGTTTAACGCAAGATCTGTTGAAGGAATTATGGGATATGAATCTTAGACAAATACAAGACAAGGGAAATAAAGAACAAGACGATAACTTTGATGTGGTGCCACCAACATATGAATGAAGCAAATAACTTATACAAATAAACTGAATAAAAAAGGCTAAAGGCAAGATCTTTTGAGTTTGAGATCTATTCGGCTGACTGGCCCATAATTCACGTTTTCAATGACTTTTCAAGTAAAGAAATGACCATACCAGTTTAATGCCAACTTCCTCATTTGTCAAACTATTGGTCCCTGAAAATACAAACAGAATAGAATGTCAAAACAGAGAAAACAAATAACAAGCATCATAATCAATTCCGACCGAAATGCACAATGCGATAAAAGAAAATTTGTCTTTTTCCTTACAGAGGAGTGAAGGCTATGTTGTTTAAAAAGTGAATGTCTTATCAAAGAACCTAGGTCACACGAGATCCCCTTCCCATATAAACAAGGAGAGTGAGCAAGTCCAATTCACCAATGAGATGACACTTGTACAGGTATGTATGACTGACTTTTCTTCCAGGCATGTAAAGGCAAACTAATGAGCTTCTACCATTCATCCCTACTTACTGAGCATAATCATGTATCCCCGGTCACTCAGCAAAATCATGAAATAATGGGCAGATAAAGAGCAACCATCGAAAATTTACAAGCAGCCGATGTCGACCTCCAAAGTCAGGGTGAGAAGGTGGGTTATATTTGAACCCCGGGCTTCGCCAGCTTAAAATGAAAGTCTGCTTCAATTCTGACATCAAGAGTATCTACATCTTTGGCACTCAGGATGAGAACTGTATGGCAAGCTTCAGCTTTGCAGCTACGATCTAGAAAAGACAAACATAAAACGGTTCTATGGACATGGCAACAATCCAGATCCCATGGAATGCCGATTGTCACGACGCAGAAAAGTTTTTGGAAAACCACCAATATACACAATTCACAATGATAGAAGAACAATCTATTCTCATCAGACTGATGTAGATATCCCCATCGATATTAAAAAACGCATCCAAGCATACATAAAATGATAATGAATCAAAAATCTGTATGCACCCATTAAAATGCATCCAAGTATACAATGACCTTGATTACATTTCAAATCAAATTGGGTGTGCCCAAACAAAAAAGAACTTACCAAGGTATATTTCCCCGAATGAACCGCTGCCAATTTTTCTCCCTGTATTTTTCCCCCACCTTTGGCTCCATGTCTGGCTAAACGTAATAATCTATTGATGTTCCTGTTATATCAGACTATATACAGTAAGCCTCTAATTCCAATCCGATCTGAACCCAATTAAATTGCCCTCATTTTATCTTTTCTCCGCTTGATCCTTTCACAGTGTTGAGCATGGTCCATAATCTCTGAAATCATACATTGCCCAGATACTGATCAAGTATAGTGCCTGTTTTGAGCTCAGACACAAAGAAAATCGTATACCCACATACCAAAATCAGCAACCCACTAGGGTAAACACATTTTTAGGCTCACTGGGACCATTTTCAAAGATGCCCACATCAGCTTTCAGCGGTTATTGCATGATTCTTATTCCAAAAATGCCTCAAAAAAAACACACCTGAAATTCCCACTAGACATCAATGAAGCATGCTGCAATATAAGATTCCAATCAAGCCCGTCGACCTTATCATTCCTATTGTAATTATTATGAGATTTCAGTCATCTGGGCTTCATTTCAGTAAGCCTCAATGGACTTGGGCTGGGGGTTGTTCAGTCTTCCATGTCCTTGCTCTTTTCGGAAGGCACAAACCAGGGTCTATCTGACCCTAACTATGACAGTGGGTTCAAACCCTCTGTGCCCCATCCTTTGCAGCCTTGATTTGAAGCTTATATTGCCTTCCACCTTGATGTGCCTTCCACCTTGATGTGGGGCCATAGAGCACCACCAACTGAATAGTTCACCCCACCCGTAAGCCCTCTCTCTTCGATGGCAAGCGGTCACCGATCTACACGAGGTGCATGTCGATCTTGCCCTCTAAGCCTTGCCACATGGTGTAATGGTTCATGATGTAATGTCTTTCGTCTTTATTTATACAGAGTGAATTTTATTTTCTGAAAGTACGAATTTCAAAGTCACAATTTACATACATGGGTGATCTACAAGTGTTTTTCTTTTAAAGTTAAAGAACGCTTTCTAATACATCTGGCAACCGTGATGTAATATATCTGTCCTGAAGTTCTCCACTCTACTTTGAAGAATATAACTTTTGTTACGTGGTCAACATCGTCAGATTTGTATCAAAAGATTTGAATAGTCAATTATATTTGTCCAAATATTCTGAAAAAAAAACTTATCAGTTTGAAAACTCAATTTTATTTGTCCAAATATTCTGACAAAAAAAGATTTATCAGTATTGTTAATTTTTCATTAGTCAACAAAATCGATATAACAATTAAAAAGGAATCGTGGGAGATTAAAAATATAAATTAATGGTCTAGAATGTCTTTTTATTAAATCACGCTAACTTCAGATTACTATCCACTTCTATATTCTAGGTTAGAGTGTTTAAATAAAAAATTTAAAAGGGAAAAGAAAAATTAAAAACAAAGTAACATTTTATATTTAAAATGTTTAAATAAAAAAAATTAAAAAGGAAAAGGAAAATTTTGAATGCGTAGTCTAAACAGGCAACGTTTTCGCCCAGAGTCCGGCAATGATTTTCAAAAAATCTGGCAAAGTTTTGCCCAGAATCTTGTTTACAGTTGTTAAACTTTAGAATTTTAAGTACCCTAAGGGTTTTTTATAGTGCTCAATCCATTTCCATTATAAAAAATTGATTCCAAATTCTCTAACTACCTGATTTTTTTGAATTTTAGTTGATCGGATTCTGGCAGTTTTCTGTCGTCTGGGCTATTTCACTACCTTGATAGACAACTCCAATTTTGAAGGTTAGTTTAATGGGTCGAGTTTTCTCCTTAAAGCATTTTTGTTATTGAAATGTTACGAGTTCAATTCTCTCGATAGTCTCGGGATGTAACGGGAAGTGATCTTTTCGAGTGGATTTACCTAGTCACTTCCTTTCGAGTGGATCTACCTAGTACAAATATTCTGTGGATGTAGCATTCACTAATCTTCGGGGCTTGAGAACCATATAAAAAAAATAAAGAAGTTACACTTTATACTTCGTTATTTTTATTTTAGAAAGAAAAATAATGGTAATAATAACTTCATGTTGTTGTTTGCTTTTGAGTATTATTAATGATTAATGAATATTAGCATACTCTTAAATTGGGGGAAGGGAACGATGAAGAGAATATAAGGTGGATATGTTGTAAAAGGAAAGATGTTGTGTTAGATAATGCATTGTGGCCTATTTTATTATAATAATGTTTCCAAGTCCAATTTGTTGAAAATGTAACTAGTATCAGCCTTCATAATTGTTGATTTGCTCATGACATGATGTAATTTTTTTGTATTTGCAAAAGAGAAGAAAATAAAAGTATTATAAAGATCGAAGAAAAATCATTTTAAGCATGGGTTTCATGCTTTATTTATTATGGTTATAGGCCAAAGCACCCATTGAGTGCTTCTAAGGTTGTGTCATGAGTAATTGTCCTTTTCATCATGTTCTAAACCCTTCTTGGGCTTCTTATGTCGAGAAAGAAAAATATATTTGTATCAAAAATGTGTCTAGTCCCTCCTCCACCAAGTTGGCTTCAACATCTATCAAGTCGACCTCATGAAGGTGATTCGACCACACAAAAGAGACTATATATAGACTAGCATTCGACCTATTGTGGCATCTAATTCAATCAAGTTCGATCTAAAGTAAGATAACAAGGAAGAAGAGTGAAGGTCTAGAATAAACAAGGAGACAAAAGGAAAAGTTGAAATCTGAAGTTTGTGTCAATCTCCCTTACACATGTGAGTATTTACTACAGTTATTACATTTGTGATAAAGGTCGAGTTCAAGAAGTTGGATCTGCAATCTAGAGAAGGAGAAAAAGAGTGAAAAAGACAAGAAAAGAAAGAAGAAACCCTATCGAAGAAAGGAGGACCTAAGACTTGAAGAATATCTCCCACACGTGTGAAATTTTTGAGTTGAATGAGGGACGAAAATTGCAAATATATAATAGAGGCTGAAATTCTATTGCAAGAGGTAGAGATCTGAAGTTTGAAGGAGGTTGACTTGGATTGACTTTGTTGGATCAAGTTCACTTGAAATAGCATGTGTTGGTGGGTTGACTTGGTGGATGGAGGAAGGTTTGTTGTTGGTCTAGAGGTCTTGGTTGTCTCGCTTTGAATTGATTCTTGAAGAAGAAGAGAATTTTGGTTGGGTTTTCCTTAAGAGAGGGGTTTTCCCCTAGTTGAGAGCCTACACATTGTGTCCTTTATTGTTTTGATCTTCATACTTTTATGATTTGGTAATTGCTTGATGAAAAGAAGAGAAACAAGACAAAAACTTCTCCCCCTAAGCTTAGACTTTGAGACTTTGTATATCGAATTCCCTTTTTAATAAGCTTATTCCTTTGTTTACATATTTATTTTTTATTTGATATTTTTGTCAATAGTTGCTTTTCTTGCCAATTGAAGTTCATCATTCACTTCATTTTCTCTACACATCATTTTCTGATCCATATCCTAAAAACTTTCCATTTCATCATTCTTTTTCTATAACTCACTCTCTAAACCTTACATTTTCTTTGTTGATGTTTGTAGCTCGAGAAAGTAGTTCTACACATTCCGAAGTGTCTAGGTGTGTACAATTCACCCAATATCTCCTTAGACAGTTGCTCTAGTGTGAGCAATTTGTTTTTGTAACTTATAACACAATCATTTTGTTGGATTATTGAGCTAAATCAAGTATTATGTTGGATTATTGAGCTAAATTAAACTTAGGAAAAGTAAATTATTTACTTTATTTATTGCGTTTTAATCTCAATCCTTGATGTCAAGTGAGGTGAGGTCTAAAATTGGGTGTCAATCACTTTGGGGATTAGGGTTAGAAAAATAGCTCAATGTAAATTTATAAAAGCAAGGCTACGAAGAAGGAGAAGACACATCATACAACAACAAAAAATTAAGAGAGAATCTCAATGAGTGTGTTTGGTCGAAGGAAGGGGAGCAAGGGATCCAGATCAGCCAAGGAGGGCTTGATCAACTAGATCAGATCCAGTTGTTGTATGTATTTCCTTGGTTGGGCCATTTTCCCAGGAAGGGAGCCCAAGTTAGTTTATAATTCTAATGAAGAATTATGATTGGGTAGAATTTGTTGTGTCATATTTTCATGATTGAAATTGATATATTTTTCTTATGATGAATTTAATGTGTTACGAACATATTTATGCAATTAATCAGTAGATCAATATTTTGTTAGGAATTAAGTGTCGAGTGTTAGGTTTGCAGCAAAAACTAACATGGTATCAAAGAATAAAATTTGTTGAGCACTTATATCTAAATAACAGGTGTCAGGTTTGTACATGATTGTGAGGGATAGGTTCATCCACAATCGTATGAGGTAATGTTTTTTTTAAGTAGGTCGAGATCGTATTATATGACTGTACAATTTTTTTATTTTTTTTGGGGGGGGGTGGGGAGGGGGATAATATTTTGAGGCTAAAGACAAATTAAAAAAAATGTGTGGGTGGCCCATAGCTCTACCAACTGTTAGTTGAGTGCTTATGGCTAACAGACCCTGCCACCACTAGTGTAGGTAGCGGTCAAGGCTCCAGTCGAGCGGATTGGCTATCGAGACTCAAGAAACAATGTGATTTTGGTAAGGGAGCACACTAGCAGCAGGCAACAAAGTGCCAACAAAATTGTTTGGGGTGGCAACTGGTGGTCGCGGAAGTAGTGAGGAGTTAAAATTGCTCATGAACCGATAAGAAAGTTCATGGCATAGGGTTGGAATCTAATAGTTTGATGCACATGAAAAAGATAGGGTCACTAAATAACAACAACAATATTGTGGAGAAGATAGTGAGATAATATGGTGGCAGGCATTGGGTAATAGATAGTCGTTGAGGCACAAAATGGTAGCAAATGTCAACTCGGTAAGTCGCAATTGAGGGGTTGACAACCCAGGGTGAGTGTGTAAGAGCTAAAACTAGTCATCGAATGCAGGAAACAAAAAAAAACAACAAGGAAACAACCCTAAGTCACCAGCCGCAAAGGCTACCGACCTAGGGTGGCATTGGAAAGAGTCTACGGGTGTGGTAATCAAAGGTGGTGGTAGCATAGGAGATCCGATCAAGGAGGATGGAAAGTGGTCAGATGTTGTAGTAAATAGTTGCACAAATGAACCGATGATAGAAATAAAAGTGTGTGTAGGTGACTAGGCAGATGGAACTAGACTTGTACAAAGGTTTAGTAGAAACCACTAAGCAAATGAACAATTGAAAGGAACAACATCATGTAGGAGTTTCCACTAGGTTTCGTGGAAATCAGAGGCTACAGGGCTAAGAATTAGAAGTTGTTTCGGGAGAAAATAACCAAGGGGGTTGGTGGTTAGTAGGACGAGGCTAGTTGATAAACGCAAATAACCATGGAAAAACCCCATCCAAAGCAGTGAGAGGCTGCATATCACAAGAGTGTGATCAAGACCCAATTATCGACATAAGTTAACCCTCAAAGGGAGATAGGGAGATCATACCAATAGGACTTGGTAGGTAGTATATATATATATTTTTTTTCGGGATGGCATCAACTAACTAAGTTTTGAGAATGCAGCAAGATGATGGAGCTTAGTGAAATGAAGTCGCCTTCACTAAGTGGGCCCGCAGGCAAATTCTGGCGCAAAATCTATTTTTAGACTATGTCTATTTTTAGACTATGTCTATTTTTAGACATATGGAGCATGGTTCGGGGATTCCAGTTTGAGATTCTTCAAGTATGTGTCATGTTGGTAAAAATAGATGAGACTCTATTTTTGAGGTCAAAGAGGTCGAAGTCTATTTTTAGACTGCCTCTCCTTAAAACAGGGAAGCCAAATATTATTTACCCTTAATAATATTTAGACTATAAACAGCAGTTTACTCTCTTGGAGCACTTCAGTTCGAGCTACAGAAGTGGCTCATGCATCTGACAAAGGAATCACGTGGTTCCCAAGGGTTTGATGGCATCATGCATGGTTGACTTCAGTTGGACTTCAGTGGCAGAAGTTTGGAGGAGTTAATGAGACAGATAGTGGAGTTGTGTTCTGTTTATTTTAGTTGAACTAGTTGAGATTAGTTTAATTAGCTAATCAATTAGTTATGAGTGGAGTGAGTTAAATATTATTTAATTCATTAATTAGTAACTCATTATTCAACTCAAGAACACATCAGTTCACTAAAGTGCATGATCAGTTCAGTGAAGACCAGTGAAAGAGATAGATGAAAGGTTGGAGTTAGCTATCAGTTGTGACTATACTGTTGCTATTTGCAACACACAGATAGGAGGAGTAAGCCCATGAGGATTGCGCAGTTTAGGCTGGTGGTTTATCTATATAAAGAGGCCATCCCATAGCATTGAAATATGCAATAGAGGCAAGGCAATTAGTGGTGAGTTTTGAACCAGTAACCTGTTCAAAACTGAGCTAGTTGTGAGTAACTTCATGAGAAAGTACTGAGTACTTGTGAGGAGTATTGTACTGAGTTGTTACTTTATTTCTCCATTATAATATACACAATAGCTGCGGGGTTTTCAGCTATAAGCTTTCCCCATACATACTGTGTTAATGTGTATGATGATTTGATGTCTTATCGCTTGATTTTATTTCCGCATGTGTGATGATCTGAATTGAATTGAGTGGAAGAGATTATGTGTTGTGTATGAAGTTCAAATAGTATGTGACCAGGATAATCTCGGTGAATAAGTGATTTATTCAGCAAATTTCTACATGGTATCGGAGCTATTGAAGCTTAGATTGATCATCACAGTGATTACAAACTTATTTCGGTAGACAGAGTCTGCATGCGGGCCAGGTAGCCTCCGGATTCATCTTTCTTCGGAAAGTGAAAGGTCTGGTAAACGCCCCTTGCAGTCAATCTCTGTGATAGAAATAATTTGTTCTCACAGATCTAGAGCGGTTGAGCTTTGAGGTGGAATTCGAATTTTGCAGCAGTTTTGTTTTCTTGGTGCCAGTGTTGAAAATGTCTTTCAACGGTTTGCGACTCGAATATGCTCTTGAAGGCAGTTCGAATTATGTTGCATGGAAGGATCACATGGAGACATTATTAGAAGATAATGGTCTTAAGGAGTTCGTAGATACGGATGTCTAAAATCCCACTGATCCTGCTGAAGTCGAAGCATGGAAAAAGAAGATGGCGAAATGTCGAAGGATCCTGTTGGAGGGCGTCAAGGATCATATTGTATCCAGCCTGCATGGAAAGGCTTCTCCATATTTAATGTGGAAAGCTTTGACGGATCTATTCTAGAGTAAGAGCGACCAAAGGAAGCTGGCGCTCAAAGATAAGCTCAAGAACATCAAGATGGAGAAGGGCGACAGTATCGCCAAATACCTCACGAAGTTCACTCAATGCAGAGATGAACTGGGAAGTGTGGGAGTTACTGTCGATGAAGAGGATATGGTCGACCTGGCTCTCCTTGGTCTTCCGAAGGCTTGGGACTCATATCAAGATAGTGTCAATGGTCGGGAGAAGCTGCCGGGATGGGAGCGCCTTTGGGCGGATCTCATGCAGGAGGAGATAAGGAGGACTACTCGAGATGGATCCTTATCAAAGGGAGCTGATGAAGAAAACTACGCTTTGGTGTCCAAAGCTAAGAAAGGGAAGGGTAATAAAACCTCTCATTCTGGAGCTAAGGGCAAGAAGCAGGATATGGCGAAAGTGAAATGTTTTCACTGCCATGATCACGGACATTATGCTACCAATTGTCCAAAGAAGAAGAAGAACAAGCAAGCGGGAAGATCTGCAGATGGAGAAGCTTTGGCTTCACAGTTCGAGCTTGACTTTTCATTGATTGCATGCTTGGTTTCAAGTGTGATGGGATCGGTGTGGTTCTTGGACAGCGGTGCGTCATTTCATATGACGGGAGATCGAGAGTTGTTCTCAGATCTGGAGGACAAAGATTTGGGTGTGCACATCGAGATGGGCGATGACGGTAGATACAGTGCATCTGGTATCGGTACCGTATCCTTTTAGAGGGATTCTGGTAAACCCTTTGTCTTAAAGGATGTCATGCATGTACCTGGATTGAAGAAGAACCTGATTTCAGTAGCGATGTTGGAGGATAAGGGGTATGATGTGGTCTTCAGCGAAGGAAAAGCCTTCCCGCGCAGTAAGACTACTGGAGAGACCCGGAAGATAGGGGTTCGAACTCAGAACCTTTATCAGTTGCAGGTAGATGACTGCGCAGCTATGGCATGCAAGGCGGGAGAAGTGGTGAGCCGGGATGATGAGGGCGAACTGTGGCACAAGAGATTGGGCCACCTTCACCATGGAGCTTTGAAGATACTGCAGCAGATTTCTACTGGGCTTCCTAAGGGCACTCTTGCGCAGTCAGATCAGTGCAAGGGGTGTACTTTAGGGAAGTATGTGAAAGCCACCTTTCACGAGAAGGATAGTTGTGCCACGACGATCCTTGAGAGAGTTCACACAGACGTGTGTGGTCCTTTCTCAGTTGCTTCGACAGCAAAGCACAGGTATTATGTGATCTTTGTTGATGATTTCTCTCGAAAGTGTTGGATCTTCTTCATGCAGAAGAAGAGCGATACATTCGCGAAGTTCTGTGAGTTTAAAGCACCGGTCGAGAAGGAGTCGGGGAAGAAGGTGATTGCTCTAAGGAGTGATAACGGTGGTGAATTCATCTCGGCTGAATTCAAGGAGTTCTGCAGCGCAGAAGGGATTCAGAGAGAGCTCATCGCACCCCATAACCCACAGCAGAACGGGGTGGCTGAGCGGAAGAACAGAACGATCGTGGGTGCCGCACGGGCGATGTTGCATGATCAGGGCCTACCCCTTCACTTGTGGGCTGAGGCATGCAATACAGCAGTGTATGTGCAGAACCGTTGTCCTCACAAGGTTCTTGGCATGAGTACACCAGAGGAGGCTTATTCTGGCAAGAGGCCCGATATTTCCCATTTGCGGATTTTCGGATCTCCTGTCTACATGCATGTGACGAAGGATGCGAGAAGGAAGCTGGATCCAACTGCTGAAGTTGGAATATTTGTGGGGTACACTGATACACCTCACAACTATCGGGGGTATGTGCCAGACAGTCGCAAGACTGTTGTGCGACGGGATATAAAATTCCAGGAGGAGAAAGCCATGCAGTGTTCGCTTGAGAGGGAGCTACACTTGCATGCAGATGAGGAGCCGTTAGTTCCTAAGGAGGAGCTTCCGGATGTGGATCAGCCACAAGAGGAGGTTCAGAAGGTGGAAGAAACCACCCAGGCAGCGCCAACCATCAGAGGGCGCATGCGCACTACAGAAGCTGAGCGACTGGCTCGGGATGCAGAGAAGGTTGTAGGACCACCTACAGCACAGCGCAGACAGAGACAGTCACCGGATCGGTACACTGGATACATGGCTCTTGTGAGTCAATGTGTTGTGACGGGGCCATCCTCTTTTGAGGAAGCTGTGGAGGAACCCGCATGGGTTGATGCCATGATCGAAGAATATGATTCGATCATCAGGAACAGTGCATGGGAGATTGTCCCAAGACCGGTTGGGAAATCAGTTGTAGGTTCGCGATGGATCTACAAAGTGAAGCAGGCGGCTGACGAGAGTGTGGAGAAGTACAAGGCGAGATTTGTCGCCCGTGGCTTCTCACAGATCGAGGGGATTGACTATGAGGAGACCTTTGCACCTGTCGCAAGGTACTCTTCCATACGGACGATCCTTGCTCTCTCAGCGCAGATGGGGTGGTACATTCATCATATGGATGTGAAGACTGCGTTCCTCAATGGAGTTATTGAGGAGGAGGTGTACATAGAGCAGCCTGAAGGTTTTGAGATCTTCAGCAGCGAGTCGCATGTGTGCCGACTCAAGAGAGCACTGTACGGGCTGAAGCAAGCACCTCGTGCTTGGTACACTCGGATAGACAGCTACTTCACCGGGCTTGGATTCTCCAAGAGTGAGGCGAATCCAAACCTGTACCAGATTGTGGTGGAGGGGAAGCTGTTGATCATCGTACTGTATGTAGATGATCTGATTTTGACTGGCGATGAGCAGTTGATACTTTCATGCAAGGAGGATATTGCACGAGAGTTTGAGATGAAGGACTTGGGCATCCTTCATTATTTCCTGGGATTGGAGATTTGGCAGCGCAGTGGAGGACTGTTTGTTTCTCAGGGCAAGTATGCCCGGGAGATTCTGGAGAGGTTCAACATGCAGGGCTGCAAGCCTGTTGATACCCCTCTTCCTGGAGGATGGAGGAAGGGAGATGCTACTTCGGAGGAGGTAGTGGATGCCACTGTCTATCGACAGCTGGTGGGGTCGTTGATGTATCTGGTCAATACTCGACCCGATATATGCTATGCAGTTAACCAGCTTTCGCAAGCTATGGTTAAGCCTACCAAGCTCTTTTGGAAGGCGGGCAAGCATGTATTGCGCTATATCAGAGGCACATCGGGATATGGTTCATGGTATAGACAGGAGGATCAGTTGAGGCAGCATGGCTTCACAGATTGGTATCATCATATCAGAGATTGTGTTCAGCGGAGAATCATGATGCTTTCATATGTTCCCACGGAGGATCAGGATGCCGACATCCTGACGAAGGCGCTCACCAGGAGCAAGTTCGAATTCCACAGAGGCAGGATAGGGATTGCAGATAATCCATATCTTGCTGAGAGGGAGTGTTGAGAATGCAGCAAGATGATGGAGCTTAGTGAAATGAAGTCGCCTTCACTAAGTGGGCCCGCAGGCAAATTCTGGCGCAAAAATCTATTTTTAGACTATGTCTATTTTTAGACATATGGAGCATGGTTCAGGGATTCCAGTTTGAGATTCTTGAAGTATGTGTCATGTTGGTAAAAATATATGAGACTCTATTTTTGAGGTCAAAGAGGTCGAAGTCTATTTTTAGACTGCCTCTCCTTAAAACAGGGAAGTCAAATATTATTTACCCTTAATAATATTTAGACTATAAACAACAGTTTATTCTCTTGGAGCACTTCAGTTCGAGCTGCAGAGGTGGCTCATGCATATAAAAGAGAAATCACGTGGTTCCCAAGGGTTTGATGGCATCATGCATGGTTGACTTCAGTTGCAGAAGTTTGGAGGAGTTAATGAGACAGCTAGTGGAGTTGTGTTCTGTTTATTTTAGTTGAACTAGTTGAGATTAGTTTAATTAGCTAATCAATTAGTTATGAGTGGAGTGAATTAAATATTATTTAATTCATTAATTAGTAACTCATTATTCAACTCAAGAACACATCAGTTCACTACAGTGTATGTTCAGTTCAGTGGAGACCAGTGAAAGAGGTAGATGAAAGGGTGGAGTTAGCTATCAGTTGTGACTATACTGTTGCTATTTGCAACACACAGATAGGAGGAGTAAGCCCATGAGGATTGCGCAGTTCAGGCTGGTGGTTTATCTATATAAAGAGGCCATCCCATAGCATTGAAATATGCAATAGAGGCAAGGCAATTAGTGGTGAGTTTTGAACCAGTAACCTGTTCAAAACTGAGCTAGTTGTGAGTAACTTCATGAGAAAGTACTGAGTACTTGTGAGGAGTATTGTACTGAGTTGTTACTTGATTTCTCCATTATAATATACACAATAGCTGTGGGGTTTTCAGCTATAAGCTTTCCCCATACATACTGTGTTAATGTGTATGATGATTTGATGTGTTATCGCTTGATTTTATTTCCGCATGTGTGATGATCTGAATTGAATTGAGTGGAAGCGATTATGTGTTGTGTATGAAGTTCAAATAGTATGTGACCAGGATAATCTCGGTGAATAAGTGATTTATTCAGCAAATTTCTACACTAAGGTTTAAGGAAAGGTTAAATGGGACTTACAACTTTAGTCCATGCAAGGAGAGGATAACATTGGTTCTCAAGGAGAACAACGTACGGGATTTTGTAAACAAATAGGTTACAACTCCTTCATATGTTACAACTCTATCGACTTATGAATTGAAAGACGTGAAGGCCATATGTATCATCATGGATGGGGTGAAGGATCACACGATCCCTAACATATTAGGGTAAAATATTGCTCTTGATATTTGTACCACTTTGTTGAACCTATATCAGAGTGACAATCAGAATCAGAAAATGGTGTTAAGGGAGAAGCTTAGTAACACCAAGATGATTGAATCAAATATTGTGGCATCATATCTCATAAGTATTCAGCAAGTTCGAGATGAAATTGGAGCTAATGGGGTAGCCTTGCTAGATGATGAGCTTGTAGGGACAACCTTAAGTGGGTTCTCAAAACCTTGGGCTACATTTGCGGCAGTCATTCTAGCAAGAAAAAAACTACCTATTGAGATTCAACTGGAAAATTTAGCACCCATTCGTAGTGCATTAAGAACCTAGTGCATTGAGCACCTGATTGCATTAAGCACCCAGACTAGGGTGGGGCCCACAGTGCTATTTTTGGGTGCATGTCTATTTTGGTTATCCCTTAATTAAGATGGACATTAAATTGTAATCTATTCTCAATGTGGACTTGAATCAGTTAATTGAAAGTGATAAATTCAGTTAGCTAGTGGATTTCGAGTTATAGGTAGTTGTTGAGGCATGCAGAGTAATTCTAGTTGTAATAGAGTTCAAAGTGCAGTGGTGCATGAGTTAGTGCAAGTTGTAAATAGTTTAACTCAGTTAAGTGAGTTAAACTCATGTGTGCTAGTTGTAACTGAAGATACACTAGTGAGAGATCTAGTGAATTAAATATTAATTAATTCACAATCAGTGATCTCACATGAAACCGAGGGTTTACTATTATTAGTTGCATGCATGTTAGATCCAATGGAGACCTAGTTGAGTTCTAGGTGAAAGGGAAGTTGACTATCAGTTGTAGGATTATTGGCTTGCACACTTGCAACCAAACACCCATTGGAGTGCCCATGATACTTGCGTAGTCAAGGCATGCAAGAATTCGTATCTTTAGGGATCTTTACCATCAGGGATTGCGCAAGCAAGGCAGGTTGTCTGGAGGCTGAGAATTGGCTATGTGTTGGTCAGTTTTGCATATGACAGTATGAGATAATTAGTTGAGTACTGGAGGGCTCTTGTGAGAAGAGTTTTGTATGTAATTGTTTCATGGTACATGCTTAATATACAATAGAAGATAGTGGGGTTTTTAGTTGTAAGCTTTCCCTGGGAAATTATATGTGTTGTGTGTGATTGATCTTTCTTCATGTTCATGTGATTAGCGATTGTGTTTTTAATTATGCAAAATATTTGTAGAAGAAATTCAGTATTTAACTTTAGTACATTATTAGACCGGGTGAATCCAAGATATACATGCATGTTGTATAATTTCTACATGGTATTAGCGCACAGGAAATTGCAGAAATGAAGCAGGAGTTGATTTTGTGACTGGATAGAATTCGAATTTGCCGAAAGACTTTCTTGGTGCTATAGCTGATTCAAGATCGAAATGGATTTCAATGGCTTGAGGTTAGAGTATGCACTCAACAACAGCTCTTACTACATTGCTTGGAAGGACAGGATGGAGGCAATACTTGAAGACAATGGGTTGAAGGAATTCATTGACAAAGGTGTTCCTAAACCTGGTGCTACAGATGATGCAAATCTTGATGCATGGCAAAATAAAGTGGCAAAGGTGAGGATTTTCTTGTTGGAGGGAGTACGAGACCACATTGTCTCAAGCCTCCATGCGAAAACCACACCATATGCAATGTGGAAGGCTTTGACGGATCTATTCCAAAGCAACAACGACCATAGGAAATTGGTGCTCAAAGATAAACTCAGGAAGATCAAGATGGAAAAGGGTGACACCATTCCAAAATATTTAACAAAGTTTGTCCAATGTCGGGATGAACTGGGGAGCATTAGAATAACAATTTTTTATGATGATTTGGTGAGCTTGGCTCTCCTAGGACTTCCCAAGAGTTGGCACAATTATCAAAACTCTGTCAATGGAAGGGAAAAACTTCCAGATTGGGTTAAACTGATTTTAACTCATTTAATTAAGTTAATTAAACTTGCACCCCACTAATGCATCAAATTCAACTGGACCCGAAAAATATTAGAATCCCTCTAGATGCCTCATATTAGACCCTCAACTCAAATTTTTTGAGCTAACTCGGTCATCATGACTTAATTAACTGACACAAGTTGTTATGAGATGAAATTAAAATTTATTGTCCAATTTATTTAAGGGAAAAATAAATTAGACGCCCCACATTCCTCGCTCCTGGTGCATCAAAATTCCTCACCAGTGTGGGTGCATTTTTTTTTGTCCTTTATGGTTTCCAATCTCACTGTATCTTGTTGCAAATTTCAACATTTCAGAATTTGATGTGGCCTTCACACAAAGACGCCATTGAAATCACATGCCCAGATTCTCATGAGAAACCTCTCTTAAGCTTGATCTGCCAGAAGAGAACTAACAATATGCCATCCTACTTCCTAGCGCAAGATGACCATTAAGGTATGCAACATTCTTTTGAACCCTCACAAGATGATCTTGCTCTTGGAGGATGACCATGACCTCCCTTTAGCAACCCTTACTCGGCCCTCGTACTTGACCTACTTTAGGACTACATCTCTCTTCACCCCCTTGATGTGCCAGATAGTGGGAATACATGTCAAACATGCTAAGATGTGCCAAGTGATAAGGCATGCCAAGATGTGCAAGGGTGTGTCAATGTGTATCAGGGACTTTCAAGACAACAAAAGGGAGAAAAAAGTTAAACTACAAGGAAATGAACACATAAGAGGGTTAATAAGTCATCAATTTACCTTTTCCAAGAGGGGCATGCTAGACACACTAACACTAGGCGACAATAGGTTCCAAGTGCAAAGTCTTAGTGCATTCTAAGTGCCAAGTATTCCTTTGTTGCTTCTCATCTACTTTCAACAATTGATCATCACAAATAAATTTAATATTAAACCATGCTAAATCATACCAAGGCATCTCAACGTATTCCATACATGCTAATACTTTCCAAGCGCCAACACGTGCCAAGTGCCAATATGTGTCAGGGATTAGTGTTATGCATGTTATGAAGTGGAAGGGAATGCTGAAGAGTGCTAAGGTGTGCTAGAGAGTGATAATGAATGTTGATGAGTGTTAAGGAGTACTGGGAAAAAACATTAAGGGAGCACTAGGTAAAAATTCATGGAAGTTAATGAATATGAGGAACGTGTACTGCCAGAGACTAGTGTTAATGGTTAGTGTTAGTTTTCATGCCAAGGAGGGAGTGACAAGGTATGCTAAGCATTGGTAAGGCATGCTAGGGAATATCAAGGCATGTTAAGAATTCCCAAAGTGTGCTTGGGAGTTGCAGGGTGTGCTAATTATATCATGTGCCAATTAATAGTGCCAAGATATGCCAATACATGCTAGGTGCTAAGGATGTGGCACAGGGTGCCAGGTATATCAATATGTGTCAAGGCAACAAAAGGAAGAACCAATAAGAGGGTTAATAAGTCAGGACTCATTCTTTTTGAAAAGGGGCATGCTAGGCACACTAATAATAGGTCCCAATACATGCCAAGTGGCATTGTGTGCCAAGTGCTAATGTACGTCAATGCATTCAACCAAGGTGTTCTAGGGCATGCTAGGGACTATATGCAGCATGCCAACACATGCTAGGAGAGTTCCATGTTGTGTTAGCGCATGCCACCATGTGCTTGGGCGTCAATGTCATCAAAAGATGTTCTAGGTACAAATATGTTCCAAGACATGTGGGGTAATAAGAAATGTTAGTGTGTGCCAAAGCAGTAATTTAAGGTGTGCCCAAATTGTTGAGGATTATTAGGTCTTTCTCAGTAATAGAATTTTCAGAGCCTGATTATGTATTAAATAATATATTTCCTACACACAATAGTGGAACTTTATCTAAATGTGTAGAAATTTGAATAATAGATGAATTATTCACAGAGATTATCCTGATTACACACTATTTGAGCTTCATGCATAATACATAACCTCTTCTACAATTGATCATCAATTTGCGGAAATTAGAAGCAGTCGCATGCGCACATTAAAACATAATCAAGCACACATATAACACAGTATTTAATGGGGAAAGCTTACAGCTGAAAACCCCCAACTATTTGTATATTATAATGATAGAGAACATGTAACAATACATAGCAAAAAGCTCCTCACATCTCTTAGCACTATCTCACATGCTACACACAAACTAGCTCAGATATGAACAAGTCACAAGTTCAAATCTCCTCCACCTGTCTACCTGCCTCTACTGCGCAATCCAAGATGAATAATGATGAGATCCAAGTTCGAATCCCACTGACTTGTACTGCGCAATCCTCATTGGCAATCTCAATCAATGTGTGTGCAAATCTCATGCACAGCTATAGTCACAACTGATAGTAGACTCACCCTTTCACCCACCTCTAACACTGGTCTCCACTGAACTGTCCATGCATTGCAGTTAACCGATGTATTCTTTAGTTGATTTATGAGTTAATAATTAGTGAATTAATTAATAATTAATTCACACCACTCATCACTAGTGTATTTATCAGCTAGACTAAATACAACTAGTTCAACTAAGTTAAACCGAACACAACTCCACCAACTGTCTCATCAACTCCACCAAACTCTGCCACATGAGTTCTAACTGAAGTCAACCATGCAATAGCTCAACTAACCCTTAGGAAAAGCGTATTTCCTTCTGTCAGCTACATGTGCCACATCCAAGCATCAAACTGAAGTGCTCTAAGAGGATAAGATAATGTTTATAGTCCAAATATTATTAAGGGCTAATAATATTTGACTGATCTATTTTTAGACTGGCAGTCTAAAAATAGACTCCGCCCAATGTCTAAAAATAGAGGTCCATATATTTTTAGCAACTTGACCAACCATCCACAAATAGCATCCTGCAACTCATAGACCATGATCCATATCCCTAAAAATAGACATAGTCTAAAAATAGACTTTGCGACAAAAATCACTTGTGTGGCCCCCACCTAGTTTTGGTGATCACTTTCCAACTAGGATCAGGAAAGATGTTTCAGAATGCCTCCTTCACTGTTTCTTCTTGCCATCTTCAACACTCCCTCTCAACAAGAAAGGACTGTCTTTGCATGCGACATGCAACTCCATGCATTTGCTCTACAACCTTCACAAGCGCCATGCAATTCCATGCATCTGCTCTGCAACTCCTCTGAAATTGAATAGGCTCCAAACAACTCAATCAGTCTGATGCATCTATCATCAAATTCTTCGACTTCTGCTGGGCCCAATTGCACATGTCATCAGGAACCACTACGCTGTTGAACTCTTGCACCGATGCACTCTTGCACTTGCTGTCAACTCTGATTCGCGCTCCAGTATCCGACACTGTCACTTTGATCTGCCTGCATCAATCCAACTGATCATGCTACTACTGTGCTGTGGGCACCTCGTAGCCAGGTTCAATTCATGAGATCCACACCATCTCATGAATCCTGCCCATAAATCTCCTCTTGGGATTAATCATGCATGTCGCCCCACCTCTCACCTGGTGGTATAGCTGCATGCACTCCCTCTGCCCATCTCGCACGAAATTTCTCTGCATGAGTGGTTTCTCCCACTCCATGATCCTCATCTTGTGGTTGCTCCACATCTCGAGGTTCACTCTTACCTGCATGCAAAACTTGTTCCCTCTCAAGCATCAATTGCATGTCTTTCTTGCACTTCCCAACAGTAGGAAGCTCCGTAGACATCCCATCTACTTCAAGTCTGTAGAGATTCTTTGCTCGAATCCCAACCTTCTTGACTTGTCCTGTTGCCTTGTGCCGAAGGAAAAATTTTCCTTCACTGAAGACAACTTCATACCCTTTATCCTCTAACATTGCGATTGAGATCAAATTCTTCTTTAAACCTAGAACATGCACTACATCTTGTAAAAGAATGAGTTTACCTGACTCCCCCTGAAAGGTTATGGTACCAATTCCGGTTGCATTGTATCATCCATTGTCACCCAACTCAACATGCAACTGGAGATCTTTCTCCACCAAGTCACCGAAAAGATTCACATCTCCCGTCATGTGAAAGGAAGCGCCACTATCAAAATACCACCCCGATCCCAATGCACTAGACACCATGCATGCGATCAATGAGAAGTCCAGCTCAAATTGCGAGGCAAGAGCCTCACCAGCTTCAGCTCTAGAAACCTGCTTGTTCTTCTTCTTCTGTGGACAATTTGTGGCGTAATTCCCATGCTCGTGACAGTAAAAACACTTCAATTTGGACATGTCACGCTCTTTACCATCCGCACCAGATTGAGAAGCATTCTTCTTGCCCTACCCCTTCCTTGCTTTGGCAACCAAAGCACAATCCTCTTCATCAGATGCCTTTGATGAAGATCCATCCCTGGTACTCCGCCTTATCTCCTTTTGCACAAGATTCGACCAAAGTTGCTCCCATCCTGGCAATTTCTCCCGACCATTGACATAATCCTGATAGGAATGCCAACTCTTCGGAAGCCCAAGGAGAGCCAAGCTCACCAATTTTTCATCATCCACTCTAACTCCTACACTCCCGAGCTCATCCCTGTAATGGACAAACTTTATCAAGTATACCGGAATAGTGTCATTCTTCTCCATCTTTATTTTCCTCAGTTTATCCTTGAGCGCCAACTTCCTTTTGTCACTCTTGCTTTGGAACAAATCTGTCAAATCTTTCCACATCAAGAATGGAGAAGCTTTACCATGCAGGCTGGATACTATGTGATCCTTCACGCCCTCCAACAGAATCCTTCGACACTTTGCTGTCTTCTTTTGCCAAGCCTCAACTTGAGCAACATCAGTAGGCTTTGGGACTTCAGCATCTATGAACTCCTTCAACCCATTGTCATCTAACACCGCCTCCATCCTGTCCTTCCATGCAATATAATTCGAGCTGCCCTCAAGGGCATACTCCAATCGCAATCCGTTGAAAGACATTTGACTTCGACACCAAGAAAACACTGCTGGAAATTCGAAATCCACCAGCTCAAAACTCAACCACTTCTGCTCTGTGAGAACAAAGTATTTCTAAATATCAGAGATCGACCGTAGGGGAATTTACCGGATATATCACCTTTCAAAGAAAGGATGGATCCGTAGGCTACCTAGCCTCGTACGTACTGCCTATCAAATAAAATGTAAATTGTATTGTAATAGGATCCTCTTCACTCGTTTTCATCGTATACTAAAAAAAAAAGAAAATTTCTTGAATAAATAGATGAATTATTCAAATGTATATTGGTTCTGATATACTAAATTTTATTTGAGTTTTCATGCATATACATATAAACTCTTTCTGTATTTAGCATCAATTTGTGAATGAAGCAGCCACACACACATTATTGAACATAATCAAGCACACATATCAACACAGTATGTAATGGGGAAAGCTAATAACTGAAAACCCCCAACTATCTGTATATTATAATGATAGAGAACATGTAACAATACATAGCACAAAGCTCCTCACATGCTACACACAAACTAGCTCAGATATGAACAAGTCACAAGTTCAAATCTCTTCCACCTGTCTGCCTGCCTCTACTGCGCAATCCAAGATGAATAATGATGAGATCCAAGTTCGAATCCCACTGGCTTGTACTGCGCAATCCTCATTGGCAATCTCAATCAATGTGTGTGCAAATCTCATGCACAGCTATAGTCACAACCGATAGTAGACTCACCCTTTCACCCACCTCTAACACTGGTCTCCACTGAACTGTCCATGCATTGCAGTTAACTGATGTATTCTTTAGTTGATTTATGAGTTAATAATTAGTGAATTAATTAATAATTAATTCACACCACTCATCACTAGTGTATTTATCAATTAGAATAAATACAACTAGTTCAACTAAGTTAAACCGAACACAACTCCACCAACTGTCTCATCAACTCCACCAAACTCTGCCACATGAGTTCTAACTGAAGTCAACCATGCAATAGCTCAACTAACCCCTAGGAATAGCGTAATTCCTTCTGTCAGCTGCATGTGCCACATCTGTAGCTCGAACTGAAGTGCTCCAAGAGGATAAGACAATGTTTATAGTCCAAATATTATTAAGGGCTAATAATATTTGACTGATCTATTTTTAGACTGGCAGTCTAAAAATAGACTCCGCCCAATGTCTAAAAATAGAGGTCCATCTATTTTTAGCAACTTGACCAACCATCCACAAATAGAATCCTGCACCTCATAGACCATGATCCATATGTCTAAAAATAGACATAGTCTAAAAATATACTTTTCGACAAAAATCACTTGTGTGGCCCCCACCTAGTTTTGGTGATCACTTTCCAACTAGGATCAGGAAATATGTTTCAGGATGCCTCCTTCACTGTTTCTTGTTACCATCTTCAACAAAATTGAATTTTCTAGATAATAAACTTAATAGATATGAATCATGTGTTGAATCATAGGAAATCTCTATTCGACTAGTCATTACTTGAGGGAAATGATACACGCTTATTACTTCTTAAAAAATTGACCGACCCTAACCACTATGGCCTTGGACATATTATAAAAAATTCTCAACAATAATGGTATTAAATCGTTATCTTTTGAAAAAAAATATATTAACAAGCACATAGCATCATCAAAAACTCATTGGAATTATCAATGATGACGGACATTTTTTGATCGTCACCAAAAGTAACAAAAATAGCATTGGTGAGGGTCATTAAAAGTTCGTCACTAGAAGTGTCACCAAAGAGAGAATTAGTGATGGGCCTTTAACGACCCTCACCAAAAGTGAAATGTCTTTAGTGATGGACCATAAAGGACCATCACTATATACACTTACAGTGACGGTTTTTAGTGATCAATGATGACGAACATTTTTTGACCGTCACCAAAAGTAACAAAAAGAACATCAGTGAGGGTCATTAAAAGTTCGTCACTAGAAGTGTCACCAAATAGAGAATTAGTGATGGGCCTTTAACGACCGTCACCAAAAGTGTCATTAAAAATGTCTTTGGTGACGGACCATAAAGGACCATCACTATATACACTTACAGTGACGGTTTTTTAATGACCGTCACCATATGTGACATTGGTGACGGACCTTAAAGGTCCGTCACAAGCATGACCCTCACCAATGTGCTTTTTTCCTGTAGTGCCTCCACTTAAATACAACTTTTCCCACTTTGGTTCTATGGATCGGTCTCATGGGGAGGAGGGCTAGCCCGCATTGTGGCCCCCTCCTTTCTGCTGCTAGAGATTTTTAATAGTAATAACTAAAGGGTGGAAGCATTGGTTATTAAGAACCAATGTAGTAGCTCATTGGTATGGGGACACGTTCACAGGCAAGAGGCCATGGGATCGAACCCCAACCTCTACCCATATTTTTTCTCCACCTCTACCATATAACATATGCGCTAAAAATATATTTATAATTTTTTTAATAACATAATGCTCTCCAAACTTTGATAACCCTTCGAACCATACACTCCACAAAATTTAGACTATGGTTTAAAATTGTAATATGCGCTCTTTGGAATATATACGATCCACCATGATAATTAATCCAGCGTTGCAATGTTTAGAATACAATGCCACCACAATATGTAACCCATAATATGCTTTGGACTATTCTTATAACTATAACCCATATTTTCAACCTTAGGTTAGCACATATGCCACCATGTAATTAATCCAAAATTTGAACCTTAGGAATAGGAATATCACCTGTAGTTAAAATGTACTTTGATCTTGAATCTTAGCATAAAAATTCAAACTTTAGGAGCATATTTCAAGAATATAAACAAAAAAAATCGAATTCAACCTTAGGAGGACCTTAGGAGGACATTGGGAAATTTCACCTTCTCAAACCAAACTGACGAATCTTGTAGAGACAATTCCCTGCATGCTGACTGGGCCTTGTTATGTGGGTAAATCCCTCTTATGGACAAGAGTGATCTCCCTAGTATCCTATGGATAGCTATAAACAAACATCCATTTGTAAATCATTTTCTCTAGATCGTTTGCAATTTATAATTATTATAGAGAAAGAAAGAGGATATGCTCATACCTTGAAATTTGACGTTCGGTGTAGCCTTTTATCCAGTCATTCCAAAGAGGCTTCTTCAGTAATGAGAACATGCAATCAAAGACAGAAAAAAGAATTAAAAGCACCTGAAACATATAATAATTCAGAACGGATAATCTAACTCAATGATAAATGAATCCAAGTATTGAATTATTCAAATAGACACAATAACAAATCAATGAGAAAATAACATCCATAAGTATCTTGTATGAAAAGAGTAAATTTACAACCTGTTGCCTTGATGTTGCACAAGTTCCTCCCGGGGTCTTAAACAGTCGTTCCTCCTTCAGATTGACAAGCCTTCCTCTCTCTGAACTAGCATGAAGTTATGGACATGAGTGTGTGATCATTCTCATACCAATAATGACTAGGATGAAGAGTATACTCTCTTGAGAATTTCTTCAGCAATTACCATATACAAGGTACCATTTAGACTGAAACATGAGCTCAATTTATAGGCAAATGGAGGTAGTTTAAGTTCCACAAAGAGAGCAATGGATTACTCTCATGAAGGGATCTGAGCTCCATATACCAAAGGATAAAATCAATGAGTGAAGGGATAGAGCTCCATGAGTGCAGGGATAAAGCTCGAACTGATGGCACCTCTAGAAGCTTCCAATTGGGAGAATATTCATCCAAGTGGGCTTCTAGAACTTAATTTTTCCTTTATTTTATTTTTTACGGGGGTTTGCAGGTTTTATAAGTAGAACGTGCAGGATATTCCACAAGCTATAGAGAAAATACCGGCGGATCCACATGAAAGAGCTAGGAAAAGTGCGGAGTTAGAATTTTAACGGTTTTAATCAGCTTTTCTCCAATTCTAAGACTTGGTTTAGGAACATTAGGGTTTTTAACCTCTAAGGGAACACAATATAGGTGATGGTGAACCTATATATACAATCAAATGTGATGGTGACAAAATAACGTGTAACAAGCTTCCATGTCATCACCATGTACTTGTTCTACAATTTAAAAAAAAATTGTTTGTTCTAAACGAAGATCAAAAAACTATAAATTCTTCATCCGAACATTCGACGAAACAAGTTGTGTTGGATTCTTGGAAATAGGACATCCGTAGTCATTCTAGTTTGGTGCAATTCCGAGCACTTTTAATTTGTAGAAAAAAAATTCCCCTAATCCAAATTTCGATCACACCTTCCCGCTGACATGCTTTTGGACCCAAAAAATTTGTTTATCTCATGAGAGTTGAA
Organism: Pinus albicaulis; assembly: GCA_034641835.2. NCBI lineage: Eukaryota > Viridiplantae > Streptophyta > Pinopsida > Pinales > Pinaceae > Pinus > Pinus albicaulis. Next base: position 479,947,872 of record CM076576.1, read on the forward strand.
TACTATTTTGTTTCCCAAGTTATATCATCTTGATTCTACTTGGATAAATTGCCATCAAAACCACTTCGGTTCACTAACATGCCTTGCTTTGAAAATGGCTTGGCTCTTCAACCATTGTTCTCCTTTTGCTGCTAGCCCAATCAAACACTTGTTGGCTACTTTCTAACTGCTATAACAACTTGTTGTACCAAATTGGTTCATCGGTGCTTGTAAAACTAACTGATTGATTTCCCATTAAGAATCGTGTTCCTCCATTGCAAAAACATGCATTCGATGCAAACTTATCGTTTGAAAACATGTTTCCAAATTAAGCCCATCTGAGTGAACTAAAAAAATGAGTTCCAACATTAGTAATAACAAGAGAATAAATGACCATTCTTATTCCTCCACAGTTCCAAAATCCACATCTGGAAAAATAAATTCACCATATCCTTCTCTTCTTGGCGTCGACACATAAAATGGTCTACAAAGGCTGCAAATTTTTTTGGCTGAAAATTCTTTGACATCTTGTCACAATCACAACATATTCAGATTGATGGTTGTTATTTGTATCTGAAAAAAAAATCTTGCAGGAAAAATAACTTGACGACATATCCTCTTGCTCCTTCAAAGAAACAAATTTCACATCATATGAACATCAACATGTACTCTTACATCTTCGTGTCAAAATTCATCGACCAACACAAGTCAACAAAACATGCCTCTTCAAATGATTCACTCTCAAGTCAAGCATAAGCATGTATAATAATTTGAAGATTCTTTTCCCCCAAAACAAAGAGTTTCACATTTCATGAAACACTTCTTCAACATATCCTTTTCATATTTGGAGACAAAATAAACTCTTCCAAGTCAATATGGCATGCATGAAACACACAATCGACCGACACAAGTCAAGACTTGTGCATGTGAAAATGGTCAACACTCTCAAGTTGAAAACATACATGTTAAACAAAGAAATCGACCAACATAAGTCAATTAATCATGCATGCTCAAGCACAATGAAACCATCAAAATTCTACTATTCATACACGCAAACTCTCATTCATGTATACAATTCTTCAACTCTCTCACAAATATAATCATGAGTACAAGAACCCCATTCATATGTACATGTACTTAACGAGCTGAAATGAACAAATTTTGCTGCAATAATAGTGAGTTAACATCACTCCACTTTCAAACACCTTCTTTGCATACACATGAAACATGCATTTAATTGGAAAAGAATGCATCAATCATCAAAATACATGCAAATCCTTAATTGTATAATAAATCTAACCATTTCTTACCAAACCATTTCAATGGAATTTCTTTCAGCTGCACATCATCATCATGTGAATCATCTTGACCCACATCAATTATGGAATATTCTTTTCCGTTCTTGCCATTCTCTTTCTCCACCTTCTTCAAATTTCATGGATGACTTGTTGGATACAAAGTCCAACACTTGTCTACAATATGACCTTCCTTGTGGAAATGAGTGCAAAATAATTGCATCTAATTTTCAACATGGTTTGCTTTGTTCAATGGACCTTTCGCTTCCTACCTCCTTTTCATTTAAAGTTTCCTGTGTATGGCTATCTTATTCCAACATCTTGAAACATTATGCTTATCTAAACCACAAAAGTAACATGCAAACTTTCTCTAAATATTATTTGATAATTGGCCATGTTTAACATAATCAAAAGCAACTTGATTAAAATCATATTTTTTATATTGAACATTCACCTTTGTCACCTTCTCGAGGAGCTGAATTTGATGAGGTAGTGTCTTTATTAAAAATACCAACAATGTATTCAAGTAATTTAGAGCTTTTAACATACTCTTGTTCTCCATTCTCATTAGATGCATGCTTATGAGCACGTTCTTGCAAATTGGGTGTAAAGATTTTGCATTCCTCATGAACACAATATTCACAAGCTTGAGGTAATGAACATGAAATGAAAGTCCTTCTTGGAACACCTTCATGTGCCTCCTTGGTTTTAGAGCTTTCTCCATCATTGTTTCCATGACCAAGACCCAAATACTTAGGCCTTTCCTCAACAACAATTGGCTCAACTATGTTTGTGCATGTTTTCCCAATCGTTTACGTTCATAGCCCATTTTCATAAATAATTTGGACCCTATTCCTCTAGTGTGTCTTTAAAAAGCACCTACACATTTATTTTGATAGGAAATTGAAGATAAAATTGAATTTAATACCACTTTTTCAAGCATATACATGGCTAAGGCTTCCTTGGCATCATGGAGCTGAGTCTCCATCTCATGCATCTTTTCAAGGTTTTCATTTTCAATATGGAGTTGAGTTGCCATCTCATTCATCTTGTTATCACACTCAAAATTTTCAAAAATTTTCTTGATAAGGTCACCATAAGTTTCATGTTATGTCATGTTGGGTCAAGTCTTTGATGTAGAATTTAACAAATCATGTTTATCATATGTAAAAAAAAACGGCCATGAGTCATGTCATGTCAGTCAACTACACTCCATGTCTTTTTGTTTTCACACTCTTTCCTTAAAATTAAAAAAGTGATCCACTTGCTAGTTAAGCACAGTTTCATAGTGAATTCAGTTCAATATAGGAAGATATCACTAGGAAACTACCTGATAATTTCGTAGCGAATATGAGGATTTCTCTGTTTTTTTACTTTTGAGAAGTTAACTTCAAGGGCCGTTTATGGGAAAATAGAGAATTATTTGAAGAAAATGATAGAGGTTATTGTCAAGCACATACTAGATAACATTAACCTCTTTCTCTTTTCTCAAAGGTGCTACAAATTTGGATATTGAGATATTTCTTTTGGCCCTATTTTTAGAATCCATAATTTTCCTCTTTTATACATGTTTTTAGAATGCAGATTCTGGATAGCTGGAGATGGTTTTCAAAAACACAAGAGAATTTTTTCTTTCAAACATACTTACCTACAAAAACATCCTTCAGTTTTGCAACATATATCAAGGATAGGGAGATAAGAGCTCGTCTCTGAACCCTATTTTTTCAGGAAAAACACGATCATTTTATTGATAAATAAACTTGATAAAGGTGAAAATGATGTTTTTTGAAGAGGGTAAGAGGCAACTTTTCATGATAATATTTCATTATCTCAATTTTCAGGCCTATATATGAAATTTCAAAGAAAGAGGAAGATTTTATATTTTTCAGCCATATAAGGTAGTTTTGTAGCGTGCTCCAGGTTTGAAGGCCAAAAAACTCTACGAAATTTCTGAAGATGATCTTTTGCCTTTAAATTCAGTTTTATGAAAACTGAGGGAATTTTTTTATTTTTTTTATTTAGCTCACTAGCCCTAAGGAAGATCCTCCAACAGTCAGAATGGTTAAAGGTTATGCAAAAGGTGGATATTTTTGTTTGCTACGAAATGAGCGCTACGAAATTTCTGTACATGACTATTTTAGCAGTCAACTTCAAGTTTGATTTATGACAAAATGAAAATTTATTTTGGCAATATAAAAAAGGTTTTTACTCGGTACAATTCCATATAAAAAAACCTCTCTCTGTTTATCCAAATTCATCACGGTTTGTAAATTATGAATTCATATTTGAAGCCTATTTTTCAAACTTTTCACTAACCAGATTTGTGAAAAAATTGTAAAAAATCAACTTGGAGAAGGTCCAACTCAGCATCCATGTGGCATAATGACACGTCAAAACTCTAGTACACTCATAAAATAATTTGGCTGAAGTTGATAAGGGTTATCAAATGGATTTGTTGAACTATTAATGAAAGAAGGGTGCTTTTTGTATTCAAACTCTATAAAACAGAAATATCCCTTGGAGGTCTCCAAGTGATGGAATCATGCTTGAAATAGGTCTCTGATGTGGAATTCAAAGCTATCAAGGTGGAAAATAATTTTTATGACTCCTCACTATATAAATGAGATAGTTTTAGAGTTATAAAAGGTTGGGAGATGGTTACTTGAGACTACTACTATTGTAATTTTTTATATCAGTAAATATAGATAGAATGTGTTTCTGCTTCGCATGATATTATTGGAATGTTTCAGTGAGCATATGTTTTATGTCTATTTTTATCTTACTACAATATCTTAAGGTTGAATTACTCAGAATTCATGTCACACATGCTTTGACTTCCTTTTAACATTGAGCTACTAAATATTTCTGAGTTAGTATTGTCCTTCCATTGAAATAGTAAAAGCCTCAACTTCCATAAGTAGATTCATTTGTCGTTAAGTTCCTTCTTACTAACTCCATGAGCCCAATGGTAGTGAAATCTATCCCATTTTTTCACCTAGAATAACATACACTAAAAAATTCACAGAGTTAGCCATATTTTTTAAGACCTAATTGAGTAAATCCTTTGATAATTTGAGAGAGCCCTCTCACGCTAAAGAGGCTAATATCCAGTCAAAATCTGGTTTGAAATAGTTACTCGAATTTGACCATTGAAGCAGCCCAACAAGACTCAATTTGGTGATAACATTTTGGCGTCATTGCCGGGGAGGAAGGTGTAAATTTTCCCTGGGCAGAACAACAAGGTTCATATTTGACTTTTGATGGTGAAAAAAGGCCAAACACATGAAGGTTGTACCATTCATCTGGCGACTCCATTGTTCAAGATGCCAAGCTTCAAATTTCAGAGTGACTTCACTGGGAATAATCTAGATTTTATAACATTCATGGTGATCCAATATGACAGGGTATGTGGAAAAGTCTTTATACAATGAAATGTTACAAAGTGTAAGGGATGAGTTATCAAAATTTCAGATAGTTAAACTTTATCTACAATAGTATTTCATTGTTTGAAATCCAGTCGACTCACACTTGAAAATATTTTTTTCTCTTGGTTTAGCTGCTAAAATATTAGAGAATGAAATTGAACTATTGGATGTTCAAATTGGATCATATGATTTCCAAGACCCTGAACAGTTCTTGGAAGGTCTTCCTCCTCCAATACAGGAGGAAATTGTTACACCATTTCACTTGCATATAGAGGAAAAATATGGTTATGAGCTTGAGAATTTTGATTTGGAATCAAGGTTTAGTATTAGTGAAGAAATTGAAAAGGATATATAGGATAAATTTTTCAGTGAGAGATTAAAAGGGATATAAATAAATTGTGTCTTTTATGATCCCATAGTTGATTACATGGAAGAGTTCTACAGTCCAAATTTTCAATTATTTTTTCACTATGAAAAACAGATCCATCTTCTCTTACCTTTATCATTTCATAATATAGTTTGCTTTTGGTTCAAGTGCAGTCAAGGGGTTCAAGTATCATATCAACTCATTGACTGGCTTTATTGGATGTTTCATGTTGCTTGAATCAAATATGAATATTGCAGCTGTCAAGGTAGGTATGAGCATGTGTGAATAAGCTCAAGTATACTAAGCATCATTTCAGTATGTATCGATTTGGATTTTCAACAGTAATCATAAAGCTTGAGCCTGAGGAGAAGGCCATAAGAGCTTGGCGAAGTTTTCATCAATTTTACAAAATTTTCAGTTCTTCAAGAGAGAGGCACTGGAACTACAAGTTCCTTGTTGTACCACAGGGGCACACCATCCAAAGTGGAGCCACTATTATCACACTCAAAATTTTCAGAATTTGTCTTCATAAGGTCAACCATAAGTTTCATGTTATGTTATGTTGGGTCAAGTCCTTGATGAAGAATTTATCAAATCATGTTTATCATATGTCAAAAAAAACCACCATGAGTCATGTCATGTCAGTCAACTACACTCCATGTCTTTTTTTTTTTCAAACTCATGCCTTAAAATTACAAAATTGAGCCACTTTCCAGTTAAACATAGTTTTTTAGTGGATTCAGTGCAAAAGAGGTAGATTTCGCTATGAAACTACCTAATAATCTCATAGCGAATATGAGGATTTCTCTCTTTTTTGACTTTTTAGCAGTCAACTTCAAGGGACGTTTCTAGGAAAATAGAGAAGTATTTTAAGAAACTGAGAGAATTTATTATGAAGACATATCAAGTAACATTAACCTCTTTCACATTTCTCAAAGGTGCTACAAATTGAGATAGTCAGAGATGTCTTTCGGCTCTATTTCTAAAAAGCAGAATTTTCCTGTTTTATACATGTTTTTAGAATGCATATTCTGGACAACTGGAGATGGTTTTCAAAAAACAAAGTGAGGTTTTTCTTCAAAACATACTGAACTACAAAATAATCCTTCAGGTTTTCAACATCTATCAATGATGGGGAGATAAGATCTTATCTCTGGACCCTATTTTTCAGAAAAAAAGAAGTCATTTTTTTTATAAAAAAACTTGCTAAAGGTGAAAATGATGTTTTTTGAAGAGGGTAAAAGGAAAGTATTCATGATCATATTTCATTATATCAGTTTTCATACCTACAGATGGAATTTGGAAGAAAAATGAGTATTTTTTAATTTTCAGCCATATCAAGTAGTTTCATAGTGTGCTCTAGGCTTGAAGGCCAAAAAATGCTACGAAATTTCTGAAGATGCTCTTTTCCCTTTAATTTAAGTTTTATGGAGAACTAGGGATGAAATTTTTTTTATTTAGCTCATTAGCCCCAAGGAAAATCCTCCGACAGTTAGAATGGTCAAAGGTTATGCAAAAGGTGGATTTTGGAGTTTGCTACGAAATGAGCGCTACGAAATTTCTGTACATGAATGTTTTTGCAGTCAACTTCAAGTTTTATTTCTGACCAAATGAGAAAGGATTTTGGAAATTTGAAAGAGGTTTTTATTTAACATAGGTCCATCTACAAAAAATTCTCTTAGTTTTTGCAAAATCATTAGGGTTTGGAAATTATACACTCATCTTTGAAGACTAGTTTTCAAAAATTTGACTAACAAGATTTGTGAAAAAATTGTAAAAAATTGACTTGTTGGAGGTCCATCTCAGCATTCAAGTGACATAATGACACATAAAAACTCTATTACACTCGTAAAATTATTTGGTTAAATTTGATAGGGTTTATAAATGGATTTGTTGAACTATTAATGAAAGAAGTGTCTTTTTTGAATTCAAACTATGCAAAACAAAAATATCCCTAGGAGGTCTTCAAGTGATGGAATCATGTTTGAAATAGGTCTGTGAGGTGGGAATTCGAAGCTAGAAAGGTGGAAATCAGTTGTATGATTCCTCACTTTATAAATGAGATATTTTTAGAGTTAGAAAGGGTTGGGAGATGGTTACTTGAGACTGCTACTATTGTAATTTCTAATGTGAGTAATATATATAGACTCTGTTTCGGCTTCACTTGAGATTCTTGGAATTTTCCAATGAGCTTATGTTTTATGTCTCCCTTTATCTTACTTACAGTATCTTGGGGCTGAGTTACTCAGAATTCATGTCACACATGATATGAATTCATTTTAACATTGAGCTACTGAATATTTCTGTGTTAGTATTGTCCTTCCATTGAAACAATAAAAGCCTTAGCTTCCACAAGTAGATTCATTTGTCACTAGATTCCTTATTACTCAGTACATGAGCCCAATGGTAGTGCAATATATCCCATTTTTTCACCTACAATCACATAAATTAAAATACTCACAGAGTTAGCCATCTTTTTTAAGAACTAATTGAGTAAATCCTTAAATAATTTGATAGAGCCCTCTCAGACTAAAGAGGCTAATCTTCAATCAAAAGCTGGTATGAAATAGTTACTCGAAGTTCACCATTGAATCAGCCCAATGGGACTCAATTTGGTGATAACACATGGAAATCAATACTTTGAAAGAATGATGTTGTAGTTTCTTGATTCTTGCTCCTCCTTACTTGCTTCCTCCTTCTTCTTACTTTCTTTTCTTTATTACTCCAATTCCAAAGTGATCCAAAAAACTTTTAGTGTCCAAGAGAGAGAGAGAGAGAGAGAGAGAGAATAATGAGAGAGCTCCACAAATGCACTGAAAAAAGGTACCAAGTGATCCTTGGAAGCATTCGTATAGAAGAGGCCTCTATTTTCCTAATTTTCCATTATTTTTCTTCGTTTTCCTCCTCACATGAAACTTGTGACCTTTCATCGCCTTTTTCACCTAATTTCCATTATTTTCATAAATAAATGTGCCAGATCTACCATTTAACTTTCCAAATCCTTTGCCTTTGACTTTGAAAATTTCCTTAACCATAATAAAGAAATTTAACACCCACTTTGATATTTTTCCAAACATTCAGCCTAGAAAAAGTGTCCGATGAACCATGGTAATTATTTTAACTTTAGTACATTGAATTTTGAACAGGTTTGCTACAATTTCATTCTCTCTCTTCTCTCTCAGTCTCCATGCTCCCCTTCTCTCTCTCCTCCCTCTCTATATACTTTTTTCCCTCTCTTTTCCCCAATCCACTCTCTCTCTATTTTGAATTACATATCTTTCGGTATTCATCTCTGCCTTCTTCCCTCCTTGTATCTATGTACCTCGTTGGATTGTCTCTACATCTCTCACTCGCTCATTATCTCACTCCTTATTTACCCCTTCACACACTTTCTCTCTCTCTCTCACTCTCACTCTCACTCTTTTTATCTGTTTTCTTCCCCCTCTCCCTCCTCTTTCCCCATCACCTTGATTCTCTCCATCCTCTCTCTGTCTATTCCATTAATTATCTTCCTCCTCGCATCTATCCATCCCTCTCTTGCTCTTCCAATTTTATATTCCCCCCTGCGACGTCTCTCATTTTTTCCCTCCATCCATACCTACCAACCACTCAATCTCACACACACTTCCATTCTTTCTCTATCCATACCTCACCCCTCAACCTTTCTCTCACAAAATCCTCCTTTAAATTTTGTTTGTCCCTCACTCACTCAACTACCTTCCTCTCTCTCAGTCCTCCTATCCTTCTCCCTCATCCCCCTCTTTATTCTTGCCCTCATATTCTTTCTCCACACATTTATCTCTCTATACATATCACATATTACCTCTCTATATCTCTCTCCCTTTCTCCCACTTTATCTCCAATCGAGTTCATATCTATCTCTCTTACTATCTCTATGTGTGTCTCTATCTTCAATGCACATTCTCTCCCTATATCTCCCGTCTCCATCATTGTATCTATATCCCTCTTCCTATCCTTCTCTCTCTATTTTCCCTGTCATTCCATTTTATATATCTATATCTCTCCCCTCTTCCCTCTATCTTCACACCCCATCTGTCTCTCTCTCCACCACCTCACTTTATCCTTCTCTCTCACTCTATTCCCATCACTCTCTCCATATCTTTTTCACCTATAACTCCCCCCCATCCCCCCCCGCCAAATACTTCTCCCTCTTCCCCCTTACTCCCTCCTTTTATCTCTAATTCTTTCCCTCACTTCCCCACTCCTACCCTCCATTACTCAACGCTTCTCAATAACAACCCCCCACCTCCCCTCTCTCCCTTCTCCATCTTTGACTCTATGTCCCTCCATTTATCTTTCTCTATCTCTTCATCCTTCACTCCAAGCCCATGTCTCATTCTATTTACACCTACTTCATATCTCTATCTCTCAATCTTCCACCTCCACTCTTTCCACCACTTTATTTTTCTCTGCCCTGACACATTCTCTCTCCCCTTAATTTCTCATCCCTCCCTCTCTCTCTCTCTTTTTCAAAATACTTCCTTCCCACCAAACCCCTCCACATTTGTCTCCCTTTTTCTCCCTATGTCAAACATAAATATCTCACTCCATCTCCCTTATCCACCCTCAAGCCTTCTCTCTCTCTCTCTCTCTCTCTCTCTCTCTCTCTCGCTCTCTCTCTCTCTCTCCTCATGAAATATTTCAAACAAATTCTACTTATAAATGTGAGTAGAGTTAGGTACCAATTATTATATATATTTTCACTTCACACTAAATACATGTGAAATGATTATTACTTACATTTTCTCTAGAGAAATAAGATATGCACAACCAATATAATTGTTCATTAAATTTTCCATCACAATTATTCAAATAATTAGCTAGTGGAATGAAGAAAGGTTGGGTATATATAGCATCCATGTGACATTATAGTGGTCATTGGATGGATATTAGAAAATCTACCTAAAACTCGGAGACAAAAATGATATGGTAACATACTAGTTAAACAAGAGAATCTATCAAAACATGTTATCCCTCTCTATATTTCAGAATCAAAATAAATACCTTTAATATTTGTCATTTATTATTTGGAATATGGTGAAAACAAGAATATAAGTATAGGTGTATACAAAGATTTAGAGAAAGATCAAAATAAATAATAAACTAATTAATATAAGGAGAAGCTACAAAATTAATGAAATATCTATAAATAACAACATTTTTAATCCAATATGTCTATTAAAATATTTAGGGATATTATTTATGCAGTGATATTTTAAGGAATCTCAATATCCTTCTAATAAACTTATTACACAAAACAATTTAGCTTTCTTTTTACCTAATTATGTAAGATCATTAGGTAGATATCAATATCAATGGACATTAAGTAGCATTAGAAAGAAGTCATATTATTATACGTTTCTATATTTCCATTAGATATTCATATTGCATATTTCCATTACTTATTCCTAACATTTTTTAGAATCTAATCCATTTGAAATCTATTTGTAGGCTTCCCCTTACAATTAATCATTTGTTAAATTTAATTTACAATACTAAATTTCACATATAATTTTAGTATATAATTTTAAAATAGTGCTTTATTTGATGTTTTACTAATATTCTATAGATGGAAACTTATTATAAATTGGGGTGTGAACATAATTCCCAGGTCTATGTTTATTGTAAATAATTTCTTATAAACATGTGTTCCTAATTTCAAGAGAATTTGTTTTTGGTTGATACTACATATATTCCTATTTTGGATATATATATATATATATTTATATAAGATATATTTCAACATATATAAATAGTGTGACAATTATTTAAAATTGGGTTCGTAATAGTTGATAACTCTCTTTTACTGTAGTTTATTTTGGAAAAGGAATTTGGAAATTTTTTAGCCTTTGCAACTCATTTAAATCCCCTAGTATGAATGGCTTCTCATCTCACATCTATCAAAAGTGTTTGCGCATTATCAATTTTGATTTATGTAGGATGGTTGATTTTGTTGATCCTCATGCAAAATATGATGGGGAATAAATTCATCCATTTTATATTTTCTTCTCAAAGAGGTAAAACCTTTCTCCTTTAAAATATTGTACCAATTTCTCCATGTAATATTTCTTCTAAAATAATTTTTGATATTTTAGCTTTCTTTTTTAAAATCCCTTTCTTCCCAGATCTATATTTTTCAATAAATGGGGATTTGTGAACCGAAGAGAAATAGTGGAAAATATAGTATTCATATAACATGATATTCAATTTAGTAAAAGTATGGGAGCCAAGTGGATAATCATTGTGTTGGATGTACAAAATCCATTCGATAAGGTGAAAATTTCATTATTCTATGAGGATGCTCTAATATTTGCTTTCAATTTGAAACTAACCAAGTGTATTGTTGTGTGGATTAATACCCGTTGCATTTCCCATCTTATGAATGGAAGGTTGGTGGGGATTTCTACAGCTTCCTTGGGGTTTAAAAAGGGATTTCCATGATCCCCCATCCTCAAAATTCCAATGGAACATTTTTTAGTAAAAAAAATTGGATTTAAAAGTTGAATTGAATTCCCTGTAGCCATAAAATTTAAAATTTATTGGAGGGTTCGAAAGTATCATTAAGAATTTGTAGATGATACTTTGTTAATAGGATGATGCCTCTTTTGTCATTTCTAAAATATTTAAATTTTTTTTGGAATAATTTGTTTCATTTTCTTGGGATATCGTAAACAACGGGAATAACCACCTTTTCTTCTTGGAATAATAATCAAACTTAAAAGGGATCTTATGTGTTCAATTAGATTCTTGGTGCTATAAAATAGGATATATTTTGAATTCCAATCACCCTCACTCATCCCATTCTCTTTCGTACAAATTTAAACAAAAATTTAAAAAATTGTCGAAGAATTGGATTAATCCGGTTAGAAGGGTTGTTTCAATGTCATTTGAATTATTTACTCTAATGTTATATAAATTCACAACACTTCTTGCTCCCATAGCAGTCATAGAGGCCATGACCAAGGAAATTACAAAATTTTATGGTGGGGAACTAAATGTAATTTTAAGTGCTACCATATGATCGATTGGGATTTGGAATCAATCCAAAGGTGCATGGGGGTTAGGGAATCTAAGAACCTAAGATCAGAAATCTAGCCATGGGAGAAAAAACATGTGGATACCTTTGACGATACAATATGACTTGTGGAAACATGTTTTTCATAACAAACAATTTGCAAGGGAAAGGGACCAATGTGTAGACTAACCACTTCAACCTATGATGCCTCTCAATATTATCTGTGATTTATTTACAAAATTCACAATAAACATGAGTTCCTAGGAATGGCATGCAAAGCAATATTTTTTCCAACAATGTATTGGGATTCTCTCCTATCATATCTCACTCTTAGCTTCATTTTATAACAAGATGGCTAGTGGAAAAAATACATTTATTGTGTTTGATATATCCTCTTGGTCAAAGGATGGGGTCTCAAATGGCTATGATTTTTGGTCAATCACTCTACATCTAATGGGGTTAGCATGTATACATCAACCACATCTTTTCAGGTGTTCTCTTAACTACATATAAAAGGAATAAAATAAATTTTGGGCTATCAAAAAGTATATCTTAAATACTGATATTGTTTCCTTGTTTTTCCTTCTAGAGCTGCATAAAAGGAAAAAATTTCAAAGTGTATTTGGAATTTGGATGAGACACTAAAGCTCAATAATTTCCATTAGAATCTAATCCACGATATTCCTCACAAAAAATCATTTAACAAAGATGTAGGTGTACCCTATAGTTTCGTACCATGTATGATGAGTGGAGAACTAATATCTCATCGTTATTGGAATGTAGACTCACAAAGTTAGCACAAGAATTCTCCATTTGAGCACTATCTCATTATACAATCCAGCCTAAAAAGTATCACCTATATTTTCAATACGTGGGAAGAATGTTATATGAGGAATTTAAAGGGAAATCATTCTTCAAATGGTTTTTTTTTTTATCTTGAAATATTTATTTTCTATGATATTTGTTTTAGAGTAAATTGAGCCATATTCAAGGAGAAACTATCACCACACAAAGAAGTATCTTCTAGCTATTGCTATTTTCATTTTGCGTGGAGGATTTTGATACAAATCACCTACATTGGTTTTCATCCAAACATAAAAAAGAATAGTGGTTGGAATCTCTACGTTTGAAAAATGCCCATTTTGTAGTTATACCTCACCCAACTAGTTAATGCTTAAGAATGACTCCTCAGTATTTTGTTCACTAGGTCTCCTTACAAAATGATGTTTCTTTGTGATTTAATATAGATTTAAAAAAAAATATCCTACGGGTGATATGATTTCATGGGTGATCTGATTTATCACCGCAAAATACAAGAAAAAGTACTTTATGATTATGGTTTACTATATAGTTCACATAATAATAAAAAAAATTATTGTATTTGTCAAGGTTTAATCAAATTTTTAAGATTAACAACAAGAGGATTATAATTGTGGGAGGCTCCCATATAAGAATTCAACATATTAAAATAGCCTCTCAAGTTAGAGGATATGGAGTTATCGATTATTCTTAGGGTGATTATGTTTATCTGTGTATACTTATATAACTACTTCCCATTTAATTAGCTATGTTAGATAAATAAGGATATTGAACTATATGCTAACAAGATATCGATGTTTGGTCAAGGTGCCCTCTTGGTCAATGATAGGAAAGTTCATTTCCCCAGCACTAACAATGTTAATTTAGTGAGGGTAGTGAAAGCATGTTCCTTTACAACATGTTTGAATACATGCAATAATGCCCTATGGGGTATTAAACATAGAGGGGATTAAAGCCCAAGTCAATCACTTGATTGTGATCCATAGGATATACAGAATTTTTTATAGTAAAGAAAGTTTAGTCGAGATATGTAGTTGGAGGATTTCAACTTATGTTCCGCAGGGGTTAAAGGAGGAATTTCAATCATGTTTTCTTTGGGTGTTGGAAGTAGAGGACATAGAAGCATCCTTTCCATTGGTGGGGAAGGCGTGCTTTCATTCAGTTGGATTTGTTTTTACCTAGCATGTAATAAAATTCATTATTTTAATATGTAGATGTGGGTATTCATTTTTGGAACAGAGGATGTACAATTATGGTTGCGTATGTTGGTTAAGCATGAGACAATTGCGATGATTTTTATCTTGACAATCCATGTTTCATTTTCATGCTTGAAACCTTATCCACATTTCACCCTTTACGCGTCGATGAGGAATAATTGCAGTGCCTCCCTATCATTTTAGTTCATAATTGGTAAGCTTTTCTAGCACCTTCCATCTCTTAATTTTTCTTTTGGATTGTTTGTTTTTCATATTATCTAGGAAGTTTTACTTACTTGGGTCTATGTGTGTCAAATTGTCATCAACGAGCATTCAATAACGATTTCCCAAATTCTTTCTCTATGGAATATTTCTAATTTCACTAGTGGAGGTGATATGTGTCTCTCTACTAGATTTGATCTATTTGTCATGGGATAGAGCGGGAGGAGAGATTGGAAAGTAGTTCCAACTTCAATTTTAGGTTGCTATTTCGACTATTTTATTGTTAAATCATATGCAATGTATATAGACTCATTCGTTGGAAACAAATATTCTTCAAATTTACGTGGGGCGTAACCAACGAATATCTTCCCTTTCCTCAACTATGGAAATCTTAATAGACCACTAACACCAAATAAAGTGGACATTGTGTCGCCTCAAAAGGAAAATTATTGTTTTATAGCAGGAGCTAGATCAAGGCCAATAGGGCTCGTTTCCATCTGATAATTTTGTGAGTAAAGCATATATTTGGTTCCTTGATCTTATTCCCCTATTAGCCCTGAATCGAGGAATTCCTCGCATCTTAGTCATAGATATGAAACATCAATATATATATTATAACTCATTTTTTTTTCATTTTGGTTGTACTATTATTGGGTGTTTGTTGTATTCTTTCCATGCATCATGGGATCCGAGGGAGCGCCCCAAGATTTTTTCTTATTTTATGCCGACACAATAATAGTTGGATGGACCCAAGGATAGGGGGTAGACGCAAAGATGGAAACAAGGCCTACCCATGGGTTTGTGCATGGTTTTCACACATCATTTTTACGCACAATAGTTTTTTCCCATGGTATTTATAGATCCGGTCAAGGCAACTACAATTATGTTCTATTCTAGAGTTATTCGATTAGGGTTTATGAATGCTTCAACATGTATATATATGTATTGTAACATTGAAAAGAATATAATAAAAAATCAATCTATATTCCAAGTTTTGGGATTCAGAGAAAAATCTATGTGGACATCTTTATGTGTTCACTGATGTATATTTTTTTGTTTTAAGAATTCATATATGGGAAATTTATGTACAAGGTTAAAACCTTAAACCATAAGATTTATAGATAAAAGCCATGAGGGAAAATAGAGACGGATATAATATTTGAATTTTAATCTTAGCTTAAAAAGGAATTTTTTTTTTGTAACCAATAAAATATGAGCTCTCGCTCTATTTATTAATTTTGTATCATTTCATTTTTATGCATAAGTTTTAATTTAAAAAAATATCATTATTGTTAAAAAAATAAATAAAAATAAATAGAATAGATTTGTAATGAGTAATATTATAAATATAAACAAACTAGTTAATTGAATCTCATGGTCAAAGAATAGATTTAAAAGATCTATCACTATAATAATTCTGCATTATTTCTATGACTAATTGAAAGCTAACAATTGAGATTCCGTCATTATACATATCAATTTGAAGAGAATTGGAACCGGGAAAAAATAATAATTGATTGACCTTTATATAATTTTTTTCAAAAGAATTAGAGCAAGGAAATAATAATAATAATTAATTGGCCTCTCAAGCGATGGGGGAGATATTTAAATAAATAATATTTTAAAATTAAATTAGATTTGACCATTTATAATATGAATATTCCATAATCATGGATCACCCAATTATAATTATAATTATAATTATTATAATTACTATTATAATTATAATTATTAAAATAACAATTATAATTATAATTATTAAAATAACTATTGTTATTTAAATATCTTTCCTAAAATTGAGAAATAAAACTCACTCATGATTAAGATTGAAAAGAAGTTCTCAAATTTAAAGAAAAATAATTTAATGTGTATGGTAATATAAAGTGGTGAATTATATAATTCTCTCCGACATGTGTACCAAATATCTTATATTTCTATGATACCATAAAGTAAATAGACATCATCTAGAAGGAGTGTAGAGTAACCTATATATTACCCACTTCTAAGTTTACATGGTTTTGCAATCTTTTGCAAGTCACTTTTCTTTGTAAAGTCATAATTTATTACCATAGATTTTTCACATATGTTATTACCATAGTTTTTTTCGCAACAAGGTTTAATAATGTGAATAAATTGATCATCCATGTATTAACATCTTATTAAAAAAACTAATATATTTAAACAACGTAGTTTGAGTGTCAATGACATATAATGATTGATATTTTCTCAATATCAATCATTGTTGAATATAATTGAAGTGGAATTCATATATCATTGTTGAATATAATTGATGTGGAATTCATATTTGAGCGGTGCAAGATTAATTTGTAATACATTTTAAATTGATAACACCGCCATTGCTTTAACTTGTTTTCAGAAATAAATCGCATTCGCAATCGCAAAATAATAAATTTTATACTAGCCTTCAAACGTAAGTGTAAAAAAAAAGAAAAGAACTTGTAATTGACATAAGCTTTACTGCTTATTTTTTAAATACATAAAAGTGTGATGTTGTGTTCAACCCTTGTTTCATTTAATAAATGATTGACAAGAGACATTTATATTGTGAAAAAGAAATGGCTTTGAAATAAACATTATAGAGTTCTGTATTAAATTATGGAGGAGAAGTGTTTTATAAGATCATCATTCATATGATATAAGCGGGATAAATATCAGGTTTATGATGATGATGGTTAATGTCCACTCAAACATAATAATAATTATAGTAATTTTATTTTGAGCAATTTAAAATTAAAATGTTAAGTTATTATATATATCTATAGTTTTTAAAATTAATAATAAATATTAAAATTTTAATTATAACCTACTCTTATTTCTTTTTCCCAATCATTCAAAATAACCCCAAGGAAATAAATTGAATTTATTATTAATATAAGTAAAGTTTTTTTAATAATATTTTTAATGTCATATTACGACATCTCAATAACATAAATGTTATAGATTCGTTTTCTTTCTAACCTTCTTTGACTTTTAACCATTACAACCCCCACCTTATTTTACGACAGTACGCTATATGAAAAGATCGACATAGTAGGTGCGCGTGGAATTATGTCCTGAGGTCATGATAAAATATATTATGTATTTAGGCGTATAAGGTGTGAAACGCATCATAAAAACAATACGAGGTAGGGGAGTATCGTCACGTCATGATATAGAATTTAATGTGAATCCTTGGTTATCAAGTCAAGTAAAATATTAAAATGGGATTAAATTGATAAAATTTATAATAATAATATAAATAAAAAATTATATGAGACACTTAATTATACTAATATATCTTTTATTATTAAAAATAATAATAAATAAAAAAGTCAAGAGAGATTGAAGATTATTAACTAGATTTTTTTATGAATTTTAAAATCTTTTGAAATTGATGAATTTAAGATGAGATAAGTCATAATATTTTTATAATATTATTTTTATTTTATTTGATCTGGTTTTATTTTATTTATAAAAAAAATATTTTATTTTTTTTATTGCATTTTTTTATAAGAATTATTTATTAATGTTGTAATTCCTTAAATGAACATGAATAGTTTGAGAGGGTTTATTCATTAAGAACATGTCTTCATTTTTAGAGGTTAGAATGTGAAGAAACACAATTCCATAAAATTAGAGATAAAGTTGTTGCATGAATTATATATCCTCATAGAAAACATTAAATAATAATTTCATGTTTATAGTTAGTGTTGATTATCTTTATTATGAATTAAGAAATAAATTATAACAACTTTTACTATCCTTTCAAAAAAACCATATTATTATAATTAAATAATATACTTTAATTCTTAAGTTTTTTTTGAAATATTTAAATATGTTAATCATACACATGTTCAATTAGATCGACCATTATAAATACCATCGTTTAGAACTTATTTCTATACAATTCTATGCATATCCCCTCGGTAGTCTTAGGTGGGACACCTAATCATAGTGTTCATTATATCTCAATGTAATTGAAAGAATAAGATATTAGCATTTGCTATTTTGATATATTTTTATTTTAGTATCAATAAAAATAAAAATAAAAATAAAACAAGAGAGTGTATATTATCAATTAAACTTTTAAAATTAAAAGTGATAAGTGATAAGCTATAAAATTTTCATAATATTCTTATATTATATTATATTATATTTCATGTTATAAGAAAAATATAATATTAAATAATTATTTATTAATATTTTAATTAATTAAATGAACATGTATATGTTGAATAGGTTTATTAGTTACGAATATATTTTTATTATTAAAATATTAGAATATCAAATTCTAAAGAAAAGTTAAAATAATATATTTTAATAGAAAATATCAATAAAATTATTGCATGAATGTTACACCTTTGTAGACACTATTAACTAATAATTCAACTTTAATCACAAATACTAGTTAGGGATGATTATCAGTGTTATCAAATATTAAATAAAATTATAAATAATAGTTAGTGATGATTATTATCGTTAGTATTATTATAATTAAATAATATACGACACTATTAAGTTTTTTAAATAACTAAATGTGTTCAATTAAGCTCATCATTATAAAGAGAATAGTTTAGAACTTATTTCAATAAAATTTCATGCATATTTGCTTGTTAGTCTTGATTTGGATTGTCAAATCTCAATATTCATTGTGCCTACAAGAGTATTCTATAACCGAGTATGAAGAGATGTGTATGTATGTCACATCTCCAACAAAACAATAAAACAAAATAAGAAAATTAATGTCGACCCAAATTAAAAATGAAAATTGGCATATAGATTTAAAAAAAAAAAACTAAAATACAATTCAACAAAAAAATTAAAAAATGTCACTCAAAAATATTTTAATATTTATTTTAACTAAATATTTGTAAAAGAAATCTTTAAAAGGAAAAACTATATCTTATGGATATATTAAAATCTTTAAAGTCATAAATATTTCCATGAGAAAGTTGTAATATTTGAAAATGTTAATTTGATGTAGTATTATTAAAAATGTGTTATCATGCAATTTATAAAATATCACTAAATCTAATATTAAAATATTAATATTTATATTAATAGAATTAATAGTTTTGGCTTAATGATTTGAGGAAATGTTTGCATTTTGAGGGATTTTATCCCTCTTGGAGCATGATATATTCAAAGTTAAATGGATCTAGTTATATCTCAAATATGAATGTAATTGAAAGCATAAAATATAATATTTTTCCTATTTTGATGTACTTTAGTATCAATAATTATTCTATTTAGCAATTATCTATGAATTGTATGTTATTTTTTTACAAGAATAAGAAAATTTTGACCATCAATTTCATAAGTGACACAATGGCCATCTTAACAACATGTGTAGGTGGCTAGGCCATGAAATGTGTTCCTTTCCAACTTTTGCTAAATTCCTTCAACATCTATAAATTGTATTTGATATATGAAATTTAGAAATTCATAAGAGTTTTTTTGTGTGTAAATTCGTCACTAGATTCTTATTGGTTGCAAAATATGGTTTACAAATGATCAAAATTTACATTTCCATAGAAGAAACATGTTGCCTATAACTCCACTCACATTATTTGACTGTAACTATGGACAACAAGATTAGATAACACTAGAGAGATGGCTCTTAAAGAGTAGAGAATTTGGCTTACTACATCACCTACATACTTAGTCCATCATATTATAAAAAAACAAATTACCATAAGGATGATATTAAAAACAAAACAATAACACTGTGTTATTGTCAAATACCATATATGTAATATAAGAGACAAAATTATCCGAAAATAAACGAGACAATTCTGACAAAAAGAGTCTGCCTTTGAACTTATGTTGGACTTCTTAGTCCAGGATTATCACTCGAGAGGATGCAGATGAGTTGACTTGAAGAGTTTCTTGTGTTGGTGAATTGACGACCACAGGTCTATCTTGTTGTTCATTTGAATTAGTGTCATAATTTCAGACTATATAGTGTTCGATGCTCGACAAACGAGCAACTATGTCATTCAAGTTATACCTAATGTCTATGATGATTCACTTCGTGCCTTCTTTACCTTCAAAGAGTTTTTAATTTCCTATCGCCTTATCTCTTATAAACATACTCAGTAGAGTTTCCATTTGATGGTGGCGAATAATGCAATGTAGGAAATGGATCCTTCGCCTACAAAACTTCCCTAGATCGGGGATCCATTCAAGACTGGTAATTCCAATGTCCATGTGTGAAGAGTAGGCCCAATCACCAAATTCCTATGCCTCTAACTAAGAATTTCTTTGCGAACTTCTAGAGGCACTGCATAAAAAAAGGTTAGCAATAGATTCCAAAACAAATAGTCTCCTATAACAAGAGGAGGAGGGCCTCGAGGAGCCTTCGATGCTACTTTAGGCTTCTAACCTTGGTTCCATTGGAATACATTTCCTCGAGTACAAGATCGTACTATGTGTGACTAGATGACTCTCTATAGAGAATCTAAAGGTGTAATATTATGAAAAGAAACAACAATGACATTTAAGACAAGAAAAACTAAGGACCACACTCTGTGAGGATATATGAATTTGAATTACCCATTTAAAACCATATTGAAAAGGTACATGTGCACCAAAATCCACCAACCAATATTGGATAATGGAAATAAATCCCTTATGGGAACAAGTTCTTAGGAGCCGCCGAAGGGAGGACTATGATGAGATCGAAGGAAGAACATGACTCAAAGTTATGAATAAATAGTACAAAAGATATTGACCTATTAGAAGGTTAACAAAATTGATATGAGACCGTTTTTTTTCTAGATAATTAGCAACTGATAGTAATACGAAGTCTGCAAACTTGCGCAACAAATGTCGACCTAAATGTGTAATGATAATTTTCATCCAACCGAAAACAATAATTGGAATATCTAACCCTAGCAGAAATGGCCCAAGATGCCAAAAGTAAGGACCGAGCGACCAACAAAAGAGAGTAACAAATCAATAATGACATTGTGGATGAAATTAAGACCTACTAATTTTCTGAACAAACCCGAAATTCTACACCAGAATAGAGCATATCCAAGAGCCAACTTGGAAATAAAAATAAACATAATAGGGAACAATACCTCCAGTGTGCCACATTCATAACATAAGATATATCACCCTTAACCAACTTTGTGAGATGTTTTCCTCGCTATAAAATTGTATATTGGTTTCTTAGAGCGTTTTAAGATGCCCAACTCTTCATCACCCTACAAAATTTACCATGCAATTATATTGTATCTGACACGTGAGAGATGAGTCCCTTGGTAGTCAAATGTGCCCTATGCAACATCCTAGTTCCATTGGGAGTCTAAGAAACATTATTTGCTCATTAATGAGCATTCTAATCTTATCAAATGAAAATGCAAAAGCCTTCAATCTGGCCTATGTAGGAATACCCATGTTTGAACGAGAATTATACTCCATGCAAGGACAGATATGCCATGGGCTATGCATTTAATCTGCATGAAGATGGCCATATGGAGATCTCAGAGCAGGCTACTCTCTTGCCCCCCAAGTGTAATATTGTACATCAAGCTTGAGGTTTGCCACCTTATTAGCCACTTGTGTATTGCACATGCTCCTAATTACTTTTCTACTGGGGAAAATTCGTTGGCACTAATTCCCGGAGCCGAATAGAGGTAAGCCGTAATGCCATGTCACCAGAGTTAGAAAGAAGTTGGGTTACTTAACCAATAACAACCCATTAGGGAGAAATTCATAAAAGTTATCTTCAACTTTATTTATAACCATATAACTTCTCATAATTATATAACATAATAATTTTTTTTAATAAGATACTAAGTCATTAACCTTAACAAAAAAAATTGATTATATATATATATATAATTGTTGGATTGATTTTTTAAAATTAATTTTGAAATATCTTTACACATTGAGTTTAATTTTTTTTAATGCAACAAATAAAATTATATATATATATAATTTAGTATTAAATAATATGTAGCGTGAATGATCGATTATTCATGAGCTTATACTCGAGTGTATTATACCAATCACATATTCTACAAAATTTCGAATATATTCTCCATATCATCAATCGATCTGTATACTCTGTTTGGGTTAATACCATTCGATAAGATAATGGGATTAGGTACATAGGTGCATCAATCAACATCTCTGTTGAAAGATAGATCGATCGATTGACTTGTAAGACTCTTTAGGGTAGTGTGAAATTCACGTTCCAATGTTTTGAAAGAAATATTATTCATTTTATATTTGGGTGATATAGGATAGATATAGAAAAATGGGAGTAAAATTTATTTAAATTTAGAAATTTTAGTTAATTTTAAAACTCTTTAAAATGCAAATTATGAAATGTTTAGGGATGTGTTTATAAAAATAAAAATATGTTTGTAAAAATATTTAAATTTCTAATAATTTTATATAAGATTTATGAAATTTTAGCAAAAACATAAAAAAAAATTAACACACTTACAAATATTAATCTTTAAAATTTTCCCTATGATAAAACTCATTAATATATACAATATTTTGTATTATAGCCAATATTTTGAAATATATATAAGCAGAGATGTGCAAAGCATTATAATGAAGAATATTAGCTCAAGGCTGCCAAAGAATAAAACGCTTATAGAAAAACAAAAATAACCATATATATATATTAATATATATATATAAATTAGTGTCCCGGGTTGGTGGACCAACCATCACATGATTGATTAAGATTGAACAATGATGGACTGCAACATTTACCTATAACATATTCCGTCAATATAGTAATATACGCGGGCGATGACCACTTACAAGTGCGTGCCTCCCCTGCCCTAATATGGATATCCGTATGAGTGGGCATTATTGGTTGCCTTTTAGCATGATATAGGTGATAAGTTTCTCATCTTCCTCGCCCTCAAATGTCCGCCGCTGACGAGAACATGTCTCCGCTCAGCCACCCGAGGAAGATGAGAATTATCACCTATATCATGAAAAACAGCCTGTTGAATTTGAACTGCAACTTCAAATATGCAACGGGAATCAGGAGATGCGTTTGGCTGGTAATTATTTAGTCAAGGCCCCGTTCCCATTTTCGTTTCAACTCTGATGAATTCAATTGAATACTAATTTTTATAGTCTGTTTAATTCTATATTTCAATAATTGAATTTGATATACAGTATCCGCCGGTTCTTCTAGTTTCAATCAAATCTAGTTTAGCGACATCTCCAGGGTTTCAATTGTTTTCCTGCATCACATGGTCGTAATTCAGCAGCGGTATCTTCCGCTGAGAGACCCAACAACGAATTCACCAGGTTGTAATTTGATTGCAATATGTTGCTATGCTTTTATTGGCTAATCAATGCCTTATGATGTATCTCCTTTCTCCATGTGGATTTTTGGCAGTGTTGAGCTCTCTGCAGGGCTAAATTACAGGTCTTGTGGTCTTGATTTTTCTAGTTTGATGCCTTCGATGAGTTCCCTGAGCTCTGTGCGCGGTTCCCTCTTGTTTATTCAGATTGTGGTGATCGAAGAATGGCATCTCCTATGCCCTTTGCCCTTTGTTTCTGTGGTGTCTACGTCAAGCATTGGTTGGTTGCATTTTGACTTCGTTCCGAAGCAGCGAGTTTCACAGTGAAGCTGTCATTCCATAATGATGATGAGCATTTCTTCCTCACAAAGATTTCCTAAGTCCAGTGCAAGCTTTCTGGCCTTTACCCTCCGGTAATTCCATTGGAAATTCCATACGTGGTGTTAGGGTTTATGACTTTCGGGATTTTTGGAATGTTTTAAGGTTTTTGTTTTTATTTTTTATTTATTTTTGGGAGTGTATCACCTCTGAAATTTTAATTCTTACTCTGGGATTCTTAATTACAGGTTTGGAAGTTTATCAATACCTACTTATTTTATTTTGGTGTAAGGGCAAACTTCTTCATAGTATCAGAGCTTGGATGGGAGGTTCTATTCCCAAAGCTTCTTCTGAGAAGAGGTCTTGATTCCCATAACTACCTTTGACTTTGAGACGGGTGTTGATTCCCACAAGCTGTTTGAGGAGGTGTTGGCTAATTCCCACCCTGAAGGGGGTTGGGCTGTTCGGCAGTTGGAGTGTAAAACCTCTTCACTTCTTCATGCCTGGACCACTCTGCGCTGGTTTTGGGTTTCCCAGATCACCTTATTTCAATTCAGGACTTTGGTCCACCACTTCTATAATTCTCGCTTCTCGTTTAAGTTCTTGGTTAGCTTTTTTCATTTGGATTCCATCGAATTTAAGATGGATGAGCCCTGGGCATTATATATTTTAAGGATAATTGAGCCATGGACAATGAGGATTTTAGATAAATTCATGGAGTTGTTCATTAAAATGGGGAGATTAGCTGAACCAACAGCAGCAGCTTTTGTGGTATTTTCTTCAAAAATTTATATATTACAAGCCGGGAATTGAGTCACTAAAACAAAATGCGGTAGGCTTCAAAACTTAATTCTCACTCAGCTATTTGAAACACTCTCTGTGATATTTAATAACCGAGGAATAAAAAATGCAGTAGGTTTGACAGCTTAATTCTCCCCCGCTAATGGAAAAACTCTGCATGATTTCTAATAAGCCGGCAATAAATATTTCAATTGAAGTAGTGTTAAGGGAGAACCAAACAGTTTACCAACTTCATTATCCCATGAAAAAGGAAAATTCAACGTCCCTCAATCTAACGAGTGATGAGCTGAATGAAGAAGAAGGTGTTCATCTATCTATGCTACCAGTAGTATTCGTTATGAATAAATGTGTTAAATAGAGCAGTTGTACGACAACATGGAATTCCTTTCTAGTTGTGACTTTTGAGCTTCCATATTTATGCTTATGAAGATGTTTAGTCTTTTGTAAACTCAAAAAAAATCTGTGAGTTGTAGTTCGGTTCTAGCTTTCGAGGAGCGTTTTTTAAATGAATATATTTCATAGTCGTGACAAGAGTTTGTTTATAAATTAAAATATAAATTATATGGAAAATTGAAAGAGAGAACCAGATGATAATAGGTGATTATCTCTGGGAAGGATTTGATAAAGGAATTTCCTTTCTTACGGATTCATTCAGTGAAGAATCCAGCATCAATCGATGGAAGAATTGTCTTGGTAACCTAAAATTGCAATCAATTTAGAAAATTATTACAACATTACAAAAATTTTAAATCAAGCAGGTTTAGATCGAAACTTTTTAAGAGAACACGAGGACGCAAGATGGAAAAAGAATAAGACGTTAAAAGAATAAGAGAGGGAAAGAGTTTGATGGTAGTAATATATATATATATATATATATATATATATATATATATATATATATATTTATTTATTTATTTATTTAAATTTGGGTGGAAATGGAACTAGAATCAATGAAAAAGTTAAATAATTCTAATATGGAAAATTTTTAATTTAAAAAAATGGGAATTTTAGGGAATGCTAGGGTTAAACAATAACATTAGTTTAAGTCAATGTTTGTAGTCAAAGTTTAGAGGAGTAGACTATTGATTTCATTTTTTATATATTTAAATTTGTATGGCTTATGTTAATGATAAGAGAAAATAAAGGCGTAAGAAATAAATTTATAAGTATTGACACAATTTAAATTGATGGTGTTATGGTAGTTTAGGTAAAATTGATTTGGTCACAGAGTTATAGAGCGTCATGCTTTAGTAAGCCATAGTTTTTATTATGGTATTTTATTGTAATATTTCTTATTTTTATACTTTAAATGAAAGCAAATAACTTAGTGGAGTTCTTCCTCAACATTTCCATGTTAACAGTGTAAGATTACTCTATTAGAAGAGAATGGACCCACTAATGAGAAACATGTAGCAAGAATAAGAACTTCACTTCTAGCTCTAGACTACAAGATCAAGGTGAAATTGGAGTAATGTTAACTACTTTTGGCTAGGAATAATATATATATATTTCAAATTTCATTCTATGGAAAAGGTTTAGATAGTAAAATATGGCGTTTATGAGTTGCTAATTTTTTATGTGTTGTTATTGGTTTATTTCTCTCTTTTTTTCCACTCCTAAGTTGTTGATTACACAAATAATAACTGCGAAATAAAAAAATTCATGTTAAAACCCGTCATGAAACAATTTTTAGATGAGGAGAGATCTCAAAGCTTATCCTTTCATTTTGTGCTTAGAGATTTAGCTCATTTACGATTAATTGGACAACATAGACGAACTCAATTAGTAACTTCTAAATGACTTCCATTTTGAGGAAACTTTAAAAATCCATAAAATTTTTCTTTTGTTCCTTTTGGTGATTGTATATTTTTTTTAGCCATTAGGTTTAAGTATATAGAAAAATTTATTAATTTATGTAAAAATTAATATTGCATTACGGAGGATGTATTGTTTAATTCTAAAATTCAGGTAGACAACATTGTAGGGCTCTCACCTATGATTAAGTCTTTATTTTCTGTCTCCTCTAATATAGTATTCGACCAAGATATTGAACTCCTTCCTTAAACTACTGCACAACAAGGATAAACTCTGAAGACCATTGGAAAATCGTCTCACCTTTCTTTCACAAAACCCATTGCTCAATTTGGGTCATGAAACCATATTCACTCTAAATTCTTGCACTGAGGACTATCAATTATACTCATGTTACCTATCACATATAGTGAGGGGTTGTTTTCTCTTGTGGACCCCGTGAAATTTTGTTAAAGTTGTCAACTTAGTGAGATCTATGACATAGGTGGATTCTACGTGGGATCCCTCTCTGGCATAAGCACAAGGGAAAGGGTGTTCCGCCAATGACAATCACACCATGGGACCATGTGAAACTATTCCAAATTTATAGAAATGAGATGTGTTATGTGTTCGACAAGGCAAAAATATAATTTTCTCATTCATCTCATGTACCCCGTGGCCAATCATCGTTTAATGATGTAGTGGAGGGGGTCCAAAACTATATTTTTCCCTTATGTAAACCACTCTTGTTTTCTTTCAATAGGACTCCACTGTGGAACCTTCTACTTTTGGAACGTCATGTTGGTTCTTTATTTTTTGGTTCTATTGATATCCTTTCAATACAAACACTTCTCTACACAGCAATTTGAACTCTGAACCTCTAGCAATTTATAGTCATTCTAAGGGATAATGCCACTTCCAAAAAATTTTATATCCTTGTGGTTCGAGCACATAGTCACTTCCCTATTTTCTCCCCTCACCATGTCTCGATTCACTTTAATTGGTACAACCTAACATGGGACAAACTAACAAGTCTCTAATACACCATTGTGTTGGTAGTCATGATTGTGTGCTAGGTGTACCAACATGAGAGTTGTGCAATTCACTCACAATCATACCACACATGAAACCATGAACTTGGAAGGCTATGCCCCTTAGAGACCTATAGAAATCCTAACTCAGGGTCTGGTGTCTTTATTGCGGTTATACTTTCCTGTTGGAGCTTGCTTGATTCTGTTCTAATTCCTCTACCTAAACTACTCTGTCTCTCTCTCTGTGTGTCTCTGTGTATCTCTCTCTCTTTTTAACTATAGAACCTACCCCTTTCTAGGAAAATTATTTAAACCTACACTCTTGTTATGGTGGTAGCATAAATCATGCAGTCGTCCTTATATAGCATTCATGTAGAGTACAAATAAAATAAAGTCACATATACCATATATATAAACAGAATTCAAGCTAATTATATTACTCAAAATAATACATTGAAAATGAATTAGATTATGTACATTCGTTATTTACCGAGATATCACGCTCGTGGTCGAGCTGCCCTCTCTAAGATCCTACCTCTCTAGTTGTACATTCATGTATAGCTTTCTACTAGCCATAAAATATCATAACATATCAAAGACACATTAAAAATCTATCCCAAATCCTATAAGCTTCTTAACACTTCAACTTAACATTTTTCACCTTTATAATGGGCCACAAGGGGAAAAGTTCAAAATCATGAAACTCCCAAAAACCTATATTATTTCTAGGTTAAAGAAACTTGTAATCCCACTATTCCTAATTTATACAAATTTAATTTAAGAGAAATTTGTTTAGCTTTAAATATTTCATGACCCCCTTTCCAATTTAGGAAAAATGTTTTTTCCTAGGTTTTAATGGTCCTGCATCAAACTCTTCAAGTTGAAATTTTTACTACCCCTTGGTTGCATGTATTTGAATTTTCTATTGTCCTTTTGGATAGTAGAATATGCTATTTTTGTCCACAATATTTCCCCCCTTGTTATTCTACTATCCTTGTCTTTCTATTATCCCATGTCTTATTTTGTTGTTGCCTTCAACTTTCTTTACTGATACTACCCCTTACATTCAACCATACTCTATAGCTCATTGGTTTCTCCACTTTCTTGTACCCTTCTTTAGGTTTTTTCTTCATCTTGCTGGACCAAACTATTGGCACTACTTATTTTCTACAACACCTTCAATAGCTTCATGGATTTAACTTCCATATTATCACATATCTCCCATTCTCCCTTATAGGAATTCTTAGGGACGTTTAAGAAACTTGATCATCTTCCCCATGGTTGTTTTGTGGTAGATAGACTCCCATATTTGGCACAATAAATGAATCTATTACAATGAATTATTTCTTTATCTTCAGTCAGGAGGTGGATTTCCTGTGTTGCTCCATTGTTTTCCATTATGGCATGTAGAGCCTCTCACAATAGGTTTTTGCTCCATGTCCTTTGGCTAAAAATGATATAAGATTTAAATTTCATGAGATAACTTGCCTCATCTTCCCTCCTCTTATCTTTTTCTCACAACACTTTCTTTCCTACAACTATAATCTCATTTAAAGTAGTTATGTCCTGAAATTTATCATCAAAATAATCTAATGATTTAAGCATCTTAGTGTGTTCCTACTTCTTGGTTGATTTCTCTATGTAGCCTTCTTCAACTGTGGGATTTTCCAACCAATATTATATAAACTAAAATTCCTTTTAACATTGTAGCAATATAATATATGTACGTTTTCTATTTTCTTGTATGAGGTTGTCCTCCTCATCTTCACTTCCATCTATAGAAACTTTCAATAGATTTTCTTCACCTTAGACATGGTTACTTGACAAGCCAAATTTGTTATGTATGCTCTTATGGTCACATTTGTTAATTGTATGAAACATTCCCTATGACTTCTCTTAGTAGAAAATATTATATCTTATTTTCTTAGGTTCTAAAAAATAATTCTTTAACTTTCCTCCTCCTTTAGGATAATATTTAATGATTTTATACCCTATGTTGAGTTCCTATTCTCTTGGTTCCTTTGGAGAAATTTTTTCTTCTCATCTTCCTTTCCAAAAATTCTTCCATTGTCTTAGTCTCCAATGCTTGAACTTACATTAAAATTACTAGCTTTAAAAATAAGAGGCATCCTACATTATTTGAATCTCACCATCCTTACTTCCTCCTATTGCATATCAATCTCCCCTTCATTCTCTCTATGAGACATTGTTCGCTTATCTTTGATTGAAAAAAAAATTAAATTATGTCCTCCTTCAATGCATTGAGGAGGTAATCATTCATCGCTTTCTATCATTATGAAAGATATAGGTGACTGTTTTAGGAGCTCGTTAGTCTAACCAACTAGTCTCATTTAAGAAGGGCTATTTGGATCAGCCGACTAGCCCAAGTCAAGGTTATCTCCATGTAATGTAATGACTAAGAAATATCACAAATTATCAATAACAAATAAGAAAATAAGAATACGTCATCTAGAAATGAGCCTCACAATAAAAAAACAAAAAAAAGTAATAATCCAACATCTCAACCATCACTACCTAATTTAAAAAAGGGGGTCTGAACCACATACCCATCTACGAAGGAGGCGAATACTTGAAAAGGCACTGGTTTGTCTACAGAAAAATTGGGTTTTGAATAACATTAATGATGAAGACAATTAAATGGATTTTTTTTTTTACATTTTTAAGAAAGAACACATTAACATGGTTTGTGAACCTTACAGAGAAAACACACCTGTGAAAAAGTGAAATTAAAAAGAAAACCCTTACATTTTTAAAAGAAAAAGATGTCAATTATTTGGCATCTGATAAATTAAATGAAATTAAGAAAGTACCAAATGAATATATATGTGAATATGACAAAAAAAAATCAGATATTTATCGAGCCATATTCCATATACCATCGATGTATATCTTTTATTTGAATGGTATGTGGTTGTTCTACTTCAGAAAATTCATTGACCGCTTCAAATACATCAAGCTACAACATGTGAAGAGGCACTTGAATTAACACAATTCATTGAGAAAGACAATGAAGGTTAGTATGCTATCTCATCGATTGAAAAAAAAACTTGGAGATAAACTAGACCACTTACAAAACTTTCTAATGCATTTGGCACTCCAAAAGAACCATTTCAAGTGTACTAATTTTCACATGGATTGGAATATGAAAGATACTTGTAAGTTTTTATATTATTTTTACCAAGATGTTTCAAGAATATTCTCTCATTTATATTGTGATATCCATTAAACTACCTCTTAATCAGTCAAGTAAATTCTGCCAATACAATATATGAAACTCCAAGCCAAAGTGGTTTACTATATGTGAGGACAACATGCATTCCATTCAAGAATTCCCACTCAATGGATAAAGTAAACCCAATTACCATGTTATTTATGATACTCACGATACTGATGAATTTAGAGATCCAACATATTTTGGAAAAAGAGGATGATTTCGAGGACGCTATGGAAGACAACGAGGAGGATACAATTTCAAATGGGTGTAGTCATGGTCAATGTTAAGGAATATTTTATTACTATAAATGTTGGCGAGAAGGGAAAATTGCTACAAAATTCCCCTTAAAAGATAAAATGGATTTACACTTATGTATTATGTGTGGTATCGGTGATCATTCCTTGCAAGATTGGCCTAAAATTACTCGAAAATATTAAACAATAAGTTTGTTAACTTGTTACAAATAGTTCGCAAGCATGAAATTTTAAATTCCAAAAACCTTCTTGTAGTCACAAGGTCAAGAGAAAGAGAATATAACAACAATCAAGACCACTAACTGATATTAGTTAAAAACACGAGGAAATTTATTGATATGCAAGGACAAAATGATACAATGAAAAAATCAGTCAATTTTTTTGTCAAAGAAATTGAACAATAACAACTATATAAGTATCTAATTTCAGAACAATTTCTTGAACTATTAAAACAAGAATATTTTGTTGCTTATGTGGTAGAATTGTTGAATATGATGAAAAACTACTATATAAATAAAAAAAAAGGGAAAAATGTCCAACAAATCTGACAAGGAAATCAATTAGAAGATCATTATCCATAAGTAAATTTAGAAATAAATAGATACATGGTTAGAAACGTTGTGGTGGATTGGGACTCACAAGTACACATTATCATACAAGAAATATGGAATAATATGGGTCAACCAAATTGGCATGGAACAACTAATTATCTTTAACTAGGTGTTGAGAGAATTATTGAACCAATAGGGCTGGTGCAACAGGCACAAACTTCCATAATGTTGATCTTGATGATAGTCTACTTTCAAGTCATCGACTTAGTTGATGAAATTCGTGCATTCCCAACATAAGTCAACTAACCTTGGAAATTTACAATGATGGCAATAATATCGTTGGAAAAAGATACAATTAAGCTAGAATGTAACCATAAGAATATTATCATACCCTTAGACCCTCAAGAAGGAAAGCCTTTAGTTGAATCTTCTGATGAAGAAGTTAAAATGGGAACTCTTTATCAATTACAACACAAAGACAATGATAATGTTTAACCAAATAAATATGGTGAAAGCTTTTATAGGTTCACCATTCTCACTTGGACATAATTATAACACAAATCTTTATGAATGGGATATTGAAAATTACAAATCCAAAGAAAAATAATGTTGGACAATTCGGGTCATTCCAAAATAAAAACTTATACCATGTTATTTCATTAAAGAAATAATAGTTGTAAGAGAAAAACAATTGTCGAGAAACACCTTCTCTAATTATAATAAAACAAACAAACGATTATAGTAACATCATTTTATTTAAATAAAGGGTGTCTTATGTTAATAATGTAGAGAAAGTAACAAAGACCATCGGTGAACATGAAAGTATTCAAATTCTGGTGTAAACTTTCATAGGAAAAGTCATGAGATGGTTTGATACCCACTCATCTCAACTTCAAGCATGGACGAATATAACAACATATTTTATGGAACGCTTCTGAGGGAAAAGGTTGTCTACAGAAGAAAACATATCCACTTTTAGCATAGGACAAGATCATGTCGCAAAAATTCAAACATGTGAATGTGAATGGAGAAGTATCAATTGTAAATATGAGTAGGTATGGCTACATATGTTTCCAAACACTCTAGATGAGCTATTGAATAAATCATAATAATTAGAAGAAGCTCAGGTTAATCACTTCAATGGAAATAATTAAGGGAAAAAATCATCAAGGATTCCGAGTTCAAATAAGACGAATCATACTGAGAGGAAACAATTCAAAATATTAAATATTTTATCATAGAGAAACCAACCAACAATAAAAAACTAGTTGATTCTTCAATGACCTATAATTATATATATATTGTACCTCTAGACAAAAGAAGGACATTCATTTAGAAATGGAAGAAGCCCTTATCACTGGTAAAATATTTTTCTTGAACAAAAATATTTCTAAAAATTATAAAATAATTCAAACACTATACAAAGTCCGTAAACAAAAATCTAAGAAACTAGAAAAGGTAGACTTCCCGCTAGAATATAAAAATTATAATTCAGTGAACAATAACCCGAGGAATAAAAATCACCTAACTAGATGGACGTAGTTATTAAAATATTAGAAGTGGACATATGAAATGAAAATCAATTGGAAATCTCCCAACTTAGTGTTTATTGGTGGGAGAAATAAACCATAGAGTTTATCGACTTACTCAAGGAACATGAAGATGTAAAGAATAGACCTTATAATATAGTGAAAAAGTATAAACTTATCATGAAAAAATAAATCAAACGAATTCCAGTCACCGAAATTATTTACCATATAGAAATACCAAAGTGGGAAAGTGTTATGGTCATTCAACCAAAGATGGATGACTCGACGAGATTGTGCATTTGCATAGATTATCGAGGATTAAATAAGTTAATTGTTAGTGAACAAATTACGACCACATTTACTGACGAAATAATAAATTAAGTCACGAGACGTGAATGTTATTCATTTGAATATATTTTCTCATGGTACACTCACATACCTATAATGGAAAAAGATTGAGAAAAAACAAAAAAAATTATTCAATTTAGTTATTTTACATATAGAGCCATTCCCTTTGGATTGAAGAATGCAACAACAATATTAAGGATCGTTGTCAAAGAATTTCAAGAGTATGTCTATAAAACATTGGAAGCATACTTTGATGATTACACAATGTACACATTACTGAAAGATCACATTCAATTGTAAACACTAATGCTCGAAAGATGTCGTTAAATACGTTTATATTTGAATATTAAAAATCTCATCTTTTCAACACCTTTTGTAATACTACTAGGCCATGTGGTTTCAAAGGGCAGGATTAAATTATATATACTAAAAATTAAGGTAATAGTATATCTGAAGCCTCATGTCAATTATAAATAAATCAAAATATTCTTAGGACATAAATCACATTATAAAAAATTCATTAGAAATTACTCTGACATCACATTTCCAATCGTCAACCTTTTAGAGAAATATGCTCCTTTTATTTTGTATAATTAATGCAATGAGTGTTTTCTATTGTATAAAAATAAATTAGTTGAAATTTGAATCCTTAAGTCTCCTGACTAGTCCAAACAATTCCAGGTACATGCCAATGCATCAAATGTTATTGTTGGAGCAGTCCTAACAACACCTAATGAGGAATTGATAGTCCATCCAATTGCCTATGCCAGTCGGTAACTTAAAAGACCTTAAAGGAACCATTCCATGGTAGAACATTAAGCTCTAGTAATTATTTTTGCGTTTTAAAAATTTCAACACTATCCCTTGGAAAACCCTTTTTTATATTACACTAATCACCAAGCATTTAAATACCTTGTAAATAAACCAGTTCATGAAGGATAATTTTTTCAATGATTATTATTATTCTAAGAATTTGAATTCGACGTTATTGTTTGATTATGAAAACACAATGTCAGCCTCGGCCATCTATCTCAACTAGAGTCTCAAGAGGAACTGACCGATATGAATGATGACCTTCCAAATACACATCTATTTAGAATTGAAGTTGTTCCATCGGGATTTTCCAAAATGTATAATTTTTGCAAATTGGAAAAGTACTTGATAGACTATCAGAAAAAAGAAAAAATAACTTTCCATTAATGCATCACCATATACACTAATAAATGGATAGTTATATAAGCTTGGAACTAACGAAGCACTTCACAGATGTGCTTTAGAACATGAAATAGAAGAAATCATTGATGAAGCACACAAAGCTAGAGCTAGAGGACATTATCTCGGAGAAACAACTACATGAAAGATAATACAAGTAGTACTCTGTTGGCCAACACTATTCCCCCATTATCGAAAATATGTACAAAAATGTGATATATGTCAAAGAACAACACACCCCATACCAAAAACTCGATGCCACTTCACTTAGTTATTCCTTCACTAACTTTTGAGATATGGTTGTTCAAATTTGTTGGCCCATTTACCAAAAAAGGTAAGAGAATAAGAGAAACATATATAATAACTACAATTGAATAACTAACAATGTGGGAAAAGGTTGAGCTAACTGAGTATTGCACTAAAAAAGTAGCAAGCAAATTTATATATGAAAACATAGTAACATGATTTTGTTGTTCCTTGGTCCTTATCAATGATAAAGGAACACATTTTGTAAATGGTACAACGAAAGTATTAAAAAATAAATTTATGATTCAACAACATAAGGCTATTGTGTATCATGCGCAAGCCAATGGTGCTATCGAGTCATGCAACAAAACACTACATAAAGGCTTAATGAAAATATCTAATGTCAATACAGACAACTCAGATGATAAAGTTCTAGCGATTTTGTGGGAATATCGCACAACATATAAGAAGTCAATAAGATCAATGCCATTTAAACAGGTTTATGGACATGAAGCATTTGTACCGTTCCACTATTCAACAATCGTACCAAGAGTGTATACCATATTGAAATATAGTACAAAGTTACAAGAGGGATGACTCAAAAAATTACACCAACTAGAGGAAGATCAACTTTACACCATTTACCATCAAAATTTAAATAAAGAACAAGAAGAAGCATGGCACTGCAAGAACCTGCAAGCTAAAAATTTTCAAGTTGGCAATTTATTCATATTATACGATAGTAATGAAATGGAAAGTCGAAGAAACTCTAAATTGGATAGCTAGGACCATTTGTTATTGAGGACATCCAACCTTTTGGACCTATAGAACTGAACACCTTATAGGGAGACCTTTTCAAATCACTTGCTATTGGTTCCCGAATTAAAATATATATCTCTTAGTAATATTTAGCATAGTTTATCTATAGGATTAATAATAAAAAATTTAACCGATTATGTATAAAAAATTAACTTTCTCAACTAAATTATTGAAATTATTAATTATTAATCTTGTTTCTTATTCTTTAATTAGCAAGTTATTATTTAAAGTATTTAGATACTAAGAAATAAGATAATAAATGGAATAACAGTTATATATCTAAATAAATCCTGCAAAATAATGAATCAAGATGATAGGTATAATGGAACGAGAAATTGACCTTCTTAACCTTCTATGTGGCAAGAGAAGTATGGAATGACATTGGTCTAAGTCAAATGATGAAAAATAAAACATAAAGAATGGAACCGACCTCAAACAAGAAATAAAGACCTCACAAAACAATCATATAAGGCGTGGTCTAGCAGTTAAATATTCCAAGATACAAATTCTAACCACATGTATGAAGGCAGTTCCACATTACCAACTAGTAGTAAATTTCCAACACGTGACACTAACAAAGTATTATAGAAAAGGCAAATATTAGAATTCAAAATCCCAAGCAATCGATTATGCTCATATTTTTTGGACATGTCTAAAGTTTCATTCATATCATCACTATTTAATGTACATAAGGAATCATCTCAAAATCACTCCGTAATCATTTACATTCCATGAAGGAGGTCCCCATCACATGCCATGCATGCATCAAGTGACAATTAAGGATCAAATCAAAATTAAATGAGACATTCCAGTGATGTGTAGACAAGCAATAACTATGGAATATTTAATTCACTTCTACAAACATTCATGAAAGATCAGCCTTAATAAAAATCTTGCAGGAAGTATCAATTGATGTTCCCTGTGACCTTGAAGAAATTCCAAATATCCTATGTCTGGTAATTTCTGATTTTGAGCTCTTGGAATGTTAGAAATTAATTAAAGAAGAAATGAAATATCTAAATT
Source organism: Pinus albicaulis (assembly GCA_034641835.2). Lineage (NCBI taxonomy): Eukaryota > Viridiplantae > Streptophyta > Pinopsida > Pinales > Pinaceae > Pinus > Pinus albicaulis. Next base: position 479,984,656 of record CM076576.1, read on the forward strand.
ATTTTGCAAACAGAAATACATAAACACATTAATGAAGAGAGACAGAGATATACGTAGTTCACCCTATTCATGATACATCCATGCATAAATAGCCATTCCTTCCTTAAATATTATCGATAAAAATGAAGAGATACAACCTACAACAAATAAACTATAACTTCCTCTTTTCTCTCACACAACCTCCTCTCTCTCTCTCACTCAGAATAATGATACAAAACTCCAATACAATTCTGAGGCAAACTAGCTGCAGAAATATCAGAGTATGTAGAAATTATAGACTTTACACTCTACCCAAACTTATTACTTTCAGCGGATTCATTTTAAACTTTGAAGCTGGTTAAACATACATGAATATGGCATGATCAACAGAAAAAGTTAAAAAATTCATATAACCCAAAAAAATTCATTTGTGGCGAATTCCTTACCGGAGGGTCCCATGATATGCTAGACCAATCACCAGTGATCAAAAATTGCATAACTTGTAGTTAACTTTAACACCTAAAATTTAATCCTTGCGAATTTCGAAACTACGCTGAGCCAAAATGTGTCCTCCTCTTTTTTCCATCACAAATAAATTTGTTTATTTTGTGATGTCTTAACACTTATCTCCTAAATCTTGCGAAGCACGAAGTCGCTTCTCGGCACCATGATGTCCACCGTTGAATTAGTCGCAGATCCAATGATCCTCATTGTCTCTACACTCCTCACTTTGCATCACTAATTAAACAATTTAACTTGTGACTCTTTAACATTAAACTTGCTTCTGTGCGATGTGCAATGGTTTTTAACTTGTGATGAGATCTCTGCCATTGATCGGGCTCAGATCTACGACCCTCGTCGCACTTGGAATATGATTTTCCTCCTGTTGTATAACTTAATATATATATATATATATATATATATATGCGAACATAGCTTTAAACCAATAATTCAAACAGAGAGCCAAATCAATACCAAAACACTTGATATTGATAATAAAGGAACTTACAGAGCCAAACCCTTGATCGACTGGTTATTAAAATTGTTTATGCTCTCTCTACTCTCGCCTCTCACACACCTATTTCACACTTGTCTCACTCTTTTCGACACTTTGTTCCCTCTCTCACACTTATCTCATACACATATATATATTTATCTGAAGTGGTCCTTCTCGCCTAAAGTATATTTCCATTGAACCACTCCAACAAACCAATGCTACCCTATTTCTAAGCTATTATCCTACTTGGCTCAATCTCCTCGCATGGAGAAACTAATTTATATTTTATTACCTAATTAAATTATAAAACCAAAACAAACTAACTTCTCTCATTTAAAACTATGTAAAATATTAATGGCCAATGTTTATCCACCTTTTGTTATCCACAACATGTGAACATACAATCACATTGCTAGCTAAGTTTGGATGCTCTTGCATCACACTCCCGGGGAACAAAATATTAATCCACCAATGCTTCAGGATCTATACTAAAATTTTGTAACTTTGCTATTGTCATCCAACTGTCATCTTCCATAGGGTCTCCTTTCCATTTGACAAGATACTAGGAGTAATTTTGTCCTTTGGTCTTATTTGCTACTCTTTTCTCCAAAATGGCCTCGAATTCTTTCTTTTCTATCTTTGGCATTTGTTCCTTCCAATTCAAATTTTGGTATTCCTCTTCTGTAGAGTCTTCTTGTAGCACTCCATATGTTCCTTTGTACAAGTACAAATCTGCAACATTAAAGGTAGGCGATATTCCATTTCTTGCTAGAAATTCAATCTCATATCCATTTGAAGAAAATTTCCTCAAAATTCTACATGGTCCTATATTCTTCATTTTTAATTTTTTATAAGTCCTAAGAGGAAACCTTTGTTTTCTCAGGTACACCATGACTAGGTCACCTAATTGGAATTATTTTTCCTTCCTCTTCCTATCAACTCTTTGTTTGTATTTTCCACTGCTTTCCTGCAATCTATGTTTGACATCTTCCTGTAGTTTCCACTTTTGTTCTACAAAATCTTCAACCTTTGCACTCCTTATCTCTTGTTTTCCTAAAATTATGAGCTCATACACACCTCTTGGGTTCAATCCAAAAGAAATCTGGAATGGAATCATCCCAATAGTTAGATTGGGAGTATCAATCTAAGCAAACACAACCTAAGCAAGTGCTAAATCCCATTGCATATGATTTTTATACACTAAGCTCCTCAATATATTTCTTGAGCTTCTATTCACTAAATCGGTCTATCCACCCATTTGAGGGTGATGAGTTGAACTGAAATTAATGTTGGTACCTTGTTTGTTCCATAGAGTTCTCCAGAAATGTCCAACAAACTTGGTATCCCTGTCAGACACAATACTCACTAGAAATCCATGTAACCTTATAGCATCTGAAAAAAATAGATTAGCAATATGTGTTGCATCACTATTTTTCTTGAATGCAATGAAAGGAGCCAATTTAGAAAACCTATCCACCACAACATATATGGAGTCATTTCCTCTTTGATTTTTTCGCAAACCCAAAACAAAATCTATACTAAGTGCATCCAACGGTCGGCTTGGTATTGGTAATAGTTGATACAATCCTGTATTCTGACTTCTCCATTTAGCATGCTAACAAATCCTACATTTCTCAACAAATCTCTTAATATCAGTTTGCATTTTTTCTGAGGAGTAAAAATAATTTACTTGAGAAAATGTCTTGTCTTTTCCAAAGTGTCCACGTAAGCCTCCACTGTGTTTATCCTTAATTACGTTTTCCCTCATAGAACATTTGGGAATACACAGTTTATTATTTTTGAATAGCAAACCTCCTTGGATAAGATAATCCAGCCATTGACTTCTATTATGAATTGTTGGGTTTTGCACATCTTCATAAATTTCCTTACATTCTGCATCTTCTTTATACATGTCAACCATTTCTTCAAATCCTACAACACCAAATTGTAATTTTTGAATGATTAAATTTACTCTGCTTAAAGCGTCAACAACTTTGTTCAACTTACTACTTGTATGCCTAATCACAAAAGTAAAAATTTGCAAAACTTCTACCCATTTGTTCTATTTCTATTTCAATTTTGGTTGGTTGTTTATAAACTGTAAAACATGGTTAACAGAATATAATACGAACTCTTTTGGTAATAAATAATGTCTGCTTTTTTTTAAGGCTTGCACAAAAACATAAAACCCTTTGTCATAAAATGAGTATTTCTTCTTAGCTTAATTCAATTTCTCTTTGAAGTATGATATTGGCCTTTGTTCTTGACTTAAATTTGCTCCAATTTCAACTCCACTAGCATTAGTTTCAACTTGGAAAACTGTTTCAAAATATGGAAAAGCTAAAACTAGGTTTTTTGTAATTTTCTTCTTCAGCGACTTAAATTTTCGGTCTACTACTTCTGTCCTCTTGAATGGATGATTAGTTTCCTTGATGTTTCAATAATCAGTGAAAAATTCTGACTAAAGCTTCTGATAAATTTTCTAAATAAACCTGCAATACCATGAAAGCTTCTTACCTTAAATATGTTTCTTGGAGTTGGCAAATTAAAAATTGCTCAGAATTTTTCCAGATCCATTTTCAGGCCTTCTTTAGAAATCACAAATAACAAATACAATTTTTTTTCCTTCAGAAAACTGCATTTCTTCAAATTTATTAGCAGCTTCTCTTTCTGCAAAATTTTTAGAACCAAATTAAGGTGGTCCAGATGCTCTTCTTTACTTCGACTGAAAATTAGACTATCATCAAGATAAACAATTACAAACTTTCCTGCATATACCTTCAATACTTCATTCATTAATCTGTTGGGTGTATTAGTGAGCCCAAAAGGCATCACTAACCATTCATACAAACCATTGTTTGTTTTAAATGCAGTCTTCCACTCATCCCGTTCTCTAATCCTTATCTGATGATAACCACTCTTCAAATCTATCTTAGTAAAATATTTTGATCCACTCAAGCAATCCATTAAATCATCCATTTGTGGTAAAGGAAAATGATACCTGATGGTGATTTTATTTATGGCTCTGGAATCTGTGTACATGTGCCATTCATCTCCTTTATTTGGACTAAGTAATTTTGATACAACACGTGGACTAAGGATCTCCCTTATCAAATCCTTATCTATCAACTCCTGTAATTGTCTTCCAACTTCTGCATTTCCTTGAGGAGTTAACATGTATGCTACTTTATTCGACAAACTTGCTCCAAGTATTAGATCAATGTGATGACTAATACACCTGATTAGTGGTAATGCGTTTGGAAACTCATCCACAACAATATCAGCAAAATCATTCAAAATATTTCAGATTTCTTGAGATAAATATTTTAAATTTTTGGAAGTTAGACTTACCTTGGGTATTCCTATAACAAAAAGATAAATCTAATCATCCTTCTTGACTTCTTGCAACAGTTCTTTCCCACTCATCAGCATAACACTGCTTCTAGGTGTTTCTTTATCAGCTGCATCCTTCGATGGAAACAGTGTGTGTTTTTTTCCATCCTTCTCCAGAGTATAAGTTTTTCTTCTTCCATCATGTATGGCTTTCCGATCATACTGCCAAGGTCTTCTGAGAAAAATGTGACATACATCCATGGAAATTATATCACATAATATAACATCCTTTTAAGTACCAATACGGACCTCTAACTTACATTGTTTTGTCACAATAATTTGATATCTTTTTCGTAGCCATGATACCTTATAAGGAGTAGGGTGTACTATTTTTACCAATCCCAACTTGTCCACCACCTCTGTAGAAACAAGGTTATCAGTGCTTCCATTATCAATTACCACTTTGCAACATATACCTTTGGATTTGCAAATAGTCCTGAATAGATTCTTCCTTTGCGTTGGCTCTCCTGCTTCTTTTTATTCTTTAAGAAATACCCTCTTCAATAACAAGGATTCTCCTGCTTCAGGTGGTTCCCCTTTACCTACAATCTGAGAATTTTTTTCCTTTATTTCAGCAACATTTACATTTCTCTAGGTTGTTGAATTATTGTGAGGACATACCCATGACCCATGTCCCCACTCACCACATCTAAAGCACCAAATATCTCTTCCTCGACCTCTATCTCTCGGTACAAACCTTCCTCAACCAAAGTCTCTTCTCTGTTGTGATCTACTACTCGATCCTCCCGCTTCATTCTAGGAATGTTGAAATCTAGGTTTGAATGTTCCTCTTCCTCTTGTTGAACTCTTTCCTTGATTCCTCTGAATTTTGTTTCTCTGTATCTTCTCTTTTGATTTTAAGGCTTCCTAGTAAGAATCCTCAACTGTCTTCATATTTGATAGACTGATCTCATCCTAGATATCATACCTCAAGCTATTTATATACTTCACTACTTTCTCAACATCATCCTCTACATTTCCAGCTCTAATATTCAGTTTATAAAACACCTCTGTTTATTATTTCACTGTCACTTCTTTTTGTTTCAAATTTTATAATTTCTTAAAAAGATAATTGATAATCCTTGGGCAGGAACTTACTTTTTAATTTCCTTCCCATCGCTTGATTTTGGGATTTCCTTGTATCTATTTGGATACTTGTAACTGTAGGAATTTATAGGGTAAGTTCTGTAGATCAAGAACTAAAGGTCATCACTCACAAATAGATTAGAAATCAGTACACCAGTATAATCACGTGGTTAAAACCCTCGAAGAGGGAAACAGTACATTTCCTGAGCCAACGTGGCCAATTCAAGAAATTTATTAATATAAAAATAAAATATAGATATGTTTCTCTCATAAACGGTACCAGACAAATGAACCTCCATGATATTTAAATAGAGATCATGGACCAATTGGGTGATAAGCCACATATCAAGTGTCATTAATACCGAGGTGAGAGATAACCATTGGATCACTACAAATCGTGACCATCAAATTATAAGTTACAAATGTACATGGTAAATAAACACAATTTACCTAAATCTAGACTAGACTAAGTTATTCTTAACTATTTCCTATGTGTCAGAATATCCTAGCACCCCCCCTTAACAACAACTTGGGATAGGATTGAAGGATTTACAAAGGTGACATAAAAGGAGCCTTTTCCAATGTGTCGAAATATCTTAACATCCACCCTTAAGAACAAATTGGGATCTGATTGAAGGATTTACAAAGGTGACACAGTAAGAGAAGGAAGGAGGCATTAGATCCTATCCCCCCTTAATGAAAACTTTCCTAAACTCCAAGCATGGATCGAAGTTTGGTAAACTTCGTTTCTGTGAGAGCCTTTGTAAAGATATTGGCTACTTGATCATTTTTTGGACAATACTGTACTTCAACAAAACGATCATGAATGAGCTTTATGATGAATTATATGTGGAGTTCAATGTGTTTCATACGTTGATGCTGAACTAGATCTTTACATAGCTGAATGACACTCTGATTATCACACCAAAGTGTAGTTAGATGCTGCTGATGAAGACCAAATTCAGATAGGATCTAACAAAGCCACATGGCTTCCTTGATATCTTAAACTGCACCACGATACTCCACTTCTGCTGAAGAATGAGAGATGGCACTTTGTTTCTTACAAGACCAAGTAATAGGTCTTGAACCAAGAGTGAATATATATCCTGTAGTATACTTTTGATCATCAAGGCCACCAGCCCAATCATAATCAGTGAAACCAATCAACAATGAAGATGATCTTGCAATGTAATGAATCCTGAACTAAACTATACCTTGAATATATCAAAATACTCTTTTAGCAGCTTTCTAGTGACTTTTATGAGGTTGGTGCATAAACCGAGTGACAAGACCAATGGAAAAGGAAAAGTTAGGACGGGTATGGGTTATATAGAGAAGTTTACCAACAAGTTGAAGATATAAGGTAGCAACAACTTTAGGGGTAGTACAAGTGACTGAAGGCTTGACTCCAGACTGAAAGGGAGAAGGGGATGGCTTATAGCCTTCCATGTGATAGTGGTGTAGAAGATCACAGGCATACTTGGACTGAGAGAGGGTAATGTCTTCCTTGGATTGCAAGACTTGAAGACCAAGGAAATAATGCAAGTGTCCTAATTCTATCATTTCAAACTTCTTTTTGAGGCTATAATTCACATGGTTTATATGGTTTGGATCATTACCAGTAAGGATAAGATCATCAACATAAAGAATAACGATGGTGAAGGACTTACCCAATTTCTTGGAGTAGACAACGTTGTCAAAATGACACCTAGAAAATCCATTATCTAATATATATATATCCATTTTGGCATAACAAGCCTGAGGAGCTTGCTTGAGACCATAGAGAGACATCCTAAGGTGACAAACAATGCTGGAGTCTTTTTGGATAAATCCAGGGGTTTGTTCCATGTAGATTTCTTCATGCAAATATCCATGTAAGAAGGCAGATTTAACATCCATCTGAGGGACTTCCCATTTAAAGGAGGCAGCAAGGGAAAGAACAAGGAATATAGAATTCATTTTGGCAATAGGGGAGAAGGTTTTAGTATATTCAATGCCTTCAACCTGTGAAAATCCTTTAGTGACAAGACAAGCTTTATGTCTATTCACTTTTCCATCTGGTATAAACTTTGTTTTGTAAACCCATATGCATCTGACAAGTTTTCTTCCTTTTGGAAGAGGAACAAGATCCCAAGTATCATTCTCCAATAAGGAGAGATATTATTCATTCATAGCTGCATCCCAATCTGGATGACTGGAGGCTCCTTGAAAGGTTTCCAGATCCAGATTTTCTGGAACTTGAGCCAATGAAAAAGAGGCTCTTTCAAACTAAGAACGAGTACGTCATCGATTGAGGGGTTCACCTACAAGATAACCTGCTGCATCTCGAGTAGAGCTGACCCATCTTGGAGGCGATGCAATAAAAGGAAAAATTTCAAGTGGTGGAGGAGGATTTTAATCCTCGCTGTCATCAACTGAACTAGAAGTAATGCTATTAAAAATAGAAGAGAGCGAGAGAGGTGGCACATATGCCGAATCAGGCTCGCAAGCCAAAGGTGGCACACTTGCCAAACTAGGCTCACAGGCCGATATATTTCAGAAAATTTTAAATCTCTTCTAATGATTATATTTTTGAATTTTTTTTATGAAGTCTATATCCTTTGAAATCCTTAGAATATCCAAAAAAAATTAATTTTTCACTCTTAGGTTTTAAGGCTTTACATTTTGCATCTAGAATACGGGCCCAAGCATCACTTCCAAAAACATGAAAGTGACTTACATTTGGTTTGATTGAGCTCCAAGCTTCTTCTGGAGTTATATTCTTTAAAACCTTAGTAGGAGTGCGATTGACTATGTAATTTTCACAGTTAATGGCTTCTACCCAAAAATTAAGACCAATTCCTTTAGATTGAAGCATACAATTAGCCATTTATTTTAAGGTGTGATTCTTCATTTTAGCTACACCATTTTTTTGTGGAGTATATGGAACATTAAGTTGCAATTGAATTCCATGCTTAGTGCAGAAGTTGATAAATTTGCTTTTAACATATTCTCCTCCATTCTCTGATCTTAACTTAAGGATTTGATGTCCAGATTGTTTCTCAACAAAGGCCTTAAAGCCCAAGAACGTGTTAAAAAATTCACTCTTGAGTTTTAAGAAGTATAATCAATTACATCTGGAAAAATCATCAATGAAAGTTAAGAAGTACTTGTAACCAGAGAAAGAAACAAAAGAAAGTAGACCGCATAAATCACTGTGCACAACCTGCAAAGGGGCTGCAGTGTCCCAAGAGGCACGATTGTCAAAACTATCCTATTGATGTTTTCCAAGTACACATCCAGAGAAAACACCATCTCGGCAAGATACCATAGGAAGACCTGTCACCATATTTTCCTTGCATAGAGTTTGAAGAGAGTGATAGTTTAAGTGACCAAATCACTCACGCCAAAGTTTGCTCACTTCATCATTATGAGAAACAAAAATGGAGGGAAGACATGATGATCCAAAGTAGTCAAAATTATACAGACTTTTAGAATCATCAGCAATTCTAGTAGCTAAAATATGTTTAGGATCTTTGAGGTCCTTGATTAAAACATCATGAGGTGAGAATTCTACTATTTTCCCTTCACTTGAATGAGTTATCTGATAAATAGAGAGAAGGTTTCATGACAAGGTAGGAACAAATAGTATATCATTAGACTGATCATTATCGAGATGAATGGTTCCAGATCCTACAACACTAAGAGATCTATTGTCACCAACATAAATATGTTTGGTGTTATAATCATTTAAAGAAGAAAACATGGCTTTATTTTTTGCCATGTGATAAGAAGCTCCAGAATCAATGAGGCACTCATGAGATTGATAAGAGGAAGATACATTTAATGCATAAGAAGATCTTGATGCTTGAAAACCACAAGAAGAAAGTGCCATTCCTGAAGATGAAGGTGAGGAGTGCTCCAAATTGATATTGTGCTTCTTCATTGCTGCTTCTAAGGATTCCATCTTCTTAAAACATAAAGACTCTATATGGCCATGACGATTGCAAAAGTTGCAATTTCTATCTGTCTTCTTTCCTTTTTTTTTATATGCCTTATCATTTTAGTGAGTTTCTTTTTCATTTTGTGGCTGAAATTGCTTAGGACCCTTGTTTGGTTTCAGACCATACCTTTTAGGATACTGCTTCTTGGGATTCTTTTGATGTGATTTCTTTTGGGTTACTGATGCTTTATTAGAAGCGTTTCTAGAAGTGATAAGAGCAAGGTGTAAGAGTTTTTCTTGTTCTCTTATCAAAGAATCACAAAAGAAATCAAAAGAAGGATTCTTGTAGGTGGTTCCTAAGGAAATGATGGCTTCTCTAGTGGAATGGAAGGCGGAAACAAATACAAAGTAAGTAGGGCGAAGCTTAGCAAGAATGCAATAGATGAGGCTACTATCTTCCTTTTTGACCTTAAAACCTTCTAAAAGAAGTCAAGGGTCTTGAATTTGGACAAAAGGTCTTCAATAGAGGAGAAATAATTAGGGTCCAAAGTAAGCAACTCATTTTCAAGTTGGTGAGCCCTGATTTGATTTTGAATGCCAAAGAAAGTATTTAGCTTATCCAGGGCTTCATGAGGGGTTTTAATGTCAAGGATATGAAATCGAATATCTTGAGAAATAGTCATTCCTATCAACCCTCGTTCTTGATCATGTTTATTTTCCCATTTAGTGACTTTATCATCATCAAAAGGTTTAGCTTCTACTCCCGTGGCTATTCTATAAAGCCCTTTACTTATAAGTATATCTACCATGTGAGATAGCCATTGGAGATAATTGGTACTAATAAGAATAATTGGGCATGAAATTTCCATTTTTCAAAAAAAATTGAAGCTGATAAAAGCTAAAACTAACTGCTCCATTGGAAAGAACTCAGAGAATTAGGCCATTTAAAAAAAAACAGCTTCCTGATGAAGAAGTTATGCCTGTTTGAAAAAACATGTTGAAGATGTCGAATAGTTACGGGAACAAGGTGAATTGCGACTTAAAAAAAAGCAATTCCGTCCACTTTAATAACATTTTTTTACAAAGGAAGCTTGAGAAAGAGATTTGAACCCAAGACCTCTATTCTCATAAACTAACCCCTCACCAAGTGAGATAGTAAAATGATTCTGTTATTGTTTGAAAGGAGGAAGCGTTTTTTTTTTTTTTTTTACTCTTCGGTGTGCATGCATTCCTGTACAAAAAAACACAAAAACTGAGAAAAAAAAATAATGAAATGCAAGCCTTATGGCGGAATGTTATATTTTTGGTTAGCCTTACCAACAACTATCAATTCTTTCAGTATTTCTGGTTTCTTGAGATCGCACAAAGACGTGGGGAAAGAGCATACATAGCAAAAAAATTACCTTCTCTATTTCTGATTTGCCGAGATCAAAAACAGCGCACAACAAATATCATACACATAGGAGAGGGTATAGATCTGGCAAATAAATAAAACCTAAAAATCGAAAATAAATAGATGAAACTGAAATAAGTAGAACTATTAACAAATATAACTCCAAAACAAATGCTTTATACCTCCAGATCTAAATTGTCATAACTTGGATAGCTGGAAACCTTTTTGCATGAAACGAAAGGCATTCATCACTATTACAAAAGATCTAGACACAACAGAGCATTTCTGTAAGCCCAAAAATGTTTAGAAATAGTAGATCTACAAAACAAAATTCGCATGCAGTCAAACCGGCTTCGGATTTTGATCAACAACGGATGCGACCCTAAAAATAGCTATGACACCATGTATGAATTTATATGGTAAGTTCCATATATTAAGAACAAAATTTCACCGCTCACAAGTAGATCACAAATCAGTACACCCGTATAATAACATGGTTAAAACCATCAAAGAGGGAAATAGTCGACAGCCTGAGCCAACGCGGCCACTTCAGGAAATTTATTAATATAAAATAAAAGTTAAATATGTTTCTCTCATAAATAGCTACTGGAAAAATGACCCTCCATGCTCTTTAAATAGATATCATGGACCAATCGAGTGCTAAGCCATGGATCAGGTGTCATTAATACTGAGGTGAGAGATAATCATAGGATCACTACACATCGCGACTGTCGGATTATAGGTTACAAATTTACATGGTAAAGAAACAAACTTTAACTAACTCTACATTAGACTAAGTTATTCTTAACTATTTGCTATGTGTTAGAATATCCTAATAGTAACTCCTCCCACTTGATACCTGCATGACCCTTTAGTCTGGTAGCTGCAAACTTCAGTTTCCTTTTTCCTTCAACTTCTTCAAATTCAAACTACTTATCTAATGAACCGATCTAGTCCATTATCTCCTCCATATTGATATTTCCCTCATACAAAATTACATCCACCTTTGGTGTTCCAGTTGCCTCAATCAAGATTTTTAGCATTTTAGATGCCTCATATTATGCTTCTTCTTCTTCCTCAAAAGTTTCCTCTGCTGTGTTGACTTATCCTTCTTCAGGTGCTCTCCTATGAGCAACCTCTACTGCCTCCACTCTTATACGAATATGTTGAATTTCATTCAGCGGAATTGCATTAGCTTCTAGCCTTCCACGGCCTATGCCAGCTCCTCTCTTGGGTGAAATCTTTGCTCCAAATTTCAATAACAGACTCAGGTTTTCTCTGATACCAAATGATGCAGACCAGCTGTAAAAATATCAGACTATGCATGGAAACTCTAGAGTTTACACTCTACCCAAACTTATTATTCTCACCGGATTTTTTTTAAACTTTGAAACTCGTCAAACAAACATACATATGGCATGATCAAAAACAAAATTAAACAACACATATAACCCAAAACAATTCATATGTGCAAAATTTCTTATTGAAGGGTCCCAGATAAGCTTGACCAATCACTGGTGATCACAAAATGCACAACGTGTAGTTAACTTTAACACTTAAACTTCAATCCTTGCAAATTGCGAAAATGCGCTGAGCTAATGCGCATCCTCCTCTTTTTTGCATCACAAATAATTTTTTTTACTTTGTGATGTCTTAACGCTTATCTCCTAAATCTTTTGAAGTGTGAAATCACTTCCCGATGCTATGATCTCCACCTTTGAATTAGTCGTGGATCCAACGATCCTCGTTGTCTCTCCACTCCTCACTTCGTATCACCAATTAAATTTTTTAACTTGCGACTCTTTAATGTTAAACCCAGTTCTGTGCAATGTGCAATGGTTTTCAACTTGTGATGAGATCTCTCCCATTGATCGGGTTTAGATATACGACCATCATCGCGCCTGTAATCCAATTATCCTCTTGATGTATAACTTAATATATATTCGATTCAAAAAAATTTTAAACCAATAATTCAAACAGAGAGCCCAGTAAGTACCAAAACACTTTAAAATTAATAATAAAGTAACTTATAGAGCCAAGCCCTAGATTGGCTGGTTATTACAATTTCTTATGCTCTCTCTAATCTTGCCTCTCACACACCTATTTCAAACTTGTCTCAATCTTTTCCACACTATGTTCTCTCTCACACACTTATCTCTCTCTCTCTCTCTCACACACACACACGCACACACACACACACACATATTTGAAGTAGTCCTTCTCACCTGAAGTAGATTTCCATTGAACCACTCCAAAAAAAAATTTCTACCCTACTTCTAAGCTCTTATCCAACTTGGCTTAATCTCCTCGCAGGGAGAAACCAATTTATATTTTATTTACTAATTAAATTATAAAACCATAACAAACTAAATTCTCTCATTTAAATCTAAGTAAAATATTAATGCCCAATGGTTATCCACCTCATGTTAGCTACAACATGTGAACATACAATCACATTGTTGGCTAAGTTTGGATGCTTCTGCATAAAATTCCCTCATATAAATTGAGGGTTTGCTTTTAAGAAAAAAAATCATAAATTAACATGATCTTTACCATCAAATCATCTGCCTAATGAAAAAACTATATTGCTTATGAAATTACAATATTTTAGAAGGAAAATTTTCATCTATATTTAAGTTTGGGGGCGTTGCCCTCGAATCCCCGTCAGGGGCTTGCTGGTCCTTGAGCCCCCCATACGAAGGGGACAATACCCATCACACCTCCCCACATGGAGGGGTGTAAAATCCTCCTCCATTTTACACTTGGATGAAATTCCCAAATGCAATTCTTGCAAAATAGAGAATTTCATATCATTTTTCTATGGAAAACACAAATTTCGCTCAGAGGATGAAGAAATTACAGTTGAACCTTACACAAAGGTCAGATTTGATCTTGTATGTAAAATAGAATTAGAAAAGTGCATTAAAAATAAAGCAAAGGTTAATGAACCATATTGGAAAAACACTACGAATCCTTCCTAAAATGTTCCAAAGAAGGAGATGAATGGAACCTACAAAAAATATTTCTATAAAAAGAAGGAATTCATGACATCCTTGGTGCCTCATTAATTATAGACTTGCAGGACATGAAAGAATTGGTTGTGAACTATTTAGTTCGTAGATACCACACAAGAAATATTTTTTTGGGGATGTCACAATTATTTTTTGTAACTACTATTAATCTAATAACAGGCCTACCATATGAAGGTGAAAAAGTGTCGATCACAAAAAATGGTACCAATTGGCTCACACAACTCATTGGTGGAGTGTCAGGGAAACATTCCAGAGCATTGGTTATAAGTTAGGTCTAGGATATGTTTCGAAAATGTTTAAGAAAACTAGTTTCCTTATTCCCTACAACTATCAATTGAGATTATGATATAAATTTTAAAATGTTTGACTATATTGACAAAATATTCAAATCATGAAAAGAGTATGATTGGGTCGAGTACAAAGAATACCTTCTCAAGGAAAATTGTCAAAGATATCAAAATTTGGGTAATGCCATTCAGATTCCCTCTTTCTTAATATGGATAAATATGATGTATAATCCTTCCATCGAAGAAGTGGACTTCATAAATAAGGATATTCCCATTGTGTGCAACTTTAGAATATTTTCCCATAGTCGGTGAGGAAAACCAAAATCTCTTCGACCACTTGAAATTTTTAGAAATGAGTTGTATCACATCAAAAATAGTTCCAATAAATAGTGAGTTCCTTAGAATTTTAGGTGAGCCATACCCCCTTGGTATTATATACAATTGTCCTTAGAATATAGAAAAGTGTGGCATACCAAGTCCCTAGAACATGACCACCAGAACTCCCATCCCAACCCACTATGGAACAAATAGTTGATGAACTTCGTCAACAAGACAATACCAATTTTCATATTCCTCCTAGAATATATGGCTCATTTCACAACATTATTACCTCACTGGTTGTGTTTGAACTAGAAGAATAGGTAGAATCGACCCTATATTTACGTCATTTTAAAGTTTATTTGTTAGTTCCCTTACCTGAAACTTCCAATAAATATTTCTGCGAAGAGTCTAGTAACCCCAAAGTCTCCCCAACAATGACTGAGTCAACCTAGTGGCAAAAGGTGCTCATGGAAACTCATCTGAATGATCCTGAAACCTAACAAATACGTGATAAAGGCATCAAGCGAAGGATTCAAATGGAAAAACAATCAACAAGGCCATGAAAACCATCCTGACATCCGTTAAGGAAGAAATATGGAATGCAACAGGGAATTCCAAACGCATATTTTCTCATAATACTAAATAAACAATAAAGGAAACTCACTGAGATTCATTAAGAGAAAATCATTAACATAATGGAATATTCTTCTACACATGACATCAATAAAATGGTGCTTCAATATGAGAAATTATACTATTGATGAAGGCACTAAAAACATGATTTACATTACACAAGGCCATCTTGTCAATTCTTTGGCTCGTATTACAGAAAAACATAATCAGTCATATAAGTTTGGAAAAATTAGTTGGAACAAACTTAAGCTAAGAAGAACCAGTTCGAATAGAACTAGTCTGATGGAAACCAGTCTGAATAGGACCAATCTGAATAGAATCAGATACAAAATACCCAGTTGGAGGGTAATAAATTAGATTGAAACTAGACAAAACAAAATCAATGTAGTCAACAACACGAAAAATTTTAGGGGCTAATATTCGTAGGTGGGTTAATTTTCCATGCTTTTTCGAAAAAAAATGATTCGCCAATTTCCATTTTTTCTAAAATGATTCACCAAAATTTTATAGTACATCATTATTTTATCTTAAAAATCACCAAATTATTTTATCGACTAATACAAAAATTATTGGAAATATAAATATCTCTACAAAAGTATCAACAAAAAATTGATAATTTTCATTTTAGGGACTAGTAAAATTAAACAAGGTTTCTAAACTTTAAGATAAAATTCAATCCTTAAAATATTCCTTGGTCATGAAGATAATTCTGAAGATAATTCAAAATATAATTTGTTTAAACAAAACCATTCAGATGAAAAAATCAAATATTATACTCAGTAGACAATGGATGTGTCGATCAATCATCAATAAGAAGAAATATCTAAGATCCTTTATACCAGAAAAAATAGTGAATATTCCACCAAGTACCAAGATTTTTCTGACTACAAATGCTTTTACAAATCCATCTACAACAAATGAACCCATAGCCAAACTGAAAAAGGAACAAGTCAACATTACTACTATGTATATCGACATCAGACATGCTAAAAACAAGCATATTTTTTAGCTTATAGTGTAGTCATTTAAAGCTACTAAAATGAGATTTCTCAAAATGAATATAGATACCGACAAGATTCAACATCGATAGGAATGATATAGGGAGATATGGTTGGCTTCTCAAATCTAGGTAATAGTAAAACTTCATATTCCCATGCCAGCTAAGATTAGTGATCATCTTGTTGTTCTCGAACAGTTGGTAGAGAAAATGGTTAATAATAATGTTCAACTTAGTGCATAGATATCAGAACTGCAAGCCCGACCTTAGATGTCGGGAATATTAATCTTATGAAGACGTTGTGGAAGGGTCACAAAGAATTCATTGAAAGAAAGAAAAACTTGGAGAGCACATTTAACAAAGGAGTTGGCCCAATTATTTAGCAAATAATCATACTAAAATAAGGGCGTAATAAATTTTTATTAAAGAGTTGTATTCAATTTGAACTTCAGATCCTAGGGCACAATAAGAAATCAATAATTAATTGGAGCAATAATGACCAATCTTCTCACAACTACTGCAACAGAAACATGAGTGGTTGAGGTAAGTAAATAAATCCCAACATAAAGCTTCCAATAGTTCTGAATATCTATAGGGTGTGCTTGATCAAGTCTCAAGCATTAAAGAAGTTGAATCATTTAGCCAGCAGAGAAAAGAGGACATGCCTCTCGAGGAGAAAGTACGATAAATGTTAGACCTGAAATAATGTTAGGCTAAAGCCAACTCACAGCTTGAGAATGGTCCATCTTTGAGGAACATTTTCAGAACTTCGCGCCAGTGATCTACTGGACTATGTTTCTAAACCTGCGTCCGTCGCCACCAGCTCGGTATTCTTCCCCATATCCACAATAAGCTACCCATCATTTCTTTACACCTAATTTCTCAACTTTTCTACAAAATAAAAACAATAGTCTCATGACGTTGAAGTTGAAGTTGGTCAGGGATTACATCAATCAACATATCAAATTCTAGAAGTTTTGTAAGTTCTGACTGCAACTACAGAAGCACTAGGTGATTACCCACCAGTTGTTTTATCTTAGTTTATTTTTATTGTAATAGTTGCACCAACATTGTTTTTTCCCTTTTTCAATTTTTGTGCCACTCCAACTCTTCCCTTATTTGAGATGAAGGCGGCTTTGAGGGTGGTGTTGATCATAATCAGCTTCCTATTAAATTTTCACAGGCAACCCTGTTTAAATCCTGCAAATCCCCTCTTCCAGCCTTAAAAAAAAAATCATTTCTATGCCTATCGTTACCAATTCCCGCTCCTAAATTACACTGTAGAAGGAAGAAAACCCCACGTTTAAATATACTCAACGCTTAGCCCCTTCGACCCTAGTCCCTCCGTCCTATTCTCCATGTAACCTCGGCACCAGGCCGGGTGCTAAAACCGGAGGCGCTTATCACGTATGTATATTGGGAACGCCCTTGGCCGTTGATCTGTACAGATCGAACGACATTCACGATCCTCCATTCATCGCCCAAAACCGCATCTTAACCGTCCAATCAAACTATGAAATCTACGGTTCGCATCCCTCCGGTCCTGGTGGTCCCCGTGCCCAAAACACTGTTCAAAACCGGGTGGTATGTATCGCATGGCCTTTCGGTGGTAGGTGGTAATTCTCCTTGGGCCAACGATTCCATACAGCACTCACCACGTGTCCCCGCGTACAAACCCAAAATCGCTCTCCATTGTGCATTATTTTTCAGCCAAAGTCATGCAGCGATATTCATCACAGTTGTCCGATCTGAGGGCCATCATCCGACAATCATCGCGTTTCGAAGCTACATGGGATTTAACGCAGGAAAATCTCGCCCCCAGCCCACTGTCCATCACCCCCGACGCTCTTTCAACCGTCGATCTCCTCCTGAGATCGGATGGCCAAGATTTCATAATCCCCACTGTTGACCCGGTCTTCCTCCATGTCATCATCCCACGTGTTTATCACATTTCTTCCTCTGTCATTTATATATTACATTCGTATGTTATATTTTAATGTTTCGCATCATAAAATCTGGCCAACCCTTCTGCCATTATTTCCACCGCATTTTCTTCGTCACCACCCTACATGCCTCCGCCATTTTATCATGTTGCTTCAATACACAGTCACCAACATTGCATTGCCGTCTCCCGTGCATTTTTTTTCTTCACAACTTTGTGTGTTTTGCAGGTTTACAGCGACAGGGAACTATTATGATTCACAGCCTCAATTACTGTGATAGAGCACACATCAAAGGACCATTTTTCAGAGAAGAATTATGAAGAAAGTCCTTGAAAGCCAAATCGACAAGACTTCAATTAAAGAAATAGGGTTCAAATTTGTCAAACCCTGCAGGGACATTCAAGGTGCCGACTTCATAGATGAAAAAATTAATGGAACAACAGAGGAGTATCACCAGAAGGTCAAGAAACTCAACATTCAGCATGGAAGGTTTTAAATCATAATTCAGGGTTCAGAAGGAAAAGAGTACAATGCACAAGAAGCAACACCCTCCAGGTTTCATTTCAGTATAACTCACCTTCAGAAAAGGACAGAATGTTAATATGGTTATCCCTATATCATGTTCCTGAAGGATATTTTCACCCAGAACATTTATTTCAGAGAGCAGGCCACAAAGTACAAACATCATAACATAGTCATTCAACAGTATGGGCATGCACGTCTCCACCATTTTGTATTAATTATGAAAATTGAATGTTCGTCACCTACCTCTTTTACTAGGTTTTGGTTTCTCCTACAAAAATCATGAAGAAACGCATTGTAAGGGTTCCAGATTATATCAGAAAATCATGCAATGAAAGGCTTTTTCTAAACATTTTGTAAAACTTTGGTATGAATGCACAGAGCCCATAGGGTCTAAGTGAGGAGGAGTTCTATTTGTCAAAGAGGATTCTGGTCTTTGGTATTTCACAGTCTGTAACCTTCTTTATTGTGTTATATTAATAGAACATTTCATTTCCTCCATTTTTCTTGTATCATGTTTTGGAATGCGAGTGGCTCACTGATTTTTGGTATGGATTCATCCTAGTTTATGCCCATTCTTGGATCAGTCAAGTGCTTTAAATATGGCTCATGCATGATATTTTGTTCCATTACTCATCTAAACCGTGTTTCTGCTACATTAGTTTCTTTGGGAGGGTCCTTTTAAAATGCTATTATCATGTACGGATTCTTAGATTGGTAAGCCCATGCATGGTGGTATTGTATATCTGGGTATCAGCTCAATGTTAACTAGTATCTTCTCAATATTTCTTTCACTACATACACCTTATGATAATTTATGTTTGTGAAGTATTTCTGAATCGACCCGCTTTGCAGTAAACTGTCTCTGAATTGTCTGTTGCTTTTGTATTAGAGTTCTACATCTTGCCTCTGAAGTATCTCTTTTCTTGTGTCAATTTTTGAGAGTTTGGTCCCATTCTAGTTTATTTCCCTGTTTATGGGAGATAGCACGTGAGCTGAGGTTGACAACTTCATACATTACATTATACGCTCCTTGCTATGCTAAGATGTCCTAGGCACTGGTCTATCAAAACTCTAGGCTGTCTCTAGGAGCGACAACATCTTTCTAGCGTCGTTGCCGGGGAATGAAGTTAAGAAAATTTTAATCCCGGGGCCTCGAAAAAATCTAATTCACTCTCCAAGTAGGTTAGCATGGAGAGTTGAGAGTTGTAGATCACTCACCTGGGCAACTCCACATTTTTTATTTGATAAATCTATTTGCAGTCCTGGCTCCTTGCAAGCCACACCTGAGTTTAGATACGTCTAAGTCAAAGACACATTCAGTTTCTGACCCTGACCAGATTATACATAGAAGAAATTGGAGGGAAAGGAAATCATCCCGTTGTGGAATTCCTAAATTGTCTACAAAAGATTTTCCTTCCTCCTCCTCTCTAGATTCTCAATTGCAAATTCCCAACTCCACTGTGGGAGATACTGATTATTATTACTCAGACAGTCCACCCCGAGAGGGTATCAGAAATAGAAACAGTCCCCATCCTACTCCTGAGGTTGAAGAGGTCAAGGAAGTAACTGAAGTATCTGCTGTTAATAGACCTTTGTTCCCCTCAACCCCTCAAGCTGCAGTTGAGTATATTCCTATTATTATTCATACTCCACTTCCTCCTCCTCTTACTCCTCAAACTATTGCACTACCTCCACCTCCTCCAATGGCTAATGTTCCAGCCTTCTTGATGAATAAATATGCTCCCCTGGCATTAACCCAAGTGCTGAATGATATGCCCTAGGATTATCTGAAGGTCTTGCCCAGATTCAATGGAGAAAATGAAATCGATGCTCAAAAACATCTTGAGAATTTCTGCTCCCTTGCAGAGAAATTTAATGTCGAACATTTAGATGTGGTCTTAAGACTGTTTGTGCAATCTCTAGATGGTGAAGCTCAAAAATGGTTTAAGACATTGGCTGGCCATTCTATTACCACTTGTGATAACATGGAATACACTTTCCTCAGGAAATGGGGAGAGAAGAAAGATCATGGAAATTCTCTCATTGAGTTCAATACACTAAATAAAAGACACAACAAAGCAGTGGCGGAATTTATCAAGAGATTTAATAAATTGTATCTTACTCTCCCTGCTGATACGAAGCCCCATCAAACTACTACTAAAGTTTCTTTTGTAGCAGCTTTTGATTCAGAATTTGGTTTCTCTCTCAGAGAAAGAAAGCCTGCTATTCTGGATGATGCTCAGCCAGATGCGCTAGAATTGGAAGCAAAATTGGCCTCCACTAGTAAATCAGAAGGAAAATCTGAACCAGATAGTAGAAGAAGGGGCAAAGAATAGGCATCTACCTCTAACCAAGATAGGGACTAAGCCAATGACAAAATGGAAGAAATGAGAAAATTGATTAAAAAAATGGTTAAGCTTGAATTGGAGGCCAAGAATTCAGCCTTGAGGAATTTCTAGAATGCTCCAAACAGAGGTTATAATCCTCAATATAGGAAACCACCCTTTCAAATATTGCCAAGGGAAGCAAAGGAGCAACAGGATCAAGTGCCACACCCATTGTACCTGGAAGGTCCAGTAGATGACTCCACTGAGGACACTGCCTATGGACTGGAGGATGCAAATCTTGCCTTTTCAAATAGTGATGGAGAAGCATGCCCTTTACAAGGGAATGATGAATCTAAGTGATCATTGCAAGAAGAAGAAAATACAAGAGACACAGAAGAAGCATAATTTGATCATTATTTTAAACAATTTGATGATTTCATGCAAGCACATTTCAATAGAATATATGATCTCAGATCTTCTACGAAGAGGACTCATACCCAAGAGAAAGAATAAGAGTTACCCCAGAAGGAAGAACCTACTCAGGAGGAATCAACGATGCAGAAAGCTACGGACAAAGGTAAGCAACCTCTAAACAAACCTTTGTAGCCTAATGACCAAATTCCTTCTTCTTCAAAAGTAGTCACCTCCCTTAATGCCAAAGCTGTGTCAAAAGAAGCCAAGCACCCAGTTGAAAATAAAGAGTCAAAAGAGGTTGTGATAGAAAAGTCCCCTCCTGCTTTTAGTCTGCAAAAGGAACTTGAAAAGGTCAAAATCCCAGTTCCCTTGATTGAACTGTTGAAACAGCCAGCATATCGATCTCAAGTCACATCTTTCATGCTCCCTCCAGAAGCACCAATCATCCCAGATAGTCTCAACCTTCATGAAGAGAAACCCATGGTATTTTTTGGCCAACATGTTGAGGAGATAGATCCCTCTACTCCTCCCTTCTATGTGTCTGTAGTAATCCATGACCTACTATTACATAACTGCATGTTAGATTATGGAGCTTCCCATAATCTTATGCCTCTGTCAGTCATTGAAAAACTAGGTTTACAAATCACACGTCCATATAAATACCTCTACTCATTTGATTCCAAAAGAGTTAAATGCTTTGGGATGATCAATGATTTGGTAGTCAGTTTGGCCCAAATCCCAGCAAAAAGTGTGGTAATGGACATCGTGGTGGCAGACATCCCAGCTTGTTTTGGTATGTTGTTGTCAAGGTCCTGGGGAAAAAAAATTGGCGGATCACTCAAGATGGATTTAGCATGTGCCACTATCCCATTTTTTGGAGACCAAGAGAGGAGATTGTACAGGGAGACTAGATTTTTCAAGATGGTGACTAAGGCTGACAGCTCTGTAAATTCACCAGTCTACATTAAGGAAGGATATTTTTCATGCTTGATGCTGGAAGAAGACCGATATTATGCTCATGAACCATCCTTATGCCAGATGAAGACTGGGAAGCCCTTAGAGAACAAAGAAACAGGAATATGGACACTACATTTTGATGGAGAAAATTCAATAGAAGGAAATGGGGCTGGAGTGCTATTGATTTCTCCTACAGGCATATGGGTGCCATTGTCCTTCAAACTAGAATATGAAGCCACCAATAATGTGGCTGAATATGAAGCACTTCTGTTGGGATTACAGACATCTAGGAGCATGGGTATACAAAGCTTAAAAGTTCTGAGAGATTCAGAACTGGTGGTTACGCAAGTAAAAAATTAGTGTCAGAACAAACATCCTAGTCTAAGGGCTTATAGGAATGAAGTTTGGGACATGGTAAAAAATTTATTCTTGGCATTTGATATCCAGTTGATGCCCCGAGAACAAAATAGGATGGCCGATTCCCTTGCTGTGGCTGCTAGTACATTTTGACCACCTCAGAACCCTCTTTTAGGATATGAAGTAGAGGTGCATTATCGACCTTTAATCCCAGATAACATCAAGCACTGGAAGTTATTTGAGGATGAAGAACAGATGAAGATATTCATGGAAATAGTGGGAGAATGATCCAATATGGAGATTAATGCTGAAGAAGAGGTTGAGTTTGAAAACACTTCAGAAAGAAATATGGAGGAGAAAGTGGCAGGTAATAAAGTGTTGCAATTGAAGGGAAACATTAGACCTAGAGGGTTGGTGCCTCTAGAAACATTATTTGATAAGAATGATGTCCCACTACATCGAAGAAAAGTGATGGAAGAAAATCAGGTAGAAGACCTGAATTTGGGTATTGAGGCTGACCCCAAAATTGTAAAACTATCTAAGAAAATCCCTGGAGAATATAGAAATCTATATCAGAAATTATTTCATACCTACAAAGATGTGTTTGCATGGTCCTATCCGGACTTAAAAACTTTTCATATCAGTATCATGCAGCACAAAATTCCACTGAAGGAAGATGCAAAGCTCCATAAGCAGAAGCTCAGACAAATCAATCCCCTGCTGCTGCCTTCTATCGAGAAGGAAATCAAGAAGCTGCTAAAGGCCAAAATAATTGTACCATTGAGGTACTCTGAATGGATGGCAAACCTTGTTCCAGTATGAAAGAAGAATGGAGAAACAAGGCTGTGTGTGGATTTCATAAATTTAAATAGAGCATCCTTAAAGGATAATTATCCATTACCCAAGATGGATCACATCCTGCAGAAAGTGGTTGGAGCTTCTAGAATGTCAATGATGGATGGATTCTCTGGTTATAACCAGGTGGCTATACTACCAGAAGATCAAAAGAAGACTGCTTTCACCACACCCTGGGGTACATTTATGTATGCCAGGATACCTTTTGGATTGATTAATGTAGGGGCCACTTTTGAGAGGGCAATGGATATTGCTTTTTTTGGGGAGCAAGACAAATTCCTGGTGGTCTACCTCGATGATATCACTATATTTTCCAAAAATGATACTGAGCACATTGAGCATCTCCGTAGAACTTTTGAGAAATACAGAAGGTATGGTCTCTCTATGAATCCTCAAAAGTATTTGTTTGCATTAGAAGAGGGAAAGCTGTTGGGCGATATCGTGACTAAAAATGGGGTGAAGATAGACCCCAAGAGGGTAGAGGTTATAAATGGCATTGCTTTTTCTAGAAATAAGAAAGAGGTAAAAGTATTCCTAGGGCGCATTAATTTCCTGAGAAGGTTTATCCCTAACTATGCTGAGATAATTAGGCATATAAAAGATATGCTAAAGAAGAATAAGGAGGTAAAATGGTCACAAGAATCACGGGAGGCATTTACCAGGATAAAGAATGCTTTTGTAGAAGCCCCTATGCTGGCTGGACCAGATTATGATAAAATTTTCATGATTTTTTCCTTTGCATCACCTCATACAATAGTAGGAGTTTTATTGCAGAAAAATGAGGAAGGGTATAAGCAGCGCATTCCATTTTTCAGTCAGGTGCTCCGTGAGGCAGAATTAAAATACAAAATATTGGAAAATCAAGCATATGCCCTAGTGAAATCCCTCAAAGCATTCCGTGTACATATCCTACAGTCCCACATCACTGCATTTGTGCCTGTAGCTACTGTAAAAGATATGCTTATTCAGGGGAATAGTGAAGGAAAAAGGAGAAGGTGGATTGCCAAAATACAGGAGTATGACTTAGACATCCACCCTACTAAGATGATTAAAGGATAGGGGCTTGCCAAAATGCTATCTGAATAAAACTATCAAGCCCTAGGCATAAATTTGTCCATTATAGCAGGCGAAGAATCTGAGGAGAAAGAATAATGACATGGAATTGGAGTGGCTACTCCAGAAACACATATAAAGTACCTCAACAATCCATGGTACAAAGATATAGTAGAATATCTCCTTACCCTTAGCTACCTCCAAGTTGTGACAAAACTAAATATAGAGCGCTGAGATTGAAATCACAGAAGTACATAGTCGCCAATGGTGGCTATACTGGCAAGATCCCTCAGGTATCTTACTCCTGTGTTTCACAGAGAATGAAGTCGATAGTATTATAGAAAAATTTCATGAAGGGATCTGTGGAGGTCATTACAGCTGGAGGGCCACAGCTCATAAAATTCTGAAAGCTGGCTTCTATTGGCCAAAGCTTTTTGGAGATGTTTTTTCTAGTGTAAGAGCATGTGATAAATGTCAGAAATTTGCTGAGAGAGAGAAATCAACACTATTTCCCCTGATTCTAGTGCATGTGGATGAACCATTCAAATAATGGGGTATTGATTTTATAGGTGAGATACATCCCCCATCAAGTGGTCAACATAAGTGGATCTTAACGGCCACTGATTATTTCACTAAATGGGTGGAAGCCATACCTGCAAGGAATGCTATAGATACTGTGATCATAAAGTTCATGGAGGAAAACATCATATCCAGGTTTGGCTGTCCTGCTAGGATAGTGACTAATAATGCACAAGCCTTCAAGTCTACAAAATTTATGAATTTCTACCAGCAATACAATATCATATTGAGTCACTCTATAGCTTACTATCCACAAGGAAATGGCTTGCCAGAGTCTTCAAATAAAACTCTGGTGAGAGCCTTGAAGAAGACTATAAATGAAAATCAGAAGAATTGGGATTCCCAATTGAAATTTTCTCTATGGGCTAATAGAATAACCAGCAAGAGAGCAACTAGGAAATCTCCCTATGAATTGGTATATGGAGGAGCAACAGTTTTTCCTATACAACTAGCTTTACCAGTGGCCTGCTTCATTTAAGAAAGCCAGGAGGAACCTGATGATATGATCAGGAGAATCAATCAATTGGTGGAATTAGAAGAAACACAGGTCCAGGTGAATCAGAGGTTAATGGAATATCAAGAGAAAATGAAACACATTTTTGATCAGCATACAAAAGACAAGAAGCTGCAGATTGGTGATTTGGTGCTCAAATGGGATATCCAATGAGCTGAAAAAGGTAAACATGGTAGATTCGACCCCCTCTGGTTTGGTCCTTTAAAAATTGTGGAGCGGGGGGGGCAATAATACCTTCAGGTTGGAGAATTTACAGGGTGACTTGCTGGATGCCCCTGTAAATCGTAAATTTCTTAAACCCTATTTCCAATTCTAATCCAGGCAGGGACAGCCTGATGTACTATACTATATTTTAGTTTTTTTTTTATCTTTGTTCGAATAATGTTGGTGTTGTGATGAATTAAAAATTAAAAATGGAGGTGCTGGAGAGCAGAGTCTGCATACATGATGATCAGAGGGTCTGCGAGTTCTCAACACATTCAGGGATTAACGTGTCATCCCTAGGTGGAGCCAATGTTGATCATAATCAGCTTCCTATTAAATTTTCACAGGCAACCTTGTTTAAATCCCGCAAATCCCCTCTTCCATCCTTTAAAAAAAAAATCATTTCTATGCCTGTCGTTACCAATTCCCGCTCCTAAATTACAATGTAGAAGGCAGAAAACCCCGCGTTTAAATATATTCAATGCTTAGCCCCTTCGGCCCTAGTCTCTCCATCCTGTTCTCCATATAACCTGGTGTAGAAATTTGCTGAATAATGATCAATTTTTCACCGAGACTATCCCGATCACATACAATTCGAATTTATATGCAACACATAATCTCTTCCACTCAGATCATCAAACATGCGGAAATAAAATCAAGCGATAACACATCAAATCATCATACACATTAACACAGTATGTATGGGGAAAGCTTATAGCTGAAAACCCCGCAGCTATTGTGTATATTATAATGGAGAAATCAAGCAACAAACTCAGTACAATACTCCTCACAAGTACTCAGTACTTTCTCATACAGTTACCCATAATCTAGCTCAGTTTTGAACAGGTTACTGGTTCAAAACTCACCACTAATTGTCTTGCCTCTATTGCGCAATCCAGGCCTGTCTATATAGAGATCCAAGGTTCGAATCTCCTTGGCTTGACTGCACAATCATCATGGGCAATTCCTCCAAGTGTGGTGCAAATCTCATGCACAACTGATGTCGCCACTGATAGCTAACTCCACCCTTTCATCTACCTCTTTCACTGGTCTCCACTGAACTGATCATGCACTGTAGTGAACTGATGTGTTCTTGAATTGAATAATGAGTTACTAATTAATGAATTAAATAATATTTAATTCACTCCACTCATAACTAATTGATTAGCTAGTTAAACTAATCTCAACTAGTTCAACTAAAATAAACACAACACAACTCCACTATCTGTCTCATTAACTTCCTCCACACCTTCACCCAAGTCCAATCAAGTCATCCATGCATGATGTCAACAACCTTGAATAGTAATTTCAATAGGTAGAGCATTAGTTCGAACTAAGTACTTCATGCTAAATCATTGCTTAGAGTCCAATGATGTTAAGGGTAAATAAGAGCCGACTTCCTTATTTAGAAAGGCAAAATGGAAATAGACTTCAACCTCTTCGACCTAAAAAATAGAGTCTCATATATTTTTACCAACATGACCAATGCTCCAATAATCTCAAAATGGAATCCCCGAACCATGCTCCATATGTCTAAAAATAGACATAGTCTAAAAATAGACTTTGCGCCAGAATTCGCCTGCAGGCCCACTTGGTGAAGGCGACTTCATTTCACCAAGCTCCATCATCTTGCTGCATTCTCAACACCTGGGCACCAGACTGAGTGCTAAAACTGGAGGTGCTTATCATGTATGTATATTGGGCATGCCCTCGGCCGTTGATCTGTACAGATCAAACGACATTCGCGATCCTCCATTCATTTCCCAAAACCACATCTTAGCCGTCCAATGAAACTGTGAAATCTACGGTTCGCAGCCCTCCAGTCCTGGTGGTCGTCGTGCCAAAAACACTGTTCAAAACCAGGTGGTATGTATTGCACCACCTTTCGGCGGTAGGCGGTAATTCTCCTTGGGCCAGTGATTCCATACAGCGCTCACCACGTGTCCCCGCGTATGGACCCAAAAATGCTCTCCATCGCACATTATTGTTCGGCCAAATTCATGCAGCGATATTCATCACAGCCGTCCGATCTGAGGGCCATCATCCGACGATCGTCGCGTTCCGAAGCTGCACGGGATTTAACAAAGGCAAATCTCACCCCTGGCCCACTGTCCATTGTCCCCGACGCTCTTCCAATCGTCGATCTCCTCCTGAGATCGAACGGCCAAGATTTCATCATCCCCACTGTTGACCAGGTCTTCCTCCACGTCATCATCCCACGTGTTTATTGCATTTCTTCCTCCATCATTTATATATTACATTCGTATGTTATATTTTAATTTTTCGCATCATAAACTCTGGCCAGCCCTTTCGCCATTATTTCCACCGCATTTTCTTCGTCACCACCCTGCATGCCTCCGCCATTTTATCATGTTGCTACACTACACAGTCACCTCCCTTGCATTACCATCCCCCGTGCATTTGTTTTCTTCACAACTTTGTGTGTTTTGCAGGTTTACAGTGATAGCGAACTATTATGATTCACAGCCTCAATTACTGTGATAGAGCACACATCAAAGGACCATTTTTCAGAGCAGAATTATGAAGAAAGTCCTCGGAAGCCAAATCGACAAGACTTAAATTAAAGAAATAGGGTTCAAATTTGACAAACCCTGCAGGGACATTCAAGGCGCCGAATTCATAGATGCAAACATTAATGGAACAACAGAGGAGTATCACCGAAAGGTTAAGAAATTCAGCGTTCGGCATTAAAGGTTTTAAATCATAATTCAGGGTTCAGAAGGCAAAGAGTACAATGCACAAGAAGCAACACCCTCCAGGTTTCATTTCAGTAGAACTCACCTTCAGAAAAGGACATAATGTTAATATAGTTATCCTTATATCGTGTTCCTGAAAGAGATTTTCACCCAGAACATTTATTTCAGAGAGCAGGCCACAGAGTACAAACATCACAGCATAGTCATTCAGCAGTATGGGCGTGCATGTCTCCACCATTTTGTATTAATTATGCAAATTGAATGTTCGTCACCTACCTCTTCTACTAGGTTTTGGTTTCTCCTATAAAAACCATGAAGAAACGCATTGTAAGGGTTCCAGATTTTATCAGAAAATCATGCAGTGAAAGGATTTTTGTAAACATTTTGTAAAACTTTGGTATGAATGCACAGAGCCCACAGGGTCTAAGTGAGGAGGAGTTCTATCTGTCAAATAAGATTCTGGTCCTTGGTATTTCACAGTCTTTAACCTTCTTTATTATGTTATATTAATAGAACATTTCATTTCCTCCGTTTTTCTTGTATCATGTTTTGGAATGCGAGTGGCTCACTGATTTTTGGTATGGATTCATCCAAGTTGATGCCCATGCTCGGATAAGTCAAATGCTTTAAATATGGCTCAAGCATGATATTCTGTTCCATTACTCATCTAAACCGTGTTTCTGCTATATTAGTTGCTTTGGGAGGGTGCTTTTAAAATTCTATTATCATGTATGGATTCTTAGATTGGTAAGCCCATGCATGGTGGTATTGTATATCTGGGTATCAGCTCAATGTTAGCTAGTATCTTCTCAATATTTCTTTCACTACATACACCTTCTGATAATTTATGTCTGTGAAGTATTTTTGAATCGGACCGCTTTGCAGTAAATTGTCTCTGAATTTTCTGTTGCTTTTGTATTAGAGTTTTGCATCTTTCCTCTGCAGTATCTATTTTCCTGTGTTAGTTTCTGAGAGTTTGGTCCCATTCTAGTTTATTCCCCTGTTTACAGGAGATAGCATGTGAGCTGAGGTTGACAACTTCATACATTACATTATACGCTCCTTGTTATGCTAAGATGTCCTAGGGACTGGTCTATCACAACTCTAAGCTGTCTCTAGGAGCGACAACAAGTGGCAGAGATGTTGGAGGAAAAAATTGATCTAACCAACTAGTCTGATGCAAAGAGGAATAGTCGGCTCATATCAAAAACCGAAGTCAAGTTGATATACATAAAACACAATGAAAGTATAACTAATTAAAAATTATGTTGGAATATTTAAAATTCCATAACAACAATGGAGAATAGAATTCCCCCTCTTCAATACAGAGAAAATATAAAAAAAATTCTTCACTGGAGACAGAGCTTTCACTGTAAAAACTATTTCATTAAGCTTCAAAAACTTGGTTACAAAATCACCTCTGACTGAGGGAATACAAAAGGCTTTGACTGCTTCAAAACACAGTTCAAAACACAACTCACACTCTCTAAAATTTCACTCTGGAAAAATACTCTGTCTCTTCAAAAAAAATGAAAGCACTGCTGTGCACTTCAAATTTTGTTACACTGCTACTATGTCTAAAAAAAAACTTACAATCTGAACTATGCACTGCTGTGCTATACCAGTCTTTTACACTGCTGTAAAAAAAAACTTACAATACATAGCACACAGGCCCTTTTCATCTATTTTTATAACTCAACACTTTTTACAATATATAAAAAAAAACTATTTAAAATAAAACTATTTTAAAACTAAAAACTAAAGTCGTATACCATACTTCATATGGTGTGAAGTTAAAAATAAAAAAACATAAATTAAAAACAAAACTAAAATCTGAGACCATATATGGCCCACGGCCTTCCCTATTGGCATTGTGCGTATAATATATATGTAAAACATATATATGTTGTTTGCACGACCTTTTAAAACCAAACATTAAAGGACCTTTGACCATGTATTAAAAACGGACTTCAAAACAAAAAATTAAACCCTTTTGCATAAAAATTCCGCGTGCCAAAAATTTCTGCTGATGTCACTTAAGTTGTGACGCGGAATTTTTATTAAATCCGCCCTATAAGTTTCCCCGGGTCCGATTTTTAGCAACCTGTACGGAAAAAAAATGTGATGTGGGATTTTTCATAATTCTGGCTTAATAAAATTGACGTCCGGGAAATTTGACTTGTGGTTTGGGACCACTGTCATTCAGTTTGTAAACTCCCGCGCATTCAAAATTGGCAAGCGGTTCATCTGCACTGTTCTGCAAACAAAAATGGAAGGTGGCTTCAGTACTTTGAGCGGCTGTAAGTAATTTCAAAACTCCCCCTTACTTTCAGCTGCTGGGTTATCAGTCATACCCAGACATTTCCTCAAAAACTCAAAACTCTTCTGCCCCAATGGCTTAGTCAGAATGTCTGCAAACTGCTCCTGAGTTCTGCAGTGTTCCAAAACAATTTCACCATTGTTTACTAATTCTCTGATGTAATGAAACTTTGTGTCAATGTGTTTCGTTCTCTTGTGAAACACATAATTCTTTGATAATGCAATAGCTGAGCTATTGTTACAATAAATCACTGTTCCTTTTACCTGCTCTTGGCACAAACTTCTTAACATCCTCCTCATCCAAATTTCTTGACAAGCTGCTGCTGTGGCTGCCACATATTCTGCCTCTGCTGTAGACAATGCTACAATGGGCTGTTTTTTAGAAGCCCATGAAATGGCTCCTGAACCCATGTGAAAAACATAACCGAAAGTGCTCTTCCGATCATCTACACTTCCAGCCCAATCACTGTCAGTGTATCCAACTAAATCTGAATTTTCTGAAATAGTATATAAAATACCAAACCTTTTAGTACCTTTAACATACCTCAGAATTCTCTTCGCTGCCTGCCAATGTGCATCCTTTGGCTTCTCCATAAATCTGGAAATTAAGCTAACAGCATGCATTATGTCGGGCCTAGTTGCAGTCAAATACATGAGGCTGCCAACTATGCTCTTATACAAACTAGGATCAAAATCCTTGCTGCTGTCCTCTCTGCTGAGTTTTAATCCCATCACTGTTGGAGTGATCGCTGCCTTGCTCTCTTGCATATTAAATCTTTCCAGCACTTCATTAACATATTTTTCCTGTGAGATAAAAATCCCATTTTCATCTTGTTCTACTTCTATTCCTAAGAAATATTTCAACAAACCCATGTCAGTCATTTCAAATTCTTCTTTCATGACTGTTTTAAAATTTTCAATAAGGTAATCATCATTACCTATGAAAATAACATCATCAACATATAAAACTACAATCAACATTTTTCCATCTTTTTCTTTGATGTAGAGGGTGGGTTCTCCCTCACACTTTTCAAATCCATTTTCCAGTAGATAGGAGTCTATCCTACTGTACCATGCTCTTGGTGCTTGCTTCAGCCCATAAAGAGCTTTCTTCAATTTGCACACTTTGTGCTCTTAGCCTTTCTTCTCATAGCCTAGAGGTTGTTCAATGTAAACCTCTTCCATTAACACTCCATTTAGGAATGCTGACTTCACATCCATTTGGTAAACTTTCCACTTGTTTTGTGCTGCTATGGACAACACTACTCTCACGGTTTCCATTCTAGCAACCGGTGTGAAAGTTTCCTCATAATATATCCCATGCTTCTGCTTATACCCTTTGGCAACAAGCCTTGCCTTGTGTCTCTCTATTTTTCCTTCAGCATTACTCTTGGTCTTGTAGACCCATTTAACTCCAATGACATCTTTACCTTTTGGGAGTTCAACCAAATCCCATGTCTTGTTTCTTTCTATGGCATTAATCTCCTCATCCATAGCTTCTATCCATTTCTTATCCTTAATAGCTTCTTCAAAGTGGATAGGGTCTTCAACATGACAATATAAAGCAAACAAAGAATTGATACCTTCACTTGCTGCCTCTTGTGCATAAATGTCATTCAAATTTCTGAACTTCTTACCTCTTTCACTTGATGTACAAATGCTTGAAGAAGCACTTGAATTTCCTCCTTGTGGTGTGCTTGGAGAAGAACTCTCATTTCTCCTCAAGGGTGTCTCTTGTTGCTCTTGTGTTGGTGTTGCTGTTTGGGGATGTATTTGAGCCAATTCATCATCATCTTCATCATGAGATAAACAGTGTTTAACATTCACTGTTTTCTCTATGCTTCCATCCCAAGCTTCCTCCTCAATAAACTGAACATCTCTACTCACAATAAACTTCTTGGTGGATGGGTTGTATAACCTGTAGGCCTTGGATTCCTCACTGTATCCAATGAAGATACATTTCTCCCCCTTGCTGTCCAACTTCTTCCTTAGCTGATCCGGAATGTGTGCATAAGCCACACATCCAAAAACCTTCATATGTGTGACACTTTGCTTTGTGCCACTCCATGCCTCTTCCGGCACTTTGTTCATCACTTCTTTTGTAGGGCACCTATTCAAAATGTATGTTGCACAATGTACAGCTTCAGCCCAATAATCATTAGGCAAATGCTTTGCCTTTAACATACTCCTCACCATGTCCATTATGGTTCTATTCTTCCTTTCGGCTACTCCATTTTGCTGTGGAGTATATCTAGTTGTAAACTGCTTTTGAATACCATTTTCTCTACAAAAACGTAGAAAATATTTAGAGATATACTCACCTCCTCTATCAGTCCTTAGAACTTTGATGTGCAGCCCACTCTGGTTTTCCACAAGTGGTTTGAAATTGCAGAATTTTTCAAACACTTCACTTTTATTTTTCAAGAAGTAAACCCAAGTTTTTCTTGTAAAATCATCTATGAATGTTAACATGTAGTGGCTGCTAGCAAGCGATGGAGTTTGCATCGGTCCACACAAATCTGAGTGGACAATCTCTAAGGGTGCCTTTGCCCTTACGCTTTTCCCGGAAGGAAAACTTTCTCTGTGTTGTTTCCCAAGAATACAACCTTCACAATGGCTGTCTGGTTTCTCTATCAATGGTAAACCTCTTACCATTCCTTTTCTGTTCAACAAATTAAGACCTCCAAAGTTGAGATGTCTAAATCTCAAGTGCCACAACCAATTTTCATCTTTTGGTTCGATTTGGATAGCCTCTTTTGCCATTGCTGCTATCTTTTCTTCATTCTTCAAATCTGCTCTCATTCTAAGAGGGAACATCCTGTTCCTTGTCATCTTCACTTCAGCAATACATTGTTTGTTGGGTGGTTTGTCCATGATGGTACAAACATCATCCTCAAAAAATACATTGTACCCCATTTGAACAAGCTATCCAATACTTAAGAGGTTACACTTCATTCCTGGAACATAATAGACATCTGATATGGATTTCTTTGCACCTTTTCTTGTTAGAACATTTACATTCCCTTTTCTCCCATACTACCGTACACTTTACTATCACCTTTAGTGACCCCCAGACTTCACACTCTCATCTAGCATAGAAAACATGGCTAAGTTTCATGTCATATGGTTACTGCAACCGGAGTCTAGAAACCATAAATCCTTACTTTTTTCTTCAGCCATATCACAAGCCAAAAACAAATTATCTTGGCTGAGATTTTCTCTAGTGAAATTTGCACTATTTCTACTTCCTATATCATGCTGCTTCTTTCTACATTCATTAGCATAATGACCATATTTTTTACAATAGTGACATTGGACAGTGGAATTATCATACCTCTGTCCTTGAGCATTCTTCTTACCACTCTGCTGGCTGCTGCCTCGGCCTTGATGCTGATTTGGATTGCTGCCCCTTCCTTGAGCATTTGCTGGACTGTTCCTTCCACCTCTGTTTTGGCTTCTACCTCTTCCTCTTTTTTTTCCTCTGCCTTGCCCTCTTCCTCTTCCAAAAGACATCTGGGTCTTAAAGGCATGTTCTAGAGATGATTTTTATCTCCTACCCAATCTCTGCTCATGAGTCATCAGTGATGCATGTAGCTCATCCTCTATGAACTTTGTGAGATCCTTAGTCTCCTCTATGGTGGTCACAATCACATCGAATCTTGAGGGTAGACTCCTCAAGAGTTATTACACAATCCTCTTCTCTTCAAGATTCTCTCCATGAGATCTTATTTGTGTGACCATTCCAATCACATGAGTGAAGAATGAGTCAATAGTATCCGACTTTTCATACAAAGAGTCTAAAGTCTCTCCTCAAAGAATCGAAGTTTTGTTGTTTCTCTTCACTTTTTCCATGCCTCCTTGATAGGCTGTCTTGAGAGTTTCCATGCTTCTCCGCGGGATTCTCTGTCGTTATCCTGAAACACATCACCGCTGATACAATAAGAAGAGAGCTTCGAGTCTTTCTTCCTATTTCTCTTCAGCGACTTTCTTTCTGTCTGAGTTAAATCTTCAATCTCTTCTTCATTTGCTAGCTCTTCAAAGCCATCCTCAACAAATTCCCATAAGTCTTGGGAGACAAATAGAGCTCTCATAGTTATTGACCAGTAGTCATAATTTTTCCGATTAAACATTGAGAGATGGACATTTCCCATACCCATACCAGTGCTGGCTCCAGCCATTCTGCACTCTTAACTATGATTAAAAAAAACTTGACTGTGTATGTAAAACAGCTCACTGTTCTGCAACATTGACTCAAAAAATGTATAGAGAAATACCTTTGGATTCTTTGGCTGAGTCTTCACACTGCTGGAGAAGCCGCTGCAACAAAGAACTCCTTTCTTTCAGCTTCTTTGATCTTCAAAGAGCCTGGACTAGCTCCAATACCATGTTGGAATATTTAAAATTCCAGAACAACAATGGAGAATAGAATTCCCCCTCTTCAACACAGAGAAAATATAAAAAAAAAAATTCACTGAAGACAGAGCTTTCACTGTAAAAACTATTTCATTAAGCTTCAAAAACTTGGTTACAAAATCACCTCTGACTGAGGGAATAAAAAAGGCTTTGACTGCTTCAAAACACAGGTCAAAACACAACTCACACTCTCTAAAATTTCACTCTGGAAAAATACTCTGTCTCTTCAGAAAAAATGAAAGCACTGCTGTGCACTTCAAATTTTGTTACACTGCTACCGTGTGTAAAAAAAAACTTACAATCTGAACTATGCACTGCTGTGCTATACCAGTCTTTTACACTGCTGTAAAAAAAAACTTACAATACATAGCACACAGGCCCTTTTCATCTATTTTTATAACTCAGCACTTTTTACAATATATAAAAAAAAAACTATTTTAAAACTAAAAACTAAAGTCGTATACCATGCTTCATATGGTGTGAAGTTAAAAATAAAAAAACATAAATTAAAATCAAAACTAAAATCTGAGACCATATATGGCCCACGGCCTTCCCTTTTGACATTGTGCGTATAATATATATGTAAAACATATATATGTTGTTTGCACGACCTTTTAAAACCAAACATTAAAGGACCTTTGACCATGTATTAAAACCGGACTTCAAAACAGAAAATTAAACCCTTTTGCATAAAAAATCTGCGTGCCAAAAATTTCTGCTGATGTCACTTAAGTTGTGACGCGGAATTTTTATTAAATCCGCCCTATAAGTTTCACCGGGTCCGATTTTTAGCAACTTGTACGGAAAAAAATGTGATGCGGGATTTTTCATAATTCTGGGTTAATAAAATTGAGGTCCGGGAAATTTGACTTGTGGTTTGGGACCACTGTCATTCAGTTTGTAAACTCCCGCGCATTCAAAACTGGCAAGCGGCTCATCTGCACTGTTCTGCAAACAAAAATGGAAGGCGACTTCAGTACTTTGAGTGGGTGTAAGTAATTTCAACAAATTAAGCATCATATCTCATCATACAGTTAGACTTCCATAACTACCCTGACGCGCGCTCTCTCTCTATATATCCACATATCTATGTATAAGTTCTATCTCAAAATATAATAAATATATATTTGTACATTTATGCTATTTCTTCATTACTGTGTCTCTTGTATCTATATATAATTTTCGTGTAATTAGTTTTTATCTTATTGCTCGTGACCATGCACACTTTTTTCTAGATTAAAATATTTAATATCTACATTCATCATTATTGTGACCCACAATCATACAGAAATAATTTGTTTTAAAGCAATCTTTCTTGTTACCCCAAAAAGACACGATAGCGCGTCGTGTTACCCGAAGGAGAAGTCTCTTTATGAGATTCTATCGGAGCCAAATGGAGGTACTTAAGCGTGAGGTATGGAGTGACTGCGAGGCTAAATGAAAGAGGAATGTTCCAAGCGTCAAACTCGACTCCAGGCAGGTGGCTGTAAGTTCGGGCGAAAGCTCGACTCGAGGTGTGAAAGAATGGAACACAAATGAAGTTGAACGTGCGAACTTCAAGAAAAATTCGAGTAATGGGAGATGAGTCAATGAGGCAGTAAGGTTTTGAGGGAGAGTGGACCGGCCCCCTAAAAAATTGTTTTAAAAACTGAGTGGACCAGTCCCCTGATACTTCGAACTTACGGGAACTCAGCAGCTACTTCATACTTCCGGGTCATGAGGGGGGCAGTCCAATCCTGACTCCACAAACCACGAACACAGGAACACACATTCAAATGTAGCAAATTCACACATCTCACTCATTCTGAACGGACAATGAGGAAATCATAACCTCTTGTCCACAGATTATGGGGATCATCAATCCTAATATATCAATTGATCTATACAAAAATAAGACAAAGTGGCAAAGTGACGAAAGGAAAGAAGATGTCGGGTACTGTGTACCGCGATGCCCTTCGCTAGCTACAGGATGCTGGAGGCATCCCCTTCGCTCATGGAGGGTGCTAATTACAGATTTCGATTGACCGTTCTGAAAATATCAGTTTTAAAACAATTTTTTATTTAAGATCTATCCTTTAAGATCCTCACGTTGATATAATTTTTTCACACAATCGTTGAGACTCCCAATCAACCTCTTTTCAGCATCTTCATCATCATCTTCCCTAAGGAATTATTCTTGTTTTGGTTCAAAATAGTGAACACTCTCTTCCTCCCACTCAATTTTTCTAATATTTTCATCTTTCAGCTGAGCATTGAACATGTGCCTCAACTTCCTTCTCATATTCCTAGCATACAATTGTCTATTATGCGATTGGATATTTTTCTTTTCATCCCATCCACATATCTGGTCTTCACTCTTGATATATTAGTACATGTTCATGACACTTAGTCTTTCCTTTAATTCATCCGTCTCTTTTCCAAACTCCTTTTGGCATACATTACTTCTCCCGGTGCTATATCATTTGGCATCTTCCTCCATTTTAATGTGGATTTCATCCAGGCTTTTTTCATGACCATTAATGGTCATATATTTCTCTATCTCCACGAGCTTCTCCATGCTCACTATGAGTTGAAAAAAATCCTCCACAAGACACCTCACTGAGATTTAATACTAAGAGCTTGGTCTTTTGGTATCACCAATTCTCCTCTTGAAATTCTTAAGCCTCCCTTTCTCTTTCGCTCATCTCTGGACAACTTCATGTGTTCTCTTCACTTTTCTTGAGGACTTATTCTGCTCTGTTCACTTTAGCAGCCTCAGTTGGAACAACTTTTTATCTCTCTAAACCTTATCTACTACAAGGGTTCTTTTCTAGATCAATGTTCCACCCATTGATTCATCCATTTATCAACTTCTTCACGAGGTTAAAATAAAATCATAAGACAAAGTTTTCCTATCAGGTCTCGTGATATCTTCAAAATATTTTGCATTCCTTGCTTCAATTTGTTGGAATTTTCACTCCAGTTCTTCTTCTCTATAGGAAATTTCTCGAGTGTAATCTAACCCTCCACTTTATTTTGGTCTCTTTCCTGAAATCATTCTCAGGCTTCTCTGTCACTAAACTCTCTTTCATCTCACCAACTATCATCGGTTCGTTGACTCATTATCATCTTTCACAAATACTATTTTTAATATGATTTCTTGGATACAATTCTCTCAATCCCAAAAAGTATTGTTGTACTCTGATACCCCTTAACAAGTCTAGCACTCCAGGGTTCCTATGATTGAGATTTTACTTTCTAGCTCCTCTACCACATCATTAGACCAAGCTACTGCACTTTTTCGTCAAAATACTCCACAACTACGCTTAGCCCCGAATGTAGTTGGCCCATGGTCTCCCCTTTCTTTTGCAAAACCCAAAACTCAATTTGTATTATGAAACCATAATCAAGTCCAAATTTCTTGATCGGGTGCTATGAATTGTACTTGCGTGAGCTGGAACTTATAATGCGGGGTTGGTTACTCCAGTGGGCTGTGGATACCTCCGAATTCTACAGAAATTATCAACTCGATGAGATATATGGGGTAGCTAAATTATAGGGGGATTCCAGTTGTGACATAATTAAAAGGGACGGGTCAGTTTGCAATCGAAAATTGCACCATGACACCCACGTTAAGCTCTTCCAAATTTCTATCAACAAGATATGTTTTGGATTCGATAGGGCTACCATCCAAGATTCTCATTTACCTTGGGGTCTCCCTTGGTCGATCATTGTTTCATGAGGTGGGGGTAGGTCTGAAACCAGAGTTTACTTATACAAGCTAATCTAGTTTTATTTCACTAGAACCACATTATGTAGTGGTAGATCCTCACGTTTTTGGTCTCATTGTTGGTTTTGGGGATATTTTTTTCTCTACCAATACTAGTCTACACATGGATTAAAAGTCCAAACGTTTAATAATTTCCTTGTATTCTGAAGGATAACGCCACTTCTAAAAAATTTGACCTCCCTTTGGTGTGAACAAAAGTTCCCTTCCTTTGTTTGTCTCCTTAGCATGCTTAGATTCACTCTTCTTGGTACAACCCAACCTGGCACAACCTAAACCTAATAGGTCTATGAGACATTCATCCTTTGACTGTCATGACAATGTTCTTGTTGTACCAACACTATATTTTTGTGATGCATTTACAGTCAGACCACCACGCACTAGCAGGGTTATGTTGCTTCCAGACTTATGCCAATCTCGATTGTCGAACCTTCCCCATATAGGATGATTATTAAAGAAAAGCTTTGACTATGGTAGGAACAAAAATCATGCACTCGCCCTCACGCAGCATTCATACAAGCTGCAAAGGAAATTAGGCCACACACAACATATATGCAGAAACAATTTAAACTCATTTTATTACTTATAAGAAAATGTTGATAGTGAAGTACATGATTTTCATTCTTTGTTTTCAAGGATCTCCTCGTCCTCCTCGAGATACCCTCTCTAAGCTCCACCTTAGTGCTTTATCTGTACATACATGTATAGCTCCCTACTCGATAGAAAATATCCTAATATAAGAAAGAAAAATATGACATGGGTCCCAATTCCTAGAAACTGCCTCACACCTCAAACTTAACCTTTGTCCCCTTTGGAATCGAAAAGAAGGCTAAAAGTGCTAGCTAGTCAAACTCCGAACAATGTAGATTCTTTCTAAAATTAAAATGCTTGTAATGTCATTATTACTAATTTATACGAACTATATATGAGGGAATTTCTTTCCTTTTGAATATTCCTCAACACCTTTGAGATATAGCCAAAATAGTCTTATTGGAAAGTAATGCTCATGCATTAAAAAAAAGAAAAAGAAAATATAAGATAATTTTAAAAATCATTATAATTGGTTTAAATAAAGGATGAATTTTTTTCATTTATCAAATCCATAAGACATTTTAAATTAATATATTATAGTGTTATTTATAATATTCTTTAAAATCTTGTACTATGAATTTATTTATAATTTTTTTTATTTGTAAATGTTATTTCATATAAATATATATTTTTTAAATTAATTTTAGGATGTAATATTAATTATAATTGATTGTCAAAGTAATTTACGTAATTTATATTCAAAATATTAAAATATAAATATAATATTTATAAATAATAATAAATCATATTAAATCTAAGACTTTTGTGATCTATAATATAGATAAAAGAACTTTCAATTACTTACATTATTAAGATTAAGTCAACGTTTGGAACCAACTAATCTAAATCATTTTCAAGACGACCAAATCTTAATGATATGATCAATGAGAAAGTTCTTTTATCTAAACTAAATCATTTGTTATTTAAAATTTTCATTGTTTTATGTAAATTTAAATTTTTTTTAATTAATTTTTTTTATTGAATATTTTATTTTTCTAATTAAATATAACTAACTAAATATTTGAGTAATTCATGCATCTTCAATAAATGAATAATATTTTCAAATATAAGATTCTCCGTTTTGAAAATACTTTTCATACTATTAAATTGTATTTAAAATGATAATATTGCATTTGTTATTTAATATATGTGTAATCATCTAGTTGTTGCATATCGATAAAATTTCTTTTTTTCATCAAAATGATGTTAAATCTTTTTTTAGCATGTGTCTTATTCTATCAAGTAACCCAATTGGTTGATGATTGCCCATTTAAAATTTCCACTTTATTTTTCACTTCGCATGTGGATGGTAATTGTGCAAATCATAACTTTAAAACTGATATTTTCAGCTTTTAAGTATTTATTATATTTTTAATTGTAAATTTGAGAATATATATATATATATATATTAAAACATTTATCATACTTTTCATCTCTCAACATTAAAAAAAATTAAAAATAAATAAATAAATTGTAATTTTATTTTAAATTTTTATTATTTTAATTATAAAAGAAATTAATATCTCAGTGAAGTATGTACAAATTAGAAAAAAATATTATAAAGATTTTAATGAAGGAGATTTACACTAGAGATTTTTAACTTCTAAATAGATTTTGTTAGGACATTATAGGCCAATATTATGGCTTACTAACATTACATGTGGAAAAATGCATAACCCATATTCATATTATGTTATTTTAATTAATCAATTTAATTAGAAGAAGAAAAAAGGCCTAAGTACTTTTGAAATAAATCTCAACTATAATTTATATTATTCCATAGAGATTAAAGCTTTACCATTTGCCTAATGCTTATAGTGAATTAAATTAAAATTTTAAAATCTCTATTACGAGATAACTCTCGGAAAAGTGCTTTACACACACACACAGATATATATATAATTAATTAATTAATTTAATGTGTTTAATTTGAAAAATATAACTAAATCAAATTAATAATTTCTAAATGAAACAATAAATATTTTATTAATTAAATACATTTCACGTGGCAACCTAGTTCTTGTCAAAGAAGTGAGGGTTGTTATTAAAAACAATGTTTTTGTAATTGGTAAACGACCTTTGCTAGCAAAGTGAAAGTGAGTTGGTCTTTTTTGGATGATAAGGATTGTCAATGTTCTATTCACTCTTAAATAGTGGCCTAAAGATCACGGGAGCATTTGTTTGTGGGGGTTTTAACATGTACCTTGATCTAACCATCTTTTTAGCACAATGTTATTGAAAAATCCTACAATTATGTTTTTTGTGTTGGTAAATGCTCCCTTTTCAATAATGTAGACTTACATTCAACTTAAATAAACCAATCAAAATTGATCTATTTTGCCATTTCATTTTTAAATCATGGCCTTAAGAACATAGAAACATGTCTTTATGGGGGT
This sequence comes from Pinus albicaulis, assembly GCA_034641835.2. Lineage (NCBI taxonomy): Eukaryota > Viridiplantae > Streptophyta > Pinopsida > Pinales > Pinaceae > Pinus > Pinus albicaulis. Next base: position 480,026,626 of record CM076576.1, read on the forward strand.
TTTAAAATTGTACTTTTGATTTAACAACTTTTTTCCAAAAACTCCTTCAGAAATATTACAATTGTGATTTCTCTCTCGTTAATAAATTACTATATGCTAATAAAGTGACATACCTTAAAATTAGAAGAAATAATAAAACATAATATACTACACCAAATTCATCAAAGAATATCTATGGATTATAAACATTGTTTGAACTTCCACCCTATATTTTATGTAGTGGAAAATTGTTGGCTTCACTGATGTGGTTTTGGTAGGTTTTGAACTCACTCCACCAAATTCATCTAAGAACAACGGAATTTTCTTGGAATTTCAGCTTATATTTTACGTAGTGAAAACTTGTTGGCTTCATCAATTTGTTTTTGGAAGGATTTGAACTCTCTCCTAAGCATGGAAAATATTTGATTTATTCACTTGATGAGAAACCAGAAAATGTTTGAAAAATAATGTTGTTATTATAGAATAATTGGTTGGATATTTTTCTTGAAGTGCTTTCTAAAGCTATATGATAGATAGCCTAACTCCGAAGGAATAGAATTAATTTTGATTTTGACGTGTTGTAGTTCAAGTAAGGCTCCATCTCATCATGGTTCTTGTTTGGGATCCCCCATCAAATCAATGCCAAATTTGGAAGCAGCTTAGGAGGAAGTGTGAAGTCTTATGAGTGGTAGAGTAGTAAGCCCCTTTCCCTAGCACCTAATCATATGGAGCTGGGCTAAATCTTGGAAGTGCTCATTGAACTTCCAGATCTATTTGACAACCAAAAAAAAATAATGGATGGAAAGAAATAAGTGGTTGGTGATGGGGAAACAATCTCTAGTTCATATCACCTGGATTCAATGAGGTTTACATTTAGTGACCTGTAAATTATCAGATCACCCAGTCCAATTGATGTCCACATAATGGAATGACTCACAAGAAATAACCCATGATGGTTAAGGCTCCTAGTCAAAACCAATTTTAACAGGGTGCTTGACCTAAGCACCCAAGTGATTATTAGACTACCGGGTCCAAGAATGTACACATATAAATAACGAGCAGTGAGTGATATGTGACGAGCGATAAGGGCCAATCCATGACATGTTTTCCAGGATGATAGGTAGCATAGAGAACTAACATGATAATAATGTGGCCTAAGGTTTTGATGACCCATTATAATGATTTTTATAGGATTACATGTGGCACTATGATATCATGACACATGGAAGGTGGATTTGACATTTTTGGATGGCCAAATTGACTATTGGAAAGAGATAAGTGGTAGGTACACATTAGTATAGGACATTTGGTAGACACGAAAAGGTTGTGTAGGATGATGTGGATAATACATGGTAGGTGGGCTAAATGACACGTGACATATGGGGATTGGTACTTGTGGCCATGCCATGGTAGCTTTGGATAACTTGGGATCTTTACCAAGGACTATTTGTTCAAGCTTTTCTAGTTTTATATGTTTTTGGATTTTTTGTTATTTTACGAATTTTTGGCCATCATGCACCACTAATATCCCATAAAAATGAAATTCTTAGTGAATCAAAAGAATAAAAAACATACTTTAATATTCCATTGATAGAGGAACTAGAGGAATTGGAAGAGTAACTAGAAAATCTAATTTTGGAACCTTATATTAGTTCTGAGGAATCTATAATTGATGGAGAAGGGGAAGGAGAAGTTCACAATGTTAAAAATCATTGGATTGGAGGTGGAAGAGGTGGAGAAAGAGGAAGACGAGGTAGTAGAGGAGATCCAGAACCTTTGGGATTTCCCATCTTTGATGAAGATACGACAACTACAATGAAAAATAAATCACCCTTTATCCTCCCTAATTTGCATGGATTAAGAAATCAGGATCCTGAAACATTTCTCTTTGAGTTTGAAGTCTTATGTAGATCCTATGACTATTTTCTTCATAATCAAAAATTTAAATTGTTTCTAGCCACTATTAAAGATGCAACATTAAAATGGTTTATGGGATTAGGAACACACTCTATCATAATATGGGAAAAAATGAACGATTATTTCTTAGAAAAATATAAGTAATATTGTATGATACACAACCTTAAAGATAAATTCTTTAAGATGACGCAGAAAGAAGATGAAAATATTGAGTATTTTATTGAAAGGTTTAGCTACAATCTTAAAATATCTAAAATGGAAAATCTAGATGAAGAAATTTGCTGAGCTTTTGAAATTTCATCCATTTTTACCCACATTTCCATATTTTGACCACCATTCCGTAATTCTATAGCTACATAACCCTAAATTAAGTAACCATTTCCATGATCATATGGGTTTATCACTATATTTTCCAAAGTCATTTATTTAAGTATTTTATGTGATGCCAAGATAATGGGTTAAACAGATCCTAGCATATAAAACTCATGTGTGCTTCCAATGCATTAATGATCTCATCTAATTATTCATAAAAGAAAAAAAACATTTGATTTAGCTTCAAATATACATAACGGAAAGGAAGGTATACAAACAAAATACTGATTGATATTAACAAAAAATTTCAGACTTAATCATTGGCCGAATATTACAATGGATGGCCTCTCGTCTCTCATCCCTCTTACAAAACCTCTCAAACCATCTTTATATTCCTCAATTCCTCACTTATTTTTCATCCTCACACAATCCTCCTATTTATACATAAATATGAATTTATTCCACTCCATAATTAACTCCACACAAATCTCAACTAAAATCTAAATTAGATTTATCTTTTTTTGGACCCAACTAAGTCATGTTTATGGAATTCCTAATCCCTATATTATCTACCTAATTCAACTCCACTCATATCCTTTAATTTATTAAAAGAATATTTACAACAATCCTTACTTAAAATTTTCTCTCTTAATTTATTAAAAATGAGAAAAATAATTAATAAGATAATTAGAACACCTCACCCCCTAAATCACACAAATGAATAATGAAAATTTAGCTTTGATGCTCCTGCATCAGACTCCCCATGTATAGAAGTTTCCATAGACTCCTGTCTATGAGGTCTGTCACTTTTCTGTAATAATGCGACATCCACAAGTCCCGATGAATTGTTTCCTCCATGATTCGAAACTCTATTCTACCGCTGGTCCTTCAAAGTATCAACTCGATTTGGTGACTCATCACTCACTCTGTCAATCAGATTCAATTGGCCTTTACAAAAATTTCTTCCACCAATTCCTCAGAGTAATTTCTCTTTGTCAAATTCTTTCGTCTCCAAATGAGCTGAACACTCAAGTTTCTGTAATGAAAAATAATCAAGAACTCCTTCTTAATAACAACTATAGTCTTTGATTTATTTTATAGCAAAAACTTTCTCATCTGGTGCTATACCTGCATTCATCAACAAACTATTAGTTTTAAAAAGATAAGACCTTTCATCCTCTTTTGATGCTTCAAGCACCAATCTCCCATCATCGAATTTCTAGATTTCAGTAGATCTTGTTTTGTACTATTGGCTGCTTTCATTTGTATCTTGTTGGTTCACTATTTATGTTTCTCTTATGTACCTATGGACATAAATTTATTATTTCTCTGGATCTTCCATCTCGACTCCAAATAATTTCTATTCAATTTCTCTGATTTCGACATCATATTTGTTAATGTCATTTTATGTATCTACAGTCACATTATTATTTGAAATTTTATAACATTCACTCAACTCTATAAATGTTAAAAACATTTCATCCTTATAACGCATAGTAACTGCAATTTCTTCTGAATAAGGTTTTGTAGGTTTCACTTCTCCCTCAGGTTCCTTAATCCATCGTTCCAGGAACTTGATTTCCGTGTGAAATATTTTCAAAATTTAATCACAACCTTCATTCCCAGCTTCATTCTTCTTTTGGAAAACTTCCTGAGTTGTCTTGGTTTCTTTAGCATCACATGGTAAAATTCTGTCAGAAAATTCATTAAAAAAATACATTTGTTTACCTCCTTGGAATATCTCCTCACCATTTTCGTTATGCTTGTACTCCATAATAGCTTCAATTGGTTGTCTTACCCCAAACAAGAATTCATTGATTATTTCTTCGTGTTGCAACAAATCAGTACCTTCCTCCTCTGAAAGGCATTGTACATCACACTTCAACTCAAGAATTTCCTTCATCTCTGTGACAATTTCATCAGACCGTCCAGGATATTTCGCACATCTTGCAAACATATATAAACTGTGGGATTTAAAATTCAAGGCTTCATAACCTCGTTTTCTTCTATTTCCAACACATCTTCAGATTCTTCTGAACTATTTCAGTAGTTCATGAGATCTTCCTCATTGATCTCTTCACCCACAACTTCACCCTGTTCTGGGCCACACATGGAAACTTCCATTTTCAACTTAGCCTCTCTGAGTTCTTCACATCCCAACTGCACACTCATCATTGTTTGAGCTTACTCAGCTATTTTTTCAATCTTATGTTTACCTATTGTTCCCTCTTTTCATGTAGTCTCTGCCACTTCACTTTCTTCCTCATGGTCCAACCATGTGTCTGGTCTTTCATATGTATCTGCAACAATTCCATTAACAATTTAAGATGAAATGTTATCTCAACCTTCTCCCACTCATAATATTCATCTATCAACTGCTCACATATGTCACTTACCTTGGCATTTTCCTTCTTCTTTCTTCTGCTATGGTATTCATCAGATTTTGTGAAATTACTATTAATATTCATCTTCTCATCCTTTATTAACTTCATCTATTCACGTGTAGATTTCATTCGAATCCTCTTTTCAACAAGATTTTGTACTTGCCATTCATCAATACAAGCTATCTTCCTGTGCTTGATCACTTTCGGTTCTATCTTGGAATCATCTTTGGGAAGTTCTGTTGCTTCACTTTGCTGCAAACAACACTTTAGAAATTCTTGCGTTACAATGACCAAACTCTTTGGTTGTCGAGCTCTGCCGATCATGCACCCAATTAAATTCAAACCTTTGACTTCGTTTACGACTCTTTGACTTCATACTTTACATCAACTCTTCATCTTGGATGACTAATACTCAATCTTAACTCAAATTATCCAAACTTTCATTTGACCCTAACATCTGTTTTGACTTCAAGGCTTGACTCAATAATTTTACAATAGTGGATATTTTGACTTAATTCAAGTTATAAAATCTTCCAACAAACATACACCCTTAATACATTTTAGGATGTAAAATCTTCATTCTCTTTCAGACTCCATTCATATGAAAAATCATCAGTTTCCCATTATCATTTCACATGATGCTGAAGCCTTTAACTTGAAATACATTTCACTTTCCCGAGATTTATTTTATGGTGAAAATAAATAAACCATTCTATTTTCAACATTCAAAAATACCTTTATGAATTATCATACCTTATGCTCCCATTAAGGTTATTTAATAAACCTTTCCCTTTCATTTGAAACTCTCTAGATTCCACCCTTCTGTGTTGTCTTTGTCACTGTGAATATTCACATGCCCTTCATACCATAAGCTCGTCATTTTAGTGCAAATATTTCCTGCAATTTTATGCACCATACAACATCAATTCACATCTCTTCACCTGTGTACAGAGAACAAGGTATTCATATTTCAACATCTTTGATGAATAATGTACAACTCGTACATTGTGTCCATCCTGTATAACACTTCCTTAGATGCCGCCACATGATGGTAAAAACAAATATTCTTCAACATCAAGCAATTTGGTTTTCAATATTAAACACAAATAAAAATAATTCTCCCATTCCAACTACAAGATTTGGTCCAAAATGATTTAACCAAAACTATGAGGAATCCACATTATGCATAATAAACCCTCTCATATAAAAATTCATACATCTTTTTATATCACCCAGGATAGCGCATTTTCCATTCATTTATTCCTCCACATTTGCAACATTTTCACTCTTTCATAACATTTATAAAAGTTCACTTCTCGAGTATGGCAAGGAAATTTAATCATCCAGATTTTAAAATACCTCTACTCAATGAATATTGATTCATTCAATGAGAACTTACCTTGAATCTTCTTGTGGTTCAGATGATCCAACCCTTATCTTATGTATTGTTTTAGGAATACATTCAAGCTGCTATAGACTTTGTCTCCACACCAAAATTTGATGCAATCAACCAATGCATACTTTAGTATTGCATGTATCAAGAAATTATAATATATATAATTACAAATAATTTAGACTCATAATTTTGATTCCTAATTTACTTTACTTTGAATGTGCAAGGTCCATTCTCTCCCCAAAAAATAAATCTTTACCCAACAAATTTTCAACATAAATATTTCCGAGCAAACAATTTTTGTAAACCTTCAAGTTACGGACAATCTCCCCTCTTAGCTTAAGCCAAGTTTCCTCATCTCAATCTCTTGGGTTTCTCTTCAATTTCAAATTCTTAGCTTTGGAAACACGAAACCTTATCTAATGGAATATACTTCCAAGATTACATTCTCCAAAAAAAATACATGAACTATTTGTAAAAACATTACCTCGATCAATCCCAATGACCTTTTCTTATGCTGGAAGGTGGTACCATGGAAAAATTGGATCCATACCTTGAATATTCCGCTAGAACCACACCTCTTTCACTAGCCCCACAGATGCCTTTTTGAGAACAAACACACACCTTAGTATTGAATGTCGTAATAACTTATATTATATATAAGTCCACATAAATTGATCTCTCCGTATGTGATTGAGTTCAAGCTTTAACTTTCAATAAATGTGCAACGTCCATTTTTCTAATAATCACAAATCGTAGAGGCATAGAGGCAACAGTTAATATTTATCAAGCTTGGTTGCATATGAAATTTCACTATTTGAAAATGCCATCATATTATGGACGTCTCTTCAGAAAAAAATAGTTCCAACCAATTTAACACAAAAAAAAACATCTATAGTTCATTTTATAAGTCGTATTTACTTTTGGTGACTTACCTGCTCTCAGTGCAATCACCATTCTCTTGCAAAGATCGACACATTAAACATTGAAATTGTTACCGTAGATGGGATATCAGCACAAAGGAAAGATGACTATATATATAAATTTCAACGTAAACAGAATAATTTACCTCAGCACCCAGTATGCAAAGTTTTATCAAATGGATCACACATATATTTTCTGTAGCAGTAGGAGGGCCAGTTGGTGTTCAAGAGAAGTTTTTTCCATTAAATGAAATGCATTGGTTCGCTCAATATTTTCAAATTTCAATTCAACTGGCTCTGCTTACCTGGTGAATATAAGAAACTGACCAAAATTGGCTCTGGGAAGTCGTTGCCTCAACGCATTCTCTAGCTCCTTTCCTAGAGGCGTAGCACTACACAACACACTCCTAATGGACGACAGATCATAGTTCTCCATGAGTGTGTTCTTGGAAATGGCAAGAAAAATGGGAGGCATGATAGGCACCACCGTAACCTTGAACCTCTGCACTAGATACAAGAGGCTGTCAATCTTAAACTTCTGCATGAGCAGAATAGTAGACCCAGCTTTGAGCAAGAAGAGATGCATAAAATTCACTGAGTAGATATGAAAAAGAGGTAGTACACATAGGATGACATCCTCAGAATGCAAATACAGATTGGGATTTTCACCATCGACGTATTGGGCGACGCTGGAGACGCTGGATATTTGGATGTTTTTTCAATGCTTTCTACAATATGTTCTTCCCTTCGCTGTGATTTAATATGGAGTTGTTCACCAATTTCGCATGTTTTTATATCTATCACGCATACTGGTGACATCATATGCCAAATGCCATTCACAACCATAGACCACGCCACCTATGGTATCTATGCCATGATATCGATGCCTGATGTCATATGCCTATTACTGCCTTCACACAATGCATCAAGGCTTTCATGCAGACTCTGTGTACTCACAGGCGCACACTCAATCACAAATATGTGATCTAATATTTGTTTTTATCGCTTGAACGCATTCTTGTTCCTGGACTAACAAACTCCAATATACAACAAAAATATACATATATAAATTTGCAGACTCAATGTGCCACATAATTCAATAAAATCTTAATCTAGCAATTCGACTTGCTCTCCTCGCTCACAAAAAACAATCAAAACAAAATAGCCTCAACGTATGAGATACTCATCCCCAAACTCATCTCTTTCACTTTGATACGAATTGATGCTAGGATACTGGGTTAAACAAATACTAGCATATAAAACTTGTGTGTGCTTCCAAAGAATTAATAATCTCATCTAATTCTTCATAAAAAAAAAACATTTCATTCAGCTTCAAATATACATAACGGAAAGAGAGCTATACAAAAAAAATACTGATTGATATTAACACAAAATTTAAGACTCAATCATTGGCCAAATATTATAATGGATGGCCTCTCGGCTCTCGGCCCTCTTACAAAAGCTCTCAAACCATATTTGTATTCCTCACTTCCTTACTTGTTTTTCATCCTCAAACAATCCTCCTATTTATACATAAATATGAATTTATTCCACTCCAAAATTTCCTCCACACAAATCTCAACTAAAATCTAAATTAGATTTATCTTTTCTTGGACCAAACTAAGTATCGGTTATGGAATTCATCATCCCTAGATTATCTACCTATTTCAACTCCACTCATATCCTTTAGTTTATTGAAAGAATATTTTCAATAATTCTCACTTATAATTTTCTCTCTTAATTTATTAAAAATGAGAAAAATAATTGATAAAATAATTAAAACACCTCACCCCCTAAATTACACAAATGAATAAAGAAAATTTAGCTTTGATGCTCTTGCATCATTAAGTGAATCTGTGACCAAATATTATAAAATTAACATGTTTTCATATATACATAAACGTGGTATAAGTGTTATGATATGGTAGGCCTACTTTAAGATTATATAAGGGTATTATTTTACCATCCAACCACAAATTTGAGTTTCAAATTCCAACTCATGAAGATTTGTGGAATATTTGTAGAATATGTGGATAATTAAATAAGCACATCCAAAGGAGAATCATGGATAGGAGATAAATTTGAGAGGATTTGTATCTTATATTAAGTTATTCATTGTAACCACATGAGATAAATTTGGATTTAGGAGATATTTAAGGATCTATAGTTATCTTCAGATTTTGTATAAATAAGAGTGCATCCTTCAAAGGAACCAAAATTGTATCCATCCAACCATTAAAAAATTATCGTTTATTCATTTAGACCAAAATATAATATAAGATATAATTTGGAAAATGACGATAGATAATTGAAGTGTTTTCATATCTTTTAGAGTTTTTCTCCAACTTTATGAAATATATACTATTGCTTTGATCACCAACATGTGATAATTGTTCGGTGTGTTCCTTTAGGAATGGAGGCCCCCCATCAACCACGGTTTTAAAATATTTTTACGTATTTTTAACATAATATAATTAGGTTATTTCATTTATTTTCAACCAATGTAATTTCATTTAAGTAGGTGTGATTTCATTTCAGCAGTTGCGATTTTATTTCTAGCAAGTGTGATTTCCATTATGCAAGTATGAGTGTGATTTCATTTCAACAAGAGTGCTTTCATTTATGCAAGTGTGGTGTGATTTAAATTCTATAAGTGTGGTGTCATTTTCATTTACGCAAGTGTGATTTCAATTTCAAGGAAATGTGATTTCCTTTCTGCAAGCGTGATTTTGATTTATTTATGTTTGGTTTGGTTTGGTTTTGACTGATTTCATTTTTTTTGAATTAGTTGTAATTGCATTATATTAATCTAATATGAATTATAACCACCTAGTACATAGAGTACATGTATAACTCATTAGTTTACAAAATCCCAGGTTGACAATTAAATGACAAGGATTTAACTCACGATTAAATCACCCAACATATTTGTGTCTTTGTCAGGGAGGTATAAATATGTGTTAATTTTGAAGTTTATAAAATTCATTATAGTTGCATTCGTTTTTAAATGCATAGTTAACATCATAATAAGATAATTCTGGATATTAAATTTAAAAAGAAAATCGTACTAATTTTTGTGTGCAACAGAAATTATCAACCAGTTGGAGTAATTCACAGGGAATTAAGGGTATGAAGAATGTTCTTCCTTCTTTACTTCTTGATTGCATTATATAAACAATTTCTATTTCAGGCTTTGATGATTTTTAATGCATATTTTTCTAATCTTATCACGCGTATCTTTTGAATCCTGTTATGCACATGGTTACACTGGAAATATGCATACACATGATCAATTCTTCTATTTACAATTGAGTACAGTAGGTAATCAATAAAATCAAGTGTTGTGATTTTTTCATTTTAATTTCAATTTTATTTATCGCTGGTGTAGTAAGAGCCACCCAGCTTACTAATCATTTGCAAGAAGATGTAGAAAGAGAAGGAATATTTAAGAAGAAGGAGAATAACTAAGACTTTTGAGAGCCGCAATCTGAATTTAAAGTTCAAATTCTTGTGTTTTTCCTTTTAAATTTCACATTTGAATTGAATAAATCATTTCAATATTGTTGATTATGCTCTGTTCTTGCACTCTCTATGATCTCGAATATCAGAAAAGACAATTGAACAAAGTTACTTTTAAAATTTTGCAATAAAAACCAGAGAATAGATCTAAATTCACAGTAAAAAAGTATAATTACATGCTTTTAGAAAGCTAAAAAATAAAAACTAATGTCTCCAATGGATCTAGAACTATAAAAAACCCTTCTTTGACTATTTTTGCACCTCGTTTCACAAAAATTTGAGAAAAATATCAATGTTTTAAGTTTCTACACAATTATGTTGTTAATAAGCATAAAATTCAACCCAAAATTGGCTTGTGCACCTAGAATACAAGAAAAACACATTAATCTGGCCTTCTCGATTGACAGTTAAAATTGTAGGATAGTTAAAGTTAGCCCCCAGGTCCAAAAATCTTGGTCACGTGGCGATATGGGACCACGTTGGGTGAGGAAAATCAAGGGCTAATCCCCATTCCTACACTGACACCTTTAACTTAAGCACCTAGTCACGTGTGGTTACATGATACCTTGGGCTAGGCTAAGGCCTCGCCCTCGGCCCTTTCCCATGGTCCCATGGCACTAGAGAGCCAGGGGCTAGGGATGTTCCTTGGCCCCCTTTGCCAAATGGTGTGTGCGTCAAATTAAAATAGTCGTTGGGTACCTTTGTTAACCAAAAATATTTGTTAGACAGATTGGTTAAGTACTTTGTTTCATGGCATAAGGTCTCGAGTTTAATTCATGTGGAGGGAAGTTTGACCCTCACATAAATTGTGGCCACCATGAGGATTCCACATGGTAGCCATTGGTTGGTCCACATGGCACTCCCTCATTGGGCAACCGTAGCAACTCGAGAACTAGTGAAAAACAATGACACAACAAATAAAGAAATAATTCCAATTGTCAATCACGCATTTGCCGATGATAACCAATAAAACATTTCCACGTGTCATGACTAATATAGCATATGGACTACTAACTAGACATTCTTGCAACTGAAAAGTCAATTTTTTTAGATGTTTCCTAAAATAATCAGAACACAATTACGAGAGCATCTAATGTCGGATTTCATTTAAATGATTTTTGTTGGATTTACAATGATGAGATATACACTTTGACGTTATTTTCAAGCCGATCCAAGAATTTTGAATTTTGACCATTTTCTTGATCCATGGGATCATAGACAAGGGTGGATCATTAGAGAAAAATAATAAACACATTACAGAATTAAAATTTCATAAAAACTCACAAATATTAAAAAAACTATCTGCTATAATTGAAAAACCATTTTCCAAGTATAATTGCACGTTGTAAAGCGACAAAATAATGCAATGATATATTCTTTCAGTAGCAGCAGAATCGACACAATTCAATATCTTATGTAAAATTTATTTAATAATGGTCTATTGATGAAGCATCAAGTGTATAGAGAAGAGGTCTCAAGCTCAAAATTGGTGAGAAACAAGTGAAATTTCATGTCATGTTTCTTGAATTTGTCTCTTGGTTTCGTTTTATTAGTACTATTTGTGTTTTTTTGTGTATACATCAGATGAAGAGAGAATTACCACCTCTATCTCTTGATAGTCTTACATTTTATTGCAGAAAAGTGCTAAGTTTTTGTAGTTCCATGACATGATGAAAGAATATCACTATTTAGTGCCTTTTTAAAGACCATGTTTCCTTCAGAAGAGCATGATCATTTCATGTTATATCAGATCCATTATACCATTATTATTAAACATATACCAATTTTACCATTGCTACTCATTCTAAGCCTCTAGTTGATCCATAACATACCATCTTCCTACTACCAAAAAAACTCATTTCCCTTCACAAATTTCATACTTTCTTACATCATTTTCACTCACCCTTCCCAAAAGTAAAGTCATTAAGCTCCCTTACAAAGCAAAGTGACCCCATTTTGCTTTTCCTTAACTTCAAATAAACCTTCCTTCATTCCAAAATTTTCATTTGTAGTCCTTCAAATTATTAATGTATACTCATTTTAGATGATTGAGGATTCATTAAGGCCTCCCTTCTAACAAGTTTTGACCCATAGGCTCCGACACATTATCTAGGATCAAGACTAGAGATATTTAAAGTAACTTGAGGCTTTCACACCTTAATGGAAATTTCTCTCACCAATAAATAGTGGGAATACATCAACGTCCCCTGCTTTTTAGAAATTCTAGGTGACTCGACTTCGACACATCTATTTGTACCTAGCAAAATGTACTTATGCATCTTGATTCTCATTGACATCAATGGTGAGCAGTCTCATATTGGTTAATGGCATTCATTAATGGACAGTAATACAATCATTTATTTAATATGTTCACCACCCACACATTTATTCACATTGATAATAATTATGCCACTGAGCAAAAATGAATGAAGACAATATCATTTCAATAGTAGGCAGCATGACTCAATTCAAAATCCGCAGAAATAGATATTCCAATTTCATCCTCTCTTCATACAACCAAGAGAAAGAAGAAGAAGATAAGATCCTTTTACTTCATACTCCATGATCCAATAGTAGTAACCAAAATCTTCTCGATATACATAGCTTGTCCGCTTTTTAGGTAAGTGAAGGGTATGTTGTTTTCTAATCTTTAATCATGTAATTCCTTAAATGCTAAGATTTTCATTTTGGAAAATCCATCACCACATGCTTATTCCCTTTCTCGCATGAAATAAAATTGAAAATGCCTTAAGATGGGTGGAAGTAATATTCATATTTCATGCCACATGTCACATTTCATTTCATCCTAACCAAAATATTTTTCCCAATTAACTGTTATTTCATTTTTATTCCAAAGAGTTTATATGTCTTGCAATGATCAATTGATGAGCACGTTAAATGGATGACATCCACTATGGGAACTTAAAAATGAACTCTCAATGGTTCCAAGTATTTCGATGCCACAAAAAAAAGAGAAGTATTGTTACAGTAGAACCAATACTCAAAAATTTTGGTTGTCACACAACAATGAACCATAAAAAATATGTTGCAATAAAATTATTTCAAGGTACACTTTGAGAAAAGAATAAATTTATCAAATGATATGATAATGAAAAGTTAAAATTGAATAAATACAAAGCCAAAGCTCCTATAAAATGAAAAACATTTCAAGAAGGTTAACTTATGACTGAGGGAATCAATGAAAGAGTTGCATGAGGACATCCAAGACCTTTAGTTGTGGGGTATGTTGGGCCTCCAAAATGTCAGCCACTTTTACCCACATTTCCATCATTTTACCCTGATTCCGTAATTATGCAACTACATAACCCTACATTAAGTAACCATTTTCATGATCATATGGGTTTAGCATTATATTTTCCAAAGTAATCTATTTAAAGTATTTTAAGTGAATTTGTGATTCAATATTATAAAATTAATATGTTTTCATATATACATAAAAGTGGTATAAATTTTATGATATGGTAGGCCTACTTTAAGATTCTAGAAGGGTCTTATTTGGCCATCCGACAACAAATTCGAATTTCAAATTCCAACTCATGAATATTTGTGGAATATTTGTAGAAGATGTGGATCATTAAATAAGCACAGACCAAGCACAATAATCATGGATAGGAGATAAATTTGAGAGGATTTGTTACTTATATTAGGTTTTTGGTTGTAACCACATGAGATAAATGTGGATTTAAGAGAGATTTGACAATCTATAGTTACCTTCATCTTTTGTATAAATAATTGTGCATCCTTCAAAGGAGCCCAAATTTTATCCATCCACCCATTAAACCCTTATCATTTATTTGTTCAAATCAAAGTATGATCTAAGATGTAATTTTTAAAGTGAGGATAGGGAATTGAAGTGTTGTAGTATCTTTTGAAGTATTCCTCCAAATTTATGAAATATATATTGCTTCTTTGATTGCAAGATGTGATAATTGTTCGGTGTGTTTTATGAGGAATCAATGACCCCCATTAACCATAGTTTGCACATATTTGTACATATTTGTAACATAGGGTAATTAGTTTATTTCATTTATTTTTGACATGTGTGATTTCATTTCGGCAGGTGTGATTTTCTTTCCAACAAGTGTCATTTCAAGTGTGATTTCCTTTGAGAAAGAGTGCTTTAATTTATGCAAGTGTAGTGTGATTTAAATTCTACAAGTGTGGTGTTATTTTAATTTTTGAAAGTGTGATTTCAATTTTAAGCAAGTGTGATTTCCTTTCTACAAGTGTGATTTTAATTTCATTATGTTTTGTTTTGGCTTGGTTTTGATTGATTTAATTTTTTTTGAATAATTTTTAATTGAATTATATTAATCTAATATGAAGGATAACCACCTAGTACATAGATTACATTTTTGCCTCGTAATTTTACGAAACCTCGAGTTGAAAATTAAATGACATGGATTTAACTTGCAATTAAATCACCCAACAAAAATTTGAAATCTTTCGTATTAAAATGAATCAGGGATGAATGGATAGATCGTTTCAACATGATGGGTAAAAGGAAATTTATCATTTATCATTATTATATATTTATGAGTTATGCATACACATTTCAAGAGGAAAGTCAAGAATTGGAAAAATTCCAAGAGATCATGTTATTTCTAGATATAATAAATCTATAGTCGGGACAATGACTAGGGATGAAATAGGAAATTTCCTTGATAATTTCAAGGAAAATATTCTAATAAGTTTGAGTGAACAAATAGACAATCTTAAAATACATAAAATATAAAAATAATACATCTTCTATATTTTTTCCAAAATGTAGAAAAAATCATGCCTTGAGAGAATGTTGTCTTGAATTAAAAAGTGTAGAATCCTATGTTATATCTGCAGAAAATCATGATACACAAGAATGTCCTTCAATACTAGGTCTTACAAATTTTTATAAAGAGGAAGTGGTACCAGATAAAATATATCCTCTTTTTTTTTATTTTAAAAATACCATGAAAAAATTCACAAAGTCAAGGTTTCAACACCCAAACATATGCACAACCGTCAAAAAAAAATTGGATTACACCTATGCCTTCGAAACCTTAGCCTAAACCTTCTACACAAGAATGGAAAAGTAATTATGGAAAATACACACAATATTTTCAATGTCCTCAACCTTTCTCTTCTTTTCCACTAAAATACTTCCCTCGGGATGTTCAACCCTCTCAACCTCAAAATCCAAATCAAGAACATTCATTACCATTTCCACAAGGACCAAATCAACTTCCTGCCTAGCCACTTCCAAATCAAAACAATAAAAGTTCACAACCTATCGATAATGTGGAAGTAAAAAATTTTCAAACTTTCATGATAAATCCATTAGATATAATATTTTTCAACATAGAACTAGTATTCGAGTATTCGAAATAAGTTGCCATTTGTTGTTATTTAGGAATATGAAAAAGAAAACCTCTCTTAGGAAGGAACACCTCTTCTTCACGAATTAAGTTTTAAAAAATAAACCACTCTTCTACATACTAATGATACTCCAATATTCTCAACTCCTATTATAGACAAACCTTTAGTTTCTGTGAAAAATCCACCTTTTCCCGAAATACTGAAATTTTATTAGGGGATAGAGAAACATATTATGTTTCTGGTTATGATATAATGGATGAACTGAATAATTTTTACATAAAAATTCCTTTGTTACAAGCTATCAAACAAATACCAAGATTTTCAAATACAATTATGGATTTCAAAATTAAAATACCTTAAATAAAAAGGAAAGAAGTTAAAAGAATTCAACTCGTTGGAAAATTTGCAGATATCATGATGCTAAAAAAAATAATTCAAAAATATATGGATCTAAGAATTCCAATTTTGAAAACACACATCAATGGCATAGAGATGCCAAAAACATTGATAGACTAAGGATCAGCTACAAACATCATGATTAAACAAATTGTTGATCATTTGAAGCTTCCTAATCTTCAATATACACCTACACTGTTCCAACTAGCAGACATATTTGTTATCAATCCTAATGGTGTGTTAGAATATGTTTTTATATCCTTATGTTATTGGGAATATCACTTTTACTTTATGATATTGAAACCAAATAAAAATTTAGAAGGATACCCATTGATCCTAGGTATACCATGGCTAGCTACAGTTCATGTTTTTATAAGTTGTAGATATGGTGATATCTTTATCTATGATGGATATTCAACAAATAAATTCACATTATATCCTCCTACAAAAAATCATTAGATATATAAAGTGAAAAATGGATAGATGATGATATTGATATACAACCAATATTTTCTACTTTAGAAATGGATGCAAAAGACCATATTTTAAATATAATAGAAAATAATGAATCTTCCTCATATTGTGAATCTAGTCAAAATTTTCAAGAGAAATGTAATATTAAATATCTATCATATCCTCAAATGTCTTTATATTATATGGAGAAATTTGGCAATTATTTAATAGAAATTTTTCAAGGGAAAGATTTGAATATTAATGATAATCTAGATGAATCTCAATAGAGAGAGTTAGTAAAGGTGTTACAAGAAAATTGCTATGTTTATGCATGGGAATAAACTAATATGAAAGGAATTGATCCCAATAATTGTATGAATCATATCTATATTGAAGAAAATTCCATACGTATTAGAAAAACCCAAAAGAGGATGAATCCAAACATAAGGGAAATTGTAAAGGAAGAACTACAAAAAAATTTAAATGTGAATTTGTTTTATGTTATATTTGATAGGCAATAGGTCTCACCATTATTAATTGTTCTAAAAAATGATGGAAAATGGATGGAATGCATTTATTATAGGGAATTGAATAAAGCTACTTTGGAAGATCATTTTAAACTTCCTTTTATAGATCAATTTCTTGATACATTTGCAAGAAAAAAAAAATTCATTCTTCGAAGCTTTTAGTGGATATAACCAGATCCAAGTAGCTCAAAAATATGAGAATAAAACCACTTTAACCTATACATGGGGAACTTATGCCTATAGAATACTTACTTTTGGGTTATGCAATGCACCTACAACATTACAAAGGGTAGTTCTAGGTATTTTGTCTGATCTAATTCATGATTATGTGGAAGTATACTTGGATGCTTTTACTGTCTATGGAAACTGTTATGAAACCAACTCACAAAATAGAAGAAAAGAGAGATGAACGACTTAGAGATCAACCACTTCGAGGGGAAACCTCCTTTAAATTACCTAAATGAAAAATTCTTATATGATAGAAATGAAAAAACCTCCTTTCGATACATAGGGTTCCATGGGGTCATAATCTAATCCTAGCTGACCTAAAAATAACAATGTAAGTGTACAACAATAATAATAGTGGGTGATTATGGGGCACAATAATAAAAATATGGGGACTATAAGGGTACAACAATAACAATAAGGGAGATACACTAACATCAATAAGGGACTACATTAGTAATACATGGACCTAACATTCCCCTCTACTTCAAAAACTTCTTGTCCTCAATGCTTGAATAGTCTCGGATGCTTCTATATAAAATCCACATCCTCCCATGCATACTATTCAGTGGGTAAGTTATTCGACTTGATGAGATACTTTGAAATTCATCGATTTCGTAGTTGTCTAGTTCCTGTTTCGATGACTTCTTCAGGTTCCAGTTTGATTTTTCCTTCCTCGTCAAGTTTTGGCAATATTGTTTGAACTACAATTTTGTCAATTATAACCATATTTTAGCATGAAACATGGAAAAATAGGTGCACTCAGGAAGATGCAAGAAGATCCAATTTGTATGCCATAGTACCAATATTTTGCAACACCTTGTAAGGACCATAGTACTTTGATGATAATTTTTTATCCTTCTTAGCTTGCTTGGGGGACATTTGTTTCTATGGTTATTGCCATAAAAATAACCAATTGCCTACATCAAAACTCCTCTTGCTGTGATGTTGACCTTCATGTTTTTTCATTCGATTTTGTGCCAAACTTAGGTTATCTTTTAAGAGTTGGAGAACTTGTTGTCGATGCTTGATGTGATATTCCACTGCTTGAACCTTAGAATTTTCTCTTAAAGATGATGTGATGGATGGATGATATCAATAAAGTGACATAAATGGATTCATTTTTTGTACAGTGTTAGAGGAAGTGTTATGCCACCATTCATCCAGAGGTAACCAATTGACCCATTGTGTTTTTTTATCAGGTACAACACAAATAAGATCTCCTTCTGAAAATTTGTTTAGTATCTCAGTTTCCTCATCAAATTGAGGATGATAATATGAGCTATGAGCTATTTGAGTACCCAAATAAGAAAATAATTATGTCCCAAAATTTCTATTGAAAAGGGAATCTTTATTAGGTACAATAATCTTTGGGTTTCCATGTAGCTTTTGAATTGTTTCCATAAATGCAATAGCAACTATACTCACTTTAAATTGATGAGATACTGCAGAAACCTATGCATACTTATTAAGTCTATCAACTATCACCATGATGACACTCTTTCCTTTGGACTGAGGTAAAAATATGATAAAATCCATTAAAAAATCCTCCCAATGTTGACTTGGAATGGCTAAAGGCTGTAGTAGAAAAGGGGTCTTAATTGTCGCAAATTTATTTTTCTTGAAAACCAAACATTTTGCCACAAAATTTTGAATACTAGATTGAATGCCATCCCAAAAAAATATTTCTTCACCCTCTGGTAAGTTTCTAAAAATCTCGAGTATGCTACTAAAGGAGAGGTATGCAATTCCAAAATAATATTTTGTTTTAGTTGCATATTATTTCAAAGATATAAGTGATATTTGTACGATAACGATTCATTTTTCCAATGAAATGTATCAGATATACTAGGATCTTTCTACACCTTTTGAATGAGTGTCCACACTTCTTCATCATTATTCCATTCCTCCCTTGCTTCGGTTATCCAATCTGGTTGGATAATAGAAAGGGCACAAATAAATTCTTCCACATCCTCATCCTTTCCTGAGAGGACATCTGCAAAAACAGTTAGCTTCCCTTTTTTGTAGATGATTTCAAAGTCATAACCCAACATCTTTGTGACCCATTTTTAATGCTCTTCTGAGGATAGTCTTTGTTCCAAAAATTATTTAACTACCGTGATCAATTTTTACCTTGAAGTGTCTTCCCATTAGGTAAGGTTTCAATTTCTTTATTGTGTGTAGTATTGCCAACATTTCCTTCTCATAAATAACTTTCTGCAAATACTTTCCTTTGATTGGACAACTTTCAAAAGCAATGGGTCTTCTTTCTTGCATTAAGAGAACACCAATTCCATTTACTGAGGCACCAGATTCCACAATAAAGGTTTTTGTGAAGTCTGGTGTAGCTAAGACCAGTGCTTGGAACATTTCCTCTTTAAGATGTTCAAAGGCCTTAGCTGCTTCAGTAGTCCATGAAAATGCATCTTTCTTCAATAATGTTATTAGAGGTACTACTATTCTTCCATAATTCTTAACAAAATTGTGATAATACCCTATTAACCTTAGAAACCCTCACAATGACTTTATGGTTGTGGGGTATTTCCATTCCTTAAAGGATTTAATTTTGTTAGGGCCTACCTTAACACCCTCCCAAGATATAGTATGACCGATATATTCCACCTCTTGTACTCCAAAGAAAAATTTGGAGTTTTTTGCATATAATTGTTTCTCCTCCAAAATTTTGAACACCCTATCAACATGTTGAACATGATCCTTCCAAGATCTCTTGTAGATTAGTATATAATCAAAAAATACTAACAAAAAATTTCTAAAGAAGGGTTTGAAAATGGAATTTATCAACCCTTGAAATGTAGAAGGTGCATTGGCAAGGAAAAATGCATGACCAAAAATTCATAATGACCCTCATGAGTTAGAAATATTCTTTTCAGAATGTATTCAATCTTCATTATAATTTGATGATATCCTCAACAGACATCGAACTTGGTGAAATAAATTTCTCCATGTAATTCATGCAATAGTTCATCAATCACAAGAATGGGAAATTTATATTTAATAGTGAGTCTATTGAGCTCCCTATAATCCATACACATGCTCCATGATCCATCCTTATTGTGCACCAATACTAATGGAGTAGAGAAATAACTTTGACTAGGTTGAATTATACCAACCTGTAGCATTTCTGTAATCATACATTCAATTTCACTATTTTGGACATAAGGATATATGTGAGGCCTCATGTTTGGAGGAACACTTCCTAGAATCAAATTAATAGCATGATCTTGATCATGAATAGGTGAGAGTCCTTTGGGAGTTTCAAACAACTTGGAAACATTTTCCAAGACTTTTTGGAGATATGGAGAAATAGATGATTTTGATGTTGGAACTTCTAGTGAGAATAATTGTGCAATTACACCTTGTTTTTCTTTATTCAGAAGCTTTGTCATGACATTAGAGCTTAATATCTTTCTCGGTTTCACTACGATACCAAATATTGTAGCCATTTTACTCCTATTACAAAATCAACACTGCCCATTGGAATGGAAAGAATTCATCTATTTAATACGCATTCCCCCATGGTTAGCTTGATATTATGGTACTTTACAAATAAATTTATACTTCCTCCATTTCCCACCATCACCTGACACTCTTGCGCTGTTTCTAAGAAGTAATTAAATTCCTTAGCTACCTTACAATGAATAAAATTATGGGTACTACCTCATTTAATAAGAACTATTTCTTTTTTCTTCTTGATGTGTCCTTCTATCTTGAGAGTTTGAATAGTGGTAATTCCTTCCAATGCATTACAGTATATGGTTGAAATCATTTCTTCTTCCTCTAGGGTCGGTTCCTAGTGTATATCCTCCTCTTTTGAAGTTTATTATTCCTTTACTTCCTCTTCTTCAAAATCTATGTAAAATAACTTATTCATAGGACACTTATGACCTTTAGCATATTTTTTATCACATCTATAGCAAAGCCCCTTTTCTCTTTCTTATTCCAATTGTTGTGGTATTAACCTTATAGATTGTGGAATTCTGGGAGCAATCCGGATTTATGCAGGAATGCAATAATATACAGAAATAAAAAATAAACAAAGAGATGCACAAGACATAATACTTCATCTCATTAATATAAAATAAGATAAATATGCTTATAGACAAAATGGAAATAAACTAGCTAGGGCACTGGTAGCTTATATTTGAGAAGTGATGTGGTGGCTACAAGCCTCTAAATTGTGTTAAAATGAGGCTCTAAGGCATATTAATTGTTGAGAAATAATGGAAAACCATAAACATTGTAAAACCTAACCCCAGGAGATGAAGCGCCAAAAACTGTGGGCCCCGTTTCGGTAAATTCATACATGAATCTTCCTAGGAATGTAACTTTGGAATATGATTTCTATTTTATGTGATTAATAAATATTTAGAAATATCAATCCAATGAATGCCACTTTTTATGTGAGAAAAATCGAAGGACCTTTCATTTTTCTCCTAGTTTTCCAAAAAAATGTCATTTAGGGCCTCAAAACGGCTCTAGAAATTTAGGAATCGAAAAACTGCTAGAAGTAGTAAGTTGTGCTGAAACTAAAAAAATTATAGAACTAATGCTAGGGTCCAAATGGAATAGGTGGGTGGACACCAATATCCACCTAGATCATTACGGCCTCAAAAGAACTCCGGAAATTCAGGACTCGACAAACTGCTAAAATCGTAAGTCGTGCTAAACCTGAAAAACTGAAAGAACTAATGGTTGGGGTAAAAGTGGGATTGGTGGGTGGCCACCAATATCCACGTGCATCATTATTCCCCCCTTAGGAATAAATATTACCCATTTCATTTAGTTCCTCCATAAGATGAGGCAAATTCTGTTGAACTTGGTATTGAATTTGCCGAAGATGTCATGGACCTGCTTGCAGACGTGTTGGATGCATTCATTAAATTTCGATGCTTTATCAGCCTCAGATAGTACATGTGTGAATTATATCTGTGTGTTTGCATGAGGTATGGAAACATTAGGTAGATATGCACCTGGGGTCAATTCAATGGAGTGCTTGACCTCACAGTGTAGAGGAACCTTTGTGGGTGAGGAGAAAATGTCCTCGTATTCATCCATGACTTTTTCCAGCCATTACTGCCATGCAGGGGAGCCTTGTTTAGAGGATATTTACATAATCTTCTTCTTTCCTTGTGGGTGAATTGTAATGAAAATAAATTTCTCGGTTTGGGAAACAAGCTTACTGCATTGTTTTGTAGTATCCAAAGAGATGGAAGGAGGAGGTACTACCTCCAGTATCTTGTAAATTTTATTTGCCAAACTAATAACAATAGAATGAGGCCTAGAATCATACACAACATGTCTCTTCCACAAGTATGGTTGGCCCAATAATACATCTGACACATCAAGAGGAGAAACATCACAGAGTACCTCATCCGTGAATGGCTTGATTTTGTATGGAAGGAAGCACTGCTAGAGGACGCGGAGATATCTTCCTTGGTTAAGCCACCCAATGGTATATGGTTGTGGGTGTGATATGGTTGGTAGGCTGAGATGCTTCATTAAATATGTTGAAATGAATGTTCTTTAAGCTTCTTCTATTGATAAGGAATTGAAGTGGAGAAACCTTCACCCACATCTGTGAATGCAACAGGCGTTCCCACTCATCGGGATCCTAGGGATCCTCTCTCTAGAGCTTGGTGGTGGAAAAAATAGCACTGGGATCCACATCAATGATATGTTACTTTTTTTCATCGCCCTTGTCTAGTTCTAACTCAGGATCAAAACATACATCTGATTCAGGTGCCTTTAGTTTGGCCACCAACAACTGCTTGGCCCGACACTCATTTTTGTTGTGAGTGGGGTTGTTACGAAATTCACACCACTTCCCCATGTCCTTATTTTGATTTTTGGTATTGTTTTGTGTCACCTTTATTTTCCTTTCCCCCTTATTCTAAGGTTCAGGGGCCCTTTTCCTTGGCTTCAGATTTTTGAATCAAAAGTCTCTCTTCCTTTTTTTAAATTTATGCTCGATCTTGGCAGCGTAGCGATATGCCGTGCCAAGCGAGGTAATTTGGAGTAACTCCATTTCCTCCCGAATGTTTCTTTGTAAACACCTATGGTAATTTAGTACCAAATGTATCTCTCAATATTTAATACCCAACTTTGTGCATAGGGTATGGAACAAATTCGTCAATTCATGAACATATTAATCCCTTTGCTGCCACAGCACGGTCCATTGCATGTATTTGTCCTCATAGCTCCCCATAGGGTAATATTTTTCCTTGATGCTATCTCTAAATGATTTCCAAGTGGGTGTGACTGATAACAGAGAGGGTTCCCTCTCACCCTTCTCCTAAAAGTAGCTTTTACCACCAGTCTTTGACACGGGGGGGGGAATTGAGGAGTGTAAAAGTAATATTTTCTCAGTCAGTGAAATCATGGACCAAGAAATACCCTTCAAAAAAATTCAACCATCTATCTACGACGTCTGCATCTATCTAGCCTTCAAAGATAGAAATTTTGAAGTTGACCCGTACCATGAAAGGAGAGGTGCATCTAGAGTGATTGATGGATGTAGAGGCATTGTCAGTGGGCAGTCGTTGAAGGATCTAGGAAATTTTACCCATCATTACGCTCCTTTATTTTTCGAGGGCCTCCATAATAAATAATTTGATAGGATATCATACTCCCTCATATTTATTTTCTTCCACCATAGGAGGTTGTTGGGGTTTACGAGGCTGATCTTGCAAGTGCTCAACTAGATGGATCCCTAACTCCTTATACCCTAACCTCATTGGGGACATGCATAGAAAAACAGAGAAAGAGAAGATAAATTTGATACCACTGATCCAGATTATATAGGAACAAAATAATATACAAAAATAAACATAAACAAACAGACGCAGTGGAAATAATACTTCAATTCATTAATATCAAATAACATAAATATGCTTACAGACAGAATGGAAATAAACTAGCTAGGGTGCTGGTAGCTTATCTCTGAGAAGAGATATGTCTTCTAGAGGCCTTTGAAATATTTTAAAGTTAGGCTTAGAGGCCTATTTATTGTTTAGAAACAATGGAAAACCCTAAACATTTAGAAACCTAACCCTGGGAGACGAAGCACCAAAATTGTGTGCCCTGTTTCGGTAAATTGGTACATCAATATTCCTGGGGATGTAACTTTGGCACTCGATATTTGTTTGACTCACTCAATACCTCGTTAAAAATATCCATCCAAGGAATAAAAAATTTTACGTGAGAAACATAAAAGGAGCTTCCAAGTTGCTCCTGGTTTTCCAAAAAAAATTTGTTTAAGGCCTCAAAGCGGCCCCAGAAGTTTTGGACATGAAAAAATACTAAAAGTAGTAAGTTGTGTTGAAACTAAAAAAATGACAGAACTTATGGTGGGGGTCCAAATGGAATAGGTGTGTGGCCACCAATATCCACTTGTTCATTAGGGGCTCAAAATGGCTCCAGAAGTTTAAGACCTAACAAACCACTAAAAATAGTAACTTCTTTTGAAAATTAAAAAATGAAAGAACCAATGGTGGGGGTACAAATTGAATAGGTGGATGGCCACCAATATCCACCTATATCAAGGAGTATCAACACTTCCATCTTTATAGTTGTCAGTGGTAGGCTTCCTTGTCGCCATAATTTTTCTTCAAAATTTTCTTGCCAACCTGAATGCCTTCTCCAATGTACCAGGTTCCCAAATGTGAACCCCACATTGGATGTTATCCTTTAGAGTCCCTATGAAGACATTAATCATATGTTCCTTTGGAATATTATTTACCCTTATATTCAATTTTTGGAAGTCCTCAATGTGCTCCATCATTGAACCCTTTTGTGTGAGATTTATCAATTGGCTAAAGAAGGTGTTTCTCTCTATATCATCATAGTGTGCTACCATTTCCTCCGTAAAAATTGAATGAGTGGCTAATGTTTTATGAGAACAAATCCGTTGATACCATATAAACTGATTTTTTTCTAAATATAAATTTGTAATGTATACCTTTTGAGTGCTTTGTGTATTGTGGAGCTAAAAGTATTGCTCCATTTGTAGTATCCATGTTATCAGATCCTTGCCATCAAACTTCCTCATATGTATATTTGGAATATGGTGGGTCTTAAATCTAGAATTAGAGTCTATGAAATCATGATTAACACTTCTTTTTTTCTCATCATGGGTTTCCTCTACTACTTTTCGCCATTAGGAATATTTTCTTGTAGCAAATTTTCCAAAAATTACTTCAAACTTTCCATGTCTTTCTTCAAATCTTCCATGTTTCCTTCTATACCATTGATCTTAGCTTCCATGCCATCCATCTTAGATTCCACGATATCCATATTCGATTCCATGAAATTCTTCAAGCCATCCATCTTAGCTTCCACATCTTTCTTCAAACCATCCATCTTAGCTTCCATTTCATCTTTTTTACTGGTTGGGAGATTGAAATTTCTTGAACTCGGTCTCATAATTTTGATATATCATCTTGAAATTCTTCCTCTTCATGAGTCATAGTAGAGTATGTTGAGGGCTTAATGGGTGTCAAATTCCTTTTACGGGGAATTTCACCACCTAATACTAATATCTATGCTTCAATATACCCTTGCAACAACTTCAAACTGATATTTGAAATAGGACTTATGCAATTTAAAAAAAAAATACACACCTTTTTCTTTCCTTTGAAGAGTTCGATATTGAAACTGATGTATCTCTTCAATTTTGGATTCCCAAAATTTTCTCTTTGGTCCTTTAGTATGCCTCTGAATATTCTTTCCAATGCCATAGGTCTGACATGATTTGGATTCTTCAAGGGATATTTTGCCCAATATGCCAAAATGGCCTAATTATGGACTAGTTCATTAGAGCAGAATTGTATGGCATATGACGTGTCACTATTTTCTCCTTCGGTTATGAAATCAATAAAAAAAATCGTATGTGCACCTTTGGTCACCTTTGATATAATTCCAATACAACACTCAGAGAGAGAGTTATGACGATTTTCCCAAGGTCACCTCTTTGAGATAAAATTCAAGATCCTATAAAACCCTAAATTCCACTGATCATATCTCTGAAAATATTGCAAGCTAAGATCCAAAAATTTTACAGAACGTTCCTTCATACTTCTACACAAATGGGTTTCTTTTTTAGCTTCTGAACCTTCATATAAAAAAAGTTATAGCGAAAATTCCGTGATGACCTGTTTGAAGCAGCGAAACCCTGGAATCCAAAGCTCTGATACCAAATTTTATGAAACCATGTAACACAATACCAGAAAAGGGAAATCAGCAACTTACAAATCAACCACTTCGAGGGAGTTACCTCCTTTACACTACATAAACGAAAAATTCTTAGATGATACAAATGAAAAAGCATCCTTTGTATATATAGCAATGCATGGGGTCACAATATAATCTTATCCGACCTAACAATAATAATGTAAGGGCACAACAATAAAAATAGTTAGCTCTTATGGGGCACAATAATAACAATATTAGGACTACATGGCTAAAATAATAACAATAAGGGGTCTACACTAACAACAGTAGGTGACTACACTATTAATATAGGGACCTAATTGAAAAGCTTTCGAAGAATCTCTTAAAAATATGGAAAATGCTATCATTACGTGTAAAGAAGAAAATATATCATTAATCCATGAAATTTTTATTATGATGTGTACTGATGGAATTGTTTTACACCACCATATCCGAGGGGATGGAATTAAGGTGGATGCATCTGAGGTAGAATTTATTTCTAAATTGTGTGCTCCTACCTGTAAAAAATATGTTAGAATTTTTCTTGGCATTAATGGTTATTACAAAAAATCTATAGAAAAATTTATGAAGATTTCCTCTCAAAATTTTTAATTCATTACAAAATATTTTGAGTTCACCTAGAATTTTGATTTCCATAAATCCTTTAAAACATTGAAATAAAATATTTCTAAAGCACCCATATTGAGAGGACCAAGGTGGAAATTAACTTTACACATCTCAATTGATGCCTCAGATACAAATTTGGGACTTTTGTTAGGACAGAAAGACTTCACTCTTTATTCCATTTACTACACAAGTAAAAATTTGACTCCTGTAGAGTTAAATTATACCGTAACTGAAAAGAATTTTTTAGCAATTGTACATGGCATTAATAAATTAAAACACTATCTCACTGGTTATGAAGCCTTCATTATATATTTAATCAATAAATCAATTACTAATGACATAGTTACAAGATGGTTACTACTGTTACAATAATTCAATATTACTATTTTGGACAAACCTAGAAAAAAGAATAGTCTTTGATTTCTTATCTACATTCAAAAATGATAATAATGATATTCTTGCAGAGGATGATTTTCCTGATGAATACCTTTTGCATTATCTATTAAATATCCTTGGTTTGAAGATATTTCTAATTATTTGGCTATAGGGAAGTTACCATCATAATTATCTCCTCACGAGAAGACAAAGATAATTCAAACTAGTGCATGTTACTCATGGATAAATGAATAATTTTACAAAACAAGGCCTGAGTTAGTTTGTCGAAGATGTGTCAGAGAAGACGAAGTAACAGAGTTATTGAAATCTTTTCATGGTGAACCATGTGGGGGGAATTTTTCTAATAAAAGAACTTCCTATAAAGTCTGTCTCTCATGATGCTATTGGCCTTCTCTTTTCAAGGATGCCAAAGAATATGCTGAGAGATGTGATACTTGTCAAAGAATGGGGAAACTTGTTCATTTTGATGAAATGCCTTTACAACCTCAGGTACTTGTGGAACCTTTTGAGAAATGGGCTCTAGATTTTTTTGGTCCAATTAATCCACCATCAAGACAAAAAATGTGCATTCTTATTTGCACTAGTTATGTTACAAAATGGGTAGAAGCTAAACCACTTCTATTTGCTACTTAAAATGTTGTAGTTTCATTTCTTTTCGAGGATATCTTCACCCGTTTTCGTGTCCCAAGTGATATTGTGACGGATCAAAAGGTACTCAATTTACATCCAAGTTGATACATAACATAAATAAGGAATACACAATTAAGAATCAAAATTCCACTTCATATAATCCACAAGAAAATGGACAAGGTGAATCCACTAATGAATTAATTGAATAAATTATTACCAAGACTATGCATCTGCATAGAAAGGATTGGGCATAAAATCTTCTAGAACCTTTGTGGGCATATCGTACTACATGGAGAAATACCACATGAAATACTTCTTATGAACATTTTTATTGGAAGGAATTCCTATTTCCTATTGAGTTCCAGATAAAGACTTTAAAGAAATCAATCCAATTGGGTCTTGATCTATGAGAAGAACAAAGACAAAGAATGGAGAAATTCAATGAAGTTGATGAGGTAAGACATGATGCTATTCACAAGACCAATATAGTTCAACAGCAAAGATCCTGGTGGCATGATAAGTTTATCAAAGAGAGAAAATTCCAACCTAGTGATTGGGCATTACTTTTAGACTCAAGTTTCAATATTTTCGAGAAAATTACAAACTCATTGGCTTGGGCCTTATGTGATTGAAACTGTCTTTGATAATGGTGCAGTCAGAATCAGAACCATTGATGAAGAAGGAATAACCTTCATTGTAAATGGTCATCGATTACAAATTTATAATAATCCATTGATAGGGGAAGAGTTTGTTGAACATATGCAAGACACCATTGATTTTATTACTTTTAGGAAGGGTTATCCCTCCTTTCCAACTTGACTCATACAAGCATTTATTTTCTATATAAAAATTTGATAAAAAAAATTAAATAAATCAATAATAATAATTGCGTAAACATGAAAACCGAGCACTCTTGGCACCATAGATTTTCTTTTCAAACCCTATTCTAGTCCCATTTTATTTGTAACCCTATTTTTATTATGAAAATAAGCAACTCCAAAACTGATGAAAATATGCATCTTTAACAAAATTTTGCAGCTGACTTGAGAGGGTTTAATTAGGACAATTAAAGATCTTAGCACAAGAAGAAATAGATCAAGTTTGCAGTTGAGTGCATCCAAGGACAACCTACAAAAGACCAATAAAATCATTAGAATCATGGATATAAGGTATGTAAGAATTAAATTAAATAATAAAGGTAAGAAACATTAGATTATGAAATATAAACATTTCTACTGCTACTTAGAGTAATCATTACTATCATTAATCTGACGTCAGTATTAACAAAAAAATATCTCTATCGTGTCAACAAATCGGCCATAAGTCCGTCATAATTAAAATTCATCGATCATCTTATTTCATCATTTCCTTTCATACACAACTATTATTCTACATCTAACCATGTTTCATTGAAAAATCATCCCTGATTCATACTCTGTTTCACCACAAATTTGAAGCTCTTTTCGGTCCATAACCATGTCAAAAGAAGTAGTTATGGGTTAAAATGTTTTTAGCATGGGTATTCTGGTGAGGGAAGAGCCAAATGGGAAGAAATTCATGGAGTTTTTTCCACAAGTCAAAGAGATGTTACAACTGGCAGAGTGGTTGGAGTTTATAGAAAA
The DNA here is from genome assembly GCA_034641835.2 of Pinus albicaulis. Taxonomy (NCBI): domain Eukaryota; kingdom Viridiplantae; phylum Streptophyta; class Pinopsida; order Pinales; family Pinaceae; genus Pinus; species Pinus albicaulis. The sequence continues at coordinate 480,056,533 of CM076576.1, forward strand.
AAATGATGGCCATGAAAAAAAAGTCGCAAGTTATTTTTCCCGAGCATTTGATGGAATTGAGGCAGAATTTGGAGATGTGAAGAGAGTGTTGACATAATACTTTGTAGCAGGGATGACTGCAAAACATAGGGTTGGAAAAACATGGTTCAAAAATAGGGGGATTGAAGAAAAGGAATGGAAAGTATTTTTCAAAAATATGGGTATGGACACTTCGGTATTCAAGAAAGGGATACCAATTACATCTCTGAAAACAAATGGAGATATTTACTATTGGTTATTTAAAAGTTTATTACTTCTAAAGGAATATTTGGAAATATTTTTTTCTATCACACACGTTTGATGATACATTTCCTTGATAAATTCACAATTCATAGATAATACCATATATCATCATGGCCTGATAAAAATTTTGATTGCAACAAACCTCAAAAATAGAGGATATGACTAGGAAAGTTTCGTAGTTGGAAACCATTTCAAGTAGATATAACAGCAACAAACTAGATGCAAAAAAAATAAAAGTAGAAGAAGGTTACCTACAAACGCTAATGATGACCTATCTCCACAACAAGAGAAACTCTCAGAGGATGTATTAGAAAATCTCAAAATGAATAATTTTAGAAGAAATAAAGCTAGTGATAAGGAAGAAAGTACATCTAAAATGAAACTAAAGGAAACAGAGAAAAACAAGACAGATCAAGGGACAATTCAATAGAAAATTCCTATTAATAAGTCATCTTACAATACCTCATCTATCGTAAGGATTGGAATACTCAATAAAACATTGAAGGAACTATCTTAACTTTCCACCGAGGAAGAAGAAGAGTTGAGGGTTGTTACGTCCCTATATTACCAGTATAGTCCCTTATTGTTGTTGGTGTAACCCCCTTATTGTTATTATTGTACCCTTGTAACCCCCATATTGTTATTATTGTTAGGTCGACTAGGATTACGTTGTGGCTCCACTAGGATTACATTATGGCCCCATGGACTCCTATATATAGAAACGAGGTTTTGTAAATTGTATCATACAAGAATTATTCATTTATGTAATGTATTGGAGGTTGCCCCCTCGAAGTGGCTTATTTATAAGGTGTTGATATCTCTTTTATTCTATTTTTGGAGCTATTTACACAACAAGGGCTTCATCACCAACCATTATTTCACCAATTTCTTGTCCAACAAGAAGAACACCCGAAATTGACCTAGTCCAATAGAAAATATATTATTATATAGAATATTTGGATAAGAAATCTACATGCAAGGGTAATGTATCCTCTTCAAACTAGGAAAAATAAATTAATTTGGATATTCCATAAGAACCTCTAATCGTAAATACCCTAAATCAAGGGATTTATGAATTGGATACATTAAAGAGGCACTTAAAAGAAGAGCATGAAACATTTAAAATGTAGAATCAAATACAAAGAACGAAGAATGAAAATATTCTAATAGATATTGCTTTGCATTATGAAATAATAAGAAGCTTAACGCAAATAGAAAATCCCTTAAGAAAAAATTAAGAAGTCCAAAGTATAAAATTTTGACGAAGAAAACATGGCAGTAACCAAGAAGAATGCAACAAGGGAAAATCTAGATGTTTTGGCTCAAGTATATGAAGAGGATCACTAAAAGGAATTGTTTATCAATTTTTAAATTTTGGATGAGGATATGAAATGACCTTTGTGTGGGGGAATGTTGAACCCCACAATTGCTTCTTTTTGACACCCTTTTTCATTCCATCTCCTTCTTCTTGATCTTCATAATGTCACATTGGGAATCAAATTACAAGACTTATGATATTTAATGTATACAATTGTATTTTATTCATAAAATGATAATTTTCTTTATTATTTAGTTTAATATTTACTTTAGCTATTGAAATGTAGTGATTTTACAGCTAACACATGATTATGCATCTATTTTCATGGTCTAATAGGTTCTGAGTTGCTAGGTGGAGAATATAACACAATTGTAGGTGGAAATTGATGAAAACAATGATTTCCTCCTACCCTCATGAGCTATATCGATGAAAAAAACATCCTAGTAAAGCGGTCAAAGGTGAATTCAACCTCTGTAGTTGGTGACTCAAACAACCGAGAAACGGATTTTATGCCTCGTGATTTTTTGCGATGATAGAAAATGATTAGAGAAATGTGCAATGCTATATTTAAGAGTTAATATTAGTTTTTTTTTATATGTATTAGGTGTATGGCTCTGAAAAATTAAATGTTCAAGGGATCTGAAATTTTTAGGGTGCGAAGCCGAAATCCTGAGGAAACGCGTCAAAAAATTTCATATCTCAAAGACGTGATCGTGGGAAAGGATTCATAAATCTCTCTCAGACCATCGGATTGGAGTGTCGTAAAAAGTGTTCGTAATTACACAGACTGTAGTTTCTTGGCTATCAATTTTAGAGTCGAAGGATGAAACTATGACACGTGGCAAGTCGTACAAATTTGCTCTACTGAACCAGTCCATAACTAGGTCATTGTGGGAGATTGGCCACAACTTTGTCTTGGAGAATTCAAATTAGGTCAAACTTGTGGCATTCGAAAGAGAACTTAGAGGGCTACGTTGGTACTGAAATTAAAATAGTTAAGCGTTGCAATCATAGATATAATCCAATTTCAATATCTAACTCCTCAAAAGCAAGAAAAAGGTGTGTATTTTTTTTTTCCAAATTGCATAAGTCTTGTTTGAAGAATCAATTTGAATTGATTCCAAGGGCATATTGTAGAATAGATATCAGTATTGGGATATAAAATATTCCTCGTAAAAATAACTCAACATCCATTAAGCCTTCTAAAGCCTCGACTATGACTCATGAAGATGAATAATTGCAACATGATCTATCTAAATTACAGGAGCAAGTGCACCAAATTTTGCTCTCGCAAAGAGCAACAAAAAATGAAATGGAAGTTTTGAAGAAAGGCATGGAAACTAAGATGGATTGCATTGAAGCTGGCATGGAAGCTAAGGTGGAAAACATGAAGAATGATCTAAAAGCAGACATGGAAGGTTTGACAAAGTTGATACAAGAAATGTTTCATAATGGTGAAAATATAGTAGAAGAAAATCATGATGAGAACAAAATAAATGTTAATCGTGATTTCACAAACTCTAATGTTGGTGGGAAGAACCACCATATTCCAAAAATGGAGATGAGGATGTTTGATGGAAAGGATCCTGTAACATGGATACTACAAATGGATAAATATTTTGATCTCCATAATGTGCAAAACACACAAAAGGTACGCATTGCAACTTTACATTTAGAACAAAATACATTTGTATGGTATCGATGGCTTTGCTCCCATAAAAAAATTGTCGCTTGGTAAGTTTTTATGGAGGAAATGATAGTACATTATGAGGATACAAAGAGAAACACCTTCTTTAGCCAATTGATAAATCTCAAACAAAAGGGCTTAGTGGGGGAGCACATTGAGGACTTCCAAAAATTGAATATAAGTGTAACTGATATTCCAGAGGAACACATGATTGATCTCTTCATAAGCACTTTAAAGGATAACATCCAACATGAATTTTGCATTTTGGAACTTGATTCATTAGAGAAGGAATTCAGGTTGGCAAGAAAAATTGAATGTAAAATTATGGCGACAAGGAAGCCTACCACTCACTTCTATAAAGAAGGAAGTGTTTCTACGCCTAGATTTCCACAACCTACAAGGTTGACACCACAACAATTGGAAGAAAAGAGAGCAAAAGGGCTTTGCTACAGTTGTGATAGCAAATACACTAAAGGTCATAAGTGTGCTGAGAAGAAATTATTTTACATAGATTGTGAAGAGGAAGAAGAAAATGAACAAGAAGAGGATATACACCAGGAACCAACCCTAGAAGAGGAAGAAATGAATTTGACCATATCGTGTAATGCACTGGCAGGAATTACCACTCCTCAAACTCTCAAGATAGAAGGACAAATCAAGAAGAAAAAGGTAATAGTGTTGATTGATTCATGTAGCACCCATAATTTTATTCATTGTAAGGTAGCCAAGGAATTAAATTGTTTCCTATACCCAGCACCAGAATGTCAAGTGATGGTTGCAAATGGAGGAACTATAAATTTCTCTGGAAAATGCCATAATATCAAGCTAACCATGGGGGAATATGTATTGAATAGTCCAATGCTTTCCATTCCTATGGGAGGTGCTGATGTTGTACTAGGAGTACAATGGTTACAATCTCTGGGGACGGTAGCTTTTAATTTTCAAGAAATTTTCTTGAATTTTTTTTCAGAAGGAAAGGAAGTTGAATTACGAGGTATTGCAGGGAAGCCAGGAAGGATAATAAGCTCTAATGTCATGACAAAGCTTCTAAAGAAAGAACAACGAGGCGTAATTGCACAATTATGCTCACTAGAAGTTCCAACATTAAAATCATCTATTTCTGCAGATCTCCAACAAGTCTTGGATGATCATTCCAAGGTGTTTGAAACTCCGAATGGACTCCCACCTATTCATGATCATGATCAAGTTATTCATTTGATTCCAGGAAGTGTTCCTCCAGACATCAGGCTTTATAGAGATCCTTATGTCCAAAAGAGTGAAATTGAACGTATGATTGCAGAAATGTTAGAGGCAAGTATAATTCAACCTAGTCAAAGTTCTTTCTCTGCTCCTGTAGTATTGGTACACAAGAAGGATGGATCATGGCGAATGTGTCCAGATTATAGGGAGCTCAATAAGCTCACCATTAAAGATAAATTTACCATTCCTGTGATTGATGAATTATTGGATGAATTACATGGAGCAATTTATTTTACCAAGTTGGATCTTCGTTCAGGATATCATCAAATTAGAATGAAGACCGAAGATATTCCAAAAACAGCATTTCGAACTCATGAAGGTCATTATGAATTTTTGGTCATGCCTTTTGGCCTTACCAATGCACCTTCTACATTTCAAGGGTTGATGATTTCCATTTTCAAACCCTTCCTTAGAAAATTTGTGCTATTATTTTTTGATGATATACTAATATACAGCATGTCTTGGAAGGATCATGTGGAACATGTTGACAGGGTGCTCAAACTATTGTAGGAGAAACAATTATATGCAAAAACATCCAAATGTTTCTTTGGAGTACAAGACATGGAATATCTGGGTCATATTGTATCTCATGAGGGTGTTAAGGTAGACCCTAAAAAAATTAAAGCCATTAAGGAATGGAAAGTCCCCACAACCATAAAGCAGTTGCGAGGATTTCTTGGGTTAACAAAGTATTATCACAAGTTTCTTAAGAATTATGGGAGAATAGAAGCACCTCTAACAAAATTATTGAAGAGAGATGCATTTTCATGGACTCCTGAAGCAACTAAAGCCTTTGAACATCTTAAAGAGGCAATGTCTCAAGCACCTGTCTTAGCTATGCTGGACTTCACAAAAACCTTTATTATGGAATGTGATTCCTTAGGAAATGGAATTGGTGTTGTTTTAATGCAGGAAGGAAGACCCATTGCTTTTGAAAGTCGTCCAATCAAAGGAAAGTATTTACAGAAACATATTTATGAGAAGGAAATGTTAGCAATACTGCATGCACTAAATAAATGGTGAACTTACCTAATGGGAAAACACTTCAAGGTAAAAAATGATCATGATAGTCTTAAACACTTTTTGGAACAAAGAATATCTTCAGAAGAGCAGCAAAAATGGGTCACAAAGATGTTGGGTTATGACTTTTAAATAATCTACAAAATAGGCAAGCTTAATGTTGTTGCAGATGCAATCTCAAGAAATAATGAAGAGGTGGAAGCATTGCTTTGTGCCATCTATATTATCCAACCAGATTGGATAACTGAAGCAAGAGATGAATGGAAGAAGGACAAAGATGTATGGACACTCTTTCAAAAGTTGCAGCAAGATCCTAGTACATCTGACACATTTAGCTGGAAAAATGATTCCTTATGGTACAAAGATCGATTATATCTTTGTAGGAACTCCCAAATAAAACAAAAGATTCTTTTGGAACTGCACACTTCTCCTTTAGAAGGACACTCAAGATTTTTAAACCTTACCACAGGGTGAAGAAAGAATTTTTTTGGGATGGCCTTAAATCTGATATTCAAAAGTTTGTGGCGGAATGTTTGGTTTTCCAGCAGAATAAAGTTGAGACAATTAAGACTTCGGGCCTTCTACAACCTTTATCCATTCCAAGTCAATGTTGGGAGGAGAGTTCAATGGATTTTATCACAAGTTTACCTAAGTCCGAAGGAAAGAGTGTCATCATGGTGGTAGTTGATAGACTTACCAAGTATGCACACTTTTGTGCATTATCTCATCCATTTAAAGCAAGTACAGTTGCTACTACATTTATGGTTGGAATTCAAAAGCTACATGGAAGCCCAAGGGTTATTCTGAGCGACAAAGATCCCATTTTTACTGGAAATTTTTGGACGAAGTTATTTTCTTGTTTGGGTACTCAATTAGCTCATAGCTCATCTTATCATCCTCAATCTGATGGTCAAACTGAGATAGTAAATAAATGTTTGGAATGATATCTTCCTTGTTTTGTATCCGATAAAAAAAACACAATCGGTCAAGGGGTTACCTCTTGCTGAATGGTGGTATAACACTTCCTTCCATACTATAGAAAAAATTACCCCATTTTAGGCACTTTATGAATATCATCCACCATCCATCACATCATATTTAAGGGAAAATTCGAAGGTTCAAGTAGTGGAAGATCACATCGAGCATCAACAAGAAGTTCTCCAACTCTTAAAGGATAACCTAAATTTGGCACAAAACTGAATGAAACAACAGGCAGATCAACATCGCAGCGAAAGAAGTTTTGATGTAGGAGATTGGGTATTTTTATGGCTACAACCATACAACCAAATGTCCCTCAAGCAAGCTAAGAAGGATAATAAATTATCGCCAAAGTACTATGGTCCTTACAAGGTATTGCAAAAGATTGTTACTATGGCATACAAATTGGAGCTTCCTACTTCTTCGCGAGTGCATCCAGTTTTCCATGTTTCATGCTTAAAGAAGGTTATAGGTGAAAATATTCCAGTTCAAACGATATTTCAAGAACTTGATGAGGAAGGAAAAATCATATTGGAACCTGAAGCGGTCACGGAAACAAGAACTCGACAACTACAAAATCGATCAATTTCGGAGTATCTCATCAAGTGGAAGAACTTACCCACTGAAGATTCTAGATGGGAGGATGTGAATTTTATACAGAGGCACCCAGAGCTACTCAAGCGTTGAGGACAACACCTTTTTGATGGAGAGGGGCATGTTAGGTCCCTATATTACTAGTATAGTCCCTTATTGTTGTTAGTGTAACCCCCTTATTGTTATTATTTTACCCTTCTAACCCCAATATCGTTATTATTGTGTCCTTAAATTATTATTGTTAGGTCAGCTAGGATTACATTGTGGCCCCACTAGGATTAAATTATGGCCCCATGGACTCCTATATATAGAAAGGAGGTTTTGTAAATTGTATCATCCAAGAATTGTTCATTTATGTAATGTATTGGAGGTTGCCCCCTCGAAGTGGCTTATTTATAAGGCATTGATATCTCTTTTCTTCTATTTTTGGAGCTGGTTACACAACAACGGCTCCATCACCAACCATTGTTTCACCAATTTCTTGTCCAGCAAGAAGAACACCTGAAATTGACCTAGTCCAATAGGAAATATATTACTATATAGAATATTTGGATCAAAAACCTACATGCAAGGCTAATGTATCCTCTTCAAACCAGGAGAAAGAAATTAATCTGGATATTCCATAAGAACCTCCAATTGCAAATACCCTGAATCAAGGGATTTATGAGTTGGATACATTAAAGAGGCACTTAAAAGAAGAGCATGAAACATTTAAAGTGCAGAATCAAATACAAAGAACCAAGAATGAAAATATTATAATAGATATTGGTTTGCGGTATGAAATAATAATAAGTTGAACAAAAAGAGAAAATCCCTTAAGAAAAAATTCGGAAGTCTAAAGTATAAAATTTTGACGAAGAAAACAAGGATGGCAGTCACCAAGCAGAATGCAACAAGGAAAAATCTTGATGTTTCTGCTCAAGTATATGAAGAGGTTCACTAAAAGGAATTGTATATTAATTTTTAAATTTTGAATGAGGATATGCAATGACCTCTGTGTGGGGGAATGTTGAGCCCCACAATTTCTTCTTTTTGACACCCTTTTTCATTCCATCTCCTTCTTCTTGATCTTCATAATGTCACATTGGGAATCAAATTACAAGACTTATGATATTGAAAGTATACAATTTCCTTTTATTCATAAAATGATAATTTTCTTTATTATTTAGTTTAATATTTACTTCAACTATTGAAATGTAGTGATTTTACAGCTAACACATGATTATGCATCTATTTTCATGGTCTAATAGGTTCCGAGTTGCTAGGTGGAGAACATAACACATGTGTAGGTGGAAATTGATGAAAACAATGATTTCCTCCTACCCTTATGAGCTATATCGATGAAAAAAACATCCTAGCAAAGCGGTCAAAGGTGAAGTCAACCTCTATAGTCGGTGACTCAAACAAGCGAGAAATGGATTTTATGCCTCATGATTTGTTGTGATGATAGAAAATCATTAGAGAAATGTGAAATGCTATATTTAAGAGTTAATATTAGTTTTTTTTTATAGGTATTAGGTGCATGGCTCTGAACAATTAAATGTGCAAGGGCTCTATAAATATGCCTCTTAGTAGGGATGAACATAGACTGAATTTTTGTGTTAACGATATTATGTTTTATATAAGTGCAATTTCATTTTCTCATTGAGTATTCAAATCAGTGGTTAAGTGCCTGGTTGAAATTATTATAGTGTTACCTACTTCTAGTGGATCCCCCCTCGAGATAGTAACACATTTTATTAATAGTTAGTATTTCAATTGATATTTTCCTGTAGATTCTTGTCAATTCGATTGAGTGTTTATAATTTGATTTATTTTATATTTTAGTTTGAATTTTATTTTCTAATCATTTTTATTGTTCACAAATTTTAGATGCACATGAATAGAGTATAGTTTAACACTTTAATGGTATAGATAGGATTTTCCTTTGCCTAGTTAATCTTCCTTTTTGAAGCAGATTGATTTAAAAGTGTGAAGTTTGATTTCCATTTAAGAAGTTGTGATTTCCATTTATGTGAGTGTGTAATTTCGATTCAAGGAATTGTGATATTTTATAAGAAAGAGTGATTTCCATATGAGAAATTGTGATTTTCATTTATGCAAGTGTGTGATTTTTTAAGCAAGTGTGGTTTTGTTTAAAAGGAAGTGAATGAGTGATCTTATTTCAAGAAAATTGTGAGTGTGATCTTAGGAGGAAAGTGTGAAATTTATTTCAAGAAGAGTGTGATAATTATTCTTAGAGTTAATTGAATTTTGTAGGAGTGATTAATTTACTTACATATATTTAAAAAAAAATGTTCATTTTGATAAATGAATTTAACTTACAAATTGTCTGAGTGACAAATAATCCTAGCACATACAATGCACATACATTTCATCAGTTTAATAGCCTTCGTTGATAATTCATGTACATAATTTAACATTAATTAAATTACCAAACAAAAATATTTCTTCCTCAAAATACTTTTGAACTCATGCCAACTCAAGTCATTTTTCATGATGTGTTAAACCGGCTTCAGTTATTACCACCATATGTATGATTTACCTATAAGGTTGAAGTTAACAATCCTTTCCTTCATGTTATCTGAGTATGAATGCAACTCAAATAACATCTTCATCCAAAGTATCAAATATTTTTCCTCTTATGGTTTCTTCAAGTCTCCACCAAAAGTAGGTGGATTTTCATTCTTAAATTCATTTTTCATGTATGCCCTGTCACTCCTCCTGTAAGTCCGATACTGATGATGATCATGATTTCTATCTGAGCCATAAATAGAAGGTTACCTATACTCATCACACCTCCTGTCTAGAGTGTCCAACAACCTGCCATATCTCACTATGCCAACTATGTATTATCTGTGTCTAGTAGGAGACCTAGTACCAGATGAACCATTAGTTTTGTCCTTTTGTCAATAGTTTATCTTTAGTGGCCCTTGCTTCTACAAATCTTAAAATATCTAAATAATTATATCACTCACCTCTACTTTTTTCTCTTGTGCTTATATGAGTATTTCATTGTTTGACTTACAACTCCTTATTTATTGCTTTAGGCTTCTCAATGTGTCTACCAAATCACAAGACTCTTCACCATGATACTCATATGACTCATAGGGAGAGTCTTTGTAGTCTACCATCTTTCTATCCATGTTGATATTTCTCTTGCAAGGTATAATATGCCAACTAAAATAGATAGCAATAAACCAATGTACCTTAGTTTCATTTGGGGATGATACATCTTGCAAGATCAATGTATCAATGCAATACATGTATATAAAATTCATAACAACATATAAATTCAAAACACATTTTATACTAATGTGTAAACATCATTCTAGTTGGATTCCATTCATCAATGCATTCCCATACAAAATACACAACATGACCTAATGTATAACCCTACCAATGAAAATTAGCAAAATACCATCACACGCACAAACCATACATAACCATAAGAAACATGTAACCAAGACTGAATGACCAATCCATGTTCAACATATAGCATCACACAAGAAGGACTGGATGGAAAAGACACAAGCATGATGAATATGTTACCTAGCATAAATAAGTAATGCATATTCAACGTGTAGAAATAAGTAAGCGAGCATGCACAGACAATACATTAGCATAAAAAACACAGAATCCATCATATACACATGAAAACATGTTGACTAAAACACCATTACGCCTCCCATGGTGACACCACTACCACCATGGCCAACACAACACGGATGAAACAAACATATGCACCATAGGTATGAGAAATACTGATGCAGGAGCATTGGACACTAGCCAACAATGTGAGAGAATTGTCCCCATGTTGTGGCTATAAGAGTTTGAAATTATTCTGGAATGTAACATTAAGGTGTCAATACCTTAGCCGACTATTTCACTTAGAGCATCTAGGTTCATTCGTGTCATTCTAATTGGTTTTTGTTGATAGAGTATAATTAGGCTTTTGTTTTATGTTAAGAATAAACCGGTCCTCGAGAAGGAACTGAAAAGTCATGTAATAACCTATAAATGTACACCCCTGATACAGAGAAAAAGGGGGGAATTTGCAGTATAAGACTGAGTTGAGAGGCTTTGGCTCTCTATTTCAATAAAATTGTGGATTTATTGGCTATCTGTGTATGTTATTGATAATTCTCCTGAAGGACTCATTCCTTAGATTATGAATTCTGTGTATTCAATTGATCGTAGTTAAAGTACTAGTCTTTGTATGAATTCTTATGTTCCTAAATGCATTTGGATATACGTTTTCTGTGTATGAGTTGAGTGTATGATTAGCTTTTGTGAAGAGGCTCTAATCGTACTAGAAGTCCACTCTGATATTGGTGTGAACCTTTGCGAAGATGTGTTGAGTTCCATTGGAAGAGCGAACCCATGGTCATGCTCTGTGTATATCCTATCTGGTTGAGTGACTGTGTTGTTTTGTTAGTAATTGAACAATATCACTAAGATCGTTCACAAAACTAAGCAGAGAAGGAAAAGTGGAGGAATAAGTCAAATTCATGTGGAATTTTTAGATATCACTGTTCAATTACCAAAAGTGGTTTTGAGAACCCATACCGCCTATTTTGCACCGCCTTTGGGCTTAGAGTGGTTTCGGAGAAAAAAACCAGATCCAATTGAAGTTAGCCACATCATGGGCCCAAAACCACCCATTTCGCATTTTATTTCCGGGGTAAAGTCCTGTCCCCAAAGTTTTACGAACGTCGTCGGATCTGCGTTGAGGAATATCAAATGGAAATCGCACCAATAGTTGCACGAAGTTTAATCCAAGGTATGGACCAGTGGTTTTTCATTAATATATGTTTATTTAATAAATTTTTATGGTGGGCCTGAATTAGTAAGTGTGAATTGATTGTTGGTCGAAGTGTTAAGTCGCAAGTAATTGTGTGTTATTGTTTTAAGTTGAGCCTTACATATTGTTCATCAAGGTTTTAGCATCAGGTTGTTTAGCATTGATACAGTATACAAAGTAGGGGTTTCAATTATGATTAAAGCGCTTTATTAAAAATACCAAGGGTCATATCAAATGAAGATACAGTTCGGTTAATTTATTTAAAATACCTAAGGTCATATTACTGGAGAGGGTGTATAATATAGACTATTGTATTTCATTAATCAAATTTTTCCAAATTTGATGAATGAAAGTGAAATAAGAATTTGAAGATACCCCTTAGTGAAAATAATACAGTTCAAGAGAGAGAACAGTTCTCCTTAGCGCCTGTACTCCATTAAGCTATCATTTGTGGTATCGGAGCAGATTGCAAGACATTTGTAGAGACTGAACTGACTTTCAGAAACTAGAAGAAGAGTTCCAGCATGGCTGTCCGAGTTGCCAAAGGTGATGCTAGAAGAAGAGGTAGACCAGTTGCCAATGTAGAAGTATTGGAGACCCTACAGCGTGTCCAAGCCATATTGGACGCAATGGAGTTAGGAGATCTAAGAGATCCTAAAGATGTCAGTGAACTTGAAACTGAAGAAGAGACAGGAGATAATTCTGAGATTCCTACTGAGCTGAGAGTCCTTAAATCTGTTCTGGGGTCTACAACTATGCCTAGACTTGAAGTGACAAGCTTTGCAAGAGGATTGAATCCAGACGAGATAATAGACTAGGTTAATGAGATGAAAAAATGTTTTGATTATGAATAAATGGGTGAAGACAAAAGAGTGAAGTTTGGAGTGACAAAGTTGAAGGGACATGTTGCATTTTGGTGCGGTGGAGTGCAAGCAGAGGGAAGGAGAGCTGGTAAACAACCAATCAAAATTTGGACCAGAATGGTGGCAAAGCTAAGAGGTAAGTTCTTGCCTAGTGATTACCAGCTTACATTTCTTAGACAAATGCAGAATCTTAGAAAGAGATTTCTAACAGTGAAAGAATACAGAGAAGAGTTTTATAAAGTGAGTATAAGAGTTGGACAATTCCAAGACACAACAGATAAGGTTGCCAAGTATGTCAACGGTCTGAAATTGGAGATCTAGGATGAGATATGTATTCTTACTCCTGAGACAGTTGAAGAGGCCTATCAAATGGCCTTTAAAGGTAAATAGAAACTCCTGAGAAAGCAGTCTGCTAAAGGAAGAGGTACTTTCTAACCAAAGGGAAGTCAAGATGGTATAGGAAGGTCTACGGCACCGAAGGATGGAGCTAGAAGAAGCTCACCTCAAAATGCATCCACACAGAGTGATGCAAGAGGCAGAGGAAGAGGAATAGAAGTGATATGTTATAGATGTCACCAATTAGGACATAAACACCATGAGTTCCCAGAGAATATGGGCACCAGTTATGGGAATGCAATTGTTGCTCAGGTTGGAGAAGAGGTAGCAAGGTTGTCTGAAACAGAAGAAGAAATTCTGCTAGAGAAGGGAGAGTCCTTGGTGTTCAATAAAGTTTTTTTGAAGCAAACAAAATAAGTTGCTAAACCAACACAGAGGAAGACTTTGTTCAGGAGTGTATGCAAATTCCAAGGGAAATTATGTTAGTTGGTCATTGATAGTGGCATCATAGAAAATTTGGTCCCTACAGAGGTTGATAGAGAAATTATAGTTGAAGACAAGGGAACACCCAACTCCCTACGAGGTGCCATGGATTCATAAAGGGCACCAAATGATTGTGAAAGAGCAATGAGAGATAGAGTTGCAGATGGGAAACTACAAAGACAAGGTCATGTGTGATGTGATGCCTATGGATGTTTGTCACATACTGTGTGGCAGACCGTGGAAGTATGACAGAGCAACAACACATGATGGTAAGAAGAACACTTACAGGCTCTTTAAGGATGGAGTGCACCACACATTGATACGTATGGAGGAAGGAGAACCATCAAGTAGAAATTCATATCCAAAGAATTTATTACTGAGTGGGAAGGAGTACTTACAACAGATTGAAAAAGAAGAGGTAAATTTTGCTTTAGTTTGCAAACCTAAAGTAGTGCTTAATTCCACAAAAATTTCTTATTTGCCTATAGAAATTTAAGAAATGCTGGACAATTATTGTGATATTGTTGTGGATGATTTGCATGATGAGTTGCCACCTGTAATAAAAATCAGCCATCAAATAGATTTTATTCCAGGATCAAATCTGCCAAACAAAGAAACCTACATAATGACTCCCACAGAGAATGAATAAATCATGAAGCAAGTGCAGGATTTGGTTGACAAAGGTCTGATTAGAGATAGCTTGAGTCCATGTGCAGTACCTGTAGTGTTGAGCCCAATGAAATATGGAGATTGGAGAATGTGCACTAATTCAAGACCCATCAACAAGATAACAATCAAGTATAGATTTTTTTTACCTAGGATTGAATATTTAATGGACTATTTGAGTGGAGAAAAATATTTTTCAAAATTTGATTTGAAAAGTGGATATCATCATATTAGAATAAACAAGGGTGCTGAATGGAAAAGTTCCTTTAAAACAAATGAAGGGTTGTATGAGTGGTTGGTAATGACTTTTGGATTATCAAATGCACCTAGTACTTTTATGAGGCTCATGAATGAAGCATTAAGGAAATTTATTGGTAAATTTGTAATAGCGTATCTGGATGACATATTAGCTTTCAACAAAACAAAGGAAGAACATTTAAGGCATCTTAATTATGTCTTGAAGAAGTTACATTAAGAGAAGTTTCTGATAAATTGAAAGAAGTGTTCATTCATGAAAGAAGAGCTGGGATATCTAGGTTTTGTTGTTTCCGCTAAAGGACTGAAGATAGATACAGAAAAGGTCAAGGCAATTGTGGAGTGGACTTCACCAAGAAGTGTTTTTGAGGTAAGAAGTTTCCATGGACTTTCCAGTTTTTATAGATAAATCATATGGAATTTTAGCAATATTAATGCAGCCATTATTGAAATAATAAATAAGGACAAACAACCATTCAAATGGATTGTTGAAGCAGAAAATAATTTTAAGCTTTTGAAACAGAAGGTAACTAAAAACCCTGTTCTAGTTTTGCCTGATTTTAACAAACCATTTCAAGTGAAGTGTGATGCCAGTGGAGAAGCCATTGGAGCTGTGTTGAGTCAAGATGATAGGCCTATAACATACTTCAGTGAGAAGCTGAATGACACAAGAATAAATTATTCCTCTAATGAAAAAAAAATTTATGCAATTGTGCAGGAATTGAAGAAGTGGAGGCATTATTTAATGTATAAGGAATTTGTGTTATACTCAGATAATCATTCTTTACAATATATTATGCAGTAGCCTAAGTTGAAGCATAAACATGCCAAATGGGTTGGAGATCTATAGAGTTTTAATTTTTTTTTTGAAGCATATAAGTGGCCAAGAAAATAAAGTAGCTGATGCTTTGAGTAGGAGAAACATGTTTGTTCAAGAAAACCAATTTGAAGTGATAGGATTTGATTTTCTTAAGGAAATTTATGAGACATATTTAGATTTTAAAGAAGCATTTCAAGCATGTTGTAACCCTATTTTGAAATATAGGAGTCAGTGGTTGGATTATTTCTTGCAAGAGGGCTTGTTGTTCAGGAGAAATCAATTGTGTGTACCAAATTGTTCCATGAGGGAGAACTTAATCAAAGAAAAGCATAGTGGTGGACTTGTTGGAAATTTTGGTACTGATAAAACTTATGAGTAGCTAAGTCATTCTTATTATCGGCCAAAGATGATAACTGATGTGGAGAAGTTTGTGAATAACTGTAAAATTTGTCAATATGCAAAGGGGAGAAGCCAGCATGCAGGATTGTACATTCCATTGCCTATTCCAGACAGGCCTTGGGATATGGTGAGTATGGATTTTGTTTTAGGATTACCCAAGAATCAGAGGGGGAATGATGTAATATTTGTTGTAGTTGACAGATTTTTCAATATGGCACATTTTATTCCATGTTACAAAACCAGTGATGCCACCCATGTTGCTAATTTTTTTTTCAAGGAAGTTGTTAGATTACATGGGTTTCCCAAGAGTATTGTTTATGATAGAGATACTAGATTTTTGGGTCATTTTTGGAGGACATTGTGGAATAAACTTGGTACTAAACTGAGTTTTAGCTCAGCTTATCATCCTCAGACTGATGGAAAAACTGAGGTAGTAAATAGAAGTCTGGGAAATCTTTTGAGAAGCCTTGCAGGAGAACATCCCAAGCAGTGGGATCATATTTTTCCACAGGCAGAATATGCATACAATGATTCACCAAAAAGGAGTACAGGACAGAGCCCATTCCATATTGTTTATGGAATGCACCCCAGAGGAGTGTCTGAATTGAGAAACTTGGGAAAGGCAGAGTTGAGGAGTGCTGATGGTGAAGAATTTTCTTCAGAGATCCAAGCCATACATGAGCAAGTAAAACAACATCTACAAGGCAGCAACATCAAATAGAAGGGAAGAGCAGATTTGAGCAGAAAATAAGTCAATTTTGAATTTGGAGACTTGGTTTTGGCACACTTTGGAAAGGAAAGATTCCCAAAGAAATAGTATAACAAATTGAAGTTCAAGAATATTGGACCATGCAAGATACTGAGAAAATTTTCTGCTAATGCTTATGAGATTGAATTTCTTCCTGATGTTGGGATATCTCCCATTTTTAATGTTGAATATTTGTACAAGTATGAATATTATGGAACAGATGAAGGACCAGTAGACAAAGAACAGATTGAGTGGGTAAAGCAGTTACCTCTGGCACAACAATTATAGCCAGAGAAGATCTTGGACAAGAAGGTGTTCAAAAATACTAGAGGACAAGAGTATTTCCTGTATTTGATTAAGTGGAAGGACCAACCAGATGGATATGCTACTTGGATGACAGAAGCTATGTTACAAAATCTAGGGAGTTTTGTGAAAGAGCTCATGGACAGGAGTCCATGAAGAAAATTTCCCTCGGGAGCCTAATGAGGAGCATTGGACACTAGCCTGTAATGTGAGATAATTGTCCACATTTTGTGGCTAGAAGAGTTCAAAATTATTCTGGAATGTAACAACAAGGTGTCAATACATTAGCTGACTCTTGCACTTAGAGAAGTTAGGGTTATTTTAGTAACTGTAGTCAAATAGGTTCATTCGTGTTAGTCTAATTGGTTTATGTTGATAGAATGTAATTAGGCTTTTTTTTTATGTTAATAATAAATCGGTCCTCAGGAAGGAACCAAACAGTCATGTAATAACATATAAATGTACACCCCTGATACAGAGAAAAAGGGGGGAATTTGTAGTATAAGACTGAGTTGAGAGGCTTTGGCTCTCTGTTTCAAGAAAATTGTGGAGTTATTGGCTATCTGTGTATGTTAATGATAATTCTCCCAAACGACTCATTCCTTCGATTGTGAATTCTGGGTATTCAATTGATAGTAGTTAAAGTACTAGTCTTTGTATGAATGCTTATGTTCCTGAATGCATTTGGATATATGTTTTCTGTGTATGAGTTGAGTGTATGATTATCTTGTGCAAAGAGGCTCTAATCATACCAGAATTCCACTCTGATATTGGTGTGAACCTTTGTGAAGAGGTGTTGAGTTTCGTTGGAAGAGCGAACACATGGTCATACTCTATGTATATCCTGTCTGGTTGAGTGACTGTGTTATTTTGATAGTGTTTGAATAATATCACTAAGATCGTTCAAAAAACCAAGTGGAGAAGGAACAGTGGAGGAATAAGTCAAATTTGTGTGGAATTTCGAGATATCACTGTTTAATTACTAGAAGTGGTTTCAAGAACCCATACCACCTATTTTGCACCGCCTTTGGGCTTGGAGTGGTTTCGGATAAAAAACCCAATCCAATTGAATTTCGCCACGTGATCGGCCAAAAAATTGCCCATTTTGCATTTTATTTGCGGGGTAAAGTCCTGTCCACAAAGTTTTATGAACATCGTCGGATCCGTGTTGAGGAAGATCAAACGGCAATCGCACCAATAGCTGCACGAATTTTAATCCAAGGTATGGCCGAGTGGTTTTGCATTGATATATGTTTATTTAATAAGTTTTAATGGTGGGCCCGAAGTAATAAGCATGAATTGAGTGTTGTTTGAGGTGTTAAGTTGGAATTAATTGCATGTTATTGTTTTAAGTTGAGCCTTAGATATTGTTCATCAAGGTTTGAGCGTTGTGCTATTTACCATTGATACAATATACAAAGGAGGGGTTTCAATTATGATTAAAGTGATTTATTAAAATTACCAAGGGTTATATCAAATGAAGATATAGTTCGGTTAATTTATTTAAAATACCTAAGGTCATATTACTTGAGAGGGTGTATAATATAGACTATTGTATTTCATTAATCAAATTTTTCCAAATTTGATGAATGAAAGTGAAAGAAGAAGTTGAAGAGATCCCTTATTGAAAAGAATACATTTCAAGAGAGATACCATCTCTCCTTAGCGCCTGTACTCCATTAAGCTATCAAATACATATGCAACCAATATAAAAGCATGCCCAACACACTTCCCATGTTGTCCAAGGTTTGAACCATTCTCAGATACCACTAAGTAACACCCCTTTCCAACATATAACTAAGTAACTGGCCAACTTAGGTAAACATGTGATGAGAGGATACTATAATGAGATTCAAACTCATATGTGACCTTAAGGAACTGGAAACAACATAAAGAACAACTGAAAAACCATTTACAACAACCACAACACCCCTAGGAGCTAACCCAACCATTCAAGTCTCTTACCCTTCGATCACTCTAATATTTTCACCCGCTTTGAGCCATATCCATAGGATTAACACTGCATTCCAGGGGATAGGAGGCTATACTCGTTTCCATAACATTGCATTCCATTGGCTAGGGCCCCATATTCTCAGTTTTGTGCCTACAGCTCTAGTATTTGAGCCACTGTTTCAAGCCCAAAATTGAATTCATTCCACATAACTTCATGAAAAATCAAGATCTGATAAATAATAGTAGGAAAATTATACAAAATCAATCACATTAGCTATAACTCATATGGAACCCTCCTAGCTATGAAAATAATTTTTTCAAACATGTCATGAACATTGAATCGACAGGTGTAAATAACAGATTTAAACATAGGGGTCTCATACTTATCTACGAATGGCTAAGAAGAATTTCTCCCCTATAACATTAGATACAATAAAATTTATGTGACCATACATACATTGTGAATTCATTTATAAGTAAAAATATGGATAGAACCATACATCATCATTGATTAAATACATGCTTATAACCAACATAATTACCACATAAATACGTGCAACAATAAAATACGTGCATGAACCAATACATTTGTATAACAAATACCAAAGGAATGGGATCTTCATTAATGAGTGTAAAAACCAACCAAAGATGGGATTAGCATGTTCCACTCGTCCGTAGATTTGCTGAGCCAAATATCTCTTTAGCAAATCATCCCCATGCCATATTCCAAGCTAGAATGTGAGTTTGAAACTAAAAGAATGAACTAGGGGATCCCAAGGATAAACCACCTTACCCTCATCAAATAGAAATCAAGATTTTCCATGATCCACACCTGATCACTAGGCCAACAAGAGCATGGATATCAGAGAATTCTCTCCACCTAAACTGTGAGGAATTTTCCTATCTCTTAGTATCTTAGGATTTACTTCAATTGTGAAGTCCCTATATTATTAGTCTAGTCCATTATTGTTGTTAGTGTATCCCCCTTATTTCTATTTTTGTACCCCTGTAGTCCCCATATTATTTTTATTGTGCCCCATAGAAGCCCACTATTTTTATTTATGTGCCCATACATTATTATTGCTAGGTTGACTAGGATTATATTTTGAACCCAGGACTCATATATATATAATAGGCTTTTTCATTTGTATCATCCCATATAGGTTCATTTATGTAATGTAAAGTAGGTTTTACCCTTAACGAGGCTTATTTCTAACTCATTGATCTCTCTTTTCTTCTATTTTCTGAGGTGGTATGATAACATTCGGTATGAGAGGTTTGGATTCTAGGGATTTGCTGATTCAAAGAGGTCATCATGGAATGTTCACTATAATTTTTTTTCTACAATGGTTCAGAAGCTAAAAAGAACCCATTGATGCAAAAATCTTGATGAACATCATATATTAATTTCAGATCTTGGTTCACAATATTTACAAAGATATGATCTATGGAAGTTAGGGTTTTTGGAGGCTCCCTAATTTCATCTCAATGAGGTGACCTTAATAAAATTGTAACAACACTCTCTTGAAGTGTCAAATTGGAATTTTGTAAAAAGTTTCCAAAATTTCATAGAATTTAATTTCATGTGTATGGATTTCAGAACCGAGGGAGGAAACAATGACACATTGCATGCAATAAAAGTTTTCTCTACTGAACCACTCCATAATTACGTCATTGTGGGAGATTGGGAATAAATTTGCATTGAAGAATCCAAATCAGGTAAGACCCATGGCATTGGAAATAGGACTCAAAGCGATACAGTTACACAATTTTATGCTCGTATAACCTATTACCATTAGATGGACCCAAGTACACCATATAAGACCAATTTTACCCTAAGTAAAATTTCTTTCACTATGTAAAATAACTTAATAAAACACATTTATTAGGTTTTTTATGGTCTAAATAGGAAACCCCAAAGGTAAATATTAAACAAATCTATATTTTTTTTATTTTCCTCATGGAATAATCAATTAAACAATAATCTAATTATTACTCCAAGTCATATTTAACCCAAAACAAGGAAATTAATTAGATAAATCCTTATTTATCTTATTATTTTCTAGGAATAATTATTTAAGTCTTATTTAAATAATATTCCTTGTTAAATATGACTAAATCATTTATAAATAATTAAATAAATAATTATTTGTTTAATTATCATTCAACCACTTCCTTAAAATAATAAATAAATCATTTATTTATTTATTATTTACAAATTAAGGGATTTGACCCAAGTCAAATGCCTTTTCCCTCCAACAAATATAATAAAATATTCCATAAAAGGTCGATCTAGATTTGGTTAATATTCTTTTAATCATACACCAAGATCTAGAATGACCCAATATTTTGTTATAAATAGAAGAGTTTTCTCGTTCATTTGTCACCTTTTATTGCCCATTAGATCACTCTGGATCTATGCTCTTGCTCTGACTTTGAGCCATTATCAGTGTCACATTCTCCATTATTTGCTTTGTGAGCTCCCTTTGAGTTTTGTGTTTGTCTAGGTTTTCTACACCAACAAGAGAGAGAAATGCTAGATCTGAAGCACTGAGGACTTTCAAGAACCCATCCCATTGAGGAGAATTGGAAAAACCTTTCTTGTTTTCCTCTAAAGTTCCCTTAATATAAAAATTCTTTCCAAAATATTGTTCTTGTCTTGTCTATTGGATGCATGGAGCAAAACCTCATTTTCACTGCTTAATGTCCTTTTATGCATAGATGTGGATTTGTGCAGCATTTGTCTTGATCTACTAACCGCAGATTTGAAGATATTGGCAGCCATATTTTATGTTAGGGCTATTTGTTATTCGTAGCTAAAGTGGTATTTTTTTTTACACTTTGAAAAAATTTTCATACTAACAATTGGCAACTCGACATGGGTTTTGAATTACGACCATTGTCGTTTTTCATATTCCTGCATATGCAGCTGCTTCAAACCCTAGGGTTTCTTTTTAGCTTTTTTTTTTTTTTTTTAATGTTTTTTTTTACCTATAAAACCCTCAAACATTAAAATTTATAACTTCCATGTGTTACTGGCCCTATTGCGTAGGTAACAGACATCAGCTGCAACTGAGACGCCAACTTTTTCTGAAATTTTCCATTGAGACACCTGGAGCTGCTGGTCACACTTTTCAGTCTAGAAACTGCAACCTGGACTGCAGGATGCACTTTTTAGCCAAAAATATGTGACCTGGATAGAAAACAAGTTAGAACCTATGACCTGCACTTTTTTTTAGAATTTCTCAGCAATTTTTCTGGGTTTGTCTGAAGCTTCTGTCAGGGTTTTCTAGCCTCTGTCTCATCCCGCTTAGACTTTTTTTTTATATTTCTCACTCAAATAATTGGGAATCTATCCCCTTAGGGATTTAGTACCCTCCACTTTTTGTGGAAGAGTTTTAGTTGTTTCAGCCATTTGAATTTTCAGAGTTTCAGCCACTAGAAAATTTGGCGCAATTTCCGATGGCCAAATCGTCACTATTCCGACACATAGTCGTCGCAAGAGCGACAGTTCAAGGACAGGAAAAACGTGGTTTGTCATGTCGTCGCAATTCTGATGCATTTACAAAGTGTCACACTACCGACACCTTTTCCGTCGCTTCCAAACACGTGTCGCTCTTCCGACGTTTCCCAAACCGACGTTTGTAAAGTGTCGCCATTCCAACGAAATTTGGTCCGACGTTTTTAACGTCGCTCTTCCGAAATTTGTAAAGTGTCGCCATTCCGATGAAATGTCGTCCGACATTTTGAACGTCACTCTTCCGACATCTTTATACTGTTGCTCCTCCGATGTGTCTAAACTGTCGCAATTCTGATGCCATACAAAAGTGTCAGAAGACCGACGTGTTGCAAAAGTTTCACAAGATCGACACTTTCCAGAAGTGTCACAATATTGACGCCAGGAAGAACTGTCACAATTTCGATGAAATGTGGTCCGAAATTTTGAACGTCGCCCTTTCGACATCTTTGTGCTATCTCTCTTCTGACGTTTCTAGAGTTGTCGCAATATCGACGGACGTCACAAGACCAAAGGAAATGGAAATCATTTAAAACGTCATAAAAACGATGCTTATAAGGCATCGGTATACCAACGAAGGTTTCAATTTTAAAAAAAAAATGAAACTTTAAAACAGGACAGTAAATCTCCAATATTTTTTACCACAATAAGAAATAAATGATCAGTGATCACGTCAAATTTTCCTCGTAGCGTGACAGGTCTAATACATTTTATTGTAAAGGTTGCTAGCTAGTGACAACTGCAGCATTGAAGGAAATGCATTAAAGAAAATTAATGAGGCTGCGAACTCCAAGCCAACTGGAAACAACCCTGATAATTTTCCTTACCAACTTCCAAGTTGTGACTCGGGCTTCAGACTCCAGAGCTACGAATTTTCTTTTCATCGTGTTGGAGAAGAGAAATGCAACCTGCAGTAAAAGAGAAATTCCTCAGTCTTACTGCTCAGGAATCAGAGTTATTCCTTGCTAACACGGTATGTGGAAATTTTGATAAGATAAATTTCTTCACCCTCGTTTTTACTAAATTTATTCTTTTGAAAAGGGCCTGGTTCCATTTTAGAAATTTTCAACTTTCAACTTCTAGAATTTGTACATATGATTTTTGGACTGAGGTTTTGTTATTAATGAGGATATAGTGTCTTGGTTCTATCTGTATAAAATAATTGCCTCTTTTTTTTCTTCATGTTCAGGGTTTTTGATTTTATCAAACCCTATCTCTCTTTTAAGCATGCCTGCAAATTAATATATTCCAGGAATGTACACAATTCCAGGCTTCATGTACAACGTATTGTATCAACTATATTTTAACAAGTGAGCTGCATGCCCATATAGTGTTACAGATTACAGGGCTTCATTTGGAGAATAAATGATAAACCTGGCAGCACTAAATCCAAGTAATTCCCCTCATCCCTTAAAAGACACCTCTAAATATAACTAGAAATTTCAAATAGTTAGTAAAGGAAAAGTACAAAGATATAACATATATGTGTTGAGCCAAAAACCTGTGCATTCACAACAAAAATGGGATGGATAAAACTTAAAAACAATTATGGAATTTGACAAAAAATCGTCTTATGCATACAAAATGAAAGAAGCATTGGCATACTACTATGTTTACAAATTTAAGGACAGGCAGAGTGAGTCTCCGGGAAACACAGTTTCATGTGGAGACCCTAGATCCTTGTACCCACAATATCTGGTGACTTAAAAAATGATTGCCAAAACAATGCCTTTGCTATGCATGTAATAACACCACATGTATAATGAGGGAGATGTAATATTGTCTGAGAAGCAGATTTATACAGAGTGGTCCAAGATTGTGTATTTATGGAAGATACAACTGATTTTGGCATGAAACATGTATCCAAGATTTCAATGTGGCCTTATTTTAGAGCCCATTGATGATTTACTATGAAACCTAAACTTTCAAAACAAACACATTGAAATCACAAGATCTCCATCACGAATATCATAAATATTAACTGTCTTTTGGGCACTGGTAGTAGATACCATAAGACGCCCACATGGCTTGTACCATCAATGTTGATTCTCTAGCACAACATTTGCAAAGCCAAAATTTCTCCACGAGACATCCCTCTCTGCCAAAACTGGAGAGATGGTACTGGACGTTGAAGTGAAGGCCTCTGATTCAGTATGGAATGCCATAATTTCTTTAATATAAAAGTCCAATGAACATAAAACCGAGTCCAATGTACAACCTACAGATGTTGCCACAACATATTTACCAGAGCGACCATCTGAACAAGCTGCTCTGATCAACCAGCAATCACCCCACATGTTTGGGGTAAGCCCATATGGAGCTTTATATTCAGCCTTCTCCTGGAGATTGGAAAAAAAAAAATACTAAGTATTACTCATACATCAACTTCCCTTTATGTTAAGGGAAAATTTAAAGAGTGAATAAATATTCTTGAAATCCCAATCATAGTTTCTAGAAAATTTCAACAGTCTTTGAAATGAGCTACATCCTATTTAAACAACATCAAATATTTAGGAAAATCAATTTTTTAAATAGAAATTGGTGAGTTTTATTTCAAATATAGAAATTTAAACCATGAGAATAATCTAACCCCTAGGATTTTCCCTATTTCTAATAGAAAATCCCAAAATGTATAAATTATAACACCCATAAACCCCAAAATTAAGTACAATAATTAAAACCTCCACACCTCTAAATTTGATATATTGTGAAAAGAGTAGCATCCATCATCACGGGAAAGAAAAACCGATTCTCCTTTTGATACAAACTAGCCTGCAGTAGATGTCTTATGGCTGAGTTGATTCAATAGATCACAGGAAACCTCTTCAGTTTCTTCAATATTGCCAAAATGCTCTGGCTTGTTTTCCTGATCATCATCAAAGTCCATATTTTCATCACATTGAATTAGTTGGGGTTCATTACGATCAGGTCCAGTGCCTATTGAAGAGCTCCAGACATCCAATCCAATATTGGAACTACCATACCCGTTCCCATTAGAGATTGTAAATCTTTGTTCTGGCTTTAATTTGGTAGTTTCAAGAGCACTAGAACTGGATTCAGTTGATTTATACTTGGTATAGTTGTCCTCTAATTTGTAATCTGATACAACACTATACTTGTGCTTCAACGTAGACTGAAATTCTATAGCAATGGGATCTTCGTCTACGGGGCTTATGGATCTGCCCTCAAAAGCATCCCGAATATGTGATTCATTTTCATTCAACTGATCATGCAAATCCACCCTCGTCTTCAGCACAGCAAGCTAAACTGAAGGCCGGTTTTTCAGCAATTTATGGTGAAGGTAAAGTGTTTCTTCCAGATCTTGACTATTTAAGTGTTTAATTGGTTTTTTTAGAGACCTGACCATAGAATAAAATGAATCCTACGAATCCTGCGAAATAATAAACAATAGTAAGGCCATTATTTATTGGTTTGAAATAATAAACAACATGCAACAAACCCGCATAATTAGTAAATTATTTAAAGACAATGTTGGCAATATGTTTCCTGTATCCTATTATATGATTGTCCTTGATGGCAAGCTCTATATTTAATGGAGAATTGATATAAATAAGGACGAGTTAATTCATGTGTGAACATATATATGCATCCTGATGAAGGATAATTGACATCCGTAAGAAACCCTGTGCTCTATATGTTGATCGAGGAACTGATGTTAATACGGTTGACAGTGTATCCAAACTAGTAGATAGTGGAGTTATATATATTCGTTAAATATATGATGGAAGGGTCTACGCTATTAGTAAGGAGCTGACTGGATTTCATGGAGAAAGGAACGAGGAGCGAGAGCAAACCAGTTATAATGCGAAAGAACTAAAAGAGAGTATTTGGCACTGAATTTTCGGTGGAACACGGACTAACCCTTTGGAATCATGAACGGAACCTGGAAGGAAAGAGGTGGAACATAAAAAACAGAAGCGCGATGGAACCCTACGTGGAAGGGCGGAACCGTGACCGAGTAAACAGTAAAGGTGGTTTGTGGTTTCTATCGCACCACCTTCGACGGGAAATCAACTTTCAAGAGGTTGGGAGAAATTCCATAGAACACGTGACAGGCATCCTTGTACGACTCCAAAAAACCGCTTATCACTATGCGCCATCGCGGGTTATTGCTCGACCCAGGATGCCCAGCGATATTGATAAGCACCGTTGATCTGGGAAGGGGTCATTGGACGGTGTTCATTTGCTATAGATGCGCGAAAGTTACCCAAGGTATGGCGCGCCATCACATGTTATCATCCGTGCATCATCAACGAATAGTATCCATCGGATCATCTGATGCCGAGTGATGTGTTCTCCGTCGTCGGATGGAAACGATCGTAAGCGATGGGCCCTAGTTTTTTAAATTATATTGATTGGGCCATCGATTATGTATGTGGGGCCGGAACCAAAGGTCTATTTAAAAGCCTTTTGATAAAAGCGCTCGTTATTACTATAAATTTCTATTATATATTTAATTGCCAAAGGTTGTGAATAATATTTATTTATCAAATTCCACGAATTTGATAAATAAAAGAAAGAAAACCATCACCGGCACGTTATTGGTACTTTACCTTGGCTATAGTATTATTTGGCGGAGATAGAGATTACCTTTGGGACCATTCAAGCATGGAAGAACAAAGATTGGGATTTCAATTTGGATTGGTTCGACTTTTAATAATACCATTAGCAATTGAATGGTTTTGACCCATGGTTTCAATAAAGGCGAAAACTATATAAGGTGATGAGAATCATAGTACGAGATGTGCATGCAGAGGCATTGTAAATAAAAATCTCTTTATGAGATCTGCATGATCGAACTCTGTTGTATGATAACGCTGAATCCATGATGCACCTACGGAGTTGATCGAGGAAATTAAAAAGCTCTAGGAAGATCAGCAAATAAATAATAAAGATCTGAAGAAATAATAAAGATTTGATGAAATTCTGATGAAGAAATTAAAGAAATTCGGTGGATCTGAGGGTTGAAGTCTTCTGCATAGAAGTGGAAGCTTTCTGCAAGTTCAAGCTGATGTTAAATCAGGGGGTCAAAGCTCCCTTCCAGGAGAGGCTAGAGAAGGAGAGAAGGTTGAAGCCTTCTGCAGGTTGGTGCCTGCGTGCTGGTATGATTCTACGCCAGTGCAAAATTGTAAGATGTTTTCTTTATAATAAATATTGACGAGTGAGACGACAACAATGGTGGTTTTCTCCCAAATTTGGTTTCCACCTTAAATACTGGTGTTCATATGTGTTCCTTTTGTGTAATGGCTTATTCTATTATTTCTTTTCACATGTTTACTAAAAGAATGATGCAATAATATAAGTAAAGAATTAACAGCATAATAAGATCTCTGGTGAAAAGTTTTCAGTCAGCCCTAAATATTGATTCACCCCCCCTCTCAGTATTTTTCCCAATAGAAAATAATTCCTACATATTAAAATATAAAGTTATAACATACCAGCTCATACTCGAACATAACATCTGTATTAATATTCTTCTTATGTATCTTCTTGATCTTCATCCAACTGATCGACATCTATATCAACATCTGATTCATAAATGGTGTTGAAATGATCGACCATGTCATCATCATCATCAATTATGTCATTTTCAATAATATCCTCATCGACATCATCATCAATAATTGTTTCCTCATTTCATGTGCCTGGTTCATCTTCTAAGATATCTTCTTCATCTGTCAATGCATCTTCCTGCTCATCTGCCACTGCATCGTCTTCTTCCTTTATACTATACTCTACTGGCCTTCCTCTTGGATCATATCTAATATAAAATGACCATTCGTTCTCACCTGAAACCTCTAAGTAAAAGACTTTTTAGCATTGGCTTGGAAAAACATAGCGATATTTTCCTTCTTCAAACTGTGATGTTTTAACCATTGGAAATCCATTCTCATGTTGAATAAGTGTTCTATCATCATCACGTACATTCATTCGTAGCCTATACCATTTGAAGTTGAACAAAACTATTTTGAAGGAATTAAACTCACACTCAACTATATCATCTAAGAACCCATAATATCTATTTTCAAATTCTTGAGGATGTCTGTCACTCCTGGAGGAAACATTAGTGACCTGGAATACTGCAATTATCCCACTATCAGAATTTTTCTTGTTATCATCCAACTGTTTAACGTGAAATTGACGACCATTTCACCACATAGCCTTGTGGTGTTTCAACTGAAATATGCCAAACATGAAAAAGATGCATTCTAAATTAATAATTAAACATATAATTTACACAGCATGAAAATTAACTGAAAAATCAAACTTCTTGTCACATTATAAATATAGTATAAAATAAGTAATGAATAAAATAAGTGAATTAATTGCTTACCTTTCTATCTTTCAAACCATATTCTAAATCGATTTCCCTGTCCGTAACGTTCCCATCTCCACTACGATACACTTCTCTAATCAATTCAGACAATAGTTGCCATGATAACCTACCGGCGTTACGTGCTTTACATGTTTCAATCCATTCACTCATCCACTCAAGATTGTTTGCAATGTATAAAAGTAGTGCCTCATAATCTTGAGCACCTGAATAAAAAAACAATAATTCACGAATATTAATAAATATTACTTATAACCAGGTTAAATTATATTAGTTAATAAACTATGAAAGAATAAGACCTAAATGAATATAATGATAATATGCATGATGTAAAAAAATGAAACATTATATGTATTATACATAATAAATCTTTTACCTCTCACTTTCTTCATTCTACCTTTTCCCAACAGGTGCTCCTCTTCAAATTTTTTGATGGAGTTCACATCCCAAATGCAATCCACCACCTTCATGGCTGGCGCAGCTAATTTAGGAAGATAATGACTAATATACACCATGGATTGATATACCACATATCCCTCCACCATAGAACCCTCAGGTCGTGCTCTTTATTTAACCAAAGCCTTCAAGGATTTCAGGTGCCTCTCGACCATCCACATTGACCTTGTGTGTACTGATCCACGCATTTCAATATCCTCAACTTGGCGTATCAAGTAGTGTTCTTGTGCATTGAAAAATGTTGGAGGTAGATACTTTTACATTTCACACATTAGCTGAGGAATTTCTCTCTTCCAATACTTTATTTCATCTTGATGGATTTCTTTCAATGAAAACCATCTGCAAATAATTATGCAAGGTTATTTCAATGAAACATAATATATATTTCATTATCAGTAAATTAATACATCATTTAATCAAGTACGAAAATAATTTGTAGCAATTAGATTTTGTGTATAAATCAAAACTACTTACCTCATGTATTTACTAAGACCATATATAACTTGTTTGACATTGTTGTCAAAGTCATTTGGGAGAGATACAGGTAGAACATACTATAACAATAAAAAATGAATCGTTATTGGTTTCCAAATTAAACAGAAAAAAGGAAAATTTAAAATATGTATTCAAGCAATAACATACAAAACCGTATACCAAAAAAATTACCTTAACAAAGGTATGCCAATCATGTGTTTTCACCCCACTGAAGTCACCTTTCTTCGTTAAGATATTATTTATGTTTGAAGCAAAACCTGTTGGAAATTTATTTCTTCTAACGACCTCTTTTACATCATTGCTTTGTTGTTCTATTAATAACCATGGAATATTATTATAATTTCGACCTCCATTGTTATCTGATCCGCCGATCAGACTTTTCATTGCATGATTCGATTTCTCAATGTCAGCACAAATTTTGTCAATTTTATCTCTATCATGTGCACCATCTATGGTTCACCATAAATTTTTTGTCACATTCTTCCCGACATGCATTGTATCAAACAAATGAGCTATTTTTAGGTCCTCATAGTAGGGCAACCTCGCGAATTGAGACGGATAACATTTCATTCCAGGTGGAAGTACAATATTAGTACCTTGACGGCGACGATGACCTTGATATCAAAGAATAAAATAAATCAGAACAATATTAATTATAAAATACAATAAAATAAATTCATTAGTTAAAACAAAAATTCCAAACATTACATAAACAAAAAATATATATACATATACACACAAATTACATACCCGCTGCTTAATGATTATTAATTCTGTTATATTCCAACATCCACAACTGAGGTGTCATTCTTCGTGGTTTTAATCTAGTTTCTTCTTTATCATTGAAAATATGTTTTTTAGTAGTACGATACTTATGGTTCCTAGGGACGAAGTGCCTAAACTCATCAAACACCATCTTTCTTAAGTCTCGGGAATGACGATACTTCATCTTAGGGCCACAAACTGGACATGCAAATCTACCCTTTGTTTGAAGACCTGCAATAGATGGATCAATAACGATTAATATACTATGAGATCATTTTTAAAACATGTAATATGGTATATCTAATTTATATAATTATGTATTATATTAAAGTGCAATGAAATATTACATATCAAAAACATGTGTTAGTCATGGGGCATCATGAATTGTCCATACAAGAATTCCACGACATTGAAATCTCTTCTGCTTGATTGGTTTAGTGATGTCATACACAGTGATGCCACGCCATAACTATATTAGCTCATCGATAAGAGGCTCAATATATACATCCATATCTTTGAACTGGTACTTACCTAATTGTTCAAGATTACGATACATAATAATTTCTCCCATGATATATGTAAATATAAGTAAGTAAATAAATAAAATATATATTTATGCAAACAACGAGAGAAATGAAAATGTTACATTCAAAGAAATAATGTATCAAATACCTGGAATAATCATAGTCAACATTATGTGCTCCCTCTTTATTGACATCCAAGGAGGAATGCTATTGTTTATAATGAAAATAGGCCACACTAAGTAAGTAGATCTAAGCTCCCCGAATGGATTAACACCATCAACTGCCAATAAAAGCCTGACATTACGAGGTTCATTTTTAAAATCTACATATTTTTCCTCGATTTCTCTAAATGCAGAACCATCTGCAAGCATTCGAAGAACTCCATCTCCACTTCTAATCTTTGAATGGTAATCCATAAACTGTGCTATGTTGTTACACCTAAACATTTGTTGCAAACGTGGAATTATGGGTATATGACGAAGAACCTTTTGAGGCACCATTTTCGTTAGTTGATCTTTTCGATATCTACTGGTACCACATTTAAGACATTCTGTTTTCAACACATGTTCTCCGTAATATATAATATGATCTTTAGGACATGCATCTATAGTGTTATATTCCATTCCAAAGCGTTTCATAATAGCACGTAGATCTCGATATGTTCGAGGTAAATTATTTGGCGATGGTAACAAATATTCACCCAACAATCTACAACAGAAACAAATATATATATATATATATATATATATATATATATATATCATAGTTATTAAAACCAGAACCCGTGACCGGACCGGTGGAGCTAATGAACCGAGTTTCGAACTGGAACCGGTCTAACCGGTAGTGGTCAGATATCAATGAACCAGTTTTTAAAAAATACATTAAATAATTATTTTTTAATAAAATGAAAAAAAAAACTATTTTTAAGATTTTCAACCATGATTCCAAGCCAATAGAGAAAAAATATGAAACTTTTTCTCATTTATATACCATGCAAAGGTGAATATATCAAAATGGCACCAATTGTAATACATATCATCGAAAAATACATAAGAAAAATTGTTGAAGTAATGTATCAGGTTTCTCTTATATTATTCATTGTGTTTTATTGCTGAGTAAATATTATAATATACAATCTGTCCCTACTTAGATCTATTGTCAATTCATTGTATCATCCTTAAAGACAATTCTGGGCTCAGTATATATATATATATATATATATATATATATATATATAGATATATATATATATATATATATATATATATATATATATATATATATATATATATATATATATATATATAGATATATATATATCAGACCATCATTTTGAAGATCTTGTATTCTTCATTATCTAAGTTTGCTTGCGAATAAATTTCTAGAAAAATGTCTACAACACTTAGAGGTATTGACTTGGTTTATGAAACCCACTATTATTGCTATCTGTAAAAATTTGAGAGAGCATTACAACTTTAGCAGTTTGGCACAATTTGTTTGACAAAATTTATCACTGAAAAGATTCATTAAAACCCAGAAAAATCAGTAGCCAATTTAGTGCATTTCGAAGTGGGAATTTTCTAGTGGTTATTTTATTATTTCCAGTCACATTTTCATTAGGTTGTATGTTGTTTTCCCTTGAGTGGCATCAGACCATTTTCATTAGTCTTGATGCCATGATCATATTTCTTGTATGTTGTGTGAAAGGTTTTGTATTTATGCTGCTGCTATGTGTGAGAAGAGAGAGAGGGTCTAACAGTTCCTAGCTAAGTGTGAAATAAGGTTGTTGCTGATTGTTTTGAGAACATAATTTGTCATCAAGTACACTTGATGAGTTGCATGCTGCCAGGGATTTTATGCTAGCCAACCTTGTATTTATCAGTCATCATGTCTATTGTTGCTACTATAAGGTGTTGAGTATGAGTTATTAGACAAGTTTGTTGCTAGTATAATAGAGGAATTTGCAGCTCATGGAGGAGACACTAAGGAATTTGCAACTCATGGAGGAGCACCTAACTGGCCGGTTAAGTATGGAACTGGCTGGTTTATGCATGAACTAGTTGGTTCCTTACTTAACTGGCTGGTTAGGTCTAGTTAACTGGCCAAAACAGGTGAGAATAGGCTATTGACCGGGTTGCAAGGCCGGTTCCAACCGGCAGCCGTCCTGACCAGCCAGTTTTGATAACTATGATATATATATATATATATATAAGTTATTATTTTACACATTTATTACAACTAAAAGAAGCGAAAATAATCAACATTTACATAAATGTGATCATATATACATAATGCATACCTTAGGAGTTGTGTCATACATCTGTTCGACAAATTATTCATAACCTTTAAGTTCACCAGCAACAATGTAGCAGAGAGGAGAGTTGCATTTGAGTGTTCAAAAATTCGTTCACTTGGCCATTCAATCAGAGGTACATCATAAATACCATCACTGCTATCTCCACCATCATCATCTCACTCACCATACAAGTCTTGGAGCATTTGATTTGTCCCATCACTGATGTGAACTGTCTCATTACTGTCATCATGATCTACCTCCATGGGATCATTAAAATTACCTTCATCATTCACTTCATGTTCTTCACCTTGTACAACATCATTTCCAATACTAATATTTGTTGCAATATTCTCTTGTACTGGTGCAACATCATCTAATCTTCTACTATTTTGATATGGAAGCTAGTTGATCATCTACAAAAACTTGGGGGGGAATTGTTCCTTTATGAAAATTACAAACATTAATAATTAAACATTAGTGCGCATATAAAAAATATTAAAATAATATAAAATTTTACGATATAATCAAAATGAAGATAGATAATTAATTACCACGGGACGATAGTCATTCGATCCACCATCAATGTGCCCATATTTTCTACAATGCACTATTTATTTTTCTATTAAAACTCTAACATTATTTCTCATACAACATTTTTTACAAGGGCAATAAACTCTGCCATCACCCCTTTCACCCTTTTGAATTTTTTTTCCAGCTCCAATGTTTTCTTCCATTGATGCAAATTATCCTATAAAGAAAACAATAAATCTCTCTCAATGGTGTAGCAAACCCAAGACTTGTTGAACTCAATGGGAGCTCAATATATAAGCAAAAAGAAAATAAAAGTGGGCATTTTACAAATTGTGAGCTTTTTACAAAATGTGGGCCTTTTACAAAATTGTGGGCTTTTTACAAATTGTGGGATTTTTTTATTCTTAATGCATTTTCTATAGAATACTAAATAGATTTGTCCAAAATTTCAGATGCAAACTGTAGTCTCTAATACGTTTGGAAAATTCAAGGTTTATAAAAGATAAACTATGAACATAATTGTACCACTATGATAAGAAGTTGTCAGAAGCATTCCTTCTACTTCACAAACATGGAACTACCTTAAGAATGCTTATGGTTGATATAAATATTAGAGAATGGCAGTTAAATGTATTAGTTATGCTAAAACACTGAATAAAAGCTTGAGAGTGCTCTTCAGATATTGTACGAATGCACCAAATTAAGGTTGTACCATTACTAAAGATAAATGGGCAAAAATAGTCAATTTTGATATCATGAAGTTATGTCTTTCTCAGTAGAAAATTGGGGATAGGATGGAAAATATGAGAGAAATAAGTTCCAAGGACTAAAAAAACAAGGTCAACATAGTTCTGCCTTGAATCAAAGATAAAACAAAGCTGCCCAAAAAAGTGTTTGAGAGCACCCATTGAAGCTCCTATATATAGCAGAGTCAACATTTTCCTCTTGAACAAGTTTGTATAGTCAAATCCACAGCAAGATCAGATAGCCACGATCCTAAATGAGAACCAGAGCCAAAGCTAAGATAGATCCACGTTTAGCAGAACAAGACAGCCATAGCAAAGGATTTGACCACAGAACCAGATCATGAGAGATAGCAAGATTCTTTCTTCCACTGTGGAAATGTAGAAACTGTACAAGGGCTTTGCTTCCAGCAGATTTCATTGTGACAGTAATTGTTATGGTATTGTAAGCGCTCATTAGTAGAATCTTAAAGCCATTCTGGAATTATTTTAACCTGGAGAGGGTTTTCTGTGGTTATAAATCATCATGTTCAAATTCCATTGTGGATTGGTTGTGTTTGATATTATGTTTTTACTATCTGCAGTTGAATTTTCGCACAGAAAATTCAGTCTAAAGCGGAGAAATTTTGCGATGTTTCTTTTGCTTCCTATTGTGAAGTATTTCACTCAGAACTCTACTCATTCTAACAGAGTTCTTGGGCATAGAACAGGGGACTTGGGTTTTTTGGAATCAAACTTCAGGTTAAGATGCTCATCTGAAGAATGGCACAGTGAGCCTTAGCATGGAGTTGGGAGTACCAATTTGAAGTGCAGGTAGGGCATTGTACAATAGACCGGTTAGATTTCTAGACCCTAATACAAAAGTTTCTTCTTCTTTCAAAACGTGTTTCTCTTTTTCTGTAACCAATGTGGGTCCTGTTCTTGTTTCAATTGGGGATGGATGAGCATTTGTTATTGCTCCAGATGATCACACTCTAGGTAGCCCTGGAGGCTATTTGGGGGTGATGAGTCCAATAGGTCTCAATGAACTGTTGCCCTCGCTGGGGAATACTATTGCAGTGGAATTTGATACTATTTTTGATGTTGAATTCCACGATCCTAATGGAAACCAGTACCTTCAGCTCCAGTACCTATTCACAAAAGAGGGTGCCATAGTCATTCATGTGTGCAGAGAGGGTGAATTGCAGGCATTGCAATAGGAGGTGTTGTTGTTGTTGCATTGGCCACTAGATTGTTTGTCTGGTTCTGTTACAAGCACAGAGTATTGAAAAGGACAGACAAATTTAGTTCAGATATTGTGAAATTGCCTCTGAAATTCACCTACAAAGAGCTCAGCAATGTTACGAAAGACTTTTTTTGAATGTGATTGATAATCGATAATTGCAAGCAAGCGTAATCCCCTTGTAAAACCCAAATTTCTGAGCATTTTCTAAAACCTGATGATGGAGTCATTGTAATGAACAAGCACCTAGGTCCATATTACGTCCAAATCTACCAAGCACCAAGATCTATAAAAA
This sequence comes from Pinus albicaulis, assembly GCA_034641835.2. Lineage (NCBI taxonomy): Eukaryota > Viridiplantae > Streptophyta > Pinopsida > Pinales > Pinaceae > Pinus > Pinus albicaulis. Next base: position 480,092,501 of record CM076576.1, read on the forward strand.
GAAATCTGCAGTATCTATGAACTAATAAGAAGAGGCAGACAATGTATTTTGCTTACCTGTTCGAATAGTGGTTGGGGTTTACCATGGAAAAAAATTGACAGAGCCCATGTAGCATTTCGTATCATTGAAATTCTGGCAGTATCATTCAACTGGGCAAGCACCTGCCTCAGAGCTCCATGACTGAGGGCAAGATCCCTAAATGATGCAAAGTCTCCAGAAATATTTCCCAAATCCCAAACAGCCTTACACGATCACCAATTGAAGTCAAAGTTGGGTAGTTGTTTTTTAAATCAAATTCCAAAATTACAGACGTATAAAGATAGTTGGGAAGAGTAATTTTATGCCTCTAAAATGAACGTGCTACCTGTTCTCAAACATTATCATTCCCAGAGGTAAGAAGTTCCACAAATATAGGCAGTGCCCCGTAATCAATCACAACCTTTGTATTCTCAGATGCTTCAAAAAAACCCAAATAGGGTCAACCCTACTATAGGAGGAAGGCCCAGAAGTAAGAACTTACCATTTTGCAAGAACTGAGGGTGAATGTTGTTCTGCAAGAGCTGAGGGAAAATGATGAGGGCGAATGTTGTTCTTCAAGAGCTGAGGAAGAATGCCCGCGTGATATCAGACGTTAATTTAGTTTTAAAAAAAATCATTTTTATGTAACACGCATTTGAATTTTAGCATTTCAAATAATTTTTATTTACATTTGATTTTTTCATTTCTAATACAAGTGACAAACAAATTTCTACAAGAGGTTGAAATTTTTACTAGATAGCCATGAAAAACTAATTAAAATGGCTTAAAATGCAAGTGGAACTTAAAAATAAATGTAATTGAAGGTTATCTCCACTAAATTTTTGCAAAAATGCTTACATTATTTAAGTTATCTAGGATATTTTTTTGTATTACACAATCAAAATTAAATAATGAAATAGTTGGGTAGTATTATTGTTTCAAATGAGGACACAATTTTCAAATGGTGATGAAGTTTCATGTGATGATTAACTGAAAATATTCTCCTTTCCAATCCTTGAAAAACTATACAAAGTTCCCTGTTGCCACATGAAACCCTAACTCATGTAGCAGCATAGGACCAGTCCTCCATTTTTCTCGTCATAAGGCATTTTGCACATATTTGACGACTAGAATTTGTGGATTCCCATTTTCCATGAGGTGTTAGGAAGGATAGAAGACTGTATTTTGACGTTTGAATTTTTTTCAAAAATGTTCTTACGCCCTTTAATTTCCACTTACCAATAATTTTGCAACATTAGTCCTCTTCGCAATTGCAAGGTTGTACTCAGAAATTAAGGAAAGTTACTTTTTTGGCTCACTCAATGATCCAGGTGGATACTGGTGGCCACCCATATATTCCACTTGGGGCCCAACCATTGTCTCTTTCATTTTTTCAGTTTCGGCACAACTTACTATTTTTAGCAGTTTTTCGGATCCTGAACTTCGGGAGTTGTTTTGAGGCCCTAAACGACGTTTTTTGGCCATTGCGCCTCCAACGAATATAATTTTGTATCATTATGTTCCGAAATTATATTCATGGAGAATTTTTTTTTCCTCGGATATATCTTTCTAATGATGTATCATGTGCGTCAAATAGAGATAATATGCCAAAGTTATGTCCTTGGGAAGTTGAAACACCAATTTACCCAAACGGGGCCCATAGTTTTGGTGCTTCATCTCCTAGGGTTAGGTTTTTGGATGTTTAGGCTTCTCCATTGTTTCTTAATAATAAATAGGCCCTCGAGCCTCATCATAACTCAGTTCAGAGGCCTGTAGCCACCACATCTCTCGTCAGAGATAGCTACAAGTGCCCTAGCTAGTTTTATTTCCATTCTGTCTATAAGAAAATTTCAGTTCTTTGATATTAATAAAATGAAGTGTTATTTCTGCTACATATTTGTATTTATGGTTATGTGTTTATTCTATTATTTTCCTGCATAAATCCAGATCAATGGTATCAGAGGGGTCTGCTTTTTCTCGATCCTTCTTTGCATGTCCCCAACGAGGTCAGGGTATAAGGAGTTAGGGCTCGATCTGGTGGAACCTTTGCAAGATCAGCCTTGCAAACCCCGACGAACGCCCATGGGGGACGAAAATAAAGATTAGGGAGTAGGAGATCCTATCAAAATATTTCTCAAGGAGGCCCTCAAAAAACAAAGGAACGCGATGATGGATAAATTTTCCCAGAGCCTTCAATGGCTGCTCACCGGTGGCGCATCTGCATCCAGCAGCCACTCTGGAGGTGCGAATCCTTTTAAGGTACAAGTAAATTTTTACATTCCCGTATTTTAGGGTCAAATAGATGCAGATACCATAGATAGATGGTTGAATCTATTAGAAGGATATTTCTTGGTTCATGACTTTTCTGATAAGGAGAAGATTATTTTTTCACTCCTCAAAGCTGCCCCCCATGTCAAGGACTAGTGGGAAAGCCACTGTGAGAAAAAGGACGAGACAGAACCCGCTCTGTTTTCAGTCGTACCCACTTGGAATTATTTCTGAGATGCCATCAAGGAACAATAATATCCCGTGGGGAGCTATGAGGACAAGTACATACAATGGACCACGCTACAACAACAAAGGTATCAAGATGTGCATGAGATGACGAATCTGTTCCATACCCTGCGCACCAAGTTGGGTATCAAAGATTTAGAGAAAAATCTGGTGCTAAAGTATCGCAGTTATCTACACAGATACATTCAGAAGGTAATGGAGTTCCTCAACATCTCCTCGCTTGGTACAACATACCGGTATGCTACCAAGATTGAGCAGAAATTCAAACAGAAGAAGTGAGACTTTGGATCTGCGAATAAAAAGCAAGGGAAAGGTGCTCCCAAACCACAGAAAAAAGGACAGAGCCAAGGCACGGTGACTCAAGAAAACCTGTGGAAGCCACAAGCAAAGAAAAACACTGCAAATCCAAATAAGGACACGGGAAATTGGTGTGAGATCCATAAGAGCTCCACTCGCAACACAAGTGAGTGTCGAGCCAAGCAGTCGCTGGTGGCGGAGATGCGGGCTTCTGAGTCAGATGCATGCTCTGGCTATGAATCAGAACTTGACAATGGGAATTACAAAGGGAAACAGATTATTGATGTGGAGCCCAATGTCACTGTTGCCACTACAAAGATCTAGAAGGAGGAACCAGAAGATCCAGAGGAGGAAGAACATCTCTTCCACTCCTAGATGTGGGTAAAGGGCTCCTCGGTACAGTTCACTGTCGACAATGGGAGCCAAAAGAACCTCATTTTGGCAAATGTCGTGAAGCGGTTGGGCTTGTCGACCACAACTCACCCACATCCATACACCATCAGGTGGCTTCACCAAGGACAAGATCTCCGTGTCACCCAACAATGTCGCTTTCCCTATAGCATCAAGCCCTTCACGGATGAGGTATTATGTAACGTTGTTCCTATTGATGTTTATGATGTATTATTATGAAAACCATACTTGTGGAAACCTCATGCGGTGTATGAGTCTCAGCCTCGTGCTGTTATTGTTACTTTGGGAAATAAGTTGTACAGGATACCAGAGTACCACCTCCTGCTACTATCTCTTTGGTTACTGCAAAACAATGTAGTAAGCTCATTTCCCAAACCAGGAAATTCATTTTCTTGATGATCCGCCCCCACGGAAAGAAGAAGAATATGGCCACGACCTCCATAAAATCCTCCTCTACACGACAACAACAAATGGATAAGGTTGTGGAGGAGTACGGGGACATTTTCACCTCACCCACAGGGGTTACTCTACACTGTCAAGTTAAGCACTCGATTGATCTCACCCCAGGTGTGCCTCTACCCAACAGACTGATCTATTGGTGCTCTGTTCTGGAGAACGATAAAATAAAGAGGTAGATTTAGGAGCTGCTACAGAAGGGTCACATCCGACCAAGATCATCGCCCTGTGGGAGCCCGATAATTTATTATTGTGAAATCATAGTTCTGAATTCACCAGGGCACTACTAATGTGTGGATACCCTATCTTTTCTTAGATCTTCATAGCTTACCAACACATACTATATTGGTATACACATAATATGGTATTTCCCTGAAGTATTTAATATGTATATAGAAGTAAATAAGTTGTATGACAATTGTTATGGCAGATATAAGATGTGTATTATAGTTTATATTTCAATTTTTCTTAAGTAGCATGCATGTGCGGTCCATATAGTGACTATAATTACCAAATATATTTCAGTGAAGATGTGAAGATGATCTCTCATTAGGTCCTAATTACTTAAAGCATCATTAATTAGCTTTCCAAATGAATAAAATATGTTAACAAAATAGTAAAAACTAGGAAAACAAATCATTCTTTAAAAAAATATGGCACAATGAGTCACACTCTGATAGTTATTTAATTACTCATCAAGTGTGGCTACAACATATATATGATCGCCATTACCATAGAAATGGGACATGTGACCATCATTTTTGTTTTTCTAATGACATTCCACATCATGAGCATTGTTTAGGGTTGATTGTGTTGATTTTTTTTAAACAAATCATTTATACATTTTAGGGAAATTATAAACACAATGTATAATCACATTACAAGATCATGATGTATGGATATTCCTTATCATTTCTTAGATACTCACAACTTACCAACACCTAATAGATTGATATAAACATCATATAGAATTTACCCGTAGAATGCCACATGTATCCTAAAACAAATTAGTTGTATGGAAATTGTTATGGTGCATATATGATGTGTATTACAGTTTATCTTATAATTTTGTTGAAGTATCATACAACAATTTACATAGTGATATGAGAACCACTCTCTAGAGTATACATCGATTTTGTACACATGTATTTTCAGTTTCTTTTTAAAATATATCATTGGTGATGCTCACATGATTATATAATGAACCATTAAGTTGAACTATGAAATTATTCCTCACAACACACACATATTGATGAATTCATAATTTTTCTCATATAATTTTTTTTATCTATTTTGAAAAAAAAAAAAAAATTATATATAATTATTTCTAAGAAGAACAAGAGAGAGTTCCTTACCATATCTTCATAAAACATATAATAGCGACGTTTGGAGGCAGCCGTTTAGCGACACTTTGGGGCATAGTGTCGCAATTGCGACACTTTTTCTAAGTGTCGGTATTGCGACACTTTTCTCTAAATGTCGGTATAGTGACGGTTTCCCAAGATCAATGGCCCAAAGTGAACTCGATAACTTACCTTTTCCTCGCACCTTTCCTTTTGATCATGGTCATTCGCTCGTTGAATCCAGATCCGACGGCGCTAATACATTTTCGCGCTCATAAAGTAATCGTTTGATGTTTTGGCAAAGCCGCGCGAAATGGGTGGTTTTTCCAAACCACCCGTGCTTACGTGTCGCCACCATGTTGTATCGTGTTTGAAAAGCTAGTTTCCTCTTACCACCATTTACCCTCGCAAATACCACTGGTGGTATTCCCTAAACCTCACCCATTTAACCCGAGTTTAATGTCATTTAACTATGGTTATACCATCGTTTAATACATTAAAATTATATTTTTCATTCAAATTTTCACCTTTTCGTTTTAAACCTGTAAAAACATTGCAGAACCGTTTTTCCTCAAAATTAGACCATTTGAACCCTGAGAAACTTTGCAGAGCCATTTTCAACCTACCAGTACCATTTTTCGATGCCCATTGCCCTGAATTTCCATTACAAAGTACTACATTGTCCTCTGCGAAGCCATTTTCAAAAAATTGAAGACTGAGCACCTCTGCAACATCTTCAACCGAATTTCGCTGGTTCTCCAGGTAATTTTCTTCGATTTTTCCCTCTGAGATTTCAAAATTCCTGTTGATTTCAAATAATTACCAAAGTTACTACAAAAAAGTGTCCATTTTTCAGGGGAAACTCTGTCAAAATTTCCCTGGAATCCCTAATTTCCCTTTCTCGCAGTTTTTTCCATACCCTCGTCCATTTTGTTGTTGAAATCAATTCTAAATACGCATTCTAAGCTTTAAATTCCTTGCATTTCCTAAAAACCCTGCTCAGAAACCCCATTTTCAGTAGAAATTCACCAAGAAACCCTTGTTTCGCGTAAAGGAACTTAGCAAACCATTTAAGCTTTCTTCGTTCATTATTAAAAATGACCAAGAAATAGGTAACCCCCAAAAATGGAGGCCCAAAATCTCAAAAGAAGTCTTCTGCAGAGATTCCTCAGCCTATGTCCTTCAAAATCGACAAACCAACTCTTGTACTCACGACTGATTCTACAGAAGTGGTCAGACCAGTCCAGCCTCCAGTAATTTCTCCAGAGAACAACCCTTTAGTTGATCTGGACTATAGAATACTAGACCCTAATGTAAAATTTAACCTCTTTGATGTCTATAATTGGTGCTATGGAAAATCAGTGGAAAAGAGTGACAAAAATATTCCAATTTCAGAATCCAATCTGCCTAGATATATTGTCTCTCTCACTCATTCTATTCCTAACTTTACCAGATTATGCCAAGCCTATTATATTCTAGAACAAAGATGTATTTTCAACAAAGAAAAATATATCATGTTTTACATCACTGAAGAGTCGATAAATTCCATGCTGCAAATGAATCATGACCCCAATTCTGCTTCCCTATCAATAGAATATTTAACCCAACTATATCTTGACTTGGAGTTCAATACTAGATTCAAAATATACCAGAAATTTTGTCCAAATCAAGTTGATATTCCTAAGTTAAATCCTCCTTTCGACACCATTCATTTCCCAAATGAAACTAGACAGATTTTCTCAATGCTCTCCTTCATACTAGGATATGCCAATGATTAATTCACTGATGTGGTTATCCTAGGTTTTCTGTAAACTCTAAGCCCTGGTCAATCACCATCCATTCAGTTCAATTTTGCTAGATTTATTGCTGAAAGTATGCATTATCAGTTATCCAAATTACCAGAAGAAGGAGTTTTTAGATACTCCTCTTATCTACTCCACCTCTTCCTATATTATCAAACAGATAAGTTTCCAATTGAATGTGAGAAAGTGGATGCAGAAGGAAAATTTCTATCAGTAGTATTTTGGTCATCTATTCTAAGGAAATGGAACAGAAAGTATAGTTTTACAGATTTCAATGACTCATTTATAGCCCCTGCTATGTGTCTCTTGGAAAAAGAGGAGATCCCTAGGATCAATGACGAGACAAGAAGAATTCTGCAATTATCAGAGAGCTAAAAAACTAGAGAATGGTATTTATATAAAAATCATACAGAAATCAGAGTGTATGGCTCATCCCTCGCCCCATATAAGTTACCCAGATTTGTTACTACAAGAATATTTGCTTTAGAATATCTGAGACAACTATTGAATGTAGATGAAATCAACTTCATAGCTTTCAAGAAAAAGACCCAATTTAAGATGAAAAATCAATTTGGGCCATTCATTATGAATAACAGAGAAGTTTCCAATGAGATAAATGTCAAACTTAAAGAGTATAAGCTCCCATGTAGTTTTACATGGAAGTATGACCCACAAGGTATTTTGAGTGCAGCAAGGGTAAAATGTAAGTTTCCTTTTTACTTGCATGATCCTAAGCCCCATATTGAAAGATATGTAAATAAAATTGAATGGGAGCCAAACACCCTATCTGATGATGATTCACAGGCAGTACAGGTAATATAGTTAGACATTGGCAAAGGCAAACAGATTGAACAGATAGTACAGGTGGCTTCTACAAGAAAACATACTGATAATGTACATAAAAGAGACAAAGAAGGAGATAGTTTCATAGCTGAGACTATTGAGGACATAAAATTCAGAACTCCTTATAGTAAAAGAAGCAAGTCAACAGAAGAAGAAAAGGAGAAGGCTGTAAATCTTGATATAGATGATGAAGCAACAAGAATAGTCACTCAAACATTAAAAGAGCTTCAAAATGTAAAAATTGGAACGCAACAAAAAGATACAGTCATGAAGGAAAACCAGGCTACTGTCGATTTTCCTCCTTCTTCTCAGGAAACTGACAATATATAGTCAGAGATTCAGATCAGATTCAGACAGATTAAACAGAAGAATGAAGATCTCAAGAATCAAGCTCATTCTAGATTTCTTAAGGAAAATCATGGAAACAAAGACAGGATTATTTCAGCATTTGATTATTCATCCAATAAATTGGTAATGCCATTCTTGAAGCCTAAAGTGGCTGAGCCAAAATCAGTGGCAGATTATTCCAAAACAGATCTTGAACTGGATGCAGATGCCATTCATGAATTAGATCAAATTGAATTTCGTAGGAGCAATACTGAATGCTATATTCCAAAATTTTCAGTAAAACTATGAAATCAATTAGGCTTGAGAAAATAGTGCTCAACCTCCAAAATCAAATGAAGTTCGAAAAAGCCTCACAGCATGCTAATAATTTAAGAATAAAAGCACTAGAAGATATAGTGATTGAAGGAGGGGGTAACCCAGCCAACATTGAAGGGGAAAAAGTATTAATTAAACAGAAAAATGAGGATATAGCTACTCTTAGAAAACAGTTGAAGTTGCCTCAGAGTTAAAACTCTCCAGAAAAAGAAATTCTATAGCAAAAAATAGATAATGATGGTCTAAATCAGCTTGTACATCAAATGACAGATCAGATAAAAACAATGGAATGTAAAATATAAGCTCTAATGAAAGGGAATGAAGAACTAATAAAAGCACAACCAATGGCCATTCCTACAGTGATCCCCACTGTAAACACTGTTATACTATCTACTTTGGTAGAACACTTGGCACCGAAAGGAGTACTAGCAACTGCAGTGCCAATTACTTCTCTAATCTCTACCTCTTATTCTTCATCCTCATAGAGGAGCACACTACAAGACCAAGATAAAGACATTCTTAGTTTGAAAGGCACTATTAAAAATTTAGAAAATTCCAAAAATGATGCCTTGATTACTTCTAGAGGACATGAGCAAAGGGCTGATCGACTACAAGAACAGGTAAAGATTCTGAAAGCACAAGTAAATCTTACAGATCAAGTGGCCTATATAAAAAATCATTTATGGACCAAAATTATTGAAGGCATTCATTCTCAATGGCCTTCAATTTGGATAATTTATGAACAGAGGGAGTTACTTCAAGTTGCTAGTGCAGAGATTGACAAGACTAAGAGGAAAATTGACAATAAACCAGCCCAAGCAATCCAACTCATAGCTTTTTTAAGTAGTAAAACCAGGGAAGAGTTGGAAGAATTGAGAATTGTTGATAGAACAGAAACCATTCTTCAAATCAAAAAGGTCCTGAAAAAAAGAAACATAATGAGTAATCTAGAGGACTGGTGTAAAGAAATGAATTTATCCATCTCAAGATTTTTAGCCAAATACAAAAAAATTTCAGAAGCAGGTTAGCCAAATGACAAGTTAATGCCTCAGAAATATTATGATCTAAAAATCAGAAATCATGCAAAATAGCAAGCCGGACAACAACTGCCTCAAGGATCACCAACAGGCAAAATACTTCTTCAGTATTTTGAAAATCTGTTCTTTTTAGATAATGAGATCAGGCATATGTTCACTATCAAGCCTAACTTTTCCAAGTATACAGAGGCAGATGAAAGTTACAGAAAATTGAAGACTATGAAGATCCCCTCTGTAGAAAAGTGGCAAGAATTCACAAATCTGCTGTGAATTTAATGGATAAAAAACAGGAAATTCACTTGGAAATTCATTTTTTACTGTTACCTCAAATGGTAAAAATACAGGGTTAAAGTGCACAACAACAATCAGTTCAAATTAGAATAATCAGTTCTATTTTTTCTTGTAAAAAGGTAATAGCTTGCAGACTGTTTTGCAACTGTCCCTCTTTTTAAGTTTTCTTTCCTATTTTTTATTAAAACATTATCTCAATTCCTGAGATATTTTGTAAACATTTTTTTGTATAAATACTTTACAATTCGAAATATTCAGTGTGAATAAAATTTCTCAAGACAACTATATTCTAATTATTTGCCGGTTATATTGAATTTGGTGAGTCGATTAGTGAAAGCAACAAACTGGAAAGAGATCAGAGACATCATAGCTAAGGATTCTCGTGGTGACAAGATAAGTCTCATTTCTTTCCTTGTTTTTAGTGTATTTCTTTAAAGTTTACATTCATTCATATTATGTTTTTCTAGTCTATAATGATCAACTAAGGAAAAATTAAATAGGATTAGTGATAATAAGCTCCCTGTTTCGAAACTTGTTGGCATTTTAATGTTTTCTACTTTGTTCGTGCTCTCTACCTGGCCATTGGCATGTGGGTGATATGGAGTTGTAATCTTGTGCTAAATGTGGTAGTTTTGCAATGTTTTAGCTAATTTATTACCTACAAATTGTGGTCCTCCATCTGTGATTATGTCCCTTGGGAGACCATAGTGCACAAAGATTTGGAAAAGAAACTATACTACAGAGTCCTCTGTAGCTTTTGAAAGTGCCTCTGCTTCGACCCACTTAGTGACATATTCGGTTGCAACTAGGATGTATGTTTTTTGGTTTGAGGGAGGACTAATAGGGCCAACAAAATCAAGTGCCCATCATTCAAATGGTTCAATCATTAGTTGAGGTTTCAAAGGAATTTCATCAGACTGCCCAGGGCGTCCTGGCCTTTGGCAACTATCACAGGCCTGCACGAATTTTTTGGCATCCTTAAAGATAATAGGCCAGTAATAGCCTATTCGTAAAACCTTATGGGAAGTTCTACAGTTCCCACTTATATCCCCTTCTTCAATCTTCTTATTTGTATCTTAAGGATTCTTAAGTGCCCTTTTTCTTAGATTCCATCCAATCCATCAAATCAAGCCTATACATAGCCTTAGAAGGTCACCTATCTTGCCCTTAGCACATTTTAATCTCCGAGCCTTATTTCTTAGTTCTGCTTGCCTAGAGAGTTGACTCCATTGCCCAATATTCTAGTAGATCCTTTTGGTTTACCTTTAAATCTCTTTATTCCCACCAATGTTTTAAAATAAAACCCAAATACACAATCATAGCTAGCCTAATATCTGTTCTTAAAAAAAAGCTAAATCATACAGAGAGATCCCTCTCTGGAGTTCAAGAAGGCTAGATCTTGAATTCCCAAAGAAGTTCTTGGTTACCCCTGGTGTTCTTAACTACAAAAATCCCTATCCTACAACTTGAGAATTACTAGGCTGATAACGGGCCTTGGGGGTATTATTATCCTTGGAGGAAACTCCCACAGCTAGAAGAGTTGATAGAGAAAATTGGATCGAGTAAAAAGGTGTGGCAGGTGGGTTTTACCCTGCACCAATTGTTATGGTGCATATATGATGTGTATTACAGTTTATCTTATAATTTTGTTGAAGTAGCATACAACAATTTAGTAATTTACATAGTGATATGAGAACCACTCTCTAGAGTATACATTGATTTTGTACACATGGCTTTTCAGTTGCTTTTTAAGATATATCATTGGTGATGATGACATGATTATATAATGAACCATTAAGTTGAACTATGAAATAATTCCTCACAACACACATACACACACATATTGATGAATTAATAATTTTTCTCATATAATTTTTTTAATCTATTTTGAAAAAAAAATAAAAAATTATATATAATTATTTCTAAGAAGAACAAGAGAGAATTCCTTAACATATCTTCGTAAAACATATAATAGCAAGAAAATTAATCTATTGAAATTTCATTTCCAAACATATTTGTGGAGTAAAATGAAGATTGAAAGGAGATATTCATGGATTTACCTATAACATCACCTCATAATTAAGAATGTAAATGTACAATATTGATGATACATAGGTTAGGAGAAAATTAATCTATTGAAATTTCATTTCCAAACATATTCATGGAGTAAAATGAGGATTAAAAAGAGATATTTATGAATTTAGTTATAACATCACCTCATAAAAGTGTAAATGTACGATATTGATAAAATTTATTTATATATGATAAATAATAAACCTTTATCTCACATGTATCATATAATATTATAAACAAAAAATTGCACTGGGGGTGCAATCCTCAAAACTTTTAAACTGTCTAATGTATATGTACCTATTTAAAGTATTCGGGGTCCACATTACAAATGCCCAAAGTGAAATAATTGCGCATATGTTATATATGAGCCAATGGTTTAAATAACTATCGGGCGGTGAAACAAAACTTATAACAAAATATTAATAAAACTATGTCATACATCCAGACTTCAAAAAAAATAAACCCGATTTCAATCACAAATTCGCGTTCCAAAATAGCTTGTTGATGTCACCCTAATTTGTGACGCGAAAACTTCATAGAATACGCCATATAAAAATTCGGGTCCGTTTTTTGGCTTTGCGTACAGAGGAACACTGTGACGTGAAAATCAAATTAATTCTGCCCTATAATGTTTCGGGTCCGGAATTCCACAATGCAGGCGGGCCAAAAAATAATGCGATCGAATCGCCTGCTTCCACATGGATGGCTGATTTGGTCTATGGTCTGTGGAATCATGTTCTTCTGAATTAAAATCTCTCATGTTTACTATTAAGTTGCTCTGTTTCCAAAACAATACAGCGCTATGTTTTTAAGTGTGCAGGGACTGTGATTTCAAAACAAAAATTGATTGTTCATCAGTTTTAGAAAGCGGCTGTTTGACAGAGCCATTCAAATAGATTTAGAAAGCGGCCAGAGGACAGGGTAGTTGAAATTAATATTTCAACATCCCTCATTCACTTAGAATACCTTCCTTGGTGCCTTCTTCGCCGGAGTATGATGTGTTCATCAACAGTCATGAACCCGATGTCCGTTTGTTCGTGAGGCATCTTCACAACAGTCTTGTTTCCAGAGGATTGCGAGTCTTTCTCGATAGCATAGAATTTTAGGCTGGACAATCCATACCTTCACAAATCAAAGACACAATTAAAGGAGCCTCTCTCATTATTACTATTTTCTCTCCAAATTATGCGCAATCATAAAGGTGCCTCCATTAACTACTCCCTGCGCTGCTCTGTAAGCCGACCATTTTTACAAAGGCATAAAACTGTCATTTATTGCATATAAGTGTCATTATATCGAAGGTGGCCAGAACGTCACTATTGTGACGGCTGCCTCCAAACGTTTCAATTGCGACAGTTAGACATTGTGTCGCAAACAAAGCGTCACTATTGCGACGGCTGCCTCCAAACGTCGCAATTGCAACACTTAGACATTGTGTCACAATTGCGATGTTTGGAGGCATCCATCTCAATAGCGACGCTTTGGGGCATATTGTCGCAATTGCGATGTATTCCTCCAAACGTCGCTATTACGACACTTTATATAAGTGTCAGTATTGCGGCACATTTCTCTAGACGTTGGTATAGTGACGGTTTTGGGCGTGATTGAAAAAATTTGGGGAAATTTCTGACATTTGGTCAAAAGTATCGGAACCAAGTGTCCGAATTTCCACCAAATGTACTAGTGAGCATTTTTCTTTTTAGATCTGATACCTCACCTTCAGATCCCTTTTAGATGAGCTCTTCTCCCTTTCAAATCACCTCCTATAGTTTTGTTTGGGTTTTCCTCTAAGGTCACCTCCTTGTCCCTTCTGCCTTTAGCTGATTTCCTCCTTTTTGTAACAACTTTGTCTCTGTCTCTTTGTTGTTTTCTGCACCTCTTTCTAGCAGATTTCTCCTTTAGATCCCTGTCCCTCCTGACCTTAGATCTATTGTCCCCTTTTCAGTGTGTTTTGACGAGATTTTTTCCTTCTTTTAGACTAGTTTTGAGAGACCCACCTTCTTGGGTTGGATTGATGCATTGTTAGCTGTTAATTTTATGTTATTTCAGCATTATATACCGTCCTCTGCAGATTTATTTTCAGGTACACAACACACTTTTTCTTTTACTCTCAAAACGTCTGGGTTTAAAAATTAAAATTAACACATGCCACACACTAACCCTAAGTGAAGAAGTGCCTGGTTAACACCGCCCAGAAAATACTTTAAAATCAATTGACACTACACCTCTCTGCCCTTGTTTCGACATTGTCATCACTTGATTATGCACTTCCCTACCTTTTTTGGTCATTCTTCTTCCTTTTGTGCTATCATCATTGCACCCCCAAGGCGTATATCCTAGAGACTTCTTTGACTTCACCCTCAATTTCCGGTTGGTCGACTTACTCCTTCCCACTGTTGTTGAGTTAGTCCCCCCCGAGTCCGCACTCCAACTCTTCTTCTGATTCTTTGGGTTCTCCCCCTGTTACCTTCACCATGTCTGGTCCAAGGCCTAACGCTAGCAGAAACCCCGGTGCTAATGTTGGGACTGTTACTAGCAGAACCGCCACAGGAACTACCTCAACTGTCCCTTTGCTCCCCTATATGGCAGGTCTCAGTCTCCCCGATTTCAATCAGTTGATCAATGATCTTATCCGTCATGATGTTGGTTGGCCTACTATGCTAACCAAGCTACCCTCTAACATTCCTAAGTTCGAAGGCCTTGCTGGGGAAGATCCCTCCAACCATATCTGATATCTCCACATGTGGTGTTCATCCAATTCCATTACTGAGGAATCCATCCGTCTTCGATTGTTCCAACGCACGCTCATAGGCGAAGCTTCCAAGTGGTATGTTGATCAGACTGCCTCTTCCCACACCACCTTTGCGACTATTTCCCAAGCATTCTTATCCTATTTCTAGTTCCCTCTCCGATACAACACTGGTACCGAACTCTTGACTTCTTTCTGTCAATCATCTTCGACCTGCCTTTTCGCTCCTGTCCAGGAATGGCGGAGAAGGAGGAGCTTATGTCGGGCTCCCACCTTTGAATATCGGGTCTACATGGACTGGTTCCTTCGATTTCTCTTACCCACCATTGGAAAATATGTCGCATCCTAGTTCCCTCAAACTAAAGAAGCTGCCCTCCAAATAGCCTTGAAATATGAGCTCATCTATGCTCATTCTGGTTATGTTTATACTGTCCTTCCTCACCTCCCAAGATCCGGTGGTATCGTTGGAGCTCTTTCACATCTGTATGCTCAACCTCCCATGGGCTATGGTTTCCCACCAGGAGGGGCCATCACCTCCAGCACTTTTCCCCCTCCAGGTAGCATGTATCTAGGATAGGGCATGCGTCCTCCTTTTTCCCAACCGCCTGCTTACCTCAATGTTTCCCACCCTAACCCTTATCCTTATCGATCGCCTAGTGCCCCAACTCCTCTAGAATTTTCACCTCCACCTCCCTTGCCTTCTCAACCCTAGCTACAGCAACTACCAACCCCCCCGGGGTAAGTATTTGCATAGCAGGGTGCGAAAAATCATCCTTCTCAAAGAAAGAGGAAAGGCAGTCAAAATCAATCTTCCCCTGGTAATCGTGGATCCAATCCTTTAGGTATTGACTCTAACACTACTAAACAGCAACATAGCTCTCAGCCCAAGCCAGACATGCCTCTTCGTACAAATAAGCCTTGTTCATGTTGCGTCGTTTACAATAATTACACTCACGAATGTCCCTTATTATCACAGATGCGGCAGAAGTGGGAGTCTCAGGCTACAATGCGAGGACATCATGCCTCCCATACTGTTCCCCCAAATGCAGCTACTTCTCAACCGGCTGTGTTTACTGATCCTTTCCCTCAGCAAGGATTTGTGGCTACCCAACCACCTCATGTACCAGTAGCCACTCAACCTTCCCCTTCTGGTTCCTTCGATTACCATATTCTCATGATGAACTCTAACCAACCTCTCACCGTCGACCTTAACCTTCAAACTCGGCCTCGTCACTACCCAATGCCTCCCGCTTCGTCTATCCCTGAGTCACCTTCTTCAGGTCTTGTAGATCCTCTTTCAACACCTAATGGTCCTTTTTAGATCCCTCAACCCAAAGTTGAGGTTCATACCAAGGTTCGTAAGGGCCCATTACGTCGAAATGCTGCTTCCGGTCGAGCCACTCATTTGTATAACATAGTAGATGA
This sequence comes from Pinus albicaulis, assembly GCA_034641835.2. Lineage (NCBI taxonomy): Eukaryota > Viridiplantae > Streptophyta > Pinopsida > Pinales > Pinaceae > Pinus > Pinus albicaulis. Next base: position 480,108,423 of record CM076576.1, read on the forward strand.
TTTGGCGCAGTCTCCTGATTCCATTTCAACACTGGAACTACTCCAATCATTTCCTTCTCAAAGGAAGGATCTATTATCAACTATGGGTGCTGTAGATCTTGCTGATGACCAATTGATTATTTTCAACGCCCGTCAGTCAGACCATCCTCCCCTTCCTTGTTCCGTTGCTTTCCAAATCCCAGTCAAAAGCTGAAACGCTAACGTGCCTCAGTGTATTATTGCTGAGGGGGCATCTACCTGTGTGATTTCTGCTTCGGTTTGGAAACAACTCGGATTTCCTGAGCTGGCCCCTTCCACCATCACCTTTTGTGCATAGGATGGCCATGCCCCCTTGCCAATTGGCCTATTTCGTAATTGTCCTATCACTCTTGCGGGAAAGACTGTTTGCGTTGACGTTGAATTCATCGAAGCCCCTCTTGATCATAACATTATTTTGAAGCGTAGCTACACCTATGCCATGTCTTCTATCCCATCCATGGTCCACCGCAAGATGTTTTTCCCTCACGATGGAAAGATAGTCACCATTGACCAGTTGAAATATCATTAGCCAAAATCTCAGACCTCCCCTCTGTCGACCATTGCTTCTCTAGCCAATAAGAAAACCGTCGATTATTTGACCAGTGTCTCCCCCGACGTCTACAAAGAATCCTCCTTGCTTGGAACCTTCCCTGGTCTTCCTCCTCCTCTTGTCTCTGATCCCACCTTAGCGAATGTTTGCATGATGCAATCATCTCCGGCTGACCTTAAGCAACCTGCTTTGGCTAGTCAGCAACCTTAACCTCGCCCGCCATAACCTAATCCTATCCCTATGCCTCAGCCAGTCGGACCCCTTCCTTTTGGACCTTCTCACCCAGATGGTACCCATGAGACTCTCTACCCTCTTGGGTCGATTCCCCCAGGTATCAACCATCTTGGAGCCATCCCTCCTGGCCATTACCCCACTGGTCAAATACCTTTCCTTGCTCCGCCTCCCGGACTATATTCGGTCCCCATCATGGCCACCCTTTCCCTCCACAATTTGACCCTGGGAACTCTCGTCTGGTACCTTGACCCTCCAGCTGCTACCCTACCAGGTCACCCCAAACCATACCTTGCCTTGACATGAGTTAAACCAGTTCCCCTAGCTTCTTCTGTCGCTACAGTGCCACCCACACCACAACACGATCCTTCTCCTGTTATGCAAGCTCTGGGAAAGAAAGGAAAATCTCGCAAGGGAACTTCCAAAGAGAAGGCCACCCCAACTGACCCTAACCCTCCTCCACCTGCCAAACCTTCTGCCTTGTGTGATGGCGTTGGTCATGCCACCCATATTTGTCTCGAGTTGCCCCGTATTAAACCCATGGTTAAAGTCTTGTTCCCTGAATCTACGGTCCCTGAACCCTCTGTTTCTTCCTCATCCATAGCCAAGAACCTTAAGAATCTTCACGCCAACAAACGATGTGCTCTGTGTGGTGTCCATGGCCATTATTACCACCATTTTCCTCACCTAATGCATTACCAAGCCTCTTTAGAGGTCATCCGCGAGTATGAGGTTGCACAAAATCAATCCACCTCTCCCATCCTTGTGCAATATGTGTTAGGTCAGCTCGAGGATCCCCCTGCTACTATTGACATTCCCCCCCCTGATGTGGAGATGACGGAACCCGTTGCCCCAATCCTCTACCTATCATCATCCATGTGACCCTCCGATTACATTCCCTCTAAATCCCCTCCTTCTGTTTTGCTTGATCTCCCTTCAGCGACATTTTTTGGCTCCACATAATTTGACCATCTTTTTACCTGTTCTTCTGTCATCCCCCGTGACGATTCATATGTGAGCCTCTCCTCCCATGCCGATGATTTAGGTAGCTTTGCAATGTCATGTGGTTTCCCTGACCTTTTATTTCCCACCCATAACCAGGACGATACCATCTATATCTATGATGTTCTCCACAGCATGAGCACCAACTATCCCTCTCGTAGCCCTAATACATCACCCTCTAGTCGGTTTATGATTCATAGCCATCCTATCTAGGCTACTTCCTCTTGTAATTGTCATTTGATGTCTACTTTGCACTCACGCTGCCATCATTTTTCTTCCCCCTCCCATTTATTGTCTTCTGACACTCTTCCATAGGACCTCCCGTCCACACCCTATATTGGCTACACTTATGGTGCAAGTCACTATTCCTAGAATCTAGCCTCAGCAGCTTGGACCATATTTACCCCCTTACATACCCTCGTTCTATCCAATTGGATCTGCATTGGTGCCGCCACCAATAATCAGGCCGAATATGATGCAGTGCATGGTCTCTTAGATGATGCCCTCTCTCATTGCATCCTCCATCTGCATGTCTACCTAGATTCCCTGCTTCTCGTCATGAAACTCAATGGTGTCTATTGTGTGAATAATCCTATCCTTTTTAGACAATATTTATGAGTGAAACTTTTGATACGTGAATTTAGATTCATTACTTTCAGTCATGTACCTAGAGAACAAAATCACTACGTATATAACATTACAAACCATGTCCTAGATTGGCATTTATCACACACATTTCCCACATGAAAATAACATTATAAATCATCAAAATGATGCATATCCATAATATGTGTCATACAACATGTTTTTAGAGTCCATCTACTCTGATACATATGACATGCCCATAACATGTTACAAAAAACAAAACTGAAAATTGGGGGGCACCACTTGCCCCTACATACATAGTAGGGGGCACCACCTTCCCCAAATCTAATCACTATCTAGAGGATCCCAAGCCAATGGCTCTGCTCTCGCAGCTTGTAGATCACCCACAGTCTGACCAGCCATCGCCATCCGTCGCATGACACCTCGCCATTTCGAGGGTAGCCCAATACATAGCTCTATGTACTGCTTGTTTAAGTATTGCCAACCCCGCTCTGAAACATCGGTCAGTAGCCCCTCGCATCTATGATGGATTTCCTCCAGGAGGGCGGTCATATCCTCATTCTGTTCTGTTCTCAATCCACTAGCACCTGCAGTTCATGCTACTGCGGTTCATCCCATATATCTGGCCGATTTTACTGGAGCTATATCTGCATACCAAAAGTATAAGAATTAGTACCATATATACTATTCACAAACTTTAACATGCACATAAAATATTAGTCACTTTTCACTTACCATTAGGCCTCCATACTCGACCAGGTGGAAGTGGCAAGTCCAGATCTCCACAGTAACTCATCCCACTATAGGGATAGTTGTCTATGTACAATGTCATCTGATCCCAATGGGAAAAGAACTCTGGTCGAAACACCCGTTTGACCACCCATCCTCCTTCTCTACATAGTATTTTCCCCCACCGGTGCATCCTGGGTTCTCTCAGACCCCCATCTGGTAGCTGTACACAAGGTCACAAGGTCTGGATCTTCTGAAAAAAGAAGGAGCAAAATAGAGTCCCATACAAGCAATCATGGTTCACTTGCCGCTTGCAAAGTGACAAAAGTCATTTCAATGACACCAACATCATCTGGGCCCACCCATAGTAGGTACCACTCAACACTTTCTCCACGATCATCATCTACCCTCCAGTGATGTGATGGAGTGCTTTGCTGCCCAGGATCCGCAAAACTGCTGCCGCCACTGCACGGATCTCTAACCTCTCTAGATCCCCAATCGGTATCCAAGTCCCTTTGACTTAGAGGCCTGGTTGAAAATGTCACTCTACAAACTCTAGGATTTTACGCCCCTGTGGGAACACTGGTTGTGTATTTCCCACCATCCCTAATGGTGGGAGACCAGTCAGGAAATACAGATATTGGACTGTCAACTAGATCCTGTGCCCCTGCACTATAAATACCTCATGATCTAGATCCCAATAACTGACAATCCGGGCCAAAAAGGGCTCCCTAGCTCTCATTAGAGGGTTCTCCACAAATTTCAGAACCCCAAACCTAGCCAGTGCACGATGGACACCTTGATGCACTTGGATATCTAACCGTAATGTACCCAAGTCTCTTTCTCTCCAGCTGATCCGTCTATCTGCCATACCTACACAAAAACATCATCTTTGTTAGTATACAGATAGGAAAAACTGTATCCAATTACAAAAAACCCAACTCTCATCCCACAATAGCACTGAAATCACCTCCATCTAACAGGTCACACTTTTTGGTCAAATCCTGGGACACGTCGCACTTTTTAGGCCAAAACCTGCTTCCCAGGTCACAGTTTTTGGCCCAAATAATGCGACCCGGCCATGAAGATGAGGGAGGGGTTGTTCCTGAGATTTGGGACCCTAATCTGAACTTTAAATCCATCGAAAATAAATATTAGGATTAGGCCTCTTACCTGCAACTAAAGGATCTCGATTCCAACGGTCGGTTTGTCTGCTACGATCGCTACAATATTTAGGGCATTCTCTCCTCTCTACATTCACCACAGCTACAAAAGCAAATGAATGCATTTGGAGGGAAAATGCCTTATTAGAAGAGAAACCCCTAATCATTCTTTTGCCCACTGCGACCAAACCGTAGCCCCGTTTGACACACTGTCTACACCGTTGGAAAGCCCTCACCAAGAACTCAAATGGGTATCTATTAGTTTTTCATGATTTGGTAATTCACCTTGACACATTTTTTCCATGAAGGATCTATTCACCTCTCCTCCAAATCGAATTTTCTCACTTACAACACTTGTATTTGGGGCACCACTTTGCCTCCTTACTTGTCCTTGTTTGTGTTGATTTTCGTCATGAGATACCCTCTTGTACTCATGTTTCTATGGTCCCCCATTTGGACCTTTACTGTGTGGCAGCACCATTGAGTTTCCCTTGTTTAGAGCATCCGAGTTGAGTTGTCATCACATTCATGGAGTCTATCCTGATTCCCTTTGTATCCCAATATAGTCCTCCATCCTTCATTTCTTGGTCACTCCCTCGTGTTGCACATTATGGCTTTCAGCCCAACTGCCCCCTATCCCTCATGATATTGTATCAGTTGTTGCCAAGTTATCCATGCCCTTTATGCTCTAACAAGTGAAGTCATCCATTCACTACTCAGTATCCCCCGCTTCATCATCATCATTAGTGTCAGTCTGTCAGTCGCTCTACTATTTTCTCTCATTCCTTAGTTTAGGATCCCTTATTGCCTCCCCTATGGCAGACCTCCTTTTGTCAACATCAGCTCCTTCATTCCAAGAGACAGGTCTAGAGGGCAGTGTACCTTGGTTCAAGCTTCCACACTTTTTTGGTGCCTCGGATCAGGCATAGGTATTTCTCAGGACCCTTTGACTTGATTGTTTCTCAGCTCCAGCTCCTTTCAGCATGATTGAGCTCAGTATACTTGATGGTCCAGTGATGCTGCAGTAGCTATTGATGACTTCCGGGTATGCGTGAGATGTCTCAACCCTCATGAGGGGGTGTCCCTGCAGGTAGTCCCCCACATGCCCGGATGAACTCTTCATTTCAGCCTTCGATGCAGCTCCATGTATTTGATGATTTCGGCCTTCTCCACTTGTAGTGCCTCTTTCATTTTCATGTATCAGTTATATTTTTTGATCCATTCCCCATTTATATGGGGCATTTGGGTTGTATGTGTATCACAAATTTTATGTGGGATTCATCACTATGTCTTTTAGCTCGCTCATATTTATGCCAGCATGTACTTTATAGTTCGGTCCCTTGTTTACCGAATGCACTATTCTTTTGTACTTTGTCTTGGTGGGCATAGCTATGCCTCCCTCGCTGCCTCTAGCATAGGTTCCCTTTCAAGAAAAGAGACTTATTGCACCTGTAAGTCTCGTCTCCTCAAGGTCTTGTTCTTTAGCACCTTAGACTACCTTACATTTCTCTCTCTAACTTCCCTTTTGTCTGGTGATTGAGTTCTTACAATGTAGTTCGGTCATACAATTTTCTCCTAACACTCGCACGCTGGGGGGAAATATGTTACACCATTTTTTGGTCCTCTAACCTAATATCATTAGATGGAGCTAAGTACAACATGTAAGACCAGTTTTACCCTAAGTAAAATTTCTTTCACTATGTAAAATAACTTAATAAAACACATTTATTAGGTTGTTTATGGTCTAAATATGAAACCCCAATGGGAAATATTAAACAAATCTATATTTTTTTTATTTTCCTCATGGAATAATCAATTAAAAAATAATCTAATTATTATTCCAATTCATATTTAGCCCAAAACAAAGAAATTAATTAGATAAATCCTTATTTATCTTATTATTTTCTAGGAATAATTATTTAAATCTTATTTAAATAATATTCCTTGTTAAATATGACTAAATAATTTATAAATAATTAAATAAATCACTATTTTTTTAATTATCATTCAACCACTTCCTTAAAATAATAAATAAATCATTTATTTATTTATTATTTACAAATAAATGGATTTTACCCATGTCAAATGCCTTTTCCCTCCGACAAATATAATAAAATATTCCATAAAAGGTGGATCTAGATTTGGTTAATATTATTTTAATCATACACCAAGATCTAGAATGACCCAATATTTTGTTATAAATAGAAGGGTTTCTCATTCATTTGTCACCTTTTGTTGCCTATTAGATCACTCTGGATCTATGCTCTTGGTCTGACTTTGAGCCATTATCATTGTCACATTCTCCATTATTTTATTTGTGAGCTCCCTTTGAGTTCTATGTTTGTCTCCGTTTTCTACACCAACAAGAGAGAGAAATGCTAGATCTGAAGTGCTGAGGACTTTCAAGAACCCATCCATTGAGGAGAATTGGAAACACCTTTATTTTTTTCTTCTCAGATGCCCCTAATATAAAAATTCTTTCAAAAATATTGTTCGTGTCTTGTCTATTGGATGCATGGAGAAAAACTTTATTTTCACTGCTTAATGTCTTTTTATGCATAGATCTGGATTTGTGCAGCTTTTGTCTTGATCTACTAATTGCAGATTTGAAGATATTGGTAGCCTTATTTGATGTTAGGGCTATTTGTTATGCATAGCTAAAGTGGTCCTTTTTCGTACACTTCAACAAAATATTCATACTAACAGATACTACAAAAGTGAAGATAAGATCTCAGAGATCCGAAATTATAGAGATACATCAGTTTCAATATCACACTCCTAAAAATATAAAAAAGTGTATGTATTTTTTTTTAAATTGCATAAGTATTGTTTGAAAACTATTTTTGAAGTGATTCCAAGGGAATATTGAAGCATAGATACCAGTATTGGGTTCTAAAATTCTCCCTAAAAATAACTAAATACCCATCAAGCCCTTAGAAGGCTCTAATATGACTCATGAGAAGGAAGAAGTGAAACATGATATATCAAAATTAGGATACCAGGTGCAACAGATTTCGTTCTCACAAAGAGTAACAAAAAATGAAATGGAAGATAAAATGGATGGTTTGAAGAATGGCATGGAAACTAAGATGAATGAAATGGAAGCTAATATGGATGGCATGGAAGCTAAGATCGATGAAAAAATGAAAGGAAACATGGAAGACATAAGGAATGATCTAAAAGAAAACCTAGAATTTTTGAAGGAAGATTTGACAAAGTTGCTACAAGAAATTATTCCTAATGATGAAAAGGTAGTATAGGAAACTCATTATGAGAACAAAATAAATGTTAATCGTGACTTCATAAACTCTAATTTTGGATTGAAGACCCACCAAAAAGTTTTGGAAAATCAATCGAAGGTGTTTGAAACTCACAGAAGACTCCCACCTATTTTTGATCTTGATCATGTTATTCATTTGATTCTAGGAAGTTTTCCTCGAAACATAAAGCATTACAGATATCCTTATGTCCAAAGGAGAAAAAATTAACTCATTATTGAAGAAATTTTAGAGGCCAGTATAATTCAACTGAGTCAAAGTTCTTTCTCTACTCCAGTAGTATTAGTGCATAAGAAGGGTGGATGATGGCACATTTTTCTGGATTATAGCGAGATCAATAAGCTCACTATTAAAGATATATTTCCCATTCCCGTGATTGATGAATTATTGGATTAATTACATGGAGAAATTTATTTTACGAAGTTGGATCTCCATTCAAGAGATCATAAAACTAGAATGAAGACTGAAGATATTGCGGAAACAACATTTCGAGCTCATGAGGGTCATTATCATTTTTTGGTCATGAAATTTGGCCTTACCAATGCACTTTCTACATTTCAAGGGTTGATGAATTCCATTTTCAAACCCTTTCTTATAAATTTTGTGTTATTATTTTTTGATGATATACTAATATAGAACAGGTCTTGGAAAGATCATGTTCAACATGTTGACAGGGTGCTCAAACTATTGGAGGAGAAACAATTATATGAAAAAACCTCCAAATGTTTGTTTGGACTACAAGGGTGGAATATTAGGGTCATATTGTATCGCAAGAGGGTGTTAAGGTATACCCTAACAAAATTAAAGCCATTAAGGAATGGAAAGTCCCCACAACCATAAAGCAGTTGCGATAATTTCTCGGGTTAACAGGGTATTATTGAAATTTTGTTAATAATTATAGGAAAATAGTAGCACCTCTAACAACATTATTGAAGAAAGATGAATTTTCATGGATTCCTAAATAAACTAAGGCCCTTTAGCATCTTAAAGAGGCAATGTGCCAAGCACCAATCTTAAATACACCAGAATTCAAAAAATCCTTTATTGTGTAATGTGATTCCTCAGGAAATGGAATTGGTGTTGTTTTAGTACAAGAAGGAAGACCCATTGCTTCTGAATGTGTCCAATCGAAAAAATATATTTAAAGAAATATATTTATGAGAAAGAAATGTTGGAAGTACCACATGCACTAAATAAATGATGACCTTACCTAATGGTAAGACACTGTAAAGTAAAAAATGATCATGACAGTCTTAAATACTTTTTGGAACAAAGATTATTTTCAGAATTGCAGCAAAAATGGGTCACAAAGATGTTGGGTTATGACTTTGAAATCATCTACCAAAAATGGAAGCTAAATTTTGTTTCATATGCACTCTTAAGAAAGGATGAGGAGGTGGAAGCATTGCTTTGTGCCATTTATATTATCCAACCAGATTGGATAACTGAAGCAAGGGCGGAATGGAAGAATGATGAAGAAGTGTCAACACTCATTCAAAAATTGCAGCAAGATCCCAGTCTATCTAATACATTTAGTTGGAAAAATGACTTTTTATGGTTCAAATATCACTTATACATTGTAAGAATTGTCAAAGAAAATAAAATATTCTTTTGGAATTGCACACCTCTCCCTTAGGAGGACACTCAATATTTTTTAAAAATCACCACATGGTGAAGAAAGATTTTTTTTGGGACGACCTTAAATCTAATATTGAAAAATTTGTGGTGAAATGTTTGGTTTTCCAACAAAATAAAATTGGAAAAATTAAGACCCTGCATCTGCTACACCGTTTATCCATTCCTAGTCAACATTGGGAGGAGGTTCCAATGGATTTTGTCATAGTTTTATCTAAATCCAAAGGAAAGAGTTTTACCATGGTGGTAGTTGATAGACTTACCAATTTTGCACACTTGTGAGCATTATCTCATCCATTTGAAGTGAGTAGAATTGTTACTTCATTTATGGGAACAATTCAAAAGATACATGGAAACCCAAAGTTTAATGTAAACGACAGAGATCCCATTTTCACTAGAAATTTTTGGACCATGTATTTTCTTGTTTGGGTACTCAAATAGTGCATAACTCATCTTATCATCCTCAATATGATGGGAAAACTGAGACAATGAACACATTTTATGAAGGATACCTTCATCGTTTAGTATTTTATAAAAGCAATAATAGGTAAAGTTGTTACCTTTGGCTGACTGGTGGTATAACACTTCGTTCCATAGTGTTGAAAATATTACCCCATTTATGGAAATGTAAGGATATCATTCACCATCAATCACATCATATTTAAGAGAAAATTCAAAGGTTCAAGAGGTGGGAGATCACATCAAGGATGAACAACAAGTTCTCCAACTCCTAAATGATAACATAAATTTGACCCAAAATCGAATGGAACAACATGCATATCAACATCGTAGTGAGAGAAGTTTTGATGCAGGAGACTGGGTATCTTTACGACTACAACCATACAAACAATTGTCCCTTAAGAAAGTTAACAACGATAATAAACTATCGTCAAAGTACTATGGTCCTTAAAAGGTGTTGCAAAACATTGGTACTATGGCATACAAATTGGAGCTTCCTGCTTCTTCTCAAGTGCAGTAAGTTTTCCATGTTTCATGCTTCAAGAATGTTATATGTGACGAAATTACAGTTCAAACAATATTTCTGAAACTTTACGAGGAAGGAAAAATCATATTGGAACCTGAAGCAGTGACAGAAAAAATAACGTGACAACTATGGAATCCATTAATTTCAGAGTATATCATCAAGTGGAAGAAGTTACCCACTGAATATTCCACATGGGAGGATGAGAATTTTATACCAAATCATTTAGAACTACTAAAGCATTGAGGAAAACACTTTTTTGAAGAAGAGGGGCATGTTAGGTCCTTATATTACTAGTGTAGTCCCTTATTGTTGTTAGTGTAGCCCCCTTATTTTTATTGTTGTACCCCTGTAGTCCACATATTTTTATTGATGTGCCCCATAAAAGCCCACTATTTTTATTGCTGTGCCCTTAAATTATTATTGCTAGGTTGGCTAGGATTATATTGTGACCCCATGGACTCCTATATATAGAAAGGAGTCTTTTTCATTTGTATCATCCAAGAATTTTTCATTTATGTAATGTAAAGGAGGTTTCCTACTTGAAGAGGCGTATTTATAAGTCATCGATGTTTCTTTTCTTATACTATTTTAGTTGGTTTCTTAACAACAACCCATAGTCTGAATCAGGGGTCACTAGTCCCTAACATGAGACATAATCTATAGTATTTACCATATATCCAAAACTTGAGGTTCCTAGGCGTGAATGGGGAGAAAACCACCTCTTAGTCTTTATCACAATCCAAACCCCGATTACTAGGCCTTAAATTGAGGCAACACATGAACCAATTCTATAATCATTCATAGATCCACCTCACTCATATTCAAATCCATTCAAAAATCCAGCTAAACAAAACATGAGATTGCACAACACCATGGTTATTCGTATGTGGCAAGGCTAGGATGAATATATTGTCACAACTGGTAAAAACCCATTCCAAGAAAAAAATAACCACATGAAACACCATGCATGCCACATCTAGCAAGGAAATCATACAATAAACCAATACCTGCAAAGAATCATTTTGTAGCTGATTGATCCATGCTCCTCCTTTGTATCCTCAATATATCACTTCCTCTTTCTCCCATCACACACTTTATATATTTCTATCAAACTCTCTCTTTTTCTCTCTTTTCTTTCTTATTTGCCTCCTCTTTCCCCATCACCTATATTCTCTCCATATTCTCTCTATAAATTCCACTAATTTCTTCCTCCTCACTCCTATCCCTCCCTCTATTTCCCATCCAATTTAATATTTTTCTCTCTGCCTCTCTCATTTTATCCCTCCCTCCCTAACTACCAACCTCTTTGTCTCTCTCACTTTCATTATTTCTCTATCCCTACTTCACCCCTTCAACCTTTCTCTCTCATAAAATTCCTTTAAATTTTATCTCTCCCTCTCTCTTTGTCCTTCACTCCTTCTCCCTCCTCCCCCCTCTCTCTTCTCGCCCTAATCATCTCTCTTGAAAAAATTTTCTCCCTATACATATCACATATTACCTCTCTATCTCTCACTATCCATTTCTCCAACTTTATCTCCAACCAAATCCATATATACCTCTCTTCCTCTCTCTATCTATGTCTCTATCTTCAACACACATTCTCTACCTTAATCTCTTGTATCCATCATTGTATCTATCCCCCTCTTCCTCTCCTTCTATCTCTCTCTCTCTCTCTCTCTATATATATATATATATATATATATATATATATATATATATATCCATTCTCCCCTCTATCTTCACACTCCATCTATCTGTCTCCCTCCATCACCTCACTTACTCCTTCTCTCCCACTCTTTCCATCTCTCTTTCCTGTAAAACTATCCCTCCCCAATACATCTCCATCTTCCCCCTTAATCCCTCTTTTTATCTTTGATTCTCTCCCTCATTTCCCCCCTCCTACCTTCCCTTATTCCACACTTTGAAATAACCATGCCCTCCAACCGAGAGAGTGGAGGGGGAGGGCATGGTTATTTCAAAGTGTGGAATAAGGGAGGGTAGGAGGGGGGAAGTGAGGGAGAGAATCAAAGATAAAAATAGGGATTAAGGGGGAAGAGGGAGAAGTATTGGCGGGGGGGGGGGGGCCGAGTTGTACGGGAAGAGGGGTGGAAGGGTGGGGAGCGAAGGCAAAGTGAGGTGATGGAGAGACGGTGCGAAGGGTGTGAAGATACATGGAAAGAATGTAGTTATATATATATATATATATATATATATATATATATACATTCTTCCATGTATCTTCACACTCCATCTAACTGTCTCCCTCCATCACCTCACTTGCTCCTTCTCTCCCGACTCTTTCCATTTCTCTTTCCCATACAACTCTCCACCCCCCCCCCAAACACTTTTCCCTCTTCCCCCTTAATCCCTCTTTATATATATATATATATATATATATATATATATATATATATATTCTTCCCTCTATCTTCACACCCCATGTATTTGTCTCCCTCCATCACCTCACTTGCTCCTTCTCTCCCACTCTTTCTGTCTCTCTTTCCCATACAAATATCTTCCCCCTTAATCCATATTTTTATCTTTGATTCCCTCCCTCACTTTCCCCCTCCTACCTTCCATTATTCCACACTTTGAAATAACCATGCCCCCGCCCTCCCCTCTCTCTATCTCTTCTCCATATGTCTTTATCTCCCTCAATTTATCTTTCTCTATCTCTTCATACTTCACTCCACCACCATGTGTTATTATCTTCCCCCTGTTTCATATCTCTATCTCTCACTATTCCACATCCACTCTTTCCACCACTTTTTTTTCTCTCCCTTGGCACACTCTCTCTCTTCTTAGTTTCTCATCCCTCCCTCTCTCTCTCTCCCTCTCCCTCTCTCTCTTTCAACATAAACCATTCCCAAAAAATCCCTCCATATTTGTATCCCTGTTATTCCATATGTCAACCATAAATATCTCTCTCCCTCTACCTTCTCCATGCTCTAGCCCTCTATCTCTCTCTCTCTCTCTCTCTCTCTCTCTCTCCTTATGAAGTATTACTAACTACGTCTATGAATAAATGTGATTAGAGTTAGGTACCAATTATTATATATATTTTCATGCCATGCTATCTACATTATATATGATTATTTCTTACATTTTCTGTAGAGAAATAGGATATGCAGAACCAATATAAGTGTTCATTAAATTTTCCGTCACAATTATTCAAACAAATAATTAGTGGAATGAAAAATGGTTGAGTATATATAGCATCCATGTGAAATTATTGTGGGCACTACATGGATATTAGAGCATTTACCTAGAACTAGGAGACAAGAATGATATTCTAAGAGATTGGGTAAGCAAGAGGATGTATCTAAACATGCTACATCTCTCTATATTGAGAATTAAAATTAATACCTTTCATATTTGTCATTACTATTTGGAATATGGTGGAAACAAGAATCTAAGTATAGGTGTATACAAAACTTGAGAGAGAGATCAAAAATAATAATAAACTAATTAACATACGGAGATGCTACAATATCAATTAAATAATTAGAAATAACAAAATTTTTAATGAAATATGTCTATTAAACTAGTTAGAGATATTTTTTATGGAATGCCATTTTAAGGAATCTCAAAATCCTTCTCATCAAATTATTACACAAAAAATTTCGCTTGTTTCTTAGCTATCTATGTAAAAGCATTGAGTAGATATCATTTGACATTAAGTAGCATTATAGAGAAGTCATATTATCATAGTTTTTTATATTTCCATTACGAGTTCATATTACATCTTACATATTTCCATTATTTATTAATAATATTTTTCAGACTCTAATCCATTTAACATCTATTACTAGGTTTCCCCTTATAATGATTGATTTTGTTAGATTTAATTTACAATTATAAATTTCACATATAATTTTAACATATAATTTTAGAATAGTGTTTTATTTAATGTTTTACTAATATTCCATAGTTGTAAATTTATTATAAATTAGGGTGTGAACATAATTTCCATCTCTATGTTTATTGTAAATAATAATTTCGTATGAACATGTGCTCCTTATTTCAAGAGAATTTTTTTATGGTTTATACTACAAATCATCTTCTTGGATTTTTTTTTTTTTTTTATATACGGAATATTTTAACATAATAAAATATTATGAAAATTATTTAAAATTGGATTCAAAATAGTTAACAACTCTATTTTACTATCCCTAGATCCGCGTGATTATATGTGCCTTGCACGAAGGCCATATGGCCTCTCCTCTATCATGGAGCTAGCCTCACCATGAGGCAACACCTGCCTTAGGCGTGAGAGCCATAAATACGCAAGGATGGTTTACCAACTCATTCACTCTTGGGAATTCGTTCTGGTGTACTGAGCATTCAATACTGCCTCATTTGCATCGCAACTTTCACTGGAATTTTATGGGCAATGGTGTTGTCTCCCTACCGCATTCTTCTCATGCCTCCCTCTGTCTCTCTCTCAAGCTTGATACACAAGCTCCTGTTCTCTATTGTTCTTGCCGTCGTTGTGATTTTTCCCTTCACGTCGCTATCCATCAACCCATTTCTCATCCCTCTGCTCATTCTGTCCCTCCTCTTCATCCCCAGTATTCCACTGAAATTATGCCTTGCCGCCATCGAATGTGCTGCCGCAGGGGAGGTGGTAGAGGTTCTCCCTCTTGCCCTCCAATTTTGGTCATGGCAGAGTGCACTATGGAATTCTAGGTGGCCTTGGATGCACCGGAGTTCTCTGACCCACAGGTCCTTTGATCCCATCTCTCAATTTGAATTTTGGAGACTCAACAAAGAAATTCCAGCTCTGGCTCTCGGAAGAGGCCTTGAAAATCCACTCTCTCGCTCATCTTCCCGGATGCCTACGGAAATGGTGGCCCTTCCTGTCAAAATCATGGAAGAAACCTTTGATAGTGAGGGTAGTAGCTCTGCTGGAGGCACCAAGAAACCTAACAATGTAGAACACATAGGTGCTCGCTCCACCTCCACTAGAGTTGGCTCCTCAGCTCTCCAAGAAGGAGGACACCCTCTGTGATTATGGGTGCTACATTGTGAAAGAACCTCCTCGTATGCAAAACTAGGATGCACAACATTAGGATGCAAAGGACTAGCATTAGTAGCACCATGGCTCCTCTTTCTCTAGTATTTTCAGGCCTTGTTATAGTTTCTATGCTTACTTTTCCTATGCACAACAAAATTAGTTTTTTGGATATTCTGTTAATAGCTGGTTTACCCATTAGAGGTAACTCCTTCTATGTTTTTTAAAACTCTCTATGGGTTGGATTCCCCAAAAGCGGCAGCCCCATTTTTGAATTTTTGAATTATCTCTTTCCTACTGGGGTTAGCTAATTCAACAACCCTGGTCACGAAGCATGCATGTACTATTTTTGTACCATATAATAGAAATTAGTCAGATTAAAAAAAACAAAAAACTCTTTTTTACTATGGTTTATTTTGGAAAAGGAAATTTTCAAAGTTCTTAGCCTTTGAAATTCATGAAAAGCCCCTAGTATGAATGCCTTCTCATCTCATATCTATCAAATTTTTTTTCACATTATCAAGTTTTATTTATTTAAGACGATTGATTTTTTTGATCATCATGAAAAATAGGATGGGGGCATCAATTCATCCTTTTCATATTTTCTTCTGAAAGAGGTAAACCCTGTCTCCATTACAATATTCGATGAATTTCTCTATCCAATATTTATTATAAAATAATTTTTAAGATTATAGCTTCTTCTTTTTTTAAATCCCTTACTTCCTGAATTTATATTTTACAATCAAGGGGATCTGTGAACTGAAGAGAAATAGCGGAAAATATAGTATTTATATAAGATTATATTCAATTTAGTAAAAATATTGGAGGAAAATGGATAATCATTGTGTTGCATGTGGGAAATTCATTCGATAAGGTCAAACCACTACAAGGAAAAGACCCTCTGGTGGATGTTTTATAGGAAGTCCTTACAAAAATAACCTAGATATCTATTTGTTGCGGAGGTCACTAGAGGAAGTTTGCGACTGGAGGTTTTTGGAGATGCTATTTTTTTCGGTGCATTTCTAACCACAACACGCACTGGAGCACATGATATGTATGTAACGTAGCAGTGCATAGTAGAGGGTAAAGAAGAATTGCAAATTTATTTTCAGGTATGGTGGAATTCACACATATAATGCACCTGTGATTTTATATAAAGCGCACTGGTGCATAATATCAAATGGCACACCGAGACACTGTTATCTTCATACAAACCAGCCTGGTGCATCTCAGTAATACCGTGCACCGTAGAGAAGTGTGGTGTGCCATTGACACAACCACTCGGTGCATCTCATAAACAAGTGCACCGAAAAAGGGTTAATTAAAAAAAAATTACTGGTGGTAAAAAATTCGTTTTTTCTTGTTAAAGTGTTGTAGATCTCTCAAGTGCTACTGTGATTTTCTCTTCTCTGAGCCGGCCTGCCATCGATGCTCCCATTTTCTGCATTGCTTCCATCCATTGGTCACTCTCTGGAGTTTGAATTTTGAAAAACAGTGGGAAAATTTGACTTTTAGTATTCCATTGCAAAGGTGCCTCCTCAATGTTCAAATGTGTAGGAAATCTACTTTTTTATCACCAACCTAAGATTTTAGTATATTAATTTATTAAATTGAGTTAAAATCCACTGTTCAAAATAAAATAAAAGTTATGCATGATGCATTTGAGTTTTTCGGCTCACATCATTCGCGATACTCCCTATAAATTTACAGGCCACACCATGAACGGTGTTAATGGAAACCGTACTGTGTTGTCTGGTGTGGTACCAAGAAAAGGTGTTCCAATTTAAAAATAAATATTCTGGTGTGTTTCGGTTGTCAGCCGCATAGAAAATTAATTTTTTTTTTAACATAGCACTCTATGTATGGTGGTGTAGTCATTTACTAGAACACAACGGGAATTATGTAAAAATATACATAATGCCCTAGTACAGCCATATTATGGGAATGCAGCACCACCACCAGTGGTAAAATATTGCTAGCTAGCAGTGCGTTGCGCTATAAAAGTCGCCTCGGGGTGAACAGTTTTATCAACGCACTGCACAAAATGATATGTTGTTTTCACGGTGGGTGAAATTTTTCCATGCACACCATGGGCAGTGCATGATAGACAGGTATGTATTAGTGGTGGTGCATGACTATTTTTTTGGGCACACTGAACGTTTTTTTTCAATAAAAGCTATATTTATATATTTGTAAATACATTTGTCACTTAATAAAAAAATATTATATTTTATGTGTGAAGGTAGTTGATGTATTTAATATGTTAATCAATCTGTGACGTCAACGAATAGAGGAAATGCAACAAAAAGAGGAGAGGGAGGATAATTATAACATGATACAACAGTGGGAGGCATAGGACAGGGAGAGAATTTTGTACCCTCGCCATATTATCACACCCACTCAGTTTCTTTTAAGGGCGGCAGGCCTCCTTATGTTCTACAAGGAGGTTACATCACTGAAGGGGCAGAAAGGGTTATTAGAACAACTTTTCTACAGGTGGTATGCCCACCGACTGGCTTTCCGAGACAATCTTGGCTAATGGTACCAGCCCACTGAGGAGTACATTTATTTTATTACTGTCCTATCTAGGAGAGGGCAGGATTTTCCCTTGTTCCCAGACGTCCCCATTGGTTATCCAGCAGGGATTCCATTGGCATACTTTGAGAGATACATTAGAGATGATATACATTCTCCTACATATTTTGAGGTGTCTAGTGGTCAGCTACACATTTCTTCATT
This sequence comes from Pinus albicaulis, assembly GCA_034641835.2. Lineage (NCBI taxonomy): Eukaryota > Viridiplantae > Streptophyta > Pinopsida > Pinales > Pinaceae > Pinus > Pinus albicaulis. Next base: position 480,126,373 of record CM076576.1, read on the forward strand.
TGCTCCTGAGGAGGTTAGGTTCCTCTCACTACTACTAATCACCATTGAAAATTATCCTAGTGATGAGCAGCGCATTTGTTTCACTTTTTTTATTTTATGTTGATTATTTATTCTAGATGCCATGACTTGCTAGATGGTCTACCATTTTTTTGTGGCAATTTTGTATAGAATTAGATAGATGTTGTGCTAAGGCACGTGGGAGGTTGACCTTCCCTTTTGCTTCAGAGTTATTTATTTTATTTTATGAGAGTTCTCCTGAGATGAGGCCCACTTTTTTCTACTAGCATCGTAGGCTTATGCTACAGGTATGGATGTAGATGTGGGGGGAGATGATGCCTAGGAGGGGCATCATCTCATAGATGACGAGGAGATGGAAACGTCCGTGAATGCGGGTGAGAGACCTTATCAGGTGGAGATACCCATGGGCATGCGAGGTAGGGTGGACATTCGATTTAACATGGAGTTGGGCGATTGACTGTGTAGATTCCTAATTGATGAGGGATTCCACCTTGCGATGAGCAGAGAGATCCAAGCTGATCGTATGCTCACTATGGTATGGAGAGACATACCTCGCGATATGATGAGAATTATGTGTCATACCATTGGAGCTTCCAAGCTAGTGGAGGCTAAGATGGATTGCCACCATGGAGATGTGTGACAAAAAAACACATCGGATGATCATGATCATGAGGGGAGTGATCATTCTAGCACTCCACCTCCTCCTCCTTCACCTCACACCAGAGATGAGCAACCAACATCTAGTCCTGAGGAGGAATATTTTGAGCAGGCACCACCTCAGTAGGAACCTATTATTGAGGATACACCATCTGAGAAGGCCCCTCCAGAGAAGGCACATCCATTTGAGCAGGAACCATCCGCTGAGGAGCTTGCACTATCTCAGTAGGAACCTCCGCTTGAGGAGTCACATCCATATGAGCACGAGGCACCATCAACGGAGAAAGCCTCGAGTACTTGTTATATTATTTATGTAGTACCACCAAATATTTGACATTTATATGTAGTTCTATTACAATTGTATATTTTTGACATTATATATATATATATATGGTGCATGTATTTTATGTTCATCTTGATGTACTTAATTTACATGTTGGTGTTCATGATGATGTGTATATTGTTTGGTCATATTAGATATGTTCATTTAATGTGTTTTTAGATGGATGTGTTTATGATAGTAGTTATTTGACATGACATCTATAATTGATGTTTGTGTTGTGATGATGTTATACAATGCTTCTGTTTTGTTAGAGGATCATGATCACAATGATTAGATGATGTTAGGGAATTAGAATGTGTATTTTATAATATGATGTTTGTATGATGGTTATCATGATCATGATGTTTCTTTTTAATATTAAATCATGATATTTATCAAACATTATGTATTGGTTGTTGTAAAATTGTGTAACTGTAATTTTAATTTGAATTGTATGGAAAATTGTAAAATTGTAATTGTAATTGTAATTGTAATTGTACTGTGAAATTTTAAAATTGTAAAATATTTTCAATTTTGAACTGTTGGGGTTACCATGATTTGGCCAGGTTGACAAGACCAAAAGATGAGACAACATAGAACCACTTTCAGACCTTAGGATCTAGCCCTCCTAGGTCCAGAGAGGGATCTCTCTATATGAGTCAAAGTGTATGTCTTTGAAGCTCTAAGTTGTGATTTTAGGCTAGTTATAGGTTCAGGGTTGTTTGTTTGATTGTTTGTGGTTGGTTGGAGGGAGTCAAGAAAAGAAGGTCCAATATAAGACAAGGATGAGCAAAGAGGAAGCTAGACAAAGATAGATGACTCAGGGAACATCAAAGCCATTGGGCAATGGAGTCAAGGAAGGATTTACTTGTGTTTAATGTGCAAGATTTTAGTTGGGCTAGTCATCTAGGGCATTTGGATCTTAAAGATGGTTGAAGGAATGGAACATTAAGGACTGAAAGTGAAAGGAGGAGAACCAATCAACTCTGTCTATAGATCGGGTTAGAGGTCATTTAACTCCAGACCTGCTTGGACAAAGTTGAAGGAAATACAAGGGATCTTGGAAAGGTTTAATTGAGATGGAAAGGTCCTAGAGAGGCAGAGACCATTGTTCTAGACCTCCAGGGTTCTCAACACATTCAACTAAATCCTAACAAGAACATCTAAATACAGATTTCATTAATTCATACATCAGAGAGCAGGCAATGACATCCACTACACTGGTTAAATCAATTGAAAACAATATTCAGATACACATATAAGAAGAAAACATAGAAGGCTGGGAGAGAAGAAACATAAGGTACCTATCAAGGGTAATTCTTATGCCAAACTTCTGATGCGAGCCTGAAGAAACATAGTGAAATGAAAGCAAGTCAATCACAAATACATAGAAAGGAAAACATCACCAGCTGCTTTAGATCAGGATCCAAAGAAACATGCTTGTCGTATTAAAAACAACACCAATCAGGTACATCATAGCCCATAGCTTGAACATTCAGTCTGAATACATCTAATCTCAGCCTATCTTACAATACTACACAAGGAACTTGTCTCAAGAGGAAAATACTCGCGTTTCACTGACATCTCAACAACAACCATTACAATGATTCCATTCTATGCTTTATAGCAGTAGAGACACAGAAGATCGACTGAAGAGGTAGGTGGACACTAAATGTATCATTGAACACAGAAATGAATGTAGGGCCGAAACCCATTCTATTTGACTGCTGTATATTTAATCTCTGTCACCTTCCTTGTGAAAAATTGATCTTCTTCAGATATGATCTTGACATTTTTTGGCTGAAGTACTCGAGGTGTTTTGAAAAAAAATAAAATAATCTGCAGAGAAGTCTGTCTCATAAATGTTTGATTTGTTTTGAACTGCAGTTAGGGTGGAAATCTCTTCAGGGGCGTGGTGTATAATAAAAGCAGCATGGGCACCCTGTACTTGATGAAGAAAAACATTCTGCTGGTGAATAAACCCTAATGGTACCTTTTTCTCGCGCTTAGGATCCTTCGATCGATCCTCGGGGTCTTCAACTGGTGCTTTGCCCATCTAAACTGCAGATTTAAGGTTCAAGATCTTCATTAGCGAGCCTTAATCTTTCTTGCTTTATACTGAAACACTCTGTCGCTCCATCACTACCTCTGACAGGTTAGCTCGAACCTTTAATGGTGCTGGAGGGTTTTCCACAGAGTTTGAACTCTGTTTTTTTAATGAACATCTCATCAACACCTTCCCGGGCCATTTTCATTAAATGTATCTAGGCAGAAGGCTCCTCTTCATTTCTTGGCCACTGCACAGAAAACCGAGCGATCATGGCGGTCATTAACTGTTGCTAATCCCTACAAAAACATGAAATCTTGTAAGGAGAGTCATGAACGAGGGTGGCGGGTAATGAGGAGGAAGGAAAAGGCCATGGAGACGAGCTGGAGGAGAAAATTGTGGAAGAAATGGTGAAAATCACTCTGGTAGGTGGTTGGCGGAGCACAAAGTCAATAAATGTGAAAAATGAATGAAAAACACCTAAATAAACCATTTTTATGTAATGGACTAGGAATATGTACGGAGGGTAGTTGTGGCAATGACGTGGCGAGACGGGGTGACAGTGGAAAAGTTAGCGGATAGTGGGCCAGCGGGCGCAAAGGACGGGGTTTAAATAGTGCACAGCTTCCATGAATGATAGCCCTTGAATGGGCTCCTTCGGATCTGATGGTTCAAAACAGTTTCGCTGGGAGTCTCGTACCGAAGGTTAATGCGCAAAATGAGGGCAGTTTTGGAATGGTGAGGAGGACAAGTGGCATGCGTTGAGTGGAATCGCTGGGTCTTGGACGAATACCGCCCACCATGCATAAGCGGTGCGGAATAAACCAATGGTTTTCTGGTAGGCACGCTGGCGGGGACCACAAGGAAAAGGCAAGCTCCACGCCGTTGATCTGTCGGGCATTTGGATGGTTCAGATGCGATCGCTGGCAATGAATGAGCTCAATGGTATTTTCTGCGGGGGTGGCGATCGCCGCTCGTTGGGTTTAAATCGACGGTCGAAGATTGCCCAATAATCATATAGGCTAAGTGCCTTCGGGGCTGGCACTTTGGTCATGGCACAGGGTCTCGTGGGGGAGAAGGAGAAGGGGCCACGGGCGAAGGGGCTAAGGCCCAATATGTGAAATGTATGGATTTTTATTCATTTTTAATGCACTTTGGGGCCAGCCAAGGGTAACGATAGGGCAATGAAGGGCAGGAAAGGCCAAAATAGGGGCAGGGATAGGATTTCAAGGGGATTTCGAGGGATCTAGTCATAAGGAAGGGGAATATTGAAGGGGAGAAAGGGAGAATTGTGGTATTCTACAGGGATATGAGGGGTAAAATAGGCCCTTTGAAGAATGGATCATCAGAGAGGCTTTATATTGAGGCACAACACAAAGAGACTCCAAAGAGGGTGAATTTTCAGGGGAAAGGCATTCCTTGGAGGCTCCAGAACAATCTAGCCCCCAGCCTGCTTGTCAAGAATTTCATAGGGGGGCTAACAGTGGCTCCACATGGGGATGGCTGCTCCTTGGGGGAGTCAAGAAACCAGATATGATCTTTGGAATAGGCCAGTTGCCTGTTGTCATAAGCCATCTTTCTTCTTTTGATTTCAGCTGCCACAATATGTTAGATACACAAATCAGCAGAGACATTTTCCCCAACCAGTCTACCTACCCAAAATACAGTCCTAACATTTTCTCTTATTTTAGGGTGCATTTGAGCTAGCAGACCCTTTACATTATTTTATTTTGAAAACCAAAAACAAACCTATTATAAATCTACCCTTATTTCCCCATGAGGCCAGATTAGACTGTTGGCCTCATCTATTTCTCTACCTAATCTACTACCTGTTGGGATTAAACTGTCCAACATATTTCTTCTCCTACATTCTAAAACAGGAAATTGAAAAACAGCCAAGCCAGGTTTAGGCTATCTGACTTGTTGTGGATGTAAAGTGCTGAAAATTGAAACAAAACTTTGAAGGCTTGACGTCCGCAACTTTGAAACATCCTTCCTTTTCTGTGACTCAGGTTTCAAGCATATTGGAGTCACCTCTTTTCTTTGATTTCAGCTCTGACTTTGGGTATATTAGAGATGATTCTTCTTTTCACTGCTAATCCCAATTTTGAGCATATTAGGACCAGCTACCCTGCTTCCTTTAGCTCAAATTTCTATCATGTTTGAGCCATTCTTTTTGCATCTTTCAGAGGTCCATGTTTTGAGCATGTCTCGACCTGTCCTTTTTCCTATTTTGGAACATTTTTTATTTTCTTGAAAGTAAAACTACAATGGTATGTACAATGGAAATGGAACTGGAAATGAAAAATTAGCAGAAATAGTGTTTGAGCATCCTGCCATTGACAGGACCCCCAAACAGCTCTGTACCATCAATTTCTTGTAAGAAAAATGCATTAGGACCCACAGTGGCCTGGATGACGAATGGACCTTGCCACAAGCTGTCAAATTTTCCATGTTTTCCCTTGTCCTCTCTTCTTGAATCCCATCTCAGAACTTTATCTCCAACCTTCAAATATGAAACTTTAGCTCTTTTGTCAAACTGTCTTTTGATGCTTTCTTGAACTCTGACAGCTCTGCTATAAACTTGCTCCATTGTTTGTTGCAGATGAATAGTTTCATTGATTCTTCTGATCATGCTGTCTTCCTCTGATTGGATCTCCTGAACAATTTTGATCACTGGAACCCCAAGACTAGTAGGAAAAACTGCTTCAGTCCCATAAACCAGCTAGAAGGGTGACATGCCAATAGATTTCTTTGTAGTGAGCCTGTCTGCCCACAAGGCATGTATCAAATTTTTATGCCACGACCTTTTGTTCTCTTCCAGCAGCTTCCTAATGATTGTAACCAGGCTTTTATTTGATGGTTCAGCTAGGCCATTACCCTGGGGGTAGTAGGCAGTTGAATGTCCAAGTGCTATTCTGTACTTGTGACAGAAATCAACCATTGTTTTGGATCTGAAAGCAGCAAAATTGTCAGTGATTATTTTCCTCGGACAGCCAAAACAAGATAAGAAGAAGTCCTCTAGGAACCTAATGATGACAGAGTCAGTGGCATTCCTAGTGGGTATAGCTTACATCCATTTAGTGAAGTAATTTGTAGCAGTTAGGATCCATTTATGTTGTCCAGAGGAGGCAGGGTGAATTTCCCCAATAAAGTCTAGGCCCCATTGCAAGAAGGGACCTACAACGCTGATGGGTTGTAGGGGAAGAGGGAGAAGTTTTCTTTTGCCCTCAAAAATCTGACATTTATGGCAGGTAAGAATCATTTTATGGACATCACTAAAGAGTGTAGGCCAATAGTAACCAACCCTGAGTATTTTATTTGCAGTGGTTTTCCAACTCACGTAGCCTCCACACTCCCCAGCATGGAATTCTTGTTTGATTCTTTTAGCTTCAGTTTCAGACAAACATTTAAGTAAAAGGTCATTTGGATTTTTCCAATAAAGACTCTCATTCATAATGCAGTAGTTTCTAGCTTTTCATTTTACGAATCTGGCTTTTGTTTTGGACAGTTCTGGAGGGGCACTGAGGTTTGTGAGCACGTAAAGGATATCAGTATACCAAGGAGAGTTCTGAAACTTCTCCTCAATAGTTGAATGGGGAAATCCTCCCTGCTCATCTAAGGAATTTATCATGTTAATGTCAAGGGCCCGCAAGTTTGATTCAGCCGTTAATTGAGCTAGGCCTTGAACTTTGATCAGCTTGGTTTGTTTTATTTCAAGGTCGTATTCTAATATTGTAGCGATCCATTTGCCTCTTTTCCCATCAGGGTCTTGGGACAAGATGTCTTTAACCACTATATTTGGCACATAGGCAATGGTGTGAGAATGCAGACTGTACACCCTAAAGTCTTTTAAGGCCTTTACCAGGGCATAGGCCTATTTCTCCATAATGTTGTACTTTAAGGGTGCATCTCTCAAGGCTTTGCTGAAAAAGGCGATGGGTTGTTCATGCCCTTCCGAATTTTTCTGCAACAAGACGACAGCTATGGTATGCTCAGAGGTAAAGGAAAAGATTAGAAAATATTTTGAGAAGTCTGGGCTAATAAGTACAGGGGCTTGAGTGAGTGCAAGTTTTACTGACTCAAAATATTTCTTGGCTTCAACAGTCCACTTAATTCCTGCACCTTTCTTTAGCATTTCAATCATTTTTGTAAGGTGCTCAGCAAGGTTGGGAATGAACCTCCTAAGGAATTTGATCTTCCCAATGAAGGACTGTAACTCCCTGATGTTTCTTGGGTGTGTGATTTGGAGTATTCCCTCAACTCTCTGTGGGTCTATCCTGATCCCTTTCTCAGATATGACGTGACCAAGAAGTTTACCTTCTTGCATCCCAAAAATAGTTTTCTTAGGGTTGAGGGACAGAACATACCTTCTACATTTTTCAAAGACTTTCCTCAGATGTTTCAAGTGTTCCTCTTCAGTTTTAGAAAATACAGTCAAGTCATCCAAGTAGATAACTATGAAGAGTCCTATCTCTTCTGAGAAAGCTATGTCCATCACTCTCTGGAAGGTAGCTCTAGCGTTCATCAGTCCAAAAGGCATCTTCACATACATGAATGTACCCCATGGAGTGGTAAAAGCTGTTTTGAGTTGATCTTCTAGGAGTACCAAAACTTGATTATATCCCGAAAAACCATCAAGCAGGGAGATTCTTTTAGAGCCTACTACCTTCTGTAGGATATGCTCCATTCTGGGAAAAGGGTAGTTGTATTTCAGGGAGGCTCTGCTGAGGTTTTTAAAGTCTATGCATAGTCTGATCTCCCCTGTTTTCTTTCTCATAGCCACTAAGTTTGACACCCAGTCAGAAAACCTTACAGGGACTATAATGTCTGCATCATACATCTTTTTAATTTCCTTCTCTACTGCAGGCAATTGTTTTGGATTGATCCTATGGATTTTTTGTCTGAAAGGCTTCTGATTTTCTTTTAGTGGTATCTTGTGTTGTATGATGTTGGTGTCATAGGCTTTTAAGTCCTCGTAGCTCCATGCAAACAAATCAATGAACTCCTTAAATAGGTCTGTGTATTTCTCTTTCATGTCTGCAGGTATACTTAGCCAGTTTTATCATTTTGGGCCTGTCTTTAGTGCCTATGTTGCATTCTTCCACATCTGCATCTACATGCTTTATTGTGGGTTTTTTTTCTACGTCATCAAAGTCAAAAATGTCCTCTAAGGGTTGCAGTACCTCTACCTCTTCGGTATTTGTGTTCTTACAATTTTCGGCTGGATTTCTAGTTTGCTCGGAAAAAGAATTTATTTCTATGTTACAGGGTGTTTATTGTTCATCTGGGGATCCTCACTTGGGCAGCTGTCATCAGAAATTGAGTCTAAATCAGAAAATTCAAACTCATTCCTACCCACCAGGAAATCTTCGATCTGCTTGTCTCCTTCAAAGACCTGCTAATATTTTTCGTTGTCTGGCACTGCAGGCCTGAATTTGGTCTGAATGATAATTTGTTGGTCAAATGGGGCCTTAGGATATGAGCTAGCTAGGCAAGCTAATCCATTTTATATTTCATTTTGACCCCTAGGAATGAACGCTAATTCATATTCAAGAAATATCTTCAGCAAATCTAGACTGTCATTCCTGTATGCCCTAAGCCTGGGGTGTTTTGTTGAATACTCACCATTCACCAGTTTGATAACTAACTCAGAGTCTCCTCTTGCAGCTATCCTATGGGCTTCTAATTTCTTCAATGGATTTAGGCCAAGGATGAGAGCCTCATATTCTGCAATGCTATTTGTGCATTTGAAGTGAAGATTCACAGCATGGCTCTCTGCCTGATCGTTTTCTATGTTTTGTAGCCACACCCCTGGTCCAGCATAGTTTCTGGTACAGGACCCATCGAAATTCATTTCCCGTAGGGGTTCACCATTATGTTGCGCTAGAGGGTCTGTACTAGGTTGTGGGATATCTTGTTCTTCACGTGATATGTTAGTTTGAGGGATGTGACTAATGGGCTGACTACATTGCGTTCTTGGCTCATTCTGGGTTGGGCCCCCACCGCATATTCTACAGGTTTCACTACTGTTCTCTTCTTCAATTTCTTCTAGGGTATCCATTATGTTCAGGTCTGTGCTATCGGCCTCTACGTTTGTACCCATGTTTCTAGATTCTAACTCCCCCAAGGATTGGTCGTTATAAAGGATAAAAGAATCCAGGTCTGTGTGCACAGAGTACAGTGGTGAATTCTCAGGCTTCTCAGGGCTACTGACTAGGAATTTCATCTGTGATTCCCTATACAGTCTTCTAAGTTGGCCAAATATAGGTATAGTGGCACATGAGCCATCCATCTGCATTGTTCCTTGCAGTTTGGCTCCCCATGATTGAGACAGTAACATGCCATACTTAGGTGGCACATCTGCCACCACTACATCCATGACCATACATTTGGCAGGAATCTGGGTCAAACTCACACATAAGTTTTTGATTAGGCCCAGGAATTTTACTCTACTTGAGTCAAATGAGTATAAGTCTTTGTAGGGTCTGGTAATTTCTAGGCCTAGCCTTTCCATCACTACCTTAAGCATTAGATTGTGGGATGCACTAGATTCATGCATGGCATTATGAAGGATCTTGTCATGAATGTTGAGACCGAAATAGAAAGGTGGAACTACCCCTTCCTGAAACTTTCCCTCAATTTTTGGACCAAAGAGTAGGGTTGGTTGATCATCATTCAGGTTCACAGAATCATTTCTTTCTCCCAGATTCAATTCTTTCAAAATTTGGCCTTTATATACATCCTGAGTTCCCAGCTCAGATAATGGTACAGAGATTTTGATTTTTGCAAGTTCACTCTCCAAATTGAAAGTGGATTGGACCTTTGTAATACTCAATTTTGTTTTATTTGCTACTGCATTAGTAGTTGAATCAATTTGTCATTTCTCACTATGTACAGGGTTAGGAATCATTTTTTCAAGAGCACTGGCTACAGTGCTAGTGCTGCTAGCCGGTAGGCTTGGTTTTTCGATGTCTTGGCTATCTTTTTCTTTGTGTTTACCAGAACTTTCAGCTATTGTTTTGTTATCTGCATCAGATGCTTTAAAGGATTTATCAGGTCTTTTCTTGATGGTTACCTTAGGAGTCTTTGTTTTCGGGTTTTCTTGGTTCTTTTTGTTCCTAAGTTCATATTTTTCTCTGACTTGCATCATGGCATTTCAAATCCTAATCTGTAATCCTCAGTTTCTAACCATTCCTCATCCCAATATGAAGGTGAGGGCTGATCTTCTTCTGAATCATAATTAAGGACTGAGTCCTCTGCTTCAAACATGTTTATTGCATTCCCTTCAGACTCTTCAATGATTCCCTCATCTTCATCTAATTTTTTTTCTTGAAATAGGGCAATAATTTGTTGATTTGACTCTCTTTGTCTGTTGGGAGTACCATTGTTTCTTCTAATGTTTTGGTTCTGGTTTTGGTTTCTGTTTTGGAAAACCATCCTTTTTATCATTTGTTGTAGTTCTTCCACATTTTTAGACAGTCTGTCGTATTTGGGATCGGATGTGGAAGCTACGCTGTCATCCCTATATGTTACCCTTTTTTCAGCTTTTACTCTTGCCCTTTTTTCCATCGAGTTTGCTTCTATGGTTATGGCTCCTTTTTGCATGTCTTCCAGGGTGTTTTACTCTTTATCTCTAATCTCATAGGCCATTTCAGCATCGAATCCGTCAGGATACTTAGCCAGGGCCATACCTTGAGGAGGTTTCATGTGCGGAGGGAGAGCATTGTAAATGCTGTTGAATCTAGTGGTGTAGTCGTGAACACTCTCTCCTACGTTCCTCTTAAGGGACATGTATTCTGCTAGGATCTGGCGAGGGTTTGCTCTAACCTCCCATTTTTTTATGAAGGTCTGGTATAATGCAGGGAGATCTTGAATGCTGCCAGGAGGTAAACTCTTAAACCATTTCTTCACCTCACCCCCTAGGCTTTCAGCAAAGATTCTCATTTTGATTGTTTCATCATTAATTTCGATATAATCAAAAGAATCCTCCATATTATCTATGTTTTGTTGAGCTATAATGGATTATTTGGCAGTGAAGTGTGGGATTTTTGACTAATAATCATTGGGCAAGGGTAACAGGGGTTGAGGTAAGAGCAAAGGCACATACCAAGCTGCCATGATAATGTTCTGATGAGGTATAGGGTTGGCTTGAGCAACTGGTATTTGGATGACAGGGATGTTAGGACTAGCAAGAGCCTGCTGAGCGAATCTAGGGTGGGAGAACCCCAAATTTTGAAGGAAGTGGATATCGGGTGGTGTAGATGGAGGGGTTCCACTGTCCCTAGTGTTTTTACCACTATGAGATGGTGTATTGTGAGGCTCGAGGTCTTGCTGGTCTAGGTTATTGAATGACCTGGTTCTTGATAAAATGTTAGGTAGGTCTAGGTCAGGGAGAAAAGGGGCTAGAGCTATTAGGTTTTCTGGTGCAGAATTAGCTCTAAGAATGTGGCTGGAAATAGTTGGTTTTTTAGGTGTAGGAGATCCTTTGAGGATACTCTCTGGATTTTCAACTATTTTTGGTGGGTCAAGGTTGGGATAAGCTCTTGTATGGATGGTTCTGAAAGCCAGAATGTTGTTTCTAAGCGAAGAAGCTTAACCCTACTTTTTTCTTCTACTGTGGTTGATGTTGTCTCAGGGGCTGGTCTCCCAGTGGAGGTTGATTGTGAGACCAAGATAATTAGCAGGCCTACTGATCACCAGTGGAGTCTTTCGTTTTGGGTCAAATGGAGTTGCCAGGTGGAGGGTTTAGGATGTTTCTAGGGGGTTCACTGTCCACCACAGTGTTCAGGCACTGTCACCTTTCAGGAATCTCCTCATGATAGTAAACTCCAACCAGAGATTGACTGGGAGGGAATTTACCATATATGTCACCTCCTAAATAGGATGAGATCTGGAGGCTACCTGGCCCTTTCTAGGCTCTATCTAAGAGTATGGTGGTTATTCAATAATGGAGGTCAATTAAAGAAAGGAGTGACTAACTGTCAACCTAACCAGAGCTCTAAGTTTCTGAGCCTCTAAGACTGTTTAAAGTGAAATGCACTCAGTTCCCCAGCGGAGTCACCATTATGTTGGGGTTCCCATGTTTTGGCCAAGTTGACAAGACCAAAATATGAGACAACATAGAATCACTTTCGGACCTTAGGATCTAGCCCTCCTAGGTCCAAAGAGGGATCTCTCTATATGAGTCAAAGTGTATGTCTTTGAAGCTCTAAGTTGTGATTTTAGGCTAGTTATAGGTTCAGGGTTGTTTGTTTGATTGTTTGTGTTTGGTTGGAGGGAGTCAGGAAAAGAAGGTCCAATATAAGACAAGGATGAGCAAAGAGGCAACTATACAAAGATAGATGACTCAGGGAACATCAAAGCCATTGGGTAATGGAGTCAAGGAAGGATTTACTTGTGTTTAATGTGCAAGATTTTAGTTGGGCTAGTCATCTAGGGCATTTGGATCTTAAAGATGGTTGAAGGAATGGAACATTAAGGACTGAAAGTGAAAGGAGGAAAACCATTCAACTCTATCTATAGATCAGGTCAGAGGTCATTTAACTCTAGACCTTCTTGGACAAAGTTGAAGGCAATACAAGGGATATTGGAAAGGTTTAATTGAGATGGAAAGGTCCTAGAGAGGCAGAGACCATTGTTCTAGACCTCCAGGGTTCTCAACACATTCAACTAAATCCTAACAAGAACATCTAAATACAGATTTAATTAATTCATACATCAGAGAGCAGGAAATGACATCCACTACACTGGTTAAATCAATTGAAAACAATATTCAGATACACATATAAGAAGAAAACATCGAAGGCTGGGAGAGAAGAAACATAAGGTACCTATCAAGGGTAATTCTTATGCCAAACTTCTGATGCGAGCCTGAAGAAACATAATGAAATGAAAGCAAGTCAATCACAAATACATAGAAAGGAAAACATCACCAGCTGCTTTAGATCAGGATCCAAAGAAACATGCTTGTCGTATTAAAAACAACACCAATCAGGTACATCATAGCCCATAGCTTGAACATTTAGTCTGAATACATCTAATCTCAACCTATCTTACAATATTACACAGGGAACTTGTCTGAAGAGTAAAATACTCGCGTTTCACTGACATCTCAACAACAACCATTACAATGATTCCCTTCTGTGCTTTATAGTAGTAGAGACACAGAAGATCGACTGAGGAGGTAGGTGGATAATAAATGTATCATTGAACACAGAAATGAATGCAGGGCCGAAACCCATTCTATTTGACTGCTGTATATTTAATCTCTGTCACCTTCCTTGTGAAAAATTGATCTTCTTCAGATATGATATTGAAATTTTTTGGCTGAAGTACTCCAGGTGTTTTGAACAAAAATAAAATAATCTGAAGAGAAGTCTGTCTCATAAATGTTTGATTTGTTTTGAACTGCAGTTAGGGTGGAAATCTGTTCAGGGGCATGGTGTATAATAAAAGCAGTATGGGCACCCCGTACTTCATAAAGAAAAACATTCTGCTGGTGAATAAACCCTGATGGTACCTTTTTCCTACGCTCAGGATCCTTCGATCGATCCTCAGGGTCTTCAACCGGTGCTTTGCCCTTCTAAACTACATATTTAAGGTTCAAGATCTTCATTAGCGAGCCTTAATCTTTCTTGCATTATACTGAAACACTCTACCACTCCATCACTGCCTCTGACAGGTTAGCTCAAACCTTTAATAGTGCTGGAGGGTTTTCCATAGAGTTAGAACTCTGTTCTTTTAATGAACATCTCATCAACACCTTCCCGGGCCATTTTCATTAAATGTATCTAGGCAGAAGGCTCCTCTTCATTTCTTGGCCGCTGCACAGAAAACCGGGCGATCATGGCGGCCATTAACTGTTGCTAATCCCTGAAAAAACACGAAAGCTTGTAAGGATAGTCATGAATGAGGGTGGCGGGTAATGAGGACGGAGGAAAAGGCCACGCAGACGTGCTGGAGGAGAAAATTGTGGAAGAAATAGTGAAAATCACTCTGGTAGGTGGTTGGCGGAGCACAGAGTGAATAAACGTGAAAAATGAATGAAAAACACCTAAATAAACCATTTTTATGTAATGGACTAGGAATATGTACGGAGGGTACTTGTGGCAATGACGTGGCGAGATGGGGTGACGGTGGAAAAGTCAGTGGAAAGTGGGCCAGCGGGTGTGAAGGACGGGGTTTAAACAGTGCGCAGCTTCCATGAATTATAGCCCTTGGATTGGCTCCCTCATATCTGACGATTAAAAATGATTTTGCTGGGCATCCCGTACCGAAGGTTAATGCGCGAAATGAGCGTGGTTTTGGAACGGTGAGGAGGACAGGTGGCATGCGTTGAGTGGAATCGTTGGGTCTTGGACAAATACCTCCCACCGCGCATAAGCGGTGTGGAATAAACCAGCGGTTTTTGGGTAGGCACGCTGACAGGGACCAAAAGGAAAAGGCAAGCTCCGCGTCGTTGATCTGTCGGGCATTTGGACGTAATGAATGATTTCAATGGTATTTGCTACGGGGGTGGTGATCGCCGCTCGTTGGGTTTAAATTGATGGTCGAAGATTGCCCGATAATCATATAGGATAAGTGCCTTCAGGGCTGGCACTTTGGTCACGGCGTAGGGTCTCGTGGGGGAGAAGGAGCGAGGGCCACGGGTGAAGGGGGCTAAGGCCCAATATGTGAAATGTATAGATTTTTATTCATTTTTAATGCACTTTAGGGCCAGCCAGGGGTAACGATAGGGAAATGAAGGGCAGGAAAGGCCAAAATAGGGGAAGGGATAGGATTTCAAGGGGATTTCGAGGGATCTAGTCATAAGGAAGGGGAATCTTGAGGGGGAGAAAGGGAGAATTGTGGTATTCTGCAGGGATATGAGGGGTAAAATAAGCCCTTTGAAGAATGGATCATCAGAGAGGCTTTATATTGAGGCACAACACAAAGAGACTCCAAGGAGGGTGAATTTTCAGGGGAAAGGCATTCCTTGGAGGCTCCAGAACAATCTATCCCCCAGCTTGCTTGTCAAGAATTTCATAGGGGGCCTAGCATGAACCATAACTACAATAAGTAAAATGTAGACCGTACATTTTGTTAAATTAACATAATTGTGATATTGTAAATTTTATAAATATAAATAATTGTAATAAATCTATAATAATATGAATTTTTGTAACAAAATAAAGTTTATAACATAATGCAAAAAAATTCATGTTTAGAATTTCATTATTTTATTATGATCATACATACCAAAAATAATAGTATACTTTAATACATTTTTTAAAATTTTAAAGATATCACTCACACACACACACACACACACACACATAGGGTGCACTTATTTATGTAATGATATAGTGAAAAAACATTTAAGACAATCAAGTAGTTGTATTATTTTAGGAATTGGCATACAAAAAACAACTTGATTTAGTGCATTTCTTTCAAGATCAACATAATTGCAAATTATCAAGTGGAATGATTTTAACATTAACACAATGCAAACCAATTAATTCAAAATACATATTATAATGTTTGGAAAAAAATAGTCTTAGTTATAAGGTTGACTCCTCTTCTTTATAAAAACCCATCTTAAAGAGTATAAATGATGAAATAACACATGTACCATATCACTCTCTGTTCTCATGATCACCCTCCTTGTCTTCTAGCTGATTTGGCATGGTAACACTATTTTTCTCAAAAATATGTTTTGATCTAGGTTCATGTCTCAATATGAATCACCAATTCCTATCCAACACATCTGGGTAAAAAAAAAACCTGGTTGAAGTGTTTGGGGAAAAAATAAGGCTCCTTAGCTTCATCCCACATCTCTCTAGAGTTGATACATATTAGCCTGCTATCGTTATATTCCTTTACATTATTCCGATCAAAGGTGTCCCACCACTTGCACATAAAGGTGTCCTTTAGAGAAAATTGGATTTAAAAGTTTAATTTAATTCGCTACACACATGGAATTTATATTATTGTTCGAAAGTACCAAAAATTCACAATTTGTAGATGATATTTTGTTGATAGGAGGTGCCTCTTTTTTCATTTCTAAAATATTTTAAGAAAATCGAAATGGTTTGTTTCATTTTTTTGGAATGATTCTGTCTTTATCTCCCTCAATTTATATCTCTCCATCTCTTCATACTTCACTCCACCCCCATGTCTCATTCTCTTCCCCCTTGTTTCATATCTCTATCTCTCACTATTCCACATCCATACCTTCCACCACCTTGTTTTTCTCTCCCCTAATACTCTCTCTCTCTCTCTCTCTCTCTCTCTCTCTCTCTCTCTCCTTATGAAATATTAGGAACCACTTCTATGAATAAATGTGAGTAGAGTTAGGTACCAATTCTTATATATATTTTCAGGCCACACTAACTAAATTATAAATGATTATTACTTACATTTTCTCTAGATAAATAAATTATGTACAACCAATATAATTGTTCATTAAATTTTCCATCACAAATATTCAAACAAATCACTAGTGGAATGAAAAAAGGTTGATTATATATAGCATCCATATGACATTATAGTGGGCACGATATCGATATTTGAAAATTTACCTAAAATTAGGATAAAAGATTGATATTGTAAGAGATTGGGTAAACAAGAGGATCTATGATGAACCTTGATAAGATTCTTTCTGATCTAAGACTAGAAGAGTGTAAAAACATGATGGAAAAATTGCATAAGGGTGAATTAGGTGAATGAAAATATACTATCGATCCAACATCAGTTTCTTTTTTTTACTTTTCATTAATAATATACATAAAAATATTAAATAAAATGTTTGAAACAATCTATTAATTCATATATGTTTAACCTTCTACAGGGACCAATAGGGAAGCAAAGGAATTTTATTCCAAGAAAAGAAAAAAAATAGAACATGCAAATGAAAATGAATTGATCCTTAGATCATCTTGACTGGTGTTGGAGGTTAAAGAAAGGGGGAAATTTTGTTACAAAACTTTGAGGGATCTAGTGGAATGAATGTATAGATGTTATTTCTACGTACAATAAAAAATAAATCGAATAATTCCAAGAACCAAATTTTATTTCAAATATGGGAAGAGTTTCCAGAGAATTGGTCAATGAGACATGTTAGACATTTAATAGAGAAAATGTACATCAACAAAAAAGATGGATTGAAAAAAGTAATATTCCTTTAAATCTTTTTCGAGAATTATATGTATATATTACTACAAAGAAATTATTTATAAATATCACTTTTGTTATATTTATTTTTCATATATCATTATAAAAAATAAATAGTTTATTGGTATGTTACTTTTTCACAAATATTATGAAGATATCAAACGATGAACGAGGTGATATCAAAAATATGCAAGTACGAATATCCAAAAAGGTGCAGAAGGAGGTGGTCAAAGAAATGGACATAATTGCATCGCACAAGGAGCCATTTCAACAACAACGTGTTTCAAATGTAATATGTAATCATTGATTTTTTTGACTAGGTAAAAAAATAGATAATTTAGCGTTAAATATTAATTTTCAAGTGTTTTTCTTGCAGAAAATAAAAAAAATGGAACCAATTCAACATATAAAATAGGACGACAAGGAAGAAAAGGGTTGATATCTAAGTTTGTGAGTAATTTTTACTTCCTTATAGCAACTTAAATAGATTTCATTTCTGCTATTTTAAGTTAATTTACAAGAAGGATCGTTGAATACCTTGAAACATGTGCTACATACAAAGAAAAACAATCAGAAGAATTGATTGAAATTGCATTAAATATGAACTATCAGTATATGTTGGCATATCAAAAATTAAATGTGGAATTTTTAAGTATCTATCTTGTTTTACTTAGCTCCGTCTATAATTAATATAACAAAAAAATATTTTATATTAAATCTATGATTTGTTATGGGGTATAAATCTTACAAGAAACAAAGTATGGAATTGTGCCAACAAATGAATTATTGAAAGAAGGCATGAAACTTGGTTTTGAAAGAATGTTTATAGTTCATGAGTCAATTCTTGCTATGGTACATTTATTTTTTATTTAAATTGATGTATATTATTGAATATTTCAATTTTCATTATTCCCACCAATGTAGATACACTCTTTACACTTTATTTCTATGTTTTTAGATAAAAGTTGACAAAGACGAAAAAAATCAACACAATAAAAAAATACTCCTGCAAATAACTTAAGTCATGGAAGTAGCTGAAGCAGTCGCAATAGTTCCAACAAAGAATGATGATCAATATGTTTGGATATCGAAGCAAGGCGTTGAATTATTTGAAATATTTGCCTGTTAAATAATACATCTTGCTTAATGTAATGGACATAACATCCCAATTGAAAGACAAAGGGATACCAATAACTGTCCCATTTTGTATGACAAAGAGTTTCTTATTCATATATATATAATTAAATACGTTTTAATATATTTTATCACATTCTCCATTATCAATGTGAAATGTTAGACCATTGATTAAATATATGGATCATTAAATATTTTAATGAAGAGATGCAAAATTTGATGATATGATATAACCAATTCATCTAAACATCACGTTCAAATGCACTAATAAAAATTTAATTGATATGAATATTGTTAGAAGATATGTGATGCAGGAGCATTAGGCTCAAGAATTGCTTTGTATCTAAGTAGACATAGAGGGGTCTCATGTTTTTAAGTTCTCTTGTAATTTTTAGTATTTTGAATAAAGTAAGTGAGGAATTGAAAGTGTTCTCTAACTGTAGAGAACATGACAGAAAATGATTAGTTAGGAATGTGAAGAGATAGGTAGTTTCAGTTATTTTAGAGAATTAGGCTAAATTTAGGATTTTCGAGAATTTCAAGAGTTTGTCGAGCTGTAAAGGAACCTGAATCGATTTAGGTGATCACTTTGCATAAATGTAAGCATGAAAGATAGTATAGAAGGGCAGAACTGTTTAGAAGTAGAGAACTAGAGAGCTGTGCAGAGTAGAAGGCCGTAGAATAGAAGATCTGGCCAATACAAGGAGGTTTTGTAAGTAAATTTAGTTGTGCATATAAAAGGAATTTTTTCATAATTATATGGATGTTTTTTATTTAACTCTGTGTAATTAAGCCTTGTGTGTCTTTAAATTGGACTTGCAATTTGAGGGAATTGATCACTGAAAGGATTGATTCCAGCAAAGTAATTAGTTATCGGTTTCAATTTATATATGATAATTTAGACGCATTCTAAACTGAATTGAATCACTTCTTGAATGAGGTCCAATCCCCTTAAACTTCTAAGTTTATGGTATACTGGCAGAATTAGTAAAATCCGAAGTGATTTTTTTCAAGGGACTTCGAGTTTAATTTAATGGTGTGAACTATGTGAGTTGAACACAAAATTGAATGGATTAATTTTAGTGAATGAGATGTTGTTTGACATAGTATTCAGTTAAAAGAGAACCATATACACTGTTGTATATATAAATAGTGAAGGAAGACCCGACTTTGAAGCCACAAAGGAAGGGATCTATTGTGTTCATAAAAAATGAGTTTAATTACTTTACCTAGCATGAGGAAGACAAATAATGGCTCAATAACATGGTAGCAGAGGCCACCGAATCAAAACAACGTTAGAACTATGAAGGGGTAAGCGGAATTGTGAGTTGAAGTTGGAACGGAACCTTGACACGACAACAGAACCGTGAGGAAAACAGTGAAACCAGAGTTCGAAGACTGGTGGGTTTCCCATGATTGAAAAGTGGTGAATGGTAATTAAAAAAAAAGCGCGATATATGTCTTCCTCTGACGCGTGGCTATGGGTGGTTTTCAAAAACCATTTGTTTCACTTTTTTTTAGCATTAATGCTCGGAAGCCAAAAAAACATGATATCCTTGGTGTTCGTCCGATCGTGAGCTGGGGAAGATCTACAGTGATCACATTTGCATGATGTACGAAGTTTAATAAGGTATGTATTATACATTGGTGCGGGCCCCGAAGACGTTTATATATGTATCGCTTGGTTTAGCTCCAAAGGCATGGTTTGTTATAATGTATTAACCTTTAGAGGGGTTGTAATATCTGTTCATATATTATAGTTGATATGCAATGTCACCAAGGGATGCGATGTATGAAGGCTAGCATAGGGAAGTAAGCCTATTGTGGGATTGAATGCATGTGGAGTTAATAGTTGAGTAAGTCCACGTGAGTTTTAACTTATGAGTTTTAACCCATATGTTAATATGTGTATTGACCGAGGTTGATATACTGTAGAACATTATATAAAGGGGTTAATATATTCATATGCGTAGCGTGTGGTTTATTGGATTAAAGCGATAGAGTTAGAATTGATGAGGTGTATATATTATACGAAGAGCCGAACCTTATGTTGATATTTGAATATAACCCAAAGCTTAGAGTTGAAGCTTGTGAGACCCAAATAATGTATGAATTTTTGGTTCATGTTGTGTGCAGTTAATAGGTTTTAATATAATGGCATATTATATGAATTTTGGGTTTTATAACGTTAGAAGAAGAAGCTTCCGCACTATTTTAATTAAATTTCTAGCCCAAGAGATTAAAACATTGAGAGTTTGCCCAGATTGTTGAGACTATTTGGGTTCAAAATTGGAGGTGCATTTTATATGCAAAGAAAGTAGTAAATGTGGGTTAGCTAAGGTAGCCTGGGTATCATGTGGTATCAGAGATGGAATAGCTCTTGAAAATTTAAATTTTGAATTGCATGTGTATTGAATTAGCGAAGGAAATTTGAAGTTCTAAATCTTTTGAAGAGCGATTACGGATTTGAAGGGGGAAGATCAGATCATAAAATCTGATATGCATCAAATTACACAGAATTGTAGTGAACGAGATTTGCAGAATGAGTAGAAGACAAGATCATGTAGAGATCTTACAGGTAAAATAATTTTAAATCTGATTTGAGATTTATGATTGCAGGATGATGGTTGCAGAAAAGTGAAGACAAAATTTTGATAATGATGGTAGTGGAACTGATATTCAGCTAAAGGTTGGATAGGAAGAACAATTGCAGTGTTCTGAAGAGAAGGTGAGTTGATGAGCAGTGTTTAACTCTGGTTTGGAGAATTTTTTGCAGAATTCAGATTGCAGGCAATTAAATAAATCTCAGCAGAAGCATATCACAGCTTTGAGAGCAGTGATAGAAGAGTAGAACTTGGAGAATTCCCAATAGAGGTTGGATGAAAGAAGAATAGATGTGTTCTTGAGGAGTTGCAGAGTGAAGCCTAGAGAGAGCATAAGAGAGTGCTCAAAAGGTTCCAGCAGATAAGGGACCAGTACTTTCCAAAAGCCAGATTCGGAGGAAGGGATTGATGAGGTAAGTTGCAGCAAGAGAGCTTGCTATTGTAGAGGCTTAGTGCAACTTGTGAGTGAAGAAATCATGGAGGGGAAAATGGCTACTGACAGCCATAGCAGAGATTACAGAGGTTCTGAGAGAGGCCACAACAGAAGAGTGAGGGAAGATGCTAAAGCAAATGGCATGAGGAAGAAACTCACTGATGAAGAGTATTGGAAAGAGATAGCTGAGATTAGAGAGAAGTTTAACAAATTGAATATGATGGTGCATATGATGGTAGAGGAAATCTAGGGAGTTGGTTGGGTCATGAAGAAGAAATTGAGATGGCAACCATTACAGTTGAGGTTGAGGCAAAGGGAGATTTCCTTACTGAAAGAATAACTCAGAGAAGCTGAGTTGAGAAAAGAAGTTCCTGCTTGTGAAGCATAACAGAGTACAGATGAAGAGTGGAGATCTGCAAGAGACCTTGTGAGACATGGTGAAGGCTTAAGGCAGCAAGAAGCTTGTCTTACTGAAGAGGAAATCATTGATGATTTCCTGAGTTATTCGACAAATTTATATCAGTTGGATGATGTAAATACTTGTGTTTTTTAGTCTGAAAATTGTGAGATGATGGAAGGTTTTCCAAAGGAAGAGGAACTCAGAGTTCTTGAGTCAAATATGGAATTTGAAGGTTCCACATGCAGATCTATTCAAAGGGAAGTGATTGAGAAAGAAACTAAGACTGAAACGTCTTGTGGGTTTAGAACTAAAGAGTTGTGTATGTTGGCAGGTACATCATCAAGAGATGAACAAACCTTAAAGTTTGTTGGAAAGGACGATGACCAATCTTGTGAAGTTTTCACAAGTCTGAAGAAGTATTCCTCAGAAGATGAATACTCTGGAGAAAAATGCAATGTTGGAGAATGTCTCTTCACTGAAGGAGGCAGTGATGCATGTATGATTGAAGTTGTTGTAGCACAAGAAGAAATTCATGTGGATGAATAAGAAGAGGATCCGTTTGAAGAGCTGATATGTGAAGCATCAGTTGAGGCTGTTGGAGCTCCTGGTCTGCAAACTGAAATTTTTTGCGTGAATGCAGAGATAGTAAATGATGATGAAATTCTTTAGCAATGCCAGAGAGAAATTGCATTGTTGGAATACTTGTTGGAGAATTCAGAGTATGAAAGAGAGATTGCAGAAGGTAGAGTTCATCACAGGGAACATGAAAACATCATGGGAGTAGATGGTGTGAAGAGAAGACTAGTTAACAGTCTTCAGAATTCTTCAGAGAATTCTTTGGAAAATTTGGATCAACATACTGATGTGCTGATAGAGAAGGGAGGAATTTCAGGACAACATACTGAAATGCTGGCAGAGAAAAGAAAGACACTGAAGCCTTATGAGTTTGGGTTTGACAATTTCTTTATGAATGTAGATTCTGCTTATGATGAAGATAAATTGACACCGTTGGGAAGACAATTAAAGAAGAAGGAAAAATATTCTGTGGAAGTGTTTGATCCATGGAATGAAGAAATTAAGTTGCTAGAGCTTATGCTGGAAAACTAGGATTCAATGCAGAGAGGAGAGCCTTAGTTTCAGAATTGGGGATTGCAGAATGTGGAGATACAAGAGAATGATGACAAGGAAGATTTTATGAGTCTTCGAAAGGACTTGGAACTAGAGAGAGAGGAATTAGTGAGTGGATCATCAATTGAGACCATTGGGTCTTATAATTTTGAAACTAACAAATTGGCTCTGTTTACAGGTGATGCAGAAGACAATTCATCCTTTGGAATTGTCTTGAGAGAAGAAAATTTGTTCCGGAAGAAAGAAGATGAGATAGTCATGTCTCATATGCAGAAACTTGTCACTGATGACATGGAGGAGCTCATTTGTTTGAACAACCAAAAGAAGGCTGGAGAGTAGACTGTGGGGCAGATTTTTAAAATTGCTATAGTAAAGAAGAATCAAAATTCTATTCTGATAGGAGATGAAGATGCAGAGGTTAAAGAACTTGGTTGGATTTCCAAAATCCATGAAAAGGATGGAAGGAAATTGCTGAAGATTTCCCAAGAAGAATAAAAAGATGTTGAAACTGAATTGCAGCATGCTGAGGGTGTGAAACAAGTGCAGAAGAGATGGCTGAAATGTTTGCTGGAAACATTTAGAGTAAAGAAGGAGGTTGCAAAAACTAAAGTTAATTTTCCTAAAGTTGTGGAATAACTAGGAGTAGATACTAGTTTGTTATGATTAATTATGTTTACTATTATACTGGATGAGTATGTTACTATAGGTGGAAAATTAATTGATGATTTTTTTTCTAGAACTAAATTTGCAGATGATGAGCAAGAGAAGGTTGCAGAGGGAGATATCTTAAGAGATATTCAGGATGCTTGGGAGGAGGCAACATTGGCATCAGCAACACTCGTGGTGGCATCTGAAGCAACATGGGGGATGACATATACAGGAATAAAAATAATTACAGCAACAATATTGGCAGCAATAGAAAGTGAAAGTAGTAGTAGTGGGAAAAGGAAATTCCAGACAAGAGATGAACTAGACATGGAGAGTGAATGCATCAGAAGACTGATGATGAAGGTGTCCAAGAAGAAGCAGACAGTAGAATGAAAGCAGGAGAAATTTAGCAAAGGAAAGACAATAAAATATTGTGAAAGTATAGCTAGAGGTAATTTGCAGAACAAGATATGGAGACCTAGAGAAGAGCAGTTGAAGTATGATGCAGTTGTTGGAAAGAAGGAAAATAAATTATGGGATCCAGGAGGCCGAAATTAAAGACACATGATCAGGAGATCATGAACAAATTGAACGTTGGGACTCTGATGCAAGAGCATTAGGCTCAAGAATTACTTTGTATCTAAGTAGACATAGAGGGGTCTAATGTTTTTAAGTTCTCTTTTAATTTTTAGTATTTCTAATAAAGTAAGTGAGGAATTGAAAATTTTCTCTAACTGCAGAGAACATTAGAGAAAATGATTAGTTAGGAATGTGAAGAGATAGGCAATTTCAATTATTTTAGAGAATTAGGCTAAATTTAGGATTTTCGAGAATTTCAAGAGTCTGTCGAGCTGTAAAGGAACCTGAATCGATTTAGGTCATCACTTTGCATAAATGTAAGCATGAAAGATAGTATAGAAGGGCAGAACTATTCAGAAGTAGAGAACTAGAGAGCTGTGCAGAGTAGAAGGCCGTAGAATAGAAGATTTGGGCAATACAAGAATGTTTTGTAAGTAAATTCAGTTGTGCATATAAAATGAATTGTTTCAGCATTATATAGATGTTTTTTATTTAACTTTGTGTAATGGAGCCTTGTGTGTATTTCAATTGGACTTGCAATTTGAGGGAATCGATCTCTAAATGGATCGATTGTAGAAAAGTAATTAATTATCGGTTTCAATTTATATATGATAAGTTAGATGCATTTTGAATTGAATTGAATCACTGCTTGAATGAGGTCCAAGCCCCTTAAACTTCTGAGTTTACGGTATACTAGCGAAATTGGTAAAATCCGAAGTGAGTTGTTTCATGGGATTGCACGTTTAATTTAATGATGTGAACTGTGTGAGTTGAACACATAATCGAATGGATCGATGTTAGTGAATGAAACGTTGTTTCACATAGTATTCAATGAAACGAGAACCATATACTCTGTTGTATATATAAACAATGAAGGAAGACCCAACATTGAAGCCACAAAGGAAGGGATCTATTGTGTTCATAAATGATGAGTTTAATTGCTTTACCTAGCATGAGGAAGACAAATAATGGTGCAGTAACATGATAGCAGAGGCCACCGAATCAAAATAGTGTTAGAACTATGAAGGGGTAAGTAGAATTGTGAGTTGAAGTTGGAACGGAACCTTGAGGCGACAACGAAACCATGAGGAGAACAGTGAAACCAGAGTTCAAAGACTGGTGGTTTTCGCGTGATTGAAAAGTGGTAAATGGTAATAGAAAAAAAAAAACGCGATATATGTCTTCTTCTGACATGTGGCTATGAGCGGTTTTCAAAAACCATTTGTTTCGTCGTTTTTTTTAGCATTAATGCTTGGAAGCCAAAAAAATGCGATATCCTTGGTGTTTGTCTGATCGTGAGCTGGGGAAGATCTACGGTGATCACATTTGCGCAATGTACGAAGTTTATTAAGGTATGTATTATACGTTGATGTGGGCCCTGAAGACGTTTATATATGTATCGCTTGGTTTAACTCCAAAGGCCTGGTTTGTTATAATGTATTAACCTTTGGCGGGGTTGTAATATGTGTTCATATATTATAGTTGATATGCAATGTCACCAAGGGATGCGATGTATGAAGGCTAGCGTAGGGAAGTAAGCCTATTGTGGGGCCGAACGCATGTGGAGTTAATAGTTGAGTAAATTGACGTGAGTTTGAACTTATGAGTTTTAACCCATATGTTAATATGTGTATTGACCAAGGTTGATATGTTGTAAAACATTATATAAAGGGGTTAATATATTCATATGTGTAGCGTGTGGTTTATTGGATTAATGTGACAGAGTTAGAATTAATGAGGTGTATATATTATACGAAGAGCCAAACCTTATGTTGATATTTGAATATAACCCAATGTTGATAGTTGAAGGTTATGGGAACCGAATAATGTATGGATTTTTGGTTCATGTTGTGTGTGGTTAATGGGTTTTAATATAAGGGAATATTATATGAATTTTGGGTTTTCTAACCTTAGAAGAAGAAGCTTCCGCACTATTTTAATTAAATTTCCAGCCCAAGAGATTAGAACATTGAGATTTTTCCTAGACTATTGAGACTATTTGGGTTCAAAATTGGAGGTGCATTTTATATGCACAGAAAGTAGTAAATGTGGGTTAGGTAAGGTAGCCTGGGTGTCAATATGTGTTGACTTTTGATGAGTAATGAATTTTAAAAAATGACAATAATTTCACTGTCACAGGTGAGTGTTTCTAACAAATAGAAAATGAACACCAATGCATGTGTATGATACTGCGCACCAGTGCATGTGTAGGGTACTGCCCATCGGTGTGTTTATATGACCTATGAGCATCGCGCCAAATACCAATACCAATTAGAACACCCAGTGTGCTTTATCGACAACTATGACTAGGGTAGGTAGGTGTTGCATGCACCAGTATATTTTTCCTTTAATGCCTCAATTCATTTTTAAAACTTAATAGCACGATGCGTTTTTACACCTTAACGACGTGGGGCATTTTTACAAGGAGAGTAATGGAAAAAAATTATTTTATGCGGACCCAATAGTAGTTGGGTGGACCCAAGGAAAAGGGAAGGCCCAAAGATGACAAGAAGACCTACACATGGGTTTGTGCATGGTTTTCGCGCATGGTTTTTGGGCACAATAGTTTTTTCCCACAATATTTGTAGATATGGTCAAGAAAACTATAGTTATGTTCTAATCTAGGGTTAGTCTATTAGGTTTTGTGAATGCTTCAACATTTATATATATTTATTGTAGCATTTAAAGAAATATAATGAAAATTTAATTTTTTATTCCGTGTTTTGAGATCCAAACAAAAATCTATATGTATTTATTTTATGTGATCGTTGTTGTATATTTTTTGTTTTAAGAATTTGTTTGCAAATAATTTTTGTACAACATTAAAACTTTCAGCTATAACATTTATAGATAAAGTCCATGTGAAACAATAAAAACATGTATAGTATTTATATTATAAAAATAAAAAATACAAGATATGTTATCAAATATCAACAAACTAGTTAATTGAATCTCATTGTAAAAAAAATAGATCTAAAAGATCTATCACCATAATAATTTACATTATTTATATGACCAACTGAAAGCTAACAATTAAGAATCCGTAAGTCTAAATTTAAATTTTGAAGAGAATTAATTTTTCATTATTTATATGACCAATTGAAAGCTAACAGTTAATAATCCGTAAGTCTAATTGTAAATTTTGAAGAGAATTAGAACAAGGAAACAATAACAATTCCTTCAAATATCATTTTTGAAAAAAATCGGAGCATGGAAACAATAATAATTGATTGGCCTTTTGAGAGATGGGGGAGAAATATTTTAATAAATAGTATTTTTAAAATTAAATTAAATTGACAATTTATAATACGAAGGTTCCATAATCATTAATCACCTAATCGTAATTTTAATTATTAAAATTATTTTAAACTATTGTAATTTAAATGTCTTTCGGAAAATTAGACAATAAAACTCACTCATGATTAAATTTGAAAAGGAGTTCGCAACTATAAAGACATAATTTAATGTGTATGATAACATAAAATTTTTATATTTGTATGATACCATAAAGTAAATAGATACCATCTAGGAGGAGCGTAGAGTAACCTATATATTACCCACATCTAAGTCTACGTGGTTTGGCAATGTTTTGCAAGTCATTTCTCTTTGGAATGTCATAATTTATTACCATAGAATTTTCACATATTACGTTGCCATAGATTTTTCGCAACAAGGTTTAACGATGTGAATAAAATGGATCATCCATTGATTAACATCTTATTAAAAAAAACAAATATAGGTTAAGCAACATAGTTTGAGTGTAAATGACTTATAATGATTGATATTTTTCCAATATCAATCATTGTTGAATATGATTGATTGACGTGGAATTCATATATCACTGTTGAATATAATTGATGTGGAATTCATATTTTAGAGATAAATCGCATTTGCATCTACAAACTAGTAAATTTTGTATTAGCCTTCAACTTAAGTGTAAAGAAAAAAATTGTAACTGGCATAAATAAATAAGTCTTACGGCTTATTTTTTCAATACATAAAAGTTTGATGTTATGTTCAACCTTCGCGTCATTTAATAAATGATTGACAAGACACATTTATATTGTGAAAAAGTCAATGGCTTTGAAATACACATTTTAGAATTCTGTATTGAACTATGGGGGAGAAGTGTTTTATAAGACCATCACTCATGTATATATTTTTTATGTTATAGGGATTTAAAATCTGCATGTTAATTTAGTATTTTTGTATTTTTAATTGATTATAAATTTATTATTTATTTGTAATTTTAAAATTAATAATAAATATTAAAAATTTACTGATATAATAATAATAATAATAATAAATAATATATATCATTGGACTTAGATGGAAATAATTTTATTTCTTTCTCCCAACCATTCAAAATAACCACAAATAAATAAATTAAATTTATTATTAATATAAATAACTAAAGTTTTTTAATATTTTTTTAAATCTCATATTACGACATCTTAATCACATAAACGTTATAGATTCGGATTCGGTTTCTTTCTGACCTTCTTTGACTTTTAACACCCACAACCCCCGCATTATTTTATGACACAGTACGCTATATGAAAAGATCGACCTAGTCCGTAGGCGTGGAACGACGTCCTGAGGTCATGATAAAATGTATTATGTATTTAGGCGTATAAGGTGTGAAAGGCATCATAGAAACAATATGAGGTAGGGGAGTATCGTCACGCCATGATAAAGAATATTATGTGAGTCCTTGCTTATCAAGTCAAGTAAAATACTATTTTTTATGAATTTGAAAAAGATTTTAAAAATGATCAATTTTAGATGAGACGAGTTATAATATTTTTTTTTGATTGCATTTATAAGAATATTATTTTATTTTTTTAAATTGTATTTATAAAAATATTTTTTTGGATGGTATCTATAAAAATATTATTTTATTTATTTTTTATAAAAATTATTTATTAATGTTTTAATTTGTTAAATGAACATGTATAGTTTGAGAGGGTTTACTATGTAAAAATATGTTTTCATTTTTAAAAGCTAAAATTTCAAATCTTTGGGAAGAGCAGAAAAATCACAATGTCATAGAAATTAGCCATAAAGTTATAACATGAATTTTACACCTTCGTAGACAACCTTAACTAATAATTTCAAAATTGAAATATGTTACCATAAAAATGTTCAATTAAATCCACCATTATAAAGACTTTTTATGTTCAATTAAATCCACCATTATAAAATCCACCATTATCATTATAAAGACAATGGTTTAGAACTTATTTCTATAAAATGCTATGCATATCCACTTAGTAGCCTTAGGTTAGACACCTAATATCAGTGTTCATTTTATCTCAATGTAATTAAAAAGATAAAATATTATGCGCTTGTTATTTTGATGTATTTTAATATGAATTAGAAAACAGGAAAGAGTAAAGGTTATCTATTAAAATTTTAAAATTAAAAATTGATGACATGAGTTCTAACATTTTCATAATATTATATTATTTTATTTATTATATTTTATGTTATGAAAAATAAAATAAAATATAAAAATATAATATAATAACTATTTATTGATATTTTAATTAATTAAATGTGCATATATATTTTTATTATAAAAAAGTTAGAATTTCAAATCTAAGAGGAAAATTAAAAAAGGAAATTCAATATAAAATAGCAATAAAATTGTTATATAAATGCTACACCCTTATAAATATCGCTAGTAATTTAAATTTAATCATAAATAATAGTTAGTTAGTGATGCTTATCATAGTTATTAATATTATAATTAAATAATATACTATACTATACTAAGTTTTTTAAAATAATTATACATGTTCAATTAAGTCTATCATTATAAAGACAATAGTTTGGAAGTTATTTCTATAAAATTTCATGTATATCCACTTGTTAACATCTATTTGGATAATCTAATCTCAGTATTCATTGCGCTCACAAGAGCATTCTACAACCTAGTATGAGGGAATGTATAAGTATGTCACATCTCCAATAAAATAATAAAATAAATTAATGTTGGCCCAAATTAAAAATAAAAATAACCATATAGGTTAAAAAACTATAATACAATTCAAGAAAAAAAATATAAAATCTCACTCGAAAATATTTTAATATTTATTTTAGTTAAATATTTGTAAAATGAATTTTTAAAAGGAAAAACCATATCCTATAGATATATTAAAATCTTTTAAAAAAAATATTTCCATGACCAAGTTTTAATATTTGAAAATATTAATTTCATGTAGTATTATTATCAAATATGTTATCATGCATGTAAAAAATGTCATTATATCTAATATTAAAAGATTGATATGAATATTAATAGATTTAAAAGTTTTAGATTAATAATTTGAGGAAAGATTGCATATTGAGGTATTTGATCCCTCTTAGAGCATGATAGATCTCGAGTTATATGGATCTAGTTATCTCAAATATCAATGTAATTGAATGCATAAAATATAATATTCTTCCTATTTTGATGTATTTTAGTATGAATAATTATTCTATTTAAAAATTATCTATGAATTGTATGTTTTTCTTTTCTGCAAGAATAATAACATTATGACTATCGATTTCATAAGTGCCACAAGGGCCATCTTAACAACATGTCCAAGCATCAGGCCACGAAACGTGTTCCTTTGCTACTTTTGCTAAATTCCTTATGCATCTATAAATTGTATTTGATATATAAAATTTAGAAATTCGCAAGACTATATTTGTTTGTCAATTATTCATTAAATTCCTATTGATTGCAAAATACAGTTTACAGTTGATCAAATTTTACATTTCCATAAAAGTAACATGCTTGTTATAACTCCACTCAAATTATTTGATTGTAACTATTGACAACATGATTAGATAGCACTAGAGAGTTGACTCTTAAAGAGTATCCAATCTAGCTTACTACATCACTTACATAATTATTTTTTTTTTGTAAGTTTGGTAGTATCTTTCATTTTCCTCTTTATTTCATTTTTTTTTTTTTTTGCTCCATCTTCATCAACATACTTATTCCATCATATTATAAAAAAAAAAATTACCATCAGGATCATATAACAATGTATTATTATCCAATACCATATATGTAATATAAGAAACAAAATTATCCAAAACTAAATGAGACAATTTGACAAAAAGAGACTTCCTTTGAACTTTTATTGGACTTCTTAGTCTAGAATTATCACTTGAGAGATATTAGATGAGTTGACTTGAGGAGTTGATTTTTCTGGTGCATTGACGACCCCAGGTCCATCTTGTTGGTCATTTGAGTGAGTGTCATAATTTGATACTCTATAGTATTTGATGCTCGACATGTCATTCACATTATACCTAATGTCTTTGAGGATTTGTGTAACAACAAAACTAGTACATTTCTTGGCTTAATAAAAAAAATGGCTTTAATTATAACAATACACGAGAAGTATTTAAATAATAAATATTTACTGATATGATATGAATAAGATGATTGAATGATACAATGAGGCCCTGCTTTTATACCCATGCAAGTGCCTTTTCACAAATGGGCATGTCTTTTAGACATGCCCTTTCATTAACCTAATGACTATTTTACATAATCCTTATTTATCTATTAATGACTATATTTATTACATTAGTTATGAATTAGATTCATAACAATTTTCTTGATGTATTCTTGATGTGCAAAGAGTTTATAATTTTTTATATGCTTATCTCTTATAAACATACTAAGTAGAGTTTCAGTTTGATGGTGGTGAATAATGGACTGTGGAAAATGGATCTTTTGCTTAGGAAAATTTCCTAGATAGAGGATGTATTTGAGACTGCTACCTCCAATGTTTGTGTCTAAAAAGTAGGATCTATCCCCAATTTTGTTTGCCTCTAATTGAGAATTTCTTTGCAAACTTCCAAAAGCACTGCATTAAAAAAGCTAGAAATATATTCCCAACAAAATAGACTCAAAATAGACTCCTATGACGTGAGGAGGAGGGCCTCAAGCAGCCTCCTATGTGACGTCACGCTCGTAACCCTGGCACCATTAGAATACGTTTCCTCGAGTACAAGACCCTACTAACTGTTATTAGATGACTCTTTATAGAGAAGCTACATGTGTAATAGTGTGACCAAAAACACATGTAAGACAAGAAAAACTAAGAAGGACCAGACGTTGTGAGGCTCTGTGACTGTGAATCACCCATTTAAAACCATATTGAAAAAGTATATGTACATGTGTACCAAACTCTAACAACCAAGATTGGACAATGGAAAGAAATCCATGTTGAGACCAAGTTCTCAGGAGCCGCCGAAGGGAGGAGTAGGAAGAATTCGAAGGAGGGGCGTGACTCATAATTATGGATAAAGAGTAAGAAATATATTGACCGAGAATAAGGTTAGCGGCCTTGATATGAGACCGTTTTTGGCGTCGATGATTAACAATTAATAGTAACATGAAGTTCGCCATCTTGGGTTGCAAATGTTGACCAAACATTAAAATGAACATGTTCATCCAACTGACAAGCATAACTCGAATAAGTGACCCTAACATAAATGGCCCTAGACGGCAAAAGTAAGAACTGAGTGACCAACAAAATACAGTGACAGAGCAACAAAGACATTGTGGATGAAATTGAGACGTACAAATTTTCCTAACAAACCCGAAATTCCACACTGGAATAGAGCATATCCAAGACTTGACTTGGAAATAAAAATGTACATAACATGGAACATTGCCTCCACCGTGCCACTTTTTGACCATAAGAGATATGACCCTTAACAAACTTTGTCGGACGTTTTCCCTTGATAGTTAGATGTGCCCTATGCAACATCCTCGTTCCATTGGGATTGTAAGAAACATTATTTTCTCATTAATTATCATTCTAATCTTGTCAGATCGAAACACAAAAGCCTTCACCTCCCATCCGCCCTCTGTAGGAAATTGGAATGCCTATGTTTGAACCGAAAAAGTAGATGGAGTAATTCAGAATGATACCACACGCAAAGATATATGAGCCATGGGGTGTGCATTTAATCCGCACCAAGATAAGCAAGTCGGGGCTTCTCTCTTACTACACTTTCCTCCTCTTCGTCAAAGTGTAATAATATACCTCACGTTTGAGGATTGCCACCTTATTAGCCACGCATGTATTGCGCATGCTCATAGTTAATTTTCTACCATGGAAAATTCATCGTTGGTGATAATTTCCGGAACTGGATGAAGATCATCCTTCAATCCATCTCGTTGGAGTCGGAAGGAAGTTGGATTACTTCACTCAATAACATCCCATTGGGGAGAAATTCGTAAGAGTTGTCGTCAACTTTATTTACAACCATATATCTTCTACAATTATATAACATAGTAATTTTTTAATAAGATCCTAAACAATTAACCTTAACAAAAATGGAGTATATTAATATATATGTAATTTTTTTTTTAATTTTTTAAATATATAATTTATAATAATTATCTTTACCCATTGACTTTAATTTTTTATAAATGTAAAAATAATTCTTAAATGAAATTATATATAATCCCGTTACATAATATTTAATACTAAATTATATATATATATATATATATTTCTTTTTGTTAGGGTTTTCTAGATTTTTATCTTGTTAATTTTAAGAGATTCATCAACAGCTTCCTTAATTTCTCTCCTCTCACTTTTACAATTTGTGTCATACCATAGATTGGTTTTGCTATTTCTTTTATTACTTGATATTTCAATTCAGAACTTAATAATAGAATATGAAAGGGATGTAGTAAAATTATGATATAAGTCATCTATGTTGTCTAGATAAGAGAAAAAAATTAATTTTTAATTAATTTAAAAAGAAATAGTTTTTATTTCTATCAATATAAAAATTACCTTCTATTGAATCTCTATGACAATATATATATATATATATATATATACATATACATATACATATACATATACATATACATATACATATACATATACATATATATATATATATATATTATGCAACGTGATTGATCGATTATTTACTAGCTCATAGTTGACTTTAATATATCGATCACATATTCTACAACACTATGAATATTTTCTCCATATTATCAATCGATCAGTATACTCTCTGTGGGTTAATAACATTTGATAAGTGAACGGGATTGGGAATAGAGGTGCATCAATCAATATCTCTGTCCAAAGAGAGATCGATCGATTGACTTGTAAGACTCTTTAGGGTAGTGTGAAAGTCAGGTTCCAATGTTTTGAAAGAAATATTATCCATCTTATATTTAAGTGATATAGGATAGATATACATAAACTTATTTTAAAAATTAGGAAATTTTGGTTAATTTTAATGTAAATAAATATACATAAAATTATTTTAAAATTTAGAAATTTTGGTTAATTTTATTATTTATTAAAATGTAAATTTTGAAATATTTAAGGATATGTTTATAAGAATATTCAAAATTTTAATAATGTAATATAGTATTTATAAAATTTTAATAATTTTTAAATTAAAATAATTTTATGATATAAAATTTGAAAAATTATTTTTCGGAAAATTTTCCTAAAAATTATAGATTTTTTTTTAAAGAAACATTAAAAAAAATTAACTTATTTATAAATATTAACTCTTAAACATTTCCATATAATAAAACAATATTATTTAGAATATTTTGATATATATAGAGAGATGTGCAAGGCAATATAACGTAGAATATTATGTGAACGGTCCCAAAGAATAAACGCTTAGGGTTAAAGGTTAAAACGCTTACGCTTAGAGAAAAAAATAATAACCATACATATATATATATATTAGTGGACCAACCGTCACATGATTGATGAAGATTGAACAATGATGGACTGC
Source organism: Pinus albicaulis (assembly GCA_034641835.2). NCBI lineage: Eukaryota > Viridiplantae > Streptophyta > Pinopsida > Pinales > Pinaceae > Pinus > Pinus albicaulis. The sequence continues at coordinate 480,161,296 of CM076576.1, forward strand.
AAATGCCTCCCCTGCCCTGATACAGGTATCCGTATGAGTGGCCATTATTGGTTGCCGTTTAGCATGATATAGGTGATCATTTTCTCATCTTCCTCACAGCTGACGAGACCAGTTCTCTCTTCAGCCACCTAAAGAAGATGAGAAACGGCCTGCTGAACTTGAACTGCGATTTTAAATATGCAACGGCAATTGGGACATGTGTTTGGCTGGTAATTTAATTCAAGGCCCCGTTCCCATTTTCGTTTCAACTGTGTTGAGTTCAATTCAATAATAAATTTTCTACTCTGATCAAATCTATTTTAATTCTATATTTCAATAATTCAATTTGATATACCCTAGTTCTTACAGTATCCGCTCCAGGGTTTCAATTGTCTTCCTGCATCACATTGTCATAATTTTGCAGCGGTATCTTCTGGAGAGATTTCCAACAACGAATTGACCAGGTTGTTATTTGATTGCAATATCTTGCTATGTTTGTATTGGCTAATCAATGCCCTATAATGTATCTTCTTTTTCAACATGGATTTATGGCAGTGGCCAGCTCTTTTCGGGGTTAAATTGCAGTTCTGGTGGTCTTCAAAATCTGACATTATGTAATTAATCAAATTTATTGGTAATTTGGTTTTAATTAAAGAGATAATTATGTAACTAAGTAGTCTTTATTAAATTGGGATGGCAGGAGAAGTTTGTAAATGAGGAGAATCAATCTTGATTAATAGAGTTTCCAATCTCTTTTCTCGTAGAGATTTCCTTCACACTCCCTCAAAGTTTTATCACGGAAATATTTGGTGTATTTATTTGTGTGGATTTACATTCAGTTTCTACTCTCTTTCTATCGTTTTTTCTTATTAATTTATCCCCAATCTTTTAATAAGTGGTCCAATTTTTTGTTATCCAAGTCTAGGCTTTGCGACGTGGATGAGTCGGACTAGAACACCCTCGAACGGAGGTGTATGAGTTGGGGGTACGCCTGTCACACAAGAAAGAGTCGTCGAGGAAAAACGATAAAAATAAAAATAAATAAAGAAGGGGAGAAGAGCCGCTCGCATGCTTGCTGGATAGGAATGACAGAGGAGTGATAGGGTGTGCCTAAGCCGTCATCGATGAATCTCGGAAGCTGAAGTCGTGAAGAAAAATATTAAATGAGAGAGAGATAGCATGCACAGTTTTCACAGAAAAATAAAAAAGTTTAAATGTCCGTGATGTAGAAAATCAAGACGTCGACTTGAAATAAGCCCTAACGTGTCCACCGAAATAGTCAAGGGAGGTCGGTGCACAAATAGCATTTGCAGCCCCGTCGTGAAGAACATCTGCCCTTCGAAAAAAAGGAAGCTGTTTTTCAATGAACTCACGGAGTTGTTTCTCAGTGGATGTTCAAGAAACTGACTGAGGTGTGCCTCAGTGCTGAGCCGGAGGCCCTGTTAGGAAAAAAAGAAGAGGTCGCTCGATTGTTGAACGTGGAAGCAACCTTTACAGAAAGAGCCATTACCTGGAAATAATATATATATATATATATATATATATATAAAAGCAAAGTTCAAGAATTGTGTTTTAAAAAGGTTTTCGGTAAAGGATATATATATATATATATATATATATATATATATATATATATATATATATATATATATGTGGTTGAAAGAAGATGGAAAATCATAATTTTTTTCTCTTTAAACCCTAGTTGGAAATTAAGAAAGAAGGGAAACCAAAAAACCATAGTAGAAACATTTCTAGGAGGAAGAAATGGCAAAAATGAGGAATGTGAAGTTGAAGGTGGAGAAGTTCATGGGCAAAAATAATTTTGCATTGTGAAAAATAAATGTTAGGGATTTGTTGGTGCAACAAGGGTTGCACAAAGCATTAGACGAGGTGAAGAAAAAACATGCAAGCATGACACATTCGAACTAGTATGACTTGGATACCTAAGCTCTAAGCACCATTAGGTTATTCCTCGCAGATGAAGTTCTCTTTAATATTGTTGAAGAGGGTACAATTGCATGTTTGTGGGAAAAACTGGAAACTTTGTATATGACCAAATCACTGACCAATAGAATTTATTTGAAAAGACAATTGTATAGTCTTCGGATGAAGGAGGGTACAAAAGTTGTAGAAAATTAAATTTTTTTAATACACATATTTGCTAGTTGTCAGATATGTAATCAGTTAAAATTCAGGAAGAAAACAAGGCTATAACCTTGTTGTGTTCTCTGCTCGAGACATGGGACCACTTCGTAACTTCAATTAGTTTTCAACACTGCTCATTCTTTGAAATTTGAATCAGTTGTGGGAGCTTTGTTATCTAAAGAAGTATGGAGGAAATCCAGTATTGAAATATCTGCACTAGAAGCCATGGTAGCAAGAGGCAGGTCAAAGGAAAGAGGGGGGAAAGCAAGGGGTTCTTCCAGATCAAAATCAAAGGGCAGAAAGAAGTGTAAAGCCATGTGTTTGTACTACAAGAAAATTAGACACCTCAAAAAATATTTTTGAATATGAGTGAGAAAACCAGAATAAGGAAGAAAACTGGGTTGATTCAGGTATGATTTATGAAGTTATAACTGTTGAAGCTCTACCTGTTTGTAATGTATCAAAAGATATTGAAAATTAGTTATTAGACTCCAGTGCATCTCATCACATGAGTCTGCACAGAACTTGGTTTACTTCATATGAAGTTGTAAATGGTAGTTCTGTGTTTATGGGAAATAATGCATCTTGTTAGATTGTTGGTATGGAAATTGTAATAATTAAAATGTATGATGATATAGTTAAAACATTATGTGATGTTAGACATGTACCTGAGTTAACGCAAAATTTTATTTCTTTGGAAGTTTTGGAATCAAATGGTTATAAATTTACAGGTCTGGATGGAGTGTTGAAAGTATCAAAGGGTTCCTTGGTTATTATGAAGGTAGAAAATGTTGAAAATCTTTACAGAATCAAAGGAATCACTCAAGTTAGTGAAGAAGTGATTGTATAAAAAAAAATAGAAGAAGGTTCTTGCATATGGCATTAGCGGTTGGGTCACATGAGCGAGAAAGGTCTTCAGGTATTGATGAACCGGAAGTTGCTTCTTGATTTGAAATCCCCGAAGTTGGATTTTTTTAAAAACTGCGTGTATGGAAAACAATGTAAAATAAGGTGGAGAAACAGAAATCAGAATAGTTAACAAATTTTAGACTACATTCATTTTGATCTTTGGGGACCATATCATATCGTATCTTATGGAGGTGCATTATATTTCTTAACATTTATTGATCATTTATCCTAGAATGTTTGGGTATATATGTTGAAAAAGAAATCTAATGTATTTAATGTTTTTAAAAAATGTAAAGCTATGGTGCAAAATAAAGTAGGCAAATCAATTAAATGTTTAAGAACTAACAATGGTGGTGAACCTTTTTCTTTATAATTTGAACAACACTGCAAGGATGAAGGTATTGTTAGACATAATTATGTTGTTTATACTCCTCAGAAAAATGGTGTTGTTGAGTGTATGAATCAAAATCTTATGGAAAGTGCGAGAAGCATGATAATGAATGATCACTGGAAAAGGAGTTATGGGCAGAAGCAATATCTACTCCTTGTTATTCAGTTAAGATATCACCTTATGTTTCCATAAATTGCAAAATTCCTGAAGAAGTTTGGTTGGGTCAGTCTTATGATTATTCACATTTGAATATTTTTTGTTCTCATGCCTATGCTCTTATTCGTAGAAATTGACGTTTAAAGTTAGATCCAAAATCAAAATGTTATGTCTTTGTTGGGTACAATTATGTAGTGAAAGGATATAGTTTGTGGGATCATTCTTTACATAAGGTAGTCATTAGTAGAGTTGTAAAATTTAATGAATCTTCTCCTCTAAAATATTTTGTTGGGAAAGTTGAAGAGGAACATGTATTGCCAAATCACCAAATTCAATTTTACCATAATTTTTTTCCAAAAATTTAGAAGGAAGGAGAGACTTCTGAAGAAAAAGGTGAAGAGGCAAAGGAAACTGTAGAGGTTCCAGAACCTATTCAACAACTAGTTTCATTAAGAAGGTCTACTAGGGAAAGAAACAGACCCAAAAGGTATGAATATTTTGCTTCATCTTTTGCGTTGATTATTGAAGATGGGGAACCTTATTGTTATGAGGAAGAAGTGAATGATGGAGGTAGCAGGATGGAAAAAGGATATGGAAGAAGAAATAAATTCCTTAGACAAGAACAATACCTAGGATCTTGTAGAAATTCCTGAAGGGAGAAGTGTTGTTGGGTGAAAATGGGTTTTTAAGTTGAACAAAAAATTTGATGGATGTATTGATAGGTATAAGGCGAGGTTGGTTGCAAAGGGTATTCTCAAGTTGAAGTTATTGATTTTTAGGAAATTTTTTCACTAGTCGTTAAACTTGTTTCCATTCATACTCTTTTAGCACTAATTGCATTGCTTACCTTGATTTAGAATAGTTAGATGTTAAAACAACCTTTATTCATGGTGATTTGGATGAAGATATATATATGGATGAACGAGAAGGTTTTGTACAAGGTCACAATAGGAGATTACTTTGCAAGCTCAAGAAATAATTATATGGCTTGAGGCAGTCACCGAGGCAATGGTACAAGAAGTTTCACTCCTCCATAGTGAGCCAGAAGTTTATTAGAAGTGAGTATCATCATTGTGTACACTTCAAGAGTTTCAATGGGATATTCATTATCTTGGTATTGTATGTTGACGGTATGATTATTGTAAGAAAAAACATGGCAGAAATCAATAGGATAAAGGTTCAACTCTCTAGGACATTAGATATCAAGGATCTTGGAGCGGAAAAGCATATCTCTCGCATGGAGATACACAAATAAAATAAGAATGGTAATTTTTGGTTATCACAACAGAAGTATGTGGAGAAAGTATTTGAAATATTCGGTATGAACAATGTCAAACCTGTTAATGTTCCATTAGCTTCGCATTTTAAATATTCTTCGATTTTGAGTCCTAGAACTAATGAAGAAAAGAAGCATATGCCTTGTATACCATATGCAAATGTGATAGGAAAATTAATGTATGCGATGCTATCTACAAGACCTGACATTTTGCATGCACTTGGAGTTGTCAACAGGTTCATGGTAAATCAAGGGGAAGAACATTGGTGAGCAATGAAATGGGTGCTTCATTTTTTTAGACGCATAAGTAACCATTCCATCATCTTTGATGATCATGAAGGTTCAGTCTGCGGATATGTGGATGCTGATCATGCAAGTGATTTGGATAAAAGGAGGTCTACTATAGGTTATGTTTTTACTCTTGTAGGTGGAGCAATTAGCTGGATGTCAAAGCTTCAACAGAGAGTTTCTTTTTCCACTACTGAAGCAGTGTATATAGCTGCTTCAGTTTCCTGTAAAGAGGCAATCTAGTTAAAATGTCTCCTTGATGAGATTCGAAGAACACAAGAGAAAGTGAATGTATTCTATGATGGTCAAAGTGCTATTCATTTGGCCACAAATCCATCTTATCACAGCAAGAGAAAAAACATTGATGTAAGGTATCACTTTGTGAGACATGTAATCAATGGTGGAAAAGTAGTTCTCAAGAAGGTTTGTACACAAGAAAATCATGCAAACATATTCACAAAGCTAGTTACACTAGAGAAGCTCAGATGGTGTCTCGCTTCTCTTGGCTTGCCGAAGAGATGATGAATGGGCATGGGCAAGGGATTAGGAAAATTGTTGTCAAGGTGGAGTTTGTTGAAATATGACAACTAATTATGTAACTAATTTAATTTAGCAGTCAGTCAGTTTTATAATGAAGAGGCAGTTATGTAACAAAGTAGCCCGTATTAAATTGGGATGGCCAAAGAGGCATGTAACTGAGGAGAATCATTCCTGATTAATAGAGTTTCCAATCCCTTGTCGCGTGGATGTTTCCTTGACACCCTCTCAAATTTCTACCACGTAAATCCTTCGTGTATTTACTTGTGTGGATTTACATTCATTTTCTATTCAGTTTCTATAATTCTTTCTTATTAAATTATACTCAATTTTTTAATAGATTTTTCTAGTTTGATTCTTTCATTGAGTTCTGTGAGCTCTATTTGTGGTTCCATGTGTTGACTTAGGTTCTAGTGGTCGAAGAATGTCATTTCCTTTAACCTTTTCCCTTTGTTTATGTGGTGTCTATGTTAAGCATTGGTTGGTGTCCTTTTGACTTCGCTCCAAGTAGCGCGTTTTAGAGGATATCTAGGTATCTAGGTCTACAAGATGTAGGGAAGTTGTTATTATTTAATGATCAATATAGATCCATGTTAAGTACAGATGTAGCATCACATTATAGGGGTGAAGAAAGGGATTAAATTTCTTCAAGTGGAAAATACAATTTGTTTGTTTTCATTGTTTAAATTGTGTTTTTTAATGCAACTATATATAAGACCAACTAAAAAATTTAACCATAAAAATTTAAATTTTTTTGTATATATAAATATATATGAAGTTGATATCAAAGTTTTCAAATAATTTATTTAAATTTCTTTTTGCAGTACATCATTTTTCTATTGAATTTTTTATTTTTATTTGAAAGGAGCTCCTAGGGACTCACAAACTTACACATCACCTCATATTAAGCTTAGGCTGTAAAATGAGTGTCTAGATTCAATGACCAGAATTTCTTCCTTCCTGTCCTTTCACAAAGTTTTATAATGCAAACGAGAACTTTTTGACCTTTACCCTTTGGCAATTACATAGGTGTTGTTAGGGTTTGTGACGAATGTTTTAAGGTCTGTGTTTCCTATAAAGACTTCTGCATGCCTTGTAGATGGACTACACTTCGTTGGTTTTGGGTTTCGCAGCTGACCTTATTTCAATTCTGATTTAAGGACTCAAGTCCTTCTGGAATTCTCGCTTCTCTTTTAAGTTCTTCGTTACATTTTTACATTTTGATTCCGTCGTATTTAAGGAGAAAGGGGCCATGAACCAGATATATTTTAAGGAAAATTGAACCATGGAAAGTGAAGATTTTAGATACATTTATGAAATTTTTCATTAACACGGGAGATTAGCTCAACGAACAGCAGCAGTTCGCTGTAATTTTTTTCAAAATTTTCTAAATTAGAAGCAGGGAATTGACTCACTAAAAACAAAATGCGGTAGGATTCACAACTTAATTTTCACTCGGCTCTTTGAATCACTCTCCGTGACATCTAATAACACAGGAATACAAAATGCAGTATGTTTCATAGCTTAATTCTCCCCCAGCTAATGGAAACACTGCATGCTTTCAAATAATCTGGCAATAAAGAATTCAATTCAAGTAGTGTTAAGGGAAGACCATACAGTTTGCCAACTTCGTTATCCCATGAGAACAGGAAAATCTGTTAAATAATATATTTTTTGGATAAATGTGTTAAATAGGCCCACTGTAGGACAACGTGGAATTCCTTTCTAGTTGTGACTTTTAAGCTTCTAGATTTATCCTTATGAAGATGTTTAGTCTTAAGTAAACATAAAAAAATGTGTGAGTTGTAGTTCGGTGCTAGCTTTCTTTTAGCTTTTTTTTAATGAATATATTTCTGTTTCAGTTAAAAATATAGTAGATAGTCGTGACAAGTGTTTGCTTATAAATTAAAAATAATTTATATGGAAAATAGAGAGAACCAAATTATAATAGAGGATTATCTCTTGGAAGGATTTGATAAAAGAATTGCATTCGTGATGGATTTATTCAGTGAAGAATCCAGCATCAATCGATGGAAGAATTGTTTGGGTAACTTAAAAATGAATCAAATCAGAAAATTTTAAACTACAACATTATAAAACTTTTAAATCAAGCAGGTTTAAATATATATTTTTTAAAGGGAATAAGAGAACGGAAGACGGAAAAAAATGAGAGGGAAAAAGTTCGATGGTAGTAATTTTTTTTGGGGTTAAATTTTTAACGTTTCAAAATGGGAATTTTAGGGAACGCTTGGTTTAAACATTAACATTAATTTATAACATCATTTTAAGTCAAAGGTTGTAGCTAGGCAAGGAGTAAATAATTGATTTCATCTTTATTTATATGGTTCATGTTGAAGATAAGAAAAATAAAGGTATAATAAATGTATAAGTATTGACACATTTTAGGATAGTTCACGTAAAATTGATTTGGTCATAGAGTTATAGAGCTTCCTGTTTTTTTTTTCTTTTTCTTTTTCTATTGTATTCTAATGTAATTTTTCTTTTTTTTTTACTTTGAATGAAAGAAAATCAAGTGGTGGAGTATTTTCCCAAAATTTTGTGGATGTTAAGTTTCTCTCCCAGAGAATAGAAGAGAGTGAAACGAATGATCAATAAAAGGTAGCAGCAATATCAAAGAACATAACTTCTCGCTCTCAATGAGTTGAACTAAGGTGCAAAATGACTATTGTTAACTTCTTTTGGGCTAGAGATAATATATATCTTTTTCAAAGTTCATTTCATGGAAAAGGTTTAGATAGTAAAATTTGGTGAGCCAAAGAGTTTTTACTTTTTAATGTGTTATTATTGGTTTATTTGTCTCTTGTTTTTCGCTCTTACATTGTCGATTTCACAATAATAAATGTGAAACAAAAAAATTCATGCTAAAACCTTTCTTGAAATAATTTCTCGTTGATGAGAGATCTCAAAGTTTATACTTTCAGTATGTGCTTAGAAATTTAGCTCATTTATTGATTTATTTATTTTTCTATTACAAAGAAAACATAGATGAACTCAATTATTAACTTCTAAATGACTTCTATTTTAAGGCAACTTTCCAAAACCCTAAAACTTTGTTTTTGTTACTTTTGGTGTTTGTATCTTTGTTGTAGCCATTAGGTTGAAGTATATAAACAATATATTTTTATGTAAAAAATTCATTGCATTTGGGAAAAAGTATTGTTTAATGTTAAAATTGAGTTAGCCAACATTGTAGGGTTCTCACCTACGATCTAACTTTTATTTTCTATCTCCTATGTTACAATGTTTGACCAAGCTATCTCACTCCTTCCTTCAACTACCCCACAACAAGGCTTAGGTGTGAAGGTCATTGGAAAATGGCCTCACCTTTCTTTCACAAAACTCATTGCTCAATTTGGGTTGTGAACCATATTCAGTCTAAATTTCTTGCATTGAACACTAGCAATTATACTCATGTGACCTATCACTTATATTGAGTGTTTGGTTACTCTTGTGGACCCCTTGAAATTTTGTGAAAGTTTCGAACTTAGTGAGATCAATGACATAGGTGGATTATGGGGGGCCTAGCTCTCTGGAATATAATGCGCTTCCCAAATCATCTTGGCATGCTCGCTTGAAGGAACACAAAGATGTCCCAGGTGGCATAACAGTGCATCCTAGAGGTGAAAATTTGGAACTTTCTTACCCTCTAGGAACATCTAGTACATGTTGCCGAATTCTGGATCACCTTTGTAGAGATGTTTCCAACCCATAGTCTCATTCCCACAAGAGTCGAGCACAATACTGGTTAACACCATGATCGACGGTCGTCTGAGGCAATTTGCAACATTATTGGTGTTGCCCTTCTTGTACTTGACTTTCAAATGGAAATATTGTAGGTATGTGGCCCATTTATGATGAATACCATTCTACAACTTGCGTTGTATCTGTATGAATTTCAAGGGTCAGTTTCTGTGTCGATGATTGTTTCCATCCCCAAAATGTAATTCTTCCAATCTTGGCAGGCGTGCACAATGGAATCCATCTCTTTGTCATAAGTGGGATACTTTCGGACTATGTACGAATGTAGCTCCCTGTGATATGCCACTATATGCTCCTCCTGAGTAAGTACTACCCCAATAGCATAGTTAGAGGAATTTTTCTCAATCTCAAATAGTTGTTGCAAGTATTTTAATGTGAGCATTGGTGTAGAGCAGAGGAGATGATTCAAATCTGTGAACACCTTCTGTTGAGATTCCAACAAAAATATTTTTTCTTTCTCTCCTCCCTTGGTGAATTTACTCAAACCCCAAGTGATGCAAGAGAACCCCAACACGAACTTGCGGTAGAAATTGGAAAGATCCAGAAAGTTGCGGAGCTCTATTAGAGTGGTTGGGGTTGGCCAATCCCGAATGACTTGGATCTTGGTTGGGTCCACATGTTCTCCTCCCCCCCCCTCCCCAATCAATAATGTACCCCAGATATTGAACCTCTATTATGTCAAATGTGTGTTTCTCTAAATTGGAACACAACATGTGTTGCCACAGTGTTTGGAGGACCTGCCGAATGTCGTAGAGGTACTCTTCCCAACTCTGGCTGAAGATCAGGATGTCATCCAAATAATCCACCATAAAAGAGTTAGTGAATGGTTTCAATATGTCATCCATCAACCTCATGAAGGTTGTGGGAGCATTCGTCAACACGAAAGGTATGAGAATCTATTCAAAAAGGCCCTCCTTAGTTTTGAAGGTAGTCTTCCACACATCGGAGGGTCAATTAGTACCTGGTGATACCCTGAATTCATGTAAATCTTGCTAAAATATTTGGCCTCCTTGAGTTGGCCTAGAAGGTCATCCATCCATGGGATCCGATATCTATTATGGACAATGATCTTGTTTAGTGCTCAATAGTCATTATAGATTCTCCAAGTCCCATCCTTCTTCTCTACCAACATGACTAGACTCCCATAGGGCGATGAACTCGGTCGGATGTGACCTTTGTGTAGCAACTCCTAAATTTACCTCTTGATTTCATCGTTCTCCATAATAGAGTGATGATAGATTGGTCCACTAGGTAGTGATAGGCCCGTGGTGAGATTGATGGAGTGATTGACCTCACAGTGAAGAGGCACCCCTACAGGTGAGGTGAAGAAGTCCCTGTACTCCTCCACGACATCGTCCATCTATTGTTTCCATGTAGAGGAGCCTTGTCTAGAGGTAATGGCCACAATATTATTCTTGCCATAAGGGCAGATCATAAGGAAAAATAACTTCCCGGTTTCAGAAATGAGCGTATTACATTTCTTCGTGGTGATCAAAGATATGGCAGTAGGTGGTTTTACCTATGGTATCTTGTACAACTTATTACGCAAAGTAACACTAAAAACGCAAGGTCAAGACTCATACACAACATGTCGCTTCCACAAGTATGGTTGGCCTAATAATATATCACAAACTTCAAGAAGACAAACATCACATAATACCTCATCCATGAAGGGATTAATGATGTAGGGAAGGTGACAGTACTAGCTGAAATGGAGATATCATCCTTGGTGAAGTCACTCAATTGTGTATGGTTGTGGGTGTGTTGTGATCGACAGACCCAGACGATTATTTTCTGAAATGAGGTTCTTTTGGATCCCACTATCAATAATGAACTGCAGCGGGGAACCCTTCACCCACATTTGGGAATGTAGGATGCACTCCCCCTCCTCTCAATATTTGAGTTCTTCCTTTTGGATCTTGGTGGTGGAAACGGTGGCACCAGGATTTTCATTGATAATCTACTTTCCTTTGTCATTCTCCTTGTCAGGTTATAACTCAGAGTCGGAACATGCATTTGATTTGGAAGCCTTTAGCTCAAATACTAGTGAGTGCATGGCATAACACTCACTTGTGTTGTGTTGAGGCCTCAGAATTCCGTTGCCACAACATGGGGGAAAACCACCTAGTCCGGACCTTAGAGCAAGTGTCTTCCTTTTGGTGTGATGGCTCTGACTCGAGATGAAGGGACTAGTTTCCCAATAAGGATGATTTGGCGTGGGTTTTGTTTATATAGCATGCAATGGGAAATTACTTTAATATATCACATGCATTTATCTAACACTTACCTATTCTAATATATACCCGGGGTGTTTCTTCCTTTATTCGATCTTAAATATATCGTCCAACTATTAGTAATGAATATTATTTAATAGTTGAAAGAAATCAAAATTATGTAAAGATGAATCTTTTAAGAAAATAATTTGATTAAAATAATTGTGAAAAGTATATCGCATTCATATGTGTGAATATATATTAGATAAGAAATCATAGACAAATATGACTACATAAGTGCATTTAAAATTCATTTATGATGAAATTTGAAATATATAATGCAAGTGAAAAGATAACTGTCAATCTAGAAAGCGAAGCTTAATGCAAGTGAATAGCAGTACCATATGTACGAATTCCTAATCATATAAACTGACAGTAGATTTTTTTATTCTCTTCAACTTCAAGCAATTTAGAGAGTACAACAGTGCAACATTAGTTAAACAGCTTCAAATATTAAAATATAAAAGACAACATTCCATTAATTCATCAAAGAATTTACAAACTTACATAAGTACATAAAAATAGAGGAGGTTTCAAAAAACCATCCTCGTAAGAAAAACTTTAACTACAATCTAGGAAAATAAAGTAACAATATAACTTATGAGTTTTTATCCTCCATTTGGATTTGATCGCGAAGTTAACAAACATCTAGCATGGGTTTGAGTTGAGTTAGTTACGAAATTCTCGATCTGACCTTTTCTTTGAATACTGCATTTGAGAGTGTTGGCTATGATATTTTTGTTAAATCGGTTAAAGACTGTAGGGTTTGACATTGATGATAACGTTTGATCAGAAGATTCCAATAATTTTCTTGATAAAAATTATTTATTTTTTCAATCATTCTTCCTCCATTTTTGTCCTTTTTTTCACTGTGTTTCAAACTGTGTCATTTTTTAGAGTACTTCAAATGTGGACTCTTTTATAATCTCTGCTTTCAAAATTTGTTTACACATTGATGCTTTTTTTGTCTCTTTGTTTTCTTTCCTTATTTGTGCTTCCCAATCCTTAAATAAGACTTCCTTGTGAAATGTATCTACCTTAGGTAGATCATATTCCTTTCCCGAGTCTGATGTTTCCATTGAATGTGTTCATTGATTTTCTTCTCAACCTTCTCACAGTCAAGTTTTTGTATATAAACTTGTTGGATCAGTATTTCACTTGAATCATAATATGAGTTAGTGATAGAAGCTTGTTGGAGAATTAATTCTTATTTTTTCTTTATTTTAGCATTCACATCCAATGCTTCGCTTATGAATTTCTCTAGTTGCGGCTGGATTTGTAATTTGTTTGTTGCTACTTCAAGTTGAATTTTATTTTCTGTAATTTGCACCTGGTGTTGCAAACTTAACCATTCAAAATTTTCTTTAAACTGGGACATTTTCAATTCCATTTTCCTACTAGACTTATACTTTTCTTGCTCTAACAATCATACTAAATCCTTTATTTTGTCTTCTCTCTGCTTCAGTACATTTGAACTTCCGTGTCCTTATCAATAGAGGGAGTAGCATATGCCGCTCCAAATTGTGATATCTTGGTTAAATGTTCAGTAGGATCAGCTAGAGGATCCTTCCATAAAACATCAACAGATTCATGTAAGACTTGTGACTGTATCATTAATCCTTCTCCTTTTCATTTTATTAACTACAACCTTATGATTAGGACTGCAAAAGACATATAGTGAAGGGATTTCCTCAATTTGTAAAACTATCTGCTCTGTAGGGTAGGCCAGAATAATCTCTCGATCATGAGTTTCAGGAAATTATTGTAGTGGAGTAATAGTTTCCACTAATTTCTGAGAATTTTATGGTGTCTGAAATCTGGTAGATTGTTCAGTATTATTATTTTTTTGAGGTGTTTTTAGTGCCTTAGAAAACTTATCCCATTCCCCCTTCAAATCCTTTGTTTGATATTTTTCTAACTGATGAGGTGTATTTTGGCTGTGTTGAACTTCTTGGGAAGATGATTTAGTTCCAGTAATTCCTCCTTTGTCTTGCATCTCAATCAATTTGATTACTTGATTAACTACCTTTTATGGGTTGTTATTTCTGTTTTTGTATTCATTATCAGAATGATCTGAATTATGAGATTCATGTTCTGATTTCCCTGACTGATCTTTAGGCATGTCTTTAGCTTCATTATCCAAGCTAATACCTAGATTTGGTCTGTTGACATCTTCAATAGTCAATAAATCCATAGGAATCCTTTCTAGTCTCTTCTTTCTATATGCTTGGAAGGTTTCCAAGTCATATTGATTGAGTTTACTCGTTGAAAACTTTCGTACATATGAAAGAATCTCAATACCTTGAAAGAAATAATCAAATATATCTATCTATTTCACAAAATGCTTCACTTTGAGCTCTGTGATGTAATTTTTAATTACATCATTGGGGTCATTTGACCGCTTTGGCATTACATCCAAATTTAACAAATTAACCTTTGAAACTTCCTTGTAGGCATGACCAATATAAAAAAGTGCACAAATATCGCACTGTAAAGGGAAATTAGGACAAATGGCCTTCTCAGAATCTTTAAGTTGTTTTGAGATACCATTTACCACAAGCTAGTAAGAAATCTCTCTAGAAATTAGCTTTTTAGGAACATAATATGGCAGGACATGGGGAGAAGCATAACTCTCGAAAAATCTGACATAGGTGAAAATTTCTTCAACAAACCATCTAGCAATGAGAAAAATTTCTGTATTAGCCTCTTTGGAAATCTTAGGTTCTTTCTCGTCAAATATAATTTGGTGCATATGCAGTATGACTCTATGGAAAATTTTTAAAAATGTATATGAAATCTAAATCCCAAAGGACTCTTTGGTAAATGTGGATTGGAGTAGGGTCTTGGGTAATCCATTTCCATCCCATGGTATGAAAACTCAAAGAAAAGAAAATTTTTTCCATGACATAGGAAGTCAAATAAAAGGGGGCATTTCCCTAGAGGAAACACTTATTTTACTCCTATAATCCATGATACTTATGGATAAATTATCAGATAGGATATTTTCCCAAGTTAGAATTAAATAATTGAAAATTGAGTCAATTAAAATAACCCAATCTATAGAAAACCTAGTAGTATCGAGATTTGCAAATAACCTACACAACATACCGGCAGCATAGCAATAAGGGGAAGGAATTTGTGTCATTGGGTACGTACAAAGTTTGTTCCATTTAAGCTTGCCTTAGTCATCCTTCCATTCTTGTATAGCTTTCATCAAGTCTGAATGTTTCATTCTAAATCTTTAAAAAAAATATTTTTCATACTTCTATTGTGGGGTGGGTAAGTAGTGCATTTTCCTTAGATCTTCTGCCCTGAATGAACCGATATTTTTTCCCTTTCAATCCTTAAATTTCCTATCTTCTATGTTCAATTTTTCAATTACCTAACCATATTTGTATAGGGGATAATCTTTGGCCTTGATGCTATCTTATGGGTGAATGGGCATGCAACGTTGAAATAGGTCAGGTCTGAAGGAATTGACACACCTGCTATAGAAACTTTGATTATTACCCTAGGCTTTTCATTCTCAAAGAACTAATACATTTCCTCCCATGAGGAACTGCTGCAATCCTTGTTGCGGGTGGTATCTGAGAATAGGGGAAACATATTAGAGTCTTCAGTAGGTGATTCTTGGGAAATCTCCTTTCATTTTTTTCTCATTTCTGTTATCCTTGCTTCATTAAGTGGTTCCCTGAATTCAAGAAAGTAGAGAAAGCTTTAAAAATATAGAGAATAGAGATACAGAGATACAATCACAAATATGACATTCCATCATTCAAAACATGCTCGAAGTACATATGAAACTTTCAAACCTTACTCCTACTGAATTTCGTTAATCACCCATAATTCTTTCAATCAAATCTCTTACACACCTTCACGTGAAATGTCTATCAATCAATTTTATACGTTAGATATTATATCCTATTTATTAGATATGAATAATTTCACACACTTGAGAAATAACTATCATTTATCATATATAACAACTCAAGACTATTTCTATTAGTTATGTTACCAATAAATTTTGCGAAATGCAATCTATGCAAATCGCACATCACAATTTCTATACGGTAATAAAACTTGCATTTACTTATTTGATGTGAAACATGAAGTGAACTTAAAGAGTCATGCCAGTGCACTTTATCAGATAATTGATGTTTTATGTTTGTTGCTTTATTGATTCGTCGGGTCCGTTTCATCACAAATTTTACTGAATTGTTATAAATTGATTGTTTTACAAGGTGCGATGCAATTTTTTTTTGATAGCGGTGTTTAAATATTTTGTAAGGGGATTTATTTATGAATTTGAAAAAGGTTTATCGCATATCACATCTTGCAATAATTAGTATTTTTTAAGTTGTTAAGCTTGTAGGCTATGCGATTTGCGATGCGCGCTAAGAAATGAGAGCAGAAAGGAAAAGAAATTTATTTCCTAATGTTTTTTAGAGATAGGCTAATATAAAATCAAACAAAATAAATTTCCTATTTATTTTTAAGTGTCCCCATTCAATGTAAATAAATGGGGGGGGGAGGGGTTTTTGTATAGCACAACATGTTGTGAGTGGAGCTCTTATGGAACTAACACCAGCTTCCCATGTCCTTCTTTGGCTTCATGGTGTTGTTCTTCGCTTGTAGCTTCGACAAGTTTTCCTTGGCTACCCCACCTTTTCCTTGTCATTTTTTCAATGGTTTGGGGGTGGCTCTCCCTTGCTTCAGATTCACAGATCCAAAGCCTCACTTCTTTTGTTTGAATTTATGCTCAACCTTGGCATCATACCGGTATGTTGCACTGAGCAAGGAGATGTCAAGGAACTCCATTTCATCCTAGATTTATCTATGCAGACAACTATGATACTTAAGCAACAATTTTTTCTCTGAATATTTGATACCCAACTTTGTGCATAGGGTATGGAACAATTTTTGTAGAACCCTCTTCCCGCATCTACCAAAGTAACCAGCCAATCAAGGAAAACATGTGATGAGAGACTAATATTATGATATTCGACCTCCTAGATGAACTTAAGGAAATGAAACCAATAGAAACACCAAAAACACACCTTACATTGCAACATTGACATTGTTAGGAGGTAACCCAACCTCCCAGGGCCCTGTTCCCTGAGCGGGGACTAATTTTTAGACCCTTTAAGGCTAATTCGTGGGCTTGTAAGGGAAAGGGAGCAGCTCTATACCCAAGGGTCATGAGATATCCTTGTGAAGGTAGTGAATCAGACCAAAAAAAATATTTCTCCCTATAGCTCCATTATTTGTGCAACATTTTTTGCCTCTGAGCCTAGGTCACTACCAAGAACTTCTTGTAATTTCAGGAGACAGTAAATAATGATAAAAAAAACATATTGAATCAATCACATCAACCAAAACACATTTCACCGAACCCATTAATGATAAGAATTTCATTAAACACATCAACAACATAGCATCTACGGGTATGAAAAACATATTTAAACTAAGTGGTCTCTTTCTTATCTAAGAATGGATAAAAATTATTTATCCGCTACATCATAAGCTATCATATAATCAATTTTTCCATAGATACATGGGATATAAATTTAAATAAAAACCCATTAATAGAGCCATACATCATCACTGATTAAAAACATGCTCATAACCAACATAATAACAACATAAATTCCATGGATACAACGGAAATGAAATCCATACATAAAGTAATATATTTGCATACTAAATTGAGGAAAGAGGTCTTCATTACTGAACATAAAATCAAACCAGATATGGGAATTCGACGTTACACCCGACCATAGATGGGCTGAGAAAATCATCCCCATGCCATATTCCAAGCATGAATGTCAGACTTTATCGAACACATAAATCAACACCAAACTAGGGATACATAAACCAAATCATCTCAACACAAATCCAATGATTCCACTTGATGGTTGGACATCACTAACCATCACAGATTGGTCTCTATCCAAGCTGATCCAGGGCTCTAGAGTGTTTGTTCTAGCCAAGGATCCAAGACTATTAACTCAACCCCAGTTATTCTTGAGATCCAAATAAATTTTCCAACCAAGGCTTCAGGACTAGTAATTTAACCCACCTACAGCACTAGAGCGTTTTTCCAACCACAACTCCAAGAGTAGTAAATCAACCCAACAACTATCTACCAGGCTCTAGGCTGTATGTCCAACTAGGGCTCCGAGAACTAATAATTTAATAAATGAAGCCAAAATCTAAAGTAATACTAAGAACCAACCAGAAAACAATGAATGGAAATAAATCCACAATCACTATGGCTATCCAGGAAATGGTAAGGCTAGGGAAATCCACATGCATACACCATGCATGAAAAAAATAGTGACGAAATCATACATGCAACTTCATACCTGCACTCAAAACCTACTATAGATGTTGATACACATTTTCTTTTCTTTCTTGCCCTAAATCATCAAGTATCCACATTCTCCAAGAGTGCTCCAATAATACTCTAAGATACCAAGAGTATAGGAGAGAGAGAAAGAATAATGAGAAAGCTCCAAAATTGAACTTACGAAAGCTTACCAACTCATCCTCATAAGCCATTTTATAGAAGGGGCCTTTATTTTCTTCATTTTGCATTATTTTCCTTCAATTTCCTGGTCACATGCACCATGTGACCTTTCACCTTCTTTTTTCTCATACTTTCCATTATTTCCATAGCTAAAATGTGAATTAATGCTTCATGTCTTTTCCAAAGCCTTTTCAATTGTCTTTTCCAATTTCCTTAGCCATAATAAATCGAATGAAAACCCACTAGGGTGTTTTTACCACCATTTAAAATTTGTTGGAAATGTGATTATTATGATTTCATATGTCATCCTTGATGGCAAATGATGAAGTATACGACTTATGGAGAAGCACAATGGTCTATCGGAAGGTCTAGCAGAATAAAGGTATAAATCTAGTAGAATATGGTTAATATTCATATTGAAATTTATATACGAGCGTTCGTGCAGGTAATGTCGCATATACATGTGGAAAATATTGATCCAAGTCATGTATTCCTTTTGCACTATGAAATTATCATACCAGGGGGCATTGCCATGGTTTTGGCCCAAAATATTGAGCATGGTGTCATCTATTCGATTTCGTCCAAGAATACCATCAAAACTTCTATGGTTTTGGCTCATGGTATTGGGAAAGGCTAAGTCTATATAAGGAGAAGAAGATCATAGTGCAAAGGTGGCATGAGTAAGGGTTTTAACTAAATACTTCTCTCTAAAGTATATCTGCATAGAATGGGTTACTTTGTATTGGTAGATCTGAAATTATGATGCACCCGTGGATACAATGATGGATCAAGGATCTGTAGACCTGAAATGAATATATATTTTCTTCATCTATTAGTGAGATGTTTTGATCTGTGACCTGGCACATTATTAGAGAAGTGAAGGGAAAAATATGGATAAGTCTATATAACTGATCTTTATCACGTCTTGAATATTTATAGATCTATACATTGGTTCATCATGGTGAAAATGTGTATAACCATGGATTTATTTCAGCAAAAGCGCATATGGAAGTCACGGTTCTCTGAAGCCTGATGGAGAGGTTATATGTTTATTGCTGATATATTTCTCCTATCTCTCAATGAAGTCTTCATGTAGATCTGGGTTGTTTTAATAATGTATATCTTATTAGTTGAATATATACAAATCTAATCAATGAGTGATTAAATATGATTAATGATTCCGAATGAATAAGGGTTCTGCAAATCTGAAAATATATGTGACTGGAAGCCTCAGATCTATTTCTGGGTCTGATCAAATTTTGGAAATTCACTATTCGCAGATATATATGCAGGTTGGTGTGAAGGAAAGTGTGTGTACATACAGGTTACAATAAAGTGAAGTGGTGTATGATTTTAATCACATGAATGATCAAGGTTGAATTTGGTTCGACATGTTGATTGAGGAGTCTGAGTTTATTACTGTGTATTGGTTATTGTGATCTAACTGTTCTGTTTACAGTTGGGTTATGGTTGTTAGTGTTGATCTATATATTGATTTTTGTTGAAGCTATTGGATCAGTTGGAAATACTGAGAGGGAGGGGGTGAATCACTATTTCTTTGAATTAGTATTATTATTAATCTTTCATAGAATTAGTTAATCTTCAATTATTATCAGTGTTTGCACAATGCTGGACGTAAACAAAAGGAACAAAAATACACACAGTTTTAAAGGTGGAAACCCTATCTGGGATAAAAACCACCTGAATTATTTTCTAATAATTCTTTAATATTAAACTCTAATTGAAAATAAAGGTCCAACTTCCTAGAATGTAGAAAAGAATTCTTCTCCAGCGCCCATTGGATGGACGCTCCAATGCCTGAGGTTCTTCAGTAGTCAATTGAACGGATTCCCCAACACCCAATGAGCTACAAATCACTATAGAACCACCCTACCACCTTGAATGTTTCACAGGCTTGAACCTTTTGGTGACTTCATGCACCGGCCTAGCACCACCCTACAACCCTATAGAAGAATAAAAGAAGAATGGAGTCCCATAACAGCGAAAATGGTCCACTTTACAATGATATAGAATGATGTAGAAGAAGAAGACACACTAGAGCATAACCCCAACTATGACACAACGACCTAATGATGATCATAGACCTCCTGACACTACCTCTTCAACTCTTGGTAGATAGAAACTTGTACAATTTTTACAATGATGCATTTAAAATGACTTAGTACAATGATACTTTTATGATGACTGTATGCAGTGCTGCCCACTTGAAGACTTCATGTGGTGAACTTCTTGCTACTGTTCTGCACCTTGATTGTTTCTCTTGTCACACTACCCTTTGCTAAAACTTGCTTTTCTTTTCTTCCCAAGAAATTCTAGTCCTTTGTAGCCCTTAACAACACATGATCTAGCTTTTTCTTTCTTTCTAGGATCTCGATATTCAATCTGGTGTATCTTTGTTATTTCATATCCCCAGTATGTGATTTTTGGTTCTGTAGTATTCCTCTGAGTCTTCTTTCCAATGCCACAGGTATGACCCAATTTGGATTCTTCAAGGGAGATTTGTGCCCAATATCTCACAATGACCTAATTATGGATTGGTTAAGTAAAGCGAATTTGTATGGCGTGCCACGTCTCATTGTTTCTTCATTAGACTTTGAAATTAATATAGCGCAAGATACAATCCTAGTATTATTTGAAAATTTTTATATAATTCCAATCTGATACTCAGAGAGATATTTATGACGATTTTACCAAGGTCACTTCTTTTAGATAAAGTTCAGGAGCCTGCAAAAACACCGACTTCCACAAATCATATCTCGACAAATATTGTGCACCTTGATCTCAAATTTTTACAGCAGCTTCCTTAGGATTTTTGATTCATCTTGTAAAAGTTTTAGCTTCTCAACCTTTGTTGAAAAAAATTTAGATCGCAAATTCCATAATGACCTGTTTTAGGTAGCGAAATCCCTACATGAGGAGGATATGAGGATCACAATTTATATAAATTATTATGTTGAGAGGGTCTGCAAAAAGAGAACATGGGAGGGATTTTAAGAGCTTAAAAATGATTAATTATTGACTTTTCAATGACCCATGCCATATCCCCATGGGGTTTTAGCCCATTAACTAGGGTTATAAATTTCAAACATTAATATCTCTCAAACTGTGAAGAACTACATGGTGTTCCATATATCAATGGAAACATCTCGATAAGAGAAACCAAAAAAAATATTCTTGACCCAAAATATATTAATTTGGTAGGTAAAAATTACCATGCAATATTGGGTAGCCCCTGGTCCTGCTTGGGTTGACATCAATGACAACCACTGATAAAAAATATCCCCTTTGGCATTGATGGAAACATAAGTACTCCCCCTACGATCATGACACCTCTTCTTAAAACATTCTCTCCCCCTTTGACATCAATGGAAAATGGTAACTCCTCCTAACACGTAATCATCCTGCAGACCTGTACACACTTCCACTCCCCCTTTATATTATGAATAAGGAAAATCTAATGAGAACTTGGGAGAATCCAAAGATTCTGGCGAAGATATTCAAATGCTTCATGAGTACTCTTATGATAATCAAGAGTTCCTACCCAGTTTTCATCCGTAAAGGCTTGAATAATGAGATTGTTACCATTGGGATACCACAAGCCATATTATGTAATTCCATTTATATATCGAATAATTACTTTGACGGAAATAATATATGATTCTTTTGGTATTGCTTGGAATCTTTCTACTTGTCCAATTACTCACATAACATCTGGCTGGGAGGTTGTTACATATAGTAGACTACCAATCATAGATCTGTACAACCTCTGATCCACATCCTTAGATGAATTGTCTATGCTCAAATTGTAACCTGTTACCATTGGAGTAAGCATGGGTTTGCAATATTCCATTTTTAATCTCTTGAGAATTTCCTTGATGTACTTGGATTGACATATAAATATTCCTTTCTCTTGCAGAGATATTTGAAGCCCTAAGAAGTATGTTAGCTCACCAAGTAAATACATCTCGAACTCACTTTTTGTCATTGTAGAAAAGTTCTTACTTAGTCGATCATAATTGCTACAAAATATTATATCATCCTCTTTAGCTAGTAGACATGCTTTATTTTCTTCATCCATAACATATATGTCATTTGGAGTTTGACTTGGTATAGCTACAATTTCACTATACATGCCTTTCCTGATTTCACATTTTGTGGAGTTGAATAGTATTGTGTGTCCTTGATCACAAATTTGTCTAACACTGGGCAGATTGTGATTCATGTTTTCAACCAATAGAACATTCTTGGCTAGAGCATCCTTTCTTCTGGGAGTGATGGTACCTGATCCTATAACATTTGAATATTCGTCATTTCCAAAGGACACAATTCCATCCTTCTTCTCTTTCAAAGATGAAAATTTATTTCTATCTCCAGTCATATGTGTTGAGCAACTACTATCAACATACCAAACATATTTTTTGTTTTGAGCCTTGGGAGTGAGAGCAAAATTATTAGTCTTGTTCTTCTTCCATGTTCGTTCATTCTATGGCTTCAAAGACTCTTTTGGAGGATTTTCAAGTCTGCAATCTCTGGATATATGTCGAAAGTTTCGACATTTGTAACATTCAATATTATTTATTATGTGTTCAAATCTATTAATGTTTCGTTGATCCTTGGGAGGTTCATATTTGACAGATCCCCAAGAATTTTATTGGTTCCTAGGGTATGTGCGACATTCCACAACCTTATGACCAAATTTTCCACATGAATAACAATATCCATAAAAAATATGTTGTTACCTGGATGGAAATCTTCATCGGGGAATTTTCTTCCAAGGATGTTCTTGCGAATCTTGTCCAATGAAGTCTACATGCATGTCAGATCTCATAGGTTCATTGCATTTTGTTGTCGAAGGTCCTTCTTCTTTTTATTTGTAACCAAGTCTAGTTTTGTCGTTATAAGATCGTTGATTGTTGATGAGTTCTTCCAATGCCCTTGAGTTGTTGGAATAGTTTTGGATAGTTTTTCCCTTCTTCACTTCCTTACGCAGTGAGACTAATTTAGCTACTAATTCTTCCCTTTCGTGGTTGATGTCTTCCAACTTCTTTTGAAGTGTTAGTTGAATACATTTTTTTTTTCAACTTCAATTTTGAGACCTTAAAATTGTTCTTCAAGAGTATTGGAACATATATTCTTAGCCTTGAGGTCTTGTATAAGCTTGATTCTTCTATGGTCAACCCTTTCTTCTTCGTTGTTTGATATCTCTTGTTTAATGTGCTTGGCCATAAACAATACTCTTTCATTGGCTTCTTTCTCACTATCATTGTATTCATTAGAGGATGAGCTAACTTCTTTAGATAGAAAGTTCCTTTTGAATCCTTTGATTTTTATTTTCTTGTTGAATTTCTTAAAGCCTTTATTTTCTTGTGAGTTACCATCACTTTTTTTCGGACATTTTGCTGTGAAATGCCCAACCCCACGACAACCAAAACATATCAATGGAAGTTTACCCTTGAATTTTCCAATACCAATTTTTAGTTTTCTAGTAAATTAAGCATATTCTCCATCTGAAAGACCTTCATCATCTCCATTTTCTTCACACTTGCAGGTGCAGGTCTGTTCCTTTGAAGGTTGCTTCTTCTTATTGGTTTTTTCAGATGTACCGAACATAGTTTCTAGATGTGAAGTACCCTCTTCTTCATCAAGTCTCATTTCATATGCTATGAGAACTCCATGTAATTCCTCTTTCCTAACTTTTTCTAGGTTTTCACTATATTCTAAGACCGATACCTTTGGGTTAAATCTCCCTGGTAACGTTCTAAGAATCTTTCATATAATAGTCTTCTCATTGACAGGCTCTCCCAATCCTTCCAGAGTGTTGGTTATTTCATCAATGTGTTGGAAGTATGCAACAATGTTGTTATCTTCTTTCATTTTGAGTTGCTCAAATTTTTCTCTGTATATTTGAAGCTTTTCTTCTTTGACATTTGAATCACGTACATATATATTCTCAAGCTTGTCCCATACATTTTTGGCAGTTTTACAACCCAACACCTTATGATAAGCAGATTCAATAATTCCATTGATAATAATATTATTTTATTTTTCATCATTTACCCAAATATTCTTACCTTGTTCATCTGTGGTTGATGTAAATCCATTTTGAACAATGTCCCATACTTCATAACCTTTCTCCAAGAGATATACCTCCATTCTTCCTTTCCAGAGTGCATAATTATTTTCATTGAACGAAGGTACACCATTCTTGCAATGCTCGATGACCTCCTTCTTGCTGTTAAAATGTTATTGAGGGAACCAAGCTCTAATACAAATTGTGAATCAGTATTTATTTCAATTAGTATTATTATTAATATTTCAGAGCATTAGTTAATCTTAAATTATTATCAGTGTTTGTAAAATGATAGCAGTAAACAAAAGGAACACAAATGCACACATTTTTTAGGGGGTAAAATATCTCTGGGACAAAAACCACCTGAATGATTTTCTAATAATTCTTTAATGTTCAACTCCAATTGAAAATAAATCTCTAACTTCCTATAATCTAGAAAATAATTCTTCTTTACCTCCCATTGGATCGAAGCTCCAACGCCCGAGATTCTTCAGGAGTCAACTGAATTGATGCCCCAACGCCCAATGAGCTACAACTCGCCCTAGCACCACCCTACCACGCTCATTTTCTTCAGAGGCTTGAACCTTTTGGTGACTTCATGCACTAGCATAGCACCACCCTACCACCCTACAGAAGAATAAAAGAATAATGGATTCCAATACCAGGGAAAATGGTCCAGTTTACAATGATATAGAATGATGTAGAAGAAGAAGACACACTGGACCACAACCCCAACTATGAAACAACCACCTAATGATGATCTTAGACCTCCCAAAACTGCCCCTACAACTCTTCACAGATAGACACTTGTACAATTTTTATAATGATTCATTTATAATGACTTAGTACAATTATACCTTTATAATGATTGTATCCAGTGCTTCCCAGTTGAAGACTTATGTGGTGAACTTCTTACTGCTATTTTGCACCTTGATTTATGCTCTTGTCATGCTACCCTTTGCTGCACCTTGCTTTTCTTTTCTGCCCAAGAAATTTTGGTCCTTTGCAGCCCTTGACAACACATGATCTAGATTTTTCTTGCCTTATAGGATATGGAGATTGAATCTAGTGTATCTCTATTATTTCAGATCCCCAATATGTGATTCTCAATTCTATAATATTCCTCTAAGTATTCTTTCCAATTCCATAGGTCTGACCCAATTTGGATTCTTCAAGAGAGAGTTATGCCCAATATATCACAATGACCTAATTATGGATTGGTTCAGTATAGCGAACTTGTACGATGTGCCAAGTGTCATTTTTTATTCATTCGGCTCAATTGATAAAGAGAAAAATAAATTCCATGCACTATCTTCTATGTTTTACATAATTCCAATTCGATACTCAAAAGGAAAGTTATGATGATTTTTCCAAGGTCGATTCTTTGAGATGAAGTTCAAGGGCCTGCAAAAATACTGACTTCCACAGATCATATCTCCGAAAATATCATGCACCTTGATCTAAAATTATTGCAGGAGCTTCCTTAGGATTTCATCTTTGCCTCATAGTAATTTTAGCTTCTAAACGTTCATATAAAAAAAAATTAGAGAAAAAATTCCACGATGACCTGTTTTATTTAGAGAAATCCCTACAGGAGGAGGATATGAGGATCACAATTTATATAAGTTCTTAGGTTGAGAGGGTCTTCAACAATTAAACATGAGAGGGATTTTAGGATCTTAAAAATATAGGAATTTACAGGGTAAGTTCCATAGATCGAGAACCAAAGGTCAACGCTCACAAACAAATCACAAATCATTACACTAGTATAATCACATGGTTAAAACCCTTGAAGAGGGAAACAGTCCATGGCCTGAGCCAACACGGTCACTTGCGGAAATTTATTAATATAAAAATAAAAGTTACATATGTTTCTTTGATAAATGGTTACCAGACAAATGATCCTTCATGCTCTTTAAATAGAGACCATGGACCAATCGGGTGTTAAGCCATAGATCAAGTGTCATTAATACCGAGGTGGGAGATAACCGTCATATCACTACAAATCATGACCTTCAGATTATAAGTTACAAACATGGTAAAGAAACACACTTTACCTAAATCTACACTAGAATGAGTTATTCTTAACTATTTCCTATGTTTGGAAATATCCTAGCATCCCCCCTTAAGAAAAACTTGGGATAGGATTGAAGGATTTACAAAGGTGAGATAAAAGGAGCCTATTTCCTATGTGTCGAAATATCCTAACATCCCCCCTTAAAAAAAAATTGGGATACGATTGAAGGATTTACAAAAGTGACACAATAGGAGAAGGAAGGAGGCATTAGAGCTATCCCCCCTTAATGACAACTTTCCTGAACTCCAAGCATGGATTGAAGTTTGGTAAACTTCGCTTCTGTGAGAGCCTTCGTAAAGATATCGGCTACTTGATCATTGGTTGGATAGTACTGCACTTCAAGAACACGATCATGAATGAGCTTTCTGATGAAGTGTATGTGGATTTCAATGTGTTTCATACGCTAACGTTTAACTGGATCTTTACATAGCTGAATGGCACTCTGATTATAACACCAAAGAGTATTTGGATGATATTGATGAAGACCAAATTGAGACAGAATTTGATGAGGCCACATGGCTTCCTTTCTGGCTTCAACTGCACCATGGTAATCTGCTTCTACTGTAAAAAGAAAGATGACACCTTGTTTCTTACAAGACCAAGTAATAGGTCCTAAACCAAAAGTGAATACATATCCTGCAGTAGAATTTTAATCATCAGGGTCACCAACCCAATCAGAATCAGTGAAACCAATCAACAATGGAGATGCTCCTGCATTGTAATGAATCTTGAACTAAATTGTACCTCGAATATATCATTGTATTCTTTTAGCTGATTTTCATTAACTTTCATGGGGTTGGTTCATAAATCGAGTGACAAGACCAATGAAAAAGGAAAGGTTAGGATGAGTATGGGTTAGATACAAAAGTTTACCAACAAGTTGACGGTATAAGCTAGCATCGAATTCAGGGGTAGTAAAAGTGATTGAAAGCTTGAATCTAGACTAAAAGGTAGAAGGTGCTGGCTTACAGTCTTCCATGTGAAAGTGGTGTAGAATATCACAAGCATACTTGGACTAAGAGAGGGTAATTCCTTCCTTGGATTGCAAGACTTGAAGACCAAGGAAATAATGTAAGTGTCCTAATTCTGTCATTTCAAACTTCTTTTTGAGGCTAGACTTCACATGGTTTATATGGTTTGGATCATTACCATTAAGGATAATATCATCAACATAAAGAACAAGGATGGTGAAGGACTTACCCACTTTCTTGGTGTAGACATTGTTGTCAGAATGACACCTAGAAAAGCCATTATCTAATAGAAATATATATATTTTTGCATACCAAGCTCGAGGAGCTTGTTTGAGACCATATAGAGACTACCTAAGGTGACAAAAAAGGCTAGAGTCATTTTGGATAAAGCCAAGGGGTTGTTCCATGTAGATTTATTCATGTAAATCTCCATGTAAGAAGACAGATTTAACATCCATCTGATGGACTTCCCATTTAAAGGAAGCAGGAAGGGAAATAACAACGTGGATAGAATTAATTTTGGCAACAGGGGAGAAGGTTTCAGTATAGTCAATGCCTTCAACTTGTGAAAATCTTTTAGTGACAAGATGAGCTTTATGTCTATCCACTTTTCCATCTCGTCCAATTTTTTTTTTTGTAAACCCATCTGCATCTGACAAGTTTCCTTCCTTTTGGAAGAGGAACAAGATCCCAAGTATCATTCCCCAATAAGGAATGATATTCTTCATTCATAGCTTCATTACAATCTGGATGACTGGAGGCTTCTTAAAAGGTTTCTGGATCAAGTTTTTCTAGAACTTGAGACAATAAGGAAGAAGCTCTTTCGAAATGAGAACGTGTACGTTGTTGATCGATAGGGTCACCTACAAGAGAACCCACTGCATTTCGAGTAGAGCAAACCCATCTTGGAAGTGGTGGAGTATAAGGAAAAATTTCAAGAGGTGGAGGAGGATTTTCATCTTCGTTGTCATCATGTGAACTAGAGGGAATGCTATTAAAAATAGAAGAGAGAGAGAGAGAGAGAGAGAGGTGGCACATATGTTGAATCAGACTCGCAGGCCAAAGATGGCACACCCGCCAAAATAGGCTCGCATGTCGATATATTTTCATCAAATTTACATCTCTTCTGTTGGAACACCTAATCCTACATGGGTAGGTGTGGAATGCGAAAAGTCACAATGGAGTCCAAGTGACCTTGGAATGTGAAACCAAGAGTCACACCATTGTACTATAAATGTACATCTTTGTATAATGGAAAATAAGAAAGCCTCACGCTTATCCTTCATTGTGTTGAGTCTCTTGTGTGTGTGTGCTCTTCTTCCTCATACACCATGTGTGTGCTTCAACATGGTGTTTAACATGGTATCAGAGCGGGCGATTGTTGGCCCTGCTCCGAATTGAGTGAGCCATTTGTGTTTATGGCCTGTGCATATCTGCAAAAATTGTTGGCATTTTTGCAGCATTTGGAGAGTTTTTGCAGCAAAAATTTTGCAGCATTCCGGCATTGGCTTTGAGAAAGAGCAGCATTCAGTGATTTTGCAGCATTCAGAAGAAGGAGCAGCATTTAGAAGAAAGAGCAGCATTCAGAATTTGTTTTGAAGAAGAGCAGCAGTGGTTTTGAAGAAAGGTAGCACTGCCCATCTGAAGATTTTCATTCTAATTTTTCTCTGCAATCTCTGCATTTTTGAGCTGCTGGAAATTTATGAGAATTTTGAGTTTTTCTGCTGCTATATGGCCTTCTGCAATTTTTGAAGAAAATTTCTGAGTTTTTGAAGTAAAAATTTCTGAGTTTTCTCTGAAATTTTTGATATTCTGCCGCTGGAAGGAAATTCCTCTGCTATTCTACTCTGTTGTTTAAAAAAAAAAAAAAAAAAAAAAAAAATCTCTGCCATTCCAGGCCTTTCGGCCCTTCTCCCCCTTCTCCCCCTGCAATTTCTTTTTCCCACACCCCTCTACCTCACGGCCTTTCGGCCTTCCCACTACACATTCCCCATCGCTTAACACGCTATCTACAAATCCCTTACACTACTCATCGACCCTCAACAAACAACCGGCCCTGCTCTACACGCCTCCCACTCGCCTTACTCTGCTCCCTAAGCTACGCCAGCCCCTTTCCATCCTCCCTACTCTGCCCTACAACACTCAACGCACTCTCCATATAGCCCAACCTACATCTTCATTTTTTTTTCAACGCTTACATTCAACAGTCATCGGCCTTGCACCCACACTCTACGCTCTTATCCGCCCCCTCACAAGCAGCGCTCAACCTACGCCACCATTTGCTCCAACTCACTGCATTTCTACAACAGCGCCTCCACTCTTACCCCCTCACGTTTTTTAAATTCCCTACGCTCTCTTCTACCCATCGTTCTCCATTACTAAACGCTTCAGCACCACGACCTCACAACCCGCGGCTCCTTCTACTTTGTTATCTACCTCATTGCTGCAAACACAACCAACGACCCCTCCTCTCAACGCACCGATTAATACTCTGTCCCATCACCTGCTATACTCAACCTAACAATTCGTCCCTCATCCCATACCCCACTGCACACTCGAGCTCCCTACGCTCTGGCCCACTCGCCCCTCTCCCTGCGTCTCCCTCCCTCACACTTTCAACGCGGCCTCCCCACGTGGTTTTACCTTCGACCTTCAGCCTCCCTCCTTGCACATCTATCCCATTCAATTTTTAATTCCATTTTTTAACACATAATACCACCCCAACTACAATACCGCCACCATTTTAATATTAACGCTCTTTTCTTTAAAAATCGATTTTAATAATACCTCCCCATTTGATATAATACCCACTCCCTTCTCCGTTTCATTTTTTAATATTCGCCTTTTTAAATGTTTTAAAATTCTTCTATTAAAACTTGAACTTCCCCTCCCATTTTTTAATCAACCTCCCCTCCCATTTAATAACCGACCTCCCACCCTTTCATATAAATAAATTCCCTTTCCATTATTACAATTCATTTCCCATTTTTTAATTAATTCCCTCCTCATTCCCATTTTTAATTAATCTATTTTTTAATTAATTTTTAATTAATTATAAAAAAAAAAAAAAATTAGCAGAGAGAGAGAGGAATAAGAGAATAAGAACAGCAGTAAAAGAAGATTCGACATATGAAGAAGATGGACTGAGAAATTTGCAGATTTAACATTGACATGAGAGTGATTTTTTTGAAGAATTTCACATTTGAAGACAAGTTTGCCATCAGTTTTTAAACAGCTCTTTGAAGGAAAATTCAGCTACATAGTGTTTTCAGCTGCACATTTTTTGCAGAAATATTGTATTGAGTTGACATTGTATTGCTTCTTCATAGTTGCAATCAGTATTTGAGTTGTTGGAAATTGTTGATATAAGTCATTGTTGATTGTCCTCCATCATTTGAGGAGCATATTTTGTACTTTGAGATTTCCATAGTTGGAAGTTCTCTTGAGTCATTTGTATTTCTTGTTCCATCACATTGTAAACGGGTGCATTTTCGGTTGAAGCCGACACCCTTCATTTTTTGAGCCTAAGTTGTTGAAATGGCCAAAATCAATGAGGTATTAATGTTGTTGAATGACCTCATTCATTCAAATGTTGATGATATGATAAAAATGAGCAAGGATGCTCTTTGTAAAATTCACAGT
This sequence comes from Pinus albicaulis, assembly GCA_034641835.2. Lineage (NCBI taxonomy): Eukaryota > Viridiplantae > Streptophyta > Pinopsida > Pinales > Pinaceae > Pinus > Pinus albicaulis. The sequence goes on from CM076576.1 coordinate 480,192,340, forward strand.
TGTTTACAAGATGCACATGAGAAGATTGAGTTTTTACAGTTGGAATCTCAGCTCCAACAAGAAGAACTTCAGCAAAAGAGTCACCATTCTGAACCTATTTCTGTTGAGAAGATTGTGAAGGACTCTCATCAGAAGAAAGAAGATAAAGTTGCAGTTGATTCACATTCAAATTTTTGTACTAGAGCAGATGTACATGCAGATGCAGCAGTTCAACCTGCACTTCCTAAGCCCATCATCAGACCTTGGGAAGAGCTTGTCCACAACAAGCACCGAACTGGTCTTGGATATGACAAGGATGTGTCCTTTCATATTCAGACAACACCAGCCCATCATGACCCCAAAATTAGGATTCACCCATATGGCAGTTCTGGCCATTGTTCAGATCCTGTTCCTTCCCTGTGATTTAAAATCTCACGTTCGTGTGTTGGATTTAGCCTATGAAAAGTCATTGTTTGATCTTCATCCATGTAGCTGTGCTTGGTTAAACACACTCATTCTACCAGAGACAGAGATGATTGAGACACAAGCCTCCTCAAAGAGCAAGATTCATCTTGGATGGATCGCTTCTTGTGTGGGCATGGCTGACCAAGAAGATGTTTACGACACATGTTAGAACTTTTTCACGGATATTGAACAAACTTGCAGTTGAGTTTTCGCCATCATCTCACCTTGTCCTTGACAGGGGGAAAATGGTGGTCATGTACAAGCTTCGACATCAGATCAAGCGAGCTTGAGCCACAATCTCTCATTCCATGTTCAGAGTTGTAGCCAAAGTTCAAGCGAGCCTGAGCCACAATTCGTCATTCCAGATTCAGAGATGTAGCCAGAGACACGGATGCCCATGAGCATGCCTTCGGTTGGTGGATAACCTAAAACCATCATTTTCAGTTGGTGGATAACCTAAAACCATCATCTTTGGTTGGTGGATAACCTAAAACCATCATTTTCGGTTGGTGAATAACCTAAAACCATCATCTTTGGTTGGTGGACAACCTAAAACCACCACGGGTAGTAGACCTACCTTCTTTTAGGTCGAAGGTCTCCCTTTTTATATGAGGGACAATTCCTCTAGCAGAAGCCTTCAGCTTCTTTCCAGTTTTGGAAGAGTTCCGGGAACTACAACATGTATTGCGTTCCAGTGTTTGTGGTCATCCTAAAACCACCTCTTCTTTCCAACATTTCAAAGAGTTGATTCAGCCCAAGTTCTGCCATGTATACTTTGCAGATTTGTATTACAACTCTTTTCTTGGACTCACACATACCCCCTTCGGATTAAGGGGGGATGTTGGAACACCTAATCCTACATGGGTAGGTGTGGAATGCGAAAAGTCACAATGGAGTCAGTGACCTTGGAATGTGAAACCAAAGTCACACCATTGTACTATAAATGTACATCTTTGTATAATGGAAAATAAAACTGTAACTTATCCTTCATTGTGTTGAGTCTCTTGTGTGCGTGTGCTCTTCTTCCTCATACACCATGTGTGTGCTTCAACATGGTGTTTAACATCTTCTAACGATTATATTTTTTGATTTAGGTTGAAGAACTCTATATCCTTTGACATCTTCCTAATATCCAATAAAAATACATTTCTCACTCTTAGGTTCTAAGGCTTTATGTTTCGCATCTGGAATATGGGTCCAAGCATCACTTCCAAAAACACGAAAGTGACTTACATCTGGTTTGATTGAGCTCCAAGCTTCTTCTGGAGTTATATTCTTTAAAACCTTAGTAGGAGTGTGATTTACTATGTAATTTGCACAGTTAATGGCTTCTGCCCAAAAATTGAGACCAAGTCCTTTAGATTGAAGCATACAATTATCCATTTCTTTTAAGGTGTGATTCTTCCTTTCAGCTACACCATTTTGTTGTGGAGTATATGGAACAATATGTTGCAATTGAATGCCATGCTCAGTGCAGAAGTTGATAAATTTTTTGTTAACATATTCTCCACCATTGTCTAATCTTAACTTAAGAATTTGATGTCCAGATTGTTTCTCAACAAAGGCCTTAAAGGCCAAGAACATGTTAAAAACTTCACTCTTGAGTTTTAAGAAATATACCCAAGTGCATCTAGAAAAATCATCAATGAAAGTTAAGAAGTACTTGCAACCAGAGAAAGAAACAACAGGAAGTGGACCACATAAATCACTGTGCACAAGGTGCAAAGGGGCTGAAGCGTGCCAAGAGGCACGTTTGTCAAAACTATCCTGATGATGTTTTCCGAGTACACATCCGGAGCAAACACCATCTTGGCAAGATACCATAGGAAGGCCCGTCACCATATTTTCCTTACATAGAGTTTGAAGAGAGCGATAGTTTAAGTGACCAAATCGCTCATGCCAAAGTTTGCTCACATCATCATTATGAGCAACAAAAATAGAGGGAAGAGATGATGACCCAAATTTGTCAAACTTATACAACCTTGTGGAATCATCAGCAATGCCAATAGCTAAAATATGTTTAGGATCTTTGAGGTCCTTGATTACAACATCATGAGGTGAGAATTCTATTATTTTCCCTTCACCTGAATGAGTTATCTGATAAACAGATAGAAGGTTGCATGACAAGGTAGGAACACATAGTACATCATTAAACTAACCATTATCTAGATGAATGGTTCCAGATCCTACAACACTAAGAGATATATCATCACCAACATAAATATGTTTGGTGTTACAATCATTTAAAGAAGAAAAAATGGATTTATTTTTAGCCATGTGGTAAGAAGCTCTAGAATCAATGAGCCACTCATGAGAAGGAGAAGAAGAAGATACATTTAATGCATAACCAGATCTTGATGCTTGACAACCACAAGCAGAAAGTGCCATGCCTAAAGATGAAGGTGAAGAGTGCTCCAAATTGATGTTGTGCTTCTTCATTGCTGCTTCTAAGGCTTCCATCTTCTTAAAACATTTGGACTCTATATGGCCATCCCAATTGCAAAAGTTGCAATGTCTATCTGTCTTCTTCCCTTTGTTTTGATTTGCCTTATTATTTTGGTGATTTGATTTTTCAGTTTGCGGCTGAAATTGCTTAGAGCCCTTGTTTGGTTTAGGACCATATTTTTTAGGATACTGCTTCTTGGAATTCTTTTGATATGGTTGTTGTTGGGCTACTAAGGCTTTCTTAGAAGCGTTTCCAACAGTGATAAGACCAAGGTGTAAAAGTTTTTCTTGTTCTCTTATCAAAGAATCACAAAAGGCATCAAAAGAGGGATTCTTGTAGGTGGTTCTTGAAGAAATGATGGCTTCTCTAGTGGAATGGAAGGCAGAAACAAATACAGAGTATGCAGGGCCAAGCTTAGCAAGAATGCAATAGATGAGGCTACCATCGTCCTTTTTGATCTTACAACCTTCTAAAAGAATTCTGAGGGTCTTGAATTTGGACAAAAAATATTCAATGGAGGAGAAATTATTGGGGTCCAAAGTAAGCAACTCATTTTCAAGTTGGTGGGCCCTGATTTGATTTTGAATGCCAAAAACAGTTTTTAGCTTTTCCAGGGCTTCATCAGGGGTGTCAATGTCAAGGATATGAAATCGAAGATCTTGAGCAATGGACATTCCTATCAACCCTCGTGCTTGATCTTGTTTATTTTCCCATTTAGCAACTTTATCATCATCGGAAGGTTTAGTTTCTTGTCATGTGGCTATTCTATAAAGCCCTTTACTTCTAAGTATATCTACCATGTGAGGTAGCCATTGGAAATAATTGGTACTGTTAAGAATCACCGGGCATGCACTTTCCATTTAAAAAAAGAAGCTTGGAGCTAATAAAATCTAGAACTAATTGATCCAATGTAAATATCTAAAAAAAATAGGCCGTTTAAAAAAATAACGGCTCGAAAAACAGCTTTCAGATGAAGAATTTATGCCTTTTGAAAAATCTGAGTTGTAGATGTCGAAGAGTTATGGGAACGGGATGAAGTGCAGCTTTTAAAAAAAAAAATCCGCCCCTTTTAACAAAAACGTTTTACAAAAGAATATTGAGAAGGAGACTTGAACCCAAGACCTCTATTCTCATAAACTAACCTCTGACTAAGTGAGATAGTAAAAGGATCACGTTATTGTATGAAAGGAGGAAGGGTTTTTTTTTTTTTTTTTTTTTTTTTTTTTAACTCTTCAGTGTGCATGCCTTTCCCTACTAAAAAAAACACAAAAAAACCAAACAAAAGAAAAAAATGAAATGCAAAGCCTTACAACGGAATGTTAGATTTTTGGTTAGCCTCACCAGCAGCTATCACTTTTTTCACTATTTTTGATTTCCCGAGAATGCCCAAAGATGCGGGGAAAGAGCATACACAGAAAAAAAATCCCTTTTTCCTGCTTGTGATTTGCTGAGATCGCACACAACGCACAACAAAAAGCATACATAGAGAAGAGGGTATAAATCCAGCAAATAAATAAAACCTTAAAACCAAAAATAAAAAGAGGGAACCGAAATAAGCAGAACTATTAACAAATATAACTCCAAAACAAATGCTTTATACCTCCAAATATAAATTGTCATAACTTGGGCAGCCGAAAACCTTTTCGCATGGAACAAAATGCATTCCCCACTGTAACAGGCACTCCAGACACAACCGAGTAGCTCTACAAGCCCAAAAATATTCAGAAATGGTATATCTAAAAAACAACATTCACATGTAGTCAAACCGGCTTCATATGTTGGTAAACTTCCAAACCAGTAACTAGGATCACCAGGGTGGGAATTATGGATTCCATATAGGTGCGGTGATTAATCCAACACCTCCCCTCAAACACAGCTTAGGGGAGTCAATAGCCCCCCTCAAACACAGCTTAGGGGAGTCAATAGCCCCCCTCAAACGCAGCTGTAGGGAATCAAACCTGGGTCCAGGCTCTGATACCATCTAGGAATTTACAGGGTAAGTTCCATAGATCAAGAACCAAAGGCCACTACTCACAAACATATCATAAATCAGTACACTAACATAATCACGTAGTTAAAACCCTCAAATAGGGAAACATTCCACGACCTGAGTCAATGTGGCCACTTCAGGCAATTTATTAATATAAAAAGAAAGGTTACATATGTTTCTCTCATAAACGGTTATCAGAAAAATGAGCCTCCATGCTCTTCAAATACAGATCATGGACCAATCGGGTGCTAAGCCATAGATCAACTGTCCTTAATACTGAGGTGAGAGATAATCATCGGATCACTACAAATCATGACTGTCAGATTATAAGTTACAAATGTACATGGTAAATAAACACACTTTTCCTAACTCTACACTAAAATAATTTATTCTTAACTATTTCCTATGTGTCAGAATATCCTAACAAAAAATAATTAATTATTTACTTTTGGATGACCAATGCCACAACCCTATGGGGTTTTAGCCCACTAACTGTGGTTACAAATTTCAAACATGAATATCTCTCAAAATGTGAAGAATTATATGGTTTTCCATATATCAATGGAAAAATCTCGATAAGAGAAACCATAAAAAATATTATTGACCCAAAACATATTAATTTGGTAGGTCAAAATTACCATGCAAGCTCAGGGTAGCCCCTGGTGCTTCTTGGGTTGAAATCAATGACAACCACTGATCAACAAGATCTAGTGTGAAAATTTATGAAACGTGGTCTTGAGTGGGTCTGAGGGTTGAAGCCTTTAGTATGGAAGTATAATATTCCTTCTAGTAGATGCTAGTGCTCAGTTCAGGGGGTTGTAGCTCCTTTCCATTAGCAGTTGGAGAATAAGAGAAGGTTGAAACCTTTTGTAGGTAGTTTCCTATGTATTGATATGAGTCTGCATCAGTAAAATATTGTAAGAAGTTTTCCATACAATAAATATTGAAGACAGAGGCAATAGCAGCAATGGTTTTCTCCACACTTGGGTTTCCACCTTAAATATTGGTGTTCTTGTGTGATGTGTATTCTGTTATTTTTCACATTTTTACTGCTTAAATTTCTAATGCATAGCTGATGATCTATGCTAAATAATGTTTCCGAATATTTATCTGAACAATAAAATTTATTTTTGTATATGCAAGTTTCTTTTAGGATATCCATGCACATACTCTAGTTGGGATAATCAAAGCTGCATATAGAAATCAGTAAGAGAAAATTGGAAATTGCGATTCTTGTAAATATTGATTCACGTCCTCCCCCCCTCCCCTATCAATATTTTTCCCAACAATTGGTATCGAATAAAGTCATTTTGTAGAAGCTTAATCGCTAGAAGGAAGATCATATAAGATGAAAAATCAAGATGGGACAACATCTATCATATCTCCACTCTTCAACGAAATCAATTTAATCTTCTGGAAGACAAGGAAAATATGATGTAATAAATCTGACAAGAAAATGTATAGAAATGGAAAATGTGCTGAAGTAATAACACCATTGAAGATAAAACTTTAGATATTCAATAACATCAAAATCCTTGAGGTAGGGCAACACCATACATTCACTCCTTAAGGAAGGAGATCACTCCACATGCCATATGTTTGCCAACAAAATAATCCTTGACATCTCTCAATGGAGATTATCTAGCCTCTATATAGGTTTCATACATGCAATACCATGGGTAGTTACCATAGGTCTCTCAATACCATACATCCAATACAATGGGCTTATCATTTTATTCCCTAGCTACATGTGGTCCCTTACATAATGTGGGTTAACCACTTTATTTATTAACTATGGCCCAATTATTTATCATTCTTATGTTATTACATCATATTGTTCCCTTGGGTACCTCCCTTTGTACCCTATATTATCCCCCCTACGTATACTACATTACACCCCCCTTAAACATGTTTCGTCCCTGAAAAATAAAAAGAACACAAATAATAAGATCTACTGAAAAGATTATTCCATTGGTACCATTCACATGCATCTAACCATGCTAGAGAAAGGTGAACTCTCGATCTAGTCGATGTCTCGCTCGCTTGAGATGGAAGTGGGTTCTGGTGGTTCTTCTATGTTGATGTGTTGTGAGTGGATCATCACACCTCTCTATGTGTCATCCAGAGGTTGTTGTTCTTGTTGCTAATTCGTTGCCACCTTGCTGGTTGTTGTCCTGCTGGGTGATGCAAGTGGTGATATGTTGAAGCTTTAACTAATGGTATATCTTTCATTAATTCCTTCATTATTGGTGATGGAGTGATGTCTGGTTCTTTTGTTGGTACTTGCTTTGATGTATGTGTTTGGCTTTCTACCATCAAAGGCTCAACATCTGATGTGTCTGCATCATTAGATATTTGCGCTTCTTCCTCCCTAGTCTCTGCATGGTTCCTAATGCAAATATCAAGCAGTGTAATTTTCTTCTTTTTATACCAGAGCTTCATGAATTTATTTTTCACATTAAAATTGACAGTACCAACGGATTCCATCCAAGGGTGTCCCAAAACAACATCCACAACAGCCATATCTGAAGCATAATAATCAGAATGCAACACATACTTATCCATGGAAATCTTCATATCTTTATAAATTTAAACATCTTCATTATCAACCTGTGTGTTTTCAATATGTTTTGCTGGAATTTACAATTTTTTAGCCAAATTAACATTGATACAATTATGCTTGCAACTAGGAATGATAGACACAATGATGTTCTCTTTCTGAATAATTCCATTAACCTATAATATGAAAATATTATTAGAAAAAAAGTCTTTATGTCTCTTACTATCCTTCTTTCTAGATTTAGACCACTTTTCCAAAATGACTTTTTCAAGTTTTTTCTTGGGAAGTTTCCTCACTGTGCTATCAAGTGACGTCCACCATTTATTTGCCTCATCTTTCATATGAAGCCCTACGGAGCATATCCAAAAATTTAGGTATTGAGCCTTGAGATATTTTAAAGAATATTTAATAGTAGGGACATCATATTTTCCTATAAACTTCATCTTGCGAGAATCCAAAAAATAAAGTAAAGGTTTTGTAGAAAATCACTTACTTTGGAAAAAATTTAAAATGGACATTACTCGGTCAATATAATTCAAAATCCTTAACATAACCCATTTTAGAAAATGGAATAGCCATTTTGCATCTAACCATGTGACTGAAATCCCGATCTAGGCAGTCTGGAAACACAAATTTTCACTGCAACTGTCAGGTCGTCAAAAAATTTCTGAAAAAATGGCTAATATTAAATCAGTGATAACTCCCTCATCCGCACTCCAATTTGATCGATTGTTTTTTTTAAATCGGGTGATTTTTCAACGGGAGATCAGATATGTATTTTTTTATCTAAAATTTTTAACCAAAATTACAAAATATGTTAGGATATCTGCCGTACACAAATTGTTGTTAGAAACATTTCTGCAACACAACTAAATTTAAATCAGCGATATCACCCTCATCCGGACTTCGATTCAACTATTTTTTTTTTGAAATTGGGTACTTTTGCATAAGGAATCCAGATTTTATATTTATTTCTAAAAAAAATTTGCCAAAATTTTAAGATCTGCTCTACAAACTCGCCGCCCAAAACTTTCTTGGAAAAAAATGAAAAAACAAATCTCCAAACTCTGCCCAAGAAAGTGCTCTGATACCACTTGTAATAGATCTGACAATAAAATGTATAGAAATGGAAAATATGCCAAATAAATAACACCATTGAATATAAAACTTTAGATCTTCAATAATATCAAAACCCTTGAGGTAGGGCAACACCATACATTCACTCCTTAAGAAAGGAGATCACTCCACAAGCCATATGCTTGCCAACACAATAATCCTTGACATCTCTCAATGGAGAGTCTCTAGCCTCTATATAGGTTTCATACATATAATACCATGGGTAGTTACCATGGGTCTCTCAATACCATACATCCAATACAGTGGACTTATCATTTTATTCCCTAGCTACATGTGGTCCCTTACATAATGTGGGTTAAGCACTTTATTTATTAACTATGGCCAAATTATTTATCATTCTTATGTTATTACATCATATTTTTCCCTTCGGTTCCTCCCTCTGTACCCTATATTATCCCCCCTAGGTATACTACATATGATAACTTTAGTCTCTTGGAGAATATGTTGGGCTATAGTTGAAGGTGGTTATCAATATCTAGCCTTAGTTCCAGCAGATCCAGTAGCAAGGAAAAATTATGAAACTAATGCAAAGGATGCAAATGCATTATTGGGGAGTCTCACTGAATCAAAATTTATCAAAGTTATGCAGTTAAATACATCGAGGGAGATATGGTACAAAATTATCTAGAGTTATGAAGTTGATGCCAAGTTTAAAAGTGTTAAAGACTAGACTCTCAGAATTTAATATGAAAAACTCATAATGCATAATAATGAAATAATTGCTAGTTTCTTTTTATGTCTCGATGAGATAGTAAACCATTTGAGAAATCTGGGTGAAGTTATAAGTGACACCATTCAAGTAGAAAAATTCTTAAGCTCTCTAACTCCTAAGTTTGAGTGAAAATTGTCTGTTATTGAAGAAAAACAAGATCTACAAACTCTTAATGTTTTTCAACTTCATGGTATTCTGACTACGTGTGAAATGAGGAAAGGAGGTCTATAAGAAGTCAAAGAAGTTTCTTTTAGAGATATTGCAAAAGGAAAGGAAATGGAAGAACAAGAAGGATCAGGGTATGTATCATAAGAAGATGAGATAAATTCTGTAAAGAAACTTCCACGTGGCACTCGAAGGTTCAGAGGTAAGCTTCCTGTCAAATTTTTTTCTTGTAGAAGTGTTGGTCATTATGCTGCTAAATGTCCTCATAAAGATAATCATTAAAAGGGAAAGTATTTGGATAAAGGTAATAAGAAATATTTTATCAATAAAAAAAATTATTATATTCATGAAGATAGTGATGATCTATCAAATAGTGAAGGAGGAGAATTTGATCAAGGTATTAGACTACTCATGGCATTTGAAAAGGACTCTAGCGAGGCTAATGACACCTTTATTGATGCTTTAGAAGAAAATTATTTTCTTGAAGAAATCAATCGACTAAAAATATGTTTGGAACTGAAAAAAATAGCCATAGATACTCTAAAGAATCAACTTATAGAAAAGTAAGATCACAATGAGAAATTAGAATGTGAAATGTTAAGTCTAAGAAAGGATATTGACAAAGTGAGAAGTTTAAATCTTAGATTTGCTAAAGGATATGAAACATTAGATGAAATTATCAAGGTGTAAAACTCTTCTCTTGTAAAGACATGTCTTGGATATATCAAATAATATTCTTAGTATTTAGTATCAATCTATCTAAATGTAGCTAAAGCCAACCAACAACACTTTGTCACTCAAGAAAACAACAAAGAGAATTCATAGGTAAAGTATGACCACTCCAATTAAAGAATGAACAATAAAAGATATACCAATCAATAGGAAAACATCAATAGAAGTTTACATGATCGCAGAAATTTCTTATTTAATTGACAATGTTTCTCATGTCATAATTTTGGTCATAAAGTTGCTCAATGTGTCGAATACAAAACCATCATGACCAGAGAAGCAATAAAGAAAATAAATGAGATAGGAATAAATAAGAATACTTACAACAACGTTTTTCGTCTTCAAGATGAAATTGAATTTTCTTATTGCAATAACTTTGGACATGAATAATTTGAATGCAGGAGAAAAATTCAGCCAAAATAACATCTACCCACAAACTCCAATGTACGGAGAAGGAAGAAATTACAGTGTGAAAGTTGTGGCATAGCTTTATTTGTAGAAGGAGAAGAAAATCGATGGTACATTGATAGTAGATGCTCAAAACACATTAGGTGATAAAAATAAACTTCTTTCGTATAATGCATTAGAGAAGGAAAATAAATTTACTTTAATAAATGAACCTCTTGTTATCGTTAAAGGTAAAGGATCTGTTTTTCTCAAAATAAAAGGTTAAAGCTAACAGTGATATGTATGTGGATGGATTAAAGAATAACTTGTTGAGTGTGAGTCAAATGTGTGATCAAGGAAATGAAGTTATATGTAGTTCAAAAAAATGTGTAGTTCATGAACTTGACACAGGAAAAACCATGATAAAAGGAACAAGAAGACCCAACAATCCATATATATTGAGAGGTGGTCAAGAGAAATTCTATCTAGTTAAATCTATAGAAAATTGGTTATGGCACAGAAGATTGGGACATTTCAGCTTCTCTCAAATAAGAAAATCTAGCAGATTTAAATTTGTTCGCGATCTAACAAACATCACTCTACCTAAAAGTACCATATGAAAATCATGCCAATTTGGTAAGCAAACCAGAGTGAAATTTAATTCCAAAGAAGGATCAAAAAGTAAGCCTCTTGAACTTATTCATAGGGATTTATGTGGTCCTATAAGGAAAAAGGTCACCTCGTGGAGGACAATATAATATTCTATTTGTTGATGATTTCTCTAGAATGTGTTGGATCAGTCTATTGAAACATAAAGATGAAGAATTTGAAAAAATTAAGATCTTGAAAGCTTTGGTTGAAAATGAATTATATCTAAAAATCAAATTTCTTAGATTTGATCGAGGAGGTGAATATATATCATATGAACTCTTTGAAATCTGTGAACAATATGGTATAAAAAGACAATTTAATGTAGCTGGAACTCCACAAAAAAATGGCATGGCAGAAGGAATGAATAGAACAGTTTAGAAAATGGCTCGTACTATGCTTGATGGATCTGTAACTCTTGATACATTTTAGGGAAAGCCAACACATACTGTAGTAAATATTCTCAACAAGGCTCATGTTCGTGTGAACAATGATAAAACCCTTTATGATCTATGGTATGGTAATCTTCCCACTGTGAAGCATTTTAAATTTTTTGGAAGAAATTCTTTTATCAAGAACAATAATGAAAAAATTGGTAAGTTTGGTCCTTTAGAAGATGAAGTAATATTTATTGGTGACTCATCTATAAGTAAAGCATGAAAATGTTACAATAAAATAATTCAGAAAATTGTGGAATGTATTAATGTTGTAATTGATGAGTCTCTCACACCTCCAAAAAGGGAAAAATAAAAAATAATGAAGAGGATGATGATGTATATTTTCCATCATCAAATAGAAACAATATAGAAGGATAACCCAATGGATCACCAGAAGAAGATATATCAGAAAAGGGTCCATCCAGGTATGCTCAAAAGAATCATGCAGAATCTCAAATATTGGGATAAAAAGGATCAGGTGTCCAAATAAGAAGAACTCTTGTAAGATCCTCTAGCTATCTGGAATTATTATCCACTACTGAACCTACCTATCTGGAATTTTTGATTGAGGCCATGAATGAAGAACTTGATCAGATTGAAAAGAATTATAATTGCCAATTGGTTCCAAGACCTCATGATAAAAATGTTATTGGAACAAAATAGATATTCAAAAACATGTTAAATGAAAATGGAGATGTTATTAGAAACAAATCTAGACTTGTTTTTAAAGGGTTTGCTCAACAATAAGGTATAGAATTTGAAAAAAAAAATTCACCTGTAGCCAGACTTGAAGCCGTAGGAATGTTTCTTTCTTTTTCAAGTTTTAAACAATTCAAAGTTTATCAAATGGATGTAAAATCTTCTTTCCTCGATGGTGACCTAGAAGAAGAAGTTTATATAGAACAACCAGAAGGATTCATTATGCGATCTGATGAAAATCTTGTTTGCAAACTCAAAAAGGTTCTATGTGGTCTCAAATAGGCTCCTCGGGCATGGTACTATCATCTTGACAAATATCTTCAACAGCAAGGTTTCACAAAAGGATCTATTGATAGTAATTCGTACACAAAAAATGAGAATGATAAACTATTAATTATTGTTGTCTATGTCGATGACATCATTTTTGGGAGTAATGAAGAGTTGATGAGTCAGAAATATACTTTTTCTATGCATCAAGAATTTGAAATATTGTTTCTTTGGGAACTAACATATTTTCTTGGCTTACAAGTGCAACAAGCAACAGATGGCATATTTCTATCTCAAGTAAATCCTGAAGAAGTATGGGATGGAAGACCACAAAACCATGAGCACTCCAATGGTGACTGGATGTATTGTCAATTCTCATGATGATTCTCCCATGGTAAACCAACCAGGTTATAGATCTATGATTGGAAGTATTCTTTATCTAACTGGGACTAGACCAGACATTATGCATACAGTTGGGATTTTTGGATGATTCCAAGCTAATCTAAAGGAGTCACACCTTCAGGCTGCAAAAAGAATATTCAAATATCTACAAGGGACTCAATATTTTGGCCTATGGTATCCAAATAATGTTGATCTTACTCATAAAGATGCGGATTGGGCTGGAAACGTTGATGATCTAAAAAGAACTAGTGGTGGTGCATTCTATATGGGGACCCGGTCAGTATCTTGGTTCAATAAGAAACATAGTTACATTGCCTTATCTACATTAGAAGAAGAATATTTGGTTGTTGCATCATCTTTCACACAATTTCATTGGACAATGCAGACATTACAAGATATTCAGATTGAATGTTCTCCTCCCATCTCCATCTTATGTGATAATACTAGTTCCATCAGTATCTCTAAAATTATGGTTATGTATTCCAAGACTAAGAACATCCTATGAAGTATCACTTCTTACGAGAACAAGTGCCTGAGAAAAAGGTCAAATTGGAGTACTTTCCTTTGAAATAACAAGTTGTTCATATATTTACTAAACCTCTTCCCAGGGAAGCATTTGAATATCTCAACAGAAGCTGGGAGTTGTCTCTGCCTCACTTATCAAAGTTGCTTGATTTCAGAATACTAAATTTGGTACGCTGGTTTCTTAAATCAGGGTCGCATATATACGCAAGTATATCTATATAAATCCATGTATGGTTCTTGCTGACATAAAATCTACAGTTCATATTTTAGCACAGTCTGGGCCATATCTTTGCCCTCAAGTATTGATGGGGAAATTCTGCAGTTCTAGTATTCATCCTATGGTTCCTTTCTTTGATATTTATCTCCTTGATGAATATGCTTTGATGAATTGGTTGTTCAAGGTGTTCATGATGCACAGGATTAGGGGGAGCAGTTTCCTTGCTGAAATAATTGCATTGTTGGTGCTATGATGGTTGTTATGTTATGATCTATTGTTGGAGATTCTTTGGTCTTGGTTGTAAAAGGTCATATTTGTAATTTGATATAAGGGTCATGTTGAGACCTCTAATGTAAATATTGCTATATTGAGTCATGTATGGGCCTGTTCATATATGTAAATTCACTTGGTTGGGTAGTTAATTCTATATGTAATTCCACTTGGTTGGATCCCTGAAGTAATTTTGTGTCCTTGTTGATAGGAAAGGTCATAGTTTTTTGAGTTAAGGAGTCATGAATTTTATCAAAAATCTCAACCTTCAACATGTGCTCAGGGAGAGCATTTCTCCGCCCTTTTCTCTTGATGTCAAAGGGGGAGAGTATTTTGTGTTTTGATATTTATGTATCTATAGGTTGTTGGTGATAAAACACCAACATGGTTTCCATCAAGTCCAAAGTGGGAGATTGTTGGAAATATTATTGTTATGATTGCATATGTTGTCCTTCATGGAAAACGTTCAAGTATATGACTTCTAGAGAATAATAATGGTTTAGCGGGAGGTATAGTAGAAGAAAGGTATAAATTGAACAGAAGATCGTTAAAATTCATACTCAATATTATATATGCATGTTCGTGTAGGAAAAGTTGCGTATACATGCGGGAAATGTCAATCCAAGTCGAGTATGCATTTTATGCTCCAAAATTATGATACCAAGGGGAATTACCATGGTTTTATCCCACCATATTGAGTGCAGTGTCATCTATTTGATTCCATCCATGGATACCATAGACACTTGTCTGGTTTTGGCTCATGGTATTGGTAAAGGCCAAACCTATATAAGGAGAATAACATCATAGTGTAAAGGTGGCATCAATAAGGGTTTTAACTAAATAATTATCTCTGAAGTATATCTGCATAGAATGGGTTACTTTGTATTTGTAGATATGAAATTATGATGCACCCATGGATACAATGATGGGTCAGGGATCTCTAGAACTGAAAAGACTATGTATTTTCTTGATCTATTGGTGAGATTTTTTTATCTGCGACCTAGCGCACGATTACTGAAGTGAAGGGAGAAATTTAGGTAAGTCTATAGATATGATATTTATATAGGCTTAAATATTTAAACATCCATACATTGGTTCGTCACAGTGAAAACATGTATACAGGCAGATTTGTTTCAACAAAAGTGTGTATGGAAGTCAAGGTTTTATGAAGCTTGATGGAGAGGTTATCTATTTATTGCTGCTATATTTCTGTTGTCTGTCAACGAAGTATTCATTTAGATCTGGGTTGTTTGAATACTATATATGCTGCTAGTTGAATATTTACAAATATAATGAATGAGTGATTAAATATGATTAACGATGTTGACTAAATAAGGGTTCTGTAAATATCAGAAGATATATGACTGAAAGGCTCAGATCTATTTATGAGTCTGATCACATTATGGAAATTCAGTATTCATAGATCTATAGGTAGGTTGGTGTGAAGGAAAGTGCGTATACACACAGGTTACAATATAGTGAAGTAGCATATGCTTGTAATGAGATGAAAGATAAAGGTTTAATTTGGTTTTGCATGTTGATTCAAGAGTCTGAGTTTATTACTATGTACTAGTTAAAATGATCTAACTTTTATTTTTAAAGTTTGTGTTATGGTTGTTAGTGTTGATCTATATATTGAGTTGTGTTGAAGATGTTGGATATAGTGTGAAAAATGATGAAATGTGGTCTGCAGTGGGTCTGAGTGTTGAAGCCTTCAGTATGGAAGTTGAAGCTTCCTACCAGTAGAAGGTTGTGTTCAATTTAAGGGGTTGTAGGTCCCTGCTAGTAGTGGCTGGTAAATGATATGAGGGGGTTGGTGTTCCCTTCCAGTAGCAACTCGAGAACGAGAGAAGGTTGCAGTCTTCTGTAGGTAGTTTCCTACGTACCGATATGAGTCTACATAAGTACAATATTGTAAGAAATATTGCATATAATAAATATTGAAGAAAGAGACGACAACATCGGTGGTTTTCTCCCAACTTAGGTTTCCACTTTAAATCTTGGTGTTCTTGTGTGATGTGTATTATGTTATTTCTGCACATGTCTACTTCTTAACTATCTAATGCATAGCTAATGATGTAGTCTAAATAATGTTTTTGAATATTTATCTAAATAGTAAAATTTATTTGGGTACATGCAAGCTTTTATTAGGATATTTGTGTATATATATACGTTAGTTGGTGTAATGAAAGTTTCGTATAGAAATTAGTAAAATAAAAGTTGAAATTGTGATTCTTGTAAATATTGATTCACCCACCCACTACCCCGCTCCCTCTCAATATTTTTCCCCATATGCTTCGAATAAGTGTCTCATCGATCGTGGTAGTATATATTTTTTACATGAATGTTTTACCAGCGATGTTACAAAACCCTCTCCCTTGGGGGAGCACTATACTTGGTGCTAAATCACACCTACAAACTAGCAAACTACTGAAAATAAAGCATACTTCCTATGGAGATTTATAATAGAGCTCGTTTCAGTATTTACAATGACCATAGCTTAACATTACAATCATATCATTTGTTGGAGCTTTATAGCATATCTCATTATGGTATTTAGAATAACAACCTTATTTACTCATGCACATTTTCTTCAACCAACATATAACTATACTATCTGTGGAGCTTTATAAACCAACTCGATAAGTTATTTACAATAATATACATATACACATTTTATCAACAAAAAAATAAAATGGTATGGTTCCCGTATAAGCAAGAAGGGAATCCAAAAACTCACACCTGCACTCTCAAAGTAATACTGGGATTCACCTACTTTCTAGGAAGTCAAGAATCTACTGTCAAAGTCAAAGCTGCATCCAATGTCCAACACTACAATCCTGCACCACTTTTCCTCATAGTGAATGAGCTACCAACTCACTATTCTAGGGCACACCCTTAATTTCCATATGATTCTGTCTGTAAATGCTAATGACCAAAAAAATCAATCTCGACCTTCCCTTCTCTGGTACACAGTCCCTTAGGAAATTTGGTGACCACTTCCATGCAGTCACTCACCTTACAAGTTCCATTGGAATGCCCATCCCGGGCATTCCATCCCTTGTCAAGGCATCCTCACATTGGACGATATCAAAACCAAGTGATATACCTACCTAAAAACCATCATACCGGTCATAGAATTCTCATGGAAATCAATGGAAATTATTGGGTAACAGTGTCCTAGAATGGCCGTTCTCTTGAAATTCTTTACCAACATACTACTGCATATTATAATTCCTTTTTTTGTTTCCTCTATTGCTTGTAATCTGTTTCAACCACCCAACCAAGGATTTCCATACTTCATGTACCAAACACATAACTGCCATTACATTCAAAATAAATTGAAATAAATTAAAATAATATATCATTGGTAGCTCGTCAATAAGGTACAATTTCAATCCTATTTACTTTATGTCACAACAATTCAAACTATATTTTTGATCAAATCATCATGTATAAACATATCACATATGACTAGCTCAAAACACAACCATCATATATTAAAATCATGATTCACATGTAGTCATCATAAAATATAATCATAAACCACATGTAACCATCATTAGTCAGAATCACATATCACATGCATAATATAATTGAAGTAAAATATAAATAATTATCCTTCATCAATCCTTACTTATGCCTTTTTTCTTTCTGTATACACACCGCATTGGTTTACATACTCGACAAGCACCAAGCTACTTTTGTTCAATCGCGTACACACACATGCAGTGTACATCACAACACATACATCCAGACAAGGCGTACAACACCACAAAATTCATACCTCCACATCCTACACACAATGTAACCCATAGACCTACACTTTAGTGTAAAAAAAAACATATACACCTATGCCTACACTGACATTCAACATATACATATATAGAGTACCACACAATGAATACACATGTCACAATACCATGACTATAACATGTAAAACATGCACATAATACCACACGTATACCAGTACCATATGAATAACATATAGACAGTACCACTTGTACACACACTACCTGCAAAACATGTGCATTGCATCATATGTACATGTAACCACCCACACAATGTCTACATGACACGAAATTTACATAGCACCACTAATACAATGTGTACACAATAACTCATGTACATAGCACCACATGCATGGCATGTACATGACACCATAGGTACACAACACCAAATGCATGATATGTACAAGACACCACCTGCACACAACACCACATGTACAACCTACACACAACACCACATGCCCACAACACCATGTTTACAATCATCCACACAACACAAAATTCAAAAATTACCATATGTACATCACAAACACAACACCATATGTACATAGCACTGCATATTTAACATGTACATAGCACCATACGTACACATAAACACATATCCAACATGCAAATAGCACCATATGAAAACAACACCATATATCCATCATGGACATAACACCATCTATACCCAGAATTGCATGCAACATCATATATACTAAATACTACATATGAAACATTACACATCACAATAGGTACAATGACTGAATATTCAACATGCACAACATATACAAAACAATAACACTACACATCCATAGACGACACACTAACCCCACAAGAAACCTTGCTTCTAGTCTATTTCCACTATCCATGTTTATCATATCATGTCACATATCACAATACTTTCACTTCGTCGATGTACCCCTTAGAATTTCCTTCCATAACATAAA
The DNA here is from genome assembly GCA_034641835.2 of Pinus albicaulis. Taxonomy (NCBI): domain Eukaryota; kingdom Viridiplantae; phylum Streptophyta; class Pinopsida; order Pinales; family Pinaceae; genus Pinus; species Pinus albicaulis. The sequence goes on from CM076576.1 coordinate 480,211,092, forward strand.
CATAGGCATAGTACAAGCATAATAATATCAAATCACACCCAAATTATACTAACCTTGTATATCTGCTAAGGCTACTCTACCACTTTATTCCTTATAGTGAGGAACCTCTTCATGCCATTCATCAACATAAGCAATCATTCCTCTATAAGGATTATCCATGAAAACCCTGTCATACAGTGACACAGATACATACACACACACACACATATATATATGTATATATATAATCATTGGCATAAAACAATCATGATCTTATCAGACAACTCCATACATACATACACATATACATATAAACCATCAACATCAAACCATCAAGATCCATTATGACCTTGTCAATCAATGACTTACATATATATTTATGTAAACATCATCATAGTTATGATCACAAGATGATTATCACATATCATTAGGTCTAGGTTGAGAGAAATTCCTTTTTTAGTGCACAACATGCACACCATTGAGAACAATAGTTCCAAACATAGCCAAGGCATCTTTTACCTTAAGCTCATTTGGTTTACCTTTCTCAGGAATGTCCGACCACCATCCATGTACCATAATGGACTCAACCAATAAAAAAAGTTCTCATATTCTTATCTCTCGCTGCTTACTCATGCACTGAGCTCAATTAACTTCCATCTTTCCCAAATAATTCCGAAGATCCTCAAAAAATAAATGACAAGGAAAAGAACTATAAACAACAAGAAGAAAACCATGAGAACCAAAAAAAATACGGAACCACAAAAAAACAGGCATGGCTATGAAGTAGACACAATCAAGACTATAAATCAATCGCAACAAAATCAAAAACTACCAAAAGCACAAGAATTTACAACAAATACCATGACTCAATCCCCATTATTTCCTATACTTCCAAGGAAATCTCAGCCTGAGCCTTCTTGAATATTTCATTGTAGTTTCTTTTTCCATGAAATTCCCTATATCGCACTGCCATAATCACACAACTGTTAGCACATAAATAAATATACCAATATACTTGTTACCTTACCTTGTTGTGCCAAGCACGATAACCTGTAACTAAAGACACATGTCAGCCATATGTATCAACATTAAGGAAACATATCTATAAATTCAAAATCAAATTTTACCAATACCAAAAACTATGTCATCATCCATTGGTCAACTCACATTCATCATTCATAATACCTAATGCTACAACTATCACCAATTTACACTCAGGTACATATTGTCCATCACAACACATGTGTGTTAGTATAACCATATTAAAACAAGACCATTTTTTCATTCAATGTTATAGACACATATACTCATATCATGAAAGTATTCAACATTCAAAAAAATTTCAAACACACCATACTAAATTAATCAACTATATGATTCAATAGACACCAAATCACACAAACACAAAATACATGACATAATCAAACAATTAAGCATCAAATACACGACATAAGAAAAATCATACCTTGATGTATCTTAGGGGCAGCTATATTTGCTTCTAAATCAATCTATATTAGCTCAATATAACTTCATGACACATAAAATCAACCTAAATAAGGTCATGATATACATAATTGTAACTAGATAAAATTTTCACATCATAGATTCATAAACAGGGGTCATTCATCCATAGCAATCACATATGCACAATTATTCTAGATTAGTGAAACACACTATCATAATTAGGTAAAATAATACTTGAATGTATATCCCTAACTAACTGCATAAGTCAATCCACGTAAAAGTGATACATATAACATCAATATCTCAATGCAATAACCCTAATCATCAAGTTACTAGCATATAAGACCAAAAAGTTATATATCATGCTCATTAACCACGTATAACATAATAATCAAGTTATCTCATAAAAAAAAAAACAATAGCAATGCATATAACCACATGTTACTATCACTCATGACTTTCCGACACATGTGCATATAACTACACTAATCAACTAGCATCTACCACGCATAAATAACACATGCATATACCATATAACTAAAGTAACCCTAATGTGTATAAAAATCCATGCATCAAATACCTACATGCCAAGCATACAACTTGTATGAAGATTTTCCCTTGCGTAGAGGTCCAATGTGAAACTTCACATTGATGATCTACATTTCCTACTCTATCTCATCCAACATATTATCATAACATACCAATATATCATGATTGCCTAATTTCATACAATGACCTTATGCACAACAACCTCAACCAATCTAATGAAAACATGACCATATGCACCCATTTGACATGTATAACCAATCATGAATGACCAATGCATGTTCAACATATGACCTCCCAAAAGAAACAATACATGGATAACACCAAAGCATGACCAATATTCAACCCTATCATAATAAATACATGCATGTATAATATGTATAAGCATGTACACAAGCGTGCATTAAGAATACATAAGCAAGAAAAACACATAACCAGTCATACGCTCATGACAACATGTTGATAACAACATCATCAAAACTTCCATGGCAGCACCACTTCCAGCATGGCCAACACAACATAGATGCAACAAGCACATATATACCACAATCGCACTAAAAAAATATGCAACCAACATAAATGCATGACCAATGCACTGCACATCCATTTTAAGGGTTGAACCATGCTTTAATACCTCTGTGTAACACCCATCTCATACATCGACCCATGTAACCGTCTAAGCATTGTAAACATGTGGTGAGGGGATACTAATGTGAGATTCAACCTCCTAGAGTACCTTATGGAAGTGGAAATGATGGAAACACCAAAAAAAAACCTTACATTGGAACATTGACATCCCCATGAGGCAACCCAACCTCCTAGTGCCCTGTTATCTGAGGGGGGGCTGATTTTTATCCCCTTTGAGTATGATCCGTAGGATTTTCAGGGAAAGGGAGTGAATCTAGACCCTAGAGCTATGGGCTAGCCTTGTCAAGGTAGCGGCTCAAGCCAAAATTAAAAAACATTTTACCTGTAGCTCTAGGATTTGTGTCACATTTTCAGCCCTTGAGCCGAGGTCACTACCAAATAATTCCTATAACTTGAGGGGAGGGAAAATAACAATAAAAAAAATATGGAAGGAATCAAATCAACCCAAACTCATTCGAACCCACCCAAACATCATAGAAATTTTTTCGAACATGTAACGAACATAGCGTCTATAGGTATGGATAATAAATTTAAACAAATGGGTCTATTTATTATCTGAGAATGGCTAAGAAGCATGTCTCCCCTACACCATAAGCTATCATACAATAATTTTTACCATAGATCCATGGTATATTAATTTATAGGAAAAAATATGAATAGATCCATAGATCATCACTGATAAATTACATGCTTATAACCATCATAATAACAACATAAATACCATGGATAAAATATAAATGCAATTCATAAACAAACTACTATATTTTCATACTGAATACCATAGGAATGAACTCTTCATTATTGAATGTAAAAACCAACTAGATATGGGACTTCCACATTCCAACCGACCATAGATCAGTTGAGCCAAGCCTCACTTCAGAAAATCACCCTCGTGGCATATTACTGTTATGTAAATTGACTCGGGGTTATAGTCAAGGTTTACGAGGTTAAAAAATTGGCTAGTCTTAGCGCACATGGTGTTGTTCAACCATGGTTTTCAGCCCATGGTATTGCATGTAACAGAGCCTATAAAAGGCTGGGAGGACTTCATTGTAAGGTGAGGCCTGAAGGTTAGCAGTGAAGGCTCACTTGGCTGGATTGGCCATGGTTTTGCCAATGGTTAATGAAATTTCATTGGATGGGTTTTCCATGGAGTTGTGGTTTTTTCCGGTTACATATTGTGTGTTTACATTCTATTATTGTTACTAAGTTTATTAATTTTTCTTTCAGTAAATTTTATGTCTCTCTGCTGAAAGTTTTCTTCATTTGGTATCAAATCCATTTTGGATACTGAAGGACGATTTTGTTGCTAAGTGTTATATGGCCTTGTGGATGGAGAGATATGATTCCATATCAGCAAAGAGACATGCTTGATCTAAATCATCAAAGGAACCACTAATTTTGCATGTTGTTCTTGTATTGCGTGGTGATCTACATCTGGATCTAGATCGTTGAGGAAGACGAGTGCATGTTGGGTGGAGAGTCGAGCATGTGGAATAAACAACATGAGCAAGTTCATGGCTTTGGTGATGACATAATCCATGGGAGATTCCATGGAAGGTTGCTCGATGGAGAAAGATAAAAATGGTGGTGACACTACCCAAATCTAGCAACTAGCAGTAATAAGATGTTGGTACAAGAAGGTAAAAGATGGAGCTTAAGTGCACAAAAAAATACATTGGTGGTATGAAAACTTCAGGGGGAATTCAATAAGAAACAATACCGATGCCCATTGTAGGAGGTGATCAGGCAAAATCTCGACGTGGTCAAGGAGATGGGCCTGAAAGGAGAGCTAAGGGCTAGATTAGAGCAATAAAGTGTGATTCATGTGACATAATAAGCATGTGGTTGTGTTGATCATTCTACCTAGAGGATGAGAGGGCAAGAGAAAGAACCTTTGGACATTCTACATCGCAGAACAACATTAATGAATAGTTGGATCTGTTGAAGAGGTGGCACATGTGTATATATTTCACATAGGTTAGATTGGTGGCCATAGAGACTCTGTAAGGTCATGGAAGCCACTTGAGGGTGGTGAATAAAATTGCTAGAGTGACAGATGCAACGAGAGGATAAATCCATTCATTTTCTCCAAGTCACTAAAGTGAAACTTAGGGAGAGATGGTAATTTTGTTGGATTTCCTATTGTGATTTATGGAAGTAGATGTTCTTGCATGATGGATGATGAGAGATGACCATGCCATAAATAGTAGCTCTCAACAAGTAAATTACAACATTTTGTTGATGCCAGGAAAAGTACGGAGGACTGCAATGAAAGTAGTGGTTAAATTCAATGGCATGGCAACATCCATGAGATTGGGCAGCCATGAAATGGAGTGCATTGGCCGATAGGTTCCATGGTTTCCCATCTCATGAGAGGCCAAGGGAGAGAGTAGGTAATCGAATAGGTGTGACTTGAAAATTGAAACTGAAAGGATTTTCTCTATATATGATGGCGGTTGGTTGCACCGAAGTTTAAATCATAGACACCAAAATCATGTGAAGGCTGCATTATTTGTATATACGATTTGTGGTTATGTGACCCACAAATGAGGAGATTGGGGTTCACATGATGAAGAAGCATAGTTGTCACAAATAGTATCTTAAAGTGGTCAAGCCATGGTTTTCCTAACATAATGAGAGGAAGAAAATAGCAACAAGGGGTTTTAAATATATATATATATATATATATATATATAATAAAAAAATAAAAATAGATTTATTATAATGGAGTTAATATTATTTTATTATATGTAAATGGGAATATAGCTGTAAGACCTGGTATGGCATGCATACACATGGGAAATCACAGGTAAAGTCTGGGTCAGACCTAGGTGATAGGGGGATATTGGGTTAAACGATACCCTAGGTAAAACATTTGAGGGGGGTAAGGACCAGAGTGAGTAGGGCTCGGTTGACTGACATGGAAAGGTTGGATGGATTTAGTCAAGGAACCCCAATTCAATTTTAAGGGGGAAATTTTAGGTAAATTGACTCGGTTCTAGAGTCAAGGTTGACCAAGTTAAACAATTGGGTAGTTTTGGGGCACATGGTATTGTGCACCCATGGTTTCTGGCTCATTTCATTTCATGTAACGGAGCCTATAAAAAGTTGGGAGGACTTCATTATAATTCAAGGCTTGGAGGTGAGAGGTGAAGAGTCACTTCGCCGGATTGGCCATGGTATTCACCAATGGTTAATGAAATTTATTGGATGGGTTTTCCCTGGAGTTGGGGTTCTTCCTAGTTAAATATTGTGTGTTTATGTTTTATTATTGTTTCTGAGTTTATTAATTTTTCTCTCAGTAAATTCTATGTCTCTATGGCCAAATTTTTCTTCCGTTCCAAGCAGGAATGTGGGATTTGTTGTAACATTATTTGTTTTTGATAAGTTATCATGGTAGTTTAAATATATATATATATATATATATATATATATATATATATATATATATATATATATATATATATATATATATAGATATAGATATATATATATATATAGAATGCAAAGTTATCACATGGATGAGAAAGAAATTGAAAAAATGTTAGGAAAAATATGTTTATTAGATCCATGCTAGAAAAATGATAGGATAGTTTTCCCTAAATAAAGAAGTCACATGAAAAAATTTGATGGAAAGCATAAAAAAAAAAAAAAAAAATGCTTTAACAATAAAGATGATAATGGGCACTTGTTTAAATGTGCCATAATTTAAAAATGTAAAAATTAATTCATGTACGTTTGAGCCTTTCAAGAAGGGTTTATTATATTCATTTATTAAATTTATTTATATCCACACATATTGATTTTATTATAAATTCAGTAAACAACAAGTTGTAAAATCAAAGGATTAAAGTGTTTGGAGATTCCAATAGTAGACCTTGAGCTTCCCTCAGATCTATGGCAGAGAATGACTTCTCACCCCCTCCTCTTGTTTCTTGTTAACGCGAGGGGGGGGGGGGGAGGCGGGTGTGAAATATGGTTTCAATGGCCACCGATTTTCATGATGTGGTAGCATGAGGTGACTTCACACCCCCTTCAACTAAAACAGGAAATCAGAGGGTAACCCCCCACAAAATCCACCCTTGGTTTTCCATTTCCACTACCGTTCACCCACGTGATAACCTTCCATCCGTCCATCATTCATGTCATTCCACGTCACCTATCCATGATCCATTATACCTAATCCTCCATCATACCTATTAATCTTCCCATTGGAAAATAATTTCACTCCAATTACCTGTTAATATTACTGTTACATAGTAAATTTTCTTGACTCTTAGCCACGAACGTTGAACCTAAACCACAATATATAAAATTTCTCACAGTCTCCTACTCGATACTTTACATCCATCTACAATTCATCTTCATCCTACATCGTTGTTTCACAATCAATTATCTTTTGTAATTTCCCTTCATATTCATGAAAACCCTAGCATTTTTTATTTAACCGAAAGCTGTAAATCCATGTACCACTTTATTACAGTCAAGCATGGCACCTAAGGCCAAAACAAAGAAGAAAACCACTCCAAAAGGTAAAGGTAAGAAAATTATGACGCAAGAAATCTCGAATTCTGACAATATTGTAGAAGTCGCACCAGAGGTCGCCCATCAAGCTTCCAAGGTTGTTCATGAAGCCACCAAAGCCATTTCAAAAGATGTGCGGCCCGCATCTCCACAAATCAACCTCGACCTCGCTCCCCTGGTCAATACTTATTTAAAATTACTGATTGTGACATTGAATTTTAATTCTATGAGCTACACCTATGGATCAAACAGAAACACCTAGATAAACAAGAACTTGTCAGGTTTTGGGAGTCCATGTTACCTCTTTTTTTATTCCCTCAAACTCACCCATTCCCCAATTTAATTTTCTGGTGCCAAAAGTAGTATGGCCCTATAACCATGTCAGTGGTAGCTCAGAATGGAAACATTCTAATAACCATATCTCCCAAAACCATTAATCAAATGCTTCACATCCCTTCTTATAACTCCTTATCTCATTTTTCCCCTGCTTCCCTCATGGATATTTATCACACATTATCCTTCCCATAGAGAGCTTAGATATTTGAAATATTTCTACCTGAGGATGCATATTTACCCAAAATAAATCCCCCATAAACATCCTCCATTTTCCCCATTTCTTCCAAACACTGTATTTCTCTCCTTTCTTATATGTTAGGATATCCCAATGATGAAACCATTGATGAAGTCATCCTAGGTTTATTATCCATGTTCAGCCTTGAAAAACCACCATTGTTTATGTACAATTACAATAATTTCTTGGCTAATGTTATACAGGAAAAATTCATGAATATCACCACTCAAGGATCCTTTACTTATTCTTTTGTGATCATTCATATGTTTTTGTTTCAGCAGTCAGATATGTTTCCCATTAATTTTAACAAGTATGACACGCGGGGAGTGAATCAGTCAGTGATTTACTGGGCATAATTGGTCAGACCATCTTCAAAAACTACTTCTTTCTCACAATTCATAGGCTTATTCATTCATCCAGTCAAGAATTTCCTTACCAGTTCACCAGAGCCTAGAATTGGAGAAGACATCAAGAGAATTCTACACCTTAGTGAACAAGAAAAGACATGTGATTGGTATTTGTAATAGAATTACACAGAGATCAGTGTATGGTTGTGAGCTTCCACCATACAAACTTTTGAAATATGTGCCTATGAGAATTTTCTCATTAGAATACATAATACAAATGTTAAATATGGATGAATTTAATTTTAAATCAGGAAAGAGGAAACCAAGTTTAAAATCAAAGGAAACATTGTATCATTTATTTGTAATACCAGAGCAGCTCGTGTTGATGCAAATGCGCTATTAAAGAATATGGGTTTTCATTCAAGTTTTACTTAGTCATATGACCCTCATGGCATTATTTCTACTCAGAGAGTTGAATCTAAGACAATTTATTACACTCACACCTCTAGAGCATAAATTGAAAATTACATGAATCAGAATTAATGGGTAGAAGGTAGTTTACAAGAAGTAGAGGAACATGTCATTTCTACTTCAAATGTATATACATTATTGCCTCACAGTAAACAAAAAAAGAGGGTCAGATAAGAGACATCAAATTCCAAGGATCTTATAAAATAATTCATCTTATAGAATAAGAAACCAAGGCTTGATTCTTCCTTTCTTTCAAAGGATAACAAAGAAGAGACCATAGATTTGGGAGAAACTGAAGTCTCCACTTCTACAAATATTCCTCAAAATTATTCATCAGCATCACTTGCAAGAGATCCCTTGCAGATCATTCAACATACAAATGCCAAATCTTTAGAACAATAGAATATCTTCTCCAATTTTTTAGAAAAAAAATAAAAAATGAAGCACTGAAGTCAGATGTTTACAACCAATTTTGGAAACAGACATCTACATCACAACACATGCTTCTCACTGCTTTTTGACAGTGAAAATGGTAGAATTAATATGGCTTTCCTACAAGCAACATTTCCATTTACGAAAACTCATGTAGACTACAAGAATATTGTCCTCTCATTTGATGCAAGACACATACATCCAATTGAATAGATGGATATGCATAGGAAGTTAAGGAAAATGTTATTTGCAGCCATGACTATAATAGCTATGTCTATTTCAAAATCAAAAGTAGCATTTCCAAAAATGAAATCCCAGCTGAAGATTGAGAAAATATCTTGTTTGGCTAAAGACAACAGGATAGAGACATTGGAATAACTGGTAGTAAAAGTACGATATGATCCTGCTAACTGCAAAGAATTTTAAGAGATTGTTAAGAAAAAAAATGCAGACAATGCTTCCCTACAAAATAAACATAAGCTACCTTTGACTGAATACCCATAGACCAAAGAGATGGCACAAAATGAATGTGACAAAGAGGAAATGCTTAATCTAATAATTTCCCAAAATATATAGATTAGAAAAATGGAATAAGATATTGAAGAACTGCTGAAAGAGAAATTAGCACTTCAGGTGATCCCTAATCCTACTTCAACAATTCAAACATATTTTTCAGGTGCAGAAACCTCAAGAGCCTTAGAAATAATTGATCCATAACAAAATTTTCAAGAATTAGCCACCTAGAAGAAAGAAAATCAAAAGCTAAATCAAAATTTTCAACTAATTCAGTCTCAAAATATTAAACATGATACTTTGTATCTAGAATAAATGCAGAAGACACATCAGTTGGGACTTAGAATTGAAGAACTGGAAATTGAAACTCTAATGGAATAAAATTTAGGAGAAGCTAAGGATATTATCTAGGAGAATATCAGTGCCTCCATTACTGAAATATGGCCAACCATTCAGATCATCTTCAAGTAGCAAGACATCATCAACAGATCCACAACAACAATTCAGGAAGGGAAGGATCAACTCGAAGAGAAACCAAGTGAAGCTTCAGATATGATTAAAGTTATTATTTTAAAGAATAGGGAGGAGTGGGAAGAAATCAATATGTCAGACAAGACTGCAAATATTTTGGAGATAAATAAATTTTTGTAGAAGAGGAACTGGATCAAATAGTTGCAGACCAAGTGTGAATCCTTTAATTTCATTGTCAAAAGGTTTCATATTAAATTTAAAATTTTAAATCAAAAAGTTCTGCGACGTTTAGTTGGATTCAATGATAAGTTGGTCAAGTTAGAAGATTATTGCAAAATTTTGTATACAATTGCAATAGATAAAACAATGTTTACAGGTATTAAAGTTCACATCATAGGAAAAGATTTTCTTGAAGCTTTACAATTTGACATAATTATTTAGAATCAAATCAAATAGTTGTTCATCCAAAAACCAACTTTTGACAGATTTAGTGAGGTGGATTAAGTTTTCAGGAAAATGATTAATTGTGAAATCCTGAGTGAAGAACAATGGGATAAATTTTGTGAAACTATCCAATGAAAATTAATTTTACAACATGCCAACACACCCAATTTTTTAGAGCCAAGTTAGCAACATCTTTCATTAAAAAAAAATCAAAAAATCAATAGCCTCCAGAATAACCGAGACACCTCATCAATCTGTCTCCTTCTTTTATTCTCATTATTATATTATTTTAAGATCAGTTAAGATATTTCCAAAGTTTTGTAAGTTAGTATAAATAACTCTCTCGACAAGTTATCAAGGGTTGCACCCTTGGATTAGGATATTTTGTAAGCAGAAATGGTACTGAGTTTTGTTGATCATCAATACAAAGCAGGATTTTGAACTCATCTCATACAACTCTGTCTTCCCTATGATTTTTCTAGTATTTTGTCATTATGTTTCTTCATATGTTTAATTATCATCAAAATAATTAGGTGAGGTTGATTTTATTTCAGAAATTTTATCATTCCTCCTGATGTTATAATTATTATAAAGAATCATTTGCTTGACAATCTATTAATGTAAATCCCTTTTATAAATAAATTATTAGTATTTTGGTGATGTTAAATATATTTTGTTGAGCTTTTAAACATTGTTTAAAATTTTTCGAGCTTATGCTTTATGGAATGTTTAATAATATCTTCTTATTCTACTTAATCGAAATCATGAAAGCCTAATTATTGTATGAGATGAAAAAGAAGATGTAACTCTAAATTGTTGATATTATATGTAAGATTTAAAACCTTAACTATTTGATTAAAATAAATCTTGTGCATTGGTCTTACAAAATATTTTAAAATACAAAAAAAAAAATTATATGCTTTGGAATGATTATTGACCAAAATCGTCTCGAAGGACAACATCAGATTGACGTCATTGCCCGGGAGACGAAGATTAAAAGCTAAATTTTTCTGGGACAACGATTTTTCCTCTTTTCCTTTAAGGTGAATAAAGGATAAAGATATAGGTAAAACCCTTTCACCTGATGATTCCACTATTTCAAATTCGCTCCTTTTAAGCACACTAGATCTAGACCTGAATCTAACATTGTTAACCCTTTACCAGATCCATAAATACTTGTTAGAGAATACTCTTTGAAAAGAAAATAGAACGTTTCTGCTTCTTCCTCTTCAACCTTCGACCCTGAATAAATTTCATCCATAGACCCCTATTTAGTATTATCAGCCCAACCTCAGTTGACTCAATTACCTCCTAGAGTTGCTAAACATTATTCAAAATGAGGAGATCACCAGTCAGCTTTTTTGGCAGCCTCATTTGAGTCATATCAAATCCCATCATTCCCTATAGATTAACCTACATATAAAACATAATTGGGGTTGCATTTCCACGATTTTAAACCCATTGATTTTTTAACTCCAGTCTATCATCCCATTCCATTCGACTCTAATCAATCAGAACAGACAGTTTCTATCTATTACAATCCATTATTTGAATATAAGGAAGAATATTTAACCCCATCAGCTCAAAAAATAATTGTTAAAATCCCTTTGAGATATTCATTACCTCCTCCTCCTTCACATTCTCGTTCACCCTCTAACAGTCATTCACCTACATCTTTATCATCATCTTCATCATCATCAACATCAACTTCATCATCCATGGCTTTTCAACCCTTTATTCACGCTAGATATAATGCCCTGGTCCTGCCTAATTTCTTAGGAAATTTCCTGATTGATATCTCAAACATTTTCCAAGATTTAATGGAGAAACAGGCCCTTCAGTAGAAGATCATATGGCTGCCTTTTTATATTTTGGAGAAAATATGAACATTGAGGGCGAAGATGTTTAAATAAGACAATTTGTAGAATCCTTAGAAGTTCATGTTAGGATTGGGTTTAAATAACTTAGAGCAGGTTTTATTCATACCTAGAAAGAACTCATAACTATCTTTAAAAACCAATGTGGGGTAAATAAAGGCGTTTTTTACCTACTCACTGAATTTGAAGTGTTAAAAAGAAATCTAGGTGAACCTGTAGCTTAATTTATCAAATGATTTAATAAAATCTACCATAAAACTCCTGTTGATTGCAAACCTCTAGTAGTTCCCACAAAGGTCAGAATTTCGAAGGCATTCGATGATGACTTTGCAGTCATGATGAGAGAGAGAATTTCTAATACATTACAAGATATGAAGAATAATTCTATTAAGGTAGAAGCCAATAGGCCAGCTTCTAGTAAAATTAAAAAATCAAGAACCATTTTCCTTTAAGTCAAAAAGTGAAGATTCAAATATTGATGAAATCACAGCTCTTCTTAGAAATATATCTAGTATAATTTCGAAAATTGAGACTCAACCAAGAACACGCCAGCAGACTATTTGCAGACCAAAAACACAGGCCCAAGGTAAGTAAAAGAAATTTTCTCCACTACAAATTCTCTAGAGGCATCATAATGAACAACAATTCCCTACTCCATAGTTGATTAATGATCAACAACTTGAGGACAATACTTTTTCCATTACTGAGGACACTAATATTGTAGATAAAAATTCCTTTCAAAATGCCATTTTCTGTGTTTCCCAAAACCAAATCCCTCAAGAAAACCAACATACTTCACAGGTTTCCAAGTATAAATCTTTTTCTGAGTTTCTAATTACAGAAATCAATCAATGTTAAAACTTAATACGTAGAGCTGGTCCTAGTAGACCTTCCAAGAATCCTGTAATAATTGAACCTCAACTGAAATCAACTAAAACTCAAACTACTCCTCCTCAACCTTTAAATCAGTCAACTGATTCTACTTAGATTGATAAAAAAATTTTGACTGCCTTTAATGCTAAGAAAGAATTAGAAAGAGTCAAAATTCCAATTCCTGTTTTTGAACTCTCTAAAAATCCAGGGTATAAAAGTCATGTGTTGTGAAACCATCTTAAAAAATAGAAGAAAAGAGAGATCAACACCTTATAAATCAGCCACTTCGAGGGGGAAACCTCCAATACATTACATAAATGAACAATTCTTGAACGATACAAATGACCAAATATCCTTTCTATATATAGGATCCCATGGGGCCACAATGTAATCCTAGCCAACCTAAAAATAATAATGTAAGGGCACAAAAATAACAGTATAGGGGTTACAGGGGTACAACAATAATAATAAGGGGGTTACACTAACAAAAATAAGGGACTATACTAGTAATATAGGGACCTAACATCCTCCTCTCCTTCAAAAATTTGTTGTCCCCAATGCTTGAGTAGCTTCGGGTGCTTCTGTGTAAAATTCTCATCCTCCCATGTAGAATCTTCAGTGGGTAAGTTCTTCCATTTGATGAGATACTCTGAAATTGATCGATTTTGTAGCTGTTGAGTTCTTGTTTCCATGACTGCTTCAGGTTCCAATATGGTTTTCCCTTCCTCATCAAGTTCTCGAAATATCGTTCGAACTATAATTTTGTCCCCTACAACCTTCTTTAAGCATGAAACATGGAAAACTAGATGCACTCGCGAAGAAGACAGAAGATCCAATTTGTATGCCATAGTACCAATCTTTTTCAGCAACTTGTAAGGACCATAGTACTTTGGCGATAATTTGTTATACTTCTTAGCTTGCTTCAGGGACATTTGTTTGTATGGTTGTATCTGTAAAAATACCTAGTCTCCTACATCAGCAATTCTCTCACTGTGATGTTGATCTACCTATTGTTTCATTCGATTTTGTCCCAAATTTAGGTTATCCTTTAAGAGTTGTAGAACTTCTTGTTGATGCTTTATGTGATATTACAGTGCTTTAACCCTAGAATTTTCCCTTAAAGAAGATTTGATGGATGGTGTATGATATCCATAAAGTCACATAAATGGGGTCATTTTTGCTGCAGTATGGAAGGAAGTGTTATGCCACCATTCAACGAGAGGTAACCACTTGACCCATTGTGCTTGCTTATTAGATACAAAACAACAAAGATATCCTTCCAAACATTTATTCACTATCTCAGTTTGACCATCGGATTGAGGATGATAAGATGAGATATGAGCTAGTTGAGTACCCAAACAAGAAAATAATTCCATCCAAAAAATTCTTGTAAAAATGGGATCTCTGTCACTTACAATAATCATCAGGTCCCCATGTTGCTTTTGAATTGTTTCCATAAATGCACTAGTAATTGTGCTTGCTTTAAATGGATGAGATAACAAAAAAAAGTGTGCATACTTGGTAAGTCTATCAACTACCACCATGATGACACTCTTTCCTTTGAACTTAGGTAAACCTATGATAAAATCCATTGAAATATCCTTCCAACGTTGATTTGGAATGGATAAAGGTTGTAGAAGACTCGGGGTCTTAATAGTTTCAACTTTATTTTGCTGGAAAACCAAACATTCCACCACAAAATTTTGAATATCAAATTTTAGGCCATCCCAAAAAAATTCCTTCTTCACCCCTTGGTAAGTTTTTAAAAATCCTTAGTGTCCTCCTAAAAGAGAACTATGCAATTCCAAAAGAATATTTTGTTTTAGTTGGGAATTCTTTCAAATATATAAGTGATATTTGTACCATAAGGAATCATTTTTCCAACTAAATGTATCATGTGTACTAGTATCTTGCTGTAACTTTTGAATTGTCTACACTTCTTCATCCTTCTTCCATTCATCCCTTGTTTCGGTTATACAATCTCGTTGGATAATAGAAATTTCACAAAAAAATTCTTCCAACTCTTTATCCTTTCTTGAGAGTGCAACTGCAACGACATTTAGCTTCGCTTTTTTGTAGATGATTTCAAAGTCGTAACCCAACATCTTTGTGACCCATTTTTACTTCTCTTCTAAAGATAGTCTTTGTTCGAAAAAGTGTTTAAGACTATCATGATCAGTTTTTACCTTCGAGTGTCTTCCCACTAGGTAAGGTCACCATTTATTTAGTGCATGTGGTATTGCAAACATTTCCTTCTCATAAATAGCCTTTTGTAAATTCTTTCCTTTTATTGGATGACTTTCGAAAGAAATGGGTCTTCCTTCTTTCATTAAAATGACAATAATTCCATTTCCTAAGGCATCACATTCCATAATAAAGGTGTTTTGTGAAGTCTGGCATAGCTAAGAGTGGTGCTAGCCACATTTCCTCTTTAATATGTTCAAAGGCCTTAGTTTCTTCATTAAACCATGAAAATGCATCTTAATTCAATAATGTTGTTAGAGGTGCTGCTATTATCCCATAATTATTAAGAAACTTGCAATAATATCCTGTTAACTAGAGAAATTTGCACAACTCCTTTATTTTTGTGGGGACTTTCCATTCCTTGATGGATTTAATTTTGTTAGGGTCTACTTTAACACCCTCGTGACATACAATATGACCCAGATATTCCACCTCTTGAACTCCAAAGAAACATTTGGATTTTTTTTCATATAATTGTTTCTCCTCCAATAGTTTTATCACCCTATCAACATGTTGAACATGATCCTTGTAATACCTAATGTAGATTAGTATATCATCAAAAAATACTAGAAGAAATTTTCTAAGGAAGGGTTTGAAAATCGAATTCATCAACCCTTGAAATGTATAAGGTGCATTGGTAAGGCCAAAAGGCATGACCAAAAATTCATAATGAGCCTCATGATTTCAAAATGCTTTTTTGGAATATCTTGAGTCTTCATTCTAATTTGATGATATCCTGAACGAAGATCCAACTTAGTAAAATAAATTGCTCCATGTAATTCATCCAATAATTCATCAATCACAGGAATGGGAAATTTATCTTTAATAGTGAGCCTATTGAGCTCCATATAATCTAGAAACATGTGCCATTATCCATCCTTTTTATGCACCAATACTACTGGAGCAGAGAAAGAACTTTGACTAGGTTGAATTATACTAGCCTCTAACATTTTTGCAATCATACGTTCAATTTCGCTCTTTTGGACATAAGGATATCTATAAGGCCCGATGTTTGGAGGAACACTTACTGGAATCAAATGAATAACATGATCATGATCACTAATAAGTGGAAGTCCTTTGGGAGTTTCAAACACCTTGGAATGATTGTCCAAGACTTTTTGGAGACATGGAGAAATAGATGATTTTGATGTTGGAACTTCTAGTGAGCTTAATTGTGCAATTATGGTTCATTTTTCTTTCTTCAGAAGCTTTTTCATGACATTAGAGATTATTATCTTTCCTATATTCCCTGAAATACCCCATAATTAGATTTCCTTTCTTCCAAAAAAAATTTCAAGAAATGTTCTTGAAAATTAAAAGCTACTGTCCCCAAAGATTTCAACCATTGTAGTTCTATTACAACATCAACACCTCCCATTGGAATGGAAAGCATTGGACCATTGAATACATATTCTCCCATGGCTATCTTGATATTCTGGCATTTTCTAGAAAAATTTATAGTTCCTCCATTTTCAACTATCACTTGACATTCTGGTGTTGGGTATAGGAAAAAAATCAACTCCTTGGATACCTTACAATGAATAAAATTATGGGTACTACTTGAATCAATCAAAAATATTACCTTTTTATTCTTGATATGTCCTTCTATCTTGAGAGTTTGAGGAGTGGTAATTCCTACCAATGCATTACACGATATGGTTAGACTCATTCCTTCTTCTTCCGGGGTTGTTTCTTGGTGTATATCCTCTTATTTTGAAGTTTCTTGTTCATTTTCTTCCTCCTCTTCACAATTTATGTAAAATAATTTCTTCTTAGCATACTTATGACCTTTAGTGTATTTGATATCACAAATATATAAAAGACCTTTTGCTCTTTTTTCTTCCAATTTTTGTGGTGTCAACCTTGTAAGTTGTGGAAATCTAGGAGTAGTAACACTTCCATCTTTATAGATTTGAGTGGTAGGCTTCCTTGTCGCCATAATTTTACATTAAATTTTTCTTTCCAACCTGAATGTGTTCTCCAACGAATCAGGTTCCCAAACGTGAACTTCATGTCGGATGTTATGCTTTAAAGTACCTATGAAGACATTAATCTTGTGTTCCTCTAGAATATCAGTTACCCTTATATTTAATTTTTGGACGTCCTCAATGTGCTCCCCCATTGAACCCTTTTGTTTGAGATTTATCAATTCGCTAAAGAAGGTGTTGCTTTTTGTATCCTCATAATGTGCTATCATGTCCTCCATAAAAATTGATAAAGTGAAATTTTTTTTATGGGAGCAAAGCCATCGATACCATACAAATGTATTTTGTTCTCAATGTAAAGTTTTAATGCATACCTTTTGTGTGTTTTTCACATTATTGAGATCAAAATATTGCTCCATCTGTAGTATCCATGTTATGGGATCCTTGCCATCAAACTTCCTCATATCCATTTTTGAAATATGGTGGTTCTTCCCTCCAACATTAGAGTTTATGAAATCACGATTCACATTTATTTTGTTCTCATGATGAGTTTCCTTTACTGTCTTTTCACCATTAGGAAACATTTTTTGTATCAGCTTTTTCAAACCTTCCATGTCTTCTTTTAGATCATTTTTCATGTTTTCCATTTTTTCATCGATCTTAACTTCCACATCATCCATCTTAGATTCCATGCCAGCTTCCATGCCATCCATTTTATCTTCCATGCCATTATTCAAACCATTCATCTTAGATGTCATGCCTTTCTTCAAACCATCCATCTTAGTTTCCATGCCTTTCTTCAAAAATTCCATGCCATTTTTGGTTTCTCTTTGTGAGAGAGAAATTTGTTGCACATGCTCTTGTAATTTTGATATGTCATGTTGCCCCTTTTCATCTTCATGAGACATAGTAGAGACTTCTAAAGGCTTAATGGGTGTTGAATTATTTTTAGGGGACATTTTAGAACCCAATACTGATATATATTCTACAATATGCTCTTGGAATCAATTCAACTTGATTATTCAAACAAGACTTATGCAATTCTGAAAAAACAATACACAACCTTTTCTTTCTTTTGAAGAGCTCGATATTGGAATTGAATTATCTCTATAATTATAGAATGTAAATATATGAAGTTTGGCCCTATAGTAGCCCTCTGAAGTGTCTTTCAAATGCCACAAGTTTGACCTGAATTGGATTCTTCAAGGAAAAGTTATGCCCAATCTCCTACAATCACATAATTATGGATTGGTTCAATAGAGTGAACTTGTACAGCATGCCATGTGTCACTGTTTCCTCCTTCGGCTCTGAAATTAATAAAAATGAAACTACAGTCCCTGTACTTGCAACTAATTTTTACAGAATTATAATCCGATGCTCAGAGAGAAAGACATGATGATTTTCCCACAGTCACCTCTTTGGGATGAAATTTAGGAACCTGAAACAACCCTAACTTCCATAGATCATAGCTCCTAAAATGTTTTGAACCAAGATCTGAAATTTATACGAGAGGTTCCTCAGGATTGCGGCTTCGCTCTATAAAAATTTCAGCGTCTGAACCTTTGTATATAGAAATTTATAGTTCAAATGCCACGATGACCTGTTCCAGGTGAAATTCGAGAGCCTAAAAAATCCGTAAATTCCATAGATCGTATCTCAAAAAATATTGCGAACCAAGATCTGAAATTTTTACAGTAGGTTCCTAGGGATTTTGGCTTCGGTCTGTGGAAATTTCAGCTTCTGAACCTTTGTAGAAAAAAACTTATAGAAAATATTTAATGGAGAAACAATCCCTTCAGCAGAACATCATATATCTTCCCTTTTAGATTTTGCAGACAATATGAAAATTGAGCACCAAGATGTTTATATGGCACAATTTGTATAGTCCTTAGAAGGTCATGTTAGGATTTGGTTTAGATAACTTAGAGAAGATTCTATTCATACCTATAATGAACTCATAACTATCTTTAAAAACCAATGGGGGGTAAATAAAGGTGTTATTTACCTACTCACTGAGTTTGAAGGGTTAAAAAGAAATCCAGGTGAACCTGTAGCAGAATTTATCAAACGGTTTAATATACTCTACCACAAAATTATTGCTGATTGCAAACCTCTAGTAGTTGCTGCAAAGGTCAGATTTTCAAAGGCATTCGATGATGAATTTGCAGTCATGCTGAGAGAGAGAATTCCTAATACATTACAAGATGCATACTAATTTTATTAAGGTAGAAGCCAACAGGTCAACTTCTAGTAAAATTAGAGCTAAAGAGGAGAAAGCCCAAAGAAAATTGAAAAATCAAGAAGCATCTTCCTCTATGTCAAAAAGTGAAGATTCAAATATTGATGAAGTCATAGCTCTGCTTAGAAACCTATCCAATATAATTTATAAAATTGAGACTCAACCAAGAACACTCCAATGGACTATTTCCAGACCACAAACACAGGCCCAAGGTTAGTACAAGAAAGTTTCTCCACTGCAAACTCACCAGAGGCCTCATAATGAACAACACGTCCCTACTCCATTGTTGATTAATGATCAAAAACCTGAGGACAATAATTTTTCCATTAGTGACGACATTAATATTGTAGATAAAAGTTCCTTTCAAACTTCTATTGTCCCTGTTTCCCAAAACCAAATCACTCAAGAAAACCTAGATGCTTCTCAAGTTTCCAAGTATAAATATTTTTTCTAAGTTTCTAATTACATAACTCAATCAAAGATAAAACTTAATACATAGAGCTAGTCCTAGTATACC
The DNA here is from genome assembly GCA_034641835.2 of Pinus albicaulis. Taxonomy (NCBI): domain Eukaryota; kingdom Viridiplantae; phylum Streptophyta; class Pinopsida; order Pinales; family Pinaceae; genus Pinus; species Pinus albicaulis. The sequence goes on from CM076576.1 coordinate 480,231,180, forward strand.
TCCCAAGAATCCTGTAATAATTGAACCTCAACTAAAATCAATTGAAACTCAGATTACTCCTCCTCAACCTTTAAATCAGTCAACTAATTTTACTCAGATTGATAAAACAATTTTGACTTCCTTTAATGTTGAGAAAGAATTAGAAAGAGTCAAAATTCCAATTCTAGTTTCTGAACTATCTAAAAATCCAGGGTATAAAATTCAAGTACCCAAGTGGATCCAAAATTCTAGTATGGACGTTGAGGGATAGATTATTAGTCTATAGAATGAAAGACCAACTATAGCTTTTGGTCCCAGTTCTGACATGATTGATGAATCTATACCACCCTTCTATCTAACATTAAAGGTGCATGATTCTCTATTATACAACTGTATGCTTGATTCTAATTCTCCACACAACTTAATGCCTAATGTCATCATGGAACAACTAAATCTAGGTATCCCTCAGAATTATCATGGATTGCATACTTTTGATTCAGAGAGGGTCCAATGTCTAGGACTCATTAAAGATCTAGTAGTCACTTTACATCAAATACCAATTAAGAGTGTAGTATTAAACATATTTTTTATTGACATTCCTCCCAAATTTGAAATGTTGTTATCTAGATCATGTTGTGAAAAATTGGGAGGAAGTCTTCAAATGGACATGTCTTTTGCCACTATCCCAATATATGGTGGAGAGATCCATAGATTATATAGAGAATTGATATTCCTAAACACTGTTTGTAATGTTAACCAAGCTAGGAATCACACCATTTATGCAGTATATCAAGAATTTATTTGTTTTCAACTATCAAAAGAAACTTCACAGGACTCTCAACTCAAAGTTGAGGATATAGTTGACACCTCTAAACCTGTATATACTGAAATTTGGAGCTTATTTTTTGATGGATCCCACATCAAAGATAGATCTGGAGTAGGAGGTGTTTTGATTTCACCTAAAAATGAAAATATTACACAATCATGTAAATTAGGTTTTGAGGTCACAAAAAATGTCGTAGGATAGGAAGCTTTTATCCTAGGATTACAACTAGCTAGAAGTTTAAATGTCAAAAAACTTGAGTGTTTTCATCGACTCACAACTAATAGTAAGACTAGTTAGGAGTCATTTCCAAATGAAGCACCCTAGACTTAGGTCTTATAGAAATGAGATTTGAGACCCTATTGAAAATACCTTTGATGATTTTAACATCACCTTTATTCCTAAATATGAAAAATTACATGTAGATTCATTAGCTGTTTCATCTAGTTCTTTCAAAATTCCATATCATTTTCAGATTCAATATCAGACAAAAATAAAGTATAGGCCTTCAATCCGAGACAATCGTTAACTTTGGCAGATATTTGAGGAAGATGAAAAAATAAAATCCTTCCTGCAAGTCATTGATGAATTTTCTGTATTACAGATCGAAGAGGATAATTTAGAAAATAAAGAAGCTACCAAAGACAAATAAAACTTGAAAAAAAAATCAAAGGTAAATGATCATGACATAATTCAATTATCAAATAATTCTACCCCTAAGTTACTTGTTCCTTTAGAAAAATTGTTTGATCAAAATGATGTTCCTAAAACTTGTTCTCTGTATTACCATAAGATGACACAGAAGACATAAATATTGGCACTAACGAGGAAATTAAAAACATCAAACTTTATGCATCATTAAACTTGTAACTTAAATCTAAATATGTCAAACTTCTTAAAAATTATATAGATGTCTTTGACTAGTATTATGTTAATCTCAAATCTTATGATACATCATTAATTGAGAAAAAAAATCCACTGAAACCAGATGTAAAGCCTTACCAACAGAAGTTAAGAAGTATGAACCTAGTTCTTCTTCCCACCATAGAAAAAGAACTGAAGAGACATTTATATACCCAAATTATCGTCCCATAAAGATACTCGAGTTGGGTTGCAAATTTAGTCCCTGTGAGGAGAAAAACCGGCGAAATAAGACTCTGTGTAGATTTCAGGAACCCTAATAAAGCATACTTAAAAGATAATTATCCACTTCTGAATATGGATAAATTGCTTCAAAAAGTGTCAAGTGATAATAGACTCTCTATGTTAGATGGATTTTCGGGTTATAATCAAATATTGGTGAATTCAAAAGACAGGGAAAATACAAATTTTACCACACCTTTGGGTACATTCATGTATGCCCAGATGCCATTTGGTATATCAAATGCAGGAGAAATGTTTCAGAGAGTCATGGACTTGGATTTTTTCGGGAAGTTAAAAAAATTAATTGTTATTTATCTTGATGATTTCACTGTTTTCTCTTAATCAGATCCTAAAAATATTAAACATTTGAAGAAATTTTTTGAAAGATGAAGGAATTTTAGAATTTCATTGAATCCCAAAAATCATTATTTGCCATTAAAGAAGGTAATTTTCTAGGTCATATTATTTATAAATATGGAGTAGTTATTGATCCCAAAAGGGTCTCTACTATTCAATCATTATCATTACCTAGAAATAACAACGAAATTCAAGCTTTCTTAGGAAAAATTAAATTTTTGAGAAGGCTTCTACCAAATTATGTAGAAATAGTGTACATGATTAAAGAGAACCACGAAGTTAAATGGATTGTTTCTGCAAGATTTTATTTTGACCAGATAAAGAAGGCCATCTACAAAGACCCAACCTTAACCAACCCAAACTATTCATAACCTTTCAGCATGTTCTCTTTTGCCTCCTAAACTACCCTTGTGGTTGTCATTTTACAAAAGAATAAGGATTACCATGATCAACCTATAGAATTATTTAGTAAGGCCATGAGAGATGCCGAACTAAGATATGATATTATTGAAAAATAAGCCTATGCCCTAGTTCAAGCCCTCAAGTATTTTAGAATGTATATTATTCATTCAACTATCATTGCCTATGTGCCCAATGACGTTGTCAAAACATTCCTTAGACAACCAGAAACTGATGGTAGAAGGGGCAGATAGATAAGTCAGATTATTTAATTTGACCTTACCATCAAAGCTACCATGTTACTGAAGGGGCAGGGTTTAGCTAAGTTGTTTTTGAATCTAATTGTAAAGCCTTGGGCGTAAACTGAGTTTTTGAAGTTTCAGAGCTGCAACCACAAGAACCTTCTCCAAATTTGGAAATGGAGAATCGAAAATAACCTTCATTGAATGAAAAAGGTGAGAATCCATAAGAAACTTCCCATGGAGTACAAGGAAAGAATACACAAGAACCTTCTCCTTCAACTCAGACAATCCCAATTCATATTGATGAGAAATTTGTTACATCATATTGGTATGCAGATATTTTCCACTTTCTGATTCATTTTGAATGTCCAACTCAGTTTTCAAAGAACAAATGAAAAACACTCAGGTTGAAATATATCAAGTACTGTATTATCAATGCCAACCTACACTCGAAGGATCCTTTTAATATTTTACTAATTTGCCTAACAGAATCATAAACTGAAGGAATCATTGATTAGTTTCATGCATGAATTTGTGGAGGACATTATGCTTGCAGAGCAACTGGATACAAGATATTGAGAGTAGGATTTTATTGGCCTAATTTTTTTTCACAAGTAGGATCAAAATTCAAAGCCTGCATTCCATGTCAAATGTTTGTTGGTAAGCAAAAATTGGCAGATTTTCCACGAGTTCCAGTTTTTGTTTCAAGACCATTTCTTCACTGGGGATTAGAATTTATAGGTGAAATTCATCCAGCCTCCAGTAGTCAACACAGAAGGATATTAACTGCAACTTACTATCTCACCAAGTGGGTGGAAGCCATTCCAACAAGAAACACTACATATTCTGTTGTAATAAAGTTCATTTGAAGAGAATATTCTGTCCAGATTTGGCTGCCCATAGAAAATAGTCACTGATAATTCCATAGCAATCAAAAAAATAAAAAATGATATAATTTTGTCATAAATATCAAATTCTGCTACATCACTCCACTCCGTATTATCCACAAGGAAACAGTCTTGCTGAATCATCAAATAAGAGTTTAGTGAAAGTAATCAAGAAAAAATTATAAGACCATGAGAAGAACTGGGAAAGTCACTTGATTTATGCAGTATGGGAAAACAAAATTTCCCTATAAAGATCAACAGGTAATTCCCCATTTCAATAAGTTTATGGAAAAGATGTTATTTTTCCTACGAATTTAGCTTTTCCTGTACTCAAGTTTCTACAAGAATCTACTAATGAACATCAAGCTTTCTCTAGAAGGATTAATTAGATCATTGAGTTTAATGAAAATAGAGATGAGATACAGTACAAACTAAATAAATACCAAGATAAAATGAACAGCCTTTTTGAGAGAAAAGTAAGCGAAAGAGATTTTAGAGAAGGGGATTTAGTCCTAAGATGGGATGCTAAGAGAGAATATAAAGGAAAACATGGAAATTTTGAAAATTTATGGTTTGGGCTACTCGGTATTACAGAAGTGCAAGGAAACAACACATTTGTTTTGCAGAATCTTGAAGGAAAATTTTCAACACTGCCTGTCAATGGCAGATTTTTGAAACACAAAATCCAATATTGAAAAGGATCTCACATCATCATTGTACATAATCATTTTATTTACAATTTGAATTCAGTGTGTTTTCTACAACAAGGACTCCATAGCTCGAAGGGAAGGCACATGGAATTCCATGTTGTTTGTATCCCACAAGGAGAAGCAGTTCGCAACTAGAGTCGATGCTGTAACATTATTTGTTTTTAATAATTTAGCATGGTAGTTTAAAAAATAAAAAATAAAAATGCTACGTTAGAACATGAATGAAAAAAAATTTAATTTTTTTTTAGGAAATTATATATTTATTACATCCATGTTAGAAAAATGATAGGATAGTTTGCCATAAATAAAGAAGGAACATGAAAAAATATTACGGAAAGCATAAAATAAAAAAAAATATCAATGCTTTAGCAATCAATATGGTAATGGCCGTATCTTTAAATGCACCACAATTTCAAAATATAAAATTTAATTCATGTATGTTTGAACCTTTGAAAAAGGGTTTATTATATTCATTAATTAAATTTATTTAGATGCACAAATATTGATTTTATTATAAATTCAGTAAATGACAAGTAGTAAAATAAAAGGATTAAAGTGTTAGCAGATTCCGAGGGTAGATCTTCAGCTCCCCTTAGATCTATGGTGGAGAGTGTTATGCCCTCACAACAACATTATGAGAGGAGGGGGGGGGGGGGGGGGGGGTGCAAAATTCGGTTTTAGTGGTCGCCCATTTTCGCGATGTGCTAGCATGAGGTGACTTCACACCCCCTCCACCTAAAACTGGAAACCAGAGGGTACCCCCCATAAAATCCACCTTTGATTTTCCATTTCCACTATCGTTCACCCGCGCCATAACCATCCATCTGCCCATCATTCCTTTCATTCCACTTCACCTATTCATTATACATTATCCCTAATCCTCCATCATACCCATTAATCTTCCCCTTGGCCAATAAATTCACTCCAATTACCCATTTATCTTACTGTTACATAGTAAATTCACTTGATGGTTAGCCATGATCGTTGAACTTGAACAACAATGTATAAACTTTCTCACAGTCTCCCGCTCGATACTTTTCTTCCATCTACAATTCATCTTCATCCTCCATCGATTTTTCATAGGAAATTATTTTCTGTAATTTCCCTTCATAGCCCCAAAAACCTCTTCATTGTTTCTGTAACCAAAAGCCATAAATCCCTATATTATTTTATTACAGTCAAGCATCGCACATGAGCCCAAAACAAAGAATAAAACCACTCCGAAAGGTAAGGGTAAGAAAACTATGACAGAATAAATCTCAAATGTTGACAGTATTAGAGAAGTCGCACCAGAGGTTGCCCATCTAGTTACCAAGGTTGTTCTTGGAGCTACCAAATCTATTGCAGAAGACGTTCCTGCAACTCTACAAATCAACCTCGACCTCAGTCCCCTGGTCGATACTTATTTTAAATTACTGATTATCAAAGTGAATTAGAATTATACAAGCTACACATATGTCTCAAATATAAACACGTGGATAAACAAGACCCTATCAGGTTTTGGGAGTCCATGTTACCACTTTTTGCATTCCCTCAAACTCACCTATTCCCTGATTTAATTGTCTGGTGTCAAAAGTAGTATGACCCTATAACCAGGTCAGTGGTAGCTCAAAACAGAAACATTCTGATAAACATATATCTCAAAACCATTAATCAAATGCTTTGCATCCCTTGTTCTAACTCCTTATCTAATTTTTCCCCTGCTACCCTCATGGATATTTATCACACATTATCCTTCCCACAGAGAGCTCAGATATTCGAAATATTTCTACCTCAGGATGAAGATTTACCCAAGATAAATCCCCCATATGCATCCTTCATATTCCCCATTTCTTCCAAACACTGTATTTATCTCCTTTTTTATCTGTTAGGATATCCCAATGATGAAATTGTTTATGAACTCATCCTAGGTTTCTTATCCATCTTCAGCCTTGAAAATCAACCATTATTTATGTACAATTACAATTATTTATTTGCTGATTTTATAAATGAACAGTTCATGAATTTCACCACTCAAGGAGCCTTTACTTATTCTTTTGTGATCATTCATATGATTTTGTTTGAGCATGTAGATATGTTTCCCATTCATTTCAACAAGCAGGACATGTAGGGAGTGAATCAATCAGTGATTCACTAGACAGAATTGGTCAGAGCATCTTCAACAACTACTTATTTCTTAAATTCATAGAATTATTCATTTATCCAGTCAAGCAGTTCCTTACTAGCTTACCAAAGCATAGAATTAGAGAAGACGTCAAGATAATTCTACACCTTAGTGAACAAGAAAAGACATGTGATTGGTATATGTAACATAATTACATAGAAATCAGAGTTTATGGTTGTGATATTCCACCATAAAAGCTTATGAAATATGTGTCTATGAGAATTTTTTCATTAGAATACGTAAGAAATTTTTTAAATATGGATGAAGTTCATTTTAAATTAGGAAAGAGGAAAGCCTAGTTTCAAATCAAAGCAATCATTGGATCATTTATTTGTAATAGTAGAGCAGCTGGTGTTGATGCAGATGCACTATTAAAGAAGATGGGTAGTTAGTCAAGTTTTACTTAGTCATATTACCCTCATGGCATTATTTATGCTTTGAGAGTTGAATCCAAGACAACTTCTTACACTCAGACATCTAGAGCAGAAATTGAAAAGTACATGAATCAGGATGAATGGGTAGAAGGTAGTTTACAAGAAGCAGAGGAACAAGTCATTTCTACTTTGTTAGGTCCCCATACTACTAGTGTAGTCCCTTATTTTTATTAGTTTAGACCCCTTATTGTAATTTTTGTGCCCGTATAACCCCCATATCGTTATTATTGTTCCCTTAAATTATTATTGGTAAGTCGGCTAGGATTATATTGTGATCCCATGGACCCCTATATATAGAAGGAGGTTTTGTCATTTGTATGATCCAAGAATTGTTCATTTATGTAATGAATTGGAGGTTTCCCCCTCAAAGTGGCTGATTTCTAAGGTGTTGATCTCTGTTATCTTCTATTTTTGGAGTTGGTTTCATAACATTTGGTATCAGAGCTTTGGGATTCTAGGGTTTCGCTGCCCCAAACTAGTCATCATGTAATTTTTTCTATAACTTTTTTTCTACAATGGTTCAGAAGCTAAAATATTTAGAGCACGAGGCTGAAATCTGGAGGAATGTCATGAAAACATTTCAGATATTTGTTCACAATATTTTCGGAGATATGATATGTGGAAATGAGGGCTTTTTACAGGCTGCCGAATTGAACCTAAAAAGGCCATCGTGGAATTTTTGCAATAACTGTTTTTATACGAGACCTCAGAAGATGAAATTTTTATAGAGCGAAGCCGAAATCCCGAGGAATGTTTTTAAAAATTTTCAGATATTTATTGTTTCAGGGAATTATCACCCTAGAGGTTCGTTGGGTTACAACCTCCACAGAGCAGGGGAATGCTACTTAACAGAGACTCACACAACCATGCACGTTCAGAAAAACTAAATAGAGTAGAATGAGAAAGTTACCCGTTGGTCCTATGGTTGAAGAAGATCCCGCAGGGTTCAAACCCCAAGCAACCGTCCTTCCTTCTTAACCTGAAAGACAAGAAGAAAAAAGCACAAAGGACTGGTTGTACAACATATATCTACTCTAAATGTTAGTGAGATTCATATAAAGCATTAAATAAATCATAATGAATGCTTGTATAACAAATATTATCATACATATAAGCATACACTAACACGTTTATTTCGGGAACAGCATGATACTTCTGTATTATAAATAACATGTACAAAAGTAAAGAGTGGAGAGATCACCTGATCCTTCCACGGCCTTCGAGCAGACCGTCGTCGGGATCCGTCCAGCCCTTGCCTCGCTAAGACTCCTTCCCAACTGGTGCATACGAGATGACATATAAGGGGATGAGCATCTCAAGGAAACAAGGGTTTCCTATAATGAACTGGGAAAGTGCAGGAGGCACGGGGAATCAGACTTGGATAGGGAATACCAACAGAGTATAATATCAATAATTCTCTCTCTCTCTTAGGCCATACACATGAGGGGTTTTTATACTCCCTCCAAGTAGTTTCAACAGTTGGAAATAGTTGGCCATGTGCTAGGGTGGTTGAACTACCTGAGTAACCATCAACCCAGCCCGAAAATAGGGAATAATTATATATTTTTTAATTATTTTAATGGCATATGCGGAAGAGTCTAGCTGGACTCGCGTATACACGCGGAAAAGTACGGGCATAGTCGCGTATGGGGATTTTTACACTGTTTTTAAGTGAATTTGTCCAAGTCTGTAGGAATGGGTGCCCAAAACCATCAAAGCAATCATGAATCATATGAAGGTGAGAAATGATGCTATAACAGATGCCCCCTAATATATGAGGTCATAAGGGGTACATGATGGCCGAAATGTATTATGCACATAGAAAGAACTTCGCAAGGACAAGAGAGGACTTCACCAGATTTCAGCCTGCCAAAAACCAATGAAAGAAAACAGAGAGTCAAGTCATGCTGAGGCGGGCATACCCATGCTCAGTCAAAAATACATCATATAGAAAGTAGTGAATAGATCCAACATGTATACAAGTATAGCTGAACTGAAAGTACACAATGAATCATTTGAGCATGGCCCGGAAGTGTAAGTCTGAATCAATGTCCAAGTATCACATATAGAAAGCTGATCAAAGATGGTGCAACTGGATGTTTGATCAAATAAGTAACTGAATCTCCAAGTACCGGATCATAAGTGGTGGATCAAATGGTACAATCACGCAACTCGGGGACCAACATATAAGATGCTGCTGTGCTGAACTGCAACATATAAGGGTGGACGGCAACACTGGCAGAAACTGAAAGGACTGTCAACAGTGAACCGAGAAATGCTGATACAACCCGAGGTCTTCACCGATCACAACGGCACAATTCTACACAATGGGAATAAATGAGCGGAAGTCGACCATGTGAGAAATCGTTGGATTACCGGGCAATGATGTTTCCCGTTAACCAACGCAAGACAACCCAACGATAATGATAATGAGTGTCAAGGTGCCCCAGTACAATCTGACAAGTGTGAATGAATGAGTTGAAGTCGAACACTTGAAAGAATCTACCAATCAGGAGGCAATGATGAATCCCCGCTGTCGATAGCGAAGAGTCTGCCACTGATGACTGCAAACCCTAAGGTACTGACAAAAAGACTCTAGACCTTATTCCCAGAGCAATGAGTCGGAGTCGATGGGAAAAGATCTGCTGGAAGGAAGGAATTAAGGCATCCCACATCAGTCCAGCGCGAGTGTAACCCGCAGGCCAAGATTTGGAAGGAATCGGACGAAGTAGAGTGATGGAACCAAAACCGAAGTACGTTTCTGACGTGCACAAGATGAAGCTAGCGCACGGAAGAAACCCTCTGAACCAACCAATAATGAGAGCTGACACAGAGGCGAGAAATCCACCGATAGGGTCAAATGGAAATCAAGGTACTGCACGAATCCCAAGTGTGATAATGTGTGCTGACGTCGAACACAGGGGAAACCACTCAGTCAAAGACCCATAATGATGATCAAATGCTGAGCATGAGGTCACCTATCAATGATGGAAATAGGCCCAAGGTGCGGCTCTAGGTTTGCTCTCAGAGCAATGTGTCGTAGTCGATAAGAGACAAACCCGCCAACAAGAAGTCAATGAGGACCTTCTCAAACCAGCACGAGCAGAAGACCAAAATATCTGATGTGAAAGAACATGATACCAAAAATACCGGGAAGGCTGACTGAATAATGAGTAAAGAGACACCGCAGAATGGCCGACTCAGGCTAGACTTCCCTTGAACAAAAGCACGACTTATGATGACCATGGCAGTAAAAAGTGACATTGTATAAGTCTGTCATGCAGGAGGCAAAACAAACTCTCCATATGATTGGAAGAGATAACCAACCGGGGGAGAACTGAGAAGTGAAACATGGTAAAGGCTGAACCTAGCTCAAAACTAAAACCATCCCAAATGAAGGAAATATATATAAGTAAATGTGCTTTGTTCAAGGGCGACAAACTGACTCTGTACTGCCATCAAAACAACGAAGATACATCCCGTTCTCGCTCTTTTTGTTATATTTGATTTTTTTTTCTTTTTCATATAATAAGCCTGAAAAAGAATAAAAGAATGCTATGGTACAATGGATAGAACGAGTATCAGGAAATCAGATGCACTAGTTCCTGGGATTGGAACAATCCTATGCTCAATGCAAGGTGGCGAAAACTGGTAAGTGATACTCAGAGGAACGTTCCATCCATGGGTAAAAAGGTGTCAAGTCGTGATAGCTAAGTGCATGCAATGGTTAACCTGTACAGAAAGTCAAGGTCAAAAGTTGGCTTAAACATCGAGTCCAAATGAAGCCGGTTAAAGGCTAGGATAAACAAGCAGCCAATATGCAATGCAGTAATACAACTTAATGACACCATGGAGCCTCTAGGGTAAAAGCCAGAAAAATGATAAGTGATGAAGAAGAAGAATGAAACTTCAACACATAAGACATGGCGGGACTAAAGAGGACTCCCGAGCCTACATAAAACGCAGCATGGGCAACAAGTGATAGCGAGGAACTAACTAGGAAGCCCATGTAAAGGAAGGCTCTACCATCAAGTCATGATTAAATAATCGACGAGTGAAATGGGTGTAATACTCATGACCTGATGGGATCGACCCTAAGGCAAGTGATCAGTATGGAGGCTAGAATGCAAGATGCAACGGAAAGTGATTTCTCTAACCTATATGCCAGTGAAGATCATATACCTGTCGTGAAGAGTCGGAAATCATGGATAAAAAACCGGGAAAAATCTCAAAATCGTCAAAATGTACCTGAAAACATACCAAACTGGGCACTTCCAAGCAATCGAGTTATGCAGCTTAAGATAGATCAAAAAAATAGGCATAAGGAAATTTTGCGAAAATTTTCAATTTTTTAGCCATAAATAGACAAATTACCTCTCATTTGGTTCATTATTGCATAGCTAATTTGGAAAAAGTGCTCTGGAGCAAAAAACTTCTTTTTTCAAATCAGGAACAACCGACCGTCGGAACTCAGCGAAACTTCAGGTAGGCTCCTTAATCATCCTGTTTATTCATTTTGTCTGTTTGGAAATTAAAATTAAGTGATTTTTTAGCTTTAAAACGCTTGCTAAAATATGTGGACTTACGCATACGCGGGTTCGTTAAAGGAAACTCGCGTATACACGCGACTGTGCAAAAGAAAAACCGCGTATGCGCAGGTCTGAAACTTAAAAAGCGTGGCTAATGCATAATTTGTTGAAATTTCTCAGGATGACCATCTCATGGAGGGAACGTGAGCACAGCGCAATAGACCAAGAGGTCATGCAAGATCGTGCTGCGCAAAATATCCTCCGAAATTGTGGATTGTTCAAATTCTTTAAAATGCCAAATATGAAAAGGAATGTGCGATTGCTAGAAATGCTTGTAAATTACTGGGAACCAGATCAGGATTGCTTCATTATTGATCAGATGCCACTACACATTGAAGTGGAAGACATATATTTCATTACTGGCCTCTCCCATAGGGGAGAACCAGTAGACTTGCACGGGAAGCCCCTGGGAGGGTTAACCGTGGAAGACTATGTCCACGCATATTGCATAGATGGTTCCAAAAAGGTTGGAACTCAGATTGCAATTAAAGATATCAGGGATTTGCACATGAAAATCCTCCTTTTCACCATCAGCAGAGTGGCAGGATCTGCCTCACTACATCAGGCGTCCAGGATGCAAATGAACATAGCTGTAGAGTGTTTGACTCATGTTTACGATTGGTGCACAACCCTGTTACTAAACATGAAACAACAGCTGACCTCTATTCACCAAGTAAAGACCAAACACTTTGGCTATGGTACAATTTTGACAACATTCTTCTTTGAGAGGATTCCAGCTTTGAGACCCAGAGTCATCTCTACTATCAGTAGCCCGCGGGACCCAAGAATTGCCCATTGGGCAGACATGATGAAGAGACTGGGGGGTAGTGAGGTACCCTGGACCACGTGGGACGATGAGTTCTTCCTGTGGTGGGGAGAACAGATCATCGCAGTGGACAACTATCCCTATGCCGGGATGGATTTTCGTGGAGATCTGTATCTAGTTCTTCCACCTGGCACAGCATGGGGAGCAGTGAGTAAGTTTTGCAAAATTTTTTGACTTATATAATTTTTTTGGATATTTCCAAATATGTATGAAAAAATGAAAAACATGTTTTTGATTGGATTCATAATGACTAACAATTAAAAATGATCATGTTTCAGATGTTGGACCAGTTCGTCCTGAGGGTCTCCCACGCCATAAGCGTCGCGGGGGGGAGGCAGAGACAGTGGACTCAGACAGGACTCTCCAAGCCATGCAGAGAAACTTGGAGGGACTAACCCACCAAATCCCTATGGCTGCCGTGGAGGACTTGCCTGAAGCCATCCATAGACGGGTGGTAGGAGTACCCCGAGACTGTGTTAGATTATTCCGCCGAGTGGCCACTACAGTTACGTTCTATAGGAACACGGCTTCTGGGCAGGGTCCTCAGGAGTAGACAGATATTATATATTAGATGAATGTATATTCTTTTTTGAGACTAAACATGATGGGGCATAAGCCCAAGTTTTGTACGAGATTATAGATCCAAATTTTGTAAATTTTTTTGACACTCCGATGATATATATACAGCGATATTTGATGTGATGTGATAAATGTATCAAATTTATGATGTTTTTTGATGAAAAAATTTATTGTATGGAATGATTAATGTGCCAATCTAATGCTTGATTAGCTAATGAGTCAGCAAACCAATTGTCAGCTCGAGGAATATGAATGAATGTTAAAAATTGAAATGACATTTGTAACAAATGTACCCTCAAGAACAATCGTAATAAAAATGGATCTCGTACCCGATAAGTGTTGTTCAACTGCGACACCACCAGCTGGGAGTCCAAGAAAACTACCAATGAATTAACACCCAAAGATATTTCCTCTGAGAGTAGATGAATGACTTCAATGTATTCTACTACATTATTGGAAGCAGGACCAATGCAGACCCCTCTTGATACCAACAGCTGACCGGAAGGATAATGAAGCACCCAAGCCGCGGAAGCTAAGTTCCGGGTGTGTCTACTAGCACCATCGGCGAAACCAAAATGACTCATGACATCTGACACAACCTGCCAAAGCAGATCAAAAACATCACCAACTCATCAAAGATCGAAAATCAACCAGATATGTACCAGCGAGCACACTGTCCTTTAAAAGCAAGATGCCGGGCCAAAGCGCAAACGTAATGTGCTAAATAGAAGAACCCATTTTGGAAGGACTCAAAACTCGTTCCTTAGTCAGCAGTGTGCTCCTTTCTTAAGGACTTTTTTAACGATATAGGGGCCATACCACATAGATTTAAACTTTCCTACCCCGAGCATCTCAGACTTGGTAGACCAAAACAGGTGCATGTCGAAGAACCCACAAACCGACTGCCTTGTCGTCTTTTGAACCTTTATAGGTTTTATGCTTTGTTCATCGTGGAGGGACGTCTCGTAGCTGCTCATCCGAGATATGAGATGATGAACGATACTTCAGACTAGAAGTGTCGGAAGAAGTTCAACCTAATTTAAGAGAGAAGAATGTCACAATAATGATCAAATACGGATTACCCATGGATTTGCGAAGAATAGGAGTAAAAACCCGGTTGCATTTGCTATTAGCGTCCTATGTTAAAGTCAGGGATATGGCATAATATGGAGTTGGATCTAGCTTTATCAATTGTCCTTTGAAGAATTGTCTTCAAGGATTTATTCACGGCTTCCACTTGCCCATTGGCTTGAGGATAATATGGAGATGAATGCTCCTGCCGGAAACCCAATTTGAGAGCCAACTCGGCCATCATACTATTCTGAAAATGACTGCCATGGTCAGTGACAATCTCTCTAGGAATACCAAAACGAGCGATAACTTGATTAAAAAGGAACAAAGCTGCAATCTCACCATCATTCCCAAAAGTAGGCATAGCCTCGACCCACTTCGTAAAGTAGTCTACTGCTACGATAATGTACTTGTGACCTTTTGCCGAAGGCGGGTTACAAGTAGTATAATCAATACCCCACTTTGTAAAGGGTTCGACAATAACGACTGGAAAAAGCGGAGCTGGATGAGCGCGCATTTTTCGAGTATAAACCTGACACGGATGACACTTCTTGACCGATTCAATACAATCTTTGAAAATTGAGGGCCAAAAGTATCCAGCACGCAAAATCTTTTGGGCTGTAGCAAGCCCAGATAAATGACCCCCACAAGCTCCACTGTGAGAATCATTGAGCATAGCCTCAGCTTCTTCGAAAGTTAAGCAGCGTCTTAGGATTGAATCAACCCCTCGACGGTACAAAGCATCACCAATAATTAGATAATTCTTGGCTAAGTGACGCAGCTTACGACGCTCATCTTTCGAAAAAGAAGAGGGAAACTTCGCAGTCTGGAGATACACAATGATATCCCCATACCAAGGATCTTGTGGAGAGATTAGAAACAAGTGTTTGTCCGGAAAGGACTCATCATAGATCATCTCCTCTCCACAAGGCAACTCGAAGATCAATTCCGCAAAGACTAATGACTTCTTGGATTTGGCAGACATGAACTCGAGATCAAATTCTTGTAAAATCACAATCCATCTATTATATTTTCCCCCAATCACTCGCCTGCTGAGGACAAATTGAAATGGATTGGCAGCTGCCAAGACATAAGTTTTGCGAAGAATAATGTAATGTCGGAGTCGCTGCACAGCATGGACTGCTGCTAAGGCTAATTTTTCTATCGGGGTGTATCGCAGTTCAGGCCCTACTAGTCCTCGACTAAGGTAGTAAATAACATGCTCAACAAGAGCATCATCCTCCTGAACCAGAACCATACCAATGGTAGATTCTGCTGTAGCCAGATACAAAAGAAAATCTCTGTTATAATCGGGTGGACTCAGTAAAGGAGCAGAGGTCAATGCCTTTTTCAAGGCATCGAATGAGCGTTGAGCATAGTCGTCCCAAAGAAAAGGAACTCCTTTCTTCAACAGTCTCATATATCCCTTTGTAATCTCAGCATAGTTAACGATAAACCTCAGAAGAAAGTTAGACTTCCCTTGGAGACTTTGAAGTTGACGGATTGAAGACGGGGGAGGCAACCAAAGTATTGCCTCAACCTTGAAGGGATCTACCCTTATCCCTTCCCTAGACACGATAAATCCCAACAGGCGACCGGATGTTACCGCGAAAACGCACTTGTTCGGATTCAAACAAATTTTATAAAAACGACATCTTTCAAATATTTGCCGGAGGTGACCAGGATGATCCATCCTCTTTCGAGAATGAGCATCTAGATCATCTAAGTATGCCTCTATAATCTTCTTGATGTCATGGAAGGCGTAAGACATGGCCCGCTGAAAGGTAGCCCCAGCATTTTTAAGACCAAAAGGCATCTTCTTGTATGCAAATGTACCCCAGGGACAAATAAATGCAGTCTTATGTTGATCTTCAGGACGGATAGTAATTTGATTATATCTGGAGAAACCTTCCATGAAGGAGAAAATCTCGTTACCCGCACACTTGTCAATAATCTAATCGATGAATGGTGTGGGGTAATTGTCTTTAGGAAATGCCTTATTTAGGTCTCTGAAATCGATGCACACTCGAATCGTTCCTTGCTTTTTATCTACCGGAACGGGGTTTGAAACCTATTCAGTCAGAGGAACTGGGAAAATGAATCCCGCCTTAAGCAACTTTTCAACTTCAGCTTTGATAGCTACTGCCTTCCTAGGATTGACCAGACGAAGTTTTTGCTTGACCGGCTTAGCGTTTTCATACGTCTTGATCTCATGCTGGACAATAGATGGGTCTATGCCAGGCATTTCCTCATAAGACCAAGCAAATACATCCCTATACTCTTTGAAGAGCTCGGTGTAAATTTGAACCTCTTCACGGGAACATTCAGCTCCAATGAAGACATTCTCGATAATATTGGGATCCCTGGAAATGTTCACCGGGATAGTAGGAGATATCACAGCCATGTTCCCTTCAGCATAAACCTGTGTTGGTGCCAAAGGGTTCAAGACTGGGTGAACAGGACCAGGAGACTGAGGACTTGGAAAACTTGTTTCAACTTCGCTTAAGTCAGGTAGGAAGTAAGACCGATGATGCAAATCATCCCACGGTCTATCTATACCAGTCATGGCTTCCAGGATTGCCTCTTCAGATGGAAGAGTGGTATCAAGGCAATCCTGGGCCGAAGAAGAACTAATCGTCCAAGCCGGAGCCACATCACCATCCAACTCTTCCGGTGAAAGAGGAGCTGGAACAGATTCTGCAGTGTCAACAATAGACTGATATGCAATCTCAGCTGCAGAAATCGGAAATGCCATTCCACCCACTTGACCTTCCGCTAATGTGGCGGTAGGGGAAGGTAAGGTCCAAGGGTCCGAAAAATAATGAGTTCGAAAGAACTCTCTTCGAAGGGGAGCCTTGGAGGATGAAATAGCATTAATATGCACCATAGGAGGAGGAAGATCGAAAGTACCCATCAGGGAAGAATACATTCCAACTCCTAGATTCTCAACAGGCGCCTTAGTATTATCCAACTTAGGAACAGATGAGTCAGAAGGCGCATTCAGGTCTACCTGAGGACAGTCCAGTTGATCCACTGTGACAATCCTCCCTTCGTGGGGGAAACATACAATTCGAAATAATGAGGATGCGATGGCATCCATCTCATATATCCAGTTCCTCCCCAACAGAAGGTTGTAGTCCAAGGCTGCATCCACTACCTCAACCTCTATGTTAACGGTTTTTCCCCCAACACAGATGGGCAAAGCCGGGACAATACCATGGGGTCTGTGAGAATGACCATCGAACGCAGTAAGAACAGTGCTAGATGGAACAACTTTGGGAGATCCAAGTGTCTTCCAGCATGCGAGAGACATGACGCATGTAGAAGCACCCTCATCAACAACCGTTCGAAAGATATTGCACTTCCGATATGACGATTTAATATGGAAAGCCATGTGATGAGGAAGTCTCTTCTTAAAATTATTCATATCAAAAGTAATCAGAAGAGAATTTTTCGGATCAATAGCCCCAATGGCAGTGAGCAAAGCACTGCGCTGAGCCAGACAAGACTGGAGTACCTCTAAAGCTGACATAGCACAAGGAATTTGCGCCAGATCTTCTACAATCGAGTAGTTCTGGGCAGCCCTCATGTTCGGATTAATCGTTGACCGCTTAGAAGATGCTTTTGGCATCCGAGGCATAGACTCAACAGTTGGCTTCGTGATGTGAAGCGGCTCAGTAGCATCGGGAACTTCCTTAGCTTTCGAAGATTCCTCTCCGCCATAATCACGGGATCTCGTAGCGACATCCACGTGAGCACTCATCATAAAGATGTTCGATGGAATTTCCCCTTCCTGGGTACCTCCAGAGGAAGCCCCAGGATTTTGGTTCGCGCCAACAACTAATTGTTGCCCTTGGGGAAAAGGGTTTGTTAGCACAGCCTGGGAACTAGAAGAACCCTACTGAGATAACAGGCGCTGAGCATCCTGAATTTTCGGGCAAAGGTGTGTGAGATGGTCTCCAGCACAAAGCTTGCATGGAAACTTCACTTTATTTTTCTCCTTTTGACCCTCACCAACACGCTCGTTGGTTTTATTTGCATTGCCCTTCCCGTTCTTGCCCTTCTTCTTGTTATTTCGTCCCTTCTTCTTCCCATCGGATTATTGATTTCCTTTGGGATCAGAAGTTTGGACAGCATTTATGGACAAATACTGGGAAGGTGATGAATTAGCAGGCACAGCCTAACCAGAAGGAGAAGATTGTAAAGACAACTGCTGCAGTTGAGAAAGCAGGCTGGCTGCACTACTACTGACCGATCCGACAAGCCCGTCACCATGCGGACCAGGTTTAGTTTTCGACAAATCTAATTTGGAGCGAGGAGCATTGGGAAAATACTTATAAAGTACCCCAGACTGAGAATAGATCAGTTCTAACTGCTGGGCCCTAAAAATGGCATGCTCCTCAGAAAATACCCCAGATAGGGATACATCTTTTGAAATATCTAACTGCAGAGATTTCAAAACCCACTCGAGAAGGAATTCACCTGGAATATGAGCTTTGATAAGCCTCTTCCTTCTCCTCCATTCCTAAATATGATCAGAAATGTGTGTTGCCTCATCCTGCTTAAAATTAGCCAGGAGTTCGGTCCCAGCCTCATATCTGACAGGCAACTGAAAATGGTTTAGAAATGTGACAGCCAGTTCTCCAAATGTGGCGAAACTACCCCCAGTGAGCTCGATATACCATTTGGCAGCATTTCCAGTTAGGGTGCGTTGAAATAGTCTCAACCTAATCGAGTCATCGATCAGGGAGTTCGAAGAGCACCATAAGTGGAAAGTGGTGACGTGGTCCGTCGGATCCTCTCCATTCTTACCTTCAAACTTTCGAATGTCTGAAGGAAGTTTGGTCGGGACCGGAGGCCACCCCGGACTATAACGAATTGGGTCATTAGTCAACTTCGACAAATCTGGCAAGTTTAACGTTGCCAGAAAAGGTAAGCAAGGCGGAGCCTGAGAATTCCATCCTTGATGGGATGGATTCCCAACATTCTGAAAAGAATAACCTGGATTTGATAAGGCACCAGGTTTCCAGAAAGAACTCGTAGAAAACGGAGAAGAACCTCCTCCCCACGCCGAGTTACCAAAGCCCAGACCAGTTCCCCCCGCTGAAGTATTGATTGAAGAGGAAAGCCCCTAATAGGGGTTCCAAGCATTAGACAGAGGAGAAAAGGACTGATAAGCACTCGATGAAGGGAAAGAAGCATTCCCTTGATGACCTGCATAAAACTGATTCCCTGCCCCTGCTGTAGTAAAGACAGGATTCCATCCCGTAAAAGTAGTTGAACTTTGCCCCCCTGACCAAGGGTTGAAACTATGGGTCTGGGACTTAAATGGAAAAGACCCTAAAGAAGGATTGGAGCTAGGAATATGCCTAGTCCCAAAGGGGAAACCCTGAAATGAAGCTGATCCACTAGCCATGTTAGACATGGGTGTAGATCCAGCTGAAGCAGCGGAAAAGGAAAAAGAGGGATTCCCACTAGAGGGAAACCCTGAACAGAAGGGACCAGAATGAGAAACATGTGCCTGGGTGAACCCAGAGCCAAACACAGTAGCACTAGAAGCAATCGAAGATGAAGCAATAGTGCCCCCTGCTTCAACAGAAGCAGGAGTCTGAATGCCTGCAACACTCACGGTAGAAGCTGCGTTCCCAGTCGTGGCCATCGAAAGATAAGAATGATACGGAAGATCTGGCGGTCTCTTCGACTCAGGTCCGATGTACTGAACAATGAACGGATAATCAAGAGGAAGAGGAGATGGACCTGTGGCAGGAGGCTCAGGTATGTCTTCAATCTGAAAATCTTCTTCCTGAGGAAATAAAACTCGCGAGGTGAGCGGAACGCTCCTCTCGGGATCGACACCAGAATCAGCTATGAAACCTTCAGACCTTTGTGGAGGATCTCTCTCCACTGCATCAGACGCCACAGGGTGGTAACCACCTGCTAAATTTCTCCTACGCCTTCTCAAAGAAGGCTCCGGACTCTCGGGAGATAACCCCTGGATTCTCCTCGAACGTCGAGGCGCTTGATCAGCCACTTTTATAGATTTTTTAAATTAGACTCAAAAAAGTGAAAATCTAGGCAAGCTAGGAGCAAATAGAACTCACTAAAATAAAAATCCCTAAGATACAGTCAAGCAAACAGCCTCCAAGTATTTCCGCTCCGGGTGATGAGGACCGGACACCAAAATACAGGAAAGCGAAGTATAGGACCTCCCGAAAGCAGTCTGGGATGATTAGGGCCCAGAACAACTAGAAAAGGTATCAGAAACAGTTACGCCGACCTCCTAATGACAGCCTTTGCCGGCTCAAGCACCCAAGCTTCGCAAGGGCACCCCCCAGAAGTACTGCTGAAAGTGATGCGACGTCTGCCTCAGGTACCACGGGTATTCCCCCCCGCAGTCACCTGTGTGGAACCTAGGAGTGGCAACTATGGACACCAATCCATATCAGAAGCCGGGCGGGACGGTCTTGAGGTCAGATTTAGCTAATCGGAGGGGGGGTATCCCTCTTCTCAACCTTCACTTCCCCTCGCGCTTGACTCTCGGATGAGAGCTTTCCTGGTCCAACTCACGGAGTTGGATTTCGCTCAATTAATCAACTTCTATGTTTTTTTGAGCGGCCTTGGAGATTTAACTCTCCACTCACCTATTCCAAGGCCCTACAACCTAGCTAGTTGGTGATTGACACTTAGAAAAACTTGCTAGTTGATTTTATATTAAATCGCTTATTTTAAGGGTTGTTATATTAAGTCACAAGGATATGGAGATGAAACGTATGGTGTTTTTGACGCAAAAGAAATTAATAAAAACTTAACTACATGCAAATGCAGTTCTTTGTCTTTCGATGAAGAGAAATCTCTATACAGGTTCTACGAGACTAAAAATTGTATTTCTCTTTTCGAATAGCAAACTCACAGTCACAAAAACTAAGAAATTGACTAAATGATTAAATGCACCTAATGCAAATCACTACAAGCATGTAAATCCTAGGATGAAAATCTCTTAAAGCAGAGTGAAATTCCCAAAAAGTCCTTCAGTTTTAACTCTTCTTTTGTTGCCCAGAAAGCTAATTCTCGAAATCAAGAACTCTTAAAATGAGGACACCAAAAACACTTAAAAACAAGAAGAATAAATCAAATGACAACTCCTCCTCAAAATCAAGTCAAAAACTAAAAGCAAGAAACCTCACAAAAGCTTCAAAAGTTATAGCAAACGAAAATGAAAATGCAACAACAAAAGCAAATAACAAATGAAAATGTTTTTTAAGCCTTTGAAATGCAAAAACAAAAAGCAAAGCAAATGTTTTTTGAGCTTTTTTGTTTTATAAAGAAAGAGCTCGAAAACACCAAGCACAACTATCAAAATCCAAACCAAACGAGACCGAATTTCAAGCACAAACTTCAACAATGCTCCCAAACCTTATAAGGCTAACTCGTAGCAAGATCAATAAGAGCAAAAGAAGACCAGAAAACTCAGCCACTCAGCCTAGACAAATAGTGCAAACTTGTCGCAAACAAAGACTCCAAAGAAGCAAGAAAAGCTCTTCAAAAGTTGCAACAAAACCTAGCCTATGGAACTCAAGAAAACCAATCAAAAACGAAGCAAAAATCGCAATGCGAAGCACAACACAAAGATAGGAGCGAGTCAGTGAGCATAAGCTCTCTCTTCTGATAAAGCAAAACAGCCAAGAATTCTCAGAAAGCGATCTTGGAACTCAATCCAGAAGTGCCAGCACCAGAAACAACACTTTTCCAAAAATACTAGTTTTCAATCAAATGAAAGAGAGACAAGACATGAAACTACTTCCTTCACACTCCAGTGAGTATAGAGACACTGTAGGAATAGGTCTCCACAGCCAGAAAGGACCAAAAGGTCAAGAAACTGAAAAATTCAAAATCTGCCTAGGTATACGCTACTTCAGAGCTATGTAACCAGCGTGCATACGCGTCTGTGCTAAGGGAAACTCACGTATATGCGGGTTCCTTTAGACAAAATTGTGTGTATACGCGACTGTGTGCAGAAAAAAGCACGTATGCTAAGGTAAATAATGAAAAAACAAAAAGAACAAGCCTAGAAAAGACACCAGGACTTCAGATTGACTGCAAGAAACTTAACTGGACTGCAAATGAAAGTTAAAACTGCTGGGATCCTACCAAACATCTGAAACCACCCAACAGGAGAATCACAAGAATGTGATCCCCAGCGGAGTCGCCAGTTCTGTTTCGGTGAATTATCACCCTAGAGGTTCGTTGGGTTACAACCTCCACAGAGCAGGGGCATGCTACTTAACAGAGACTCACACAACCATACACGTTCAGAAAAACTAAATAGAGTAGAATGAGAAAGTTACTCGTTGGTCCTACGGTTGAAGAAGATCCCGGAGGGTTCAAACCCCCAGCAACCATCCTTCCTTCTTAACCTGAAAGACAAGAAGAAACAAGCACAAAGGACTGGTTGTACAGCATATATCTACTCTAAATGTTAGTGAGATTCATATAAAACATTAAATAAATCATAATGAATGCTTGTATAAAAAATATTCTCATACATAAAAGCATACACTAACACGTTTATTTCGGGAACAGCATGGTACTTCTGTATTATAAATAGCATGTACAAAAGTAACGAGTGGAGAGATCACCTGATCCTTCCACGGCCTTCGCAGACCGTCGTCCGGATCCGTCCAGCCCTTGCCTCGCTAAGACTCCTTCCAAACTGGTGCATACGAGATGACATATAAGGAGATGAGCATCTCAAGGAAACAAGGGTTTCCTATAATGAACTGGGAAAGTGCAGGAGGCACGGGGAATCAGACTTGGATAGGGAATACCAACAGAGTATAATATCAATAATTCTCTCTCTCTCTTAGGCCATACACATGAGGGGTTTTTATACTCCCTCCAAGTAGTTTCAACAGTTGGAAACAGTTGGCCACGTGCTGGGGTGGTTGAACTACCTGAGTAACCATCAACCCAACCCGAAAATAGGGAATAATTATATATTTTTTAATTATTTTAATGGCATACGCGGAAAATTCTAGTTGGACTAGCGTATACATGCGGAAAAGTACGGGCATAGTCGCGTATGGGGATTTTTACACTGTTTTTAAGTGAATTTGTCCAAGTATGTAGGAATGGGTTCCAAAAACCATCAAAGCAATCATGAATCATGTCAAGGTGAGAAACGATGCTATAACATTTATTCCCAATATTTTCAGAGATATGATCTCTGGAATTTAATGTTTTTTGAAGATTCAAAATTTCATCTCAAAGAGGTGTCCCTGGGAAAATTATCATAACTCTCACTCTGAGCATCAGATTGAAATTATTTAAACGATGGCCGAAAGTACACGGAGTGCAGTTTCCTTTTTATCAATTTGGGAGGTGAAGGAGGAAATAGTGACACCTGGAATGTCGTACAATTTAACCCTATTGAACCAGTCCATAAGTAGGTCATTGTGAGAGATTGGGCTTAACTTTGTGTTGAAGAATCCAGATCAAGTGAGACCTGTGGAAATTGAAACAAGACTTAGAGGGATACTACATGGTTGAATTTCAGATATTTAAGATCTGAAATCACAGAGATAGTTTAGTTTCAATATCGAGCTCCTCAAAATCATTAAAAATGTGTGTATTTTTTTTCGAATTACATAAGTCTTGTGTGAAAAATCAATTTGGAATGATTCCAACGCCATATTGTAGAATAGATATCAGTATTCGGTTATAAAATGCTTCCTAAAAATAATTCAAAACCCATTAAGCCTTTAGAAGGCTCTACTATGACTCATGAAGATGAAGAATTGCAACATGACATATCAAAATTACAAGAGAAAGTGCACCAACTTTCGCTCTCAGAAAAAGCAACAAAAAATGAGATGGAAGCTTTGAAGAGAGGCATGGAAGCTAAGATGGATGGCATGGAAGATGGCATGGAATCTAAGATGAATGACATGGAAGAGAAAATGGAAAACATGAAGAATGATCTAAATGAATATGTGGAAGGTTTGAAAAAGATGATAAAACAAATGTTTCCGAATGCCGAAAAGATAGTAGAGGAAACTCATGATGAGAAAAAAATAAATGTTAATAGTGATTTCATAAACTCTAATGTTGGATGGAAGAACCACCATATTCCAAATATGGATATGAGGAATTTTGATGGCAATGATCCCATAACGTGGATACTATAGATGGAGCAATTTTTTTATCTCAATAATTTTCAAAACACACAAAAGGTGCGTATTGCAATTTTACATTTAGAAAAAAATACATTTTTATGGTATCGATGGCTTTGCTCCCATAAAAAAATTTTCACTTGGTTAATTTTCACAGAGGAAATGATAGCACATTATGAGGATACAAAGAGCAAGACCCTTTTTAGCCAATTGATAAATCTCAAAGAAAAGGGTTCACTAGTGGAGCACATTGAGTAATTCCAAAAATTGAATATAAGAGTAAATGATATTCCAGAGGAAGATAGGATTGATGTCTTCAATGGGACTTTAAAGGATAACATCCAACATGAAGTTTGCGTTTGGGAACCTGACTCATTAGAGAATGCATTCATGTTGGCAAGAAAAATTGAATGCAAAATTATGGTGACAAGGAAGCCTTACCACTCACATCTATGAATATGGAAGTATTGCTACTCCTAGACTTCCACAACAAACAAGGTTGACACCACAACAATTGGAAGAAAAAAGAACAAACAGGCTTTGCTACCGTTGTGATAGAAAATACGCTAAATTTCATAAGTGTTCTGAGAAGAAATTATTTTACATTGATTGTGAACAGGAGGAAGAAAATGAATAAGAAACTTCAAAAGAAGGGGATATACACCAGGAACCAACCCTAGAAGAAGAATAAATGAGTCTGACCATATCATGTAATGCATTGGCAGGAATTACCACTCCTCAAACTCTCAAGATAGAAGGAAATATCAAGAAGAAAAAGGTAAGAGTGTTGATTGGTTTAGGCAGCACCCATAATTTTATTCATTGTAAGGTAGCGAAGGAATTGAATTGTTTCCTATACCCAAAACCAGAATTTCAAGTCTTGGTTGCAAATGGACGCACTATAAATTTCTCTGGAAAATGCCATAATATCAAGCTAACCATAGGGGAATATGTATTGAATAGTCCAATTCTTTCCATTCCAATGGGAGGTGCTAATGCTATACTAGGAGTACAATGGTTACAATCTTTGGGGATGATAGCTTTTAATTTTCAAGAACTTTTATTGAATTTTTTTTCAAAAGGCAAGGAAATCAAATTACGGGGTATCACAGGGAAGCCGGGAAAGATAATAAGCTCTAATGTAATGAAAAATATTCTGAAGAAAGAACAATAGGGTGTAATTTCACAATTATGCTCACTAGAAGTTCCATCATCAAAATCATCTATTTCTCCAGCTCTTTGAAAAGTGTTGGACAATCATTCCAAGGCATTTGATACTCCCAAAGGACTCCCACCTATTCATGATCATGATCATGCTATTCATTTGATTCAGGGAAGTGTTCCTCCAAACATCAGGCCTTACAGATATACTTATGTCCAAAAGAGAGAAATTGAACGTATGATTGCAGAAATGTTAGAAGCTGGTATAATTCAACCTAGTCAAATTTCTTTCTCTTCTCCAGTAGTATTGGTGCACAAGAAGGATGAATCATGGCGCATGTGTCCGGATTATAGGGAGCTAAATAAGCTCAATGTTAAAGATAAATTTCCTATTCCTATGATTGATGACTTATTGGATGAATTACATGGCGTTATCAAATTAGAATGAAGATTGAAGATATTCCAAAAATAGCATTTCAAACTCATGAGGGTCATTATGAATTTTTGGTCATGCCTTTTAGGCTTATCAATGCACCTTCTACATTTCAAGGGTTGATGAATTCCATTTTAAAAAACTTCCTTAGAAATTTTGTGCTAGTATTTTTTTATGACATAATAATTTACAGAAGATTTTGGTAGGATCCTGTTCAACATGTTGACAGAGTGCTCAAACTATTGGAGGAGAAACAATTATATGCAAAAACATCCAAATATTTCTTTGGAGTACAAGAGGTCGAATATCTGGGTCATATTTTATCTCACGAGTGTGTTAATGTAGACCCTAACAAAATTAAATACATTAAGGAATGGAAATTCCCCACAACCATAAAGAAGTTGCAAGGATTTCTTGGGTTAACAGGGCATTATCGCAAGTGTGTTATTAGTTATGGGAGAATAGCAACACCTCTCACAACATTATTCAAGAAAGATGCATTTTCATGGAATCCTCAAGCAACTAAGGCCTTTGAACATCTTAAAGAGGAAATGTTCCTTGCACCAGTCTTAGCTACAACAGACTTCACAAAAACCTTTATTATTGAATGTGATGCCTCAGGAAATGGAATTGTTGTTGTGTTAATGCAAGAAGGAACACCCATTACCTTTGAAAGTCATCAAATCAAAGGAAAGTATTTACAGAAAGCTATTTATGAGAAGGAAATGTTAGCAATACTACATGCGCTAAAGAAATGGCGACCTTACCTAATTGGAAGGCACTTCAGGGTAAAAGCTGATCATGATAGTCTTAAACAGTTTTTGGAACAAAGACTATCTTCAGAAGAGCAAAAAAAATGGGTCAGAAAGATCTTGGGTTATGACTTTGAAATCATCTACAAAAAATGGAAGCTAAATGTTGTTGTAGATGCACTCTCAAGAAATGATGAAGAGTTGGAAGCATTGCTTTGTGCAATTTCGATTATCCAACCAGATTGGATAACCGAAGCAAGAGATGAAAGGAAGAAGGATGAAGAAGTGTGGACACTCATTCAAATGTTGAAGCAAGATCCTAGTACATCTGATACATTTAGTTGGAAAAATGACTCCTTATGGTACAAATATCACTTATATCTTTTTAAGAATTCCCAAATAAAACAAAATATTCCTTTGGAATCACACACTTCTCCTTTAGGAGGACACTCAGGATTTTTAAAAACTTACCACAGGGTGAAGAAAGAATTTTTTTGGGATGGCCTTAAATCTGATATTCAAAAGTTTGTGGTAGAATGTTTGGTTTTCCAGCAAAATAAAGTTGAGAAAATTAAGAACTCGAGTCTTCTACATCCTTTATCCATTCCAAGTGAACATTGGAAGGATATTTCAATGGATTTTATCATAGGTTTACCTAAGTCTGATGGAAAGAGTGTCATCATGGTGGTAGTTGATATACTTACCAAGTATGCACACTTTTGTGCATTATATCATCCATTTAAAACAAGTACAATTGCTACTCAATTTATGGAAACAATTCAAAAGCTACATGGAAACCCAAAGATTATGGTAAGCGACAAAGATACCATTTTTACTGGAAATTTTTGGATGGAATGATTTTCTTGTTTGGGTACACAACTAGTTGATAGCTCATCTTATCATCCTCAATCTGATGCTCAAACTGACATAATGAACAAATGTTTGGAATGATAACTTCATTGTTTTGTATCTGATAAACAAACATAATGGGTAGAGTGTTTACCTCTAGTGGAATGGTGGTATAACACTTCCTTCCATACTACAGCAAAATTGACCCCATTTATTGCACTTTATGCATGTCATCCACCATCCATCATATCATCTTTAAGAGAAAATTCTAAGGTTCAAGCAGTGGAATATCACAACGAGCATCAACAATAAGTTCTCCAACTCTTAAAGGATAACCTCAATTTGGCACAAAATCGAATGAAACAACAGGTAGATCAACATCGTAGCAAGAGAATTTTTGATGTAGGATACTGGGTATTTTTATGGCTACAACCATACAAACAAATTCCCCTCAAGAAAGCTAAGAAGGATAATACATTATTGCTGAAATACCATGGTCCTTACAAGGTGTTGCAAAATATTGGTACTATGGCATACAAATTGGAGCTTCCTTCTTCTTCGCGAGTGCATCTTGTTTTCCATGTTTCATGCTTAAATAAGGTTATAGGTAACAAACTTCCAATTCAAATAATATTGCCAGAAATTGATGAGGAAGGAAAAATCATACTGTAACTTGAAACAGTCACGAAAACAAGAACTTGACAGCTACGAAATCGGTCAATTTAAGAGTATATCATCGAGTGGAAGAACTTACCCACTGTAGATTCTACATAAGAGGATGAGAATTTTATACAGAAGCATCAAGAACTACTCAAGCGTTGAGGACAACACTTTTTTGAAGGAGAGGGGCATGTTAGGTCCCCATATTACTAGTGTAGTCCCCTATTTTTATTAGTGTATCCCCCTTATTATTATTGTTGTGCCCCTGTAACCCTCATATTGTTATTATTTTTCCTTTACATTATTATTGTTATGTCGCCTAGGATTATATTTTCATCCCATGGACCCCTATATATAGGAGTTTTTTTCATTTGTATTGTCCAATAATTGTTCATTTATCTAATGTATTGGAGGTTTCCGCCTCGAATTGGTTGATTTATAAGGCATTAATCTCTCTTCTCTTGTATTTTTGGATTTGGTTTCATAACATACTTCAAATGTACAGAAATTAGTGCCTGACTGTAAACAACAAAAGAGGGTCAGACAAGAGACACCACATTCCAATGAGCTTATGAGAGAATTCATCTTACATAATAAGAATCCAATGCTTGATTCTTCCTTCCTTTCATAGGATAAACAACTAGATATCATATATTTGGGAGAAAGTGAAGTCTCCACTTCTACAAATATTCCTCAAACTTATTCATCATCATCACCTGCAAGAGAGCCCTTGGAGATCATTCAACAATAGATGACAACTCTTCAAAAGATCATAATATCTTCTCCAAATTTCTAGAAATCAAACAAAATAATGAAGCACTGAAGTCATATGTTTACATGAAATTTTTGAAACAGACATCTACATCACAACACAAGATTCTCACTACTTTTCACAATGAAAAGGGTAGAATTCGGATGGCCTTCTTGCAAACAATAGTGCCATTTTCGAAAACTCATGTAGACTACAAGAAGATTGTCCTCTCATTTGATGCAAGACACATACATCTAATTGAGTAGATGGATATGCATAGGCAGTTAGGAGAAATGTTATTCTCAAGCATAACTAAAAAAACTATGTATATTTCAAAATCAAAAGTATCGCTCCCAAATATGCAATCCCAATTGAATACTAAGAAAATCTCTTGTTTGTCTAAGGAGAACAAGATAATAACATTGGAAGAACCGGTACTAAAAGTAGGATATGATCCTGCTAGCTATAAAGTAGCTAAAGAAATTATCAAGAAGAGAAATGCAGATGTCTCTACCCTGCAAAAGAAACTTAAGCTACCTTCGACTGAAGACCCACAGACAAAAGAGATGGCACAAAATGAATATAACAAAGAGGAAATTCTTAAGCTAATCATTGAAAAAAATATGCGGATCAAAAAAATGGAAGAATAGATTGAAGAAATGTTGAAAGTGAAATCAACACTCCAAGTGATTGCTGATCCTAATTCAATAACTCAAACATATTCTATAGGTGTAGAAACCTCAGCAACCTTGGACATGACTGATCCAGCACAACTTTCTCAAGGATTAGCCACTCAGAAGTAAGCAAATGAAAATCTAAATCTGAAGTTCCCACTACTTTAGTCTCAAAATATTAGACATGATACTTAATATCTAGAAGAAATTCAGAAGACACATCAGTTGGGACTTAGAATTAAAGAACTTGAAATTGAAACTCTAATGGCATCAACTTTAGCAAAAGCTAAGGATATTATCTAGGAAAATATTAGTGACTCCATTACTGAAATATGGCCATTCATTAAGATCATCTTCGAGTAGCAGGAACTCATCAACATATGCACAACAAAAATTCAGGAAGGGAAGGATAAAAAATAAGAGAAACCAAGTGAAGCTTCAGATATGATTGAATTTCTTAATTGAAATAATTAGGAGGCATTGGAAGAAATCAATATCTCAGACAGGACTGCAACTATTCTGGAGATAAAGAAATTTTTGCAGAATAGGAACTTGATCAACCAGTTGCAGACCAAGTCTGAAGCTTTAAATGTCACTGTCAAAAGGTTTCATACTAAATTTAATATTTTAAATCAAAAATATTTGTGAGGTTTAGTTGGATTAGATGATAAGATGGTCAAGTTAGAAGATTATGGAAAAATTTTGTATACAATTGCAATAGATAAAATAAAGTTTGCAGGTTTCAAAGGTCACATCACATGAAAACATTTTATTGAATTTTTACAGTTTGAATTAATTATTCAGCATCAAATCAAATAGTTGTTCATCCAAAAAAAAAATTGAAAGATTTACTAAGGTGGATGAATATTTCAAGAAAATGACGAATTGTGAAATTCCGAGTGAAGAACAATGGGATAAGTTTTGTGAAACTATCTAGTGAAAATTAATTTTACAACATCCAAACACACCCAATTTTGTAGAGCCAAGTCAACAATAGCTCCAGTGAAAATGGACAAGTCAGAAACAATTTTCATCACAACAGGTTGAAACATCAACAACCTCTAGAATAACAGAAACACTTCATCAATCTATATCCTTCTTTTATTCTCATTATTCTATTATTGTAAGATCAGTTAAGATATTTCCAAATTTTTCCAAGTTAGTATAAATAATTCTCTGCATGAGTTATCAAGGGTCACACCCTTGGACAAGAAGATTTTGTAAACATAAATTGTACTATTTTTTTTATCATCAATAATACAAAGCATGATTCTAAACTCATCTTGTGAAACTCTGTCTTTCCTGTGAGTTTTCCAGTTTTCTGTCATTATGTTCCTTCATATGTTTAATTATCATCAAAATAATTACGTGATATTGACTGTGTTTTAGCAACCTTCTAATTATGTGATGTTGATGTAGTGTAACCAGCTCCAAAAATAGAAGAAAGGAGATATCAACGCCTTATAAATAATCCACTTCGAGGGGACAACGTCCAATACATTACATAAATGAACAATTCTTGGATGATACAATTTACAAAACATCCTTTCTATATATAGGAGTCCATGTGGCCATAATGTAATCCTAGTGGGCCACAATGTAATCCTAGCCGACCTAAAAATAATATTTTAAGGGCACAATAATAACAAAATGGGGGTTAAAAGGGTACAATAATAACAATAAGGGGGTTACACTAATAAAAATAAGGGACTATACTAGTAATATAGTGACCTAACATGCCACTCTAATTAAAAAAAAAATTGTCCTCAACGCTTGAGTAGCTCTGGATGTTTCTGTATAAAATTCTCATCCTCCCATTTAGAATCTTCAGTGGTTAAGTTCTTCCACTTGATGAGATACTCTGAAATTGATCAATTTCGTAGCTGTCGAGTTCTTTTTTCGGTCACAACTTCAGGTTCCAATATGATTTTTCCTTCCTCATCAAGTTTTGGAAATATTATTTGAACTGGAAGATTTTCACCTATAACCTTCTTTTAGCATGAAACATGGAAAACTGGATGCACTCGTGAAGAAGCAGGAAGCTCCAATTTGTATGCCATAGTACCAATATTTTGCAACACCTTGTAAGGACCATAGTACTTTGGAGATAATTTATTATCCTTCTTAGCTTTCTTGAGGGACATTTCTTTGTATGGTTGTAGCCGTAAAAATACCCAATCTCCTACATCAAAAATTCTCTTGCTGCAATGTTGATCTGCTTGTTGTTTCATTTGATTTTGTGCCAAATTCAGGTTATCCATTAAGAGTTGGAGTTCTTGCTGATGCTTGATGTGATCTTCCATTGCTTGAACCTTCGAATTTTATCTTAAATATGATGTGATGGATGGTGGATGATATCCATAAAGTGCCATAAATGGGACCATTTTCGCTGCAGTATGGAAGGAAGTGTTATACCACCATTCAAAGAGAGGTAACCACTTGACCCATTGTGTTTGTTTATCAGATACAAAAAAACGAAGATATCCTTCCAAACATTTATTTACTATCTCAGTTTGACCATCAGATTGAGGATGAGAAGATGCGCTATGAGCTAATTGAGTACCCAAACAAGAAAAGAACTCTGTCCAGAAATTTCCAGTAAAAATGGGATCTCTGTCGCTCACAATAACCCTTGGGCTTCCATGTAGCTTTTGAATTCTGTCCATAAATGTAGTAGTAATTGTACTTTCTTTAAATGGATGAGATAATGCACAAAAGTGTGCATACTTGGTAAGTCTATCAACTACCACCATGATGACACTCTTTCCTTCGGACTTAGGTAAACCAGTGATAAAATCCATTGAAATATCCTCCCAAAGTTGAATTGGAATGGATAAAGGTTGTAGAAGTCCTAGGGTCTTAACTGTCTCAATTTTATTCTGCTGCAAAACCAAACATTCCGCCACAAACTTTTGAATATCAGATTTAAGGCCATCCCAAAAAAATTCTTTCTTCACCTGGTGGTCAATTTTTAAAAATCTTGAGTGTCCTCCTAAAGGAGAAGTGTGCAATTCTAGAAGAATATTTTGTTTTAGTTGGGAATTCTTACAAAGATATAAGCAATCTTTGTACCATAAGGGATCATTTTTCCAAATAAATGTATCAGATGTACTAGGATCTTGTTGAAAATTTTGAATGAGTGTCCATACATCTTTTTCCTTCTTCCATTCATCTCTTGCTTCAGTTATCCAATCTGGTTGGATAATAGAAATGGCACAAAGAAATGCTTCCACCTCTTCATTCTTTCTTGAGAGTGCATCTGCAACAACATTAAGCTTTCCTTTTTTTAGATTATTTCAAAGTCATAACCCAACATCTTTGTGACCCATTTTTGCTGCTCTTCTGAAGATAGTCTTTGTTCCAAAAAGTGTTTAAGACTATCATGATCAGTTTTTACCTTGAAGTGTCTTCCCATTAGGTAAGTTCGCCATTTCTTTAGTGCATGCGGTATTGCTAACATTTCCTTCTCATAAATAGGTTTCTGTAAATACTTTCCTTTGATTGGACGACTTTCAAAAGCAATGGGTCTTCCTTCCTGCATTAAAACCACACCAATTCCATTTCGTGAGGCATCACATTCCACAATAAAGGTTTTTGTGAAGTCTGGCGTAGCTAAGACCGGTGCTAGGCACATTGCCTCTTTAAGACGTTCAAAGGCCTTAGTTGCTTCAGGAGTCCATGAAAATGCATCTTTCTTCCATAATGTTGTTAGAGGTGCTGCTATTCTCCCATAATTCTTAACAAACTTGCGATAATACCCTGTTAACCCGAGAAATCCTCGCAACTTCTTTATGGTTGTGGGGACTTTCCATTCCTTAATGGCTTTAATTTTGTTAGGGTCTACTTTAACACCCTCGTGAGATATAATATGACCCAGATATTCCACCTCTTCTACTCCAAAGAAACATTTGGATGTTTTTGCATATAATTGTTTCTCCTGCAATAGTTTGAGCACCCTGTCAACATGTTCAACATGATCCTTCCAAGACCTTCTATAGATTAGTATATCATCAAAAAATACTAGCACAAATTTTCTAAGGAAGGGTTTGAAAATGGAATTCATCAACCCTTGAAATGTAGAAGGTGCATTGGTAAGGCCAAAAGGCATGACCAAAAATTCATAATGACCCTCATGAGTTCGAAATGATGTTTTGGGAATATCTTCGGTCTTCATTCTAATTTGATGATATCCTGAATGAAGATCCAACTTGGTAAAATAAATTGCTCCATGTAATTCATCCAATAATTCATCAATCACAGGAATGGGAGATTTATCTTTAATGGTGAGCTTATTGGGCTCCCTATAATCCGGACACATTCGCCATGATCCATCCTTCTTGTGTACCAATACTACAGGAGCAGAGAAAGAACTTTGACTAGGTTGAATTATACCCGCCTCTAACATTTCTGCAATCATACGTTCAATTTCGCTCTTTTGGAAGTAAGGATATCTATAAGGCCTGATGTTTGGAGGAACACTTCCTGGGATCAAATGAATAGCATGATCATGATCACGAATAGGTGGGAGTCCTTTGGGAGTTTCAAACACCTTGGAATGATTGTCCAAGACTTGTTGGAGATCTGCAGAAATAGATGATTTTGATGTTGGAAATTCTAGTGAGCATAATTGTGCAATTACGCCATGTTGTTCTTTATTTAGAAGCTTTGTCATGAAATTAGAGCTTATTATATTTCCTAGCTTCCCCGCAATACCCCGCAATTCAACTTCCTTTCCTTCTAAAAAAAAATCAAGAAAAGTTCTTGGAAATTAAAAGCTACTGTTCCCAAAGACTATAACCATTGTACTCATAGTACAACTTCAACACCTCCCATAGGAATGGAAAGAATTGGACTAGTCAATACATATTCCCCCATGGCTAGCTTGATATTATGGCATTTTTCAGAGAAATTTATAGTTCCTCCATTTCCAACCATCACTTGACATTCTGGTGCTGGGTATAGGAAACAATTTAATTCCTTGGCTACCTTACAATGAATAAAATTATGGGTGCTACCTGAATCAATCAACACTATTACCTTTCTCTTCTTGAGAGTTTGAGGAGTGGTAATTCCTGCCAGTGCATTACATGATATGTTCAGATTCATTTCTTCCTCTTCTAGGGCTGGTTCCTGGTGTATATCCTCTTCTTGTTCATTTTATTCTTCCTCTTCACAATCTATATAAAATAATTTCTTCTTAGCACACTTATGAACTTTAGTGTATTTTCTATCACAACTGTAGAAAAGCCCTTTTTCACTTTTTTCTTCCAATTTTTGTGGTGTCAACCTTGTAGGTTGTGGAAATATAGGCATAGCAACACTTCCTTCTTTATAGAATTGAGTGGTAGGCTTCCTTGTCGCCATTATTTTACATTCAACTTTTCTTGCCAACCTGAATTCCTTCTCCAATGAATCTGATTCCAAAACACGAACTTCATGTTGGATGTTATCCTTTAAAGTGCCTATGAAGAGATCGATCCTGTGTTCCTCTAGAATATCAGTTACCCTTATATTCAATTTTTGGAAGTCCTCAATGTGCTGCCCCATGAAACCCTTTTGTTTGAGATTTATCAATTAGCTAAAGAAGGTGTTGCTCTTTGTATCCTCATAATGTGCTATCATTTCCTCTGTAAAAATTGACCAAGTGACAATTTTTTATGGGAGCAAAGCCATCGATACCATACAAATGTATTTTGTTCTAAATTTAAAGTTGAAATGTGTACCTTTTGTGTGTTTTTCACGTTATGGAGATCAAAATATTTCTCCATATGTAGTATCCATGTTACAGTATCCTTTCCATCAAACTTCCTCATATCCATTTTTGGAATATGGTGGTTCTTCCCGCCAACATTAGAGTTTATGAAATCACTACTAACATTTATTTTGTTCTCATCATGAGGTTCTTCTACTATATTTTCACCATTAGGAAACATTTCTTGTATCAACTTTGTCAAACCTTTGATGTCTGCTTTTAGATCAATTTTCATGTTTTCCATGTTCTCTTTCATGTCATCCATGCTAGCTTCCATGCTAGCTTCCATGCCATCTGTTAGACTCCTATACCAATAGGTGTCATATATCATGTTTGACTTGATGGGCTATGTAGTATGTTCATACCTTTCCTTGTTGCAAAGATTTTCCATATTATCAAAAAATCAAAAAATTTAAAAAATGTAAAAAGGGTATACCCTAAAAGAAAAATCAAAGGGTAAAAGAATAAAAAATGGCCAAAAAAGTAAAAGAAAATGAACCCCACCAAAAGAAAGACCAAGGAAAGTGTGCAAGTCTAAATGCCACTATTGTTTGCTCTTACGTAATAAACAAATTGTGGGCAACTTGTAACTTATGCCACAATTGATGAACAGTCAAACAATTTAAGCTTGGCTACTTCATCTTTCAATTTTATGTTTTAGATAGAGAATAAAATCTGACCAAACTGTTTAATCTTGGCAGATAAGTAGATATCTAGAGTAAATAAAAGGAGCTCAAAATTTTAATCTGAGCCCTTGGATGTAATAAGGTTATAATTAGATAGATTTATACATGTAAAAGAAAAAGTGTGATAAGGGTTTTCCAGTCTAAGTGCACCCTAATAAAGAAGAAAAAATGGTAGGGTAAAGTAGAGAGGGTAGGTAGATGTTGTTGCAGAGTAACATGTGATGCATAATGACTCTAGATGTGTTAAATCTTTACTCTCATCACAAGTGAAAAGGCAGACACTACACTCGAAGAATTTCAAGCAAAGAAAGGTTAAATTGTTAACTTCCTTTCTCATTTTTCCCTAATATTTCACTAATTTCCCCTAAGTACAAAGGCATTTGAAAATTAGAGGGGTTCAAGGAATTTCCTTGACTTTTGGAGGGACCGGACCCTCATCCCAATAATTGGAAAAGCATAAGTACTTAAAAGCATTCATAAATGATTCATTCATTTCCACAAGATAATCTTTTCCTCAGTAAAATCCTATTTTACTTAGGGAAAATTCACAATATTTCATAAAAACCCTTGTTCATTCAAGCATAAGTTAATTACATGAACCTAATTTTTTTATACTTAGCGCTTTTATTTTATTTTCATATTAATTTATAACTTTATTATTTAATTCCCTATATGACTCAACCCTTTCCCGTATTATTTTAATTATTAAAATTTCCAAATATTATATATCCCACCCCTTGGTTAAAATATAACCATAGTACCATGTTAATTCAGATTAATTAGTTAAATCTCTAACTAATTAAGAGCCCTAACTCCTCGCCACACTAAAAAAGAATTAATTAACCCTCATGGTTAATCAATAACTTACCCGACCAATCATGCTCCTCCCGATATGATTAAATACTATTTAATTATGTTGTGCCCACCCTCATTAATCTCCCTTCATCTTGCCTCCTTGATAGTCGTTCGATTAACCCTTCCATATCCAACAGTTGTAAACCATATCGCTGCGCTTTCTCGTCCAAATGATAATGCATGATGGCCAAGTGGTTTTTTGAACAGTGTTGTGCCACATGGCATGAGTCCTATGGAATCGCTCACCCTCCACTGAAGACTGCCTGCCCCCAAGAGCGGTGCGATATATACCGCTTGTCGCTTACAAAACCACCGTACTTGCTAATGTCATCCATTTAAAAAAATAAAAAACCCGCCAACCTTTGACTTTCCAATTAAAAAAACCAACTCGCGTCATTTTCACTATCTCATGCAGTGATCAGTGTCCCATGCAAAAATTTCAAAAACCAACTGTGAAGACTGTCGACCACCACCTTCAATGAGGAAAATTGCAGACGTACAATCCAGAAACCATCCACCATTTCCTGCACCTATTTTCATCACTGTTTATTTTCCAGAAAACAAGTATTTACCCAATTTCCCGCTGAACTCTGCAAATCTTGGTTTCTGTTCTAATTCCATAGGAAAAGGAAAAAACAGAGAACAATTTGGTCTTTATTTTTCCTTAAATTCCCAGAATTGCAATTGTATTCCTAAACCTGTGACGGTTCCTTTTTTTAACCAAAACTTAAATTCCTTTCTGAATCCACAAGAACCAGAAATGGAAATTCCCGTGGCTTTGAATGTCGCACCCCTGAGTGCCCCTCACAGAGATTTAGACTATCTTTCCTTAGCATATAGGGATTTCCAGATTAAAGAACTCGTCCTATCAGAATTTTTTGCCAATGCAGAGATAGTTACTTGAACGACTCTCACATTTTTGGACTGTGGGAATCCAATCTTCCAATGTATCTTTTACCCTCAGTGCACATTTTTCCCGAAATAATTCACTACTGCCATGCTAATTATGATCCCAATTAACAATAAATCATGTCCTCGAGTCAATCCGTCCTTTTCCCAATAACTTCTTGGTATATCAATGAAATGTTGTAGTTTCAGCCTGGTCAAGACCTTAATCCCCCTTTCATGGGAGATTTACTTGAAAAATCGACCAATTTATCTCGAGAAGAGCTGAATCATCTTTGCCAAAATTTCATGTTGCCGGAACATCAACCCAAAGGCCTTTGGTCTGCAATCTTCCATAATTCCTCTGATTCTCCTTATTCTTCCAATGAGTTCATTGACCTATTTGTGAACCCTGCAACAAATTTATTAATAGGAATCTCTCCTCCTAGGTTCAATAATGACATTAAGAAAATTCTCCAACTATCCAAGTAATACAAGATAGGTGATTGGTACCTATACAGGAATCAGACAAAAAATAGAATATATGGCAGTGAGCTATGTCCTCTCAAGCTACCAAAGTATGTTCCAATAAGGCTCTCTGCCTTGGAATATTTCAGAGAGATGATAAATTTAGACATAGTTCATTTTTGTAATGCAAAGAAGAAAGCTCAGCTTAGAATCAAGAGTCAATTAGGTCCTTTTGTCTACAATTCTAGGGATGCAAGAAAAGAAGCTAAAAGAATAATAGAAGATGATCTCAAATTGAAAAAAAGTTTCCAATGGGTACCTTATGACCCAAACATATTTATTTGTGATAGGAGAATGAAAAAAAATTTGTCTCCATACCTTCATCATAGAGTTCCAGAGATTGAACAATTTTCCAATATGGATGAATGGATGGAAGGGACCTTAATAGAACAAGATAGTGAGCAAGTCAGTGTTGAAAATTTTATGAAAGATGTTGAGAAAACACTTGACCTGGATTATTTTGGACAGGTACAAAGATCACGAATTGGTCCTTTCTCTACTGGAACCTCTCAGCAAAATTTGCAAGAAATCAGTGCATTAGCCATAGTAGCACCCAAAGGGAAGGAAAAAGAGACTACTACACAGGTTACAGAGAAATTCACAATGACAGAGCAGCCTGAAATTTGCAAAAAACAAGCCCAAATACAAAATTCTCCTGCTCAGATCAATGTGGTAGAAATTTCAATTTTGAAAACTCCTCTCAATGAAGAAAAGGGTAGGAAACGAAATGTAGAAACAACTACCCCTATTAGTGGATCTTCAGAGCAACCTGATATCAAAAAACAAAGATTAAATACTCTTTCAGAAGTAGAATTTGTTCAAGAAATCCCTGATAGTCAGAGGAGAGAAGAATTAGATAGCCAACAAACATACACAATCAGTGGAACATCCACTAATTCACAAAGAAAAGAGCTACAAAGACAACAAAGTGCAGAAGTATCTTCTTTCAAACCAACAGTGAAGGATGCTTGTGATATTAAGAAAACATTTATAAATATAAAGGCCAGAAATGATCCATTAAGACTTCCAATCTATAATTAATATCTGAATATGACTCCCAAAAATCAACAAAGATTGATGTCAGCCTATGACATCTAGCAAGGTAAAATGGTGATGAGTCATTTCAAGCCCAAAGTGCAGCACCCTCAAATAGTTGAAGATTATGTTGGAACTAATTTTGAGGTCATGGAAAAGAATATTCATCCTTTGGATTAGATTGAATTGCACAAACAAACAGGAGAAATGATTTATTTAACTTTGATTGATAAATCAATGATGACATAAAGATTACAGGATTCCTTGAATAATACTACTACTCAATTTCATCTTGAGAAGGCCTCTTCCCAGGCTAAGAACAACAGAATAAAGACTTTGGAAGAAATAATTATTAGATTGGGTAATAATCCCAAAGATGTCAAAAGTATAGCAGCCTTGATTAAGAAGAAAGATGATGATATTGCAGCCTTAAAGAAACAGCTGAAGTTTCCATCTTCAAGGCATCCACAAACTGCAGAAATCATAAAGAAAAACTCTGAAGAAGAAATTATGGATTTTCTCTTGAAACTGAATGAGAAACTAAATGAGATTGGAAAAGAACTTGAAAAGGCATTAAAGGACAAGCCGAAAAACATTCCAGCGTCTACAGCAGAAGTAATTACAGGTACAACAACAACAGGTCAGCGAACAGAATTATCACAGGTCAACACTACCAATTTAATCACTGAAGAATTAATAAAATCAATGGAGGAATTGAAACTCCAAGTGACAGAGCTTCAGAAAAAAAAGGTACAATTTATCTCCTTGGAGAAAAAATATGATCTCTGAAAAATGAGTGTTGCAGAAAAAACAAGAGAGATTAACATATTAGAAAAATTGGTGAGAGCAATAGAAAGGGATCTCACATTGGAGAAACCTTTGGGATAAATCAAAGAAATTCTTTTGACAAACATCATTCAGTCAATAAAATATATCTTGTCATCAATCCAAATAATGTATGAGCAGAATGATTTAATTAAATTGGCTCTGGAATAAATTTTAAAGGTAAGAGAAGAATTAGGAAACATGCTTGAAGAAGCTAATGATCTTATACAATTTTTTAATACCAAGAACAAATATCAACTTGAAGAACTAGGCATCCAAGACAGAACATGAACAATTTTGGAGATTAAAAGAGTTTTTACTAAAAGAACTCTGATGTAGAGTCTAGAAAGAAGATGCTCTGATATGCAGGAAGAAGTCAATGCCTTTACAAAGAGATTCAATATTCTGTAGAGTAAAGGATTTCCAAGTCGTTTAATTTCAGAGGATAAAATTATGAGCCTGGAAAACTATGTTGAGAAATTGAATAAATATGCTGACAACCAGGCCAGTTCATCAACTAGTTCATCAGTAACAAAAGCATTGCCTACAAGAAATATTCTTCATGACAATCTGGAAAATTTGTTTTATCTCGAACATGAGGTAAAATACTTATTCCCAATTCAGCCTACTTTCTTCAGATATACAGAGACTGATGAAACTCTAAGGAAGCTTCAAAGAACAAGAATACCAAAAATAGAATGGTGGGAAGGAATGTTAGACTTTTTGTAAATATTATCCTTGTATGAATTTTGATTATTTACTATAGTAATACATGATAAAAGGATAAACAAAGATCAAATAAAATTCAAAGTGTATCAATACAAGTAAAGAGTATCAGTAAAACAGAGAAGCCAGCAAAAAATTACTAAAGAGGATAGCAGAAAGCCTAATCATAGGGCCTGCCTCGAGCACATTCTCAAAATAAGGAAAAAACACAACATCAGTTATCCTTTCTCTTATATACAAGACCCTTTGTCTCTATTTTCTTGTAATATATCCATGACTCATCCTATATTATATCTCATTTTGTTAGAAGATATTTCTTATAATTTTTTGTATAAATACTCCCTCAACTGGAGTATTGAGGGGGTGGATTCTTAGACTTTGTTGTAGTACTTATTATTTTGGAATAGAGTGCTGTTGGATAAATTTCGTATGGCTAGCTGGATAAAGAATTGATGCAAAAGACTTTTCACAAGATTCTTGAGTCATACAACGGATCAATAAGTCATCTATCTCTTATGTTTTAGAGTTTGATACTTGTTTATTATACCATCTGTGTTTCATATCTGAATGAAAAATGAAAAGGAATAATTCAGAAAGTCCTTAGGTGCAATCTGTTTTCAATCGTTGTTATTCTTAATGTTTTCTTCTGAACTAGTTTAAACAATGAATTCTTAGCTGCTCATGTTTTCTAGTTTATCCATTCTGATTATTAAATAAAGAATTCTTAATTGCTCTTTGTTAATAATAATTTAGGTTCTCTATTTCAAAAATATTAGAGGATTCTTAATTTCCCATCACCCATTTCGAGTCCATTTCATTCATTTTTAGATCTTTAATTGTTCCCTATTTGATTACCTTTCCCTGTGAAATCATCCCTTGTTAAGAAACTACATCCAGTTAAGCCATATTATTTTATTCCATTAGCCCAATGGACTAAAAATGCTCAGTCATACCCCTCTGCTAATGAATTTCATCATCCAAACAAACAAACTCAAAATCCCTGAACTTTCACAACTAGCCTAATATATTTTAAAAACAAAGCTAAATATTACAGAGAGGGCCCTCTCTGGGTACATATTGGCTATATTATGTACCTAAAAGTTGGTTTGTGGTTACATTGGACCCCTTTCCTCTTCTAACAACTTCAAGGAAAATCTGAGTGATAACGTAGTGGCTACCATACTGGGGATCTGAATAATTTTATTGTTACTATTTTTTACTTTATAAGCTACAGACAGAGCCTGAAGTTAGCCAGGTAGCCTTTGAACTTCTTTTTCTCTTCAATTGCATAATTAAATAAATGTTTCTTCAGTCTATCTCTGGTCTAGTTTATGAACTAAACATTCAGTTTCAAATATTTGATCAGTTCCTCTAGTAAAATAAATCTTTAAGAAAATTTAAATCCAAAATATTAAACCTCTTAAAGAGATTGTAGAAGTTGTATTGTTCATTTCACTTAGACAAAAAACCAAAAAAGTGAATCATCTAGAAACCTGGCTTCAGAAAGGACTCATTACACCAGGTCTAATCCTGATCCAAACCCCCCGCATGTGTTTGAAAATCTGAATCTAATCTCCAGGATTCCTAGGAGACAGGAAAGCCAAGAAAGTTCTGCTAGTTCTTGGCCTCTCTATAGATCAATATCCTGTCCTGTGAAATGGATTTACCTTGAGGATGAACCTTTTGATGAGCAATTTGAAACCTCCTTTTTTGTAAATTTTTCTGAATCCGAGTTGTCAAATTTGGTTCCAGACCCAGTATTTATCGAAGATTTACAATTTGAATTTGTTACTTCACATATTGATAAACATTTGGGAAATTCCATACAATCTGAGCTTACCTCTGAAGAAACATCAAATATTTCTATGATCACTTCAGCCTCTCCAGGTTAATCAACATTTCCTCAAACATCTCAACCTCAAATTACCCCTTCTACTCCTCCACCCACCACTCACAGACCAACCTCACATGTTATTTCATCACTACCTCTTGCAATGGCAAATAGATATGCTCCTTTAGTATTACCATCTAATCTAGGGGCTATGCCCCAAGAATACCAAATTAAAATCACTCCTTTCGATGGTTCTGGTACCTACACTGCACAAAAGCATACTAAAAGGATGACCGATTATTTTGAAGTTTATGAAATAGATGATGATGATGTAAGAATGAGAATATTTGTCCAAAGTCTTACTGGAGAAATCAGAACTTGGTTTAGATCCCTTCTTGCAAACAATGTTACTGACTTACAAGCTCTTTATAGAACATTTTTAAACAGATGGGAAAAGAAGAAAGATCCTCTTCAAATCTTATCAAACTTTGGAAATTTAAAGAGAGGACCAAAAGAGACTGTGCAAGATTACTACACCAAGTTCAATGATGTTTACTATGCTATTCTTCAAAACCTTAGACCTCCTCCAAATTTATTATTAATTAAATTCCCTGATGGATTTGATTCTGATATGGCATATCAGCTTAGGGAAAGAGCTCCTCAAACTTTATAAGATATGCAAAGTATTACTGTTAGTGTTGAAGCCAACCTGATAAAGAAACGAGCTAGAGCCAGAGCTGAAAGGAGAATGCCTTTGAATGAAGAACCCTTAGCTTTTGAAAAGAAACTGGATGCTATTATTAAAGGGATGAAATGGCTAGGAGATAGAGTAGAAACAATTGAAAATAAATCTCCTTGGGATGGTCAACCAATAAATACTGAGAGAAATCCAAATTCCAGAAAGAACCAAAACCAAAATACTGGAAAAATTGGTCCTGACCAAAATATTAGGCCCCCATTCCAGGAAAATTATATTGAAGCCTCAACTTCTGACGAACCAATAGAATATGTTCAAATAAATAACTTTACTAAACGCAAGAACAAACTAGAAATTTTTTTGACCCAAGATGATCACGAAGCTCACATTCTTGAACCTCTTCAAACTCATTCAGGAGAATCATTTGACTTCAAGGAGGGATATGACACAACCATTTACGAA
Organism: Pinus albicaulis; assembly: GCA_034641835.2. NCBI lineage: Eukaryota > Viridiplantae > Streptophyta > Pinopsida > Pinales > Pinaceae > Pinus > Pinus albicaulis. Next base: position 480,275,114 of record CM076576.1, read on the forward strand.
GTACACAAGCAATATAGTTTGAGGAGCATAAGAATTGATATCCCGGAAAGAAGTAAACAAAAAGCTATAAAACAACCCCTCAAAGGTAAAACCAATACTACCCCTGTACATATTCTTTCTAGATCAGATCCTAATCCTGCCAGCCCAATAATTGAAGATGTATCTAATAGTCAACTGAATAAAAAACAACTTTCCAATACTGTTCCTCCTAAAGGAAAGGTAGAGTAACCTCCAGAAGTTGATTCAGAAACAACTTTAGCTCACAACCTCACTCTTGAGAAAGAGAAAAATACCGAAAACACAGAAGATAAAGAGAATCCAACTTTCAGAAATACAAGAACTAAGACTGAAAAAACTTTTAATTTAGAGTCTGAAGTAGAAAAAATAAAAATAGCTATTCCATTGTCTGAATTAGCTAAACATGATGTCTACCGAAGTCAAATCATTAAATCACTCAATATCACTGGGGGTGATGATTTAGTAAATGTTTTTTATGACCAAACCAGATTACTCTTTGGCCCTGAAGTTAATGGAAAACCAGAAAGTGGAGAAACTCCTCCATTTTATGTGATTTTAAATATACATGATAAAATACTTGATAATTCCATGCTCGATTCTGGGGGATCTCACAATCTACTGCCCAAGTCTGTAATGGCGAAATTGAACCTAGATATCACCAGACCTTACAAAGATCTCTTTTCTTTTGATTCAAGTCAGGTGAGATGTTTAGGATTAATCAAAGAATTGTGTGTTTCACTGGTTCAATATCCTAGAAAAGCAATTTTGATGGACATAACAGTAGCAGATATTCCTCCAAAATATTGTATGTTATTATCTAGATCTTGGGGTGCAAAACTTCAAGGATCTCTTCAATTGGACATGTCATACACTACTATTTTAGTGTTCAACCAACTTAAGAGATTATATAGAGAAACTTTAATGACATATGTGGTTGGTAGTCAGGAGAAACCTGAAAATTTCCCCATCTACTCAGTACACTCTGATATGGACTCATTTATTCTTTATAACGCTGAAATTGATCCTCCTACTGAATTAGAAGCTCCAGCAGCAGAACCAAAAGAAATTTTAAATGAAAAATCTAGTGTTCAAATCCAGGAAATCTCTGAGGAAAATGAAACATTAGATACCCAAGAAAAACAACAAGAAAGTAAGAAACCAAATCTCACTGTTAAGAAAGTTCTTGAAACTCCCGATACCAATTATGAACATGAAATTCTTTAGCATTTAGAATTTGATGGTTCCGTTAATAAATTAGGAGTAGGAGCTGGAGTTTGGGTGCATAATCTTGAAAATGATCATGCTGAAGGTCATGCCTACAGATTAAATTTTAAGTGCACCAATAATATGGCAGAATATGAAGCTCTTTTGTTAGGTCTTAAATTGGTCAAACTATTAGGAGCAATTAGAGTATCTGTCATAGGGGATTCTAATTTAATCATTCAACAGATCAAAGGACACTTTATAACAAAAAATCCCAAACTGAGCGAATATAGAGGAATAGTTGTAGATATTCTCAATACTTTTCTACAAACGCAGCTTGCGAAAATCCCAAGAAAACAAAATTTGCATGCCCATAGCTTAGCAATGTTTGCCAGCACCTGTAAATTACCATTCGAACCTAATCATCAGTTCACAACTGAGATTAGACACAGACCAGCCATACCAGACAATTTTAAGAACTGGCAAGTGTTTGCAAGCAATGAGAAGATTAACAATTTCCTGACTTTAGAGAATGAATTTTCTAACAGTAACATAGATGAAGATACAGTTATTGAATTTGATCGAATAAATGAACAAGAAATAAATTTTTCAGAAGAAAGTGCAATTAAAATACTTCATCCAACAAAGTTTACCATAAAAGAAATGCAGGACCTAAAACAAATGGAGGTTGATGAAATTATAGAAGAAGAATATGAGATCATTAATTTAAAAGATAATCATTTGCCTAAGGGATTAACTCCTCTAGAAGATATTTTCGATTCTAATGATATTCCAAAGAAACCCAAAATGGAACCATTGAAAGAAGATATTGAGGAATATAATTTGGGAACTGAAGAAAATCCTAAAATGATAAAGTTATCTAAATCTTTGTCTCCTAATCAAAAACTAAAATATGTTGAACTAATAAGAGAAATCCAGGATGTCTTTTCCTGGAGTTATGAAGACTTGAAATCATATGATACCTTTATAATTCAGCATACCATACCTCTAAAAGAATATCAGAAACCATTTAAACAGAAAATCAGGAGAATCAACCCTATGCTGCTACCTTTAATTGAAAAAGAAATCAAACAAAGGTATGAAGTAGGGATAATTGCTCCTATTAGATTTTTAGAGTGGGTGTCTAATTTAGTTCCTACTAGGAAGAAAACTGGAGAGATTAGATTATGTGTTGATTTAAGAAATGAAAATAAGGTTTATTTGAAGGATAATTACCCTTTTCCCAGAATGGATCACATTTTACAAAGGGTAGTAGGTGCTTCTAGGATTTCTCTTCTATATGGGTTCTCAGGGTACAACCAGATTTTGGTTCATCCTCATCACTAGGAAAAAATAGCTTTTACAACACCATGGGGCACACTCAAGTACGTTAAAATGCCATTTGGACTTAAAAATGCAGGAGAAACCTTACAAAGAGCAATGGACATCTCAATTTCTAAAGAAATTCACGATTTTCTTGTCATTTATTTGGATGATTTAACTGTTTTCTCTAAATAAGATCAACAACATTTGGACCATCTCAGACAACTATTCATAAAATGCAGAAAATATGGTATCTCTTTGAATCCAAAAAATTCCTTATTTGGTCTTGAAGAAGGTAAAATTTTGGGCCATATCATCTCTAAAGATGGTATTAGAATTGATCCTGCTTGAATAGAAGTTATACTGCAGATACCTCATCCCAGAAATGTCAAAGAACTTCAAGCTTTCCCAGGAAAAATCATTTTTTTGAGAAGATTCGTATCTATTTTAGCTAAACTGATTAGATTGCTTAATAACATGTTAAGAAAGGATTCAAGTATTAAATGGATAGTAGAAGCCAAACAAGCATTTGAAGAAATTAAAATGGCTTTGACTAGAACACGAGTCCTTACCAGTCCATGATTTGATAGAGACTTCATAATATTTTCATTTGCATCAGAACACACTGTAGCAGCTGTTTTATTACAAAAGGATGATCAAGGATGTGAAAAACCTATAGCCTTTTTGAGTCAGGCACTAACGGATGCATCTTTAAAATACAACATCATGGAAAAACAAGCTTTTGCACTTGTAAAAGCCATTAAAGATTTTAGAATCTACATATTGTATTCCCATGTGATAACGTATGTACCAAATGTTGTTGTCAAAATCATCTTAACTCAAGATGGAATTGAGGGCAAACGAGGTAAATGAATTGCTACCATATTAGAGTATGATATTGAAATAAAACCTACAAATCTTATAAAGGGATAGGGATTGGCTCAACTCATGACAAAAACAAATTGTCAAGCCCTGGATATTAATCAACTGGATGACGAACATGAGATGCTGACTCCACAAATCAGCCAGGCATTCTTAGATTCACCTTGGTATGCTGACATAATTTATGTATTGTTAAACCTGCAAACTCCTCCAGGGTTATCTAGAACAAAGAAAAGGTTTTTAAAGATGACATCTTCAAAGTTTTGTATTTTAGATAATGTTATTTTTTGAAAAAATCATGAAGTTATTCTATTGAATTGTTTGTTAAAAGATGAAGCTAACAAGGCTGTCCATGAATTTCATGCGGGAGACTGTGGTGGACACCTTTATTGGAAATCAATCGCAGACAAAATCCTAAGGGCTGGATTTTATTGGCCAACCTTGTTTTCTGATGTAAAGAAATTTTTCACTGCTTGCCATAAATGTCAAATCTTTGAAGGCAAGAGAAAACTATTGCCTTTACCCCTGAAACCAATTTCCACCAAAAAACCTTTCCAACAATGGGGCCTATATTTCATTGGAGAAATCCACCCTCCTTCTTCTGGCCAACATAAATGGATCCTCACTGCTACAAATTATTTCACCAAATGGATAGAAGCAATTCCTTCCAGACAAGCCAATGACACTGTGATTATAGGATTCCTAAAAACCAATATATTATCAAGATTTGATTTTCTTGAGAAAATTATAACTGATAATGCTGTGGCCTTCAAATATGAGAATATGATAAGTTTCTGTAAAAAATTTAATATCATCTTAGGCCATTACATAGCCTATTACCCTCAAGGTAATGGACTAGCCGAGTCTTCCAACAAGAGTCTCATCAATATTATTAAAAAATTATTGGAGGAAAACAAGAAAATTTGGCACAAGAAACTTACAAAAGCACTATGGGCAGACAGATTAACCACTAAAAAATCTATTGAGACTAGTACTTATGAGTTAGTCTATGGCATTGAGGTTGTATTTCCTTCATCTTTAGGAGTTCATGTAATGAAATCACTTCAAGAAGCTTAGGTTGAACCTAATGATATTCAAAGGAGAATAAATAAGACTATCAATTTGCAGCAGACCAGAGAGGAAGTATATCAGAGATCCTAAGTATTGCAGGAGAAACTAAAGAATATATTGATAAAAGAACCAAGGCAGAAGATTTCCAACTTGGAAAGAAAGTTTTAAGATGGGATTCCAGAAGAGAGGATAAGGAAAAACATGGGAAGTTTGATTTCCTATGGAAAGGACCTTATATTATCCATGCTTTACAAAGAAACAATACATATTTTCTAAAAAACTTTGATGGTACAGAAAATGAAAATGGGCGAGTTAATGGTCGAATGCTGAAACATTACTTTGATCCTATTTATTAGGATATTTTGATTTTAACATGGACATATTATATCATTTGTAATGTCATATATTTGAGTGGATAGTAACTTATTGGCGTTGAAGCCCCAAGAGAAGGCCCTAAGCTTCAAAAGTATTACTGTCATACATACAATAAAGCAACAAGCAGAAGAAGATTACATAGTTCAGCCGAAATCATTTTGAGGGCAACTGACCTGTTGTTCTGGACTTTTCACCAGGAAAATCCATCCCCAAGTGGAGCCAGTGTTAGAATCCTATACCAATAGGTGTCATATATCATGATTGACATGATGGGCTACGTAATATGTTCATACCTTTCCTTGTTGCAAATATTTTCCATATTATCAAAAAATCAAAAAATTTAAAAAATGTAAAGAGGGTATACCCTAAAAGAAAAATCAAAGGGTAAAAGAATATAAAATGGCCAAAAAAGTAAAATAAAATTAACATCACCAAAATGAAGGCCAAGGAAAGTGTGCAAGTCTAAATGCCACTATTTTTTGCTCTTATGTAATAAAATAATTGTGTGCAACTTGTAACTTATGCCACAATTGATGAACAGTCAAACAATTTAAGCTTGGCTAGTTCATCTTTCAATTTTATGTTTTAGATAGAGAATAAAATCTAACCAAACTGTTTAATCTTGGCAGATAGGTAGATAGGTAGAGTAAATAAAAGGAGCTCAACAGTTTAATCTGAGCCCTTGGATGTAATAAGGTTAGAATTAGATAAATTTCTACATGTAAAAGAAAAAGTGTGATAAGGGTTTTCCAGTCTAGGTGCACCCTAATAAAGAAGAAAAAATGGTAGGGTAAAGTAGATAGGGTAGGTAGATGTTGTTGCAGAATTACATGTGATGCATAATGACTCTAGATGTGTTAAATCTTTACTCTCATCACAAGTGCAAAGGCAGACACTACACTAGACGAATTTCAAGCAAAGCAAAGTTAAATTATTAACTTCCTTTCTCATTTTTCCCTAAGAATTTCACTAATTTCCCCTAAGTACTAAGGCATTTGAAAATTAGAGGGGCTCAATGCATTTCCTTTACTTTTGGAGGGACCGAACCCTCGGGCCAATAATTGGAAAAGCCTAAGTACTTAAAAGAATTCATAAATCATTCATTCATTTCCAAAAGATAATATTTTCCTAAGTAAAATCCTATTTTACTTAGGGAAAATTCACAATATTTCATAAAAACCCTTTTTCATTCAAGCATAAGTTAATTACACGAACCTAATGTTTTTATACATAGCGCTTTTATTTCATTTTCATATTAATTTCTAACTTTATTATTTAATTCCCTATATGACTCAACCATTTTCCATATTATTTTAATTATTAAAATTCCCAAATATTATATATCCTGCCCCTTGGTTAAAATATAACCATAATATCGTGTTAATTCAGATTAATTAGTTAAATCTCTAACTAATTAAGAGCCCCGACTCCTCGCCACATTAAAAAAGAATCAATTAACCCTCACGGTTAATTAATAACTTACCCAACCAATCATACTCCTCCTGATATGATTAAATAATCTTTAATTATGTTGGGCCCACACTCATTAATCTCCCTTCATCTTGCCTCCTCAATAGCCATCTGATTAACCCTTCCATATCCAACGGTTGTAAACCATATCGCTGCGCCTCCCCATCCGAACGATAACGTGCGATGGCCTAGCGGTTTTCTGAACAGTGTCGTGCCACGTGGCTTGAGTCCATTGGAATTTCTCGCCCTCCGCTGAAAACTGCCTGCCCCCAAGAGTGGTGCGATATATACCGCTTGCCGCTTACAAAACCACCGTACTTGCTAACGTCATCCATTTAAAAAAATAAAAAAACCACCAACCTTTGAATTTGCAATTAAAAAAACCAACTCGCATCATTTTCACTATCTCATGCAGTGACCAGTGTCCCATGCAAAATTTCAAAAACCAACTGTGAATACTGTCGACTGCCACCTTGACTGAGGAAAGTTGCAGACGTACAATCCAGAAACCATCCACCATTGCCTGCACCTATTTTCAGCACTGTTTATTTTCCAGAAAATAGGTATTTATCCAATTTTCCACTGAACTCTACAAATCTTGGTTTATGTTGTAATTCCATAGGAAAAAGGAAAAACAAAGAACAATTTGGTGTTTATTTATCCTTAAATTCCGAGAATTGCAATTGTATTCCTAAACTTGTGAGGGTGCCTTTTTTTCACCAAAACCCAAATTCCTTTTTGAATCCACAAGAACCAGAAATGGAAATTCCCGTGGCTTTGAATGTTGCATCCCTGAATGAATCTCACAGAGATTTAGACTATCTGCCCTTAGTAGATAGGGATTTCCAGATTAAAGACCTCGTCCTCAGTGAAAGTCCTCTCAGAATTTTTTGCCAATGCAGAGATAGTTACTTAAACGACTCTCACATTTTTGTACTGTGGGAATCCAATCTTCCGATTTACCTTTTACCCTCAATCCACATTTTTCAGGAAATAATTCACTACTGACATGCCAATTATGATCCCATTCAACGAGCAGTCATGTCCCCAAGTCAAACCGTCCTTTTCCAAATAATTTCTTGATCTATCAATTAAATGTTGCAGTTTCAGCCTGGTCAAGACGCGAATCCCCTTTTCATGGGAGATTTACTTGAAAAATTGACCAATTTATCTCAAGAAGAGCTGAATCGTCTCTGCCAAACTTTCATGTTGCCAGAACATCAACCCAAAGGCCCACCTCCTTATGGATATAATTTTTTCACAAATATGGGCAAACAAATTTTTAATATGAGATCCTCCGTAATGGCTTTCAATACTAGCGAATATGTTGATCAGTTAACCCTAGTATTGTTGTCCATTTTTACCCCTGGACAGCCCCCTGCTGTTAAATATGACTTTTCTTCCTATATTGCTGATAAAATTCATGACAAGTTCATGATATTAGAATATGAGAGAGTTTTTAAATATTTCACTGTTATATACCATCTTATTCTTTACTAGCAATCACAGAGTTTCCCTTTCCATGTCATGAAACTTGATGCCAAAGGAAATCCTAGGTCTGTCATTTTTCTGGTTTGAAATCTTCCATAATTCCTCTAATTCTCCTTATTCTTACAATGAGTTCATTGACTTATTTTTGCACCCTGCAACAACTTTATTAACAGGAATCTCTCGTCCTAGGGTCAATAATGACATTAAGAAAATTCTCCAGCTATCCAGGCAATACAAGATAGGTGACTGGTACCTATACAGGAATCATACAAAAGTTAGAATATATGGCAGTGAGCTATGTCCTTTCAAGCTACCGAAGTATGTTCCAATGAGGCTCTTTGCCTTGGAATATTTCAAACAGATGATAAATTCAGACATAGTCCATTTTTGTAATGCAAAGAAGAAAGCTCAGCTCAGAATCAAGAGTCAATTAGGTCCTTTTTTCTGCAATTCTAATGATGTAGGAAAAGAAGCTGAAAGAATCATAGAATATTATCTCAAATTGAAAAAAAAAATCCACTGGGTACCTTATGACCCAAACAGCTTTACTTGTGATAGGAGAATGAAAAACAAATTTTCTCCATACCTTCATCATAGAATTCCAAACATTGAACAATTTTCCAATATGGATGAATGGATGGAAGGGACCTTAATATAACAAGATAGTGAATAGGTCAGTGTTGAAAATGTTATGAAAGATCTTGAGAAAATACTTAACCTGGATTCTTTTGGACAGGTGCAAAGACCAGCAATTGGTCCTTCCTCTACTTGAACCTCTCAGCAAAATTTGCAAGAAATCAGTGCATTAGCCACAGTAGCATCCAAAGGGAATGAAAAAGAGACTGCTACACAGGTTACAGAGAAATTCACAATGACAGAGTAGCCTGAAATTTCCAAAAAACAAGCCCAAATACAAACTTCTCCTGCTCAGATCAATGTGGTAGAAATTTCAATTTTTCAAACTCCTCTCAATGAATAAAAGGGTAAGAAAAGAAATGTAGAAACAGCTACCCCTATTAGTGGATCTTCAGAGCAACCTGATATCAAAAAAAAAAATATTAAATCCTCTTTCAGAAGTAGAATTTGTTCAAGAAATACCTGATAGTCAAAGGAGAGAATAATTAGATCGCCAACAAACATACACAATTAGTGGAACATCCACTAATTCACAAAGAAAAGAGCTACAATGACAGCAAAGTGCAGAAGTATCCTCTTTCAAACCACCAGTGAAGGATGCCTGAGATATTAAGAAAACATTGACAAATATAAAGGCCAGAAATGATCCATTAAGACTTCAAATCTATAATAAATATCTGAAGATGACTCCCAAAAATCAACAAAGATTGATGTCAGCCTATGACATCTAGCAAGGTAAAATGGTGATGAGTCATTTCAAGTCCAAAGTGCGGCAGCCTCAAACACTTGCATATTATGTTAGAACTGATTTTGAGGTCATGGCAAAGGATATTCATCCTTTGGATTAGATTGAACTGCACAAACAAACAGGAGAAATGATTTATTCAACTTTGACTAATAAATCAATGATGACCCAAAGATTACAGGATTCCTTGAATAATACTACTACTCAATTGCATCTGGAGAAGGCCTCTTCCAAGGCTAATGACAACAAAATAAATACTTTGGAAGAAATAATTATTAGATTGGGTCATAATCCCAAAGATGTTGAAAGTATAGAATCCTTGATTAAGAAGAAAGATGATGAGATTGCAGCCTTAAAGAAACAGCTGAAGTTGCCATCTTCAAGGCATCCACAAACTGCAGAAATCATAAAGCAAAACTCTGAAGAAGAAGTGACGGATTTTCTCTTGAAACTAAATGAGCAACAAAATGAGACTGAAAAATAACTTGAAAAGGCATTAAAGGACAAGCAAAAAAACATTCCAGCGTCTACAACAGAAGTAATTACAGGTACAACAACAACAGGTCGGCCAAAAAAATTATCACAGGTCAACACTACCAATTTAAGAAATGAATAATTAATAAAATCAATGGAGGAATTGAAACTCCAAGTGACAGAGCTTCAAAAAACAAAGGTACAATTTATCTCCTTAGAGCAAAAATATGATATCTCAAAAATGAGTGTTGCAGAAAAAACAAGAGAGATTAACAGATTAGAAAAATTGGTGAGAGCATTAGAAAGGGATCTCACATTGGAGAAACCTTTGGGAGAAATCAAAGAAATTCTTTGGACCAACATCATTTAGTCAGTAAAAGATATCTGGCCATCAATCCAAATAATGTATGAGCAGAATGATTTAATTAAATTGGATCTGGAAGAAATTTTAAAGGTAAGAGAAGAATTAGGAAACATGCCTGAAGAAGCCAATGATCTTATACAATATTTGAATACCAAGAATAGATATCAACTTGAATATCTAGGCATCCAAGACAAAACAGGAACAATTTTAGAGATTAAAAGAGTTTTTACTAAAAGAAATTTGATGTAGAATGTAGAAAGAAGATGCTCTGATATGCAGGAATATGTTAATGCCTTTACAAAGAGATTCAATATTATGTAGAGTAAAGGATTTCCAAGTTCTTTAATTTCAGAGGATAAACTTGTGATCCCGGAAAACTATGTTAAGAAATTGAATAAATATGCTGACAACCAAGCCAGTTAATCAACTAGTTCATCAGTAACAAAAGCATTGCCTACAGGAAAGATTCTTCATGGAAATCTGGAAAATTTGTTTTCTCTCGAACATGAGGTAAAACACTTATTCCCAATTCAGCCTACTTTCTTCAGATATAAAGAGACGGACGAAACTCTGAGGAAGCTTCAGAGAACGAGAATACCAGAAATAGAATGGTGGGAAGGAATGTTAGATTTTTTGTAAATATTATCCTTGTATGAATTTTTATTATTTACTATAGTAAGACATGATAAAAGGATAAAAAAAGATCAAACAGAAGTCAAATAGTATCAGTACAGGTAAAGAGTATTAGTAAAACAGAGCAGCTAGCACAGAATTACTAAAGAGGATAGCAGCAAGCCCAATCATGGGGCCTGCCTCCAACACATTCTCAAAAGAAGGAAACAACACAACATCGGTTATCCTTTCTCTTAGCTACGAGACCCTCTGTCTCTATTTTCTTGTAATATATCCATGAGTCATCCTAGATTATATCTCATTTTGTTAGAAGATATTTCTTATAATTTTTTTGTATAAATACTCCCTCAACTGGAGTATTGAGGGGGTGGATTCTTAGAATTTTCTGTAATACTGATTATTTTTGGAATAGAGTGTTGATGGATACATTTCGTATGGCTAGCAGGATAAAGAATTGATGCAAAAGACTTTTCACTGGATTCTTGAGTCAGATAATGGATTAATAAGTCATTTATCTCTTATGTTGTAGAGTTTTATACTTGTTTATTATACCATCTATGTTTCTTATCTGAATGATAAATGAAAAGGAATAATTTAGAAAGTGCTTAGGTGCAATCTGTTTTCAATCATTGTTATTCTTAATGTTTTCTTCTGAACTAGTTTACACAGTGAATTCTTAACTACTCATGTTTTCTAGTTTATCCATTCTGATTATTAAATAAAGAATTCTTAATTTCTCTTTGTTAATAATCATTCAGGTTCCCTTTTTCGAAAATATTGGAGGATTATTAATTTCCCTTGACCCATTTCGAGTCCATTTCATTCATTTTTAGATCTTTAATTGTTCCCTATTTGATTACCTTACCCTGTGAAACCATCCCTTGTTAAGAAACTACATCTAGTTAAGCCATATTCTTTGACCCCATTAGCCCAATGGGCTAAAAATACTCAGTCATACCCCTCTGCTAATGAATTTCATCACCCACAAAAACAAAATCAAAATCCCTGAACTTTCACAACTAGCCTAATATATTTTAAAAACAAAGCTAAATCTTACAGAGAGACCCCTCTCTGGGTATAGATTGGCTAGATTCTGTACCTAAAAGTTGGTTTATGGTTACCTCAGACCCATTTCCTCTTCCAAAAACTTCAAGGAAAATCTGAGTAATAACACCATCCATATTAGCTTCCATACCTTTCTTCAAACTGTCCGTCTTCGCTTCCACGTCTTTCTTCAAAAATTCCATTTCATTTTTTGTTTCTCTTTGCGAGAGTGGAATTTGTTCCACTTGCTCTTGTAATTTTGATAGATCATGTTGCAATTCTTCATCTTCATGAGTCATAGTAGAGCCTTTTGAAGGCTTAATGGGTTTTAAATTATTTTTACGGGGCATATTTTAGAACCCAATACTGATATCTAATTTACAATATGCCCTTGGAATCAATTCAAATTGATTCTTCAAACAAGAATTATGCAATTCAGAAAACAAAAATACACACCTTTTTCTTGCTTTTGAGGAGCTTGATATTGAAATTGGATTATCTCTGTGATTGCAGCACTTAAATATCTTAATTTAAGTGCCAACGTAGCCCTCTAAATTATCTTTCAAATGTCATAGGTCTGACCTGATTTGGATTCTCCAAGACAAAGTTGGTTCCAATCTCCCACAATGACCTAATTATGGACTGGTTCAGTAGATCGAACTTGTACGAATTTCCACGTGTCACTATTTCATCCTTTACCTCTAAACTTGATAGCCAAGAAATTACAGTCTGTGTACTTGCGACCACTTTTTACGGCACTCCAATCCGATATTCAGAGATAGAATTATGAATATTTTCCCACGATCACCTCTTTGAGATGAAATTGAGGAGCCTGAAAAATAACTACCTTCCACAGATCATATCTCTGAAACTATTACGAGCCAAGATCTGAACTATTTTGACAATTTTCCTTAGGATTTCAGCTTCGCACTCTAAAAATTTTAGCTTCTGAAACTTCGTAGAAAAAAAATTATAGCACAAATTCCACGATGACCTGTTTAGGAGCTTGAAAAAATACCTAACTTCCACAGATCATATCTCCAAAAATATTGAAAACCAAGCTCTAAAATTGTTTGCAGATGTTCCTTAGGATTTCAGCTTCGTAGCCTAAAAATTTTAGCTTCTGAAATTTCGTAGAAAAAATTTTATAGAGAAAATTCCATGATGACCTGTTTGGAGCTGCGAAACCCAAAAATCTGAAGCTCTGATACCAAATGTAGTGTAACCAACTCCAAAAATAGAAAAAAAGAGATATAAACGCCTTAGAAATAAGCCTCTTCAAGGGGGAAACCTCCAATACATCACATAAATGAAAAATTCTTGGATGATACAATTTAGAAACCTCCTTTCTATATATAGTAGTCCATATGGCCATAATTTAATCCTAGTGGGCCACAATGTAATCCTAGCCGACCTAACAATAATAATTTAAGGGCACAATAATAACAAAATGGGGGTTACAAGGGTACAATAATAACAATAAGGGGGTTACACTAATAACAATAAGGGACTATACTAGTAATATAAGGACCTAAAAATTGATTTGCTTTAAAATCTGTTAATGTAAACCATTTTTATCAATAAATTGTTCGTATCTTGGTAATGTTAAATATATTTTGTTGAAATTTTAAACATCGTTTAAAAATTTTCTAGCATATGGTTTATTGACTATTTCAATTTGAATGTTTAATAATCATATATTCTTATTCTAATTAATCGAAATCATGAAATCCTAATTACTATATGAGATGAACAAGTAGCCCTAACTTTAAATTATTGATATTATGAGTAAGATTAAAAACCTTAACTGTTTGATTAACATCAATCTTGTGCATTGGTCCTCCAAAATATTTTAAAACACAAACAAACATTTTAGATGCTTTGGAATTATCATTGACCAAAATCATCCCAACGGACAACAGGACTTTATGAAACATGTAAATCAACACCAAACCAGGGCTCCATAGACAAAATCATCTCAACCCCAAACTAGTGATTCCACCTCACAGTCAGACATCACTAACCATCATAGGTTAGTCTCTATCGAAGCTTCTCTACGACTTGAGAGTGTTTGTTCAAACCAAGGCTCTAGGACTAGTAGCTCAACCTAGCTAGTGCTCCATAGCATTTCTCCAACCAAGGCTGCAGGACTAGTAACTCAACCCAATAGCTAAAGGAATCATGAGAATAAAACTGAAAATAATCAATGGAAATAAAACCACAATAACCATGGATAAGGAAATCGACATGCATACACCATGCATGCCAAAATTAGTGAGGAAATCATACATGCAACTCATTACCTACACTTAGAACCTGTTGTATATGATGATCCCATTTTCATCCTCCTCTTTCATTTTTTTTCCTTTGCTTTCTTTCCCTATATCACCAAGTATCCACACTCTACAAGATTGCTCCAAGAAAACTTCAAGTATCCAAGAGTATGAGAGAGAGAGAGAGGGAATAATGAGAGAGCTCCAAAAATGCACTGACAATAGCTTACCAACTGATCCTCATAAGTTTTTTATACAAGAGGCCTCTATTTTTTTCATTTTCCATTATTTTCCTTCAGTTTCATCCTCACATAAAACCTGTGACCTTTCACCTTCCTTTTATACTAATTTCAATTATTCCATAAATAAAATGCCAATTAATTCCTCATGCCTCTTCCAAATTCTTTTATCCATAATAAGCTAAATGAAAACCTTCTAGGATTTTTTTCCCGCCATTCAGATTGGAATACATGTCCCATCGACTATGATCCTACATAATTTTTACATGAATGTTTTTACCAGGGTTGTTACAAATTCATTAGCTAATGCACATATTGATACCTTTGTTTCCATAGCATAGTAAATTTTATGTAATTGTCCTCATAGCTCCCCACAAGGTAGTATTGTTCCTTGATGGCATCTCAGAAAGGATTCCAAGTGGGTACACCCAAGAACAGGGAGGATTCCCCCTCTTTCTATTTGTAATTGAATAAAGTCTTATTATCCACATTTTCTATCATTCAACACTGTTATTGTCACTTTGCATTCAAAAGCTTTATTTCATCATTTTTCATCATTAAGGTATTAAAAATATTTATTATCTCAACAAACTGAGGTAACTAAAAAAATTTAAAATTGAAATGGACTGTTTTAATCTCATAAATATTTAGCATATTTAAAATGACTATATTAATATTATATATATTTACATATTATTGATAAAATTAATTATATATTTGATAGATTTTCCTTGGCTGCACATTGCTGAAACCAACATAGATCCATCTTATCTTAGGATCTATCAAGCATCAAGAGGGATCAAATCTCTCGAGGTGCAAAACTTTCCTCAAGTTTTGTACTCAAAACGAAGGTTTTCAACTCATGATATTTGATCCCTCTCGACATTTGATAGATACATAGTTAAGATGGATCTAGGCTAAAATCGGTGGCCATTTCCCAAGGTAGAGAGTAATAAAAAATGGGAATTTTACAAATCCCATGCAGTTCAATAGGGGAGAATAATTAGCAACCAATTATATCCCTTTATAGGGATAATTGTAAAAGCGGGGGTATCTAAGCCCTTTTCCATTGATGTTAGAGGGGGAGAGTAAGAAAACATTAGAGACTAGATGAATTGTGTACAAATAAAGAAAAGGGAGAGATGAAGTAGAAAATATAAATTTCATCAACGTTCGAGAGGGAGTGTACCCAAGTGGTGGTGTTGTCATCAATGACTACTAAAGTTTAGTATTTTTTCCATCAATGCTAAAGGGGAATATTTTTAACAAGTGGACATTTTTTGTCTAATGGTTATCATTGATGTCAAATGTAATCCTTAATGTCAATTTCAGGGGAATTTTAAAATAGTATGAGAATTACTTGGTTGGATAGTCTTCTCCAAGATATTTCCAATGGTGTATGGAACTTAGGCTAACTCCTAAGGAATGAGGAGAATTAGAGTTTGACGTGTTTCATCTTAAGCAAGGTCTGAGTTGGTCATGTTTCCAGCATGGGCTCCCCATCACACAAGTGCCAAGGTTGAAAGAAGCTTAGGAGGAAGTGCAAAGGTTGATGAGTGATTAAATAGTAAGCTACTTGTCCTAGCCCCTGATCACAAGGAGATATGATAAAGCACCGAGGAGCTTATTAGATCACCTTGTATTTTTGATATACGAATAGAAATAATGGTCGACAAGTGGTGAGTGGAGGTTGGTAGGGCGTAAAGCACCTAGTCATAGTCATTTTTTATAAGGGGTCTAAAATTAGTGCGGAATCACTTATAGTTATTCTTATATCAATTGGTGTTCACACAATGAAAATACATTAAGTTGCGAGAAGTGTCCATTAAGGATCATAGGTGACAACCCTTGGTCATAGGGTACTTGAAATATGAACCCAACCAATTATCAAATTTCGACGTCCAACAAAGTGCACATAGCAGTGAAGAACAAAGAGCAACAAGAAATAAGCCTTAAAATGTATTTTTCACTTGAAAAGTGGTAAAGGTAGGTGGTAGGCTAACGTCATGGCCTAATGAGTTAACGAAATGTGTCACTGATGCATAGAAGATCAGATGACATAGAAGATCAGATTCGACAGTTGATGGTCATAACACATGGAAGGTGCATCTAACATTTTTCAATAGGCAAGTTAATGGTTGGTCAATGACACATGGTAGTACAAATGACAAGTATACATTATTAGAGGAAACATGGACATATTTGATTGGTTTTACATGATTATGTGGATGCAACATGGAAGTGATGTGAATTATATGTGGCACAATGTCATTGGTACATGTCGATTTGATGTGGAATATTTGGATGCCTTGGTCTCTACACCAGTTATTATTTTTTCATTATTTTTTAATGTTATACAATTTTGGTATTTTTCATATTTTCATGATTTTATGAATTTGGGGGAATCATGTATTGGCCATAACCAAATTACATTACAATAATAAGTTTGAAATATTAGTTGATTGGTGAATGGAACAGAGGGACTTATCCTCAAAATAAACCACCATCAGTTGACAATTTTATCCATTAGACTGTTTAGCTCATATAAGAAATGAGTAGCCAATCATTATGAGTATAGGAATGTGTGTAAGGTAGAGGCTAATAAACAAACAATTACCCTGTATTTAAAATTATATCAATTATATCATCGGTTGGGAGCTAATGTATCTTTTCATGCTCAAGCAGTGAATAACGTATCGATGGAGGACCAACCTTTAGTCATATCTCATAGTCGTAGGGGTATATAATTTGAACACTTGAAGATTATGTCCATGAGCCATTACCTCATAAAAGCACAACAACACATGGAGAGACCGTGTGACCCCAACACTCAACATCTGATAGAAATGCTAAGGCTATGGTTCCCATTTTCGGCCTTGAGGAGACAACATTTAGCGCTTAAGGTCACTCAACGATTTTTCATCGAACTATGTCATTGCATGGAGAGAAGGGAGTCAATTTGATAAGAGATAAACACCTTTTGGCTTAATATTGTGGTTCATCCTGATAGTCATATGTATAAAAACAGTTAAATCATGTGGGACTACAAGATAAATGTATAATTTTCGCACAAAATATTTATTATGGTGGAGAATTAAGAAAATACCCTTATAAACATATCTAATGGTCCATGTCATTATAACATTGAAATAATATGTGATGAGTGTGCATTTTGACGTAGGATGGCTGGTTGATGTTGTCCCCAACATAGATAAGAACATGAGAACGATGGAGTATAGTGAAAGATGAGTAGTTGTAAACATGTTAAAGAGAGATAAGATAATCTAAAGAGCATTGATAGGTCAAAGCTAGGTTGAATATATATATATATATATATATATATATATATATATATATATATATATATAAGATCTAAGATATACATAAAAGATCATGAGAAATAGAGAGTTGTAGGAGTTGGATATAGAATATAGATTTGAGGAATCTTGAGTACATAGAGCGCATTGTTTTTAGGGCATGTATGAGATGTTGTTGTCTACTGAAAGAAATGAAAATATAAAGATAGACACAGATAATATACTTGAGAAAGGTTATATATGAATGTTGATATCCGTTCTATGCCCAAGGAGAATACATATTGAGAAGATTAAAGAAATAACTGGAAATATGTCGTGAAAAATCAATTAGGTCAAACAACTAGAGCTATAGTATTACACCAAATTTTGATCATCTAAAGTGTTACTATTAGATGGACTAAAGTACACCATGTAAGACCAATTTTACCATAGTAAAATTTCTTTCAGTATGAAAAATAACTTAAAAATCCATAATTCATTAAGTTTTTTATGGTCTAAGCAAGCAACCCCATGAGGCATAATTGAATAAATCCATATTTGTTTGACTTTCCTCAAGTCATAATTAATTAAACCATTGTTTAATTAATATTCCTGGTCATATTTAACCGAAAACAGGAAAATTAATTAGATAAATCATTATTTATCTTATTATTTTCTCGGAATAATTATTTAAAACATTATTTAAATAATATTCCTTGTTAAATTTGACTAAATAATTTATAAATAATTGAATAAAACACTATTTATTTAATTATTAATCAACCAAATTCTTAGAATAATAAATAAATAATTTATTTATTGATTATTTCTAAATAAATGGATTTCACTAAATTCAAATTATTTTTCCTTCGAACAAAAATAACAAAATATTCCATAAAAGTTGGATCTAGATTTGGTTAATAATATTTTAATTATGCACCAATATCTACACTAAATTAATATTTTGTTATAAATACAAGGGTTTTTCCATTCATTCACTACCTTTAGTTGCCTAGAGATCGCTCTTGATCTATAATTTTGGTTTGACTTTGATCCTTCATCATTGTCATATTTTTCTACTTTTTGTTTGTGAACTCCCTTTGAGTTCCATTTTTGTCTAGGTTTTTTGCACCATCAAAGGAGAGAGATCTTAGATCTGAAGCATAGAGGACATACAAGAACCCATCCCATTTAGGGGGACTGGTGACATCTTTCTATGTTCCTTTCCCAGGTGTCAGAATACAATTTTTTTTTTTTAAATTCTTGTCTTGTCCATTGGATACATGGATCAACTCTTGCTTATTATTTGTTGTTTAATGTCTTTAAATGTATATATATGGATTTCTATAGCATTTATTCTGATCAACAACTATAGATATAAGGAAATTGACAGCCATATTTTACGTTAGTGTTGTTTGTTATGCAAAGCTAAAGTGAGCTTTTTTCATACGCTTGTGATTATAATTCACACTAACAACTGACGATTCTAGAAGGGCTTATAATTATGACCACTATCATTTTTCATATCCCTGCATGATTAGTTTCTTTTACCCCTAGGGTTTTTCTTCAACTTCTTATTTTTCATTTCTTTATGTTGTTTTTAACCTTTAAAACCCTAAAATAGTTAAAATTTTAACTTTTGTTTGTTTCTAGGCCCTTTGCGCAGGTAACAAGTATCAATCGTAGCAAAGATGACAAATTCTTCTTAAATATACTCCCAAAACAAATGGAAGTAGAGGTCACACTTTTTGGACCAAAAAATGTGACCTCAGCTCTCAGGTCATGGAAAAAATCCTGAAAATTGTGACCTAAGTGGAAAACATGTCGGAAACTGTGGCCTGTATTTTTTTGCGGTATTTTTTCTATACCTTTTTTGGGGTTGTTTGGGGCACCTTTTAGGGTTGTTTGACCTTCCTCTTCACCTATATTAGACCTGTAATTACTTATTTTTATTCATCTAAGTAGGAACCAAGCCCCTTAAGGCTTCAGTACGCTTCCACCTTTTTAGGGAGATTTTAGCTCATGTAGGTCCTCTGAGATTTGAGTGTTTTCAACCATTTTTCAGATCTGATTTTGTACTTTCAGATCCCTTTCAGATCAGTTATTTATCTAGCCGAAACACCTCTTTTCATTTTTTTTTTTGGTCCTCCTTTAGGGTCCCCTCCATTTCCCTTCAGGTTGTAGCCTTTCGCCACCTATTTTGCAGCAATTTTCCCTCTGTTTTTTTGTTGTTTTCTTCCCCTCTTTCTAGCAGATATGACCTTTAGATTCTTTTCCCTCCTGAACTTGGATCCATCTCCCATTTTGTGTGTTTTCAATAGATTTCACCCACCCATAGACCAGTTTTCGGGAAGCCCTCCTCCTTGGCTTTAAATTAATGCATCTTTAGTTGTTTATTTTACTATCACATTCAGTTTCCTTTACTGTAATTTTAAATTTTATTGACATTTATATAACATTATTTTTCTTTTTTCTCTACACACATATAGGCTTAATTAAAATTAACACACTTATCACATACACCCACACCCTACATCAAGAGCACCTAGTTTACACCTCCAGGCCAAGACATAAACATTGTACTCAATTGACGCTGCAACTCCCTGCCCTTATTTACCTCTCTTCCTTATTGTGCTATATGTATATTTACCATCATAGGTCCCCCAAGGAATTTATCTTGGAGACTTCAGGCCGTCACCCTTAGTTTCCTCTAGGAAGACTTACCCTACCACATAGGGTTCATGTTCTTCCTCCACCGAGTCCCATTTCTGACTCCGCTTCTAGTTCATCAGGCTCCCCTTTTGGTTCTATTCGCAACTCTCATCCACATTTCACCTTCATCATGTTTGGTTCAGGATCTAACACTAGTTAAAACCCTATCCTGAATGCTGGAAATGCTACTAGTGGTGCTACAACAGGAACTATTCTGGTTTTCCCTTGCTTCCTTATATGGTCGGCCTAAGTCTTCTCAATTTTATCCAGTTGATTAATGACCCCATATAGCATAAAACTGGTTGGCATGCTATGTAAACCAAGATCCCTTCATACATCCCCAAGTTTGAAGGAAATGTTGGGCAGGACCCTACCAACCATGTTTGTTCTTTCCACATGTGGTGTTTGTCTAACTCCATCACCGATGATTGTTTATCTTCGGTTATTCCAAGGTAAGCTTACTAGAGAAGCTTCCAAGTGGTATGTAGACCAAGCATCCTCCTCTCATACTACTTTTGTGACCCTACCCAAGGCTTTTCTATCTTAGTTCCAGCTTCCCCTTCGCTATGACATTGGTACCATATTGTTGACCTCTTTCCTTCAAAATTCTTCTACCCACCTATCTAACCATATTCAAGCATCATACAAAAGGAAGAGACTTTGTCGAGTCTTTGTTTTTGATGACCGTGTCTACATGGACTGGTTTCTCAGATCCATTTTTCCTGTTATTGGAAAATATGTCGTATCCCACTTCCCTCGGACTGAGCAAGCTTCCCTCTAGATTCCATTGAAATATGACCTGATCTACGCACAATCTAGTTATGTTTACACTGTCTTACATGATATCCCTAAACTCGGTGGTGCCAATGCATCGGGGGCATTGCATGCCACCGATGGTATTGTTGGATCCCTTTCACATACATACACTCATCCTCCCATGGGTTATGATTTCCGTCAAGGAGGGTCCAACTCCTCCAGCACTTTTCCCCCTCTTGGAAGCATGTATCTAGCATATGACATTCCTACTCCTTTTTCCCAACATTTTTACCCCAATGTTGCCCAACCTCCTTATTATCTGTATCCATTGTTTGATGCTCCAGTTCCTCCAACACTAGTACCTCAACCTCCCTTGCCTTCTCAAGCTTCGCAACAACAACCACCACCCCCCCAGGGGCAGTGTATGCATAACATAGTGAGTCTAATCCTCTTACTTCCAAAAAGAAGAGGAAAAGAAACCAAAACCAATTCTCCCCAGGTATTCGAGGAAAAAATCCATAAGGAAATACATCTAACACTGCAACGTAGCAATAGGGCACTCATCCCAAGCAAGACAGACCTATTTGCACAAGTAAGACTTGTTCTTGTTGCAGTGTCTATGGTCACTATACCCATGATTGTCCCCTTTCACCTCATATGTGTCAAATGTGGGAAGCTAAAGAACCATCCCAAGGACAGAAAGCCTCCCCTTCGGTTCCTCTTATTGCTTCCCCTACTCAACCGACTGTGTTTACCAATCCTTTCCCCCAGCAAGGATATGTGGCTACCCAACCCCGTGAAAGTCAGGAGGCCACTCAACCTCCTCCATATGGTACCTACGATTACCATATCCTTATGATGAACTCTGACGAACCCAATACCACTGACCTCAACCTTCAGATTCGTTCATGTCAGTACAATAAGCCCCCTGCTACATCTGCTACAGAGTACTCATCTTCAGGTCGCATAGAGCCTATTTCGAAATGTAGTGATCCTTTACTGATACCTCAGCATAAGGAAGTGGTTCATACAAAGGTTCCTAAGGCACCATTATGCCGAAACACTACTTTCGGTAAAGCTTCCCACTCCTAGAGTATACTAGATGACTTGGCCCAATCCCATACAGCCATGTCAATGCTGGAAGTGCTCCTGTCATTCCCTTCACAACGAAAATCTCTATTAACTGTTATGGGTTCTATGGATCCTTCAGATGATTGTTTGGTTTTCTCTGACATTGAAAAGTCAGAACATCCCCCCCTTCCTGCATCCATCACCTTCCAAATCCCTATCAAGATTTGGAATGCCAATGTCTCCCATTGTTTCATTGACGAGGGGGCATCCACTTATGTGATGTCAGCTTTTTTTTGTAAGAAATTCATAACCTCTGAGTTAGACCCTCCTACTATCATCCTCCATGCATGGGATGACCACTCTTCCGAGCCCCTTGGTATATTCCGTAATTTTCCTATTACTCTTATGGGAAAGACTGTTTGTGATGATGTTGAAGTCATTGATTCCCCCTTAGACTAAAAAATTATATTGGGTTGTAGCTACAATTATGTGATTGTTTTTGTCTCATCTGCGGTTCACCATAAGATGTGCTTTCCTCATCTTAAAAATATCATCACCATTGATCACTTGACATATTACGAACTGAAGTCCTAGACCTCTCCATAGTCCTTTATCTCTTCGCTAGCAAATAAACAAGCATTTGAACCTCCGACCAGTGTCTCACCCAGAATCTATAGAAACTCCTCTTTTCTTGGTTCATTCCTTGGCCTCCCACCTCCTATCTCCAACCCTAGCTCGTCAGATGTTTTCATGATGCAGTTGTCATGGTCTGACCTCAAATGGATTGGTTTGACTACCCAGCATCCCCGCCCTCCTTAACCTGCTCCTAATTCTTCGACTCAGCCTTCAAGACCCCCTCCTCAAGGCCCCTCATCTGTAGCTAGTGTCCATCATCCCATCTATCCTCTTGGAATGGTTCCCCTTAGCCTTAACCATCCCACCTAGCCACTACCCCTCTGGCCAGATACTGTTTCTTGCTCCCCCTCTTGGAGTATTTTTGGTACATGTTATGGCTACCTTGTCTCTTCCTAACATGACCCTTGGGATCCCAGTCTGGTACATTCATCCCCTAGTGAGTATCCTGCCTAGTAAGCCAAAACCTTACACCACTTTAACCCCAGTCCAATCGGTTGCCATGACGACTCCCTATAATTATATGCCTCAACCACCTCAAGAGGAACCTACTCCTATTGTGAAAGCGTCAGGTGAGGGGGGAAAAGCTTGCAAAAAGGCACCTAAAGACAAGGCTGCCCAAACAACCCCTGATCCTCCTTAGCCTCCAAAGCATACCCCCCCCCATGTGCTTTGTGTGATGTTATCGGTCATGCCACCCATAATTGTCTTGGATTGCCTCGTCTCAAGCCCATGGTCAACGAAGCATTTCCTGAGTCTAATATCCCAGAATTTCATGTTACTTTACCTGATTCTGCCCCGAAACTCAAGACTTTGTGCACAAATAATCCTTGTGCTTTGTGTGATTTCCATGCCCACTATAGTCACCTCTGTCTCCACCTGTAAGACCATTACACCCCTTTTTAAGTGGTTCACCAATTCCAGGCAAAGCACAAGGAGTCCACCTCTCCCTTATTTTCACGTTTTTCTTTTTTCAAGCAAGAAGACACATCGACTCCCATTCACATACCCCCTCCTAATTTCAAGATGACGGAGTCTTCATCTATAATCCTCTACTTGTCATCATCTATGAGATCCATGGTAGAAGACCTCTTTGGGGATTTCCCTTCTATTTCTATTGACCTCCGTTTAGAGATCACCCTAGGCTCAACATTGGTGGATCCTTCTTCTACGTCCTTTTCATTCACCCTCCATGACGATGCACATGTGAACCTCATTTTTCATTATGGTGATTCAGGTAGCTTCATCGTGTCAAGTGGTATTTCTTCCACGAGTCACCCCATATTGTCTTGTGATGATGACATTAAGGAATCAATCACCACCCTTCACTTTATCTATCGCCCCTTGTATCGAAACCATGCATTCGAACCACATCCACCTTGTGGCCATTACATTGACACCAAATGTTTGGATAAAGGGGCACCGATATTTGAGGGTCCAGGAGAAGCAATTCTCCACAACCCTCCTAGTGCATTTTTTTGTGTCGACTCTAGTACCATTATTCCTCCCCATGTAGAAAAAAATTTGGGGTCCCATATAACTTTATATCACTCAAGGGATGATCCTCCTCATCATTCATTCGTATTACATCAACAACCCAGTCCCTTAGACATTGTTGTTGACCAACGTATGTGTTTTCTAGGTGAGCACCAGTTCACTATATCAAAATCTAATCTTTGGGATAGTGACACAATGTATGCTAACCCAGAAATTTAGTCCATTACTTCATATATGTAGTACCAAAAGAGATTGGTAATCCTCCATTCCCTTTCTTGAACTGCATCTATCCATTCTTCCCAAACAAGATAACCATAACACAAACAAATGGCGAACCACATTATAAAAATGTGTATAGATTCCACTTTTCTAAATACATTTAGCATGACCATAACATGCTTGGGGGAACCTATGACACTCAACCATAAAAATCCCATCTCCCAACCAAAAACAACACTGAAACCCCCTTTTTATGATAGGTTGCACTTTTTAGGTCATTTCTTGGGACAAGTCGCAGTTTTCTGCCCAGTAGCTCCTACCCAGGTTGCAGAACAGACCCCAAAATGTGTGACCTGGCATGCTCTTGGGCTCTAGGTGCCCAATCTGAAACTTTAATCCACTGAATTGAAAGAGTATGGTTAGGCCTTTTACCTGCAACTAACGGATCTTGATTCCAATGGTCAGTTTGTCTACTACAATCGCCGCAATATTTATATCCTTTTCTCCTCTCTACATTCACCATAGCTACGCTTGCAAATGAATCAAACTAGAGGGAAAATGCCTTGTTAAAAGAGAACCGATAATTTTATTTCATCGGCTATGACCAAACTGTAGCATGGTTGAAAAACCATCAGCTTCATTGGAAAGATCTCATTGAGCTCTCAAATGGTTATCCTTTCATTTTTGGTGATTTGATACCTCACCCGTACACATTTTTCCAAGAAGGGTCACTTCACTGCTCAAAATCGAATTTCTTCATTTGCCACACTTTTACTCGGGGGCACCACCTTGCCTTCATAATTTTCCATGCTCATGTCAATTATCATCATGAGTAACCATCTTGTACTCATGTTTTTATGGTCCCCATCGGGCCTGTTCTCTGTGGCAGCATCATCGATTCACCCTTGTTAGAGCATCCGATATTGATTCATCATCGCATCCATGGAGTCTGTCCCAAGTCCCTGTTTTATCCCACTATAGTATTCCATCCTTCATTTCTTTGTACCTCTCTCGTGTCAAAATTTTTTACCTTTAGTCATACTGTCCCCTATCCCCTCCAGAGTCGAGTCAGTAGCTGCTAGGTCACCCATGCCCTTTATGCTCTAACAAAGGAAGTCATCTGCACACTACTCAGTACCCGCCATTCCACCATCATCCCTACTGTCAGTCTATTAGTAGCTCTACTATTATCTCTCCTACCTTAGTTTAGGATTCCTTATAACCTCACATATGGCGGACCCCATTTTGTTGTCATCAACTTATTCATTTGAGAAGATAGGTCTAGAGGGCGGTGTACATTGGTTCCAACTTCCACTCTTGTTTGGTGCCTTAGATCAGGAAAAGGGACCCTTTATTGCCCTTTGACTTGATTGTTTCTTAGTTTTAGCTCCTCATGGCATGATCAAGATCCGTATAATTGATGGTTCAATGATGCAGTAGATTATACCAACGATTCCAAGGTGTGAGCAATATGTTTCAAACCTCATGAGCGGTTGGCCCTTCAGGTAGCCCCCCACATACCTGGATGGCCTCTCTACTATAGCCTTGGATTAAGCTCCATAGATTTGATGGTGTCGGCCTTAGCCACTTGCAGCGCCTTTTTATTTTTCATGTATCAGCCAAATTTTAGAGCCCTTTCCTATTTGATAAGGTCTCTTTGGTTGTACTTATATCTCATTTACTCATATATTATTGCATAAGTCCTGGTTGTTGTCCCAGGCACATTATGTATGTAGGATCCATTATCATATTTTTGATCTAGTCCATGTTTATGGCAACATGTACTATATAGTTCAATCCCATGTTTGCTAGATGCTCTATTATTCATTTTACTTTTTTATCTTGGTGGGCATAGGTATGCCTCCCCCGCCTCATGTAGAACAAATAATCACTCATAAAAGAGACTTGTCACACCTATATGTATCGCCTTCTTAGGGTCTTGTAATTTCTTGCTTCAGTCCACCTTAGATTTCTCTCTCTCTGACTCCCCTTCATTGTCTAGTGATTCAGTTCTTACAGTGTACTTCGGTTATACGGTTAGCTCCTAATGCTCCTATATTGGGGGGGAATCTATTACACCAATTTTTGTTCACCTAACTTGTTACTAGTAGATGGACTAAATTACACCATGTAAGACCAATTTTACCATAGTAAAATTTCTTTGACTATGAAAAATAACTTAATAATCCATAATTCATTAAGTTGTTATGGTCTAAATAGGAAACTGCATGACGAATAATTGAATAAATCCTTATTTTTTTGTTTTTCCTCAAGTGATAATTAATTAAAACATTTTTTAATTAATATTCCTAGTCATATTTACCCCAAAAAGGGAAAATCAATTAGATCAATCATTATTTATCTTATTATTTTCTAGGAATAATTATTTAAAGCATTATTTAAATAATATTCCTTGTTAAATTTGACTAAATCATTGATAAATAATTGAACAAATCACTATTTATTTAATTATTACTCAGCCACATTCTTAAAATAATAAATACATCATTTATTTATTTATTATTTCTAAATAAATGGATTTGACCAAATTCAAATTATTTTTCCCTCCAAGAAAAATAATAAAATATTCCATTAAAGTTGGATCCAGATTTGGTCAATAATATTTTAATTATGCATCAATATCTAGAATAACTCAATATTTTGTTATAAATAGAAGGGTTTTTCCATTCATTCACTAACCTTTTTTCCCTAGAGATCACTCTTGAACTATACGTTTGGTCTAACTTTGATCCTTCATCATTGTCATGTTTTTCTACTTTTTTCTTGTGAGCTCCCTTTGAGTTCCATTTTCATTTGGTTTTTTGGCACCATGAAGAGAGGGAGATATTATATCTGAAGCATCGAGGACATATAAGAACCCATCCCATTGAGGGAGACTGGTAACATCTTTCTATGTTCCCTTCCCAGGTACCAAAATACAAAAAAATCTTTAAAAATTCTTGTCATGCCCATCGGATGCATGGAGCAACTCTTACTTATTATTTGTTGTTTAATGTCTTTAAATGCACAGATCTAGATTTCTGTAGCATTTATTCTGGTTACTAACTATAGATCTAAAGAAATTGACAACCATATTTGACGTTAGGGTTGTTTGTTATGCACAGCTAAAGTGAGTTTTTTTCGTACGCTTATAATTAGAATTAACACTAACATATAGAGCCCTTTATTAAAGTAAGGGAGGTTTCTCTGAGTGTTTAACAATTGGTTCTACAATATATTGTGGGAATATTTTGTGGATCTATGTTGTGAAACTATTTAAAAAGGGAATTGTTAGAAAAATTAGGTTGTTGTCTTCATATCAGGGAGTAGGTTCTTCGTTCATGTTGGTTCCTTCGGCAGGATTGATGCTTGCAAGCTGTGGAAGTTGGAGCTTCTAGAAATTTGATGTTTATGGTGAAAAAGGGGTTGGAACCTCCTATAGTTTTAGCATCACAATAAAAACGATTTATGGTTTCCTCCCATATGGGTTTCCAAATAAAATTCTTGTGTTCAAACTTTATATGATTGGTGCATTTTTGTATTTTTTAATGTAATTCATGGGGTAAAAAGATGTAAAATTTCAGAAAATATTGATTCACCCCCTCATAGTATTTTCTTAGTTTACAACATGTGATCGGTCTACCT
The DNA here is from genome assembly GCA_034641835.2 of Pinus albicaulis. Lineage (NCBI taxonomy): Eukaryota > Viridiplantae > Streptophyta > Pinopsida > Pinales > Pinaceae > Pinus > Pinus albicaulis. The sequence goes on from CM076576.1 coordinate 480,303,184, forward strand.
CGAGGAAAACTAGAAATATCTTATGTCTAGGGGTTACGATCTAGTTCAAATAAAAGAAAAAATATATGGTATTTTGAAAGGTTTAGTCCAAGCTTCTAATATTAACTACAAGAGGATTATAATGGTGAGAAACCACCATATTTTAATTCAATATATTAAACTAGCCTCTCAATTACAGGATTTAAATTTATTAACTATTCTTAAGACCATTATGTTCGTGATAGTAGAATTCACTAGCTTCTTGCCATTTCATTTGTTACATTAGAAAATAAAGGAGGTGGACCTGCTCGATAACAGGGATCCATATTTTCATAAGGTTCCCTCTTTTTTCAATTATATGGAAATTCATTTCCATGTCCCTTAAAAATGTGAATTTATGGAGGGTTGTGAAAGAATGTGGCTTTTCCACATGCTTGACTACAAGCAACAATGTTATATCTTGTATAAAATATGGAGCAAATGAGAGCTTAATTTAATTCATAAATCATGATCCATAGGATCTAGATAGTGGGTGACATTGGAACATGGTTAGTTCAGAGATGGAGTTGGATCATTTTCACATGTGTTTCTGAGGGTTGCCATCATGAATTTCACTCATGTTTTGTTATGCATGATGGAATTGTAGGAAAAATAAGTATCCCCCCCTTGGGTGGGGAATGCATGGCTCAATAAGTTGAATTTTTTGTTCTAGCTACAATATAAAGGATTCATTATTAAATTGTATGAATGTTGGTCATCCTTTCAAGCATACATGATGTATAATTATGGTTAGAATATATGGTACCTAACGATGAAACTAATTCCAATGATTTGGATATGGATGATTATTATTTTATTTTGGGGGTTGCATCCTCAACCACATTTCATCATTTAGGCCTTAACAAGAATTGGTTTTGACTTCTTCCTTTTATTTTAGCTCATAATTGGTAAAATCGTACAAAAGAATCCATATCTTAATTGGTATTTTTGGTTGTTGTTGATTTGGATTATTTAGTAAGTGTTATTAGCTTGGGCCTATTCGTGTCCACTTGTAAAAAATGAGCAGACAATAAAGGTTTCTAATTTTTTTCTCTTTGGAATATTTCTAATCTCCCTAGTGGAGGTGGAGGTGGCTCCTTACTGGATTTGATGTGTTTGGAATCAGAGAGAGTAGGAGGGAAGATAGGAATGTACATATTACTTCACTTTCATGAGGAGAATTTGGCTAGTTTATTGTTAAAGTGTGTGAAATGTAAAGAAAATAATATAAAAAGACACAATTTTTGCAAGAGATTATTCTTCAACTTCAACTTGGGTGCAACTGACTAATCTCTTCCCTAGATCCAGCTATGAAAATATTAATAGGATATTTTTACAAAACGAAGTGGATATTGGGTAGCCTAAGAAGGAAACATAAGGATTTATAGTAGGGTCTATATCAAGGTCTATGGGTTTCCTTCCCATCTAAGAAATTTTTGTGTGAAGAAAATGTTTGGGTCTATGGCCTTAGAGTCCCTATAACTCCAAGGCTAGTGATATTTTTTAAACTTTATTGATATATCATAATTTAAGTTGTTTTACATATAGGATGATACTATAAGGTTTATAGAAAATACATGTGTGTTAATAGAGACATGTATAGTTTTTTGTTTTACACTTGATTCAAGGAGAAGGATTTTTTATACTCACTCATAGTTGGTATTCATTTTGTATCAATGCGTTGCCATGAAAATATTTGAATTAAAAAAGAATCACATTATAGTTAAAATAATAAAAAATAATGTAAAAAATATAATAGATTTGTAATGTATACATGTCGATAAGTATCATCAAACTAGTTAGTGGAAACTCATGGTCAAGGGACAAATCTAGAAGATCTAATAGTTTTAACAATTTTGCATTGTTTAAATGATTAAGTAAATCCTAAAAATTGTGAATCTATCATTTTACATATTAATTTTCAAAAAAATTGGAGCTAAGGGAACAATAATAGTTGATTCACCTTTAATAATATATATATATATATATATATATAAAATGATATAGGTTGATAATAATTTCACAACCTTAAATTCAAAACATTTAATTTTTATGATAATATAAGTCAATAGATACTCTAATATAAATTACTAAATTTTGAATTCTATATTTATAGTGAATTCTATATTTCTCTCCCGTAGTTGTACTAAATTTTTTACCGGTCTAAAATGTCATAAAATAATTAGATCTGATCTAAAGGGTGAGTGAGTTATATATTAAGCCACATCTCACTCTACATGGATTGTAATATTTGTCAATTCATATTTTCTCACTATACATGGATTGTAATCATTGGAAATTCATATTTTATTATACAATATGGTTTAATAATGTAAATAAAATGGACAATGTGTGGACTAATATCTTATAAAGAAAAGGACTAGCATATATTAAGTGATATAGGCAATAACATATATCAACTGATTTTTTCCCAATATTAATTATCGTTGGAGAAATTCATATTTTTGTATTTGAGAGTTAATTTGTTATACATTTAGTCACTCCTGTTATCTTATATGGATATGAGGTTTGGGGTTGCAACATCTCTAGAGAATCCTGGAGATATTGAGAAAATCCATAAGAATTTTATAATGTATAACCTTAAAATTAAAAGAAATACACCCTATCCTATTCTCCTTATAGAAGTGGGTCTTTCCCCTATTGAGAGCCTAGCTATGACTAGGCTTTTTTTGTACAAGCACAACCTCAATAGAATAGGAGACCGTAGACTTCCTAAGCTAGCTTTAAATTCTAGCCAAAACCACCTAAGGCTTAAACGAGGTTGGTATAAAGAGACTAGGGCCTATTTAAACCATTGGGAGATCAACGAGAATGTTTCATTGAAAAGCATTGATAACATTAAAAAAATTTGTTACTAAGTTCAAAGAAAGAAATGTGGTGTGAGAAAGATATAGCAAATAAAAGAAAATTAAGATATTATAAGGAGTTCATCAACCCCACCCTAGAAGATCAAATGTATCTATGTGTTTTAACTAGCTCAAAGAAGAAAATTAATATAGACAAGATTAGAACGAACTCTCATGAGCTCCATAGTGAAACAAGTCATTGAACAGTTCCTAAAACACCATGGATGGAAAGGATCTGCCATCTCTGTGAGAATATGAACATCGATGATGAAACTTACTTCCTCTTAGAGTGCCCCGACTACAACCACATCATAGCTCAATTTCATAATATTTGTTGCAATACTGACCTTCATAGCCTTTTAAGATGTCAAAATTATAGTGAGTTCCTAGCTTTTTAAGATGTCAAAATTATAGTGAGCTCAAGAGGCTTCTCTCCAAGACTTTTGAGCATAGGAATAAACTCTTAGATCAAACTAAATAACACTTTGATGTGAAAATTATAGTGAGTTCCTAGCTTTTTAAGATGTGAAAATTATAGTGAGCTCGAGAGGCTTCTCTCCAAGCTTTTTGAGCATAGGAATAAAATCTTAAATCAAACTAAATAACACTTTTCTTTAGGTCCAATAGACCAAAGATTAGTCTCCATGAACCATCATCACCATCATCATCATCATCATTATCATCATTAATTAACATCATTATCATCTTGATTATTTATTTTATATTGATAAACATCATCATTGCTTCAAGCATATTTTGTGAGATAAGTCACATTTATAATTTTTTTCAAATACATAAAATGTTGGATATTATGTATTCCTTAAAGTCAATCTTTATGTCAATTAATAAATGATTAACAAGAGATATATATTTTCAAAAATTTAATTAAGTTAATAAATTGAAATAGTTAATTACATTGAAATGAACATTCTAGAATACTTTGCTGAATTACGGAGGAAAAGTTCATGAAACAAGCTAGATTCTTATATATTTATTAAATTATTGTTAATATAAATATTTAAAATGTTTAACATTACTAACGTGTTAAATCTTTCACATTTTAATTTTATACATTAAAATTTAATTTTTAATTTTTAATTAATTATATAAATTTGATATTAAATATTAGATTTTTATGATTTATATTGAAAATAATAATATTTTTCAAATTAATGAGATTATTATTAATTATTTATAATAATAAATATTAACTATTATTTATTTAAATATAAATAACTATTTAATATATATTATGTTATTAAAAATATAAATACTATTTTTTCTATATTTATATATAATTATACTTATATATAATTCACGTCGACTGAATAGGTGCAGGTCATGATAAAATAGATTGTGTTTAGGCCTATAAGGTGTAAAACGCGTCATAAAAATCAGGTGAGGTAGGGGAGTATGGTCACGATAAAGAATAGTATGTGAACCCTTGGTTACCAAGTGAGGTACCTAAGATTGGCTACCATACTAATATTTAATCAACTCTACGAAATCCTTGGTTACCAAGTGAGGTAAGTAAGATCAGGTACCATACTAATGTTTAATCAACTCTACCATTCTCCAGAGAATAGTTTGAGACCTATAGCTATGAAATTCCATACACATCTATTCGTTAGAAGCCTTCATTTGAATATCTAATTTCATGTATTCATCATATTTCAAAGTAGTCCAAATAATAAAATATTGTATTTTTGGTGATTGATGTATTTTAATATTAATAATTATTTTAATTGCAAAGTTTTTTTTTTGAAATACAGATTATAGAATTTTAGGTATTTGAAGGTTTTTGAGAATATTAGTTTTTTTTTATTATTAAAAAATATTGAGAAAATCTCAATTTCAATTTTTATTTCAATTTTTTTTTAAACCAAATAATCAGATTTCAGCCAGAAAATCCCCATCTAAATAAAATTATAATTTATTTGCTTTTAAAACTGAATACAAAATTATTATACCTTTATTTAAAAACATTCAACTATTTCCAAGTATATTAGATATTAATTTTTAAAATATAATAAAAATTATGGTAATTTTATTTAAAAGCGAGATAATATTTCTTGAAATAACACATGAAAGTTGACAAAAAAAAAGATGGTGTCCATGTCTAAATTGTTTTTCATATATATATTTTTATTTTTTATTTAAAATTTTTAAATATATCTTATAATGACTATCTTTATACCTTGAGTTGAAAGAAATATTAAAAGTGCGAGAGATAAAACCAAATTTGAGTATCCTTATATATTTATATTAAAAAAAAATATTCACGTTAGGTGATACTTGAGTGCATTATGTCAAACATACATTGTACGAATATTTTAACATTTTTTCCATCTTATCACCCGATCTGTATACTCTGTTTAGGTTAATCACATTTGACAATTGTGTGATATTGAGAATAGAGTTACGTCAATCAAAATAGCTGTTAAAAGATATATCGATTCACTCTTAAGCTTTGTAGATTACCGTGAAATTAGTCACCACACGTGAAATTCAGATTCCAATGTTTCGAAATTAGTCACAACACGTGAAATTCAGATTCCAATGTTTCGAAATTAGTGACCACACGTTTTATATGGAGCGATATATTAGAGAACCATATTATTTCCACATATTTTTTTATTATATATATCATTTTACGATAAGTAAGGATGTGCGAGGAAAGATAAGGAGGACTATTAAGTGAAGGCTCACCAATGAGAAAACGCATATAGTAAACAATAATGAACCACGTATTTTTTACTGAGAAGAGTTGGTGGACTGACGTTCAATCATTGATTAAGATTGAATAATGATGGACTGCAACTTTTACCTACAATTTATTTCGTCAATATAGTACTAGCAATTGCACCCGGGTGCAAGGGAACGCTTGATGGAGGAGATTTGAATCATTTTGTGCTATATGAGGTGTAAAAACTGAATTGTGATTTAACAGAAGAAAATTTAAAGCTGAACAAATAATAATAAATGGTAAGTAGAAATATGATCACCTAAGGTGGAAAGCCTATAGCTATTAATGTCTCCATTCTTTTCAGGTTCAAACTATCTATACTGTATACTAAAGAAGCAACCTGACGCCATGTCACAAACTGGCCATTCAAATGGCCTGCACATATATGAAGAAGGCAATGAGACCTTGATGTGAATTTCCCGTATTTTCTCCATTCTTTTCAGGTTCAAACTATCTATACTGTATACTAAAGAAGCAACCTGACGCCATGTCACAAACTGGCCATTCAAATGGCCTGCACATATATGAAGAAGGCAATGAGACCTTGATGTGAATTTCCCGTATTTTCTCTGCCTATCCTTGATGTTATGTCTCGGTGGTCGAATTGAGTGTGCTCATTCTGATTTTCACAAGGCCGAATAGGATGAGCAAACCCATTATCATACGTTGTTTGCCCATAGAACTTTTGAGTTTGTCTAAGGCAGTAAACTCTGGCCGTGTGGTTCATCATCAAGACAAGATGGGGAATCCGATCAAGTAACCTCTTTAAATAGAAAGTATAGCTCCTACTTTCCATTTGTAAGATTGCCTCAAACAATAAAAATTAATTTATTTTATTTAAAAAAGAGAAAAGCAACTGATCAAAGTTTATAATTTGAATTTTAAATATTTATATTTATTTTAATAAAAATAATAATTTTTAATTTAATATTATTATATTGTAATTTATGTAATTTTATTTTTATTTCATTTTATTTATTTATTTGTTTATTTATTTATTTATTAATCTTTATTTTATTTTATTTCTATTTATTTATTTATTTTTATTTTTATTTTTTATTTATTTTAATCTTTTCTTATCATAGAATTTAATTATTAAAAATAAAATAAATATATAAATTCAAGCTTTAAATATTATTTAATTATTTTTAACATTTAGTTTATTCGATAATAATAGAAACAAATGAATATCCTTTGAATAATCCGTCGAGGCTATCTCCCTTTTTTATAAAGCGCTCGAATATTAATAGAAATCCTCCCCTAGTAAACTGTATTAAAAGGAAATATCCCGATGCTCATAGCTTAACACACACTTATATTTTAAAGCTCACCCTCCCATTATATTTTGATGTTTGAACTTCTTAGACCATAACCCCAAGCAATAACAAGTATACGCCCTCCCGAAAGGCTCACAACAGACTTTAGTTTAATAAGCATTGACCAAACCTTAGAGTTAAAACCCCAAGTCTTATCATGTCATTAGATCATTAAGATGGGATGACTGCATACCTTAATTTTAATACTGAAAGATATATATGTCAATGTATACATAAGTGTGATCGAGAGATATTTGAAGCAAAGAACTTGCTAAAGAATAAATAAATCATCAATAATAAGTTAATGAATATTTATGTGTGATTGAAAGATATGCAGCACAAAATTCGTTAAAACACCTAAAAATTAATAAATTTATGGAAAAATGTGATTAATCTGTAAATCTCGTAATAACAAAAGGCAAGTTAATAGCATTAATTTACCGTATAAAGAAATTCCAATACAAGGATGTTTGAAGGGGGAATCTATAAGGGAAAATGAAAATTTGATTTATAAGATTAGAAATTAGAGAAAAACAAGGAATTTATATATAATAAGAAAATATTTGAATTTAATGTTTATTATTTATAGTAATGTGCAGTAAGCATGTCAGGTTAAATATATATTATTGATATTGATTTTATTTATGAAATAAAAATAAACTTTTTAAAACAAAATCTTGGAAATTAAATAATTTTAAATATGAAAGAAGACCGTCATGTAAACATGAAATGTCAATGCTTGCAACACAGAGATCCTCCAAATATTTTTGTCGTTTACCAGAAATATCGCTGAAATTAATGACAAGGACACGGTACATGTAGTGCACTGAGTCCTGACTCGCATCTGTTCCATCAGACAATGAAGCCGGGAACATGACAAGGAACAAGAACATGATGCCTCCATGTGACCATGTGACGTCACGCTGCCTGCTTTAAATGCAATTCCCTTATTTCCGGCCACGGCAGCCAGTGTGTCAATGAACCCTTAGAACATTGCTACCATATATATATAACCCCGACTCGACTTCAATAGAACATTGGACCACATCATACGTATCTTTTTTTTTCATCCAACTATCACCATCTCTTCACATCCAATGAACCGATCCAACAACGTTCAATAGATATCGCGCAAGCTATATGCACGAACGATAATGCATGATGAGATTGGTATCGCGAAACCACTTCCTCCACGTGTCACCCAATCTATGGAATCGCTCCAAATTCTGAATTACATCTTACCACTTTTCTAACTTGCGATATATTGCCGGATGAACTCGGAACCATGTTCACTCTTACACTTCATGGTTCAGTTTCTCCGCTTCGAAGTTCCGCTTCAAGTTTCAACGCCAATGAACTCCGCTTGGTAGGCCCCTACGGACTATTCGACCCGTATTGAGCTCTGCGGTGACCACCTCAGAGTTTGAAAACTAAAAACTCCACAATTCTCTAGCTTTGCCCACCGAAGCACATAATTCAATGCTTCTACCATATTTAACGTCATTCGCTAAGTAATAGCACAACATTCACAGAAATTTTGAAGTGACTAATGTTTGTTAAATCTCTTCAAAAGCTTTGGGCTTTTTACAAACTCCCAAGAAAATTAAACAGTATATACAGGTTACTCTGCACGCTATTATATTTGACTTAAAAGGGGAAATGATTATAGATATTCGTTTCTCTTCGGAACCTTGATCTTTGAACCTGTAAATGTAAGTTGACGATAAATATCAAACCCGTTCTTCAGTGTTTAATTTAATTTTGCAAGCAGTTTTCATGACTATATCGTTCCGAAGCCACAACTTTTTCATTTGAATAAGGATATAGCTTGGCCAGGTTGCGAAGGTTTAATGTGAATCTTATAGATTTGTAATTGAAACTGTAAGGCCACACAAAAATCAAACCCACAATTGAATCCATTGAAGACGACAACAATTGAACTCGGTGGCCACCCAAAATTCACAAAGGGTATTCAAAATTGGAATTGCAATCAGCTGCCAGGACTTTAAAACTCACACATACATACCCTGCTTTAATACGTTTATCTGATTTCCTTTTGCTACTATCAAGTAATAATTATAATAGGCAAGTGCATGCAGATAAAGCTATTGCGAAAATTATATTTGTTTGCAACACCCATCAATTGGGATTCTCTGGATGAATCCCCTAATTCTCTTCAGCACCCACCATCTAATTCACTCTAAATTCAAGGCCTCCTGTCCGTATTACAATACCCAATTTATTATATAGATACTTGGACCTGAATTCTGAATTACAGCTTCAAATGTACAATAAGTTCCCAAGTTTCTGATTGCATAAGGATATTGCGTTCATGGTTCAGCTAATAAAGATATCCATATCGCCATATGGAGGAGGCGATGGAGTTATGGGAAGAATAGAAGATACAATATTATATGTGGTTTTTTCTTATAAAATATGTGCTTTCAGGTCAATATATTTTATTTGTTATATTCCATAAGGTGTAATACACTCAATTTAGGGAAAGGGATAAGGCTAAAAACACTTTAAGTGTTCACATATTATTTGAATTTGGACAATACACAATGTACAAGGTGTTTATATTCAGAAAATCAACTGAACATGAACGAAATAGAAAATAATTAAATTAAAATAAACTCATAAAATTATATTAAAATGAACTCATAATATAAATTATTCCCAAATAAATTATAATTCCTTTGTACGGCTCACTATTTTTCCTTAATTCATCGCCCAACTCTTACCAATAATGGAATTTTAATCGATCCAAGCGAATTTTGACATGGGTATGCATGGATTCATCATTAGTAATTACGCTATATTTAGAAAACTACTGTCATTTTTGTTCTACAGGGTTTCTTGAGTGGTTTTTCCGTCTATCTATCCGTCTTCTTGGGGAGCCACTTGCAGTGATTTGTAGGTTTTCGATTTAAATTCGGGATCTCCTTTTCTCTCAAGCACTGCAGATCAAAGCCCTGCGCAGTAGTCCACAACGCCCATCGCCTTGATCTCAGACAGAGATAGACGGTAGGAAAACATTCGCGGAAATCATGCTAACAAGCTAACCAACCAATGACAAACACGTGGCAAAATTTTATTAGTGAGAAGGGCGGTACGGTATTGCTTTATTTTATGTATGGAATATTCTTCTGCTTGTTGCTTTATTGTATGACAAACACGTGGCAAAATTTTATTAGTGAGAAGGGCGGTACGATATTTCTCCTATTGGATGGGGTGAACATTGTTTTCTCACCCCAAGCCCGCGAAGAAAATGCCTACGGCGTAAATATATGCATGCGATGCCTATTTGTAATTAAATGCCTCGCCTGCCCTGATATGGATATCCGTATGAGTGGGAATTATTGGTTGCCTTTTAACATGATATAGGTGATAAGTGTCTCATCTTCCTCACCCTCAAATGTCCGCTGCTGATGAGAACAAGTCTCTGCTCAGCCACCGGAAGAAGATGAGAATTATCATCTATATCATGAAATTTTAGCCTGTTGAATTTGAACTGCAACTTCAAATATGCAACTGGAATCAGGATATTTGTTTGGCTGGTAATTATTTATTCAAGGCCACATTCCTATTTTCGTTTCAACTGTGTTGATTTCAATTTAGTAATGCAATGATAATTCTTCTAATCTCGTTCAAATATATTTCAATTCTATATTTCAGCAATTAAATTTGATATAAAGTATGCCGCTCGTTCTTCTAATTTACATAAAATCTATTTTAGCCACATCTCCAGGGTTTCAGTTGTCTTCCTACAGCACTTAGTCCTAATTCAACAGTGGTATCTTCTGCTAAGAGATCCAACAAATAATTGACCAGTTTGTAATTTGATCGCAATATCTTGATATGTTTGTATTTGAAGAGGTTTGTGGTTGCACCATGTTAAACTTTCCAAATATGTAACTAGGATTGTTAGGGTGGAAATGATGGATTTTTTTATAGGTCCAACATCCCCTTTAAATGTAGCTGTCGCTAATGGAATCTAGATCTATTAGCTGATATCTTGAAGAGGGTCTATCTTGTGATACCATGAAGAGGTTTGTTTTTACAACTAAACTTATGTCTAGGTAAACTTTTCAAACTAGAAACTAAGATCCTAGAGTAGAAATGAAGGATTCCATAAAGATATAGTGATTTTCCAATAGTGTTGGTTAATCAATAACCTATGATGTATGGCTTTTGTCAATTTAGATATATGGCAGTATCAAGCTCTCTGAAATTCGAAATTGTAGGTCTTCTGGTTTTGATTTCTATGGTATAATGGTTTGGTTGAGATCTCTCAGCTCTCTGTGTGGTTTCCTTTGTCTACTTAGGTTTGTTAAAGAACGTAATCTCAACCACTTGTGAGGTGTCGAAACCATCAGTCCAAGTGTCATAGGTCAGTTTGAGTGAGTCGATTTTAGTCAAGTTTCTCTCCAATTATTTATTGTTGATGTTACCAGTGTAATCCTATTTAATCTATTCGTAATATTGTGAAGAGAAAACTCTCTGTTCCAGTTCACGTTTCAGTTTTTCAATTCTTTTCATGGTATCAGAGCGAGATTGCATAAGCCTCCTTGGAGAGCAGCGACAGAGCTAAGAAGGAACAACAGAGAGGAGAAGTTGGTTGGCGCGACTGTGAAGCTGATACTTGCGCCAACGCGCCAGAACGAAAGATTGACGCGAGAATACAAGCCATAAATACGCCAGTTTTTTTGCCTTCCGTTGTTTTTCAATAGTCGCAGCTAATAAAATTGGTACTGCACCAGTCAGTTTACTATCTACGGCTTGCGTTAAGAAGTCAGCAAAAAAAATATTCGTTAAGGTAAAAAAGCTTCAAAATGATTTTAAAAGTCAACATATTGAAGGGTTTATATGAATTACGAGAGGTTTATATGGCATGATTTTGCGTTAATATGAATTACGAGAGGTTTATATGGCATGTGAGTTTTTTTTTTTTAAAAGGCTCCACATTGATTTAAAAGAGGATTTAGCCATGAATTTTAAATAGCATGTGTCAAAGTGTTAAGGGAAAAGCTTTTTTTTTTTAAGTTTTTTTCTATTAAAAAAAAAGAAAAACTTAAAATCTAAAAATATGTTTAGAAAAAGGAAAGGGCCCTCATATTGGAATGTGGATATATTTTTTAATGAAGGTATGTTTTTGCAAGTTTGAAAAAAGAGAGTGTGAATGAGAATTTTTTCTTCCCAAAGTTTTTTTATATATATAAAAAAAACTTAAAATTGTGAGAGTGAAAACCTTGTAAAAGTGATTTTGTAGAAAGATATTTTTTGAGGAAGAATTTTTTTAGAAACAAGGAATTTGCTGCATATGTAGACTTGTTTTTTTTTGGAAGCCAAGCAATGAGGTCATGGGAATAGCCAAGAGGCTAAAGAAAAAACATAAGATGTTCAAGATCTTTTTATATCTGAAAATAAGAAGGCAAAAAGATGCCAATGCATTAAGATGCATAAAAGAATTAGTCAATGAAAGTATACTTCTCTTAATTTCATATGCCAAGACAGCCAAGGAGGCATGGGGTACCCTTGAGAGATGTTTTGGTGCAAAGAGGAGCATTGAAGTTGAAGATCAAAGTGGATCTATAGTAGCATATCTAAAACGAGATGAAGATTTTGTTGAATCCTACTGTGCTCAGTCACAAGTGGATGATGAGTGTAAAGAAATTGCAGAAGCAATAGGGAGAGAGAGCACGACGATGCTCGTGAACCCCACTGTATACAGATACATGTGGAATCTAATTTGATGATTCCAGAAACAGAGGTTTTTGATGAATATTTGATGATACCAACAACATGGCTTGCTGACGCAGATGTGATGAATCCAACAAAAGAGCTTGTTGATGAATATGTGATGATTCCAGCAACACAGCTTGCTGATGATGATATGGCGATTCTAGCAAATAAGCTTGCTAATGATATGGTAACTCTAGAGACTAATATCGTTGATTTTGACAGAGAATTTTTGGCTAATGATGACTAGTTGCAGATGATGCAACAAAAACAACATATTGACATGATGTTATTTGGTGAGATAATCCCACTTCAGTGAGTGGAAGAAAACCTATTTGCAGCAGCACAAGTTAGTGATGAAAAGACAGAGACAGAGATAAAGGCAGAGACAGAGCAGAAGGAAGAAACAAAGAAAAAGACAGAGACAGAAGTAAATAAAGAATTATACAAAGAGAAAGCAGAAACAGATAAAGATGCAGAAGCAGAGAAGGAAGCACAAGAAGATAAAGTTTCCACTACAGAGCAAAGGGAAAGAGAGACAAAGAAAGAAGAAGCGCAATAAGAGAAAGCTGCCATTGTAAAGCAAAAATATCGAAACCAATGTCATTCTGAAAATATTTTTTATTCTAACATTGATTTTTAGTGTGCAGGTACATAGTATGATTATGAAGAAGAGCTAAATTCTATTGAAACATGGCTTGAAACACCATGTTTGGATGAGATCTACACAGAAGCTGTAGATATGAATGTTGAAGACAACATGCATGATGAAAACGTGAATGAAATTTTCATGCATTGGAGTTATGAAGAGATAAGATATTGTTCTAATCTTATGTTGCAGCAGATTGATGATGAAAAATGCACTACAAAAGACAATATGTGGTAACAACCTACATAGAAGTCAATTTTTGAAGATGTCCAAAACATGCTTAGACAGTCTGGAACAATAGAAGACCTGCTCTAGCAAATGAAGAAACATAGTTCTCAAGGATACAACAGAGCAAAAAATATGAAACAATTTAGAGGCTACAGAATATGGAAAAAGAGAAGAACAAAACCAAGTCTAGTTGTAGTCAGCTTTTTTTAAATTGTAAGCCTCGTTGAGACATTGACCAACAGGTATCTTAATTAAATTTTTATGTGGTTTAAGTGTTAAAGAATGTAATCTCAACCACCTACTAGGTGTCAAAACCATCAGTCCAAGTGTCATAGGTCAATTTGAGTGAGTCCAGTTTAGTTGAGTTGATCTCCAGTTATTTATTGTTGATGTTCCCAATGTAATCCTATTTAATCTATTCATAATATTGTGAAGAGAAAAATCTCTGCTCCAGTTCACGTTTCAGCTTTTCATTTCTTTTCAAGGTTGTGGTGGTCGATTACTTGAAGAGTTGCATCTCCTATGCCATTTTCCCTTTCTTCCTGTGGTGTCAATGTCAAGGATTGGTTGGTGGCAGTTTTACTTGGCTTCGGAGCAGTGAGTTTAAGAGGATATCCAAGTTTCCTGGTTGGCGATGTTGAGCAGTTGTCATTCGTTAATGACGATAATTTCTTCATTCCTTTCCATACTCAGAGTTTTGGTAAGGCAAGTCATCTAGGTTTTCTCGCCTTTTTCCTTTCGGAAATTCTAATGGTGAATTTAGGGTTTACGACTTTTGGGAATTTTGACTTTTGCAATATTTTAAGGTCTATGTTTCATCGAGAGAATTTTTGCATGTCTTGTCAATGGACCACCCTTAGCTGGTTTTGGGTTTTGCAGCTCACCTTATATCAATTCTTCTTTAGACACTGTGGTCCCCAGCTTCTGGAATTCTCACATATCTCTTACCTTCTTCGTTACCTTTCTACATTTTAGTTTCACCTAATTTGAGGGATTATCTGTGGACAATGAAGATTTTAGATAAATTCACGGAGCTCAACATTAAAATGAGGGGATATGCTCAACCAATAGTAGTAGTTTGGTGTTATTTTCTTCAAAATTGTCTAAATTAGAAGAGTCTTGGACCACCCCTAACGATATTAATGTCGATGTTATGAGCATAATCAAATTGACTTATTGAAAAAAAAATGTAGTGGGTTTCACAGGTTATTTCTCATCCACCTAATCGAAACACTCTCCATGACTTCTTATAACCCAGGAATACATACATGAGGGGATATGTTGGATCAATAGCAGCACTTTGGTGGTATTTTCTTCAACATTGCCTAAATTAGAAGAGTCTTCGACCACCCCCACCAATATTAATGTCAATGGTATGAGCATACTCAAATTGACTCATTGAAAATAAACTGCGGTAGGTTTCATTGTAATATTCCCCTTTTTTATCCACTCAAAGTGGATAAAATCGATCCATGGTACTTATCGTGTTATTTTCCCATGGTATTGGCCCATGGTATTTGTTGTCAGTTTCTGATAAAAATAATAAAATAAGGTCTCTAGAAATTCCATCAAGCCTATAAAAGGGGAGAGAAGCTAGGCATTTAGAGTCATTCTGGTTTTATCTATCTTATTGTGTTTGGGTTGAGAACTTGGCCTGGCTAGTTCAAACATTGATCCCGGGACAAAAACCCCATGGTGAATTTTCTCGTGGATCCATCGAGGGTCCACAACTTGTTGAACCTTTAGCTAAACTGAGAGGGGGGGGTGAATCAGTTTAGCACATTCCTGATCTTTTAAACCCCCCCCCCCTTTTTTTTAAAAACTTAATTACACCTTATTTCATATCTAATTTAATGTGTGAGTAGTCTTAGAATGTAAGCAGCAAGTATTAGTATAATATAGCAGTAGACTTAGTATGAGAGCAGAAAGTATTAAGCAGATGATACATATCAGATCAATACATAAAAATCATGCACAGAGACACCAAATATAAGTGGAAACCCATAAAGGGAGAAAACCACATCTTATTATTGTTGTGATGCAAAGGCAAGCTCCAAATCTCTCTTACCACTATTTTTCTGCAGGCACCCACCTACAGGAGGCTCCAACCTTAATTCTGCAAGCTACAACTTGCAAGGAAGCACCAACTCCCTTCAATTTTCGGCAGGCACCAACCTACAGGAGGCTTCAACCTCAGTCAGCTACAACTGATAGCTATGAAGCTGCAACTTGATAGGGAAGCTCCAACTTCCTCAATTTATCAAACTGAATGTTTGCTGATTTACTTCAGATATCAGCTCTATTCTGTAGCTTCTCCTTATGCTCTTCTTCTCTTAATCTTCTCTACCTTATTCTTCTATATTCTACATTCTTAATCTTTTATCTCTATGCTTTTCTTACACTCCTTGTGCGTATCAATGTGATATATATATAGAGTTCATCACATGACTCTTTACATTCCTCAGGGAATTTGAAGTGAGTAGTCTTGACTTTTTGCCTTCCACCTCCTCATATCTTTTAACCAACTTATTTTAAATTATGGCAATATGTACAAATTTTCATGCTACCGTGGGATTTTGTCTTTTCCTTAGGATAATTGCCTTTGCATCACAAACAATAAAAAATAATTACATCATTTACATTCACATTCTTAATTACATATTTCCATATCACTCAGCTCCTCTTCTGAACTTTGGCTTTACTGGATTTTGTCTATTTCTACTATTGTTAAGACACTGTTCTGCATATTCTTTGTTCTCTGTGTTTATTCACCTGTCCAACTCATTCCTATACATTTCTTCAACTCTGGAATCTTTGTTTTCCTCTGTCAGGTCTCATACTTCCTCTTTCTGTGTGCATATATAATGAATACAACAAATTTGTACTCAATCCAACTGTCGATCTGGGAAAATTTGAATTATTGTGGAAACTTCATTTTCATGGTTATAAACCCATCCATATGAATTCATTCATATTTCAGTCATTACAATATTCCCAATCTGGGAAATTTCATCACATTCGTTTATTCTGTGCTGGCACATTTAAGTAAACAAATCTGAGTATTTTTAATGTCTCAATTCACTGGATTTGGACCCCAAGGAGAAGTTTAGCTTACTGTAGTGTGGCTCTGCCAGTGTTTCCCTTTGTTTACTTCCACGTGGCTCTTTTATTTTCTTTGCGAATTTTATTTATCAGTTTTGGAGAAAATTGATAAATAAATACATTCAGTGGCTTTTATAAATCCCGGCTTATATATATATTTACCTTTGAACCTTTATAATCAAAGTTTATAATCCGTCGAAACTTTATATTAAACCCAACTCTTTTTAAATAAATGACTTCACGTACTCGACATTATACATAATATATCAATGTGTATAATATATGCAATTCTTCGCATATTCAAATATTTCACGCACAATATAGTATCTTGATGTATATAATAAGCGTCCACATGAATAAATCGACCTTCGTAAGGATTGACCGCCAATTATATTAACCTTGGTTAACTCTTTTAACATATTCCATCAACCCTTATATTAAGGCTATAATACGTCGAAACATAAATAAACCAATTCATTATACATATAACTCCGCTAGGACCCACAGTTTAGTCAAACGACCAATCTAATACACGTATAATACTTGGCTATCCTCCGCGCACCTCTATTAAACTTCGGGCAGGTCCGACACGTGATCGTCATTCGATGTCGAGCCTTCAAATCAACGGTCTACACCCATTTCGCTCGGCGTCTTCGTATGATATATAACGCGCGATGGCGCACGTTAGACGGCTGTATTTGAACAGTGGTCTGGCCACGTGTCATGAAGTCTATGGAATCATTGCAAATTTATCAAAACCACTTTCCGTATAATGGTGGTGCGATAGAAACCACCCTCCGTGTTAAACCACTGTTACTGTTCCTTGGTCAAATTTCCGCCTCTCTAGGTTCCAGTTCTTCGTTGCGCTCAGGTTCCGTCCACACCGTTCCGTAATCCACAATTTCAATTGTCATTGTATTTTTATGATTCGACTCTGCTCTATTCAATTATATATATACATATATATATATATATATATATATATAGATATATATATATATATATATATATATATATATGTATATATATATATATATATATATATATTTTCGACTATGGTTCCGCTATTTATATGGTTCCGTCTTCTTCATACTGCGCATTTCAACACAGTCCTGCCATATATATCATGCATAGTTCTCTATTCTTGGAATAACAACAGTGATAATGCCTCTTTCTTCGTATTTGCTTCCTCTGTCTCTGCCTCTCCTCCTGTCTCTGCATCTGTTCCTGTCTCTGCATCTTCTGTTGTCTCTGCATCTGCTACCTCCTTTGCCATCAATGATAATATTTCCAACAGTCTCCCCCTTTGGCATTGATGGAAATACATTTTCTCTATTTTCCTGCTCTTTCTCTTGTTGTTTTCTCTTCCTGTTTGCCTGCTCTTCCTCCCCCTTTGACATCAATGGAAAAGGGTTGCTTTTTGCGTTTCCTCTTTCTGAGTTATGTTTAGGCTCTCTTCTGGCTTCTGTGTACCATAGTGATGTATAAGACTTGTTGAGAGAACACTTTGAGGATTATCAATTTTGAATGTACACTGTAAATTGATACAGTTCTTTCACTTGTATAGAGTTAAAAGTGAGAATAATGATACTTCATAGACTTTTGATGCTTGAATAATGTAGGTAACTCTAGGATAATAACTTCTTGTTCTTTTTCCTTAATCCTTTGATCCTGAGGACCTGATTCATGCTTTTCTTGCTGGTTGTTCTCCCCCTGGAATGATATTTTCGTTTTGTTCTCCCCCTGAAATTGTGCTTTCTCTTTATATCAGAGAGTAGTATCTACAGATACTACCCCTAGTTTATTTCTCAAATATTGAAATGATTCTCTAGCAAGAGGTTTGGTAAATATATCAGCTATCTGTTCTTTTGTTGGTACATATTCCAGCTTTACTATCTTCTTAGCCACTTGTTCTCGGAGGAAATGATATTTTATTTCGATATGTTTAGTTTTTGAGTGAAGTACAAGATTTTTAGATATACTTATAGCACTTGTATTATCACATTTGATTGAAATAGGTTCATCAATGCTTACCTTCATGTCTTGAAGAGTTTTCTTCATCCACATGACTTGTGTATAGCATTCTGTTGCTGCTATATATTCTGCTTCAGCTGTAGAGAGGGAAATAGATGATTGTTTCTTGCTTAACCATGCCACTAGATTTTCTCCTAGATAGAATGCACCTCCACTTGTACTCTTTCTGTCATCCACACAGCTGGCCCAATCTGCATCTGTGTATGCTGATAAAGTGAATTTTTTGGTTTTAGGATACCAAAGTCCATATTGTGTTGTTCCTTGTAGATATCTGAGTATTCTTTTTACTGCTAGAAGATGGTTTTGTTTAGGTGCTGCTTGATATCTAGCCACTAGTCCTACTGCTAGCATGATGTCTGGTCTTGATGCAGTAAGATACAATAGGCTTCCAATCATGGATCTGTAGAGTTTTTGATCTATATCAGCAGACCCATCATCAACACATAGCTTGCAACCTGTAGTCATGGGAGTTGACACAGGTTTACATTCCTCCATTTTGAACTTTTTCAGCATTTCCTTTAAGTATTTTTCTTGTGAGATGAATGCACCTGTGCTACTTTACTGAATTTCAAGTCCTAAATAGAAACTGAGCTCTCCAATCATGGACATTTCAAACTCTGATTTCATCTCTTCTGTAAATCCTTTTGCTAGCTCATCTCTGTTGCTTCCAAACATAATGTCATCAACATATACAACAATAATCAAAAGTTAATTTTCATGGGCTTTTATATATAGATTGTTGTCTACTCCACCTCTCTTAAAACCCTATTTTTGCAAATATTTATCCAGTATTGAGTACCAAGCACGAGGAGCCTATTTCAGTCCATATAGGGCCTTCTTCAGTCTGCATACATAGTCTTCTTTGTCTATCAATGAGAAGCCTTCTGGTTGTTCCATGTATACTTCTTCTTCCAGATCTCCATTAAGAAAAGCAAACTTTACATCCATTTGATATACCTTGAAGTCTTCGTAGCATGCAAATGCCGGGAACATTCTGATAGCTTCCATTCTGGCTACTGAGGCAAATGTTTCTTCATAATCAAGTCCTTCAATTTGTGAGTATCCTTTGCAGACCAACCTGGATTTATTCCTGATTACTTGTCCTTGCTCATTCATTTTGTTTTTAAATACCCATTTTGAACCAATAATATTCTTCTCAATTTGTCTAGGAACTAGTTCCCAGGTATGGTTCTTCTCAATTTGGTCCAATTCTTCATTCATTGCTTTTACCCAATACTTGTCCTTGCTGGCTTCTTCAAACTTCTTTGGCTCTATTTGTGATAACATTGCTATTTATACTTCTTTTGTCTGTTCAGTTAGCTGCCTTCTTGTTTTCACTCCTACACACTTGTCTCCAATGATTTGATCTTCTGGATGATCCTTTTGAGTGTATCTCGAGGGGGTTTTCGAGCTTAGTTCAATATCTTCTGATGTCTTTCTTTCTTCATCATCCTCTTATTCCTCTTCTTCATAATTTTCTGAATAGCTGCTACAGTCTATATCTCTCATTTTGTTTGGGAGATCTTCATCAAATCTTACATCAATACTTTCTACAAATTTTCGAAGAGTCTTGTTGTAGCATCTATATCCTTTACTCTTGGCTACATATCCTAAGAATATTCCTTCATCTGCTCTTGCATCAAACTTCCCCAGATTTTCATCATTATTTTTTATGTAGCATTTGCTGCCAAAAACTCTAAAGTGCTTCATTGAGGCTGGTTTACCATGCCATAGCTCATAAGGAGTCTTATCACTATTAGGTCTTAAATGAGCCTTGTTTATTATATGTACTACTGTGTGTACAGCTTCTACCCAGAAGGTTTGATCAATATTATTCTCCTGCATCATGGCTCTGGCCATTTGTTGTACAGACCTGTTTTGTCTCTCTGCTACTCCATTCTGCTGAGGTGTCCCTGCAATGGTAAATTGTTTCTTTATTCCATGTTCATCACATAGGTCTGCAAAGTCATAATCTATGAATTCTCCTCCTCTATCTGATCTGATACATTTTAGCTTGCATCCAGTTTGATTTTCATCTAATGCTTTGAATATCTTAAACTTTTCTAGTGCTTCTGATTTGTTCTTAAGAAAAGAAACCCATGTCATTATGGAGAAATCATCTATTATCAGCATAAAGTAGGATTCTCCACTTGGTGTCTTAGTTCTAGCAGGTCCACACAGATCCATGTGCACAAGTTGAAGTGGTATTCTTGTTGATAGCTCATCTTTAGATTTAAAGGATGTGTGAGTCTGTTTCCCCAATTGACAAGATTTTCATATGGTATTTGAAGGCCTTTTTACTTCTGGCATGTCTCTGACAGCTTTCTTCTTGCTCAGTCTGATGATATGGTCAAAACTGAGATGTCCCAGTCTCCTATGCCATAACCATCACTCCTCCAGTTTTATAAGATGAAAGGCTTCATCCTCCTATTTTACTATGTACACATTGCTCTTTGTTTGAACACCTTTGAGTAGAGTCTTTCCTGTTGTGCTTGACCTGACTACACAATCTTGTGCTCTAAAGAGAACTTCACAGCCTTTATCACACATCTGACTGACACTCAGTAAATTTGCTTTCAGCCCATCTACATATAGTACCTCTTGGGCCTTTCCTCTGCCATTGTCTATGCTGACTGATCCTTTTCCCTTGATCTTTCCTGATTTGTCATTTCCAAAAGTGACATTGCCTGATTTCTTATCATCAAGAGTTATAAACTTGCTTTTGTCTCCTGTCATGTGTTTAGAGAAGCCACTGTCCAAATACCATTGACTCTTCAAATCTTGAGCAATTAAAGCCAAGTCACATTTATTCACCTTCTTTATCCACTGGAGGCCCCCTTTTGTTTGGTATCTTTTGTGAGATGATGAATTATATCCTTTTCGAGAACACTTGGAGGATATATGTCCAACTTGATTGCATATACAACATTTGATTACATTTTTTGCAGAATTGTGAGCATGAACAAAATTACTTTGACTCATAAACCTCCTTGAGGTATTGAACATCAGTCTTTGTCCATACTTTCTACATTCAATAATTCTATGGCCAAAATCCTTACAATAAAAACAATAACCATAGAAATTACTTGCATATCTGATGTAAGGTTGTCTCTTCCATGCTTGCATCTTTTGCTGGTTTGAATCATTCCTCCTTGCATGACAGTATGCAGCAATGTGTCCCAGCTTATGGCAGACATAACAGGTGGCATTATTCATAGGAGGCAAGAATCTCCTTTGATGGCTTCCAAATTTGATATACTCAGGGGTATATGATCCTTTCTCTATTTTCTTAGTATTTGTTACAATCTTTGTTATTAGAAGTTTCTTCTGGTCTCTTTCTTTCTCATTACATTTTTCTTCCTTTGTAGGAATAATTTGAGTTGCTTCATCAGCCTTCTTTGCTTTCACAAAAATTATATTTTTGTTTTCCTTTACTTTGCCTTTACTTGATTCTCCTTCATAGCCTATCCCAGTTTTTATTAGAGGAGATCTTTGAACATCTAAGATTTCATTCAACTTACCAGAGCTTGTCATTTGAGAAGGGTATATAGAAACTTTCTATTGAGAATTTTCTAATTTCTTTCTCAGACACAGAATTTCTTCTTCCAGCTTCTCTTGTTCTCGAGTTTTATCTTTGATTTGCTGAAGTAACATATCTTCTATCTTCTTGGCTTCTTCAAGCTTTACCTTCAGCTGCATGAGGACTTCTGAATTTTGTTCTTCTTTCACACATTTTAGGAGAATCTCTTTTTGTTTTCTACATTTTATTTTGAGTCTGTTAATCTCCTCCAGAGCACTTCTTAGCTCCCACTCAAGGTCGACTTCCCCTTATTCTTCTTCTTCTAGCAAGAGCCCTTCAAGATCTTCTATGGCCATCAGTAAAAATTCAGAGGTTCCCTCTTCTCCTGAGGATTCATCTGAGTTTTCAGATGCACTGTTGTCTTGCTGAGCATAGAAGGATTTTCTACTGAATTTCTTTCCTTTCTGCCAGTTATTTGATGTGTCTTTCTCCGATTCTTGAGCTTGATTTCTTAATTTCTTGTGAGGACATTTAGCAACATAATGTCCAACTGTTCCACAGTTAAAGCATTTGAAGGGAAGTTTACCTTTGTATCTACCTGAGCCTCTATCCAATTTTTTGACAAATTTAGCCTCTTCTTCATCAGAGCAGGAGCATATGTCTTCCTTTTCTTCTTTCTTCTTTTCTGTTTTGAATGTTGCCTCCCTTGTGCTTGACTTCTTCTGTGGGAGCCTCATCTTATATGCTGTAAGATTTCCTAGTAGCTGGTTCATGGTCAAGGTCTCCCAATCAACTATTTCTTCTATTGCAGACACCTTGGGATTGAATCTGGATGGAAGAGATCCTAGAATCTTTTATACAATTATACCTTCTGGTATTTTTTCTCCAAGAGCTTTCATACTGTTAACAATTTCTACAACTTTTAAGAAGAAGCTGCCAATATCTTCATCATCATTCATTTCTAAATTTTCAAACTGGGCTCTATATACTTGAAGTTTGGCAGTCTTAACCTTTTTATTTCCCTCATGGATATTCTCTAGAGTGTCCCACATTTCTTTGGCAGTCTTACTGTGCATTATTTTGATAAAATTAGCTTCACATAGTCCATTTAGGATTGAATTCATTCCTTTTGCATTAGCTACAAAGCTTTGTTTAACTTGTTTCTCTGTATCAGTTGACTTTGTGACATATCCAATTTCCACAGCATCCCAAACTTCTAATCCTAAGGACATTATATAAGCTTTGATTCTTATTTTCCGAAAGGCATAATTTGCACCTGTAAAGAAAGGGGCTTTATTGGTTGAGCTTCCTTCTTGACTTGCCATCTTGAGAGCCTAGGATCTCCTTTCAATTGTTAGACTGATATAGAAGGAACCCGCTCTGATACCAATTGTTAAACCTTTAGCTAAACTGAGAGGGGGTGGGGGGTGAATCAGTTTAGCACATTCCTGATCTTTTAAAACCTCCTCCTCTTTTTTTTAAACTTAATTACACCTTATTTCATATCTAATTTAATGTTTGAGTAGTCTTAGAATGTAATCAACAAGCATTAGTATAATATAGTAGTAGACTCAATATGAGAGTAGCAGGTATTAAGCAGATGATACATATCAGATCAATACATAAAAATAATGCACAGAGACACCATATATAAGTGGAAACCCATAAAGGGAGAAAACCACATCTTATTATTGTTGTGATGCAAAGGCAAGCTCCAAATCCCTCTTACCACTATTTTTCTGCACGCACCAACCTACAGGAGGCTCCAACCTTAATTCTGCAAGCTACAACTTGCAAGGAAGCACCAACTCCCTTCAATTTTCTGCAGGCACCAACCTACAGGAGGCTTCAACCTCAGTTAGCTACAACTGACAGCTATCAAGCTGCAACTTGACAGGGAAGCTCCAACTTCCTCAATTTATCAAACTGAATGTTTGCTGATTTACTTCAGATATCAGCTCTATTCTGTAGCTTCTCTTTTTTCTCTTCTTCTCTTAATCTTCTCTATCTTATTCTTCTATATTTTGCATTCTTAATCTTTTCTCTCTCTTCTTTTCTTACACTCCTTGTGCATATCAATGTGATATATATATAGAGTTCATCACATGACTCTTTACATTCCTCAGGGAATTTGAAGTGAGTAGTCCTGACTTTTTTCCTTCCACCTCCTCATATCTTTTAACCAACTCATTGAAAATTATGGCAATATGTACAAATTTTCATGCTACAGTGGGATTTTGTCTTTTCCTTAGGATACTTGTCTTTGCATCACAAAAAATTAAAAATAATTACATCATTTACATTCACATTCTTAATTAAATATTTCAATATCACTCAGCTCCTCTTCTGAACTTTGGCTTTACTGGATTTTGTCTATTTCTACTGTTGTTAAGACACTGTTCTGCATATTCTTTGTTCTCTGTGTTTATTCACCTGTCCAACTCATTTCTGTACATTTATTCAACTCTGCAATCTTTGTTTTCCTCTGTCGGGTCTCACACTTCCTCTTTCTGTGTGCATATATAATGAATACAACAAATTTGTACTCAATCCAACTGTCGATCTGGGAATATTTGAATTAATGTAGAAACTTCATTTTCATGGTTATAAACCCATCCATATGAATTCATTCATATTTCAGTCATTACAATATTCCCAATCTGGGTAATTTCATCACATTCCTTTATTCTGTGTTGGCACATTTAAGTAAACAAATCTGAGTATTTTTAATGTCTCAATTCACTAGATTTGGACCCCAAGGAGAAGTTGAGCTTACTGTAGTGTGGCTCTGTCAGTGTTTCCCTTTGTTTACTTCTGCGTGGCTCTTTTATTTTCTTTGCGAATTTTATTTACCAGTTTTGCAGAAAATTGATAAATAAATACATTCAGTGACTTTTATAATTCCCGGCTTATATATATATATTTACCTCCGAACCTTTATAATCAAAGTTTATAATCGGTCGAAACTTTATATTAAACCTGGCGCTTTTTAAATAAACGACTTCACGTACTCGACATTATACATAATATATCAATGTGTATAATATATGCAATTCTTCGCATATTCAAATATTTCACGCACAATATAGTATCTCGATGTATATAATAACCGTCCACATCAATAAATCGACCTCTGTAAGGATTGACCGCCAATTATATTAACCTTGGTTAACTCTTTTAACATATTCCATCAACCCTTATATTAAGGTTATAATACGTTGAAACATAAATAAACCAATTCATTATACATATAACTCCGCTGGGCGCCACAGTTCAATCAAACGACCAATCAAATACACGTATAATACTTGGCTATCCTCCGCGCACCCCTATAAAACTTCGGGCAGGTCTGACCCATGATCGCCGTCCGATGTCGAGCCTTCAAATCAACGGTCTACACTCATTTCGCTCGACGTCTTCATGCGATATATACCTCGCGATGGCGCACGTTAGACGGCGGTATTTGAATAGTGGCCTGGCCACGTGTCATGAAGTCTATGGAATCGCTGTAGATTTATCAAAACCACTTTCCGTATAATGGTGGTGCGATAGAAACTACCCTCCGTGTTAAACCACTGTTACTGTTCCTTGGTCAAAGTTCCGCCTCTCCAGGTTCTAGTTCTTCGTTGCGCTCAGGTTCCATCCACACCATTCCGTAATCCACAATTTCAATTGTCATTGTATTTTTATGATTCGACTCCGCTCCATTCAATTATATATATATATATATATATATATATATATATATATATATATATATATATATATAATATATATATATATATATATATATATATATATATATATATATATATATATATATATATATATATATATATATATATATATATATATATATATATATTGTCGACTATGGTTCCGTTATTTATATGGTTCCGTCTTCTTCATACTGTGCATTTCAACACAGTCCTGCCATATATATAACGCATAGTTCTCTATTCTTGGAATAATAGCAGTGATAACGCCTCTTTCTTCATATTTGCTTCCTCTTCCTATGCCTCTGCTCCTATCTCTCCATCTGTTCCCGTCTCTGCATCTGCTCCTGTGTCTGCGTCTGCTACCTACTTTGCCAACAATGACAATATTTCCAACACAACTGTGCTTCAATGTTTGTTTTATTTTTTGAGGAGTAGCCGAACATACCATTTGCAGGAGCTCAAATTTATTACATGGACATGTATTTTATTTTCAGCTAATAATATAAATAAAAGATTTCATTTCCAGATGCTGTCTATGTTCATAGTTTTTACTGAATATAATTTTATTAAGAACACTAAAATGTGTTATATCTAACTAAATTATTAATGTTTGGGATCTTATAGTGGTATTAGAGTTGTGCATCCCGCCAGCCTAAGGTTTTTATGTAGGGATCTTTGGTGGGATTTCATCTCACCCTAAGCCTACATCTTCCATCTTCGGTGGTATTTGATATCACCTTAGTTTATTTCGTAACTTTTAAGTCTTTTAAGGTTATGAAGCATGAGTAGTGCTGGAACCAGAGAAGAATATGGATATGGAGTACTCTTTATAGCTATAACTGTAGTAGCTATTTTCGTCTCAAATCAGCTATAGTTCAGTCATTCCAAATTTTTCCATTACTATTCGTTATTTAGTCTTACATAAAAAGAAGAATAAGAAGAAGAAGAAGAAGAAGAAGAATGGAGTGTGAGAATTATTTTGGGAAATATATATCTATATCTATATATATATATATATATATTGAGGCTTTGAATTCTTGATTGTTACATTGGATTATTTTCAGTACTATTATTATTTGTAGGTGATTGATTTCCTTCTGGAGGTAGAAGATTCAAGTCGAGTTCTCAAAATATTTAAATTAGTTTTATTGAAGAAAGACGAGGAGAGAAGAAAAAGTATTGAGATCCATTGATGCCAAACAACAATGTCATAATTTTATTTTTGGAAATGCCACAAGAATCAACCTAATGATATATCAGTTGATTCTTTGGGCTACAATACTTTTGTGGATCAAATATGGCAACAACATACAAATCAGAAACAAGAGCAGAACAATAGACCGTTCTCTCGAAAGGTCCATGTTATTGTTTAGCAGTCAAAAGATACCCGGAAGGAAGATGTAAAAAGTAAGTGTCTCTCTCATCTTGGATCCAAATTCCAGGGTACAAAGTCAAAAGATGTTCTCCTATAGCTAGACACATCAAATATGGCTTTGAGCTTGATAGAGAAATTAGATTGGGAAGGGTCAAGTTAGGCCTTGAAGCCATCCATGCTTGCTTTGATACAACCTATGTTCTTGGAGCATTCTTGTGAAAATGTTTGACTCACAGTCACCTTTTGTCTCAGTAAAATCATAGTGTTAACAACATCACTACTGCCCTACAATGATGACATCATAAGGAGGACTTTCTAGGTAATGTTAGAAGCACTCCAAGGGTTTGACAACACCACCATTCTTACTTTTTTCCAGAAGCACACAATTTTGGAATGCATGGCGAAATTCAAATTTGGTATACTTATGCTGGATCTAGAGTGTGATGACTTAATCCTTCAAATGCTCCAATACTTTTGCACTAGAAGTACAAAATCTCATCCAAAATTCATCAAAATAGACATGCAAAATATCTTGTCTCTGATATTAGGAGATGTTAGGGCCATCTGCAAATAATTCAGATCCAAATTGTTGGCCTTTTGCAGGAAGGAGCTAATCACATCACCTGTTTCTTATGAACTAGCTGAGGGGTTGATCAAACAGAGCATCAAACTACTTAGAAAGAATTTAACCAATGATGAAATAAAAAATATTTGTGGAGAAAACAAGAATAAACTAAGGAGAAAAGGCTTATGCTTTGTATGCAAGGGAGTTTGGGCACTTGGCCATTCATGTCTAGATAATAAGGAGGCGACAAGGATAGAAAAATTAGAGACTTCTTCAGATCATGGGGATTCATCCATAGATGGGTTTGATGGTTTTTAAGGGAGGAACTATTAAGTATCTGAGCATTCAAGTACAAATGGTGAGCAACAACACCATGCTCTTCAAAGAAACTTGTAGGACAAGCTAATTAGTCAGCTTGACAAAGTACATGACGAAAGGAATGATGCAATTCTTCCTGATTATGTGGTATTTTAATCTATAAATACAATGAAGGACATCCATAAAGAGTATGGGTAATCAGGTATAGACAAAATTCGACTAGTACATCCATGTTTGACAACCAGAGAGTATGGAAAAATCATCCTCACATGTGAAGAGGTCTAGGATCAAGACACCCAAGGAGAATCAAATGAGGAGCCAGTAGTAATAAACCAATATGATGAGCATGATCATGTAGACCAGTAAGAAAAATATATTATGCTGGATGATTCATTTCTAAAGGGCCAATCAAAGATTCAAGTTGAAGTAGTGGTCGTGGTGCATCTAGTGCAGTCAAATACAGAGACATTCAACAGGGCGCTAGAATTTCCAGTGAAAGAATTTCAGTAGAGGATAATGCATTTGAAGATAGATCTTATGTTGTTGAAGCAAATAATCTGAACAATCCAAGTTATTGTCTTACAAGAGAAAAAAAAAATTGAGGAACTCTTAGGGAAATGTGCCAAATCATCGACCAACATATCTAGAATTGAGGAATAACTCATGTCCCTCAGAAGGTCGCATGAGGAGTACAATTGGGAGTTCCATAGTAGCGCTCTATAGGAATACATAGATAAGGCTTGCAACACCAACAACCCACCTTTATACATTGAGAAGAGTAGGGCGACATTCTACAAATACATCATGTTGGGTAACTGAGTAGAGCAGCATGAATCAAGCATAACACAACATCAACATAGTAAATTTGTAGGTATTCATTCTTTCCTAAGTATGGACTGGCAAGAGGTTATGAGTTGGTATTATATTGATGGGCTTCTTATTTGGAGGATACCCATAGACAAGGGAAAATTACAGCTTCTACCATTTGGTGTAGGTAGCAATGGAGAGTTGGAATGGTACCATAACCCATAGGTCCCAGGATTTAGGTGGTATTGGGATCCAGGAGAATCCATTGAGGAAAGGATTAGTCAGAGGATTGTTTAGGATCTGGGTATCGAAGGATCCATTCAGGACCATTCAACATGGAGGGTACATCAGATTGTATGGGATCCTAGTATCAATGTACAAATTCTTCTATTGTAGATAGAAGTGGATCGCTTGAGGAAAAAACTCTTTGGGTAGGAGGATTTGTAATATTCCCTTTCTTGATCCAGTCAAAGTGGACAAAATATATCCATGGTACTTACCGTGGTATTTTCCCATGATATTGGCCCATTGTATTTGTTGTCAATTTCCGAGAAAAATAATAAAATAAGGTCTCTCGAAAATCCATCAAGCCTATAAAAGGGGAGAGAAGCTAGGAATTTAGAGGAATTTTGGTTTTATCTATCTTGTTGTGTTTGGGTTGAGAACTTGGCCTGGCCAGTTCTAACATTGACGCCGGGATGAAAACCCCATGGTGAATTTGTCTAGTGGATCCATCTAGGGTCCACAATTGTGCTTCAATGTTTGTTTTCTGTTTTGAGGAGCAGCCAAGCATGCCATCTGCAGGAGCTCAAATTTATTGTATGGACATGTATTCTATTTTCAGCTAACAATATAAATAAAATGATGCATTTCCATATCCTTTCTATGTTCATGGTTTTTACTAAATGTAATTTTATTGAGAACACTAGAATGTGTTAGATCTAACTAAATTATTAATGTTTTGGATCTTACATTCGCATGTTATTTCTGATCTAGCTAATCAAAACATTGTCCATGAATTATAATAACCCAACAATAGAAAATGCAGTAGGTTTCAAACCTAACTCTCACCCACCTAATGGAAACACTCTCCATGACAGGTTCTACTAACACAGGAATAGAGAATTCAATTCAATTAGAGTTAAAAGAGGACAAAAGAGTTTACCAACTTCGTGATCCTATGAAAAAGGAAACCCAACTTCCCTTTATCTAATCTCAGGAAAGAAGAGGAAAGTGTTCATCTATCTATGCTACGAGTAGTATTTGTTATTAAAAAGTATGTATTATGTCTAAATATGTTAGGTAGAACAAATGGAAATGCGACATGGAATTTCATTATGGTTGTGACTTCTAAATGTCACTACTAAGCTTCTAGATGTATGA
The DNA here is from genome assembly GCA_034641835.2 of Pinus albicaulis. Classification (NCBI taxonomy): domain Eukaryota; kingdom Viridiplantae; phylum Streptophyta; class Pinopsida; order Pinales; family Pinaceae; genus Pinus; species Pinus albicaulis. The sequence continues at coordinate 480,333,573 of CM076576.1, forward strand.
TGAGGGGAGCTTATTCCTCGAGCGCAGGTTATATACTTAATAAGATTTGAAATTTGGTCTTTTTGGTTTCACCCAAAAGAATTTACTATTAACTAAATTTACTATTAAACCACACCTAACTCTAATATCACTATATTGTATTATGAAAAGAGTTTGTTTAATAATTAAAAAAAGAAAATTGCAGGGAAACCTAGAAAAGAGAACCAAATGAGAATGTATTCTGAGAAATCTTGTTTAATAATTAAAAATATATATTTTGTAGGGAAATTTGGAAAAGAGAATTAGATGAGAATGGGGGAATATCCTTTTTTTACGTCTGAATAAGGGATTTGATAAAAGAATTCCCTTCGTTATGGATTTATTCATTGAAGAAATGATCAGCAAATGGGAATATCTGTTTGGGTAACTTAAAATAATGGAATCATTTTAAAAAATATTAGATTCCAGATATAATAAAAATTTCAACTTTGAAAGAATCAAATAATTTTTTAGAGAATGAGAGGAAGCACAATTAAAAATAGCATAAAAATAAAATATCTTGATGGTGGTAATGATAATGGAAATAAAAAAATATTTGTGAAATTAAAATCATGTCTTAATTGGCTTTAGATAACAAATAAACCTTAAAAGAGAATAATTAAGATTGTGAATGTTGTATATGTATGAGAGTTATTAATAGAAAAAAATGCAAGACATTTTAGGGTTTTTATTAAAGGTTATTTGAAAATAAGTTAAAATTTTGAAGTGAACAGATGAACTTAGCTAGGTTGTTCGTATATTAAACAAGGGTGGCTGCAAAGCAGCTAGTCCCTTCCTTGAGCCAGGAGCCAAGAGTATGATGTGAAGTAGATAAGGTCACTAGGACCTGCATATATGTGGCTATAAAAAATATCATTTTGGATTTTGGACTATAGATAGCAATTTTCAAATGAGCCAGATTATAACAATAGAAAAAATGATTTTAATACTAGGTAGCTTTAACATTTGATCATGATAGAAAAGTCTTAATAATATTTTTAATGATAGGCACAATTTTAAGGAGAGTAAAAGATTGAAATTTAGGTGTGCACTTTTCTTTCTTCAATTTAATTTTAAAAATGTCATAAAATAATATATATATATAATAGTTTTAAAAATATCATAAAATAAAATATATTTAAAACGTTATAAAAGATATATATATATATATATATATATATATATATATATATATATATAATAATAATAATAATAATAATCATTAGGTAGCAGCTAGATTCCATACTCTAAAGTTGCAACAATATAGCACAAGACTGTAAAAATCTAAATCTAAATTTGAGCATAAAATCATAATCATTAGGTTGAAGCCAGAGTCTAGAGTCTGAAGCTGCAACAATATAGCACAAGACTGTAAATTGGGCTAGTACAAAAATTGTAAGGCCAACCTTCTCTTCAAGCACATAAAGGTGTGCACTGGGCTTTTTTTCATTCAATGAGAACCCCCTCATTTGGAATATTGCAAGCAGATAAATGCAATGACTAAATTTTCATAAGCGATCACTAAAAAATCTTTGAACCATAATGAATGATAGAATGTTTGAACAAAAAGAAGTGAGATGACATTACAAGTCCAGTAGGTGAGATGGTGAGATCTCCACATCATATTCTATGTATATGATGCAGTGTCGCTATTATTTTTAGGAGAGTATATGTTGGGCGTATGCAAAAAAAATTAATGGAAATATCAGAAATTGACTGAAGCATCATTGAACACAATTGGAATTCCAAAACTCAGAAAAAATTGAAAGAAAAGACAACCTGAGAAGCTGAGATAAAAATAAAAATATTCATAGAAATCAGTTATTTTCAAGAATGTTGTAAATTAGATTAGAAAAATGAGGGTAAATAGATATGTATAATAGCTGAAGTAGAGACCATCCTCTCTTTTTTTACCTTGGGATTTAGAGGGGTATCTGTAAGCAGAACTGGATGATCCTTAGGAGAAACACAGAGCTCGTTTTTTAGAGTGTGATGCCAAATTTTCGCCATGTCATCCCAGTTGTGAACTATACCATGTTCGACTGGGTATTTCAAGGTGAGAATTCCCCTCCTAGACAGTGCTCCGTCAGAAACATATGCATCCTTCTATCACATGAAAACTATGACACCAACACATGCATCCTTCTGTCCCATGCCAACCATGAAAAATACCAAACGCATACACAAATTAGTACAGGAAGACCTTATTTCTTGACATAAATGGTGATACTAACAATATAGAAAAACGAACCGAAAAATGTTTTCAAGTACGTTTCTCAGACAAAAATTTCAAGAACTAATTCACATAGAAGAATACATCATATAATCATACGTAAGTGGGCCAAGGCATGATGCCCTCGTACATAAACAATAACCCAATCTTAGCTGAAAACTAGATCAGATAACAAGAAATTTCAGAAAGTCTGGAAAATTATTAGACTTTTCTCTTTTGATCATGATGACCAAAGCTCCTCTGGATATATTCGTCTTGAATGTATTATTCACATTTCAAATTTATTTAGTATCATTCCCAACGTTTTATTCTGATGATGGTTGGTAGACATCTACTCACCTCATAACTTTCTTACAGTTTATCTTAGACAATTTTTTGTCAATTGATGTTCACATTACAATTTTTTTTCAGTATTGACAAATAATAGCACCAAAAACTTGTATTACTTGTGATTTTTCAGCTAAATACCTTCTAAATCTGGCAGGATTCTGACCAAATTTAGGATCCAGTAAAAAATTTAGGAATGAACAATTAATAAGTTCCAAACCAAGATTATAAAAACATTACCAATTTAAACTCCTTAGCATGGGATAAGTACAACTGGAAGAAATTAAAAAATGATTCAACATTTCAGTCATTAAAACTGCAACTAGATATGGCAACCTAAGGAGACATCTCCACCAACTTTTCACCCTCAGATTGTAGGAATACATTATGGTGGCTACAGGTAGTGGGATGGAAATAGATTTTGGAGCTTTGTTACAGTAAATTTAGAGGGTTGTGGTTGTGTCAGAGACATTTATAGTCGTTAGTGGATCCTAGGTGGTTCAGACATTACTACTAATTTTGTAAATTTATTTTACTACTTAATACAAAATATCAGTGAGTAGTAGTTTTTTTTTATTACATTCGGCAGTTATGAAAAAACATATGTTCTTTGACCATGGAAAATAACCCCATTCTCAGCCTAAAACAATATAAAGACCTATCCACTATGCATACCCTTATTTACTGTCAATTTCAAATAAATACTACAGAGTTTATTCGATTGTCTTAGTATGGTATAGCAACATAGTGCGATGTCCTAGCTGAGTAGTAAACATTTAAACAGATATATATATATATATATATATCTATATATATATATATATAACCTTACCTTAGATTATTGTTTCAATGATCTAAGGGAGACAGTTATGGTTTGTTTGGAAAAGCATCCATCTTTCAGGGCTGAGGTCCTAAGAACAAATATCAAAGCCAGGGTGTAAAGCTTCCTCATACATCAAACCTAAGTAAATACCTACAAAAAATATTTCGTAAGATATGTGGGTGCTTATGCATACCTTGACAGTCCCAAATCCATTGTCACACACAACTGCCTGAAGTTCTTCTCCATCTTCCATGGCTATATTGGGTATAGATAACTCACAAAAATATTCTTCCCCCATGCTTAGCTGTAAATTTTTTGTCTAATATATACTCTATTCTTGCAAGAAATCAAAAGCTTTCATACCTCAATATTTGAAGATCCAATTCAAAAATCAAAAACTTATCATCTAAAGATACATGTTGCTAGAATCAAACTGAAGACCCAATTTATAAATCAAAAACTTATCAGCTGAAGATATATGTTTCAGATGGCTAACTTTTGTGCATATGTTGATTCATGCCACTATAAGTACAATGATGGAACACATATATAAGCATCAAACTCTCATAAAGATAACATGCTGTCAAAGGAGACCATAGATGAACTCAAAGGCCTTGAAGAAATAATGGAATATTCTCACCAAAATATAAAGTTTATGAGTAGTGTCAAAGCGTTCATAGGATGCAATCTAAAGGTGCTGGTTATTCTTTTCAACCCAAGTAGAGGGTAATTATACCCTTTGGATTTGGCATGCGCCATGTTTTTTTTTAAATAAATAATTAATTCACGAGGATTTAACTAACATCTGCATGTGTCATCTGGGCATCTTCATTAACCTTCTCTAGTTCTGGAAATAGTTGGCGCTTGTCGATCCCCAAATAATTTTTAACCAAGATTTTCAAGGTGGGGAATGTGCATAATGACATGAAAATGTGCATGTCCATCTTTCCTGTTCTCAACAGTGTAGGATCAAGTTTCTCTACATGATTGGTAGTGAAAACAAAGATTCCCTCACTAGCACAGCATGGCCAAAGCCCATCTGTGAAATTAAGCAAGCCAGATAGGGTAACTTAATTATTGTTCTCATCACGCCGATGCATTGGAGATCCTGCATAAATGTATCCTCCAAGTGGTTAAGAAACAATACCATCATTATAGGTGCCTCAATGAGAGAAACCTAATATAAAAGCTTAAGATAATAATAATTTAATACAAAATTAGACAAGTAAATTAAAATCAAAATAAATGAAAAATCTTGTTCTTTGGAGCTTGCATGCATTTTACATGTGTCTGTTAATTTCTCCAAACCAATTCATCTCCCCTCTCTCATTTTCAAAGGTCGAGTAGTAGGGCAACTGGCGAATGGGATCTGGGCATGGAAAAATGCCATTGGATTTTAATCTTCACATGTGCTTGGAACTAGATCTGCCTTTGCTTCTCTCATGTTTGGTGCCTTTGCCTTAGCCACTGGTACTTTAATGGGTTCATTTGGATATGGATCTAAATGAAGGGATGGCTCTCCAAATGGATTACTTGCCTTTTCCAAGTAGAGTCAAAGCACCAACCAGTTACCGCAGTGCAGGTAAGAGCGCTCCCTCCACAGAACTAGCATCTCTTGCTTAAAGTGTTAGAGATTCCGTCTTGGGTGTTTCCTTCTTGGGTTATTGTGAATTTTTGTAGCCATCCCTGAACCTCATCTCTTGCGAATTCACTGGCCCCATCATTTTGTATCTTTTTCCCTATTTCTTCTTGCCTTTGCCATCCTTTGTCACGAGGAGTCCAAGGACCAACCAGTTGCCCCAGTGCATAAATTTCTGTTTGGTATCCGGATTCAAACATCATAAATCTTGCTCTTAAATGTTTCTTGAACCAAAAACATTTTTTTTAATGGATTTAAACACAATAAATAATTATTCAGATTGTTGTGAAATATAATTTTTTCTGGAATATTTTTACACGGGGCTCAAACACTTAGTTACATGTTTATCCTTTCTTTCAACTAGATACACTACCTACATATACAATTGAACAAGGGACTGAATCATTATACCTATGAAAATTTTAGAAATAGAAAAAAAATTCATATTCATATAAGCCAATTCACAGCAATATTGGGTTCTTTGAAGTGAAATTATACAATAACTGGCAACTCAAAATAGCTTGTCGTGAAATAGAAAGATTACCTAAAGGGTTTGTAGGTTTGAATTTACCATGCATTCAAAAACCCCAATTTGTGCAATGAAGAAGCATTACCTGAAGGGTTTGTAGGTGTGAATTTACCACACTAGGAAAATCCAAGAGATTGAGGTTCAGATCCACTGCCAAACATTTTTTTTCAGAAATGATGCGAAAGCCACACAAATCATTTCAGTGCAAGAGGTTACCTGTGTGAACGTATATGCATTTTGTTTTTGGAATGAAAATATATCTAGCCCTAGGCTCTTCCCTTGTGTGGAATAATTTGCACTGCACTAACAAGCCAAGAGAAAATGATATTGAAAACACTTGAGAGAGCATCTACGACTAAGAAAGTTGAGAGTATGGAAGACAAGAAAACTTTGAGAGAGAAAACATGTTTCATTCGAAAATAGCTCCATGACAACTTTAGAACCATTAATCTGCAAACCATTAGTGTTCACATTCAAATTTGGGTCCTCATGGCATCGACTTGTATTAATGGTTGAGCTTTTGCATCTTTGCAAGATGTTGTTGGGGCTTTGAGATTGTATTGGGCTTCACTCATATGCACCGCCATTGTAGACACACCACTCACTTCCATTCTAGACACGACAACCCCTGCAACAACTGGCATCACAATAACCTGCCACTGGAATAACATGAATTATAGTACTGTGAAGGAGAATTATAGCATTTAGGAATCACTTGAAGTTTCCAAAACATATCATAATAGCTGCTAAAGATAATGAATAAAACAGAATGAGTAAAAACAACATAATATATAGTTTGCCTTGGGAAAAGGCCAAATAAGATGGCAAAATTTTTTGGGCCTTAAAAAATTTTCTTAGCTTTATTTTATTTTATTTTATACATGATAAGAAGAATAAAAACTTTGGTTAACCTATCTATTGAGAAGAATAATAGGGACACGGACTAATTCTAACATCGGTGTACTGATTACAATAGTCCCATGCCTATGGGCAGGGACTAATAAGTGTAATTAAAGATATAAATGAATCAACTATTAGATATGAAAAGGTTGTAATTTTTCATATTGGACATTGTAGAGAATGTTAGGTTTGGAAAATAACATGATTTCAAACATTAATGTTTGAAGTTTGGAGCTAAAAGAATAAACAACGGATTAGAGTTTTTTCTCAATGTGGTTCACAATGAAGATAATATCAAATAAAAGTATAACAAATTTATAATTTTTTACAAAATTTGAATTGTTGATGTTAAAGCAGTTTAGGTAATATTGACTTGTCTATTCATAGAGTTCAAATTCTGTTAAGCTATGGATTTTTCCATAGTGTGATATTTTCAATTTAAAGGTGTGAAGGATTTATCATCAACTTTTTTTGGCCAAGAATAATAAATGTATTATTCAAAGTAGGTTTTCTAAATATAATGTTTATTTGTAACAAATTGCTTAATTTTACTGGTTTATTTTTTATTTTATTTTCCATTATAACTTATCGATTATACTAATAATAAATATGGAATTAGAAAATTTATAACAAATAATTTATAAATTAACTTTTAAATGTTAAAGTAAAATCTCTAATGGTATCTTTCCACTTGTCCTTAAAACTTTAAATCATTCGCTAATTAAAAATAGTTTTTGTTATTAAAAGAAAAGTGTTTTTCTAACCAATGGTTCATAACAACTCAGTTATTCACTTTTGGACCAATGGTTCATAACAACTCAATTATTCACTTTTGGATATCTTGTTAAAATATCCGAAAATCAAATGTGTTTCATTGTGTAAGTGTCAATATCCATTCTTTAATGATTATTGCCATAGAAATCAACATTTTCAACACCGAAAAAGGTTGGAATACTATTTGAATATGTGTAGCTTTTTAATTAATTTTTTTGAAAAATATATAATTATAATTATATATAAATTAATTGGTTGATAATTGTTGATGGAATACACAATATTTATCATATGACTCTTTTACATCAGTAACATTTAAAAAATCATGAAAATTAATTAAATTAAAGTATTATTATTATTCTTATTATTATTGAATAAGATTCTTAACCATAGAGATTTATTCCACTTTATCATATAGATTTTTAATCCGTAAATATGTTTTCTTACAATACCATTCATTACTAATTTAATATGGCCAAAGAAACTAAAACTCATGTTTTTATTGCATTTTTTTATTTAATTGATTTCATTAAAAGGGAAGAAGGAGCATAACTACTTTTTAAATAATATGTTACCAATATTAAGAATATTCTACAATTTTAGACGGAGGTTAAATCTCTACCATCACGGTAATATTTTTTTTATAATTAAATTAAAATTCATGAATCCCTATTCCAAAATAGAGACGTCCATTAACATGTTTAATAACCTACTCAAGAAGAGAGAAAACAAATTCTTTAGATATATTTCTTTTATTATTTATTTATTTTCATTGACTTTGAATAATAAAAACTTATAACTAAATCAAATTATGAAAATATTCCTTAATATCTTGTAAATGTAAAAGTAACTTTTAGTAATTAAACAAGACTTGTTGCATGGGATCTAAGTGGTTGTCAATACATTAGAATAAATATAATATGACTAAGTACACAACTAAGAAGTGTACATTGTCAAAAGATAATTATTACACCAATAGACATCTCTATTTTTGAATGACACATTTTACCTCATAGATGAAATGATTTTTTTGACCATAAATTACACCAATAGACATGTCTATTTTGGAATGACACATTTTACCTCATAGATGAAATTAATTTCTTGAACATAAATTTGAGCTTGATTGTGATCTCATGGTTTTTGAAATGAACTTTTGAATGCATAAATGGATTCAACAAACTTTAGAAACCTTTGAAGCACTTGAAATTTTTTTATTAAGCAACTTAAACATATGATTTTTAAAAATATCTATGAGATTTTGGGAAAAAATGATTATAAAAAGTGCTAGAAAAAGGGTTATTTAATCAATTAGTGAGACAAAGCCTTTTTCAATGGGATTTCCATAATTTTGATTTAATTTTAGATAATAACAACATATATGGGAATGATTTAACGTCCACCAAATGTTCTAGAATATTTATAGTAGTATACAAAAATCAAAATTGAAATTTATCTCCACAGTAATTATGCTCTTTTTTGTTTAATTAAATTGATTAAGAAAATGTCATATCAACAAGTTTCATTTGAACTATGGTATGGATGATGTATGTTATGTATTTTCATGAATTTAAATTTCCTAAGTCATGTTATGGTCCATGGTATTGTAGTAAAGACTATTTATGAAATCATATACAGCATTCAATCAACCCAGATCTACATGAAGAGTTTGTCGACAAAAAACAAAAATACAGTTGAAATAAATAGATAACCTCTTTAGCAAGCTTCAAAAAACCCTGATTTGCATACGCCCTTTAGTTGAGAGAAGTTGCATGTATATTTGCTTTTATTGTGATGAACTAGGATATAGATCTGCAAATTTTATTAATGCATAAATATGCAAATCTATAAACTTACCCAGATTTCTTTACTTCACTTCAGCAAACGTGCGCTAGGTCACAGATCCAGACATCCCATAATATTGTGGGCTAATACCATGTGGTAATTCCCCTTGGTATCATAATTTTAGAATGCAAAAGCTATACACAACTTTGCTTTTTCATACCCGCATGTATACACGACTTCTCTTCATAAAAAAATTGTATTTAGTAATTCTCGATGTATACGTGGGTTTCCTGTATACCAAGTAGCTTATACATTTCCTTCATATGTGGTTTGCTTTCATCAAACCAGCGTATACATTGAGAAATAGTTCCTCTTTCATTTTTCTGGCACTTACTAGAATTCCTTTCTCTGTCACATCCCAACTGACCTGTAGAAACAAATAGGTTGCTATCTAAAGGAAACTCATCAAGTGTGTTTCCATCAAGGACAAATTCATGAAGCACGTTGCCATCAAGGACAACATATTGCATCATATTGCCAACAATGTATATAATTTCATTATTTCCTAACATATATGACATACATAATTTTTTTATAAATTGAGGAATATAAAGAACATAATGTGCAATATAATTAGTAAGTATTGAAAATTGAATCCAAAAAAAACCAATTCCTAAGGATTTGGTTTGTGATTTATCAACAAAATAAACTACTCCATCAACATAATCAATGAATTTTTCAATAAAATCCTTTATGAATATTATACGATAAGTGCGTCGAATTTTAAATATCCAAGTGTCTTTCCAAGAGGAAAAATGTAGTGCTAAAAACATCATGTATACTGAAATTACAATGTGAAACAATATAGTGAGAAGATTCATGTGTTTTTTCATTTCCAGGTGGTTTCTGCTCTTTCTTTGCACTAATATTTTCCTAAGGAGTGTTTAAATGCGAGGAAGTATGACCGAGTTTACCACACCTATAGAAATTTAAAAATATTCTATATTTTTGAAAAAAAATTGTTGTCTGTCTCCTTGATAATTATTACCCACCTCCCTCCTTAAGGGAGTTTCTTACCATGACCTTTGTTTCTATTTTCATGTCTAGTACACTTCTTTTTATACATTTTTTCATTCTGTACAAGACACAAAGTTTCAACACTCGAATTGGGAAGTGACTCCTTCCTAAAGGATTTTTCTCTCTTTGCAATTTTATCTACAAGTTTACCAAATGTTATGTATTTCATTTTTTCAAAAACTTGAAGAGAATCTAAGTAGCTTGAAAGGTATGGTATATGGATTTAATGAATAAAGTGAGTTACAGATCAAGTTTGACACCAATTGCTTCAATTTCATAAAAAATGGCTCCAATACATGATTATGAATTTATTGGATAATTATCTTTCAATTCCATATTAAATATAATTCATTAATAATTGTATTATTTCCAACTTTGAATGATAATCATAAATCTCTTTTGAATTTTTTTAATGCTAAAAATATTGTGGTGCTGAAAGGAATGTGTCGACTTCCCTCTTTTGTTACATAAGAATAAATCAAATAATATGAATTTTTATCCTTACTCTTCCAAATTGAAAGTTTTTTTTTATATTCAAGTTTTTCTAGTTCATTACCATCAACACTTTCACATAGATCATCCTATATATCATTAAAAATAATTTTTTTTATCTTTCTTGAAACTAGTACTTATAATTCTCTTTTCCACTAAGAACAATTACTATAACAGAAATCAAAGAATTAGTATTTATTATTTCGGAAAAAAAATACTGTAAATTATGAAAATTTAATTCTCTTACAATATTATCTAGACTGGTCTTCTATTATGGAGGGGATTTACAATCCTTGGCACAAGTCTCTGAAGGATCCTTGACTGTAGAGTTAGATCATTGTCGATGTCCTTGGTACTTTAGGATACAATAAGGGAGGAAAACACAAATATTAACAACCCAATTATATTTCAAATCCTAATGGAAAGGAGGATGACCTCATGATCCAAGTAGAGAGTAAGGGTAGGTCTTGTGGATCTAGGTTATATCTTGATATTATTGGGGGAGTTTCTATAGAGGACCCCAAAGACATGAAACTAACCCTCCAACTCCCACTTACTTGTCTCGGGGCTTGAATTTGAAACATGCACTTTAGACATGGCTTGAAGAAGTTTAAATCATTTAATATACATTTTTCTTTAGGCCATGCCTTTGAATATGGTCACAAAACAATAAATAAAACAAAACATAAAAAAATAAACTGAAACTACACTAACAAAACTCGAAATACTTGTAGATCAGAAGGAACTGGATTTACAAAAATCATTCATTGATTAGGTATATATAAAGGGGAATAGGGGATTTCTGTAGAATATGGATAATATTCTAAGTTGTAGCATCTAAGGATATGGTAATGCTTCTCATGGATTTGATATTTCCATGCGTGCTATGATACCATTGTAAATGGGCTTGTGAATAAACTGCATAATTGAAATCTTTTTAGTGATGTTGGAAACAAATATTTATACAAATGTAAAATAGAGAGGCACAATTATTTCTGAATAGCTTCTCAATAACTTATTAATGAGAAAAACTACCAAATAATACTAAATAATAATATAAAAAGTAATCCGGAAGGATTAGCCAAAATTATCAAAGATGGGATTATATTTAAAATATTGCATTTGAATTTTCAGAGAATGTTCATTTGGTACATGTACCATTTCTGCATGCTCTTCTTTAGTTGTTTCATTCATGAATTATTATATATTTACTTGCCATGGATGCAATGTAAATTTAATGGAGCTTCATCACCAAATTTTAATGTGAATTAGAAAATTTAACCCGTAAACTTAGAATAACACTTACTTTAGAAAATAGATAAGATATGTTTATTGAGTGTATTGGATAGTTGAGATATTCTGTCAACGAAAATCTCTAAAATTAAAAATTGTTGGATCTCATGAATACTTTATATGCTTGATGTAATTATGTTATTACAGTGTAATAAAAAGATAATTGTTTATGTCTGTACATCTCTAATATCTCTCTTGGTATGAGATCTGATATCTTTGGGTTTTCTCCTCATAGAAGAGCACATAAAAATGTGAGAGGAATGATTTTTTATGATTGTGTGGGTGAGCTCACTACCATACTTCATATCCAAGACTATATAAGCATTTAAATTGATAGGTGATGATTCATAGGCACTAGAGGGTTCATAATGGAGCATGATGTTTTAATTCTATGAATTTCATAGCACATGTCATTGATCCAGCAACCCCTGTCCCATCAGGGTATGGGAGGCATCAAATTCTATCATTATCCTCCAACTTCATTTTGAATTAGGATTGATATCATTATTGTGATTACACTCGAAGTTTTTCATGAATTGTTTGTTAAGGGTTGACTTGTTTGTTAATTGTTTTGGTCAAGAGCCTATTTCTGGTATGTTCCCAAATCAATCATGAATAATCACATTTTCCATAGCTACATCCTCTGTGGGATCAAACTAGAGCTCATTCTCTGTTGTCTACATCTAATTACATCGCTTCAAGCCAAAAATTAGGGACAGATTAATGTTGTTGTCGGGAGAATATATTGAATAAGACAACAACCTCCCTGTTATTGCTTACTGATTACAAGGCTCTATGCAACAACATGAATGTTGCTGAGAAGTGGAATCAGTAGCTGGAACTTCAGAAGTGTCGTCATTACAGGAAATTTTAGCTTAAAAGTGGCCTCCTAAGGAAAAATAATAAAATAATAGGAAAATAATAACATAAGAGTTATAAATTTTAGAGGGAAAAGAAGAAAACTGCTTTTTGTAATTGTATTTTTGTCTTATCTCCTTATAGGTTTACTCAAATTTTAATTGTATACACTCTTTGGATACATAATTAAATTCCACATCCAACGAGTACCGATTTTTCATACTTCTGAGAAGACCCACATTGATAAAAAAAATTAAGATACATTACAAAAACATGTTGAACACACTTTTTAATGTATCTTCGATTTTTATCGATGTGGGTCTTCTCATAACCCTTCATAATGGGTACATGTTGGACGTGGAATTTAATTCTGTATCCAATGAGTTGACACTTGAAATTTGAGTTACTTATAAGGAGATAAATGAAAAATATAATTAAAAAAAGTAATTGTTTTATTTTCCCTCAAAAATATTGACATGTACCTCTTTTTAAATTTAAAGGATTTTGGTTGGTTTACATATTACATGCACGTGAAAAATTCATGGGCACTTTTAGGCTGAATTTTCATCAAATTGGCATCTCAAATATGAAAAGTTAAAACATGTGGTAAGAGATATTTCCAAGTCAGTGAAGTGTACATCTCGGATGAAATTACAAGGTCACAACACAATATTCAAGTAGTGGTTTATATTTTTTAACATGGATAAAATAGTTGTTGAGAAATTCAATGTGTCAAACTTCTTTACTTGGATGCTGAAAGTGTAAATGAATTTGATGCATAAAAACTTAATGGTCTTTGTAAAAGGAACAGAAGCACTACGCCAAGGTCAAACTTTTTGATCCTATGAAAAAGGAAACCCAACTTCCCTTTATCTAATCACAGGAAATAAGAAGAAAGTGTTCATCTATCTATGCTACGAGTAGTATTTGTTATTAAAAGTATGTATTATTTCTAAATATGTTAGGTAGACCAACTAGAAATGCGACATGGAATTGCATTCTGGTTGTGACTTCTAAATGTCACTACTAAGTTTCTAGATGTATGATGAGGGGAGTTTATTCCTCGAGTGCGGGTTATATACTTAATAAGATTTGAACTGTGGTCTTTTTGGTTTCACCAAAAAAAATTACTATTAACTAAATTTACTATTAAATCAAACCTCACTGTAATATCACTGTATTGTATTATGAAAAGAGTTTGTTTAATAATTAAAAAAAAAAATTGCAGGGAAACCTAGAAAAGAGAATCAAATGAGAATGTATTATGAGAAATCTTGTCTAATAATTAAAAATATATATTTTGCAGGGAAATTTGGAAAAGAGAATCAGATGAAAATGAGGGAATATCCTTCAGTTATGTGTAAATAAGGGATTTGATAAAATAATTCCCTTCGTTACAAATCTATTCATTGAAGAAACAATCATCAAATGGGAATATCTGTTTGGGTAACTTAAAATAATGGAATAAATTTTAAAAAAATTAGATTCCAAATATAATAAACATTTCAACCTTGAAAGAATCAAATAATTTTTTAGAGAATGAGAGGAAGCACTATTAAAAATAACATAAAAATAAAAGATCTGGATTATGGTAATGATAATGGAAATAAAAAAATATTTGTGAAATTAAAATCATGTCTTAATTGGCTTTAGATAATGCATAAACCTTAAAAGAGAATAATTAAGATTGTGAATGTTGTATATGTATGAAAGTTATTAATAGAAAAAAGGGCAAGACCTTTTAGGGTTTTTCTTCAAGGTTATTTGAAAATAAGTTAAAATTTTGAAGTGAACAGATGAACTTAGCTAGGTTGTTCGCATATTAGACAAGGGTGGCTACAAAGAAGCTAGTCCCTTCCTTGAGCTACAAGCCAGGAGTATGATGTGAACTAGATAAGGTCACTAGGACCTATATATAAGTGGCTACAACAAATAGCATTTTGGATTTTGTACTACAAATAGAAATTTTCAAATGAGCCAGATTATAACAATAGAAAAAATGATTTTAATAGTATGCCGCTTTAAGATCTGATCATGATAGAAAAGTATTAATAATATTTTTAATGATAGGCACAATTTTAAGGAGAGTAAAAGATTTAAATTTAGGTGTGCACTGTTCTTTCTTCAATTTAATTTGAAAAATGTCATAAAATAAAATATATTTAAAACGTTATAAAATATATGTATATATATATATATATATATAATCATTAAATGCATGGCAGAGTCCATACTCACGGTTACCTTGATATACAAGACTGTAAATTGGGTTAGTACAAACATTGTAAGGCCAACCTTCTCTTCAAGCACATAAAGGCATACACTGGGCTTTTTCCGTTCAATCAGAACCCCCTGATTTGGAATATTGCAAGAAAATAAATGCAATGACTAAATTTTTATAAGAAATCACTAAAAAATCTTTGAACCATAGTGAATGATAGAATGGTTGAACCCAAAGAAGTGAGATGATCTTACAGGTCTAGTAGGTGAGATGGTGAGATATCCACATCATATTATCTATATATGAAGTAGTGTCACTAGTATTTTTAGAAGAGTATATGTTGGGCATACGCAAACAAACTTAATGGAAATATCATAAATTCACTGAAGCATCATTGAACATAGTTGGAATTACGAAACTCAGAAAACATCAGAAACAAACACAACTTGAGAAGTTGAGATAAAAATAAAAATATTCATAGAAATTAGTTATTTTCAACAATGGTGTAAAGTATATTAAAAAATGAGGGAAAACATATATGTCCAATAACTGAAGTAGAGAGCATCCTCTCTTTGTTTTCCTTAGAATTAAAAGGGGTCTCTGTAAGCAAAATTGGATGATCCTCAGGACAACAAAGAGCTCGTTGTTGAAAGTGTGATGCTAGATTTTCTCCATGTCATCCCAATTGTGAACTATACCGTGCTCGACTGGGTATTTCAAGGTGAGAATTCCCCTCTTGGACAGTGCTTCGTTAGCAACATATGCATCCTTCTATCACATGAAAACCATGACACCAACATATGCATCCTTCTGTCCCATGCCAACCATGAAAATACCAAACCCATACACAAATTAGTATAGGAAGAACTTATTTCTTGACATAAATGGTGATACTAACAATACAGAAAAACGAACCAAAAACTGTTTTCAAGTATGTTTCTCAGAAAAAAAATTCAAGAACTAATGCACATAGAAGAATACAACATATAATCATACATAAGTTGGCCAAGGCATGATTCCCTCGTACATAAACAATAACTCAATCTTAGCTGAAAACTAGATCAGATAACAAGAAATTTCAGGAAGTCTGGAAAATTATTAGACTTTGCTCTTTTGATCATGATGACCAGAGCTCCTCTAGATATATTCATCTTGAATGTATTATTCACATTTCAAATTTCTTTAATATCATTCCCAACGTTTTATTCTGATGATGGTTGGTATACATCTACTCACCTCATAAATTTCTTACAGTTTATCTTAGACAATTTTTTGTCAATTGATGTTCACATTACAAATTGTTTTTCAGTCTTGAAAAATAATAGCACCAAAAACTTGTATTTCTTAGGATTTTGTAGCTAAATACCTTCTAAATCTCGCTGGCATTTGACCAAGTTTAGCATCGAGTCAAAAATTTAGGAATCAATAATTAATAACTTCCAAACCAAGATTATAAAAATATTACCAATTTAAACTCCTTAGCATGGGATAAGTACAACTAAAAGAAATTAAAAATTGGTTCAGCATGTCAGTCATTAAAACTGCAACTAGATATGGGAACCTAAGGTGACAACTCCACCAACTTTTCATCCTCAGATTGTAGGAATACATGATGGTGGCTACAGGTAGTGGGATGGAAATAGATTTTGGAGCTTTGTTACAGTAACTTTAGAGGGTTGTGGTTGTGTTAGAGACATTTATAGTCATTAATGGTTCCTAAGTGGTTCAGACATTACTACTAATTTTGTAAATTTATTTTACTACTTAATACAAAATATTAGTGAGTAGCAGTTTTTTTGGATTATATTCACCAGTTATGAAAAAAAATATGTTCTTTGACCATGGAAAATAATCCCATTCTCAGCCAAAAACAATACAAACACCTATCCACTATGCATACCCTTCTTTACTATCAGTTTTAAATAAATATTACAGAGTGTGTTCGATTGTCTCAGTATGGTACAACAACACAGTGCGATGTCACAGCTGAGTAGTAAACATTTAAATATATATATATATATATATATATATAACCTTACCTTAGATTATTGTTTCAATGATCTAAGGGAGAAACTTATGGTTTGTTGGGAAAAGCATCCATCTTTCAGGGCTGAGGTCCTAAGAACAAATATCAAAGCCAGGGTGTAAAGCTTCCTAATATATCAAACCTAAGTAAATACCTACAAACAAAATTTCTTAAGATATGTGGGTGCTTATGCATACCTTGATAGTCCCAGATCCATTTTCACACACAACTTCCTGAACTTCTTCTCCATCTTCCATGAATATATTGGGTATATATAGCTCTCAAGAGGATGCTTCCCCCACACTTAACTGTAAAATTTTTGTCTAATATATTCTCTATTCCTACAAGAAATCAAAAGCTTTCATACCTCAAGATTTGAAGACCATATTTAGATATCAAAAACTTATCAGCTAAAGATATATGTTGGTAGAATCAAACAAAAGACCCAATTTATAAATCAGAAACTTATCAGTTGAAGATATATGTTTCAGATGGCTAACTTCTGTGCATATGTTGATTCATGCCACTATAAGTACAATGATGGAACACATATATAAGCATCAAAGTCTCATAAAGATAACATGCTGTCAAAGGAGACCATAGAGCAATCGAAAGGCCTTGAAAAAATAAAGGAAGATTCTCACCAAAATCTAGAGTTTACGGGCAGTGTCAAAGCGTTCATAGGATGCAATATAAAGCTGCTGGTTATTTTTTTCAACCTAAGTAGAGGGTAATTATACCCTTCGGATTTGGCATATGCCATGTTTTTTTAAATAAATAATTAGTTCACAAGGATTTCGCTAACATCTGCGGTTGTTATCCGGGCATCTTTAGTAACCTGATCCAGTTATGGAAATAGTCGGTGCTTGTCAATCCCCAAATATTTTTTCACCAAGATTTTCAAGGCGAGGAATGTGAAAAAAGACATGAAAATGTGCATGTCCATATTTCCTAATCTCAATAGTGCAGGATCAAGTCTCTCTACAGGATTGGTAGTGAAAACAAATATTCTCTCACTAGCACAGCATGGTCAAAGCCCATTTGTGAAATTAAGCAAGCCAGATAGGGTAACCGAATTGTTGTTCTAATCACACTGATGCATTGGAGATCCTGCATAAATGTATCCTCCAAGTGGTTAAGAAACAATACCATCATTATAGGTGCCTCAATGAGAGAAACCTAATATAAAAACTTAAGATAATAATAATTTAATACAAAATTAGACAGGTAAACTAAAATCAAAATAAATGAAAAAGATTTTTCTTTGGAGCTTGCATGCATTTTACATGTGTATGTTAAGTTCTCTGAACCAATTCATGTCCACTCTCCCATTTTCAAAGGTCAAGTAGTAGGGAAACTGGCGAATGGGATCTGGGGCATGAACAAATGCCACGGGCTTTGAATCTTCACCTGCGCTTGGAACTGGATCTACCCTTTCTTCTCTCATCTTTAGTGCCTTTGCCTTAGCCACTGGTACTTTAATGGGGTCATCTGGATATGGATCTGAATGAAGGTATGGCCCTCCAAATCGATTACTTGCCTTTGCTAAGCGGATTCAAAGGACCAACCAGTTGTTGTAGTGCAGGTACGAGCACTCCCTCCACAGAACTAGCATCGCTTGGTTAAAGCATTAGAGCTTCCTTCTTGGGTTATCATGAATTTTTGTAGCCATCCATGAACCTCATCTCTTGCGAATTCACCGACCCCAAAATTCTGATTCTTTTTCCATACTGGTTCTTTCCTTTTCCATCCTTTCCCAAGAGGATTGAAAGGACGAACCAGGTGCCCAGTGCATAAATGCATGTTTGGTATCAAGATTCAAACATGATAAATATTTCTCTTAAATGTCGCTTGAACCCAAAACCTTTGTTTTAATGGAGTTAAAAACAGTAACTAATTATTGAGATTGTTGTGAAATATAATTTTTTTCTAGAATATTTTTACATGGGGCTCAAACACTTAGTTACATGTTTATGCTTTCTTTCAACTAGATACACTACCTACATATACAATTGAACACGGGAATGAATCATTATACCTACGAAAATTTTAGAAATAGAAAACAAATTCATATACATATAAGCCAATTCACAACAATATTGGGTTCTTTGCAGTGAAATTATACAATAGCTAGTAACTCAAAATAGCTTGTCGTGAAATATAAGCATTACCTAAAGGGTTTGCAGGTTTGAATTTATCGTGAATTAAAAAACCCCAATTTGTGCAATGAAGAAGCGTTACCTGAAGGGTTTGTAGGTGTGAATTTACCACATTATAAAAATCCAAGAGACTGATGTTCAGATCAACTGCCAAGCATCTTATTTCATAAATGATGCAAAAGCCACACAAATCATTTCAGTGCAAGAGGTTACCTGTGTGAATGAATATGAATTTTGTTTTTGTAATGGAAATATATCTGGCCCCGTGCTCTTCCCTTGAGTAGAAGAATTTTCACTGCACTAACAAGCTAAGAGAAAATGATATTGAAAACACTTGAGAGATCATCTACGGCTAAGAAATCTGAGAGTATGGAAGACAAGAAAACTTTGAGAGAGAAACGTTGTTTCATTCCAAAAATAGCTCCATGATAGCTTCAGAACCATTAATCTTCAAACCAGTGGTGTTCGCATTCAAATTTGGGTCCTCATGGCATTGACTTGTATTAACAATTGACCTTCTGCATCTTTGCAAGATGTTGTTGTGGCTTTCAGATCTTTGACTGATACGCACTGCCATTGTAGACACGCCGCTCACTGCCATTCTAGACACGACAACACCTACAACACCTGACACCACAATAAACTGCCACTAGAATAATATGCATTATGGTACTGCGAAGGCGAATTATAGCATTTAGGAATCACTTGAAGTCACGAAAACATAGCATAATATCTCCTAAAATATCATTGCAATAACATCAAATTAAATATTATAGATTAATGTTGCCATTAATCTAGATTATGAATATATACATGAAAACGGAATGAGTAAAAACAACATAATATATAGTTTGCCTCGGGAAAAGGCCAAATAATATGGATTTTTTTTTTGGGCCTTAAAAACTTTGCTTAGCTTTATTTTTTTAAATTTATATGTGATAAGAAGAATAAAAACTTTGGTTAACCTATCTATTGAGAAGAATAATCGGGGAAGGGACTAATGCTAACATCGGTGTACTGATTACAACAGTCCCATGCCTGCGGGTAGGCAATAATAAGTGTAACTAAATATATAAATGAATCAACTATTAGATATGCAAAGGTTTTAATTTTTCATATTGGACATTGTAGAGAATGTTAGGTTTGAACAATAACATGATTTCAAACATTAATGTTTGAAGTTTGTAGCTAAAACAATAAAGAATGGATTAGAGCTTTTTCTCAATGTGGTTCACAATGAAGATGATATCAAATAAAAGTATAACAAATTTTATAGGTTCTTACAGAATTTGAATTGTTGATGTTAAAGTAGTTTAGGTAATATTGAGTTTCAAATTCTGTTAAGCTATGGATTTTTCCATAATGTGATCTTTTCTATTTAAAAGTGTGAAGGATTTATCATCAACTTTTTTTAGGCCAAGAATAATAAATGTATTATTCAAAGTAGGTTTTCTAAATATAATGTTTATTTGTAACAAATTGCTTAAGTTTATTGGTTTATTTCTTTTTTATTTTTCCTTTATAAATTATCGATTATACTAATAATAAATATGGAATTAGAAAATTTATAACAAATAATTTTTAAATTAATTTTTAAATGTTAAAGGAAAATCTGTAATGGTATCTGTCCACATGTCCTTAAAACTTTAAATCATTCGCTAATTAAAAACAGTTTTTGTTATTAAAAGAAAAGTGTTTTTCTAACCAATGGTTCATAACAACTCAATTATTTACTTTTGGATATCTTGTTAAAATATCCGAAAATCTTAAAATTAATTATACAATAATTTATTTATTTTTAATCAAAAAATGTGTTTCATTGTGTAAGTGTCAATGTCCATTCTTTAATGATTATTGCCATAAAAATCAATCTTTTCAACACTCCGAAAAGGTTGGAATACTATTGAATATGTGTAGCTTTTTAATGAATTTTTTTGAAAAATATAGAATTAAAATTATATATAAATTAATTGGTTGAAAAATGTTAATGGAAAACAAAATATTTATCATATCATTCTTTTACATCAGTAATATTTCAAAAATCATGAAAATTAACTAAGTATAATAATAATAATAATAATTATTATTATTATTGAATAAGATTCTTAACCATAGAGTTTTATTCCACTTTATCATATATATTTTTAATCTGGAAATATGTTTTCTTACAATACCATTCATTATCAATTTAATATGACCAAAAAAACTAAAACTCATGTTGTTATTGCATTTTTTTATTTAATTGATTTAATTAAAAGGGAAGAAGGAGCATAACTACTTTTTAAATAATATGTTACCAATATTAAGAATAGTCTACAATTTTAGATGGAGGTTAAATCTCTACCATCACGGTAATATTTTTTTTATAATTAAATTAAAATTCATGAATCCCTATTCCAAAGTAGAGACATCCATCAACATGTTAAATAACCTACCCAAGAAGAGATAGATCAGATTCTTTAGATAAATTTCTTTTATTATTTATTTATTTTCATTGTATTTGAATAATAAAAACTTATAACTAGATCAAATTATGAAAACACTCCTTAATATCTTGTAAACGTAAAAGTAACATTTAGTAATTAAGCAAGACTTGTTGCATGGGATCTAAGTGGTTGTCAATACATTCGAATAAATATAATATGACTAAGTACACAACTAATAAGTGTACATTGTCAAAAGATACTAATAGACATGTCTATTTTCGAATGACAAATTTTACCTCATAGATGAAATGACTTTTTTGACAATAAATTACACCAATAGACATGTCTATTTTGGAATGACACATTTTACCTCATAGATGAAATTAATTTTTTGACCATAAATTTGAGCTTGATTGTGATCTCATGTTTTTAAAATGAACTTTTGAATGCATAAATGGATTCAAAAAACTTTATAAACCTCTGAAGCACTTGAAATTTGTTTATTAAGGAACTTAAACATATGACTTTTAAAAATATCTATGAGATTTTGGGAAAAAATGATTATGAAAAGTGCTAGACAAAGGGTTATTTAATCAATTAGTGAGACAAATCCTTTTGCAACTGGGTTTCCATAATTTTGATTTAGTTTTCAATAATAAGGACAGAGATGGGAATGATTTAATGTCCAAAAAATATTCTAGAATATTTATAGTAGTATACAAAAATCAAAATTGAAATTTATCTCCACAGTACTTATGCTCCTTTTTTTGTTTAATTAAATTGATTAAGAAAATTTCATATCAACAAGTTTCATTTGAACTATGGTATGGATGATGTATGTTATCTATTTTCATGAATTTCAGATTCCTAAGTCATGTTCTGGTCCATGGTATTGTAATAAATACTATTTATGGAAGCATATACAGTATTCAATCAACCCAGATCTACATGAAGAGTTCGTCAACAAACAACAAAAATAGAGCACAAATAAACAGATAAGCTCTTCAGCAAGCTTCAAAAAACCCTGACTTGCAAATGCCCTTTAGTTGAGACAAAGTTGCGTGTATATGTGCTTTTACTGTCATGAACTAGCGTATAGATCTGTAAATGTTATTAATGCATAAATATGAAAATCTATAAACTTACCCAGATTTCTTTACTTCACTTCAACAAACGTGTGCCAGGTCACAGATCCAAACATCCCATAATTCTATGGGCTAATACCAAGGTAATGTCCCTTGGTATCATAATTTTAGAGTGCAAAAGGTATACACAACTTTGATTTTTCATACCCGCATGTATACGCAACTTCTCTTCATAAAAAAACTGAATTTACTAGTTCTCAATGTATACGCGGGTTTCCTGTATACCAAGTAGCATATACATTCCCTTCATACACAGGTTGCTTTCATCAAATCTGCGTATACATTGAGAAATATTTCGTGTTTCATTTTTTTGGCACTTACTGGAATTCCTTTCTCTGTCACATCTAAACTGACCTGTAGAAACATCATTTTTACATCTTTAACAAGTAGGTTTCTATCTAAAGGAAACTCATCAAGTAGGTTGCCATCAAGCAAAACATATTACATCATATTGCCAATAATGTATATAATTCCCTTATTTCCTAAGATATATGACATACATCATTTTTTTATAAATTGAGGAATATAAAGAACATAATGTGCAATATAATTAGTAAGTATTGGTAATTGAATCCAAACAAATCCAATTCCTAAGGATTTTATTTGTGATTTATCAACAAAATAAACTACTCCATCAATATAATCACTGAATTTTTCAACAAAATCCTTTATTAATATTATACGATAAGCGCATCGAATTTTAAATATCAAAATGTCTTTCCAAGAGGAAAAATGTTGTGCTAAAATCATCATGTATACTGAAATTACAATGTGAAACAATATAGTGAGAAGATTCATGTGTTTTTCCATTTGCAGGTGGTTTCTTCTCTTTCTTTGCATTAATATTTTCCTAAGGAGTGTTTAAATGCGAGGAATTATGACCAAGTTGACCACACCTATAGAAATTTTAAAAATTTCTATATTTTTGAAAACAAAATTGTTGTCTGTCTCCTTGATAATTATTACCCACCTCCCTCCTTAAAAGAGTTTCTTACCATGACTTTTGTTTCTATTGTCATGTCTAGTACACTTCTTTTGATACATTTTTTTGTTCTGTACAAGACGCAAAGTGTCAAAACTCGAATTGGGAAGTGACTCCTTCCTAAAGGATTTTTCTCTCTTTGCAATTTTATCTACAAGTTTACCAAATGTTATGTATTTCATTTTTTCAAAAACTTGAAGAGAATCTAAGTAGCTTGAAAGGTATGGTATATGGATTTAATGAATAAAGTGAGTTACAGATCAAGTTTGACACCAATTGCTTCAATTTCATAAAAAATGGCTCCAATACATGATTATGAATTTATTGGATAATTATCTTTCAATTCCATATTAAATATAATTCATTAATAATTGTATTATTTCCAACTTTGAATGATAATCATAAATCTCTTTTGAATTTTTTTAATGCTAAAAATATTGTGGTGCTGAAAGGAATGTGTCGACTTCCCTCTTTTGTTACATAAGAATAAATCAAATAATATGAATTTTTATCCTTACTCTTCCAAATTGAAAGTTTTTTTTTATATTCAAGTTTTTCTAGTTCATTACCATCAACACTTTCACATAGATCATCCTATATATCATTAAAAATAATTTTTTTTATCTTTCTTGAAACTAGTACTTATAATTCTCTTTTCCACTAAGAACAATTACTATAACAGAAATCAAAGAATTAGTATTTATTATTTCGGAAAAAAAATACTGTAAATTATGAAAATTTAATTCTCTTACAATATTATCTAGACTGGTCTTCTATTATGCAGGGGATTTACAATCCTTGGCACAAGCCTCTGAAGGATCCTCGATTGTAGAGTTAGATCATTTTCGATGTCCTTCGTACTTTAGGAAACAATAAGGGAGGAAAACACAAATATTAAAAACCCAAGTATATTTCAAATCCTAATGGAAAGGAGGATGACCTCATGATCCAAGTAGAGAGTAAGGGTAGGTCTTGTGGATCTAGGTTATATCTTGATATTATTGGGGGAGTTTCTATAGAGGACCCCAAAGACATGAAACTAACCCTCCAACTCCCACTTACTTGTCTCGGGGCTTGAATTTGAAACATGCACTTTAGACATGGCTTGAAGAAGTTTAAATCATTTAATATACATTTTTCTTTAGGCCATGCCTTTGAATATGGTCACAAAACAATAAATAAAACAAAACATAAAAAAATAAACTGAAACTACACTAACAAAACTCGAAATACTTGTAGATCAGAAGGAACTGGATTTACAAAAATCATTCATTGATTAGGTATATATAAAGGGGAATAGGGGATTTCTGTAGAATATGGATAATATTCTAAGTTGTAGCATCTAAGGATATGGTAATGCTTCTCATGGATTTGATATTTCCATGCGTGCTATGATACCATTGTAAATGGGCTTGTGAATAAACTGCATAATTGAAATCTTTTTAGTGATGTTGGAAACAAATATTTATACAAATGTAAAATAGAGAGGCACAATTATTTCTGAATAGCTTCTCAATAACTTATTAATGAGAAAAACTACCAAATAATACTAAATAATAATATAAAAAGTAATCCGGAAGGATTAGCCAAAATTATCAAAGATGGGATTATATTTAAAATATTGCATTTGAATTTTCAGAGAATGTTCATTTGGTACATGTACCATTTCTGCATGCTCTTCTTTAGTTGTTTCATTCATGAATTATTATATATTTACTTGCCATGGATGCAATGTAAATTTAATGGAGCTTCATCACCAAATTTTAATGTGAATTAGAAAATTTAACCCGTAAACTTAGAATAACACTTACTTTAGAAAATAGATAAGATATGTTTATTGAGTGTATTGGATAGTTGAGATATTCTGTCAACGAAAATCTCTAAAATTAAAAATTGTTGGATCTCATGAATACTTTATATGCTTGATGTAATTATGTTATTACAGTGTAATAAAAAGATAATTGTTTATGTCTGTACATCTCTAATATCTCTCTTGGTATGAGATCTGATATCTTTGGGTTTTCTCCTCATAGAAGAGCACATAAAAATGTGAGAGGAATGATTTTTTATGATTGTGTGGGTGAGCTCACTACCATACTTCATATCCAAGACTATATAAGCATTTAAATTGATAGGTGATGATTCATAGGCACTAGAGGGTTCATAATGGAGCATGATGTTTTAATTCTATGAATTTCATAGCACATGTCATTGATCCAGCAACCCCTGTCCCATCAGGGTATGGGAGGCATCAAATTCTATCATTATCCTCCAACTTCATTTTGAATTAGGATTGATATCATTATTGTGATTACACTCGAAGTTTTTCATGAATTGTTTGTTAAGGGTTGACTTGTTTGTTAATTGTTTTGGTCAAGAGCCTATTTCTGGTATGTTCCCAAATCAATCATGAATAATCACATTTTCCATAGCTACATCCTCTGTGGGATCAAACTAGAGCTCATTCTCTGTTGTCTACATCTAATTACATCGCTTCAAGCCAAAAATTAGGGACAGATTAATGTTGTTGTCGGGAGAATATATTGAATAAGACAACAACCTCCCTGTTATTGCTTACTGATTACAAGGCTCTATGCAACAACATGAATGTTGCTGAGAAGTGGAATCAGTAGCTGGAACTTCAGAAGTGTCGTCATTACAGGAAATTTTAGCTTAAAAGTGGCCTCCTAAGGAAAAATAATAAAATAATAGGAAAATAATAACATAAGAGTTATAAATTTTAGAGGGAAAAGAAGAAAACTGCTTTTTGTAATTGTATTTTTGTCTTATCTCCTTATAGGTTTACTCAAATTTTAATTGTATACACTCTTTGGATACATAATTAAATTCCACATCCAACGAGTACCGATTTTTCATACTTCTGAGAAGACCCACATTGATAAAAAAAATTAAGATACATTACAAAAACATGTTGAACACACTTTTTAATGTATCTTCGATTTTTATCGATGTGGGTCTTCTCATAACCCTTCATAATGGGTACATGTTGGACGTGGAATTTAATTCTGTATCCAATGAGTTGACACTTGAAATTTGAGTTACTTATAAGGAGATAAATGAAAAATATAATTAAAAAAAGTAATTGTTTTATTTTCCCTCAAAAATATTGACATGTACCTCTTTTTAAATTTAAAGGATTTTGGTTGGTTTACATATTACATGCACGTGAAAAATTCATGGGCACTTTTAGGCTGAATTTTCATCAAATTGGCATCTCAAATATGAAAAGTTAAAAGTTGTGGTAATAGATATTTCCAGGTCAGTGAAGTGTACATTTGGGATGAGATTACCAGGTAACAACACAATATTAAAGTAGTGGTTTATATTTTTTAACATGGATAAAATAGTTGTTGAGAAATTCAATGCGTCAAACTTATTTACTTTTATGCTGAGGGTCTAAATAAATTTGATGCATAAAAACTTAATGGTCTTTGTAAAAGGACTAGAAGCACTATGCCAAGGTCCAAAAAATTTAGTTGAATGGCAGGAAAGGGAATAAACAGCTAATTCTATTATAGTATTATCTTTTTCATATTCAAAACTTCACCTTATAGACTTAGGGATGTCCTCTTCATAAATATGAGAACACTTAATGAAGGTATTTGGGGAAGAATCCATGAATCCAAAATTCTCTTTGAAATTGCAGTTATTAAAACTCAAAATGCATAATACTGTATCGTTGCCTACACACATAAATTATCTAAAATCACTCATAACGAAATTTGAGTAAATTTATGTAAAAATAGAAGAAGAAGGTGCTAAGGCTATTTTGTTAAATAAATTATCTTCAAATTATGATAATGTTGTTTTCACCTTAAGTAATTTTTCATCTTGATTATTAGATGAAATGATTGCAACACTATTATCCTAAGAGAAGAGGATGAAATCACATAACACATAGGACAACTCACATGATGAGATGAAACTATTATGAAGTGATAAAATTAATAAAAACAATAATTTAGTAGAATTTTCTTAATGTTGAAAATATGGACAGCCAACCTTCAATTGTAAAACTCATGCTAGATATATTTTAAATGGAAAGTTAAAGGAATCATCCAACATAGCTACCATTGAATACTTGTTAGAGGCAAACATTGAGGACTTCATAGATTGTGACATTCATAATGAATTTAGTACAAAAAATCTCATGGTTTTCTAAATAACTATCAATTATAATATTTATTAACGTGTGTATGTGTGTGTGAAAAAAAGTTAGATGCATAATTGACTTTTGGATAATATTTGTACTTAGAAAGGTTACCTATATAACTAGAACTGTGTATTTTGGTCCATATTACCAAGATGGAAGCATGTCCATAGAGATATTTAATATCTCGGCTATTCTTCAAGTTAGTCAAGAAATGTCAATTCTATAAAGCTTCTCAACGATGGTCAGAGGAGGGTATGCTTCAAATGGATATCAAGTTGTAGCTCGTGTGGTGGCGAAAAAGAGGAGTGTCTTCAACATCCTTGAGTGAACGTAATTGGTGTTGAAGACCATATTATACTTATATGATTTATATGTAATTTGTGACTTATCTAATAATGTAAGCGTTGAGGAGGGAACTTGGAATAATGCTTACTTTAGAAAATAGGTAATATTGGATCATTTAGCCTTTTGGATAGTTGAGATATGTTCTCAACAACAATCTCTCAAATTAGAAATTGTTGGATCTCACAAATACTATATATGCTTGATGTAATTAATTCATTGCAGTGTAATAGAAAATTAATTGTTTGTGCACGTACATCTCCAATTTATTTCTCATAAAAAACCAGTGATTGATTTAGAAATGAAAAATGGAATATCCATTAATATAATTTACTATATAGAGAACCAATTATATCGTCTTCTTGGTTGCCTTTATTGATGTATATATTCTCCAACCTAAATTTTTTTGTGTGATTCTAAATATGTTCTTTGGTGGAAAGCATCTGAAATTTAGTCCCTTTGTCATAGGGAAGTATATTAAGGTGCTAAAAATCACAGGAAATCCAAGGTCCGATATTATGTATACTATGGTTCTCAATTTTAAATTTCATTGTGATGAACCAATAGATATAAAAAATGAATCAAAAAGAAAAAAATCATATTGAATCATTGTTTGAAGGATAATATGTGATATTTGAATGATATATACTGACATCGTATAAATAATTTCCTGACATACAGGTATTTATCCTTTCATACTTTAATCTTCTATAGGAGTATATAAATTGAAATTGTTTATACAGGAACTCAACAAAACCCACTTCTATGCAATTCAGTTAAATGTTATGCTTTCTTGAGAATATTGACACGTTTTATTGGTAACAAAAATAAATTTGAAGCGAAACATTATATTTTAATTAATTTTTTTGTGAGCATTAAAAAATAAAAAAAAAATTATTCCTTTTATAGTAAAATTAATTTTTTGTGAACATTAAAAAATTAAAAAACATTATTCCTTTTATAGTAAAATTAAAATTTCATATAAAACTTCAAATTTTTTATTCTTAATTCAACACTTTGTATTAATTCTCAAAAAATATTACATAGATTTCATTTCTATATCACCAACAGTACATAAGAATATTAAACACCCCAAATTCCCACATTAAATAATGACCCAAAATAGAAATAGTCTCTACAAACTTCAAGTATACTTGAACAATTATTATACAATGTTGACTCACTTATATTACAATTTATATAGGAATTACATAGAGGGAATTTAGTTGGAGCATTTACTCCTTTTTTTGTGTAAGTCAACTATAATATATTAAGTAGAAGAAAAAATGATAGTACATATGGTTACAAAATGTCCTGTCTGATCCAGATGGACATGAGGAAGCACAGGCCAACTGAACATAACATCATGTTGTTGGGAAAAAACACTGAGAGGGGCGGGGGGGGGGGTGAATAAGTATTTAGGGCTAACTAAAAAATTTTACTTTTTCTTTCTCTAAAACCCATACACTACTTTACTGAACCCAACTCGTGTATA
Source organism: Pinus albicaulis (assembly GCA_034641835.2). NCBI lineage: Eukaryota > Viridiplantae > Streptophyta > Pinopsida > Pinales > Pinaceae > Pinus > Pinus albicaulis. Next base: position 480,363,291 of record CM076576.1, read on the forward strand.
CATGCGGATATACTTAATAAAACTTGCGTATTACCAAAGATCTCATTATGCAGATAATTATTTACTTAGATCATTGCATCATTCATTCATTAGATGTTTAGTAAGCAGTAAAAATGTGCAGTAAGAATAGAATAAATCATCACACATAAGCAACACACATGAACACCAGGATTTAAGGTGGAAACCCGATTCAGGAGAAAACCACCGCTGTCGTCATCTCTGTCTTCAATATTTATTTTAAATAAAACTTCTTATAACCATGTACTGGTGCAGATTCATACTAGCACGCAGGCACCCACCTGCAGAAGGCTCCAACCTTCTCTACTTTACTAGCCTCTCCTGGAAAGGAGCTACAACCCCCTGCTCTCATTTACCAGCCTCTCCTGGAAGGGAGCTACTACCCCTTGCTCTCGTTTACCAGCTACCACTGGAAGGGAGCTACAACCCCCTCACTGAAGGCTTCAACCCTCAACACCATTGTGGACCACGTTTCATAAATTTTCATACTGGATCCAATAGCTTCCACACAACATACCTTGTAGGCCACTTTTCATCAGATTTTCAGACTGGACCCACTCCACATATTTAATCTCAACATATATCAAACTGAAACTTATAACCCCATCAATTCATTCATTGAATCATCAACCAATCAACCAACAACTTGATCTTTAATCAACATAATCAGCAGCATAATCAACATTCAAACAACCCAGATCTGTATGAATATGTCATTGACAGATAGAAGTAAAACAATGGAACAGATCAGAGATTTCATTCCACATACTTCAGCAAAACCCTAGATTCCATACGTGCTTTTACTTCACTGAACCTACATATATTCGTGCTTTCATAGAGACAAAACTGCATATACATCCGCACATATTTCAAAACTGACCTCATATTCCATACACGCTTTTTCTGAAACAAACCCGCGTATATATGCACTTTCTCTGTCACGAACCTGCGTATAGATTTGTAAACATTGTAGGGCTGTGCAATTATTCAGAACAAATAAATAGCTCAGATCTTACCCTTCACTTTAGCAAATATTCGCCAGATCACAGATCTAAACATTCCATAAACAGATCTAGAAAATACCTAGTCATTTCAGATCTAGAGATCCCTCTTCATCATTTTCTTCATAGGTGCATTATTGATTCTAATCAATCAATAAATTGTTACCGATTCCATGCACATATACTTCAGAGTGAAGTATTCATTAAAACCCAAATCTATTCTCCTCCTTGCACTATAATATTCTTCTCCTTATATAGATTTATCCTTTGTCAATACCATGAGTCAAAACCACTCAGTCGTTGATGGTATTCCTGGACGGGATCAAATAGATAATCTAGCGCTCAATACAGTGTGCCAATACCATGGTAAATTCCCTTGGTTTTATAAATTTAGAGCGGAAATAGGCATACGCTACTTGGCACATACTTTTCCGCGTGCATACGCTACTTAGCCTTTACAAACCCACGTATGCTTTGTGACATACCATTTTCATCATTGCTATGGCCCTTACAGGAAATCCTTTCTCCATTACATCTGAAATGATCTGTAAATACATTATATTTACATCATTTACAAATAGTACAAGTCAGTTTCCATCAAGGACAACTTCATGAAGTAGGTTGCCATCAAGGACAACACTTTGCATCATATTGCCAACAATCTCCCCCTTTGGACTTGATGGAAACCATGATGGGGTTTGATCACCACAACATATAGATACATTGAATATAACCATTGTTCAAACACCATGATACTCTCCCCCTTTGACATCAAAGGAAAAGGGTGGATTAAAACCAAACAAGGTTTTTCTTCTCTTGTAGAAAGAAGAGCTCTATATATCTGATGTGCACTGAAGTTACCATGTTTGCTCCCCCTAAGTTCATGCTAAATCTTGAAACAAAATTTTCAATGAAGTACATGACTCTATGACCTTTCCTATCAGCAAGGACTCATACTTACATCAATGATCCAACCAAGTGGATTTACATATGTGACTCAAATACCCAATCAAGTGGGTTTACACATTTTGACTCAACTACCTAACCAAGTGGGTTTACAAATTTGAAGAAGTCCTTACATGACTAAATATAACAATTTACATCATAGGTGTTAACATAACCTTTTCATCAAATGACAAATATGACTTCTTATAACCAATACCAAAAATACCTCAAGAGAGATCATATTTCAGAACCATCATAATGCTAACAATGCATTACTCTCAGCAAGGCTAATTCTCCCCCTCAAACTATGCTCATGTTCTTGAGCCATCTCACTATTTTCCTTAACTGAAAATCATCCGCTTCTGTCTCTATTGGGACTCACATGCATACGTGGCTTTAGTTCATGAAACCCATGTATAGGAAGTGAAGTACAAAAAAATTCACAACTCCATCTCCCCCTGAACTTATGCCACCTATACCTCTCTTCTTCACATCAGATGCACTGTTAGAAATAAACATATCCAGAATTACCAAACCAACCATGGGAATCATCATACATTGCTCCCCTTATGATGATACATTACTGAATCCTATAATGTATCTCACATCACCCCTGCAGTATTTATGAGAAGTAAGCTTTAGAAGTGGAATACTGCAGTAGGATTGTTATTCCCTACGTTTTTGACCAGTCCTCCTTCCTTTTCCATATTTGCTTGAAATTTCTTATTGTGTGCTGGAAATTATCCAATTTCTCAGATCTATTCATCTTGCACTCTTTTTCTAAATGTTCATACTTTTTTCAAGCATAACATATTGTGTGACCAGAAAATTAAGCATAGGGATCATAATGTGTTTTTCTATTCTTTCTTCCATTGCAATCAACTGCTTTATGACCAAACTTGATGCATGAAAAACAATATCCCTTAAAGAAACCTGAGTACCTTTCTGTGTAGAATCTGTTTGTTTGAGACTGAAAAAATCTGCTTCTGCAATTGGCTGCAACAGGCCCATAATTATGAAATTTAAAGCATTCAACATTATTGATCAAATGAGGGAATGATTTCTTTTGAGAGTTCATGATTGTCGGTTGACCTTCTGTTTCTTTCAACACTTCAGATTTTGCATTGATATCCTTTAAATCTTTAGCACTTCCTTGCGAAATAGATTCTCCTTTAATAGTTTCATGAAAACCAAGACCAAATTTAACAGAAGCAGACCTTTGACTAATAAGAATATTGTCTAGAATCTTAGTAGTATCTTGAAACCTCAAGAGTTTATATTTTTCTTCTAATTTACCTTTCAAAATATTTACCTCAACCTCCAATATTTGGAATTTATTCTTCATACTATCTTCGACCCTTCTTCCTTCTTCTACTTGATCATTCAATTTTAAAATCTCTTCTTTCAGCCCATTTTCTTGTTCTTCAAAAGTTTGTAAAAGTTCTTCATTCTTCTTATTTGATTTTTCCAGATCTGTTTTGAGAGAGATGATTTCTTCTTTAAGTCCTTCACTGTGATTGGTTGCATAATCGTACAACCTTTGATACTTTTTTATCTGTTAATTCATTCTAGAGATCACATCTTTGTAGATAGATTCCTTCCTTTTAACTTGATCTTCATCATTGATCTTGAGATTTGCTTTTAGACCCATATTTTTACTTTCACTATCTTCATCATTGCATGTACAAGGAATTGAATCACAAGAACACCAATCAATACTTGTTTCATATTATTCATTTTCTGCTGCACATGTTTTCTGACGTATCTCCTTTCTTTGAGTAGCCTTCTTCTTTCGCTTCCTTGCCATGAGCACTTGCAGATCTTGATCAGAATCTTCTTCATCCTCATTTGAGATTTCATCATTATCTTTATGTCTATAATAACTCTTTCCCTTTTCAAATTGTTTCCCTTTATCATTATTTTCTTCATAAGGACATTTAGCAGCATAATGACCAATTCTTCCACAAGAAAAACACTTGAAGGGAAGCTTACCTATGAATCTTCCAGTACCTGGTTGGAGTCTTCTCACAAAATTTGCTTCTTCTTCTTCTGATATATAACTTGATTCCTTGACAACTTCTTTTTATTTTCCTTTTGCACATGCCTTAAAGGAAAATTCTCTGATTTGAGAGGGACCTTCTTTTCTCATTTCAAAAGCGGTTAGAATACCATGTAGTTGAACAATAGTAAGAGTTTGCAGATCTTCTCTTTCTTCAATAGCTGATACTTTTGACTCAAATTTTGAAGTCAAATATCTTAAGAATTTTTCCACCAGAGTAGTATCGGTTATGGTTTCACCCAAATTTATCATACAATTTAAAATATCATCTAGATGTAAAAGGAAACTGGCAATACTCTCATCATTATGCATCCTTAAATTTTCATATTCAATTCTGAGAGTTTGGAGTTTTGCACTTTTTACCTTTGTATCTTGTTCATAGCTTTGAATGAGTTTGTCCCATATTTCTTTTGCTGAATTTAGCTACATCACTTTAACAAATTCAGATTCATACATGCTTCCTAATAAAACATTGACTTCTTTGGCATTGATTTCATATTTCTTCCTTTGTGCTACATCAGTAAGAATAATTGCTGGATACTGATAACCTTCTTCCACGATTTCCCATACTTCTACACTAAGACTTTGCAAATATGCTTTTGTTCGTATCTTCCAGAATAATAGATTACTTCCATTGAAGAGAGGTGGCCTTAGAGAAATTACTCCTTCATGACTTCCCATTGTGACGGATCTCCTTCAAGCGATCAAGATTTTGCAGAAGAACCTGCTCTGATACCAATTGTTGGGAAAAAATATTGAGAGGGGGGGGTGAATCAGTATTTAGGGCTGACTAAAAACTTTTACTTTTTCTTTCTCTAAAACCCATACACTACTTTACTGATACCAACTCACGTATACACATGGATATCCTTAATAAAACTTGCGTATTACCAGAGATCTCATTATGCAGATAATGCTTTACTTAGATCATTGCATCATTCATTCATTAGATGTTTAGTAAGCAGTAAACATGTGTAGTAAGAACAGAATAAATAATCACACATAAGAAACCCACATGAACACCAGGATTTAAGGTGGAAACCCAATTCGGGAGAAAACCACCGCTGCCGTCGTCTCTGTCTTTAATATTTATTATAAAGAAAACTTCTTATAACCATGTACTAGCGCAGACTCATACCAGCATGCAGGCACCCACCTGCAGAAGGCCACAACCTTCTCTCGTTTACTAGCCTCTCATAGAAGGGAGCTACAACCCCCTGCTCTCATTTACCAACCTCTCTTGGAAGGGAGCTACTGCCCCCTGCTCTTGTTTACCAGCTACCACTAGAAGGGAGCTACAACCCCCTCACTAAAGGTTTCGACCCTCAGCACCATTTTGGACCACATTTCATCAATTTTCATACTGAATCCAACAGCTTCCACACAACATACCTTGTAGGCCACTTTTCATCAGATTTTCAGACTGGACCCACTCCACACATTTAAGCTCAACATACATCAAACTGAAACTTATAACCCCATCAATTCATTCATTGAATCATCAACCAATCAACCAACAAATTGATCTTTAATCAACATAATCAACAGCATAATCAACATTCAAACAACCCAGATCTGTATGAATACATCATTGATAGATAGCAGTAAAACAACAGAACAGATCAGAAATTTCGTTCCACATACTTCAGCAAAACCCTAGATTCGATACGTGTTTTACTTCAATGAACCTGTGTATATAGACGCTTTCACAGAGACAAACATGTGTATACATCTGCACATATTTCAGAACTGACCTCATATTTTATACATGCTTTTTCTGAAACCAACCCGCGTATATACGCGCTTTCTCTGTCACGAACCTGCGTATAGATATGAAAACATTTTAGGTCTATGTAATTCTTCAGAACAAATAAATAGCTCAGATCTTACCCTTTACTTTATCAAATATTTTCCAGATCATAGATCTAAACATTCCATAAATAGATCTAGAAAATACCTAGTCATTTCAGATCTAGAGATCCATCTTCATCATTTTCTTCATAGGTTCATTATTGATTCATATCAATCAATAAACTGTTACCCATTCCATGTAGATATACTTCAGAGTGAAGTATTCATTAAAACCCATAACTATGCTCCTCCTTGCACTATGATCTTCTTTTCTTTATATAGATTTATCCTTTCTCAATACCATGAGACAAATCCACTCAACCGTTGATGATATTCCTAGAAGGGATCAAATAGATAATCCAGTGCTCAATAAAGTGTGCCAATACCATGGTAAATTCCCTTGGTTTTATAAATTTAGAGTGCAAATAGGCATGTGCTACTTGGCATGTAATTTTCCGCGTACATATGCTACTTAGCGTTTACAAACCTGCGTATGCTTTATGACATACCATTTTCATCATTGCTCTGGCCCTTCTAGGAAATTCTTTCTCCATTACATCTGAACTGCTCTGTAAATACATCAGATTTACATCATTTACAAATAGGACAAGTCAGTTTCTATCAAGGACAACTTCATCAAGTAGGTTTCCATCAACTTTATCAAGTAGGTTTCCATCAAGGACAACACTCTGCATCATATTGGAAACACATGCAAACCCCTCCGAGGGCTAACTGAGTACCTAACAACTATTCCAAATTGACTGACAAACATAGACATAAATTTGGTTAACCATGTAGGGTTGGATGATTGCATAATGCATTTGAAGAAAGAAAATTTGTCTACAACTTTACTTAACCTGGGAACAGACTTACAAGAGCCAACACAGAGAAGACATGAAAAATTGATAAACAAAAACGAAAATATGCAAGGCAAAATCACAAGAATTGATTGGAAGCACCCGAATGAACAGCAACACTAGGACTAGTAGCCTCAACACCTTTGGGAATGAAGTGTGGCTTGTAGCGACGGATGCTCATTGTTTGGGAGTGATCCTATGGCACCTCAATTGAGACATTCACAATGTGACTCAGGTACAGATCAATCATTCAGATAAAGCTGTCCAACCTCTTAGAAATATTTTTCAATTCTTCCGTTAGAGAATTCAGGGAGACGTCCAACTTATCCAAGCGAGCAGAGTTTCTAGCAGAGGCAAGGGAGGTGGCCGCGAAAGTATCTTTGACAACTGCACCCTGCATGCCAATGGCTTTGGAAAGCATAGTTTTCATCTGCCAAACCATAGTTTGAGTCTATAGAAACTGTGTAGCTCTGGTAGAAGGAGTGCCAGGGTCGGAAATCCAATCTATCTCCTAACTGATGGCCCGATTGTTCATGGTTGTCTTGGATTTTTGAATCTCCTCCTGCAGTCGTTCAATGGTTTTCTTACCCCTTTTAGAAACCGCCACCTTATAGCATTCCTTAGCTCACTTGAGCTTTCTGGCCACCTTAGCACTTCGAACATTACGGTCCGCCATAGCTAGGATGTAGCCACCTGGAATAGGGGACCAATAGATAAGAGAGAAAGACAGAGACACAATACAATGCACAGAAGACGAATTGAAAAAGATGAAAATTGTCCAAAGTGTGAGAAGATTTATAATAATAGGAGACTGGAAGGGGCACGAAACTCTACCAGTAACCCGCTTACTATCATCATTGCTAGCTGCTTAAGTTCTAATTAGGGTGTTGATGCCAGTTCCCTCAAAGTGAATCCACTTCTTAATTCCAATTTTTTTGCGTGCTTGAGGATGCCACGCAGACCGCCATTTGTAACGATGGAGCTTGCCATCATCCATTCTAATGATCCTCCATCTTTCCCAAGGCTCCTCATAGGACAACTCCCAACCGTGCTAACTCTTATCATTAAGAAAATAGTTAATACTCATCAATTATTGATTATCTGTGGTCTGCAGGCTGTGTTCCTCACTTGATCCTTTGGTGAGGTCTTCTCTCGAAATTAGAGTGCAATGATTTCGAAGATCATCACTTGTGACGTCTTGCCAACAAGTGTCAATTATTTCCCTTGGATGATCCCTGGTGTATTTAGCAAGACTGTCCGCAAGAGCATTATCCTTCCACCTAACTGCCTGAAGAATGATGCTGTTGAGGGAGACGATATGGTCCACAGTGAGCTCCATTACCATGGTCAGTCGCCAATGCCTGATTGCTTTCCCTGGCTCCGTGCCATTTTGAATTCTTCTGATAGTAGTGATGGCCAGGAGAGAATCCCCTTCCACAATAACTGAGCTTTTTCCTACACAGATAAGGATCTACAGGCCCTATTCCAGGTCAATGAACTCAGCCTCATTGTTGGTAGCCTCCCCCAGATTTCTGCTGAAGATGTGAAGGACTTCCCCTTTTTAATTTTTAATAACCCATCTGAGCCCAGTCGGACCAGGGTTACCCTGAGACACCCAATCAAAGTTTAATTTTCAGAAACCGAGGATAGTGCACCGCCAGGAATTAGGAGAAGGATTCGGCCTACGATGGTTCATAGGGAAATTATGACCCGATAATCTAGTCAAGCCAAACATCATCAAAATTTGGGAATCGTTCTTGCAGAGCGAGGCGTTCTGCTTAGCTTTGCAATTGGTAAGGACCATCTCTCTTAAATTCTGCATGATGTAGGTTTTGATAATGTCAAGCTTCCTAGTTTCCTTTTGAAAAATGTGTCTTTTCCTCTCCTTCCAAGTTGACCAAATAATGAAACCAGGGCTAAGCCACCAGAGGGTGTTAACCATGTCACAACTAGAGTAATTTGTGTGCCAGTTCGCAATATAGTCGTGAACGAAATTCCTTGTTCTGTCGGTTTGTGTGAAAATATCCTTCAGCCACTCCCACAAGTTGTTAGTCCAATCATAGTCATTAAGTAAATGGTTCATATTCTCCTCATCCTTTTCACAGAGGGGGCATCGGGAAGGGCTAGAAAAGTCTCGCTTCAATAAATTTTCACAGGTGAGGATTTTGTGATGCATGAGCATCCAAAGAAACATTCTTATTTTTGGCCACATAGTTCTGTCCCAGACATTGGGGTGCCAAGCCACTTTTTCTTTGAGGTCACTATGTTTGATGTGCAATCTGGCTTCCCTGAGGTTGAAAGTTCCTCCTTCGTGATTTCCCCATCTGAGTTGGTCCTTCTCCTGAGTGGATCAGATCAGTCTCTTAGCAAGAACCGAATTGAGGGTGTGGAGGATTTCAGTCAAGTTATCCTCTAAGGGAGGATGATCTAGATTCCAATCCCTCCATTGATGGTTTTCATTATGGTCCAACCAATAGTGATGGACTTGTATCTTGCCTGCAGTCTGAAACCATCTTTGAAGAGGGAGAAAATTAGGGCTTTCCATCTTGGGAAACTATTGCCAATCATCCTCCCAGAAGAGTGCATTAGTGCCATCACAAAGCTCCCAGAAGTATGACTCCTGAATGATATTTTTGTTGTCTTTGGCCAAGTTTCAAATTTGAGATCCCGCAGGGGGATCTATCATTCTTATCTGCTCCTCCGGCCACCAATTCTCAGCATATTTAGCCTTCCATAATTTAGCCCATGGTGTATGAGGTTTGTTGAGCTAGCACCACCAAAGCTTGGCACCACAACCTTTTTTGACCGTGCCTAGGTCCTGCAACCCAAAACCCCCTAGGTTTTTTGGTTTTCATAACTTATCCCAGATAAACAGAGTCTGCTTGGGTTTCTGCTCTTTACCCAACTAGAGAAAGGTTCTTTGAATGTTCCTGATTTTCTGGATGAATCCTTTAGGAGATGGGAGAATAGAGAGCATGTATTGAGGGATGGCCTGAAGAAAAGCCTTATTCATAACCAATGTACTAGCAAAGTTCAAGAATCTATTAGTCCAATAGTTGCCCCTGTCTTCCAGTCTAGAGAGCAGGCATTCCTAGTGGATCTTTTTCCAAGGATTATCGGTGAGAGGAATACCTAGATACTTAGAAGGGAGGCTGCATATTTTGAAGCCAAGAAGATCTATGAGGTGTCTTTGGACCTCTACGTGCGTATTGAAGAAAAAAATAGATGACTTGTCTAGGTTAAGATCCATACCTGAAGCATTGCTGAAGAGGTTCAAAATTTCTTTGAAACTCTTAGCTTCCTTAGCTATAGGGGTGTCATGTGTCATGGTATTATCAAGGAATTGTTGATGAGTGGTAGCAGTAAATTGATTTAGGGGCTGGAGACCCTTGATGAGATTCCTATTCATAGCTGATTTGATGATGAGACTCAGACCTTCCACTAGGATGACAAAAAGAAAAGGTGAAATGGGGTCACCTTGTCTAATGCCCCTTGAGGGGAAGAAGGGGGGAGAAGGGGCTCCATTAACAATAATAGAGAAGCTAGGAGATTTAACCATGGCTAAGATCCAGTTTGTCAAACACTGACCAAAACCAAATGCGTGTAGCACTACTTCCACGTAACTCCAACTGACCTTATCATAGGCTTTAGAGAGGTCCAGTTGTATGATCATGCTCGCCTTATTTTGAGACTGAAGGGAGTGGATCATTTCCTGAGCTAAAAGGATATTTTCCATGATCTGCCTACCTTCCACATAACCTGATTTCTCTTCAGATATAATCAATGCCAGAATGGGCTTTAATCTGTTGGCCATTACTTTGAAGATGATTTTGTACAACACATTACAGAGAGCGATAGATCTGAACTTTTAAGGAGTACAAGCATCCTCTTCCTTCGGAATGAGGGCAATGAAAGTGGAATTAAGGGATTTGAGAATAGAGGAGGACCTCCTCGGGTCCTCAACCATCTCCCAAACATCAATCTTCACTAGATCCTAGCAAGACTTAAAGAAGTCAATGGTGAGACCATCAGGTCCCGAAGCCTTACCATTGGCCATATATTTGACAACCTCTTCCACGTCATGGAGAGTAATCATGCGGATCAAGGTTTTATTCTGCTCTTCAGTGATTAGCTCGGGAATGGAAGTAATGACTTTGTTTATAGCCTCTCTTATATCAATTTCGGGTTCAGTTGCAATCATACTAAAGTTTTTTCTAAGGATGGATGCAACATCTTGATGGGACTGGACAAAAGTGCCATGCTTATCCTTGAGTTTGGTTATTTTGTTGCTACATCTGTAATACATGGTTGATCGATGGAAAAATTTGGTGTTTTTCTCCCCTTCCTTCATCCATTGAATGTGGGATTTCTATCTCTATAGTGTTTCTTCCTAGTGACACCACTCATTCCATTTTTGCATGAGATTATACTGTGCATTAATGGAGTCTTGGGAAATGTCCCCCTTAATCTAGTTTTTCTGTATCAGTTCCATCTAATCCTCCAAGGCTTGTTTCTCCTCAAAAATATTGCAAAAGACCTCTTGGTTCCACGTGCGAAGCCTAGCCTTTAGGTGCTTCAATATAGCTTGGAGCCGATACATTTTGGTTCCTCTGGTGTCTAAGTGTTCATTCCACCAGAGTTTGATGTTGGTGACAAAATTCGGGTGACTGAGCCAGATTTTCTTAAAGAGAAAAGTATTGTTTTTAGGAGTGTCGAGGATAAGAGCATCTAGAGAGATAGGCTAGTGATCAGAACCTTGTTGATTTTTTCTAGCGCTTCCAGTCTCCAATAGTCAATCGGGAGAGAAAACATGTGAATTTACACATGGACATGCATGAATATTTCCTGTTCAGGAGCAAATTTATGCTTCCAAGGTCTCATGTAGAGACCTGCAAAACCATAGAAGTAAGGGCCTCCATCGAAGATGTGCTCCCTATCTTCTAGGTTATCAAAGACAGCCATGAAGAAACCCTTGGCGCCCAAGTGGAGTTTCACGTCTCCTTTCGGCTTCCAAGTCTGTTTTATCCATTGGCATAAGGCCTTTTTGTGGGCCAAAATCCCATAAAATTGCAGATCACAGCATGAATAGCCATGTGATCCTGATAAGCTTGCAGTTCTAGGTCCGTAATGATGAGCCTTAGGCTTTCTGTGGTCTTATGCTTGCATCTCCCTTGGGTTTTTGGCTGTTTATTTTCCATTGTTGAGCCTTCTAGAGCAGATCTGTTCAGGGTGGAAGTATCATTAACCTCAACTACTTTGGACTTCGTTCCTCAATCTTGTGGATTCTTCTCTTGAGCAGAATCCGTTGTGCCTTTATCTACTAGAGTTTTAATGCCTTTAGTTTGGTTGTGAGGCTGGTTTTCCTTAGCACTGTTGTCCTTCTTTTTCTTTTTGTTGAGGTCGAATTTCCCAACCTTTTTAGAACCCATGATCTACACCCCTTCCAAAGGACCTTTTCCTTTTTCCATCATTATTTTTTTGAAAGAAGGGGCCCCAGAGGCCCCTGATTTTCCCATCCACTGGGCCAGGGCAAGCCCCTTCTATCGCAGATCAGTGAACAGGCCACTACCCCCTGCCAGAGTTGGTAACAGTGTGCATAAAATGAGCCAAAACCTAGGTCAGAAAGTCGCCATGAAAAAACAAATCATACTCTGTGTTCTCAAGAATCCTCAACATTTACTCTTTCATCTCCTATAAACCATTACTTTGATAACTGGTCTAATCATTTCAATGATTTCAATGAGTTTTTTAAATGAAATAAAAACATAGTGTCATTTTACACAATCACTACAATGTCCAATAAAAAATAACTATTTAAACCTCCAAAAACACAATGTTCCATAAAAAAATATAATTTTCTAGAATCCTTTTCCCTAACAATAACACATCCATTGCTTGATGCACATGTACAATATCATGCAGGAAACTATCTAAGAAATAAATAAAAACAAAAATTAATTTTTTGTCAACAAAAAATAATGTTCAAATTGAATACTAATTCAACTACCATTTTCTAATAATAATAAATGAAACCTACATGAAATAAATTTTAATCCATGTTGTGATTAATTAGGTATAAAAATTACATGCAAGTAATATTAATAAATACAAGCTAGTGGAATACATATTAATAATATCCATAGGTGGAGGCATGGGATATTTTAGGTAGAATTTACTTGTCCAATAAGATAAATGATAGAGCATTTCTTCTAATTGGAATTGTCTCCCCTCTTCCAAAAGTAAGAGGATTCACCACAATCAAAGCTTTTGATTTTTTAATGTCTACTATTAAGATTTAATTTCAATAAATAAGTGATACATGCATGCATGAGATCCACAAAAATAATATTCTATTATATAATCTCTTTTTAAACTATCGTGAAATGGAATATATATATATATATATATATATATATATATATATATATATATATATATAGTCATTGTATATTAGAAATAATTGATTAGGACATTTTTATGAAAATAATGATAAATAAAACATATTATTAAACAAGTTTTTAATTTCTTTTGAAAATTTCTAATGAAAACGCTTTCCCACCACATGTAATTTTTTATGGATGGGAAATAATTATATGGATTTCTGTGATGGGGAAATAGCTCTTGAAGGGAAATGATAACATTAGTTTCGAACCATGATTAGTATTGAATCATTGTTCATTATAACATATGATTACCATAGCATGTTGTTTGGTTTGGTACAAAATCCTTTCTTAAGCTTGGTTTCCTTTTTTGTACTGAATGAAAATAATGCAATGATTTTTATGATTTTTTAGATATAAATATTATCTAACCCATAATTTCCATAAACTTGAGAAAATTAATGTAAGAAAAAGTTGCAATTTAGAAAACGTTTGGGAAATGTTTTGTAAAACATCATTACTTGTTGGAAAAAAATACTTCAAATATTTACACCAATAAAATAATAGATAAATTAACTTTAATAATATTAAAAAATAAATTATTTATTTCTCTAATACAAGAATATTAAAATAATTCAAAAAATTTACAATCAAGACTAGCTATCACCAATTATAATATATTTATATACGAACAAGATTGGTAGTTGCATACTAGCATAGTCTCTACTTATTTTGATAGTTATCGATATGTTGGTGTGACTAAGGAAGCATGGGGTTCAAATTTTTTCGTTATTTTATAATGATCTAATATCACAACCATTTCGGTAATTTGTCATTCTTCCTACCTATGCACACATATTCCATACATCTCCAACTTGTAGAGGACTTCTTCAGCACAATAACTGCTATGCATAACTGATTTCCCACATTTGATCTTTCTTTCACATTTTCCTACTCAATCTATGCCACATGTTGTCATTAAAAATATTGTGTTAGTTATTGAATTGATTTTTCTTTTCAATCCAATATCACCATATGACCTAGTGCATTTACTATACACCTAAACCAAACTTTTCTTGTAGAAGAAGTGTTGTGTCCCCTAGAGTGTAACGCAACTAGTATGATATTCCCATGATTTTTGTAAATTATTAATACCTGATATTATAAATGAGAATATTTTATGTAAGTACCTCAAGTGTGGGATCATAGATCCATGATCTATGAGAAAAGACAAAATATAATCCAAGGAATTTTAATTGGCACATTTATTAGTTGTATGATGCAAATAATAAGAAAATAAGAGGAAGACCCCAAGAGAAACATGGAGATACACTATCAGTAAATAATAAAAAGGAAGATTCACAACAATGTGGGGGGGGTGTACCTCTTCTTGTTGAAGTTTATGAGTAAACCTGCAAAGAGCTATGATATGAGAGGAAATTATGATTAAAAGTGCAAGAGGACCAAAATGAAATGGGAATGGATTTTTTTGAAGGATTGGATGAGAATCCACTTAGGGTGATAGCTAGGGTTTATAAACCCTGGTAAAATGGTTGATTACTGAGAGAGATGATAAAGCACCCAAGTTTATTGTTGTGGGATGATAAGCCACTCTTAAAGTGTTTGACATAGTTACTAAAAAACTAAATTTTGTAAATTTTTTTGTGCTTGAATAATTGATAAACCACCCAATGTTATATGTATTTCCTATCCTCTTTGTCTTGAATATGGCTTCCTACGAGGCTTGTTGAAAACAAATTCCCCTTAGATCATGGATCTAGGTCATGGTTAATTGTTGTATGTGATTATTGATACAATACTACAATGGCTTAGTGGTAAATTGAAGTCCCACCTGTAGTTGCTCTTTTTTTGTATGTTAAATAAGACGCTGTGAGATGATAGTTGTGAAATTAAAATAACTTGTCTATGGAAATTGATATATAGCTTTTAATAATTGTTTCATTTTTGTGTAATGTTGGTACATGGGGTTAACGAATGAAATTATATAATTCTTATGGTAACTTTTCTAAACTTGTGTCATACATATAAGGGCTAAATTTATGAGGATTTCTATTTACTATTTATGCAGTCCATTCTGGGTATTATGGCTCAAAATGAATCAATGGAATGCTCTCATTCTTTTTGTAGAAATGATTTTTTTTCTCCCTGAATATTTTCATACGAAATGGCTTATCCTTAAGTTTACTTTGATCCTGCAAATGATATATATACCTATGTGTGGAAAGAAAAATAAAGACAATATATGATAAAAGGAAACTCAAATCCTAAATAAAACAATTTGATCATTACAACTTATTATACGAAATCACAATCTCAGGAGATATCCTTATTCTCATATAAAAATATAACACACACACACACACACACACATGAACACACATATATATTTTGGAGGTTGCAAGCCAAGATGGGTCGAGGAAGTGTGAAATTTTAGTAGTGATAACCTTTTTTTCATATATATATATATATATATATATATATATATAGAGAGAGAGAGAGAGAGAGAGAGAGAGAGAGGTGTGGAAGCCATATTGAGATGAGGTTGTTTAAGATATAAGAAAGGTTAGCACATGGCATATATAAATATATGCACCTAGGCACCTGTAGAATCCTTTACATATGAGAGCGATGGTTGGGCCAAGTCTGTCTTTGGAGGCCTTGGGAAAACTGGTAAAAAATACTTATAAAAGCTTTGAAGTTGTCTAATGTAAGGGAGTTGAAACCCGAGGCCTCGGAGGGAATAAGCCTTGAACCTCATATGCCTATATGGTTGGGCACCATTACTAATGGAGATAAAAATGTGTTAACATGGCCATTTACCTCCTTGTTGAATTTACGATATAAAATGAACCCCATAAGTATTAGCTAGAGGTTTCAAAGGGAGGCTATTGCTGGAAATTATGATATTTAATTTGTGGAATGATGTGGGGCATGCGTCCATTTGTTCGTAACCACTTACAATGGAGAAATGAGCTTAAATATCCATTATATCATGAAAAATGGTAAAGGGTTGGTGGTATAGTGGGACTGGGCCATGTTACCCTCGAATATTGAGACCATTATGTCACCTCGGTAATTTCCATGGAAGGCATCCTAGAATTTTTCTAATAGGTCTCAAATAGAAACTCTTGGGATTCTATCACGAGGTTTATGTGGGTGCAGTTGGGCCAAGTGTACATTTTTGGGAATATCCATGTATCACGAAGGAGTTGGTCTCCATGGTGGAGGCCATGTTTAATGTGAATGGTTGAGTGCTCCTAGTGGGTCGATGTGCTGACATATATAAGAAGAACTTCCACATAACCCAAAAATATTCTTCTTGGATAGTTCCAAAGGGGGACTCTAAGGGGGTCCATGCTTATGTATATATATATATATATACTTGAAGTATACTTGAATTTCGTAGAGACTATTTCTATTTTGGGTCATTATTTAATGTGGGAATTTGGAATCTTTAATATTCTTATGTACTATTGGTGATATAGAAATGAAAACTATGTAATATTTTTTGAGAATGAATACGAAGCATTGAAATTAAAAATAAAACATTTGAAGTTTTATATGAAGTTTTTATACAATTTTAATTTTACTATAAAAGGAATAATGTTTTTTAATTTTTTAATGTTCACAAAAAATTTAATTAAAATATAATGCCTCCCTTCCAATTTATTTTTGTTACCAATAAAACATGTCAATATTCTCAAGAAGGCTATATAGGTGCCACGTGGAAGAAGTTAATAGGCCAAATATTTGAATGGTTATATATTTTTATCCTGGATATGGATGTAGAAAAAATTTATATTGTTTGAATGGTATTGACGAGATGAATGCAATGATGTTATCCATTTTAGGTGTCGAGTACTTTGATAAAGCTTAAGACTTTAGACCCCATTTCCGTAACTATAACTTTCTAGGTCAGCTCAGCTTAATAAGTTCCCTATCTATACCTTCGTAGGGGCTACAAATAGTAGGGAGCATGATACATGGAGGTGTGTAGAAGAAAGGTGTGGCGGGATGATTGTGGAAAGAGGAATAATTCATAAGATACATTCAAACTTTACACCTTACGCATGTGAAACAAATTTTCATACTAGTTGAATCTACAATAAAAAACTAACAAATGCATAATACTGAAGGTTACTATTAGGAAAATCAATCATATTATAAAATAATGGATGGAACAGACCGCACCTCATCACCAAAGTTTTCAAATTCAATCCAAGTTGACGGCCATGTAAGATATAATATTTAATCGATGGAGATATGTTTAGCAAGGTATTGGAGATGCAACTACTCATCGGAAAGTTGTTCCATAAGAAAAGATAATATATCTGAATAAAATCCCCAAAATATATAGTAGTAATGAGGCATGTATTAGTGAATTGCATTAGTGGATTAGGAATAGTTTCTAGATCGTATTTGTTTGCATACACTAAAAATACTAGTTTCGGTGGAACATCTTGAAAATTAACACTACCATTCATAGTGTGTCTAGGAATGTTATTATTATATTTGAGTTGGGAATTTTATTTTCCTACACTATCAATAGGAATTTGACTAACTCTTCATCTCGTTGTCTATATTATATGGCATACATCCAATAGTTTAGTATGACTTGCAGAGAAATAAATAAGTGAAACACTTAGCATATATTGAAAAAGATCTGTAGTTTATATTTCACGTTAATACTTACAAATATTTGTTTTATAAACATTGGTTAGAATTCAACACAATATATTTCATAAGTAATGCAAAATATATCTCCTCGAAGGGAAGAGGTGTGGACGAAGAAAAATAAAAATTTCCTCCCCATATTCCCACTCTGCAGAATGATATATCGATGGAGATTATTAAAAAAATATAAATTCTTGTATAGTTTTGAAATAGGTAGGAATAATATATTATTTACAATAGAATCAATTGTTTATCATGATGATAACATGACAATATTTCCATTTTTTCATAATTAAATTCCAAAAAATTTGAAATCCTATGAATTGATATTGAAAGATAATTTACTAAGAAGTATGGCTCCTATGGAAGATGGTAGGTTTCTAGCTTAAAATTATAATGTGATCTCAAAAATATTATTGAAAACATGTTTTAGATATGAGCTGAGTGTCACTCTAGTGCAGAGCAGATAATGAGGATTGTGTCTTTCAAAATGAACCCCTTAAAAAAATAATTTAAATTTATATCAGAATACTGACCTTCACTCATGGTATTTTTAGCTAATTCCTTCTATTTTAGAGCATTCCACCATATTTCAATGCAATAAAATATATATTTCTTCGGATTGTGAATGTTGGGAAGAAGTAAAATAGAATATTCCTTCACATATCCATGCTCTGCACAATGAGACGATCAATGGTAGGTATTTATAAATATAAAAAATCTTATGTAGTTTTTGAATAGATAGGAATAATTTATTATTTACAATACAATCAACTATTTATCCCACGATGATATTTTCTAGGTTTTCATAATAAAATTTCTTTTAAAATTAAAATCCAAAAGTTTTGAAATATTAAATGAATTGAAATTTAAATATTGTGTAATAATAAATATGCCTCATGTTGAATACTCTATTGTTTTGTCTTGGACATAGAATGTGATCTCAAAAATATTATTGACAACACTTTTAAGAAGTTGATTTCCAATAATGTGTGGAGCCATCAATGATGTTTTTTTGTCATTCGCATTGACAGTTTAACAAATTAGTTCAAATATATATCAAAATACTCACCTTTCCTCATTTTAATTTTATCCATTTCCATCTATTTCAAAGCATTCTTATGTAGTTATTCTCCTGCTTTACTCACCTTGTGTTAGTTTTGGCATATTTTTACCTAGTTACCCAACATTTTATGTCAATTTGGGGTCCATATATTTAGACACGTAGTATTATAAATTTCATACAAATATTTGAGGGATGTGAAAAACCAAACCCTAACCTATGGTAAAAACCATCCATTATCATTATCAAATTCCTGAAAAATTAGTCCATCCCATGTTATAATCATCCAATCAAATGAAATTCATTAGAAATGAAACCCTAACTACTGCAAACAATAATCCTTTAGTCTACTGGTAATTGAAATAAAACCCTATATACTGACGAATTGGAGACATAAGAGTTGAATTATAAATTAAATAAGAAATTAAAATATAAGGATAATCTTAATGAAACATTAATCCTTTAGTCTACCGACATTTGAAAGAAAACCTTAGCTACTAATGAATTGGAGAAATAAGCATTGAATTCTAACTCAGCTAAGAATTTTAAGTTTAAGGATTATCTTAATGATCTGAAAGGAAAAATATTAAATTTCTAGACAATCCACACACTTCTCATGCAATGTAGAACCATCAATTTCAAAATAAACAACAATCAATACGAACTTGGTTCTGTTACTAACTATCCCAGTGTGATTAATCAATGGCTTCAAATTTTCTAATGACATTTTCAATTAAATTAGTTGTACTAATAGTGAAAAATAAAATTGTATGCATAAATGATAGTATCTTCGCTCAGATATCATACTCTCATTCTCTCTTCAAACTAATATTCAGGCTTCAAAAATTTCTAAGAGAGGAAACTCAATTAAATATTAATTCTAGAAACTCTCTTAGCTCATAAGAAAGAGGTCGATGAGATTACTCTGTAAGTTTAAAAACAAGATTTCCTGCTTTTTTTAATATCTGCTTGGAAAAGCTACAGAAATCACTAGTCATACTCCTTTTGGAAAATACATATTTCATTTAAATCCTCTACAAAAACAATGCTTATCAAGGAATTCAAGACAACACATTACATATATTGAGATACCATTTTTATAATTCCTCAAATCTCATAAGTTATTTCCAATGTACAGATGAGCTCTGTTTTGAGTATGCATGAACAAATAGACCAAGAAAAAAACACCATATGCTTGAAAATTATGGTTTATTTTGACTAGTAACCTTGAATCACATCTATCTCATTATAACTCATGTAATCATTCTACAACTAACTTTAAATACAATGTGACTAGTGTAGGTGGAATTATAACATTATAAAAATCGCTTCAAAGGTCAATAGACCTATTTTTCTTGTATAGGGACTTGAAAAATGAATTGGGATTTTGATGGGTATGTATTCCTCTTCTATATATTGACAACGAAATATAAATCTTATTTAGGTATAATATTATTTTCATTGTCACTCCACATAATAATATAGGTTAGAACCACAAAATGAAACCCTCTGAAATGCAATGTGAAATTGAGTATGGTTTATTTTATTACCATAGTGCGCACACTCACGTCTCATTATAACTTACAAATTTTATATGCATAGTGTTCCAACATACTAGTAATGTATTTATATTAAATTCTCACCGAAGGAGCTTAAAACACAAATATCTACAATGTTTCTAGATCTATAAACATAAACTGAAATTTAATCGAAGGAATATATAAGGGTGGAAACGTGAAGCTAGGTTACACTTTTGTGAGAATCGGGGCCCGAAATTTTTTTCCAACAATAGTTCGGCCGAACATTTTCACAAGTTTGGCCGAACTCTTACAAAGTTCAGCCGAACTCTTTTAGAAAGTTCGACCGAACTCTAGATTCCGTTAACAATGACGGCACACTGATGGCGCTGGCAAACAGAATTTTTGCCGGAGTTTGGAAAACCAGCAATTAAAGTTCGGCCGAACTACTAAAAAACTTCGGCCGAACTATGAGTTCGGCCGAAGTTTTACTTCTAAAATAGTTCAGCCGAACTATTTTCTATAAATAAATCGCCCGCGAGTTTTTATGGTTTACTGTTTTATTTTTCACGCATTGCTATTGCGGTGTATCGTGTTCGCGCCAAGCTGTTGCTGATGCCGTGGTGCTGTTGTCGCCGCCCCACTGCTGCTGCTGACGCGTTGTTGCTCCTGCCGTCCGCGCGGGTAAGGCTCGAACCATTTATCTCTGTGTTTTTTTGTCTTATTAGCTTCCCAAGTCTTAGATTTGTAGTTTAAATGTGTTGTGATTTTATTGTTTTCAATCATTGTTGCCTGATTAAAAATTAAAAAAAATAATTAGAATTATAGATATTAATTAGTATTGAGATCACAAATTTGGTGGAATTTTTAATGTTGCTAAATTTGTTTTTACAATAAAAATACAAATTCAACAATAAAAAAATATTGCAATAATGATTAATATATTTTTTTTTCTTAAATAATCTCACTTTTAAACTTCTCCAAACTTTTATTCTCTTGCTTTGAAACTGCATCTCTCTTTATGAAATTACCATTTCCCAAAATCCTGTTGTTACCTCAGAAGCAGTGATATCTCTTGCTTTGCTGCCAATTTTGTTTTTCTCTATGGGCCACTACAGGACTCCCCATTTCAGTCTTCTCTGGATGGCCTGATGGCCTGCGTCTTCGTTTTGGACCATTCTGGTCGATCGTGCACTGGTTAGTATCTTTTTTTTGTCTGTAGTCTTGGGCCTTATGGTAATTCTGATGACTTTTGGATATCTTTTCGACTCTTCGCAGTTTCTTGTAGAGGGATCATGCTTATTCCTCCCCTCTGTCATGGTTTTCCCTATTATTCTGTGGATAGGGTAGTTTCCATCCAGAGGTCTATGTATTGTATGATGGACTGTTTTACACATTAATATTAAAACAACGCTTTTTTATTTGCTGAAAAAAAGATATCTCTTGCTTTGAAACTGCATCTCCCTTTATGAAATTACCCATTTCCCAAAATCCTGTTGTTACCTCAGAAGCAGTGATAGCTTAGTATGAGAAATGAATTTTCATAGAAGTGATTGAATGATAATGAACCACTTACAACCACTAATTCTCATCATAATTAAATTAAGTGTTGACACCTCAATAATCTCACGCATTATTCCAGAAACTCTCATCCTCATAATTAAAATTTTCAACAGATTTTTACACATCATCATCAACCATAACAGATCAATATTTCTTCCATCCAGTCATCAATAAAAACAACAGAAGATTTGTGTTGTACATTGTATGGCATCCAAATATATTCTCTGGAAAAAAATGGCATCCAAATATGATGTGCTAAAAACAGAAAGCCCATTTATTGACTTTCCAACACCTCATATGGTGCAAATTCTGGTAAATTCTGAGTTTTGGATAGTGTCTTTCTATGGATTTTGAGAATGTTGAAGTGCATTAAAGGATGAAAAGTATATTTTATTCTAAATAAAACAATAAAAAACATAATAAACTAGAAATCTGATGTGTTAATTGGTCTTCAATGTAATGTCCTTTATCTTTCTTAGAGACATCACAATTTTATTATTGAATGTATTGTGTGGGAGGTGCTTGTTCTTCCTTTGAGATTTTTCTTTCGACCTAGAGTTCTTCAATACAATTATTTCCTTTAATGCCTTTAGTATTTTGATTAGGGCTTTCTATTCTTAAGAATTTTTAAGGATGCTCTCCTCCTTTGTTGTTGCTTCTCTTTATTATTGACTAGATGGGTACCTTCATTTCCTTAACCAGCTCCCCCTGAGGCTAATATGGATTTAACTTTACATTGAAGCCTCATGATTTTCCTTTCTCTTCCATGCTTTAGTTGGTTGTCTTTGGTTGTCTTCATTTCCATTTGGCTCATTGTTTCGTCTGCTTGGGGTTGCTTCCATATTTTGTTTAAATTTATTTAAATTATATGGCAACTTGAAATAATTGGCTTTGTTGCCAAAGTTATCACATAAATAACACTTTGTATGACCAAGAATTGGCGAAATTGTTTTTTGTATTTTCATGAGTCATTTTTCCTTTTCTTTACATTCATTTTGCATTCAACAACATTATGACCAAACACATTACAAAGATAACATTAACCATAAAATTGATGTGTGTACCTGGTGAATAATTGTCTTTTATTTTTTCTTTCTTGAGGGAGCCTTCTTATTTCCTACATCTTCTATAGATTATTTTTGAATAGATTTCTGGGCGGAAACATTTTTATGGTTTATGGTTTAGATTTATTCCTAGCTATTACTTGCATCTATCACAGTATCTATATGTGCATATGTTATTAGAATAAGTAAATGCTTTTGACAATATTAGAATCTAACTCCACACAACAGATTGCAATGCAGAGGCAATGGCCTAGAAGCTTATTTTATAATGATTAGAACCTTAGAAAGTAATTAATTAATGGCTACAAACTTCTACAAACAGTAACAACATCTCCATCTCACACTGGCACTGTAAATTTCCTTTTCATAATAACGGGTTTGTGGGTACATTCTCAACCTGAAAATATAGCGAAAAAAATCTCAGAAGAAAGCCCACTAGAGTTATGGCAACAGATATCCTTTGTCTCATAGAAAACTGTCATAAATAGAGCCTGAAAGGGAGAAAATTAACTGTACTTAAAAGCTTATACCTTTCAATATGCACCCAACAAGTCTGTGCCAACAAATGATCTGGTAAAGCCTGAAGAATCAGGAGTGTCCAAGAAGCCTTTTGTAATGGTTAGCAGGCAGTTGGATATGGATAAAATATTGATATCTAGAAATTGGTACGCTGAATGTGCCAGCATGAGCACATGCAATTTTTCCCTTGGCCTTTTCATTCCTGTTGAGATATAGCTATGTTTATATTATTATTGGTCCACTTTAGGTCATGATACTACCAATAAATAATTTCATTTTAGTTTACCTAGGATCATTGAGATTGTGACACTACCCTTTATCATTCCTTTTCATGGACACCTAAGTAGTCCTATTCCTCTTCTAGGCTTCTCTATAGGGAGAATAGCAATTATAAATATATAGAAGAATACCAATATCTACTACATTCTATGCTTGAACTTGCAATGAATTGAATTTTTACCATTTGTACACAAATAATCCAAAGGTTTCACCCTGCATCATTAAGAGGGTCCGCACTCTCTGATAGGGTTCAATCATACCCCACCAACCCAGCTATGAGCTATTTTGGAAGGCTTGCTAACATTTATATGAAAAGATTGTATTTAATCATGGCACTTTTTATGTCGGTTGGGATAGGTAGTTTACGAAGAGGTCCCTTCATGGTTTTGTTTCTAAATTCTCGGGGTTACATTCACTGCCAAAAGTATGTTCCTCATCTGCTAAAAGAATTGGTTTTATCAAAAGAAAACTCACCGTTTACAAATCTTAATTTAACTGATTTGTTTGAAAGCTACGTTGGCCAAAATGTAATCAAAATATCAGAATACTTTCCAGAACTGTAGTTTTCCATTTAAATTAATGTGTTTGCTAATGTTGATTTCAATCGCTACACCACACTGACTATTATTTAATAATTTTTAAAAATTATGAGTAAGATATACATCATGGAATTTAAATAAATAGCGTTAATTCATTGAACACCCTTGTACATTCCTTGTTGATACTTTGAAAGTAATACGTTTTGAAAAATAATTTGTTTATGGATTTTATTTTCCACATTCCTTCAAATCCATACTCCAAACCTCAGAAGTACATTTGTTCCATGGTCTTTCCCATACCAAAGTATGTTCTTTTAAAACATGTTTTCTTGGTGATATGGGTGATTTAGAAATGATTGGGATAATGTAAATTGGCCATTTAATAAGGGGCACAATATAACATGAATCATGAAAAACAAGACTCCCAACCGTGGAAGAGAAATTACATCCTATTTCCTTCATGTAAATTTACCAATACAATGAGAATTTAACAGCCTCAAACTGATTTTACTTAGACTGAACTTACAAGGTTTAATCTGAATCATAGGTTTTCTTAGTTTTCCATCAACAGTCCCACCTTTTGTACCTGCCACCAACATCCCATGGTAATTTCGGGATAACCATAATATCTTGAAATGGAGCTAGCCAACTCAAATATAGTATTTCAAATCCCTGGCTAAGTTAGATGAGGATTACATATATGGTCTTGAATGAGCATTTGGACTCTTTAGATATGTGCACCAATTATGTTCATATAACACAACAAATAGATGATTGAATACAAATGTCACATAGAAGTCATATTTATCTCATATGAGATTTTGTGAAGCTTAACTGAGCCTGCACCTCTTTTGAGAAATTTAATTCCTACCACTTCACTTCCCTTCCTTAACCTCTCCCGTGAAAATAGTTCTCCATTTTCTTAACAAAAATATTGCTATAAAAGCTTTTAGGAGAGCACAACTAAAACTACTATACCAGAGCTCGAGAGTCGAGATGTAAACCAAAAGAAATACGTGTCACACAAAACTACTTGAGTGGAGCTCGAGAGTCAAACCTTTAAACTAAAGTAACCATGTCATATCAGCCATTTAATGAACTACTACAACTTGAATGATTTTCAAAACATAATTTTCTCCTTCCTTCCTTAAATAATTATCTTATACACAAACTAACTTCATTATTTACGATGAGAATTTGTTATCCTCTCTGTTAATATATTTACTGTCTCAATATTATTTGTAGTATCACAGTATTTCACCATGATTTGAAATAATGTGATGTCACAAATACATTTGTAATTTTCTAGTAGTATTGATTATTAAATAATAATGTAATAGAAAAGTAGAGATTATCTATCATGGTAGTCAGGAGCATTGGATTTGTGATAATTTTCCATATTTTGTCGCACTTAAAACATAATTATTTTACAAGGGAGGGAAGGAGGGAGGGAGCGTGCTCGACACATGCTGCTTCACACGATTTAGGATTCTTCTATACATTATGATTGAATGAGAAGGTCATCTCACTATCAGGATTTAATAATTTAGTGAATAAAGGAAATTTGATAAGGAAGGGATCACTATAAGTTTGTCCTCCTCCACTCACTCCATATCCAATGATTGCCTATTTTTTCTCTTCCAACATTTTATTTTGGAAATTCATTTTGGTAGTTAATTCTACTAATAGTCACAACACACCTGGAAGTCAAATAAATTGTTATATACACTACTAAACTCAATTAACATTGTTTGTTATTGAACTTTACAATAACAAAGAACGTAGAGCTCATTAATGTAGTAGTGTATATGATAATTTCTTTAACTTCTAGGTGTGGTGTGGCTATCGATAAAATTAGCTGCTAATGAATTCGAGAATAGAAAGTTGGAAGTGGAAAATTGAGAAATCACTAGCTATGGGGCGGATGGAGGAGGACAAACTAGAAACTATCCTCTGCTTATAAATTGTATTTTATTCACCTGTTGTCACAATCATTCATGGGATAGGTAGAGAGGATGACATGACAAAAATTCATGCATATAATATGTAGAAGGGGTCATGTATGAGATGGTGTGAAGTGATGATGATTGACATGGTAAATTTTCATCTGCCAGGTCATTTTGAGATGATGATGACTAACCAATACTAGCTATTTTAAGGTTATAATCATTAACAAGAAATATGGGGAAGGAAATTCAAATGTCTCATCATGGAAACTATAAAAATTGTAAGGATGGGGTTATAAGTGTTATGGAAATTCTAAGTGCCAAATTTGTTTTTTTTAATTGCCAATATCGTTAGTTTTCCTCTTGAACAAGGTGGAATTTTATCTCTTGCTCGGATAGATCCTCTCACTACCCAAGACTTAGACAAAAATATAATTATGGATTCTATACCTAGTCCTCCTTGTAGTGATTTGGTTTCCATCGAAACATTGGTGAACAATTATGGCTCTATTTTAAATCCATTTTTGACTGATCCATTAGAACTATAGTTACTGTGGCTAAACCCAGACAATACTACACCTACTTACACTTACATTCCTATTTTACCAATGAAGGATTTTAGTTCCTCTTTGCCCTCTGCATCTGAAGTTTCTGTTGATATGTCATCATTTCCACCATTAAACGTGGCAGAAGCTACACCTCAATTGACACCTCTCACATATTCTTGGGACATTTGACTGATATCTTATATGGATATTACAAATTTTCCTAGTGTTCCTCTGCCTACTTCTTTATCTTCACCATATATGGTAGTTAACTCTAATTATCCTATAGGATCAATTATTTTTACTCCAAGTTTTTCCTAACCTACTATTCCTAATCCTTAGAATTAGTATATGGGGGGACCTCACTGTTGTTTAAGGTGATCATCCTCCTATATCATATTTAGTCAAATTCATAATCCTTTCTTATCCTCCATTTTTCTTTCAAATTTGGAGAAGTTAACTAATGACCCCATTCATCATGATCCTTGGTGGCCACCCATACCTTCCAAGTTGCCTTCCAATATCCCCAAATTTGAAGGGAATTCTAGAGAAAATCCATTAATGTGCATTAACACCTATCATCTGTGGTGGTCATAAAATTATTTCGTGGATGATTCCCTTAAACTATGTATGTTCTAATGCACCTTAAATGGAGATGATGCTAAATGTATATTGAATTAGACAAAAAATATTACATTAATTTTTCGTCGTTAGCTCAAACTCCTTTAACTCATTTTTAGTTACCGATGAGGTATGGCATCGATTTTGATCTCTTTTCTAATTTAAAACAAGATGATGCCATACTGATTTCTAATCACATCCATGACTGGTGATGTCGCAAGGGGTTAATACAAACCAAACTCCGTGATGATATCTTACAGTTGTCCATCTATTGACCAATAAAACCTAGATAAAGTCAAGATGTGTCCATGTTCGGATGTTGTTGAGGAATGTCATATTTGTTTCCTTTAAAATCCTTATTTGATACATTTAAAAAACCAAGTACAAATTAGTAATCCTGGTCCATGCTTTACAAGGTGTTAGAAACCTTAAAGACTGTACAGATAAAAAACATTTACTTCTTACCAAAAATATATGATAAAAATTGAAAAATTCAAGACAGAAGCTGGCTTAGCAGATAGAATCTGCCTTCCATATGATTGTTCATTTCCATCTTCGTGTACTGGAACCTATACAAAGGTTCGACCTGGAAACATAGTTTTTCCTTAGGTTTCTCCACTGGTTCTATGTCCAACTTGGATAACCTACAACAACATCCTTCTTTTCATTTTTTATATCCCCTCTTGGATAACCATAATATCTTGAAATGGAGCTAGCCAACTCAAATATAGTATTGCAAATCCCTGGTTAAGTTAGATGAGGATTACATATGGTCTTGAATGAGCATTTGGACTCTTTATATATATATCTAAAGAGTCCAAAAGCTCATTCAAGACCATATATAATGCATAGCCTCATATTTTAATATATAAAACTTTAATCCATGTGCTTAACCTTAACATTGACACAAATGGAATACAATTTTACTCACTGCTTTATGATAGAAAAATATGCAGATGAATATTGCCCACATATCCGAAGTCAAAAGGGATCTAGATTAAAAAGGGATGCTCCGGTCATCTATAAAAGATAAATTAAAGAAGCATGACATATTAAAGTAATGTAATTTAGATATGCGTACCAATTATGTTTATATAACACAACAAATAGATGATTCAATACAAATGTCACATAGAAGTCATATTTATCTCATGGCCCTTCAACTTAAATTATATATCTAGCATAATACATTAAGCTATAGGAGATAAATCAAAGAAGCATTTGAATGTAAATTAAAAATGTGTAATAATTATGTCCACATTTAATATGTACAATATGTTTGGTTGAATCCACATGAAAAACAAGACTCCCAACCGTGAGAAGAGGAAATTACATCCTATTTCTCCCCCCTAGCACAATTACCAGTACAGTTAGAATTTAACAGCCCCAAACTGGATTTTACTCTTAGGTACTGGAACCTCTACAAAGGTTTGACCTGGAAACATAGGTTTTCCTTAGGTTTCTCCACTGGTTCTATGTTTGACTTGGATAACCTACAACAACATCCTTCTTTTCATTTTTTATATCCCCTCTTGGATAACCATAATATCTTGAAATGGAGCTAGCCAACTCAAATATAGTATTGCAAGTCCCTGGCTAAGTTAGATGAGGATTACATATATGGTCTTGAATGAGCATTTGGACTCTTTAGATATGCGGACCAATTATGTTCATATAACACAACAAATAGATGATTCAATACAAATGTCACATAGAAGTCATATTTATCTCATGGGCCTTCAACTTAAATTATATATCTAGCATTACATTAAGCTATAGGAGATAAATCAAAAAAGCATTTGAATGTAAATTAAACTTGTGTAATAATTATATGTCCTTTCTAGTTCAATAAATAGATAATAATTTGGCTCAACTATGCCTTGTACTCAACTATGCCTTGTACATGTTTTCCTTTAAACCTTTACTTTCATATAGCACATTTTCATCAAAAATTTTATTTGTCAATTTTTTATTATATATTATGTTTTTTAATTAATTAATAACGGCCATTATTACTAAAAGGGATTTTACAAATTTATCTTTTATAAAATGAATTACGGGGGGCATATTGAGATGGTTATCTCACTTTTTACTGATTCTTCTAATATTCATAGAATTTTATGAAAGAAAATATGAATTTTAAATGTTTGTATAAATTTAATGAGGATACATGAGTTGATTTGGAGAAGACCATCATCACTTATGTCTAGATTGAGACAGGGCATCATCACAATAAAAAAACAAGTACAAATTGTAGTAATCCTAGAATCATGCTTTACATATAAGGTAAAATTGGGGAACTCATGACTTGTACTATAGATAAAAAACATTTACCCTTACCAAAAAATATATGATAAAAATTCACAAACTACATAAGTTTAAGCTTAAGGGTTTGATTGGAAAGAAAAATAGAAGGGCAGAAATGTAAGAAATATAAAACATAATGAAACACAACGTAAGAAATAGAGAACATAATGAAACAAACACATACATATATCTCTAGAAATTTGTAACCTAAGAGAGAAACCTGTGACGAAATGTGTGAAGTTGGTATTACACACCGAATTGGACAACCTCGAGGAGAAAACATTTCTCCCACTTTATTTGTTAGCATAACCTAGTAAGTGTTATTCACTAGCATGTATTTTGTAAAGGCCTTTCAACCTAGTTCCCATTCAACTCCATCCACCAGGTTGTAGAGGATTCCAAGCCTAATTTCATAAAAATTAAGTTGGGGATGATCACATTGACTTGCTTGATGACATGTCTATGAAGATTAACTACCTTGAACTATTTTTTTGCGTAGGGAAAGAGACACATTCCCATGTCTGAGCATGAAAACGCTCTTTGATATTGTTAATGCCTCTAGTGTTTACTTCTACAAGTTCTATAGGCAGAGTCTGTAAAGGTCCAGGTAGCCTCTGGATCTCATATTTTATGAAAGGTGACATATCTAGTAAATGCCCTTACAATCAATCTCTGGAATGGATCTAAATAGAAGTTCTTCATTTTAATATCCGTAAAACACAACAACTTTAAGATGAACTATGTACATGTGTCATTTCTCCCACAAACTAAAGTGTATAAGTAGTAAATTTTATACCAAGTGTGCTCCCACCATGTAAAGCGCAATTTGGTGAATTTATCATTTTTATAATATATTTTTGATTAAATTTTGTTTCACACATGATAAATTATTTCTTTGAAAGTTGTGTTCTACATAATTTGTGTACACTAAATTACAAATTGATTTTTTGAAATCTATTTTGTGAATGTCGACCAATAGATATATATCATGGAGGATGAAAGACGAAGATCAGCCGAATCCCATATGGAGGTTCAGGGATTGGAGGATGTTCACGGTATTTAAATATAATCTTAAATCTCCATACATGTGTGCACATATGGAATTGATTTTTTTATTAACTTTGTGAGTGAAATTAGTTGTTAATAAGTTTCATATTTTAATTTTTAGGAGGCAAGAGGAGAAGGGTTTCTACTCCATCCATGGAGTGTGGCCAAGGTTCAATCGGTCGAGGTATGAGTGGTAGCAGGTTGTGAGAAGGGGGTGATATTTATTCCCCCGAAGGCCAATCAATGGCTGCTGGTTCTCAACAGGGTCACTGTGGGTCTGGTTCTCAGCAGCGTCATTCTGGGGTTGGTTCTCAGCAGGGTCATGTTGGAGATGATGTTAACCAACAACATCAAGGTTGCCATCAATTTCAATATTTTTTCATTAAATTTGTACAAGTTTTTTTACACATGTTTTTTCTAATATAAAAAATTATATATATATTGATGCAGAGGCTGAAAATGTTCGAGCCAGTGGTCAAAATAGACGCAGGGAAGCGCGCTACATTGAAGAAGAAGGCTGTCAACCCAGCACAACTTATCTGGTTGAGATTACTGATATACCATGGGAAACGAACATGGCGGAATGCACCTTACAAAGGTGTAAAAGCCTTCATGCAAAATTTCAAAGAGATCTCGAGGCTTTGTCTCTACCTGCTGAGGGTAGACAAAGCCTCGAAATAGTTACACATTCATTGAGTGAAATGGTAAAAGTGTACAAAAATTTGGGGCCAACGACTGATTCGTTTGTAGAACTGATGAGAAAGAGAAAAGAAACAGTGACAGGTCCCGATAAATGGCAGGACATAAAACAAAAATTTTCAAGAGCAGATGCTAAGTCAATGTTTAATTATAAGGAAGGGCCAAAAAGAAAAATGTTGAAGGTGTAGTATTTGAAGCACCCAGACAAAGCTGCTTATTTGTATGATCAACATCTTGCAGCCTTTGGAAGGCTTTCATGGAACGATGAGGTTCCTGTTTATTTTGCACAAATTTTTTATGCAGAAGTTTTTTTGGGTATGAAACCCGACTACAATGACCTTCCTTCAGAATTTTTTGGCCCGGGGAGAGGTCGATTATATCAACGTAAGGGCGCTAAGCGAGATGTGGATTTGCCTCGCCCTCAGCCACCATTGGTGAGTCGACCGTTTCGAGTCGAAACCCTGTGATCAGAGATGGATGTGACTTCTCAAATAAGTCGTGAAGCAAGAGCTATTATGATCGAGAATGTTCATAGTGGATTGAGTGGAGTCGATATTTATTTAAATTGACAAAGAGCACGTGAAAATGAACGTGCCAATTTTGTTTATTGTACAGATGAGGAGATTTACAACATGAATGTTGAAGATCTCTGAACATATGCAATAAATTGTCGCAATGGTCTGCAAGACCTAATTTTTTGTAAGGAAGAGGGCACCAGAACGGTATGTGTTAGTGACTTTAGGGTTTGAAATTATATTTACATATACATGTGTACCATTTGTAATAAATACATGTATATGTACATGTATACATTTATTTGTATGTGTACATTAATCTAACAAAAATGTATGATTATATGTTAAAACACCATTTGCAGTTCTCAGGCATGATGTGTGATGAAAATTTTAATCTTACGTTCAGGACCTCTGGCTCAAATGATGCAGATGGGTCTGACCATCATGATATGTTGGCACATGTATGTTAGTGTTTTTTAAGTGACTCTAAAATAAATAATTGTTGCCACACATGTACATGTATGTATATATATAATTTGATAAAAAAATTTAACAGGTACCGATTCTGTCTGATGTTTTTGGGATGGCGGTACCTTCTTCTTCCTTAGGAGATATACCTTCTACTTCATTGGGAGATGTACAAGTATGGACAATTTTTCACAAGTTCAAAATTTATGTTACCTCAAAAATTTCCATTAAAAATTGAGATATATAGAGAGAGATCTATATTTTGAGTTATTTAAAATTTTTTGAATTTAGGTTCGTATAGAAGATTTTTTTAATCCGAGGACTCTAGCGATGGAGATAGGAACATCCACAGCATTTGAACAAGTTGTCTTTAGTTCTTTTTTTTAATATTATTGTTCAAATAAGTTTATATATGTACACGTGCATTTTCATTTGAAAGTTTTTAATTTATATAAATTATATATATATATATATATATATATATATATATATAACTGTACATGTATATTGTACAGTTTACCACTGTAGATGTTCTTATGCGAGAACCTGTTCATCAAATGGAGAGGGAACCTTACGAGGTATTGCATGATTTTTTTGTTATATTTTGTTTTTTACATGAAGTTCTAGATATATATATTCTCATTCATTTTTAAAACTTCAAATTTTAATGTTCAAGTACATGTGCATTGTGTATGTAGGTTTCCTATTCACAGGATAGGGCGCTACTCGAGACCCAGACGCTAGATCCTCCATTTGATGGACAAGATTTACAGTAGATTTTATTTCAAAATTTAGATGGTTTTAAAATTTGTTAAACTTGATACAGTTTGATACTCAAGTGAGATTTACAATTTTTGGACATATTTTATTACAATATTATTATATAATTTGTTTTATTTAATTCTTGGATGGTTTTAGTACTTTTGGCATGTGAATGTGAAGTAATGTTGTCATCTGAATTACATTTGACATATGATATTTAATGTTAAATGTTTTTGTTGGATAGTTGAATTATAATTGGAATGGCATGTGATATTTAATGTTAAATGTTTTTGTTGGATAGTTGAATTATAATTGGCATGGCATCTAAAGTTTTTAAAACTACATGAATGATAGAATGTGAACCTACATTTTCACATGTGGTAAATTAAAATGTTACTTGTAACAGGACAATCCCCATTGATTTCATTACAGTATATGTTGATTTTTGATTCGATATAATTTCATGTATGATGGTACATTACTTGTAAAGTCATTAGATTAATAGTGTTCATTGATTTCAGTGTAAGCACAAAAAATTATTGACAATGTAGAATGATTTTTGTGTTATAATAATTAAACCTAATAATATTGGAGAGCAAGAGAGACTTGAGGTATGGTGTTTACTACAAGAGTTCGAGCTAAATATTTAAATGGTTTGTACCTATGTGTTGATTTCTGATTTGATATAATTGCATGTATGATGGTACATTACTTGTAAAGTCATTGGATTAATAGTGTTCATTGATTTTAGTGTAAGCGCAAAAAATTATTGAAAATGTAGAACGATTTTTGTGTTATAATAATTAAACCTAATAATATTGGAGAGCAAGAGAGATTTGAGGTATGGTGTTTACTACAAGAGTTCGAGCTAAATATTTAAATGGTTTATGATTTATGATTTATACTTTCTTTTTTATATAATCGATACGGAAAGATGACAAAACTAATAAGGGTTACAATAAGAATAGAAGTTCAGAAAATACTCTAAGATTGATCACAAGAATTAAGAGAATGTCTCGGTCCATCATTGGTATGGCTTGTGCTGCAACAATGAAGTCTCGTCCCAACACCATAGAATGATCATCCATGTCAATGACTCTTAAGTCTATCTTTCCAAACCATGACCCTACTCTCACATGTGTGCCTTTCATGACACGAGTCACTGCTTTCATCCTCGAATTGACTGCCTTGAAAGCACTCAACTCTTTCTCGATGCTAGCCTTCCTCTTTCGAAGAGATGAAGCTGCCTTTCGACTTAGGAAGCTATGGGTAGCCCCTATGTCTATCAAAGTAGAGAACTTTTTCCCATGTACGGTTGTAGATACGAATCTCAAGCCCAAGGAACTTTCATCATCATTCCTCCTCCTTGTCTTGTGCTTTACTTCCACAATCTTCTTCAACATTTCCTCTTCCAATATGTCTTTCGAACTAGCCCTTGTCTTAACAGTCCTTTTCACATATCTCTTCTCATGAAGCTCTATAGAACAATCCGATCCTAGGTCTGCTTGAATTGGTTCAAGCTCTTTCCTTTTCGAATTCTGTCTAATTACTCCAATACGAAATATATTGACTCCTTCCAAACGAAGTGCACCAATCCTCATAGTGTGGTATTCTTCTTTTCCAAGTGTGCCAACACATGCATTTTCTTTCTTCAAACCAATAGGTTTCGGATCAAGAAAGTCCCTCTTGATCTTATCTTCCATGTTCTTGACTTTAGCCTGCAACGTGGTGCTTCTTTCCTTCAAATGAGCCCTTTCCATAAAGAGTTCTTGAAGTCTTTTTTCACCTTGTCGTATCTCCATGTCAAGCTTTTCAATTTCAGCAGTTTGTCCAGATAGTCCATCCTTGGAATTTCTTGGGTGAAAAACCAAGTAGGTTGAACCAACTTTGGTCTAGTGCATTGGAATTCATTAAAGAATTGGTCATTGGCACTGCTTCAAGCTAGGAGTGAGCATCTTCACCAACATACATTGAATATTTTACACTCCCTACGGTGAATGATACTTTAAATTGATTGACAGTCTAAGACTTTCGAATTTTTCCGAATGCCAAATGATCTTACAAAGTTAGTATTTATAATATCCTAGTAGATCATTCGGTGACAACTTTTACCGGAAACTTGAAACAACTTTGGCATGTGATATTTAATTTGTTAAATGTTTTTGTTGGATAGTTGAATTATAATTGGCATGGCATGTGAAGTTTTTAAAACTCGAGTTTTGGATGGTTTCAACCTACATTTGCACATATGGTAAATTAAAATTATGTTACTTGTAACAAGACAATCCCCATTGATTTCATTGTATATGTTGATTTCTAATTTTATATAATTGCATGTATGATGGTACATTACTTGTAAAGTCATTGGATTAATAGTGTTAATTGATTTTAGTGTAAGTGCAAAACATTATTGACATTGTAGAACAATTTTTGTGTTATAATAAATAAACCTAATAATATTGGAGAGAAAGAGAGATAAGGTATGGTTTTTACTACAAGAGTTCGAGTAGGTCATTCGGTGACAACTTTTACCGGAAACTTGAAACAAAGAGAATCTATCTTTGGCTAGGACATCATGTAAGATGCCTGACATAAACAATAAAATTGTAATCATGTAAGTTTAAAAGCTGAGATTCGGGCAAGTGGGGACAACCACTTGTTATCTCGTCCCTTGGAGGCTAGGCCATATGGGGACCGAATCTGACCTTACAAAATAAAGTGAAATAATTTGTACCATATGGTCGGTTACTGATATACAAGAACAATTAATATACAAGAATAATTAATTTCATTCTAGAATATATATATATATATATATATATAGATATCCAATACATATACCATTTTTCATCAATGCACATGTATAGAAAAAACTACTTTCAGTTGATACTAGAGCACGTTCTTGTACCCAAACAAATTGTAACATGTGCAAACCACAAATAACATAAGCAGCTCAATTTTTAGTTGAGTACTGGAAGTTCTAAAACATATTTAATCCAAAGATAATAAATTGTTGGACACTTCACTCAAAAAAATTCTAATGGAATTCCATCCTCAATAATCCGTTCATGATTGGATTTTGACATTTTCCATTTCTTAATTTTTGATTTTTTCTTTGATTTAACTTCTATCAACTTGATGCGTGTTGCACACACCAAGTGACTATATTGACAACTTATGGAATTAGGTTCATAGTCTTCAAAGTAAACAAAGTCTCCACTTTGACGAGTTTGTTTGAAAAATTAACCTTTCAGTATAATAGACCCTCTGTCATACTGAAATCCGTGATCATTATAGTCTTGTAATAATTTCATTTTTCGTTCAGTGCAACGCATCAAATAATACTTCACATTTTCATCATTTTCAATAGGTGCAATTACAGCGAAAACATCTCCTGCACAATAAAATAAATTTAACATTTAATCATGCATATTTAAATTTATTTCTAGATCTTTAAATCATTAGAAAGTAATTCAAATGTTACCTTCTCTAACAAGATCAGAAACTCGATCACCATCGGATGATATTGTAGTTTCCTCTGATTGCATTTCTTCAAACATTGCAACAGACATTTTTCCCTCTGTATTTAGCTCTGTATGTCTCCAATCGTTCACATACATTTTTTTTCACAAACGTCATTGGATTTTGTGTTGTCTATGCAAACATCACAAAAACAAGAATATTTTCTTTTATCCAATGCAAACACATTTTTGGACGACTTTGTTTGAATTGAATGCAATTTTCGAGTCCCTTTTATTGTTTCAACATCATTTCCAATTGATCTATCTACGTCTTCGATTCCAATATGCCAGAAAAACCTTTATATGGAAAATTAGAAAAAGAATTTGTAAATATGATATCAAAATACAATTAAAAATAATCATTGCATGATAAATGTACAATTTTTAAAATTAGATTTTCAATATAAATTAAATTGAATGTACCTTCGCACTTCTCTTGATGGGTTAATCTCATGGCTTAGAGCAGTTTTGCACCATTGAACAACTTCTTCAGCGTTCACAAGTCGGCGTGCAGAGTGGTTCATTTGATATCTTCAAAGTACTCATTTTATGCCTGCTCCTGCACCTCCATGTTCTCCTTTTCCATGGCTAGTCTCAAAGAAATTCCAACAATGTTTAATGCAGGTTTTCTTATGAAGACAACACAACCAAAAAAATGATTGTGCAGATTTGAATTGACCTGTGCATCCGTCTGACCATATCCAATGTTCATTGAATGTTATTCCATGATTTTTCAATGAATAATAAATTCTTCCAAAACAATGTTGTACAAAACATGTATCATGTGTACGATCGTCACTGATATAAAAGTGATATTCTTTAATGATATGTCGATTTTCACTCGTGCTTTCTATATGATCGAGATTTTGTTCAGCATGTCTATATAGAATATGGACAAGCATGGAGACTTGGTCAGAATGATAGTATTCACTCTGAATTTCTTTTTGTGGAACAAATGTGTAGTTTTCTGCAAAATCAATCACTGACAAAATGGTCCCTGGTGGAAAAAATTCACGAGATTTTTTGAATTGCAATTCTTGCCATCGAGCTCTATGGGAATGCTTGGTGTATTTGTAAATTTCTGCCTCAAACTTTCTCAAAAATTCTATTAGAAAAATTTCATCTTCTTGTAATTCGATTTTTTTAACACTATCTGCACCTTGAATCGATGTACCGATATATTCATATCTCTTCCATTTCACTTTCATGTTGGACAATGATTGATCATTTATATCAATACGATATTTGTTTTGAAATTTAGTCAAATTTCCACAATCATCGCATTTTTTACCACCAACACATTTCTTTTTGTAAAATAGTTCATTGCTTTCTCTTTCACATAGAATTTGAGATATGAATTAGCGGATAGTGGAAGGAGGAGGTGAATCCTTCCATAATGTTCTACTGAAATCAAGGAATGTGTCATAATATAACTCAAATTCCACATGATAACGGCAACAACAAGTGTCACGTACAGTGATAGGTTTTACATACCATGGTTTTTGTTGAGCAAAAGCACTAAGTGAAACATGGATTTGACAATTCTCTTCTTTGAACTTGTTGAATAACTCTGTTTGAGTGGTTTCCAAGAGATGTTTTTCATGTTCTTCGTATTGATTTCGTGCTATTCTTCTTCCAATCACATGTCTTGCAGTCGGTGAAACACGCGAATTGTTCTTCCAATATTCATATATTATTTTTTTAACATCTTCTCCAAGTCTATCTTTGTATGGTTGCCTACAAATAGCTCTCCAACA
This sequence comes from Pinus albicaulis, assembly GCA_034641835.2. Classification (NCBI taxonomy): domain Eukaryota; kingdom Viridiplantae; phylum Streptophyta; class Pinopsida; order Pinales; family Pinaceae; genus Pinus; species Pinus albicaulis. The sequence continues at coordinate 480,401,829 of CM076576.1, forward strand.
AGCGAGTTCATCATTTACATCTATTTGCAATCGAAATTTTCGATTTTTTTGCAGAGTTTTTCGCGAGGTTCCTAGTGCTCGTGCCATAGATGTTATCAAACGATTCTCTTGAGTACTTGGTGAAACCATTGCCATTTGTATTCCTCTACCTATATTTGAAACATATTTATCTCTAGATCTCTTAATTGACTCTATAGCACTACTCATATTTTTTATCACCTCTTCTTTCATTTTTTTTATCTTTGGTTGATTTTTGAATACCCAATAGTGTCGTCACTTCTTTTAATTTCCCTGATGATAGGAGACCTTTCAATATTTGAGTTTGAACTGTCACTTGCTCATTTTTTAAATACTTTTCAAAAATTCTATCGACACGATATCGTATAACATGGTCAGGTTTTTTATCTCCATATGTGTGAGTGCTGACATTTTCTAACATCTCATTATCCATAGTGATTTCATCTGTACATATTTAAAAAAATAGTACATATTCAATAAATCACTAAATTAATAAATATGTCAATAAATATTAGGAAAATTTTAAATATATCAATAGATCATAATATTTACATTTACATACCCGATTCAATTTCTGCTTGAGGTTGATTTTCTTCTTCAATATTTTGAGGAGTATCTTTGTCTGTTTACATTAAACAAAATATTTTTCAAACTAGTCCATCAAATAAAAATTAAGCTTCACATTTTACATTGGGAAAAATTTAAAAATATATTAATAGATCATAATATTTACATTTACAAACCTACTTCAATTTCTGCTTGAGGTTGATTTTCTTCTTCAATATTTTGAGGAGTATCTCTGTCTGTTTACATCAAACAAAATATTTTTCAAACTAGTTCATCAAATAAAAATTAAGCTTCACATTTTACATTAGGAAAATTTTAAATATATATCAATAGATCATAATATTTACATTTACATACCTGCTTCAATTTCTGCTTGAATTTGATTTTCCTCTTCAATATTTGAGAGGGTTTCTAACTTTCTTTTGCGTTATTGTCTCGTCTCTTCTCTACGTGGCTCAGGGTCTCTTTTTTGATCATATTTTCTCGCACAAGTTCTTCAATTTCCCATGATAATAGGGTATGAAGTTCAAAACATTTCCTTAAAAAAATTAGGCAATAACTCAATTACAAAAAATATCACAAAAGATTTAATTTAAAAAAATTTAAAAAAAAATTCAGTGTAATTTTTTTGTAAAAAATACGTAATCCAATCCAAAACACACACTTTAAAAAACACAAAACATTTACATTCCTCCAAGAAAAATCATGCCACCTCCAAGAAATGTCTTCCAAAGAAATTCTTTAAATCCAAAATTGTAAGATCAATTTGCTTCCAAGAAATGCTCTTAAACCCAATTCTTTAAACCCAAACTTTGAAGAAAATTTTTTGAACAAAGAAGCTCAAAAGATTTATTTCAACACAAAACACATACATACCTCCAAGAAAAAACACGTCGCCTCCAAAAAATGTCTTCCAAAAAAGTTCTTTGAACCCAAACTTTGAAGAAAAGTTTTTGAACCCAAACCAAGTCTTTGTAAAATGAGATGAAGTGCGAAATGTGAAAAATTTGTGAATCATTTTGCGGCAATTTATATTGATGCGAAATGTGTTTTTTGCAGGGGGTTCCACAAAACTTTCCGGCCGACGGAGAGTTACACAATAGTTCGGCCGAACTGTTCAGAAGAAGTTCGGCCTAACTATTAAGATGTTAGATTTAGCGACTCACACACGGAAAACATAGTTCGGCCGAACTTGGACTAAAAGTTCGGCCAAACTAACGTGTCACCAATTACGCAAAAGCAGGCTCTGAAAATGGTTCTGCAACTTTGGACTGATTAAACTCCATGAAAAGTTGTTAATTAACTGTCGGAACCAAGACAAGCATTTTCAAAATTGAATCTACTTTCAGGAAATATAACTTTTATGGAATTTTATAAACGTTTATTAATTTTAATTATTTTTCTAATAAAATAGGTGCAAACAATTTCTTAGGGTCGTCCCGATTCAGTGAAATCAAAATTTTGTATCTCCCAAAATACATTGTAAAAAAAATTGAAAAAATTATGGGGCATTACATTGTTCCATAAACTCTAATGGGTATCTTTTAAATTTTTAGTTTGTAACTTATATGTTAAGAAATTTCTTGCCACGTGAAACATATCCAAAATACGCAGTTTTTCGTATTGGACCACTTCAAAAAATTCTAGTAATTATGATATGCATCCATTGGCTTTGTAAATATGAAGAAAACAAAGTAGACTCTGTCTAGATTGTTGTAACACATTTTTTTTTTCAAAAACACAAATTTTCAATGAATACAGCATTGTGACATAACATGACTTCTTATGAATCCTTTGATTGTTAAGAAACACACACTCAAAGAAACGCTAAGTTGACATATCAAATCTACATAAAAAAAATTCAAAAAATAAGTAATAGAAAGCTAAAAAAATTTCTCACAACTTTTATTTTTATCGCAAAATAAAATTCTACACAGAAAAATTGTTATAGTTTGTAGAAAGTTGAAGAACTGAAAAAAATGAAAATTTTTTCTCAAAAAAGGGCAAAAAGTGTAACCCAGCTTCACATTTTCACCCGAGTGATAACACCTATCATGTCTTCAATATTTTCTTTACCCTTTCAATCTGACCATGTATATAAACATGATAGGATGTGATAAACTATAACTAATTCCTAAAGCTTTCAAACAATGTTTTCCAAAAAATTGAAGTTAACTTTGCATCTCAATGTGAAATAATATTCTTGGGTATGCCATGCAATATGAATATTCCTTTCAAAAAACATATAGGTTGTGTCAATGATCTAAAAGTATTGTACTCCTAGAACATCATCAACACCTCCCATTAGAATGGAAAGAATTGGAATATTCAATACATATTCCCCCATGGTTAGCTTGTTATTATGGAATTTTAAAGAGAAATTTATATTCCCTCCATTTTCAACCGTCACTTGAAACTCTGGTGTTGAGTATAGGAAACAATTCATTTCCTTGGCTACCTCACAATGAATAAAATTATGGGTACTACTTGAATCAATTAACACTATTGCATTTTTCTTCTTGAGATGTCCTTGTACCCTGAGAGTTTGAGGAGCGGTAATTCCTACCAATGCATTACAGGATATGTTTAGACTCATTTATTCTTTCTCTATGGTAGTTTCCTGGTGTATATCCTCTTCTTTTGATGTCTCTTTTTCACTTTATTTCTCCACTTAAAAAACTACATAAAATAATTTATTCGCATCAAACCTTTACTGTATTTTCTATCACAACTGTAGCAAAGCCATTTTGCTATTTTTTCTTAAAATTTTTGTGGTGTCAACCTTGTAGGTTGTGTAAGTCTAGGAGTAGCAACACTTCCATCTTTATATATTTCAGTGGTAGGCTTCCTTGTCTCCATCAATTTACTTTCAATTTTTCTTGCCGACATTAATACCTTATTCAATGAATCAGGTTCCTAAACACAAACCTCATGTTGGATGTTATCCTTTAAAGTCCCTATGAAGACATAAATCCTATGTTCGTCTGGAATATCAATTATGCTTATATTTAATTTTTGGAAGTCCTCAATGTGGTCTACCATTAAACCATTTTGTTTCAAGTTTAGAAATTAGCTAAATATGTTGTTTCTCTTTGTATCATCATAGTTTTGTATCATTTCCTCCTAAGAACTAACCAACTGACAATTTTTTTAGGAGAGAAAAGCCATAGATACCATACAAATGTATTTTATTCTATATTTAATGTTACAATGCATACCTTTTGTGTGTTTTTCACATTGTGGAGATCGCGATATTGCTACATATGTAGTATCCATATTATAGTATTCTTTCCATTAAAATTCCTTATGTATTTCTCTGGAATATGGTGGGTCTTCAATACAACATTTGAGTTTATGAAATCATGATTAACACTTATTTTTTTCTCATCATGAGTTTCCTGTATTACCTTTTCTCTATTAGGAATAATTTCTTGCATCAAATTTCTCAAACCTTCCTTAAAACCCCACATATATGATTTTAGATCATTCTTTATGTATTCCATTTGGTATTTCATTTTTTCATCTATCTTAGCTTCCATGTCATCCATCTTAGCATCCATTCCATTCTTCAAAACATATATCTTAGCTTTCACACCTTCATTCAAACCATCCATATTATATTCCACGCCTTTTTTAAAACCATCCATCTTAGCTTCCATGCATTTCTTCAAAACTTTCATTTCATTTTTTGTTTCTCTTTGTGAGAGCGAAGTTTGGTGCACTTGATATTGTAATTTTTATATATCATATTCCACTTCTTCCTCTTCATGAGTCATAGAAGAGCCTTATGAGAGTTTAATTGGTGTTGAATTATTTTTATGGGCTATTATAGAACCCAATATTGATATATGAGCTTCAATATGTCCTTGGAATCAATTCAAACTAATTTTTCCAACAAGACTTATGCAATTTGAAAAAAACTAAACACCTTTAAACTATTTTTGATGAGATCGATATTGAAACTGATGTATCTCTCGAATTTCGAATCCCACAGATTTTATCTTTAGTCCTTTGGTATCCCTCTAAATCTTCTTTCCAATGCCATATGTGTGACCTAATTTGGATTCTTGAAGGAAAATTTATGCCTAATCTCTTGCAATGACTTCATTATTGATTAGTTCCGTAGAGCAAACTTGTACGGTGTGCCACATGTCACTGTTTCCTCTTTGGATCTAAAATTTATACACAGTAAGCTATAGTCCGTGTAAAGTTTTCCACTTTTTATGGAATTCCAATCCAAATCTTAGAGAGAGATTTATGACGAGTTTCCCAAGGTAACCTCGTTGAGATGAATTTTGGGAGCCTGCAAAAACCATAAATACCATATATCATATCTCCAAAAATATTTTGAACTGAGATCCAAAATTCTTATACCATGTTCATCAGGATTTCTTCACAAATGGTTTTTTATTTTAGCCTCTCAACCTTCGTAGAAAAAACTTTATAGAAAAAATTCCACAATATAGTGCTTCAAGCAGCGAAACCCTAGAATCCTAAGCTCTGATACCAAATGTTATGAAACCAACTCCAAAAATAGACGAAAAGAGAGATCAATGCCTTAGAAATCAACCACTGCGAGGGGAAAATTCGTTTACATTATATAAATGAATAATTCATGTATGATTCAAATGAAAAAACATCCTTTCTATATATAGGAGTCCATGGGGTCACAATATAATCCTAGCCGACCTAAAATTAATAATGTAAGGGAGCAACAATAAAAATAGTGAGGTTTTAGTGGGTATTTTATGGGGCGCGGTATGGGAACTATATGGGTACAATATTAACAATAAGGGGGCTACACTAACAACAATAGGGGACTACACTAGTAATATAGGGACCTAACATATTTAAATAAAATTTTTATTTTACAAACAGATTTTGACGAGTGAGTTTTCTAGGTTTTCCAACTATATATAAACATAGTAGCAAATATTCTTTTTAAAGTTACATATTAATCTCGTCGATCTCTTTCTCCTAACCTAACATTGTTTCTAGAATTAATATTTAATTGATTTTTCTTGTTTATAATTCTTTGAATTAGGGATATGAGTTTGAAGAGAGCGTGAGAGTATTAAATATGAAAGAAGTTAATATGACTTGTGCATAAAATGTTTTTTTCCATAGTTTTTTATAAATTTCCAAAGATTTTTATAAGCGTTAAAAATAAATATCAGAGGTAACTAAAAACCATTTTTGGAGCTTAGGATCTAGCCTTCCTAAACTCAAAGAGGGCTCTCTCTATATGATTTAAATTTTTTTAATGAATGCATATTAGGCTAGTCATGTATGTTTGGTTGGGTTGGTCTTTTATTGGTTGTGGTTGGTTGGTGGAATTAATGATTTAGATGAATAGGTTCTTATCAAATTTCCATTGAGCTATGGAGTGAATATCCTTTGAAACAAAACTAAATTAAATTATAAGAACAGTGTTAGAGGGAAAGATAGGTGAGCAATATAAGATCTCAAGGCTGAATGGTGAAGTGATTTTTCAATTGGGATCAAGGAGAAATTAAGAATTCCTTAAACCAGATAATGAAGAAGGATGAAGGAGTCAATCAGGATCAGAGGGCAATCAAGAATTCTCTAAACCAAATATCAAAACAAAACATAGAAATATATAACAGTTAAAAGGAGAGTGTAATATTTAAGCAAATTTTGCAGTAATATTTGTGTCATAACATTCATATTTAGAACACATATAAGTTTATGGAATACTTAGAAAGAAAAAATGAAAAATTGAAATTTATACTTCACTGAGATAGCTCATCACATGAATCAAGTAAAGAAGTTTATTTATAACTTATTCAGTATGTTGACTGGAAATTGGTACAATAACCCTTTGGCAAGAGATTGGTCAGATAACGAAATATTCATAAACCCAAACTTGACCAACCTTTCATAATTCAAATGATGAATTATTTATACAAAATATTACAAAAATATCATGTGAAGTGAGTATGATTTATTCTAGGAAAATAAAATATCTTTATGCAAAAAGGTAATGACACCATTCAACTGAATGATATCTGGCCATGATTAATTGCTTGCTGTTGTCTATCTGTTCTTTCTTCTGTATTTTTTTCACCCTTTATAGTAAATCACACCACTTATCCCATGTTTCTTAATCTGGGATTTTTATTTTCATCATCCTGCAGTAAATCTCATCTACCTCTGAATATTTTGCAAACATAGGCTTATTTACAAAAATATGATTTACTTCATGCTGGAGGTAAAAGAAGTTTTCTAGAGCTTGTAAGAGTACCTTGCCTGTGGGAATGCCTTTCATTGTGAAATGTGGGATGTTTCTTTGGCCACAACCCTTAAATTCTTGAAATAATCCTCATGTATCATGACTTTTTCATTTATCACTAGAGGACTAGACAAAACTTTTTGTCTCGATATATCAAACTTTTCAAAAAACATTTTAACTGCGAGTTCCAAAGTTTTACATTTTTCCTCAAGTTGTAACATTAGATTTCTTTTCGAAATCACTTTCTTCACTTATAGGATAGTCTCTATTGTTTTAGCTATCCTGAATATTTCTAATTCATATTTAATTTTAGAATTAAGAAATTTGATTATTTTAGTCGCTTCATCTGGTTTCATTCCAAGATTGGCTTTGATTTTCTGAATTTCCTCAACAAATTCCTTCACCAAGTCGTTCTGCTCAAATATGGTCTGTATAAAAGGCTAAATATCATTAAATGAGTTAATAATATTGTCCCAGAATTGTTGTTTTTCTTTGGCTAAAGGCTTTGTTAATGACAATTATTTCTCTAGCTTGTGGATTCTGTTAGTCAGTCTATTGGCTTTCTAGACTTCAGCTTGATACCTTAATTTTTCTAATTTATTTTAATCCTCTAAGCTCTTTACCTGTTCTTTAAGTTTATTAATTTTTGTAGTCTGAATAGACATATCTTCCATTTCCTTGATTCATTTTATGGCCTCAGCAGTGGGATGGGTTGTTGGTATTGATGACATTGGTGCTGATGTAGATGTTTGTGTTGATGTAGATGCTATGGGAATAGCATTGATGGGAGCTACTTCCATGCTACCTTGTTTTTCCTCTACAAGCTTATCCATCTCTATATTCATTTCCTTTAATTGAGCTATCAACTGGATGATTAGATTCATCGTCTCATCCTTTTGATTGTTTGTCTCCGAAACCTCCTTGGTTTGTCGATACTCAGTAGTTGGTAGTTTTAACTATTTCTTTAGTGCAACTATGTTTGCATTTTTATTCTTTATAATTTCTTTTGCTTCCTTGATGTTCGTAGAATTATAGTGAATTTAAATTATCAACTCTTCTAGTGACTTAATCCTATTGTCTTTTTCTTGTGATGAGGCTTTGTCTAGCTGTAACTATGACCGTACATTTGCAAGGGAGTTCTGCAACTTCTGGACACTTAGAGATTTATGTGTCATGGTTGAATATATCATCTCTCCTGCCTGCTTGTGGAATTCAATTTGTTCAATTGGATGTACATCCTTTGCAGGAACTTCAAATATTGTCTCTTTATAGTTTTCTAAAGTTTTGGGGGCTTGTAGTTTCAGTTGTAGGAATGTCGTTTGCATTCTCTTTGTCCTGAGGTCAAAACCTGAAAGCGACCTATTTTGATCACTGGGAGTCTGCTTCCATTATTGTGCATATGTAACAACCTTCAGTTCTTCATTTTTAATTTTAATCTCTTAATATTTCTCAATGATATCCTTTTCCTTCTCAATTGGCTTGTTAAATGTTGAAATATCTGTACTGCTTTTCTTTTGAATGATTTCTGGTGTGGAATATGATGGCAAAGGTGTTTCTTCTATGTGCGTTGTAGGTGCATCATCCCTCATAAAAATAATTTTTTTTGTTTCAATTTTCTCTTCCTATTCTATTACTATGTTTACTTTTTTTTTTTCTTTTTTTACATAAGCTTGAATTTATTATCAAATGTAGCTTCTGCTCAATAAGTGCCTTTTTCTGCGGTTCTGGAGTAAGCAAGATGGAACTAGTATCAAGAAGCTCTTCCACCTCCTGTAAAGTACTTTCCAACCACTCTAACTGGTTGGAATATTCCTCAATCTCAGGCTTAGATTCATGAATGAAAGGGGTGAGTTTAGACTTCACTCTTAATTTTCTTATGACACCCATAGGGTCATATGACCATTTGAAATTGTTGTTGAACTTTAACTCTTGTAGGAATCTATCTAGTTCCTTTCCATCATTCCTACTATTACATATAAAATGCTCTAGTTGATTTTTTTATCTTGAATTGAGTTTTCCTTTTGGCTAAAAGTAAAGTTATCTCAACAAAATTCAAGATCTACCCGATTTACTCTAAATCAAATATCGTCATTGGGAGGTATTTCTGAGCCTTGTAAGGGACTATTTGGCTTCCATACACTATAAAATATGTGTGATTCTAGTATAAATAGTAGTCTCACGTCATCCTTTGATTAGATAACTGTACAAATTTTCCGATTTCATCACTGATTCTGGGCCGAATGTTGTTGTTGATCATATTAACCACTGGTTATAAAAAAGAATAAATAAATTCTTTGAAACTAAATTCATTGGAATATTTTCTGATGAAAGATGTCAAATAGATTACAGACTGGAGATTACCCTCTGTGACCAGTTTTTGTAGGTTGACTACAATCTTTTCTGACTGAAAATATATGAACAAATAGAATATTATTGGGGAGTATTTTAACACTCCTTCATTCAGTTTGATCAGTTGATTATGCATGGCATCTTCCAGGAATTGGGAAAAGTTGAAATGTATATATGGAGACTAGACTAGGAAAAATGTAGAGACGAAATGGATGATGGACTCATCTAACCACTCATGAGTAAAATATCGCAGGATACAGAACAACATGGTAAAAATTTGTGTGGTTCATTATGAAAACATGGTAACGGCGTATGGTGGGTTGTTTTTAGGAGTTTGTACTGATTGAGGGAGGAAAGTGTGAAATATTTGAAACTTTTTAGAAAAATATAGCTTTAGATAAAGCTCAGTGGCAGTTTCAATGGAGAAAGGCACTCCCTCTGGTTCTAATGGAATCTGCAATATTTGGTTAATGGATTGAGAAGTGATTGTAATTAGGATTTCTTGGTCATGGGTGACTATGGCTTTCTATCACTCACTGTGTCTACTATTTTAAAGTCTTTATCAACCAAAGGAGTGTGGTCAACATCTAGAAAAGGAGGTTGCAGAGGGTTTATAGTTTGGATTCTTTGGGAAGCCATCAATTTGATTCAATTTATTAATTAATTTGCTTATTTGATGGTGTCGGGTATTTGGATTACCTGGAATACTTAATATTTGGTTGTGGAAGGTGTCCAAGTAGTGGCAGCCTTCAATTCTGGTTGGCAATGGATTTCTTGCAAATTATCAAATATAGGGGAATGAATGGAATAGTGGGATTTTATAATTTGAAAACTTATTTTTTTATCGCACGGTGTAAGGGTGGTTTGGTGGTTTGGGAAGGAGGGGGTGCGATAAAAGCAGGAGGTGTCTCATGGCATGGGAGCGGTCGGATAAAACCACCCACTTCGCACCCCCCCCCCCCCACCCCCTAAATCTTGGTTTTAAACATCAGACGCTGGGGTTGCAAAAAAGGTTGTAGGACGTCCGATGTGATCAGTGGCGATCATAAAATAGGAGGAGTTTGGAGTTTTAAAAGGAGGTGGAGTTGAGAAATTATTTAGGCAGAGTTGTAAAATGAAATGGGGGTTACAAATATATTAAGCGGGCAGGTTAAATGAAAGTGGGGCTCAATTATTATTTCATGCTTTCGACTTTGAAAAAATGGGTTTTTGTGTTTGTTTTTTATGAAAATTCAAATTTTTTTAAGGGGTAAGGGGGTAAGGGGGTTAGAAAATATGTTTTTTGAGTTTTTTGGGAAGGGAAAAGGTGGAGGGATGGTGTTCTTAGAACTGGGAGGGGGAAAAACGATTTTAAGAGGGGAAAAAGGTAAGGATAATGGGGAATGATGTTAGACAATGCTTTTCAGAATGGATAAGAATAATGATGCTTATATAGGTTTTAAAATCTATTCTACCTACCCTTTTATTCATGCTAAAAAATTTTCTTCCCTTTATTGGGGACATTTGAACTTTCTAACCCTTTTATTTTCTTTTGATAAGAAAACCAACTTATTTATAACGTTATATTTTTCAATGGCTTAGATTAAACTTATGAGCTCATTTTTATTCTGTATCTAACTACTAATTTGTCAAGATTAGATGGTGTGGTTATATATTTATTCACTAACTATCATAACATAAAATTTAAACGCATGTATGATCAAGATTAGACTTCATGATCATCATTAGTTGTGGCATTTTGAACAAGCTGGACACAATTTATTTGCAGAAGTAAAGTAAGGTAAGAGTAGTGGAATTTGAATGTGCAACACTTTCAGAATTTATTTTTTCTTACTTTTATGGGGTTAATATGTTATATATATATATTTTATCTTTCTTTATTTTCTTCCTTCGATTATTCCTTTAGGACATACCTTCTTTTCATTTTTAATATGGGAAAAATTTGCAAAAATGCAAAGGTATGTACAGTATTACAAGAATTAATATAGCAAATTCAAAATTATGATCCCTATTATTATAGAACCCTAACAGTGGCTCCACTTGGGTATGGCATCTCCTTGTGAGATTTCAAGAAATTTCTGATCAGTGGTCTTGGAACTTTAGCTTTTCTTTGCTTGGAATTTCTTTCTGTGCTCTCCTTTTTTTAAACATATGATGTTATTTCTTTTAATGCTTTAAGGTTTCATTTTTAGGCTTTAGCTTTACAAGATAATCATCCACTCCAAACTAGAATTTTCTATGGTATTTGGAATGAGTAAAGAAAAATAAAATTAACTATTTGTTATTCTGGTAAAAAATAGTGCTTCAAAATTCGATCATTGATAGGTCTACCTGGTAGATCTCTTCCATTTAATTCTTTCAAGAAAAATTCATTGTTGCCTCTGTAACCATAAAAAATGTATGGACCCTTCCAGAGAAAATCAAATTTCCCATGTTTTCCTTTGTGTTCCCTTCTATAATCCCATTTGAGTACTTGATCACCTATACATAAATCATCTTATTTATTTTTCTTATCAAATATCTTCTTGATTTTGTATCCGTTACAAAAAATCTATCATTTTCTTGGATTTGAAGGAAAAAACATTATTTGTGATGAGCTTTTGTGGGCATCCAAATCTATAAAGGATGTTTTTCTCAAGAAATGAAATAATGACAGAGTTTGTCCTTGTCTAGAGGGGATGGCTTCTATTCACTTGGTAAAATAATCAGTGGCTGTCAATATCCATTTATGTTGGGCGGAGGAGGGTGGCTAAATTTCACCAATGAATTCTAAACCCCATTGTTAAAATGACATTTCTACTAAGATAGGTGTGAGGGGAAATGTTAGGAGTCTCTTCTTCCCTTCAAATATTGTACATTTGTGATAAGAGGTCAGATACTTTCGGACATCTGCAAAAAAAGTGGGCTAGTAAAAACCTGCCCTCAAAATTTTGTTAGCAGTTGTTTTCCAGTGTATGTGTCCTCCACAATCTCCTGCGTTAAATTCCATCATGAATTTCTCAGCTTCATCTTGTAATAAAAAACTCAACATGATGCCACCATGATGTTTCAAAAATAAAACATTATGTAAGATAAAGTATTTCATTTCTTTCATTTTTAAGAATCTACTTTTGGTTCTAGATAAACTAGGAGGAGCTTGCAAGTTGAGTGAAACAAATGTAAGGTTTGCATACTAGGGTGAATCTGTAAAATATTCACTGATTTGTGGAGTCGCCATCTCTTCTTGATCACCTATGGAATCAAAGAAATTTATGTCTAAGGCATGACAGTTCGATTCAGCCATGATTTTGGCCAAACCTTGGCCTTTAATTAATTTTGTTGACTTGATTTCAATGTCATATTCTAGTATTTTGGCAATCCATTTGCATATTTTTCCATGAGGCCCATTCTGAGTTAGAATGTCCTTTACAGCTAAGTTTGGAACATATGCTATTATGTGAGAGTATAGAATGTATACTCTGAAATATTTTATGGCTTTCACTAAAGCAGGAGCTTGATTTTCCATGATATTACACTTTATTATTGCATCTCTCAAATATTTACTGAAGAAAGTAATGGGTTGTTCATAACCCTCATCGTTATTTTGCAACAAGACTGATGCACTAGTGTGTTCTGAAGCATGTGAAAAAATTATGAAATCTCTTTTAAAATTAGGACTTATGAGGACATGTTTTCTAGTAAGGGCTTCTTTGACTACTTCAAAGACTACTTAGAATCTACTATCCGCTTAAGTATTGAGTCATTTTTTAACATGCTATTTCAATTTCTAATTAGTTATACTAAGTTAGAGATGAATCTTATAAGAAAAAATATTTTTCCTAAAAATTATTGTAACTCTTTAATGTTCCTAGGATGAATGATATTTAATATTGCTTTTATTCTGCCTGGATCAATTCTAATTCCCTTTTTTGAAATGATGTGTCCCATAATTTTTAATTCTTCTAATCCAAAAAGTAACTTTTTAGGATTTAAGGATATACCAAAATTTATGCATTTTATGAATACCCTTCTTAGATGATTTAGATGTTCATTATATGACTTGGAAAACACTGTGATATAATCTAGGTAAATGACTATAAATTCATGGATTTCCCTTCCAAAGGCTATGTCCATGTCACTTTGGAATGCTGATCCAACATTCATTAGTCCAAAGGGAATTTTCAAGTGCATGAAACTTCCCAAGGGAGTGGTGAATGCAGTCTTAACTTGATCTCTAGGTTGGACTAGGATTTGGTTATATGCAGAAAATATATCAAGTAATGAAATCATGGATGTCCGTACTACCCTCTTGAGAATTTGGTCCATTTTAGGGAGGGGATATTTATCCTTTAGTGATACTTTTTTCAAGTTTCTGAAATCAACATAGAGTCCATTTTCTCCTATTTTCTTTCTAGTGGGGATTAAATTATAGACCCAATCAAAATATCTGATGGGTGATATGATTTGAGCATCGTACATACTTTTAACTTCTTTCTCTATTAATGACATGATAACAAGGTTAATTATCCTTATATTTTGTTTAAAGGGCTTCTAATTTTCTTTAATTGGTGTCTTATACTGGATAATGCTAGTATCATAAGACTTGAGGTCTTCAGAATTCCATGCAAAGAGATCTTGGAACTCTTTAAACAAGCTAATGTACTTCAAATTTTCAACTGCAGACAATTTATTAGATATCTTAATAAGCTTGGGATTTTCCTTTTTTCCTATGTTGCATTCCTTTATAGCTGACCTTAAGGCTCCATTTTAGGTTTTCTAGCTACATCATTGGAGTCAAAGAGGTCTTCTAGTAGGCCTAATCCCTTAGGAAATTTTTTTTCTTTGAGGTTGAAAACTTCTGATTCATCATGAATTAATTCCTCAATTTTTTTTGTTTCTAATTGTTCTATTTCTAATTTATTGAATTTAGTTAGTTCTGTATTATTTAAATCATTTACATGTATTCCATTATTTATGGCATAATCTAATGTACAGTGCGTGTCTATATTATAGTTCTAAAATTCTCCTTTAGAATTCATAAAATCATAAATTTGTGACTCTTGTGAAATGGTTTTCCAATACTTCAAATTATCAGGTATGGTTGGCCTATTTCTTACCTTAGCCGTGTACTGATGATTTGGCTCAAAGGGTAACCTACATGTGCTAGAAAAGGTGGCCAAGCTATGTGCTTGCATATTCTTCTTTCTTTGAATGACAACAAAGTCAGTCTCAAGGAAACATCTTATTGAATCCAGTATGGTTTCTCTGTAATGATTAAGTATAGGGTTATTAGCAATGTACTCTCCCTTCACTTGTTTTATAATGATTTCTGAGTCTCCCATGATGGAAACACTTTTAGCTCCAAGTTTTCTTATGATTTGAAGGGCTACAACTAATGATTTCTATTCTACCATGTTATTAGTGCTTTTGAAATTTAATATGAGAGCATGTCTTCTGAATGATCATTTTCTAAATTGAAGATCCATAATCTAGCTCCTAATCCTAATATATTCATAGAGCCACCAAAATCTAAATGCCACAAAGATTCATCTGTTATATTTTCATCTATTGCAAGTTCAGATTTAGTAATTGAATTCTCAATATTGACTTCTTGGTGTTCTCCTTCTACAACTGTGATTTTATCTTTGTCATTGTCTCTATTACACAAGATACATGAGTCCAGATCAGAATGAATGGAATAGATAGGGGAATTTTGTGGTCTTTCTTAACTAATTACCATGTATTTCATCAAGTTTTCTCTACATAGCTTCCTTGGCTCACCAAACACAAAAATGGTAGCATATGCCATGTCTAATTGTAGTGATCTCGATAATTTTGTTCCCTAGGAGTGTGATAATAACATACCATATTTGGGAGGGATATCAACAACTACTATGTCTATAACGATAATATTTCCTTGGCATTGGACTAGAGTTACACAAAGATCTTTGATCAGTCCAAGGCATTTAATACGACTATAATCAAAGGAGAAAAGGTCCTTGTAGGGTCTCATGATGTCTAATTTTAATTTTACCATGAATTCTTTAGGCATTAAGTTATGAGATGCTCCTGAATTCAACATAGCATTATGTAAGATTTTATCATGAATGTTTAATCTAATATAGAATTAAGGGATACCCCCTTATTGATGTTTTCCATCTACTTCACAACCAAATAATAACTCAGTTTGATCATCATTGAGGTTCAAAGCATCTTCACCTTCAAATATGCTTAATGATTCAGTAATTTGTGCCTTGTATGAGTCATTTTTCACCAAATCTATTAAAGGAACTGGTATTTTCATTTTTTCTATCTCAATTTTGATATTGAATGGCATTTTATTTTTTTCTAATTTAATCATTTCATTTTTACCAATTGTGGTTTGTGTGGTTTTCTCTTCTTTATTTAAAATATTTGGGGTGGGAGCTTTCTGAGTTTCTCTAGTGTGAATTTCAACCATTTTGTTTTCTTATTTTTGGTGTGGATTGATTTCATAATAGTAACCTTTGTGTTGTTTTTGCTTCTAAAGCTATACTATTTATGAACTTCGTACATAGCAAGTCCATAGCCTTGTTTGTAGTCAAAGGACTCTCCAGACTCTAATTGTAATTGATGTAACATGTACAACTCCTGTTCTTCCTAGGTAAGAAAAATGGCATGTTCATTGTTTATTCCCATAAATTTTATCTGGGTGTCCTGATATTCTTCATGCTGTTGTGAAATTTCAGAATAATTTTCTTGGAATGGTGGTCTAATATATTTATCGGGTAAAAATTATCTTGATTTACCAGTATTAGGATTTTTCCTAAAGTTGGGGTTTCTAATTTAGGGACCTTGTTGATTTTTCCACTGTGGTTTTCTTTCCATGTTTTCTATTCTATCCATTAGTCTTTCTACATTTTTGGCTTAAATATCTATTTTAACACCTGAAGTGGATGGTTCGTACTTAATGGTCACTCTCCTCTCATTCCTCATCCTAACTCTTCTAGCTAGTAATTTAGCTTCTACACTAACTGCATTACTCTTCATCTGTTCTAAATTTTCATGGTTTATTTCTCTTAACTGATAAGACATATCTGTGTCAAAACCATCTAAAATTTTAATGAGGCCCAAGTCTAGTGGAGGTTTGATATTCACTGGAATTGCATTGTAAATGTTATTAAACCTAATACAATAATCCTAAACAAATCCATTAGGATCTCTTCTAATGTTCTAATATCTAGATAATATCTCGAGAGGGTTTTTCTTTCTTCCCCGTCTACTTATAAAAAATTAGTGGAAGGTATCTAAATCAACGATATGGCCAGCAGGTAAAGATTTAAACCGTTTTTTAACATGTCCTGCTAATGTTTGTGAAAATACTCTCATTTGTACATCTACCTCATCAATTCCATGTAACTCAAAAAATTATGTCATTTTATCTACATGTTGTTGAGCAGTATACTGACCAGTACGATCAGACTGAAAACTTTTACTCTGGTAATCTTGTGGCATGGCATCTAAAGCGACATGTAAGACCAAAGCGGAAAATATGGCTGCCATGGCTAATATTTTAGCTCTATTGGGAGGTAAAGCAGTGGTGCTTGAAGATGGACTTGAAAATTTAGGTTGGATAGGAAATTTAGGTATGAATGGTTTTGTGGAATGAACTGTGGTGGATATTATAGGTGAGGTGGAACTGAATGAATTTGTATTGATAATTTTTGAAGATACTGTAGAGAACTTAAGGGTAGTAGCAGTTAGGGTAGTTAATTCAATTGACTACTGGAAATAGGCTTCGTCTATATCTTTTATCAAAGTTCAGGTCAAAACATCAAGTTTGTCAAAAGTATCTAGAGCCTGTTGATCTAAATCAAGTCGTATAGTATCCTTCTTTGATTCAATAAATTGAATAAAATTTGGGTCTATTACAATATCATGGCCTGAGTTTTCAGATTTGGTACAGAATAAATAATGTTCAAATTATAATCAAATTTAATATCTTGTATGCTTGAGAACTCATTAGGAAGTGAATTTTCTTTGATTAACTCACTACTACTTCCTTCCCTCTCTAAATTTTTAGGTTTTCTTAAAATTATGTCAGGATCACCAAGAATTGTAGTAGGCTGTGGATCAGGATGAGCCCTGGTATAATATGTTATTTTAGAATTCAAAATTTTAACTTTGTACGATAAATTCAGAAAACATTTTAAAACCTTAATGCAGAAAATGAGAAAAATTGTTTCTTTTAAGATTTATTTTAACTAGGAACTGATTTGTCCCCAGTATCATCACCAATATGTTATCACTTCAAAATTTCTAAAGGTTGTTCTAAGCGCTAAAAATAAATATCAGAGCTAACTACAAACCAGTTTTAGATCTTAGGATCTCGCCTTCCTAAACTCAGAGAGGGCTCTCTCTATATGATTTAAATTTGTTTAATCAATGGATATTAGGCTAGTTATGTATGCTTGGTTGGGTTGGTTTTTGATTGGTTTTGGTTGGTTGGTGGAATTAATGATTTAGATGAATAGGTTCTTATCAAATTTATATTGGGCTATGGGGTCAATGTGCTTTGAAACTGAATTGAATCAAATTATAAGGAAAGTGTTACAGGGAAAGATAAGTGAGAAATATTAGATCTCAAGGCTAAATGGTGAGGTGATTTTTCAATGGGATCAAGGAGAAATTAAGAATTCCTTAAACCAGATAATGAATAAGGATGAAGGATTCAATCAAGATCAAAGGGAAAATAAGAATTCTCTAAACCAGATATCAGAAGAAAACATAGAAATATATAACAGATGAAAGGAGAGTGTAATATCTAAGAAAATTCTGTAGTAGTATTCCCATTATAAAACTCAGATTTAGAAAAAATATACGTTTATGGAATAGTTAGAAATAAAACATGAAAATTTGAAATTTATAACTCACTGATATAGCTCATCACATGAATCCCTTAAAGAAGTTTCTTTATAACTTGTTCAGTTTGTTGACTGGAAATTGGTACAATAACCCTTTGGAAAGAGATCAGTCAGCTAACAAAATATTCAAAAATCCACACTTGACTGACCCTTTATTCTTCAAATGATGAAGTATTTATACAACATATTATAAAAATATCCTGTCAAGTGACTAGGATTTATTCTAGGAAAATAAAATATCTTTATGCAAAAAGACAGTGACACCTTTCAACTGAATGCTATCTGGCCCTAATTCTTCGCTTGGTATTGTCTATTTGTTCTTTCATCTGTCTTTCTTTCACCCTTTATAGTAAATCACACCACCTCTCCCATGTTTCTTCAGCTCGGATTTTGATTTTCATCATCCTGCAGTAAATCTCATCTACATTTGAATATTTGGTAAATGTAGGGTTATTTACAAAAATATGATTTACCTCATGTTGGAGGTAAAAGAAGTTTTCTAGAGTTTGTAAAAGTACCTTGCCTGTGGGAATTCCTTTCATTAAGGAAATGTGGGATGTTTCTCTGGCCACTTCACTTTACTTCTTGACATAATCCTCATGTCTCATGACTTTATCATTGATCACTACAGGACTAGGCAGACCTTTCTGTCTCAATATATCAAACATGTCAAAAAGCCTTAAGTAAATATAGAAGAATAAGGTGCTAAGGATATTGTTAAATAACTTATCTTCAAATTATGATAATGTTATTTTCACCTTAAGTAATTTTTCGTCTCGATCATTAGATGAAATGATTGCAACGCTCTTCTCATAAGAAAAGAGGATGAAATCAAGTAACACATGGGACAACTCACATGATGAGATGAAACTATTATGAAATGGTAAAATTAATAAAAAGAAGAATTTAGTAGAATTTTCTTAATGTTGAAAATATGGACATACAATCTTCAACTGTAAAACTCATGCTAGATATATTTTAAATGGAAAGTTAAAGGAACCATCCAACATAGCTACCATTGAATACTTGTTAGAGGCCAACATTGAGGACTTCATAGATTGTGACATTCATAATGAACTTAGTACAAAACATCTCACACTTTTCTAAAGAAATATCAGTTATTATATTTATTAACGTGTGTATGTGTGTGTGAAAAAAGGTTAGCTACATAATTGACTGTTTGATAAGATTTGTATGTCGACCGATTACCTATATAACTAGAAGTATTTATTTTGGTCCATAGTACCAGTATGAAAGCATGTCCATAGAGGTGTTTAATATCTTGACTATTCTTTGGGGTAGTCAAGAAATGTCAATTTTACAAAGCTTCTCAACAATGGTCAGAGGAGGGTATGCTTCAAACAGAGATCATGTGGTAGCTTTTGTGGTGGTGAAAAAGAGGAGTGTCTGCAAGATCCTTGAGTGAACCTAATTGATGATGAAGACCATATTATACTTAATATGATTTATATCTAATTTGTGACTTATGTTATAATGTAAGCGTTGAGGGGGGAACTTCGAATAATGCTTACTTTAGAAAATAGGTAATATTGGATCGTTTAGTGTATTGGAGAGCTGAGACATGTTCTCAAAAACAATCTCTCAAATTATAAATTGTTGGATCTCAAAAATACTATATATGCTTCATGTAATTAATTCATTGCAATGTAATAGAAAATTATTTTTTTGTGTGTAGATCTCCAATTTATTTCTCATAAAAAATCAGTGATTGATTTAGAAATGAAAAATGGAATATCCATTAAGATAATTTACTATTTAGAGAACCAATTATATCCTTTTCTTGGTCACTGCTATTGATCCATATCTTCTCCAACCTAAATTTTTTTGTGTGATTCTAAATTTGTTCTTCGGTGCAAAGCATCTAAAATTTAGTTCCCTTGTCATAAGGAAGTATATTAAAGTGCTAAAAATCACAAGAAAACCTAGGTTTGATATTATGTATACTACGGCTCTCAATTTGAAATCTCATTGTGATGAACCAATAGATATAAGCAATGAATCAAAAAACCAAAATTCAATTTGAATCATTGTTTGAAGGATAATCTACGATATCTGAATGGTATATACCGACATCGTATAAATAATTTCCTAACATAGAGGTATTTATCCTCTCATACTTTGATCTTCTATACGAGTATACATATTGTCCGCGTTTATACAGGCATTGAACAAAGCCCACATCTATGGAATGCAGTTAAATGTTATGATTTATTGAGAATATTGACATGTTTTATTGGTAACAAAGATAAATTTGAAGGGAAACGTTATATTTTAATTAATTTTTTCTGAACATTAAAAAATCTAAAAAAATTATTCCTTTTATAATAAAATTAATTTTTTTGTGAACATTAGAAAATTAAAAAACTTTATTCCTTTTATAATAAAATTAAAATTGTATTAAAATTTCATATAAAATTTCAAATGTTTTATTTTTAATTTCAATGCTTTGTATTCTTTCTCAAAAAATATTACATAGTTTTCATTTCTATATCACCAACAGTACATAAGAATATTAAAGACCCCAAATTCGCACATTAAATAATCACCCAAAATAGAAATAGTCTTTACAAACTTCAAGTATACTTGAACAAGTATTATACAATGTTGACTCACTTATATTACAATTTATATAGGAATTACATAGAGGGAATTTAGTTGGAACATTTACTATTTCATCTCCTAGAAATCATTACTTTGATAGCTAGTATAGTCATTCAAATGATTTCAATGAGTTTTAAAAAAAAAAAAAAAATATAGTATCATTTTACACAATCACTACAATCTCCAGTAAAAAATAACTATTTAAACCTCCAAAAACACAATCTTCGATTGAAAAAAATATAGATTTCTAGAATCCTTTTCCCTAACAATAATAGATCCATTAGTTGATGCACATGTATGATATAATGCCGGAAACTATGTAAAAAACAAATAAAAATAAAATTATTTTTTGTCAACAAAAAATAATGTTCAAATTGAATGCTAATTCAACTATCATTTTTTAATAATAATAAATGAAACCTACATGGAATCAATTTTAATCCATCTTGTAATTAATTAGGTATAAAAATGACATGCAGGTAATATTCATAAATACAAGCTAGTGGAATACATATAAATAATATCCATAGGTGAAGGCATGGGATATTGTAGGTATCATTTACATGTCGAATAAGATAAATGATAGAGTGTTTCTTTCTTCTAATTGGAATTGTCTCGCCTCTTCCAAAAGTAATAGGATTCACCACAATCAAAGATATTTATTTTTTAATATCCATTATTAAGATTTAATTTCAATAAATAAGTGACACATGCATGCATGAGATCCACAAAAATAGTATTCTATTATATAATTTCTTTCTAAACCATTGAGATATGGAATATATATATATATATATATATATATATATATATATATATATATAATCATTGTATATTAGAAATAATTGATTAGGATAATTTTTTATGAAAATAATGATAAATAGAACATATTATTAAATGTTCTTTACCCCTTTTTTTGAAAATTTCTAATGAAAAAAAATCATTTCAAATTTCACATGTAATATTTTATGGATGGGAATAATTATATGGATTTCTGTGATGGGGAAGAGAGCTCTTGAAGGGAAATGATAAAATTAGTTTTGAACCATGATTAGTGTTGAATCATTGTTCTTTATAACATATGACTACCTTAGCATGTTGTTTAGGTTGGTACAAAATCCTTTCTTGAGCTTGGTTTCCTTTTTTGTACTAAATGCAAATAATGCAATGATTTTTTTTTATTTTTTAGATATAAAGATTATCTAACCCATATTTTCCATAAACTTGAGAAAATTAAGGTAACAAAAAGTTTCAATTTAGAAAAGGTTTGGGAAATGTTTAGTAAAACAACATTACTTGCCCCAGATGCAGGTGTTAAGGCTTGATTATACGGTGCACGGCCTGTGGGACGATGCATGGCAAGGCCACATGGCCACCCATAGGCCTCACCTATGGCATCCCTTTGAATTTATGTATTCAAGCCGTCACCTTGCGTGGCATTTATGTCACTGCAAATGTAGAGGTGGCCTCCATTGTTTCAAAATGCTGCTCCCTGGTTTGTTTCCTCGGCACTCTGGCTATGCACCTTGTTCTCCTGTGACACTTCAGCTCCTCCTTATTGCTTCTATGTCGCCACTGCTCTCGCCCCTGTGAACTGGATGTGCCCTTGAAGTTGAGGAGCCCAGTTCTCGCACATCTAATGGGTAGTGCTGCAACCTAGGTAGTTGTATCAAATTTCTCCCCGACTTCCATTACTCTCAAAGCCCCTTCTGTCATTTGAGTTTCTCTGCCTCCTTCAACCTCAATTCACCTTTCGCTTCTCTGCTCGTTCCTGGCAACATTGCCTGCTACTCTGCTCTGAGGACCCTTCACCCTCTACGTGTCAAAATGCCACATCTTGGACACCGCATGCGATGTCAGAGGGATAGTTACAGAGGCCGCACCTGTCATCCGCACCACTCCTCCTTGTCCAGCTTTTCTTCATCATCTCTTGAGAACTCTAGGGTATGATACCCCAACACCTGTAGTGGGAATGGATGCCTTTTAGGCCCCTCCCCTCGGCATCTTGCTTCTAAGCCAAAGACGTGTCCTCCACCCGGCCTCACCACCTCTCTCTCCACGTAAAACCGAGCCACTACCCACTTTCAATTCCAATGCATCTTTGACCGCCCTCTCGTCGTGGAAACCATCTCTGTTTCTTTTAGTGAGGTCTCTAGTGGGGGTCCTGGGTCCTGTTAACTGACCTCGCCTTCGCGCCTGAGCAAAAAGCCTGGCCCCTCTTAGGAAGTGAAAACCCAACACGCCCCTAGAGGGCATAATTCTATTTCGATGAGCGGTGGTAGTTCGACATACTTCAGGGAAACGTGTATGCAAGAAGGAGGAAATGGTGATGATGTTGCAGTGCCTTAACGTGGCCCCCTTCTGGCCGATGATGATGATTACAAATGTCTTATAGTTGAAAAACCTCCTCAAGCTTCTCATGGCATCTATATCCTTAGGTCTTTTCTGAGTCAAATTTTCTAGTTTTTTTGCTTGGCTGTCTACTCACTTCTATGCGGGCTATATTTTCTTATGTCATTATGTCACTTGTTTCCTCTATAGAGGCAGCACTTTGAACTCTACATGGGCTGGTTTCCCCATGAGGGCAGCTCCATTTTTGATATTTAGCTGGATTTATGACACTGATGTTGGCCTAAACTGTTGAGGCCCAAGCCTCTCTCTACCATATGTTTTACTAATAGAATTTACTTTTACTTAGAAAAAAAGAAAAAAAACAACATTACTTGTTGGAGGAAAATACTTCAAATATTTACACCAATAAACTAATAGATAAATTAACTTTAATAATCCTAGAAAATAAATGATTTATTTCTCTAATAAAAAAATATTAAAATAATTCAAAAAAATTACAATTAAGACTAGCTAACACCAATTCTAATATATTTCTATACGAACAAGATTGGTGGTTGCATAGTAGCATAGTCTCTACTTATTTTGATAGTTATCAATATGTTGGTGTGACTAAGGAAGTGCAGGGTCCGAATTTTTTCATTATTCAAGAATTGTCTATTTTCACAACCATTTCGGAAATTTTTCGTTCTTCCGACGTGTGCACACATATTCCATACATCTCCAACTTGTAGAGGATTTCTTGAGCACAAGAACTACTATACATAATTGATTTCCCACATTTGATCTTTCTTTCACACTTTCCTACTCGATGTTATCAATTATTTTTATGCCACCTATTGTAATTAAAAATATTGTGTTAGTTATTGAATTAATTTTTATTTTAGTCCAATATCACCATAAGACTTAGTGCATTTACTATAGACCTAAACCAAACTTTTCTTGTAGAAGAAGTGTTGTGTGACCTAGAGTGTAACACAACTGGTATGATATTCCCATGGTTTTTGTAACTTAATAATACTTGCTATTATAAATGAGAATATTTTATCTAAATACCTCAAGTGTGGGATCATAAATCCCTGATCTAGGAGAAAAAGGAAATATGATCCAAGGAATTTTAATTGGCACATTTATTAGTTTTATGATGCAAATAATAAGAAAATAAGAGGAAGAGTACAAGAGGAACATGGAGAGACACTATTAGTAAATAATAAAAAGGAGGATGCACAAAAATGTGGGGTGGTGTACCTCTTCTTGGTTCAGAGTATGAGTAAACCTGCAAAGAGCTATGATATTAGGGAATGGGATTCCTTGAAGGAGGAAATTATGAATAAAATTGCAAGACGACCAAAATGAAATGGGAATGGATTTTTTTGAAGGATTGGATGAGAATCCACTGAGGGTGATAGCTAGGGCTGATAAACCGTGTGCAAATGGGTGATTACTAAAAGAGATGATAAAGCACCGAAGTTGATTGTTGTCTGATGATAAACCACTCTTAGAGTGTTTGACATAGCTAGTAAAAAACAAAATTTTGTAAATTTTTTTGTGCTTGAATAATTGATAAACCACCCAATGTTAAATGTATTTCCTATACTCTTTGTATTTAATATGGCTTCCTACGAGGTTTGTTGAAAACAAATTCCCCTTAGATCATGGATCTAGCTCACGGGTGATTGTTGTATTTGATTATGGATACAATACATAAATGGGTTGGTGGTAAATTGAAGTCCCACCTATAGTTACTATTTTTTTGTATGTTAAATAAGATGCTTTGAGTTGAGAGTTACGGAATTAAAATAACTTGTCTATGGAAATTGATATATAGCTTTGAATAATTGTTTCATTGTTGTGTAATGTTGGTGCATGGGGTTAATGAATGAAATTATATAATTCTTATGGTAAATTTTCTAAAATTTTGTGATACATCTAAGGGATAAATTTGTGAGGATTTATATTTACTATTTATGCAGTCCATTCTGGGTATGATGGCTCAAACTGAATCAATGGAATGCTCTCATTCTTTTTCGTAGAAATATTTTCCTACGAAATGGGCTATCCCTATGTTTATTTTGATCCCATAAATGGTATATATACCTATGTGTGGAAAGAAAAATAAAGACAATCTATGATAAAAGGAAACTCAAATCCTAAATAAAACAATTTGGTCATTACAAATTATTATACAAAATCACAATCTCGGGAGATATCCCTATTCTCATATAAAAATATAACACACTCACACACACATATGAACACATAGATATATTTCAGAGGTTGCAAACCGAGATGGGTCAAGGAAGTGTGAAATTTTAGTAGTGATAACCTTGTTTTCATATATAGAGAGAGAGAGAGAAAGAGAGAGAGAGAGGGGAAAGCATAATGTAATAAGGTTTTTTAAAATATAAGAAAGGTTAGTGCATGGCATATATAAATATATGCACCTACACACCTGTAGAAGCTTTTACATATGAAAGTGATGGTTGGGCCAAGTTTTTCTTTGGAGGCCATTGGAAAATTTGTAAAACATACTTATAAAAGCTTTGAAGTTGTCGAATGTAAGGGAGTTGAAACCCGATGGCTCGGAGGGAATAAGCCTTGAACCTCATATGCCAATATGGTCGGGCACCATGACTAATGGAGATAGAAAGTTTTTAACATGGTCATTGATCTCCTTGTTGCATTTATGTTATAAAATGAACCCCATAAGTATTAGCTAGAGGTTTTGAAGGGAGGCTATTCCTGGAAATTATGATATTTATTTTGTGGAATGATGTGGGTCATGGGTCCATTTTTTTGTAACCATTTACAATGGATTAATGAGCTTAAATCTCCATTATATTATGAAAAATGGTAAAGGGTTGGTGGTATAGTGAGACTGGGCCATGTCACCCTAGAATTTTGAGACCATGATGTCACCTCGGCAATTTCCATGGAAGGCATCCTAGAATTTTTCCAATAGGTCTCAAATGGAAACTCTTGGGATTTTATCCTGAGGGTGATGTGGTTGCAGTTGGGCCAAGTGTGCAATTCCGGGAATATCCATGTATCACGAAGGAGGAGGTGTTCGTGGTGGAGGCCATGTTTAATGTGAATGGTTGAGTGCTCCTAGTGGGTCGATGTGGTGACATATCTAAGAATAACTTCCACATAACCCCAAAATATTCTTCCTAGATAGTTCCAAAGGGGGACTCCAAAGGAAATTCCTAGGATTTTATTTCCAGGTTGAGGTGGAATAAGGGGGTCCATGCTTATGTGTGTGTGTATATATATATATATATATATATATATATATATATATATACCTGAAGTAAACTTGAAGTTTGTAGAGACTATTTCTATTTTGGGTCATTATTTAATGTGGGAATTTGGGGTCTTTAATATTCTTATGTACTGTTGGTGATATAGAAATGAAAACTATGTAATATTTTTTAAGAATGAATACAAAGTGTTTGAAATTAAAAATAAAACATTTCAAGTTTTGTATGAAATTTTATTACAATTTTAGTTTTATTATAAAAGGAATAATGTTTTTTAATTTTTTAATGTTCGCAAAAAATTTAATTAAAATATAATGTTTCCCTTCAAATTTATTTTTGTTACCAATAAAACATGTCAATCTTTTCAAGAAGGCTATGCAGGTCCCACGTGGAAGCAGTTAATAGGCCAAATATTTGAATGGTTATATATTTTTATCTAGATATGGATCGAGAAAAAAATCATATTGTTTGAATGGTCTCAAAGAGATGAATGCAATGATGTTATCCATTTTAGGAGTTGATTAGTTTGATAAAGCTTAAGAATTTAGACCCCATTTCCATAACTATAACTTTCTAGGTTAGGTTAGCTTAATAATTTCCCTATATCTACCTTATTAGGGGCTACATATACTAGGGACCATGCTACATGGAGGTGTGTAGAAGAAAAGTGTGGAGGGATGCTTGTGGAAAGAGGAATAAATCATAATATACATTCATACTTTACACCTTACACATGTGAAACAGATTTTAATATTAGTTGAATCTACAATCAACAACTAACAAATGCATAATACTGAAGGTTACTATTAAGAAAATCATTCGTATTATAAAATAACAGATGGAACAGACCACACCTCATCACCAAATTTTTCAACTTCAATCGAGGTTGAGGGCCTGTAAGATACAATTTTTAATCTGTGAAGATATGTTTAGCAAGTTATTGGAGATGCAACTACTCATCAAAAGGTGGTTCCATAAGAAAAGGTAATATATCTGAATAAAAATCCCCAGAATGTGTTGTAGTAATAAGGCATGTATTAGTGAATTGTGTGAGTGGATTAGGAATATTTTCTAGATCATATTTGTTTCCATATGCTAAAAATACTAGTTTCGATGCAACATCTTGAAAATTAACACTACCATTCATAGTGTGTCCAGGAATTTTATTATTATATTCAAGTTGGGAATTTTATTTTCCTACATTATCAATAGGAATTTGAGTAACTCTTCATCTCATTGTCTATCCTCTATGGCATACATCCAACAATTTAGTATGACTTGTAGAGAAATAAATAAGTGAAACACTTAACATATACTGAAAAAGATCTATAGTTTATATTCCACGTTGATACTTACAAATATTTGTTTTATAAACATTGGTTAGAATTCAACATATTATATTTCATAAGTAATGAAAATTATATCTCCTCGGAGGGAAGAGGTGTGGAGGAAGAAAAATGAAAAATTCCTCACCATATTCGCACTCTGCACAATGATATATCGATAGAGATTATTTAAAAAATATAAATTCTTGTATAGTTTTAGAATTGGTAGGAATAATCTATTATTTACAATATAATCAATTGTTTATCATGTTGAAAACATGACAATATTTCCATGTTCTCATAATTAAATTCCCAAAAATATGAGATTCTATGAATTGATATTGAAAGATACTGTACTAAGAAGTATGGCTCCTATGGAAGATGGTAGGTTTCTGTTTTAGACTTATAATGTGATCTCAAAAGTATTATTGAAAACATGTTTTAGATATGAGTTGAGTGCCACTGTAGTGCAGAGCAGATAATGAGGATTTTATCTTTGGAAATGACCCCCTTAAAAAAACCATTTAAATTTATATCGGAATACCCACCTTCACTCATGGTATTTTTAGCTAATTCCTTCTATTTTAGAGCATTCTACCATATTTCAATGCAATAAAATATATATTCCCTTGGATTGCGAAGGTTGGGAGGAAGAAAAATAAAATATTCCTTCACATTTCCACGCTTCGCACAATGAGATGATCAATGGAAGGTATTTAAAAATATACAAAATATTATGTAGTTCTTGAATAGATAGGAATAATCTATTATTTACAACACAATCAATTATTTATCCCACGATGATATTTTCTACGTTTTCATAATAAAAGTTCTTTTAAAATTAAAATCCCAAAATTTTGAAAGATTAAATGAATTGAAATTTAAATATCGTGTAATAATAAATATGCCTCATGTTGAATACCCTATCCTTTTGTCTTCGACACAGAATGTGATCTCAAAATTATTATTGAAATCACATTTAAGAATTTGATTTCCAATAATGTGTGGAGCTGTCAACGATGATTTTTTGTCATTGGTATTGACCCCTTAAAAAATTAGTTCAAATATATATCAGAATACTCACCTTTCCTCATTGTAATTTTATCCAATTTCATCTAGCTCAAAGCATTCGTATGTAGTTATTCTCCTACTATACTCACCTTGCGTTAGCTGTGGCATATTTTTACCTAGTGACCCAACATTTTATGTCAATTTGGGGTCCATAGACTTAGACACGTAGTATTATAAATTTCATACAAATATTTCAGGGATGTGAAAAACCAAACCCTAAACTATGGTAAAAACCATCCATTATCAATATCAAATTCCTACAAAAACTAGTCCATCCCATGTTATAATCCTCCAGTCAAACGAAATTCATTAGAAATTAAACCCCAACTACTGCAAACAGTAATATTTTATTGGTATTTGAAATAAAACCCTAGATACTAATGAATTAGAGACATAAGAATTGAATTCTAAATCATAAGAATTGAATTCTAAATCAACTGAGAAATTTAAATATAAGGATAATCTTAATGAAACAGTAATACTTTAGTCTACCGATATTTGAAAGAAAACCTTAGCTACTAACGAATTAGAGAAATAAGCATTGAATTCTAACTCAGTTGAGAATTTTAAATTTAAGGACTATCTTAATGAATTGAAAAGAAAAATATTAAATTCCTAGACAATCTACACACTTCTCATGCCATGCAGAACCCTGAATTTCAAAATAAACAAAAATCAATACAAAATTGGTTCTATTACTAACTATCCCAGTGTGATTAATCAATGGCTTCAAATTTTTCTAATGACATTGTCAATTCAAATAGCTGTACTAACAGTGAAAACTAAAATTGTATGAGTAAATGATATTATCTTCGCTTATATATCATACTCTCATTCTCTCTTCAAACTAATATCCAGACTTCAAAACATTTTGAGAAATAAAACTCAATTAAGTATTAATTCTAGAAACTCTCTTAGCTCAAAAGAAAGAGATGGATGAGATTACTCTGTAACCTTAAAAACAAGATTTCCTACTTTTTTTAATCTGCTTGGAAAATCTACAGAAATCACTAGTCAAACTCCATTTGGAAAATAAATATTTCATTTAAAGCCTCTGTGACAACAATGCTTATACGGGAATTGAAGGCACCACATTACATGTATTGAGCAGCCATTATTAAAATTCCTTAAATCTCATAAGCTATTTCCAATGTATGAATGAGCTCTGTTTTGAGTATGCAAGAACAAATATACCAATAAAGAACACCATATGTTTTAAAATTATGGTTTATTTGACCAGTAACTTTGAATCACATCTATCTCATTATAACTTGTGTAATCATTCTACAACAAACTTTAATTACAATGCGACTAGTGTAGGTTCAATTATAACATTATAAAAATCGCTTCAAAGGTCAATAGACCTATTTTTCTTGTATAGGGACTTGAGAAATGAATTGGGATTTTGATGGGTATGTATTCCTTTTCTATATATTGAAAACGAGATATAAAACTTATTTAGATATAATCTTCTTTTCATTTTCACTCCACATAGTAATATAGGCTAGGACCAAAAAATGAAACCCTCTGAAATGCAATGTCAAATTGAGTATAGTTGATATTATTACCACAGTGCACACACTCATGTCTCGTTATAACTTAAATTTTTTATATGGATAGTGTTCCAACATACTAGTAATGTATTTCTATGAAATTCTCACCGAAGGAGCTTAAAACACTTATATCTACAATGTTTCTAGATCTATAAACATAAATTGAATATGAAGTGAAGGTATATAAATATTGTTCACACAAAACAACTCAGGATCTGAGATTGAACACATGGATTAACACACAAAATAATACAATACCACACACTAGTGATTAGATATGTAACCCACTTGAAGCAATAAATAAACAAGAGGAGTGATCAATTTGATTAGCTAACCTAACCAACCATATATAGGAAATTTAAATCATAGAGGATATATTAAACAATGAATTGCACAAATAAAACTATTTGCACTTGATTCTATTACTATCTCAGTGTTATGAAAGAATGGCTTAAAATTTTCTAATGAAATTATTAATTTGATAAAGTGTACAAACTATGGAAAGAAGCATTGTATGCACAAGTTATATTAACTTTTTTCACATTTAATACTCTCATGCTCTTTTCAAACTCATATCCCTAATTCAAATAATTATAAGTAATCAAACTTAATTAAATATTAATTCTAGAGACTGTTATGTGAGGAGAAAGAGATCGACGAGATTAATCTATAAATTTAAAAACAATATTTGTTACTATGTTTATATATAGTTGGAAAACCTAGAAAACTCATTCGTCAAAATCCGTTTGTAAAATAAAACTTTTATTTAAATATGCTAGGTCCCTATATTACTAGTGTAGTCCCTTATTATTTTTTGTGTAGCCCCCTTATTGAAAATGTTGTACCCATGTATTCCCCATATTGTGCCCCATAAAATACCCACTAAAACCCCACTATTTTTATTGTTGTTCCCTTACATTATTATTGTTAGATCGGCTAGTATTATATTGTGACACCATGAACTCCTATATATAGAAAGGATATTTTGTAATTTGAATCATACAGGAATTATTCATTTATGTAATGTAAACGAGTTTTCCCCTCAAAGTGGATGATTTATAAGGCATTGATCTCTCTTTTCGTCTATTTTTGGAGTTGGTTTCATAACATTTGGTATCAGAGCTTAGGATTCTAGGGTTTCGCTGCTTCAAACACTATAATGTGGAATTTTTGCTATAATTTTTTTTCTACGAAGGTTCAGAAGCTAAAAAAAAAACCATTTGTGAAGAAATCCCAATGAACATGGTATAAAAATTTTGGATCTTGGTTCATAATATTTTTGGATATATGATATATGGTAGTTATGGATTTTGCAGGCTCCAAAAATTCATCTCGAAGAGGTGACCTTTGGAAACTCCTCATAAATCTCTCTCTGAGCCTCGGATTGTAATTCTGTAAAAGGTGGAAAAATTTACATGGACTATAGTTTACTGTGTATAAATTTCAGAGCCGAAGAGGAAACAGTGACACGTGGCACACTGCGTAAGTCCACTCTACTAAGCTAATCCATAATTAGGTCATTGTGGGAGATTAGGCATAAATTTTCCTTCAAGAATCCAAATCAGGTCAGACCTGTGGTGATTGAAAGAAGATTGAGAGGTATACTAAAGGACTGAAGATAAAATCTATGGGATCCAAAATTTGAGAGATACATCAGTTTCAATATCGATCTCATCAAAAGTAGCAAAAATGTGTTTATTTTTTTTCAAATTGCATAAGTCTCATTTGAAAAGTTAGTTTGAAGTGATTCGAAGGACATATTGAAGAATAGATATCAATATTGGGTTCTAAAATGGCCCCTAAAAATAATTCAACACCCAGTAAACTCTCATAAGGCTCTACTACGACTCATTAAGAGGAAGAAGTGCAACATGATATATCAAAATTACAATATCAAGTTCATCAAATTTCACTCTCGCAAAGACAAAAAAAAAATGAAATGGAATTTTTGAAGAAAGGCATGGAGGCTAATATGGATGGTTTGAAGAAAGGTGTGGAAGATAATATGGATGGTTTGAATAAACGTGTGTAAGCTAAGATGGATGGTTTGAAGAATGGAATTGACGTTAATATGGATGACATGGAAGCTAAGATGGATGACATGGAAGCTAAGATAGATGAAAAAATTAAGGACAATATGGAATATATGAAGAATGATCTAAAAGCATATATGGAAGGTTTTAAGGAAAGGTTTGACAAATTTAATCCAAGAAATGATTCCTAATAGCGAAAAGGTAGTACAGGAAACTCATGATGAGAACAAAATAAATGTTAATCATGATTTCATAAACTCAAATGTTTTATTGAAGACCCACCATATTCCGAAGATCGATATGAGGAAGTTTGATGACAAGGATACTATAATATGGATACTACATATGTAGCAATATATTGATCTCAATAATATGAAAAACACACAAAAGGTATGCATTACAACATTAAATATAGAATAAAATACATTTGTATGGTATCGATGGCTTTTCTCTCATAAAAAAATTATCACCTGGTCATTTTTTATCGAGGGATACAAAATTATAAGGATACAAAGAGAAACAACTTCTTTAGAAAATTTATAAATCTCAAACAAAAGTGTTCAATGGTGGAGTGCATTGAGGACATCCAAAAATTGAATATAAGGGTAACTAATATTCCAGAGAAACATAGGAATGATGTCTTCATAGGGACTTTAAATGATAACATCCAACATGAGGTTTCCCTTTAGGAGCCTGATTCATTGGAGAAGGAATTCATGTCGGCAAGAAAATTTGAAAGTAAATTGATGGAAACAAGGAAGCCTACGACTGACATCTATAAAGATTGAAGTGTTTCTACTCCTAGACTTCCAAAACCTACAAGGTTGACACCACAATAATTTGAAGAAAAAATAGCAAAAGGGATTTGCTATAGTCATGATATAAAATACACTAAAGGTCCTAAGTGTGATGAGAATAAGTTATTTTACATATATTTTGAAGAGGAGGAATAAAATGACCACGAAACTTCAAAAAAGGATGATATACACCAGGAACCTACCCTAGAGAAAGAATAAATGATTTTGAACATATCCTGTAATGCATTGGTAGAAATTACTGCTCCTCAAACTCTCAAGATAAAAGGACATATCAAGAAGAAAAATGTAATAGTGTTGATTGATTCGGGTAGTACCCATAATTTTATTCATTGTGAGGTACCCAAGGAATTTAATTTCTTCCTATACTTAGCACCAGAGTGTCAAGTGATGGTTGAAAATGGAGAGACTATAAATTTCTATGCAAAATTTCATAATATCAAGCTAACCATGCTAGAATATGTATTGAATGGTCCAATTATTTCCATTCCAATGGGAGTGTTGATGGCGTACTAGGAGTACAATGCTTTTAGATCATTGACACAACCTATATTTTTTATGAAAGAAATATTCATATTGCATGGCATACCATAGAATATTATTTCACATTGAGATGCAAAGTTAACTTCATTTTTTTGGAAAACATTGTTTGAAAGCTTTAGGACTAAGTTATAGTTTATCACGTCCTATCATGATTATCTACATGGTCAGATTGAAAGGTTAAAAAAACTATTGAAGAAATGATAGGTGTTATCAGTCTGAAATTTCCAAAGATTTTTATAAGCGTTAAAAATAAATATCAGAGGTAACTAAAAACCAATTTTGGAGCTTAGGATCTAGTCTTCCTAAACTTAGAGAGGATTCTCTCTATATGATTTAACTTTGTTTAATCAATGGATACTAGGATAGTTATGTATGCTTGGTTGGGTTATATTTTAATTGGTTTTGGTTGGTTGGTGGAAGTAATGATTTAGATAAATAGGTGCTTATCAAATTTCCATTGGGCTATGGAGTCAATGTGTTTTGAAACAAAAATGAATCAAATTATAAGGAAATTGTTAGAGGGGAAGATAGGTGAGCAATATTAGATCTCAAGGCTGAATTGTGAAATGATTTTCAATCATGATCAAGGAGAAATTAAAAATTCCTTGAACAAGATAATGAATAAGGATAAAGGATTCAATTGGGATCATAGGGAAATTAAGAATTATCTAAACCAAATATTAGAAGAAAACATAGAAATGTATAACAATTAAAAGGAGAGTGTAATATTTAAGTAAATTCTTGCAGTAATATTCGTGTTATAACATTCACATTTAGAATACATATAAGTTTATGGAATACATAGAAAGAAAACATGAACAATTGAAATTTATACTTCACTGAGATAGTGCATCACATCAATCCTGTAAATAAGTTTCTTTATAACTTATTTAATCTGTTGACTTGAAATTGGTACAATAACCCTTTTGTAAGAGATCGGTCAGCTAACGAAATATTCCTAAATCCACACTTGACTGACCCTTGATACTTCAAATGATGAATTATTTATAAAATAGCTTACAAAAATATTTTGTCAAGTGAGTAGGATTTATTCTAGGAAAATAAAATATCTTTATGCAAAAAGATAGTGACGCCATTCAACTGAGTGATATCTGTCCCTGATTCATTGCTTGATGTTGTCTATATGTTATTCCATCTGTCTTTTGTTCACCCTTTATAGTAAATCACACCACTTATCCCACGTTTATTAATCTGGGATTTTTATTTTCATCATCCCGCAGTAAATCTCATCTACCTTTGAATATTTGGAAAAGGTAGGCTTATTTAAAAAAATATGATTTACTTCATGCTCGAGGTAAAAGAAGTTTTCTAGAGTTTGTAAGAGTACCTTGCCTATGGAAATGCCTTTCATTGACGAAATGCGAGATGTTTCTTTGGCCACATCCCTTAACTTCTTGACGTAATCCTCATGTCTCATGAGTTTGTCATTGGGACTAGGCAGACCTTTCTACCTCAATATATCAAACTTTTCGAAAACATTTTAACTGTGAGTTCCAAAGTTTTACATTTCTCCTCAAGTTGTAGCATTAGATTTATTTTGGAAATAAATTTCTTCACTTCTAGGATAGTCTCTGTTCTGTCATCTATCCCGATTTTTTCTAATTCATATTTATTTTTAGAATTAAGAAATTTGATTGTTTCAGATGCTTCATCTGGTTTCATTCCAATATTGGCTTTGATCTTCTGAATTTCCTCAACAAATTCCTTCACCAAGTCGTTCTGATCAAATATGATCTATATAGAAGGGAAAATATAATTAACTGACTTAATAGTATTGGCCCAATTTTTTTTTTTCATTGGCTAAAGGCTCTGTTAATGACAATTCTTTCTCTAGATTGTCGATTCTATTAGTCACTCTATTAGCTTTCTATGCTTGAGCTTGATACCTTGCTTCTACTAATTTATTTTCATCCTCTAATCTCTTTACTTTTTCTCTAAGTTTATTAATTTTTGTATTCTAAATAGACATATCTTCCATTGATTTAATTAATTTGTTGTTCGCATTATTGGGATGGGTTGTTAGTATCGATGATGCTGGTGTTGATGTAGATGCTATGGGAATAGTAGTTATGGGAACTAATTCCGTGCTACCTTCTTTTTCCTGTAAAATATTATTCATCTCTTTCTCCGTTTCCTTTAGTTGAGCTATCAACTGGATGATAAGATTCATCATCTCGTCCTTTTGATTATCTGTCTCCAAAACCTCCTTGGTTTTTGTATGCTCAGTAGTTGGTAGTTTTAACTGTTTCTTCAGTGCAGCTATGTTTTTATTTTTCTTCTTTATAATTTCTTGTGTTGCCTTGATGTTAGTTTGATTATAACCAATTTCAATTACCAACTCTTCCAATGACTTAATCCTATTGTCTTTTTCTTGTGATGAGGCTCTCTCTAGTTGTAATTGTAACTGTACATTTACAAGGGAGTTCTGCAACTTCTGGACACTTAGATATTTATGTGTCATGGTTGAATATATCATCTCTCCTGCTTACTTGTGGAATTCAATTTTTTCATTTGGATGCACTTCCTTGGAAGGAACTTCAAATCTTGTCTTTTTATAGTCTTCTAAAGTTTTGGGCGCCTATACTTTCGGTAGTAATAATGTTGTCTACATTCTCTTTGTCCTGAGGTCAAAAAATGAAAGCAACCTAATATGATCACTGGGAGTTTGCTTCCAGTACTGTGCATATGTAACAACCTCCAATTCTTCATTTTTATTTTTAATCTCTTTATATTTCGCAATGATATCATTTCCTTCTCAACTGGATTACTAAATTTTTAAATCTCTACATTGTTTTTCTTTTGAATGATTTATGATCTGGAAGATGATGATAGAGGTTGTTATTCTCTATGTGTTGTAATTGCGTCATCCTTGATAAAAATATTTGTTTCTATTTCAATTGTCTCTTCATGTTTTATTAGTAGGCTTAGCTTTGTGTTCTTTCTGTACATAAGCTTGAATTTATTATCAGATGCAACTTTTGTTGAATAAGAGCCTTATTCTCTAGACCTTTTTGAAGTGCTATCATTTGGGTCTGGTGTCAACAAGATGGAAATAGTATCAAGCTGCTCTTCCTCCTCTTGTAACATTTTTTCCTACAACTGTGATTGGTTGGAATATTTCTCAATCTCAGGATTAGATTCATGAATGAAAGGGGCGAGTTTAGACTTCACTCTTAATTTTTTATGACACCCAAATGATCATATGACCATTCAAAACTGATACTGAACTTTAACTCTTGTAGGCATCTTTCTGATTCCTTTCCATCATTCCTACTATTACATATAAAAGGCCCTAGTTGATTTTTTATCTTGAACAGACTTTTCTTTTTGGATAAAAGTAAAGTTATCTCATCATAATTCAAGATCTGCGTGATGTAATATAAAGAAAATATCCTCATTGGGACTTATTTTGGAACCTTGTAAGGGACTATTTGGCTTCCATACACTCTAATCTCTATGTGATTATGGTATAAATACTATTCTCATGTCATCCTTTGATTAGATAACTGTAGAAATTTTCTGATTTCATCATTGATTCTGGGATGAATCTTTTTGTTGAGCATATTAACCACTGGTTATACAAAAGAATCAATAAATAATTTGAAACTAAATTCATTGGAATCCTTTCTAATCAAGGATGGTGAAAAAGTTATAGACTGGGGATTACCCTCTGTGTCCAATTTTTGTAGGTTGACTGCAAAATTTTCTAACTGAAAATATATGAACAAATGGAGTATTACTGGGGAGTATTTGAACAGTCCTTCTTCATGCAGTTTGATCATTTGATCATGCATGGAATCTTATATGGATTGGGCAAAGTTGAAAATTATAGATGGAGGCTAGACTAGGAGAAATGTAGAGAGGAAATAAATGATGGATTCATTTACCCACTCATCAGTAAAATATCATAGGATACAGGAAAACATGGTCACAATTTGTTTGGTTCCTTTTGAAAACATGTTAGCAAAGTATGGTGGATTTTTTTTAGGGGTTTGTATTGAGTGAGGGAGAAAAGTATGAAATATTTGAAACCTTTTAGGAAAATATAGCTTTAGATAGAGCTCAGTGACGATTTCAATGGAGAAAGGCACTCCCTCTGGTTGTGATGGAATCTGTGACATTTGGTTAATGGATTAAACATTCATTGTAATTAGGATTTCTTTTTCATGGGTGACTATGGCTCTTTCATTTGGAAAATAACTGAGTTGGTGCAGTCTGGTGACTTCAGGGAACTCGTAGGTATGTGGAAATGTCTATTTTGGCAGGTTAGAGTGCCACAGATGAATATCATATGCCTGATTAGCAAATTTGTCATGACTCCAACAATGGAGCTCCAAAATATTTCTATCAGTCAGAATGTCTACTATTTTTAAGTCCTTATCGACCAAAGGAGTGTGGTCGACATCTAGAAAAGTAGGTTGCAGAGGATTTACAGTTTGGACTCTTTAGGAAGCCATCAATTTGATTCAATTTACTAATTAATTTTCTTATTTGATGGTGTTAGGTATTTAGGATTACCTAAAATACAAAATACTTGGTTGTGGAAGGGGTCCAAGTAGCGGCAACCTTCAATTCTTGTTGGCAGTGGCTTTTCCACAAATTCACAAAGATAAATAAATGAACGAAATAGTGGGGTTTTATCATTTGAAAACTTGGTGGTTTATCGCATAGTGCAAGGGTGTTTTTTAGGTTTGGGAAGGAGGGGGTGCGATAAAACCGGGAGGCGCCACATGGCACAGGAGCAGACGCATAAAAAAACACATTTCACAATGCCCCCCCCCCCCATATTGGTTTTAAACATCAGACATTGGGGTTGTAAAAAATGTGTTAAGACGTCTGATATGATCAGTGGTGATCAGATGATATGAGGAGTTGGGAGTTTTCAAAGGATGTGAGGTTGAGAAATTATTTAGGCGAAGGTGTAAAATGAAATGGGAGTTATGAAATATATTAAGTGGGGGGGGGTTAAATGAAAGTGGGGCCCGATTATTATTTCATGCTTTATAACTTTAAAAAGTGGGTTTTTGTGTTTTTTCTTTATGAAAATGCAGATTTT
Organism: Pinus albicaulis; assembly: GCA_034641835.2. NCBI lineage: Eukaryota > Viridiplantae > Streptophyta > Pinopsida > Pinales > Pinaceae > Pinus > Pinus albicaulis. The sequence goes on from CM076576.1 coordinate 480,440,546, forward strand.
TTCAAGGGGAAAGGGGGTAAGGGGGTTATAAAATATGTTTTTTGAGTTTTTTAGGAAGGGAAAAGGTGGAGGGATGGGGTTTTTATAAATGGGAAGGGGAAAATTATTTCTATGAGGGGAAAAGGGTTAGGATAAGGGGGAATGATGTCACAAAATGTTTTTGAGAATGGATAAGCATAATGATGCTTATATAATTTTTAAAAATTATTCTACCTAACCTTTTATTCATGCTGACATTTTTTCTTTCCTTTATTGGCGGCATTTGAACTTTCTAACCCATTTTTTTTCTTTTGATAAGAAAACTAACTTATTGCTAACCTTATATCTTCCAATGTCTTAGATTAAACTTATGAGCTCATTTTTATTCCCTACCTAACTACTTATTTTCCAAGATTAAATGGTTTGGTTAGATATTTACTCACTAACTATCATAACATAAAATTTAAAGGCATGTATGATCAAGATTAGACTTCATGATCATCATTAGTTATGGAATTTTAAAAAATCTACACACAATTTATTTGCAGAAGTAAAGTAAGCTAAGAGTAGTGGCATTTGAATGTGAAATACTTTCAGAATTTATTTTTTCTTATTTTTTATCATCTTCATAGTTTATATCCTTTTTTATCTTTCTTTCTTTTCGTCCTTTCATTATTCTTTTATGAAACACCCTCTTTTAATTTTTAATATGGAACACATTTTCAGAAATTCAAAGGTATGTACAATATTAGAAGACTTAACATAACCAATTCAAAATTATGATCCCTATTATTATATAACCCTAGCAGTGGCTCCACTTGGGGATGGAATCTCCTTGTGAGATGCCAAGAACTTTTTGATCAGTGGGCTCAGAGCTTTAGATTTTCTTTGCTCAGAACTGCTTTCTGTGCTCTCCTTTTTTTAAACATATGATGTTATTTATTTTAAAGATTTATGGTTTCATTTTCAGGCTTCATCTTTACAAGATAATCATCCACTCCAAACTAGACTCTGTTATGGTAATTACAATGAGTAAAATACAGTAAAATTAACTATTATTTATTCTGGTGAAAAATAGTGCTTCAACATTCGACCACTGACTGGTCCACCTGGTAGATATGTTCCATTTAATTATTTCAATAAAAAGGCACTATTGCCTCTATAACCATAAAAAATGTATTGTCCCTTCAAGAGAAAATCAAATTTCCAATGTTTTCCTTTGTCTTCCCTTATGGAATCCCATTTGTGTAATTGATCACCTATATAGAAATCATCTGATTTAGTTTTCTTATCAAAGATCTTCTTTATTTTGTCTTGAATTACTTGGGCTTTTATATAAACTTTTTCCCTAGTTTTCTGCAAATGAATTGTTTGATTTATCCTCCTTTGGAAGTCGTTTGGTTCTACTTGCAGCACTTGAATCATTTTCATCACTAGCACTGCTAACCGAGATGGAAAAATAACATCCATTCCATATACTAATTGATAGGGAGAGGTACCAATAGAATTCTTAATAGTTAGTCTGTTTGCCCATAAGGTATTCACCAACCTTTTGTTCCAATTTTTCTTGTTATCCTCTAATAACTTCTTCATGATGTTGACAAGGATTTTTTTTTAAGACTTTTCTAGTCCATTACCCTGAGGGTCATAGGAAGTAGAATGACCTAGGGTGATATGGTATCGGTTCAAAAAATCTATCCGTTTCTTGGATTTGAAGGCAATGACATTATTAGTGATGAGATTTTGTGGGCATCGAAATCTATAAAAGATGTTGTTCTCAAGAAATGAAATAATGACAGAGTCCGTGGCTTCTCTAAAAGAGATGGTGTTTATCCACTTCATAAAATAATCAGCGACTATCAATATCCATTTATGTTCGGTGGAGGAGGTTGGGTGAATTTCACCAATGAAGTCTAAACCCCATTATTGAAATGAAATTTAAACTGAGATAAGTTTGAGGGGTAATGGTAAGAGTTTCTTCTTCCCTTAAAATATTTGACATTTGTGATAAGAGGTCACATACTTTTAGACATCTCCAAAAAGAGTGAGCCACTAAAAACCTTCCCTCGAAATTTTGTTACCAATTTTTTTCCAGTATAGGCGTCCTCCACAATCTTCTGCATGAAATTCCTACATGACTTTGTCGACTTCATCTTGTGATAAACAATTTAACATGATTCCACCATGATATTTCCAAAATAAAACATTATCTAAGATAGAATATTTTATTTCTTTAATTTTTAATAATCTACTTTTGGTTCTAGATAAACCAAGAGGAGCTTGTAAGTTGAGTAAAACAAATGTAAGGTTTTCATACTTGGGTGAATCTATAAAAGCTTCACTAATTTGTGGAGTCATCATCTCTTCTTGATCATCTATGGCATCAATGAAATTTATGTCTAAGGCCTGACAGTTCGGTTCAGCCATGATTTTGGACAAACCTTGGCCTTTAATTAATTTTGTAGGCTTCATTTCAATGCCATATTCTGGTATTGTGGAAATCCATTTTCCTCTCTATCCATCAGGCCCATTCTAAGTTAGAATTTCATTTACAACTGAGTTTGGAACATATGCTATTATGTGAGAGTATAGAATGTATACTCTGAAATATTTTATGGCTTTCACTAAAGCAAGAGCTTGTTTTTCAATGATATTATACTTTAGTGTTGCATCTCTCAAATATTTACTGATGAAAGCAATGGGTTGTTCATAACCCTCATCATTATTTTGCAACAAGACTGCTACAATTGTATGTTCTAAAGAAAGAGAAAAAATTATGAAATCTCTTTTAAAATTAAGACTTATGAGGACAAGTGTTTTAGTAAGGGATTCTTTTATTGTTTCAAAAGACTGCTTAGCCTCTACCATCCATTTATGTATTTTGTCATTTTTTAACATGCTATTTCAATTTCTAATTAGTTCTACTAAGTCAGAGATGAATGTTGTAAGAAAATTTGTTCCTCCTAAAAATAATTGTAACTCTTTAATGTTTCCAAGATGACTGATATTTAAGATTTCTTCTCTTCTAGCTGGATCAATTATAATGCCTTATTTTGAAATGATGTGTCCTAGACGTTTTCCTTCTTCTAATCCAAAAAATTAACTTTTAGGATTTAAGGATATACCAAAATTTATGCATTTTATGAATACTCTTCTTAGATGATTTACATGTTCATTATCTAACCTGGAAAACACTGTGATATAATCCAAGTAAATGACTAAAAAGTCATGGAATTCCTTTGAAAAGGCTATTTCCATGTCTCTTTGGAATGTTGCTCCAGCATTCATTAGTCCAAAGGGAATTTTCAAGTACATGAAAGTTCCCGAGGGAGTGGCGAATGCAGTGTTAGCTTGATCTTCAGGTTGGACTAGGATTTGGTTGTATCCCAAAAATACATGAAGTAATGAAATTTTGGATGACCATACTACCCTCTGGAGAATATGGTCCATTTTAGGGAGGGAATAGTTATCCTTCAGTGATGCTTTGTTTAAGTTTCTAAAATCAACACAGAGTCTGATTTATCCTGTTTTCTTTATAGTGGGGACTAAATTAGAGACATAATCAAAATATCTGATGGGTGCTATGATTTGAGCATCGTACATAATTTTAACTTCTTTCTCTATTAATGAAATAACAACAAGGTTAATTCTTCTTAGCTTTCATTTAAAGGGCTTTTGATTTTCTTTAATTGGTGTCTTATACTGGATAATGCTGGTATCATAAGGCTTGAGGTCTTCAGAATCCGAGGCAAAGATATCTTGGAACTCTTTAAAAAATCTAATTTACTTTAAATTTTCAGCTGGAGGTAATTTATTAGATACCCTGATAAGCTTGGGATTTTCCTTTTTTCCTATGTTGCATTCCTCTATATTTTACCTTAGAGGCTCCATTTTAGGCTTTCTAGCTACATCATGGGAGTCAAAGAGGTCTTCTAGTGGGGCTAATCCCTTAGGAAAAATGTTGTCTTTGAGGTTTAAAACTTCTAATTCATCATTGATTAATTCCTCAATTTTTATTATTTCTAATTTTTCTATTTATAATTTAGTGAATTTAGTTAGTTCTATATTATTTACATCATTTACATATATTTCATTATTTATGGTATAATCTAATGTACAATTAGTGTCTATATTACAGTTCTAAAATTCTCCTTCAGATTTCATAAAATAATAAATTTGTGAATCTGGTGAAATTATTTTCCAATACTTCAAACTCTTAGGTATGGTTTGCCTATGTCTTACCTTAGCCGTAATTTGATGATTTGGATGAAAGGGTAACCTGCATGTGCTATAAAAAGTGGCCAAGCTGTGTGCTTTCATATTCTACTTTCTTAGAATGACAACAAAGTCAGTCTCAAGGAAACATCTTATTAAGTCTAGTATGGTTTCTATGTAACGATTAAGTATAGTTTTATTAACAATGTACTCTCCCTTGACTTGCTTTATAATGAGTTCTGAGTCTCCCATGATGGAAACTCTTTTAGCTCCAAGTTTTCTTATGATTTGAAGGGCTAGCACTAATGCTTTGTATTCTGCCATGTTATTAGTGTAGTTGAGATTTAATCTAAAAGCATATCCTTCTAAATGATCATTTTATAAATTGCAGATCCAAACTCCACCTAATGCTCCTAATCTATTCACAAAGACACCAAAATATAAATGCCACAAGGATTCATCTGTTATATTTTCATCCATTGCAGGTTCAGATTTAGTAATTGAATTCTCAATATTGACTTGTTCGTGTTCTTCTTCTACAGTTGTGATTTTATCTTTGTCATTGTCTGAATTACATAATATAAATGAGTCTAGATCAGAATGCATGGAATAGATAGGGAATTTTTTTGGTATTTCTAAACTAATTACCATGTATTTATTCAAATTTTCTCTATATATCTTCCATGGCTCACCAAACACAGATATGGTAGCATATCACATGTCTAATTGTACTGATCCCTATAAATTTTCTCCCTAGGAGTGGAATAATGACATACCATATTTGGGAGGGATATCAATGACTACTATGTCCATAATGATACTCTTTGCATGGCACTAGACTAGAGTTACACACAGATATTTGATCAGTCCAAGGCATTTGACTTGACTCTAATCAAGGGAGAAAAGGTCCCTGTAGGGTATCGTGATGTCTAATTTTAATTTTTCCATGACTTATTTCGGCCTTAAGTTAAAATATGCTCTTGAATCCAACATAGCATTATGTAAGATTTTATCATGAATGTTTAATATAATATAGAATGGAGGGACACCCCCTAGTTTATGTTTTCCATCTACTTCAGGACCAAATAATAACTCAAGTTCATCATCATTGAGGTTGACAACACCTTCACCTTCAGCTATGCTTAATGTTTCAGTAATTTGTGCCTTGTATGAGTCATTTTTCACTAGCTCTGTTAAGAGAACTCGTAGTTTCAATTTTTCTATCTCAATTTTGATATTCGATGGTATTTGAGTTTTTTCTAATTTAATCATTTCATTCTTACCAACTATGGTTTGTGTGGTTTTTCCTTTTTTATTAACAATTGGTAATTCAGTTTGTGTGTCAACTCTTTTGTTTTCAAATTCCTTTTCTGGAATGGTTTGAGTAGTAGGTGATGTGATGTCTACAATATTTGGGGTGGAATATTTCTAAGTTTCTTTAGGGTTAATTTGAAGAATTTTGGTCAGAGGAGGTTCAATTGTTTTCTTAGTTTTGGTGTGGACCTATTTCTTAATAATAACCTCTGTGTCATTTTTTCTTCTAAAGTTATACTATTTATGAACTTCGTAGATAGCTGGTCCATGGCCTTTTTTGTAGTCAAAGGACTCTCCAGAATCTAATTGTAATTTCTATAACATGTACAACTCTTGTTCTTCATGGGTAAGAAAAATAGCATATTCATTGTTTATTCCCATCAAGTTTATCTGGGTGTCTTGATCTTCTTCATGATTTTGTGAAATTTCAGCATAGTTTTCCTAGAATGGTGGGTAATCTATTGATCAGGTAAAAATTCTCTTGATTTACCAGTATTAATATTTTTCCTAAAGTTGGGGTTTCTAATTTCGGGACCTTGTTGATTTTCCCACTGAGGTTTTCTTTCCATGTTTTCTAGTCTATTCATTAGTATTTCTACATTTTTGGCTAAACTATATATTTTATCATCTGAAGTAGATGGTTCATCCTTAATGGTCACTCTCCTATCATTCCTCATCCTAACTCTTTTGGCTATTAATTTAGCTTCTACACTAACTGCATTACTCTGCATCTGTTCTAAAGTTTCATGGTTTCTTTCTCTTAATTGATAGGACATATCAGTGTGAAAACCATCTAAAAATTTAATTAGGGCCAAGTCTGGTGGAGGTTTGATATTCACTAGAATTGCATTATAAATGTTATTAAACCTAATACCATAATTCTGAACAAATTCATTAGGATCTCTTCTAATGTTCTCATATTTAGATAATATCTGGAGAGGTTTTTTCTTTCCTTCCCATCTACTTATAAAAAATCGGTGGAAGGTAGCTAAATCAGCAATATGGCCAGCAGGTAAAGATTTAAACCATTTTTTAACATATCCTGCTAGTGTTTGTGCAAATACTCTCATTTCTATATCTTCCTCATCAGTTTCATGTAACTCAAAAAGTATGTCTTTTTATCTACATTTTGTTGAAAAATATACTAACTAGTACGATCAAACTGAAAACTTTTACGCTGGTAATCTTGTGGCATGGCATCTAAAGGGGCCTGTAAGACTAAAGGGGAAAATATGGCTGCCATGGCTAATATTTTAGCTCTACTGGGAGGTAAATTAGTGGTGCTTGAATATGGACTTGAAACTTTAGGTTGGAGAGGAATTTTAGGTATGAATGCTTTTTTTGAATGAATTGTGGTGAATATTATAGGTGAGGTGGAACTGAATGAATTTGTATTTACAGTTTAATTTAAAGAGCTTAGGGGTAGCAACAGTTATGGTAGTTAATTCAACTCACTGTTGAAAATAGGCTTCGTGTATATCTTTTATCAAAGTTGAGGTCAAAACATAAAAAATTTCAAAAGTATCTAGAACCTGTTGATCTAAAACATGTTGTATAGTATCCTTCTTTTATTCGATAAATTGAATAAATTTGGTGTCTATTACAATATCATGGACTTATTTTTCAGATTTGGTATGAAATAAATAATTTTCAAATGATAATCAAATTGAATATCTTGTATGCTTGATAACTCCTTAGGAAGTGAATTTTCTTTGATTAACTCACTACTACTTCCTTCACTCTCTACTTTTTTATGTTTTTTTAAATTATGTCAGGATCATCAACAATTGTAGCATGTTGTGGATCAGGATGAGACCTGGTATAATTTATTATTTTAAAAGCAACAATTTTAACTTTCCATGATAAATTCAAAAAACCTTTTAAAACCTTAATGCAAAAAATGAGAAAAAAATTTTCCTCTAGTTTCTTTCCAAGATTGGCTTTTATTTTATGAATTGCCTCAACAACTTCATTCATCAAGTCATTCTACTAAAATATAATCTGTATAGAAGGAAAAATATCTTTAACGGAGTTAATGATATCGGTCCACAATTGTTTTTTTTCTTGGGCTAAAGGCTCTGTTAACAACAACTCTTTCTCTAGATTTTGTATTATGTCAATAAGTCTATTGGCTTTATGTACTTCAGCTTGATACCTTACTTCCGCAAATTTATGTTCATTCTCTAAGCTATTTATCTATTCTTTCATTTTATTAATCTCTGTAGTTTGAATAGACGTATATTCTTTTTCTTTGATTAATTGTCTGGCCTCATCAATGGGATGGGCTATTGTTGATGTTGGTGATGATGTAGATGCTATGGGAATAGAAGTGATGTGAACTTGTTCCATGCTTGCTTTTTTTTCACGTACAATCTTATCCATATCTATCTTCATTTCCTTTAGTTGAGCTGCCAACTGGATGATTAAATTCATCATCTCATCCTTTTGAGTGTTTGTCTCCAAAAGCTCCTTGGTTTTTGGATGCTTAGTAGTTGGTAGTTTTAACTATTTCTTCAATGTAGCTATGTCTGCATTTTTCTTCATTATAATTTCTTATGATACCTTCATGTCAGTTATATAATAACCAATTTTAATTACCAACTCTTCCAGTGACTTAATCTTGTTGTCTTTTGCTTGTGATGGGGCTCTCTCTAGCTATAAATGTGACCGTACATTTGCTAGAGAGTTCTGCAACTTCTGGACACATACATATTTATGTGTCATGCATAGTTGAATATATCATCTCTCCTGCCTTCTTTTAGAATTCAATTTGGTCAATTGGATGCACATCCTTGGCAGGAACTTCAAATCTAGTCTTTTGATAGTCTTTTGAAGTTTTAGGGGCCTGTACTTTCGGTTGTAGGAATATAATCTGCATTGTCTTTGTCCTGATGTCAAAAAATAAAAGCAACCTACTCTCATCATTGGGATTTTGCTTCCAATATTGTGCATATGTAACAACCTCAGTGTTTCATTTTTTATTTTAATCTCTTTATATTTCTCAATGATATCCTTTTCATTCTAACCTAGCTTGCTGAAGGTTGAAATCTCTGGACTCTTTTTCTTTTGAATGATTTCTTCTCTAGAAGATGATGGCAGAGGTGTTTCTCCTTTATGTGTTGTAGGTGCATCATCCCTAATAAGAATATCTATTTCTATTTCAATTGTATCTTACTATTATATTACTGGGTTTAGCTTTGTTTTCTTTATGTACATAAGCTTGAATTTATTATCAGATGTAGCTTCTGCTGAATAAGAGCCTTCTTCTCTAGATATTTTTGAATTCCTATCCTGTGATTCTGGAGTAAGCAGGATGGAACTAGTTTCAAGCTGCTCCTCCACCTCCTGTAAAGTATTTTCCAACCACTCTGACTGATTGGAATATTTCTCAATCTTAGGCTTAGATTCATGAATGAAAGGGGTGAGTTCAGACTTCACTGTTAATTTGTTTATGACACCCAAAGGGTCATATGACCATTTGAAGCTTTTGTTGAACTTTAACTCTTGTAGGCATCTATCTTCTTTATTTCGAGTATTCCCATTGTTACATATAAAAGGCCCTAGTTGATTTTTTTTTATCTTGAAATGAGTTTTCTTTTTGGCTAAAAGGAAATTTATCTCATTAGAATTCAAGATCTACCTGATGTACTCTAAGGGAAATATCCTCATTGGGAGGTATTTGGGAAGCTTATAAGGGACTAGTTGGCTCCCATACACTCTTATCTCTATGTGATTCTGGTATAAATACCAGTATCTTATCCTACTCTGATCAGATAACTGTAGAAATTTTCTGATTTCATCACTAATTTTGGGCTGAATGCTATTACTAAGCATATTAACCTCTGGGTATACAAAAGAATCAATAAATTATTTGAAACTAAATTCATTTGAATCCTTTCTAAACAAGGATGTCCAAAATATTACATATTGGGGATTAGCCTTTGTGTCCAGTTTTTGTAGGTTGACTACTAACTTTTCTGACTGAAAATATATGAAAAAATGGAATAATAGTGAGGATTATTTTAACACTTCTTCTTCTGGCAGTTTGACCAGTTTATCATGCATGGCATCTGCCAGGAATTGGAAAATGTTGAAAAGTATAGATGGAGCCTGGCCTAGGCAAATGGTAGAGAGGAAACCAATGATGGATTCGTGTACCCACTCATATGTAAAATATCCTAGGATACAGGACACATGGTCACAATTTGTCTGGTTCATTCTAAAAATATGGTATCAGAGTATGGGTGGTTATTTTAAGGAGTTTGTACTAATATATGGGGGAAAGTTTGAAAGATTTGAAACATTTTAGGAAAATATAGATTTAGATAAATCTCAGTGAGGGTTTCAATGGAGAAAGGCACTCTCTCTGGTTGTGATGGAATCTGCAACATTTGGTTAATGGATTGAAAAGTGATTGTAATTTGGATTTCTTGTTCAGGGGTGACTATGGCTCTTTCATTTGGAAAATAACTAATTTGGCACAACCTAATGACTTCAAGGAACTGGAAAGTCTATGGAAATGTGTATTTTGGCAGGTTAGAGTCCCACAAATGAATATCATCTGCCTGATCAACAAATTTGTCACGACTCCAACAATGGAGCTCCAAAATATTGCTATCAGTCACAATGTCTACTATTTTAAATTCATTATCGGCCAAAGGAGTATGGTCGACATCTAGCAAAGGAGCTTGCATAGGTTTTACATTTTGGACACTTTGGGAAGCCATCAATTTGATTCAATTTATTAATTAATTTGCTTATTTGATGGTGTGAGGTATTGTAATATTCCTAAATTGGGACATAGCTAATTGGAATATTAAATTTTCATTTTTCTCTCAGATAGATGAATAATAGGGTATGGAGACCCATAAATCTCCTTAGTAGGAATAAAAGATAATCCTCGTGCGAATGTAGGTCACCTAAAAGCTAGATTGAAGACCCTCAGGTGTGAAAAGGGGCTAGAGCATGAATACTAGGTCAACTTTGACCAAATCAAACAATGTTTTTATGGAAGAGTGGCATTCATGGAGGGAGATTAAATGCATGAAGGTGTTGACCTAATTGAGTGGGACCAAGGGTGAAGGAGCTCCTAACTTATTTAAGGAAGAGGATGATAGCCATATGGGATTATGTTATGATTATTATTTTTTATGTCTATTTAGAATGTTTTGCTATCTTCAGCTATTTAGCTAAGATGGTAGTGTTGTTTAGCACAGGGTGTTCCCAATTGGAAATCCCACTTCTTTCCTTGAGAGCCCTCTTGGGAGATTATTGCACTACCTTTTCCACTATTCAACATTAGGCCAAGCTACATCTTTGTTGTACAACACAATTTTTGTAGAGTATTGTGTTGTGTTGCAGGGTGCAGTAGTGGAGAGTTGATTTTAGTCACTTCCTTGCTTATGTTTAGTTAGAGGAAGGTTTCCTTCCATTGGGAGACCAGCAAGGAGAACCCTTGAGTTTTTTCATCATATAAAATCAAGATAAGGTTCTTCTATTAGTTACAGTGCAATTTCTGAAGGAACTGTGTTATTTCTGGGTGCGGTTGCAGTGTATGGTTTGGAGCCCTAGTTGGGGGGAGATAGATTTTCAGTGAGGGGATTGGTTTCTCATTTGGAGAATATATAGGAGGAGTTTTCATACATTTCCAAATCAGATAATAAACCTCCTATCATCTATCCAATTGCAGAGATTATTCAGCCCTAGGGCCATATTTGTATTTCTGCATTTTTGTACATTTTAGGAAACCCTTTCCAGGTTGTCTTGGAAATGTGTTTTGGAGCATATATCTCTAGCCCCAACAACTTTTGAGATATATAACAATATAAATATTTTTTTATATCATTTATGTAGAATTTTATGCCCCAAAACTGCGTTGTCATGGCTCATGGAACTTGTATGGAAATATTTTCACATATATTAACATACTTTCTTAGAGAAGGTTTGCTTTTATTTTCTTGAGTGACTAGATCCTAAAGATATTGTGCCTATTATTTGTTTATATGTTTAATAATATGGGTTTGCATTTGTCTCATATCATGGTTTCTTGATGTATTCACCGTTATTTCCAGTTTTGTGTTGATATATTGTTGCTTCCCCTTTTGGGTGTATTACAATGGTATCAGAGCATAATCTTGGCTGAGCCTATGGATCTTAGCCATTATGCTATTAGAAGAATAAGCAGAAGGAGAAAAAGATAAAAATTATGGAAATAATGATTTTTATCTCATCTCATTTTAGATCTAAGAGGTACCTCACCAAGGAGTTCAAGCAAATAAAAGTGGAGAAAAGCAATGAAACGACACTAAGGTTTCAAGATGAGGAAGTTCCATTTACTTCCTATCAGCAAAAATAAGAACCAATATTGCATAGAACTCCAAAGAAACATCGTATTCCCTTTCCTTTTGAAGAAGAAGAGAAGAGGCATGGAGATGGAGGACACTTAGATCATGATATTCTAAGTGAGTATGTTGCAAAATGTAAGTCTCAACCTAGAGATTTCAAGCAGAATCTAACTCTCCTACATTTAATTCAACTCAAAGAAGAAAGGACACCTTGAAAAAATATAAGAATAAAGGGAAATAGATGTTTATTTTCTACTTTTGATGGGTCATCCTCTCACACAACAAGAGCTTGGGGAATGAGGTTGGATGCATTTTTCATGCTACATCTAGTAGTAGAGGGAGAAGTTGTTGAGATTGCAGTGCTGCACCTTGAGGGTGAATGTTAGGTCCCTATATTATTAGTATAGTCCCTTATTTTTGTTAGGGTAACCCCTGTATTTGTATTATTGTGACCTTATATTATTATTGTTAGGTCGGCTAGGATTACATTGTGGCCTCATGGACTCCTATATATAGAAAGGAGGTTTTGTAATTGTATCATCCAAGAATTTTTAATTCATGTAATTTATTGGAGGTTTCCCCCTAGAAGTGGCTTATTTCTAAGGCATTGATATCTCTTTTCTTATATTTTTGGACCTGCTTTCACAACATTTTGTATCAGAGCTTTGGATTCTAGGGTTTTCGCTGCTCCAAACAGGTCAGCGTGGCATTTTCGCTATAACGTTTTTTCTACGAAGGTTCAGAAGTTGAAATTTTTAGAGTGTGAAGGTGAAATCCCGAGGAACACCGTCGTAAAATTTCAGATCCTATTTCACAATATTTTTGGAGATATGATCCATCGAAGTTAGGTCTTTTTGCAGGATCTAGAATTTAACATAAACATGTCATCACAGCATGTGCACTATAAATTTTTTTCTGCGAAGTTTTAGAAGCTAAAATTTTTAAAGAGAGAAGCCGAAATATTGAGGAACGTCATCGCAAAATTTCAGAGCTTGGTTCATAATATTTTCCGAGATATGATCTGTGGAAGTTACGTCTTTTTCAAGCTCCCGAATTTCATCTCAAAGAAGTTATCATGGGGAAATATTCACAACTCTCTCTCTGAGCATAAGATTGGAATGATATAAAAATTTTCTACAAGTACATAAACTGTAGTTTCTTATCTATAAATTTTAGAGCCTTATAAGGAAACAGTGACACGTGTATATCCGTACAAGTTTGATATACTAAACTAGTCCATAATTGGGTCATTGTGGGAGATTAGACATAACTTTGCCTTGAAGAATCCAAATGACGTCATAACTGTGGAATTCGAAAGAAGATTCAAAGGGTTACATCAGGGCCAAATTATATATATTGAAGATCTGAAATCATAGAGATAATTTAGTTTCAATATCGAGCTCCTCAAAATAAAAAAAGGTTGTGTATTTTTTTTTTCAAATTGCATAAGCCTTGTTTAAAAAATTAGTTCGAGTTGATTCCAAAGGCCTATTGAGCATAGTTATCAGTATTGGGTTCTAAAATTACTCCTTAAAATAATTCAACACCCATTAAGCCTTCAGAAGGCTCTACTATGACTGATGAAGACAAAGAAATGCAACATGAGATATCAAAAGTCCATGAGCAAGTGCACCAAATTTCGCTATCGCAAAGAGAAAAAAAAAATGAAATGGAAACTAATATGGATTGTTTGAAGAAAGGCATGGAAGCTAAGATGAATGTTTTGGAAGCTAATATGGATGGCATGGAAGTTGGCATGGAAGCTAAGATGGATGTCATCGATGAAAAAATGGAAAACATGAATAATGATCTAAAAGAAGACATGGAAGGTTTGACAAAGTTGACACAACAAATATTTCCTAATGGTGCATAGTAGAGGAAACTCATGATGAGAAAAAAATAAATGCTAATCATGATTTCATAAACCTTAATGTTGGCGGGAATAACCACCACATTCCAAAGATGGATATGAGGAAGTTTGATGGCAAGGATCCCATAACATGGATACTATAGATGGAGCAATATTTTTATCTCAATAATGTGAAAAAAACATAAAAGGTACACATTGCAACTTTACATCTATAACAAAATACATTTGTATGGTATCGATGGCTCTGCTCCCATAAAAAAATTCACTTGGTCAATTTTTACAGAGGAAATGATAGCACATTATGAGGATACAAAGAGGAACACCTTCTTTAGACAATTGATAAATCTCAAACAAAAGGGTTTAGTGGGGGAGCACATTGAGGACTTCCAAAAATTGAATATAAGGGTAACTGGTATTACAAAGGGACGCAGGATTAATCTCTTCATAGGTACTTTAAAGGATAACATCCAACATGAAGTTCACATTTTTGAACCTAATTCATTGGAGAAGGCATTGAGGTTGGCAAGAAAAATTGAACGTAAAATTATGGCGACAAGGAAGCCTAACACTCACTTCTATAAAGAGGGAAGTGTTGATACTCCTACATTTCAACAACCTACAAGGTTGACACCACAACAATTGGAAGAAAAAAGAGAAAAAGGGCTTTGCTACAGTTGTGATAGAAAATACACTAAAGTTCATAAGTGTGTTGAGAAGAAATTATTTTACATATATTGTGAAGACGAAGAAGAAAATGAAAAAGAAGAGGATATACACCAAGAACCAACCCTAGAAGAGGAAGAAATGAGTCTGACCATATCGTTTAATGCATTGGCAGAAATTACCACTCCTCAAACCCTTAAGATAGAAGGACATATCAAGAAGAAAAAGTTAATAGTGTTGATTGATTCAGGTAGTACGCATAATTTTATTTATTGTAAGGTAGCCAAGGAATTGAACTTTTTCCTATACCCAGCACCAGAATGTCAAGTGATGGTTGCAAATGGAGGAACTATAAATAGCTCTGGAAAATTCCATAATATCAAGCTATCCATGGGGGAGTATGTATTGAATTGTGTTATATCCCTGTAATCAACAATATTTTCAAAGTCTGACAGCAGGGAGAACACTGTTTCAACCACTTTGGGATTCTAGGATCTAGCCCTCCTGAATCCAGAGAGGGATCTCTCCAATAAGTGCAAATATGGATTTATCTTTAAGGTTTTTGGTAATTATATTAGGCTAGTTATGAAGGCCGAGGGTTTTTGTTTGTATTGGATGGTTTAGCATGATTATTATTTTAGTGGAAAGTTCTAAATGGAAAGAGTTTCAAAGGTGAGAAGTTGCAAGAAAATAGAGCAAGCTTTGGCCAAAAAGATGGACAAATGCAGAATTTAGTCCATTGGGCTATGGAGTCATAATAGGGTTTAATTTAAACAATCAAGTTCAAGAGTGGTCCATGGGGAAATTCATCTATGTCTAAGGGTCCCTTTAAATTTTGATTTATGGAATGAAATGGTACAACAAGAAAAGGAATTTAAACAAATGGAGAACAAAGAGCAGCCCAGGATCTGGTAAGTACTTTGAAACTAGCCAGCCTTTGACAAACACTTAAGAAAAACATAGAAGCAATCCAAGATCTGGTAAGTACTTTGAAACTAGCCAGGATTTGATACACTTTCAATAGAAAAACATTTAAACACAGGGGAAACAAAAATGATAATGAAGAATGGTCTAAGATCTGGTAAGTACTTCGAAACTAGCTAGCTTTCAACACATTCCTACGGAAACTTTCAATCAGTATTTTGGGATAAAACTAGGACCAGGGCTCACCATATCTTCCTTAGTTCATCTCTAATTAGCATAAACTAAAAATAATTTTCAAGGATAACAATTAGCTAAAACAGTAGGACGAGGGAACGCCAGCATTCCTAACTACTCTAACTGAATTGAATCATTCATAAATAACACAAATTGGAAGTAAACATTTAGATAAAGCTCATCAGCTAGAGAAGGGTACTGATATACAATAAATCATAACTCTATGCTTGCTTTTCTTTATTAGAGAAGATGAAAAAAATTAAAAAGAAATAAAATAACAATTTACAATAAGAAATAACATCACCGTTGACATAGACCAGGATCCCATAAATCAACTTGTATTGATGCTTCAAACTAGTTAGAGCTTTAAGTCCAGTGTTTTAGGTTAGAAATCATCTTCACTTCTCAGCCTAACTATTCTATCACAATCATATCTTCAACAGCCAATGAACACTATTTACAATCAGAAGTTTATAGCTTAAGTATATTTCAAAGTTCTGCAACCAACATTTTCTCATCTTCTACGGAAGTATTTTTAGAAGGAATGAGGAGGTGGGATCTGATAAAAGATCTCGCAAGGCAATTAATACAGATTTAGGACTTCTCGACCTTTGAGGGGCTCGATGGAAAAGTTTACAGATGTTTTCATGGTATTAATTTATTTTCATTAAAGATTAAGCTCGGTGGGAGCTTTTGCTGACTTCTAAGGCTCTGTTTCATGTAGTAATAACTCTGTTGATATTTGGTCATTAAGTTCCTTTAGCATAATTTACTATTTGGCTGCTGTGAGGCAAATGTATTCTTTCTAATCAATAACTTCGGCCTCTATTTGAAAGCTTTGAGGCAACAGGTGGCTTTGTGGTAGCTAAGAGGAATCAATTGGCCTCTATTGTGATGGTGGAGGCCTTTCTGTTTGAAGATATTTTTATTTTTATTAAATTCTGCTTTAATTTGGAGGATTAGGCTTTTGACAGTCAATCTTAGCAGTAATCCCCCAAAATTTTCTTCAATCCTCTATTCTGCTATATTTTGTCTTCGACATTGATACTCTTTTAACTTGATTAAATAACACTGTGCCTTGTTGATGTGCAGGGCCGCACAAGGCTTATATGGCATCAATGCCCATGAAGCATTGACGAGACATGGCGTAGAACCATTTCTATGGCTTCTCTTTAAATAAACAAAGCTCTGAGGATCATCACCCTCGGCTTTATCATTTTTATTTAAAATATTTTGAAATTCATTTGAACCTGCACAAAACACATAATTGTTATGAAATCCTGTGTTTATTAGGTAAATGGCTTCGGAGGCTATGGGGAGAGAGCATGGTCGTTGGATGGAATAATCCAATGGTTGAGATCTGTTAGAGGAGGTCAAAAAATGAGAGTGGGGGGAGAATTAAGTCATATCCGTCGATCTGCAAAGATCAACGGTTGGGAGCGATCTGGGAGGAAATAAATCAAATGGGTCACTTTTTATGGAAAAGGTAGAAATATGCAAGGAAAAGGTTTAAAAACTTTGTTCAGAGGAAAATGTATTGAAAATAGCCTTTTGGATTTTGGGATGATCCTGGGCCGTTGGATGAGATCGGCCCTACAAGATCAACGACTGAGGAGGCACGCGACAAACTCTAATGGAAAGAGGGAAAGCAGTTTCAGGGATGGAAACCACTGTTTTCACATGAGAAAAAGGAGAGTAGGCGGTATTTCCTTTTGGAATGCGATATGTGTCCGCGCTCAACATGTAGCATCAGGAAAACCACCCATTTTGCATGGCCTTTGGAAAATTAGCCATCGTGCTGAAAACTACGCGAAATAGAATGTGGGCCATTAGATGTGGGGCCTTAGATATGATGGTAGAGAATGAGTGCGATATGGGATAGATGCGTGGGTAGTAGGAAGATGGGTGGTTTCAATCTGATCCATTGGATCTAAGATTTGAATGGTGGAGATTAAATCTGGTGGTAGAATGAAATAATACAAAGCGGAGAAGGAGTTAATAAGGACCATTGATCTGCAGAGATCAATGGTCAAGATAAGTTGTAAAAACATTATAACGTCGGGTTTATAAAATATAACCAAATTCATAGGATCGATCTGGACCATTTGATCTTGACACATGGATGAGCCAGATGCAATCGGGGCTTGGCAATAAGCCGGGTGAAGAACTTGGAGTGCGACGGAGCGATTGAGCACTGGCCATTGATATGAGGATCATATCAATGTTGGAGAGTGAATTAGAGGAATTTGAAGGTGGAGGAAGCCTAATAATTGAAGCAATTGTGGGCCATTGGATCTAGGAAGGCGGGGAGGAGATCAATGGTCCAAGATAGATTAGGGAATGGCCAATCGGAGGAGACACAAAAGTTAGCCCAATAGAAAATGCAATGTGATCATGTGCAGGCCGCTGATCGGCTCAGGATCAACAGCCGATATCATTTTAAAACTCACACCAGCGGAAACCCTTTATAATATATGAAAACCCAAAAAAATTAATAAAAAATAAGGTTTGATGCATAGGGGAAGAATATATATATATGAAATGTGTGGCACCCGATTGCGAGGCCTTTGGTCTATATGAATATATGAAAAGGGCCTATCGCATCGGAACTTTTGGTGCGGTCTTTCAATCTACCCATTTTTTATTAAAAATCAATGTATGGGCGCGTTTAGACCAAACTTTAGGAAAAAGTGGGTTTATAACTTTACAAAGGAAAATATCAATCGGAAGGATTTATTCCAAGGTTTAAGTACATGACTGCGAGCCCACGGGTTATATGAAGTATTAATATGGTTGGGAGCTATGTACAAGGGCTTAATCGCATTGGAACTTTTTAACATGGCAAATAGACTTATGCGCTCTGATATTTCTGATGTGATAAGCGCCGAAAGGGCTTAGTGCCTGGTTTGAGGGCCAGGGCACATGGAGGGGAAAAGGTTAGGACTAAGCCCAAAGGGGCTTAAACCCTTACTGGAAAAAAACTCATTTTTTATGAAATTTTCATAGTTTTCTGATGGATTTGGGGGTTTCATCAGAGTTCAAAAAGGATTTTTAAACTCTGTAAATGGGATTTTATGAAGGGGAAATGGGAAAAAAGGAAAATAGAGGAAGCTAATGAGGAAAAGAGGTGGAAAAATGGAGGTTAGTTTTGTGGTGGGGGGAAAGGAAAAATGGCCTTTGTAGCAGTATTTTCTTTATGGAATCATCAGAATTTCTTAGTTTTGAAAAGGGAGCAGCAGTGAAGATTTGAGCAAAGGGCCAGATGCCTTCATGGGTCTTGAAGAGATAACACTTTTTTGCAATAAAACTTGTTCCTTGAAGGCTCCAAAAAATGTTTTAGCCACCATTTGATATGAAAAATTTTATTGGTGGCTAAAAAATAGTCCAAGGCTTTCCATCCCAATGGGAGGTGTTGATGTCGTACTAGGAGTACAATGGTTACAATCTTTGGGGATGGTAGCTTTTAATTTTCAATAAATTTTCTTGAAATTTTTTTCGAAAGGAAAGGAAATTTAATTACGGGGTATCACAGGGAAGCCAAGAAAGATAATAATCTCTAATTTCATGACAAATATTATGAAGAAAGAACAATTAGGCGTAATTGCACAATTATGCTCACTAGAAGTTCCAACATCAAAATCATCTATTTCTCAAGATCTCCAAAGAGTCTTGGACAATCATTCTAGTGTGTTTGATACTCCCAAAGGACTCCCACCTATTTGTGATCATGATCATGTGATTTATTTGACTCCGAGAAGTGTTCCTCCAAACATCTAACCTTACAGATATCCTTATGTGCAAAAGAGTGAAACTAAACGTATGATTGCAAAAATGTCAGAGGCTGGTATAATTCAGCCTAGTCAAAGTTATTTTTCTGCTCTTGTAGTATTGGTACACAATAAGGATGGATCATGGTGCTTGTGTCCCAATCATAGGGTTCTCAATAAGCTCACCATTAAAGATAAATTTCCCATTCCTGTGATTGATGAATTATTGGATGAATTACATGGAGCAATTTAGTTTCCCAAGTAGGATCTTCACTCAAGATATCATCAAATTAGAATGAAGACTAAAGATATTCTGAAAACAACATTTCAAACTCATATGGGTGATTATGAATTTTTGGTCATGCCTTTTGGCCTTACCAATGCACCATATACATTTCAAGGGTTGATGAATTCCATTTTCAAACCCTTCCTTAGAAAATTTGCGCTAGTATTTTTTGATGATATACTAATCTACAGTAGGTATTGGAAGGATCATGTTGAACATGTTGACAAGGTGCTCAAACTATTGCAGGAGAAACAATTATATGCAAAAACATCCAAATGTTTCTTTGGAGTACAAGAGGTGGGATATCTGGGTCATATTGTATCTCATGAGGGTGTTAAGGTAAACCCTAACAAAATTAAAGCCATTAAGAAATGGAAAGTCCCCATAGCCATAATGAAGTTGTGAGGATTTCTCGAGTTAACAGGGTATTATCGCAAGTTTGTTAAGAATTATGGGAGAATAGCAGCACCTCTAACAACATTATTGAAGAAAGATGGCTAGCACATCTTAAAGAGGAAATGTGCGTAGCACTAGTCTTAGCTATGTCAGACTTCACTCTCAAGAAAGAATGAAGAGGTGGAAGCATTGCTTTGTTCCATTTCAATTATCCAACCATATTGGATAACCGAAGCAAGAGATGAATGGAAGAAGGAAGAAGAAGTTTGGACACTCATTCAAAATTTGTAGCAAGATCCTAGTACATCTGATACATTTAGTTGGAAAAATGATTCCTTATGGTACAAAGATCACTTATATCTTTTTAAGAATTCCAAACTAGAAAAAAATATTGTTTTGGAATTGCACACTTCTCCTTTAGGAGGACACTCAGGATTTTTAAAAAATTACCACAGGGTGAAGAAAGCATTTTTTTGGGATGTCCTTAAATATGATATTCAAAAGTTTGTGGTAGAATGTTTGGTTTTCCAGTAGAATAAATTTGAGACAATTAAGACCCTAGGTCTTCTACAACATTTATCCATTCCAAGTCAATGTTGGGAGGATATTTCAATGGATTTTATCACATGCTTACCTAAGTCTGAAGGAAAGAGTGTCATCATGGTGGTAGTTGATAGACTTACCAAGTATGCACACTTTTGCGCCTTATCTCATCCATTTAAAGAAAGAACAATTGCTACTACATTTATAGACACAATTCAAAAGCTACATGGAAACCCAAGGGTTATTGTGAGCGATAGAGATCCCATTTTTACTAGAAATGTTTGGACAGAGTTATTTTCTTGTTTGGGTACTTAATTATCTCATAGCTCATCTTATCATCCTCAATCCGATGGCCAAACTGAGATAGTAAATAGATGTTTGGAAGGATATCTTCATTGTTTTGTATCTGATAGACAAACACAATGGTTCAAGTGGTTACCTCTCGCTGAATGGTGGTATAACACTTCCTTCCACAATGCAGCAAAAATGACCCCATTTATGGCACTTTATGGATATCATCCACCATCCATCACATCATCTTTAAGATAAAATTCAAAGCTTCAAGTAGTGGAAGATCACATCATGCATCAACAAGAAGTTCTCCAACTCTTAAAGGACAACCTGAATTTGGCACAAAATCGAATGAAACAACTGCATATCAAAATTGTGGTGAGATAAGTTTTGATGTAGGAGACTGGGTATTTTTACAACTACAACCATACAAACAAATGTCCCTCAAGCAAGCTAAGAAGGATAATAAATTATCGACAAAATATTATGGTCCTTACAAGGTGTTGCAAAAGATTGGTACTATAGCATACAAATTGGAGTTTCCTGCTTCTTTAGAAGTGCATCCAATTTTCCATGTTTCATCCTTAAAGAAGTGCAAAACAAAAGGTTCAGCTTTAAACAATATTTTCAGCATAATCTTGTTGAGGAAGAAAGCAGATGAGCAGAACTGAAGAAGCCATGGAAATTCAGTCACAGACCAATGTCTACGTGAAATTACCTGAAATGTAGCATCACTGGTGGGAAGAACCTCATGACTGAATATTGTGACATGGGTGGACATAAATTATAAACCATCCAGATGTACTCATGTTGACACACACAAGAAGGGGCATAGGTCCTTGCACACTAAGCAGTAGTCCCTATTTATACATAACCTCTTATTTTGCTTATCAACCTATGAACCCCACCATTATCAGCTCTTTAACCATATTATGAGAATACAGGATTACATTATACCACTAGATGGCATTGTGTCCGCACTTCTATATACAAATATTTTGCACTAGCACATTTAGTACTTTTCTACTGCAAATAATAGAGGTTACTGTCCAACTGGCTGTTCAACAAACACGTTTCTCTTTTTGGAGCTGGTTTCACAACATTTAGTATCAGAATTTTGAGATTCTAGGGTTTCTCAGCTCCAAACAGGTCAGCGTGGAATTTTCACTATAGCATTTTTTATACGAAGGTTTAGAATCTGAAATTTTTAGAGTGTGAAGCCAAACGCCTGAGGAACATCATTACGAAATTTTAGAGCTTAGTTCACAATATTTTCGGAGATATGATCTGTACAAGTTAGGTCATTTTCCAGACTCCTAAATTTAACCTAAATAGGTCATCATGGTATTTTCGTAATAATGTTTTTTATACGAAGGTTCAGAAGCTGAAATTTTTAGAGTGCAAAGCCACGTTCCTGAGGAAAATTGTCACAAAATTTTAGATATTGGTTCACAATAGTTTCGGAGATATGATCTGTGGAAGTGAGGGATTTTTTAGGCTTTTGAATTGCATCTCAAAGTGGTGATCATGGGAAAATATTCATAGCTCTCTCTCTGAGCATCAGATTGGAATACTATAAAAATTAGTCCCAGGTACATGGAATTTAGCTTTTGGTCTATCAATTCTAGAGCCAAAAGAGGAAATAGTGACACGTGGCAAGTCGTACAATTTCACTCTATTGAACTAGTCCAAAATTGGGTCATTTTGGGAGATTGGACATAAATTTTCCTTGAAGAATCCAAATCAGAACAGACCTGTGGCATTCAAAATAAGCTTTAGAGGGCTAATGCAGCGCTGAATTTCAAATATTGAGGATCCACAATTATAGAAATAATTCAATTTCAATATCAATCTCCTCAAAAGAAAGTAAAAGATGTGTATTTTTCTTTCCGAATTGCATAAGTTTTGTTTGAAGAATCAAATTGAATTGATTCCAAGGGCATATTATAGAATATATATTAGTATTGGATTCTAAAATGGCCCCTAAAATGAATTCAACACCCATTAAGAATTTAGAAATATCTACAATGACACATGAAGATGAAGAATGGAAACATGACATATCAAAATTACAAGAGCAAGTGCAACAAATTTCGCTCTCGCAAAGAGCAACAAAGAATGAAATGGAAGTTTTGAAGAAAGGTGTGGAAACTAAGATGAATGGTTTGAAGAAAGGTGTGGAATATAAGATGGATGGTTTGAAGAATGGCATGGAATATAATATAAATGGCATGCAACATAATTTAGATGGCATGGAAGCTGGAATGGAATCTAAGATGGATGACATGGAAGCTAAGATCAATGAGAAAATGGAAAACATGAAGAATGATCTAAAAGCATACATGGAAGGTTTGACAAAGTTGATCCAAGAAATGTTTCCTAATGGTGAAAATATAGTGGAGGAAACTCATGATGAAAAAAAAATAAATGTTAATCGTGATTTCATAAAATCTAATGTTGACGGAAAGAACCACCATATTCCAAAAATGGATATGATGAAGTTTGATGGAAAGGATCCTGTAACATGGATACTACATGTGGAGAAATATTTTGATCTTCATAATGTGAAAAACACACAAAAGGTACGCATTGCAAATTTACATTTAGAACAAAATACATTTGTATGGTATCGAAGGCTTTTCTCCCATAAAAAAATTGTCACTTGGTCAATTTTTATGGAGGAAATGATAACACATTATGAGGATACAAAGAGAAAAACCTTCTTTATCTAATTGATCAATATCAAACAAAAGGGTTTAATGGGGGAGAACATTGAGGACTTCCAAAAATTGAATATAAGGGTAAATGATATTCTGGAGGAATAGAGGATTGATCTCTTCATAGGTACTTTAAAGGATACATCAAACATGAAGTTCACATTTTGGAACCTGATTCATTGGAGAAGGCATTTAGGTTGGCAAGAAAAACTGAATGTAAAATTATGGCGACAAGGAGGCCTACCACTCACTTCTATAAAGAGGGAAGTGTTTCTACTCCTAGATTTCCACAACCTACAAGGTTGACACCACAAAAATTGGAAGAAAAAAGAGAAAAAGGGCTTTGATACAGTTGTGATAGCAAATACACTAAAGGTAATAACTATCCTTAGAAGAAATCATTTTACATAGATTGTGAAGAGGAAGAAGAAAATGAACAAGAAGAGGATATACACCAGGAAGCAACCCAAGAATAGGAAGAAATGAGTCTGACCATATCATGTAATTCGTTGGAAGAAATTACCAATCCTCAAACTCTCAAGATATAAGGACATATCAATAAGAAAAAGGTAATAGTGTTGATTGATTCAGGTAGTACCCATAATTTTATTCATTGTAAGGTAGCCAAGGAATTGAATTTTTTCCTATACCCAACACCAAGATGTCAAGTGATGGTTGCAAATGGAGGAACTATAAATTGCTTTGGAAAATGCCATAATATCAAGCTAACCATGGGGGAATCTGTATTGAATAGTCAAATACTTTCCATTGCTATGGGAGGTGTTGATGTTGTACTAGAAGTATAATGGTTACAATCTTTGGGGACAATAGCTTTTAATTTTCAAGAACATTTCTTGAATTTTTTTTCAGAAGGAAAGAAAGTCAAATTATCAGGTATTGCAAGGAAGCCTGTAAATATAATAAGCTCTAATGTCATGACAAAGCTTCTAAAGAAAGAACAAGGAGGCATAGTTGCACAAGTATGCTCACTAGAAGTTCCAATGTCAAAATAATCTATTTCTGTAGATCTCCAAAATGTCTTGGACAATCATTCCAAGGTTTTTGAAACTCCAAAAGGACTCCCACCTATTCGTGATCATGATCATACTATTAATTTGATTCCAAGAAGTGTTCCTCCAAACATCGGGCCTTATAGATATCCTTATGTCCAAAAGAGAGAAATTGAATGTATGATTGCATGAATGTTAGAGACGGGCATAATTCAACCTCGTCAAAGTTCTTTCTCTATTGTTGTAGTATTTGTACACAAGAAGGATGGATCATGGCACATGTGTCTATATTATAGGGAAATCAATAAGCTCAACATTAAAGATAAATTTCTCATTCCTGTGATTGATGAATTATTGTATGAATTACATTGAGAAATTTATTTTACCAAATTGGATCTTCGTTCAGGGTATCATCAAATTAGAATTAAGACTGAAGATATTCTGAAAAAAACATTTCGAACTCATGAAGGTCATTATGAATTTTTGGTCATGCCTTTTGGCCTTACCAATGCACCTTCTACATTTCAAGGGTTGATGAATTCAATTTTCAAACGCTTCAGTAGAAAATTTGTGCTAGTATTTTTTGATGATATACTAATCTACAACAGGTCTTGGAAGGATCATGTTGAACATGTTGACAGGGTGCTCAAACTATTGCAGGAGAAACAATTATATGAAAAAACATCTAAATGTTTCTTTGAATTACAAGAAGTGGAATATCTGGCATTTTTTTTCTCACGAGGGTGTTAAGGTAGACCCTAAAAAAATTTAATCCATTAAGGAATGGAAAATATCTACAACCATAAAGCAGTTGCGAGGATTTATTGGGTTACGAGGGTATTATCAAAAGTTTGTTAATAATTGTGGGGGAATAGCAGCACCTCTAACAACATTATTGAAGAAATATGCATTTTCATGGACTCCTGAAGCAACAAAGGCCTTTGAAAATCTTAAACAGACAATGTTCTTAACACCAGTCTTAGCTACGCTAGACTTCACAAAAACCTTTATTGTGGAATGTGATGCTTCAGGAAATGGAATTGGTGTTGTTTTAATGCAAGAAGGAAGACCCATTAATTTTGAAATTCGTCCTATCAAAGGAAAGTATTTACATAAACCTATTTATGAGAAGGAAATGTTAGCAATGCTACATGCACTAAAGAAATGGAGAACTTACCTAATGGGGAGACACTTCAAGGTAAAAATTGATCATGATAGTCCTAAACACTTTTTGGAACAAATACTATCTTCAGAAGATCAGCAAAAATGGGTCACAAAGATGTTCAGTTATGACTTTGAAATAATATACAAAAAAGGGAAGCTAAATGTTGCTGCAGATGCACTCTCAAGAAGGATTGAAGAGGTGGAAGCATTGCTTTGTGCCATTTGTCTTATCCCACTAGATTGGATAACCGAAGCAAGAGATGAATGGAAGAAGGATGAAGACGTGTGGACACTCATTCAAAAGTTGCAGCAAGATCCTAGTACATCTGATACATTTAGTTGGAAAAATGATTC
Source organism: Pinus albicaulis (assembly GCA_034641835.2). Taxonomy (NCBI): domain Eukaryota; kingdom Viridiplantae; phylum Streptophyta; class Pinopsida; order Pinales; family Pinaceae; genus Pinus; species Pinus albicaulis. The sequence goes on from CM076576.1 coordinate 480,466,617, forward strand.
CTTATGGTACAAAGATCGCTTATATATTTGTAAGAATTCCCAACTAAAACAAAATATTCTTTTGGAATTGCACACTTCTCCTTTAGGAGGACACTCAGGATTTTTAAAAACTTACCACAAGGTGAAGAAAGAATTTTATTGGGATGGCCTTAAATATGATATTCAAAAGTTTTAAAAACCATTTACCCTCTATATACCCCCCAATATATTATGTCATTTTTCCCTCATTATATACCCCCCCAATATGAACCCACGCGCTATGGTATTTCTCCTATAGTGAAGACACTGTGGATATCGTTTAGTTAATTTTTGTTGGACATTATTGTGGATCAAGGAATGGATCATTGTACTCTCTTTTGTTGAATCATTCAATGAAAATATAATAAGAATAATATTTTTAAAGGGTTTTCCCCATAGTGAGTTTTCCCTAGTCTTCAAGCAATATTGGTGTCTCTATTTGTGAATGCTTTCTCGTATTTTTCCTCTATGTTATATTTAATATTGTTTTTTATATATAAATACATATGTTTTTGAATAATGTTTTTAATTATAATAATGATATGACGTTGTGGGGTGAATTTAATTTGCAAATGAAAAAATGAAGTTATATAAAACAAAGAACAATATATCCCTAAGAAAAATTTACATGGAATCTCAGTTGTGTTGAATAAATTAATTGAAGATCATGCCTCTGAAGACAAAATTTGTGGAAGACAAATTAGAAGGAGGAGACCTAAGGAGAGACTAGGGTTTTAAGGGAACCCTAGCGAATATGGTTATTAGATTTTGATGGATATTATGAGGTTAGGGTTTCGGAGAAATCATATATTATGAGAAATATTTGGGATATGAAAATTAGAAACCCTAGCATGATGAAAGTGAATCTGTTATAGCACTTGTGACAAGATCGATGTAGCCCTAGATGATAAATTATCAATTAATCCTAGCTTCTAATCAAGTTGGTTGAAATATATTGAAGAAAACAATGCTATATGGCCAATGGATAGTAATGACTATTGAAGGCCATTTGAAGACGGAAATGATAACTTATCGTTTAATATCATTATTTTATTTATTTATTTTACTCCTTTATGTATTTACTTTTGTTTAGATTTAATTATATGATCATTGATTATATTTTCTGCATGTATATTTGAGTATTTTTAAACTTTTAACCTCCCAATGAGATGTGATAAGAGGATCCTTCCTGAGGATCAGCCAAGGTGCATGAAAATATAGCTAGTGCAGAAAGAGAAGGCTACAATTTCCCATCACAAGTAAGTGATACGAAGTGCAAAGGTAGCTTAATGTTGTAAGTCATGTATATTATATTGTTTTAGTTGTAATATTGGATGGCAAGGTAAGCCCTAAGGTATGATGGAAATATCACCCTCATGAATGGATGATATATGAATATGAAAGTAAGTTTGATTCATGATCCTCATGATGAGATGGTGCACTTATTAATGGACACATATCTTACATTCTATTAAGTGATGATAAAGCTACCAAGAAACATTGATTTTTGATATATGGTAACTTGATACTATTGATATTGCTTGTGATAAGCATCGTAACCCTAATGATAAAAGTGAGAATAAAATTGATATTCACTATCCTCTTATTCACATTGATTAGTTTTTTATAAGTTTAGTAATTTTGAAAGTGTGAAAAAATTGAATGTCCTGACTCGTTTGTTGAATAATGTAAAAGAAGTAATGTAGTGATTATGATCCTTGCAGTATGGTGAAGCAATTATAAAATTCCTTAATTATATGACTATAACCCTTGATGAAATTTTAATGTCATGTTCATATGTGATGATGTAGTTGATGTTGATTTGTTATGATTATATGTCTAAGAATATAATATAGTTTGATACCACGACTTAATATTTTTTCTGATGCATGATAGTATTATGATAGACAGGTTGATGTATGGATTGATATTGATTGAAGTGGATTCTCATTAAGAGGGATAAACTCCCCATAAAATACCTACACCTATTATAATTTTCATTAAATGTATAGAATATTATTTATTATTGATTTAAGATTGTTGGACATGAATAAACAAATATCTAATGGTGTTAGTAAGTAACAAGTAGAAGCATGAGAAGAGAATGTTTCTCCTAGGCTAATACCTCACTATTATGAGAGAGGTGTAAGAGTGTGGTTATAGGCCTCCTAATTGCATGGAAGAAGGCTTATGGGTGTAGTTCTGCTTGTAGTACACAAAAACTAAATCCCTACCTATAAAACCATATGCACACTAGGAGTACGAAAGTCATACATATATCGAGAAGTGGAGTTTTAATGTTTGAATTACTATAGAGAATCTGAATGTGTTAACTAAACTAGTGTTGACATGGGACCGAAATATGCATATCACAATTTCTTATTCATATTTCATAACAATTTCATGGGTTTTTCAAGCATTGGATTATTCGTTTAATATAGATTAGCAGTATTCGAATTTTGACATGATGCTTGATAGTTCATAGATATTTTTGGCTAATGTTTTGATTGAAATCATAGTGATAAAAAATTCAGGTTTTGATTCCATAACTGATGATTTTCCTTGATGATAGTGCTATGTGGGAAGAGTGATTTTTAGTGACTATTATTTTTATTCAATAGTGATTATGTATTGGCTTCATTGCCTTTGGCACATTGGTTGAAGTATAAACCATTGCGATTCACTATGTAGTGTATCTCTCAATGAATGCAAGAAACTAATATGACTTATCCTTGATGTATAATGAAAAAAATAATTCATATTATGATTATGCCAATGGCCTGATGGAGTTTGATGTTACTTAATAGAAAATTTTTGACATGAAAATAGATGAGTTCATAACCTACTATTTTGATGTGGCCTCTACTTGGGGTCTTGTATTAAAAGGCTTAATAGTGATTCCGAAAGGAAATTTTATATATTTCATATTTTTTATGGTTTTAAAAGTAGATTTAGTTTATTTACTTGCATAGTAGTGATTTTTTTGAGGCTCAACATGTTGGTCTACTCAAGTATTGTGTTTTCAGAAAGCATTGTATGAAGAAAGTTGCCCAATTCTGGTATGTCTGCACAGACAATTACCTAGTAAGTCATCCAAAGGTGTCGATCAAATCAATTACTTAAAAATGATCCATGGTATTCCTTTTATTTTGATTTTATATGTTAATGAACTATACTTAATAGGTAATTAACCTATGCTAATAAACGTAAGGTGGAGTTGACCTCTGAAGTTCGAAATAAAGAGTCTTCCCATGATGAATTACTTTATGGGATTAGAATTTTGAAAAAGGAAAATATATCGTGAATCTATTGGAAATAATTTTAGAAATTGGAAATACAAATCCTTAAACACTGATATGGAATTGAATAAGTTGTGAAGAGATATTATTGAACCTGAGTTGGAAACCGACAATGGATTAAAGCATCGATGCTCCTTGTAGCAACCATATATATATATATATCGTGTGTGTGTCTGTGTGTGTACATGTTTTCTTAGATAACAACTTAATTCAATTCATGATTTATTGGCTTCATAAACATTAGGTTGCCACCGAGCACCCTTTGAGATATTTGCATGGGATGATCAATTTTTTGGTCTTGTATATTCTTCATATGGTATAACATGGCATGGATATACTAATTTTTTTTGGGATCATTATTGATGATGAGAACATCTGGATGTTGCTTTAGTATAAGATCTAACATTATATTTTGGATGAGAAGTGCATAGATTTAAGCACGACCAAGGTTAATGATGATGTTTCTAGCATGGCTTACTGTGAGGTAGGTTGAATAAGCTCTCCAAAGAGTTATTTTCAACATGTTTGGAATGTGAAAGTGATGCATTGTGATAATAAAGTGTGGGATATAATTGGGAAAAAATCCCATATATCATTATGACTGAGATAAATTCATATATTGAGATATTGTTTTTATACAAGAAAGCATTAGGCGTGATCCCCCATGATAAGGAGGATGAAAAAGGTATCCTTTTGTGAAATATATTTGTTCTAATATAATATTTTATTTGATTTCATGCATGAGCAAGAAACTTATTCTATTGATAAATTATGATTGAACACTTCAGTGAGTTGTTTAATATGATACCAAATATGAGCACATTGATATATTTCTAATCTATAGAGATCAGGACTAAGCGACACCATTGAGCCAAATATTTTCCCATAACTGATCTCTCAGGATGCATAACTGAATTGGAGGTATCCTGGGGTTGAGGGAACTTTGGAAGATAGTGTGTCACCCCTATATATTACCCAAAGGGTGAAAGATGTTGAACCACTATATTGGCCTATTCAGATTATACCCCAAGTAGCTTCGTACCCACATGTCTGGCTTGTTGGGATTATTTCTCCCCATCTAGAAAATAGGTTGCGAGAGATATTAAGGGTGTGTGATCGTTACCATTGGCAAGTCAGGTATATCACCTAAGATAATTATGATGCAAGTGTTCTAGAACATGAATCCTGAGGGTCACTGTTAAGAAGATAAATAAAAAAGAGGATAGTTTTGATGCTTTCCTCGTATAAAAAGTGGTATCTTGCCCATTTATTACAAAATGGTAAGGTTTTTGTCCTTGTTTCATAATTTGTATCTTACCTATTTCTTTATGATATGACTTGGGCATATATTTTCCCATAGGACCTTCCCCACTATTGTAAGCATGAGGTGAGGGTTTCCCATAGGAAATTCCTTATTATGATTGATTTATCATTTCATATGCACTCCCCTACGTGGTTCCATCTTAAGTAGGGATTCCTGATGATAATCTCTCTATTTTTTTCAGGTATTAGCAGTTGGATCCTTGTTGGAAGTGATTTTGGGTGGTAGGAGTGGCTCCCTGATTGATACATTGTGGTAGCTTGTACTCCCCTCTGATGTAAAATAATATTCTTTTATATTTTAGAGTGTTTAACATATGATCACTTACAATTAAGAGATAAGAAGAGATGATCAGTGCCAACATTTTATGAGGAGATCCTTGAGATATGATATGATTTGATGATAGGATACTTGTGATGTTTATAGGATGCAGTTAGAATTTTTCCCTAGCTAAGAGGGAGTGTTAATTTGGCACTTGAGTGATAAATTATAATCATGGTAATAGATTCCTCTTTTCCATAGGACTTATTTTGACAATGGAAGTGCTCAATTCCGACAAGGGAAATTATACTTTTGAATAAAATCTCAGATGTGCACAAAAGGACAGTTTGAACCAAAACAGAAATTAGACACCCATGGATGGTTATAAATACAAGTAAAGTGACCCTAATTTGGACATCGTCATCATAATTTTTCTTTATTTTTTTTTCTTACAAAATTCTGAGGTGATTCGTGGATATGGGTTCGTACAAGTCTGAAATTGTAAGGTCTAAAGCTCACACATGAAATCTATGGTTTTGGTTTCCCACTACAACAAGGACACAAACACTTTTAGGTCACAATAATAGGTTCAAAAGCTTATGTCTCCTATTCGAGGGCTTCAACTGCAGGCACATACACTCTCTGTGTGCATTTGGAAAGTAGGAAGTCGATTTTGTAGTTGACTGCAGAGTTTGGCAATTGACCACATGATTTTGAATCAGGGTTTTGATTTAGAATAGAGTAGGGTTCATCTATTGGATATGGTTTTCTTAAAAAAAAATCAATAGTATTATGGGTATAGGAATGGATCAATGTACTCTCTTATGATGGATCATTGAATGAAAATCTAACAAGAATAATAATTTGAAAGGGTTAATATGTGGTCTCCGATAAATATTTGTGTCTCTACGTGTGAATTTTATTCTTCTATTGTTACTTTATGTTTCACTACATTGATGATGATATTGTTCTTTCTATATAATTGGATATGTTACTGAATAATTTTGTAAAACTAAATAATTTTCTGATTTTGTGGGGTGACTTAAATATCCAAATGAGAAATGTTATTACCTAAAGCAAAGAACAATATAGCCCTAAGAAAAATTAACAAGAAAGTGATACTTGATACTATTGATATTTCTTGTCATAGGAATCGTAACCCTAATGATAAAAGTGAGAATAAAATTGATATTCATGATCGTCTTGCTGACATTGATTAGTTTTTTATAAGTTTAGTAATTTTGAAAGTATGACAAAATTGAATGTCTTGACTTGTTGGTTGAATAATGTAAAAGAGGTAATGTAGTAATTATGATCCTTGCAGTATGGTGAAGCTATTATAAACTTCCCTAATTATATGACTATAACCCTTGATGAAATTTTTATGTCACGTTAATATGTGATAATGTAGTTGATTTTAATTTGTTATGGTTATATGTCGAAGAATCTAGTATTTGATTTCACGACTTAATAGTTTTGGTAATGCATGAAAGTATTATGATAAACGCATTGATATCTGGATTGATATTGATTGAAGTAAATTCTCATTAAGAGGTATAAACTCTCCGTAAAATACGTACACCTATTATCATTTGCATTAAATGTATAGAATATTATTTATTTTTTATATAAGATTGTTGGACATGAATATACAAATATCTAATGTTGTTAGTCTGCAACAAGTGCAAGCCTGAGAAGAGAAGGTTTCTCCTTGGCTAATCCCTCACTGTTATCAGAGAGGCTTAAGAGTGTGGTTATAGGACTCCTAACTGCACAGAAGAAGGCTTATGGGCGTGGTTGTGGTTGTAGGACACAAAAATTAAATCCTTACCTATAAAACCTTAAGCACATTAGGAGTACGGAAGTCCTACATATATGGAGAAGCGGAGTTTTAATGGTTGAATTACTATAGAGAATGTGAATGTGTTAACTAAACTAATGTTCACATGGGACTGAAATATGCATATCACAATTTCTTATTCATATTCCATAACTATTTCAAGGGTTTTACAAGACTTGGATTATTGATTTATATAGATGAGAAGTATTGGAAATTTGATACGATGCTTGATAGTTCATAGATATTTTTCGGCTAATGGATTGATTGAAATCACAATGATAACAAATTTGGGTTTTGATTTCATAACTAACGATTTTCCTTGATCATAGTGCTATGTGGGAATAGTGATTTTTATTGACTAATATTGGTATTAAATAATGATTAGGTATTAGCTTCATTGCCTTTGGCACATTGGTTGAAGTATAAACAATTTTGATTCACTATGTACTGTATCTCACAATGAATTCAAGAAAGTAATATGACTTATCCTTGTTGTATAATGAAAAAAATAATTCATATTATGATTATGTTGATGGCCTGATGGAGTTGGATATTTCTTAATAAAAAAAATTTGACATGACAATATATGAATTGATAACCTGGTATTTGGATGTGGCCTCTACTTAGGGTCTTGTATTAAAGTTTTAACAATGATTCCGAAAGGAAATTTTATAGTTTTGATATTTTTTATGGTTTTAAAAGTATATTTTGTTTATTTAATTGCATAGTAGTGATTTGTGTGAGTCTCAACATGTTGGTATGGTCAAATATTATGTTCTCGGAAAGAAATGTATGAAGAAAGTTGTAGAATTATGGTATGTCCGCACGAATAGTTACCTAGTAAATCCTCAAAATGATTCGATCCAATCCTTTAATTAAAAATGGTCCAAGGTATTCCTTTGATTTTGGTTTTATATGCCAATGACCTATAGTTAATAGGTAATTAACCTATGATAATAAAAGTAATATGGAGCTGGCCTCTGAAGTTCGAAATAAAGAGTCTCTCTATGATGATTACTTTATGGGGTTAGAAGATTGGAAAAGGAAAATATATCATGAATCTATTGGAAATAATTTTGGAAATTGGAAATACAAATTCTTAAACACCGATATGGAATTGAATAAGTTGTGAATAGATATTATTGAACCTAAGTCGGCAATAGACAATGGATTAAAGCATTGATACTCCTTGTAACAACCATATATATATATATATATATAGATATCTATTGTGTGTGTGTGTGTGCATGGGTGTTTTCTTAGATAACAGCTTAATTAAATTCATCATTTATCAGCTTCATACACATCAGGTTGCCACCAAGAACCCTTTGAGATATTTTCATTGGAAGATCAATTTTTTGGTATGATATATTCCTCATATGAGATATGGGGACATGGATGTACTAATGTTTTTCAGGATCATTATTGATGAGATGAGAACATATGGATGTTGCTTTAGTATGAGATATGCCATTATATTTTGGATGCGAAGTGCATATCTTTAAGGAAAACCAAGGTTGAGGATGATGTTTCTAGCATGGCTTATTGTGAGGTAGGTTGAATAAGTTCTCTGGATAGGTATTTTCAACATATTTCGAATGTGATAGTGATACATTGTGATAGTAAAGAGGGATATAATTGGAAAAAATCCCATATATCGTTATGAATGAGATATATTCATATATTGATATAGTGTTTTTATAAAATAAAATATTAGGCTTGTTCCTCCATGATAGGGAGGACAAACAAGGTATCCTTTTGTGATATATATTTTTTCTAATATAATATTTAATTTGATGTCATTCATGAACAAGAGACTTCTTCTACTGATAGATTATGATTGAACTCTTCATTGAGTTATTTAGGATGGTACCAAATATGATCACATTGATGTATTTCTATACTATAGATAATAGGAGTGAGCGAGGACATTGAGCCAACTCTTCTCCCCTATTTCAGCTCGCGGGATGCATAATTGAAGTGGAGGGATCCTGGGGTTGAGGGATCTTTGGAAGATAGGGTGTTACCCCTATATATTACCCAAAGGGTGGAAGATGTTGATCCTTTATATTGGTCTATTCAGATTATACCCCAATTAGCATCATACCCACAAGTTCGGTTTGTTGGGATTATCGCTCCACGTCTGGCAAAAATATTGAGAGGGAGATTAATGGTGTGTGGTCATTATCATTGGTAAGTAAGGTATCTCACCCAAGATAATTATGATGCAAGTGTTCTACAATATGAATCCTGAGGGTCACTATTGGGAAGATAAATAAAAAAGAGGATGGTTGTGGTGCTTACCTCATATAAAAAGTGGTATCTTGCCCATTAATTACACAATGGGATGGTTGCTGTGCTTGTTTCATCATTTGTATCTTTCCTATTTCTTTATGATATGTCTTGGGGTGAGATTTTTTCGTAGGACCTTCCCCACTATCTTAGGCATGAGGTGCGAGTGTCCCATAGCGAATTACTCCTTGTGATAGGTTTCTCATTTGAGATATTCTCCCCAATGTGGTTCCATCTTGAGTATGGCTTCCTGATAATAATCTCTAATTTTTTTTTCAGGTAGTGGTTTTTGGCTCCCTATTGGAAGTGATTTTTGGTGGTAGTACTGGCTCCCTAATTAATAGAGGGTGTTATTTTTTAATCCCCTCCGATGTCAAATCATCTCCTTTTAGATTTGAGAATGTTTAACATATCATCATTTACAATCAATATATAAGAAGAGATGAGGAGTCACAACATTTGATGAGGATATCCTTTATATAGGATATTATTTGATGATATGATACTTGCGATGATTACATGATGAAGTTGGAATTTCTCCCTAGCTGAGAGGGAGTGTTACTTTGGTATCTGAGTGACAAATTATAATCATGGTAATAGATTCCTCTTTTCAAGAGGACTAATTTTGACTATGGAAGCGCTCAATTCTAACAAGGTAAAGTATACTTTGGAATAAAATTCCACATGTGCAGAAAGGATAGGTCAAACCAAAAGAGAAATTAGACACCCATGGATGGTTATAAATACAGGTAAATTGACCTTAATTTGGACATCGTCATAATAATTCTTCTTTATTTTTTTTTGGCTCGCACAATTCTGAGGTGATTCATGGATATGGGTTTGTACAAGTCCAAAATTGTAGGGTCTAAAGCTTACACATGAGATCTATGGTTTTGGTTTCCAACTACAAGAATGACACAGACACTTTTATGTCACAATCACAGGTTCAAAAGTTTCTGTGTCCAGTTTGAGGACTTCAACTGCATGCACATACACTCTCTGCATGCGGTTGGAAAGTAGGAAGTGGATTTTTCAGTTGACTGCAGAGTTCGATAATTGACCACATGCTTTTGAATCAAGGTTTTGATTAATAATAATGTAGGGTTCATCTATTGGATATGGTTTACTTAATTTTTTTTTCAATAGTCTTATGGAAAAATGAATGGATCAATGTACTCTCTTTTGATGGATCATTGAATGACAATATAACAAGAATAATAATTTGAAAGATTTTTTCTATGGTCTCTGAAAAATATTTGTCTCTCTACGTGTGAATTTTATTCTTCTATTGTTCCTTTATGTTTCACTACATTGATGATGATATTGCTCTTTCTATATAATTGCATACCCTACTGAACGGATCAATGGGAATAAAAGTCGCAACTAGCTAATATGATGTGGTTTGAATATATAATTTTAATTTTTGTGATTATCAACAGAGGAGGGAGTGATTAAATAAATACAATTTTCAAAGGGAGATTACCTACTTCTTCAAAAGCTATGGAACTAGCCCTGAACATAATTATAGAAGTTAATGTTCCACCACTTTCAGACTTGACCAAGCTGAATTACACATAATTATTTTATGTGATGCAATTATGGAAGAGCTACAAGTTGAAATACATATATGAGATATGATTTGAGGTGATGGAGGACACCATGATGCTCATTTCCCTAGGATATGCAGACACCAATCTTTATCCTTATTAAATACAAGAAGGGATACTAAGGAGAATGATATAAATCCACAAAAGAAGATAACCCAAGTTGATTTTTTTCTAGTTGATCATCACTAGTTGCTTCTCATTGGTTGATTGTTGGTGATGGTTTCTCATCATTTTCCTCTTACTAGATCTTGAAATTCCTTGTTTCTTATTGAAATTCACCAAGTTCTCTCCCTGAAAGATTAATCCATTTCCTTAGATTATGTTTGGAAGATTGTGGGAAGTGTGCCTAAACTGTTGATGATTAGTAGGATAAGGAAGAGTAGCATATGAGATTGCATACAAAACCTATGAAATCAAGGTTACATATAAATAGCTTAAATACATTACCTTTAGTTAGATCCTTGCGAATTTTGGGTGATATCCCATGTAAACATTGTTTGATTCCATGGGACCATGTTTTTTAAGTCTGTGTAGTGAATGGGAGACTAATTGGATGACTGAATCAGTATGATCAGAGAAATTTTGAGGTTTAAAATGGGCCTCCTAAATAATATTATAAAATAATAGTGGTAATAATAAAATAATATTACATTTCCCCGTGATGTTTTGGAGCGAATAATGAATTTTTTTTTTTAACTCATATTTTAAAATTATATCCCTATGATTTTAATCAAATTTTTAGTGGGAGAACTCATTGGACATGGAATTTAATTTTTCATCCAAGGAGTACCCATGTAGCTTACTTTTGATGCATCCTAAAACACGAAAAATGTGAAATACATGAAAAATGTGATTTCAATCATGTGTTTTCATGTATTCCACATTTTTCGTGTAGTAGGGTACATCGAAAGTATGAAACATTTGTAATCATTGGATGTAAATTAAATTTTGCATCCAACGAGTTCTCCTTCTCAAAATTTGAGTAAAATCATTGGGATATAAGTTGAAAATATGAATTGAAAAAATATTATTTTTTAGTTTTTATTTATTTTTCTATCTTCTTTAATTTTTACTCCAAAAATGGTGAATCATCCCCCATGGTTGACATCATCATATGGAATCCTATTGGTTCTTACAAGGCTTATTTTTGTTGTACACTTTTCTTTTGAGGTCCATTTTTTACCTCAAAATTTCTTTAATGTGTGCTTCTTGAATAGCTAATAAACCACTTGGATAGTGGAAATTATACCCCTATAGCTTTTTCTATGCGAATATAGTTGATCAATCACATAGATAGTATATTTCAACTCTTGGACTGACAAATAACCTGTTTAAACCTTAGGATAATCCATGTGAATGAACTTGGACAAATGAGTGGGTCACTATGGTACTGACTGTAGGAGGGAAGTTGATAAACCACCTAAATAGTGGAATCCATCCCCTATGTGTTTAATGGGGACTTTGGCATGAATTCCCTAAGTAATCATCTCATCGGACATTGGATCTAGTTAAAGGGTAGAAATATCCAATAACTCTATTGTGTACGTAGCCTATAGTTAGGTGGACAGTGGAAGTTTCTCCATGATTTTCCGTGCACTTTAAAAAGCACATATAAGTAGATTTAAATTTCATATGTTCAATGCTATTGTCATGAATCATATCATTAGTGGGATTTTGAGGCTGAAAATGGGTCTAAAAAAAAACTTGGAAACAAAATTAACTTTAATAGATTTAATAGGTTTCAAATGACGATGACATCCCTAGGGGAGAATATTTTGGAGGTAAAAGAAGAAAAGTACTTTTTTTAGTTTCGTTTTGCTCTTATATCTAGATAGGTTTAATCAAATGTCAAGTGTAGACACCCATTAAATGGGGAACTAATTTCAACATCCTATGAGTACCTACTATGCATACTTTTGGGTAAACCCACATTGGAAAATTTTAAAAATACATGATAAGTGTGGTCAACATTTTTTTCATGTGTTTTCAATTTTTTTCGATGTGGGACTACTCAAAAGGATGCACATTGGGTATTCATTTGGTGTGGAATTTAGGTCCACCTCCAATATCTATCTACACTTGACATTTGAGTAAATGAGGTAATCCGAAAATCCAAGTAAAAATCTAATTTCCTTTGTCATTTTAAAATAATTTATTTTTAATTTATTATTTTCTTTAGGAGGCCATTCTTATACCTAAAAATGACATTACTGGAAGTCTCGTGTCTATTATTTTATCAGATATTTTCACTCTGTTGTTCAACATCATGTTTATGATTGAAATATGAAACTATATGAATATGTTCAATTAGCATGAATTGTGTTTTCATACATTGTGTTTATGATTCATATTAGTACCTATGTTTGTGCTCAGTTAATGCATAATGATAGCATATGAATAAATCGATATAATTTTTAATAAACTAGTAATGTTAAATTTCATTTGTAATAACTATGGTTGTACAACTAAGAAATACGTATGAGTTTAGTGTTTGATTCCATGAATGTTTTTTTAATAATTTCGTGCCTTTCAGTATTAGGGGTCCTTGCAGCTATTAATGGGTTGAACATAGATTGGATGTTTTTGGGCCTTGGGCCCTTAGCCCACAATATTTAGAGAATTCAAATTTGAGGTATAAACCCTTTTGTTTTGTAGAACCACGTGACTCAAAATTCACCACACACATATAAGCATGTGAAGAGTATGACATTGAGAAGTTTATGCTATAAATCTGACAAGTGAAAATATTTCTTGTGGACCCCATTGGCAGTTGCAAATTTGAAGTGGTTAACTGGATCAAATTGTAATAGGGATAACACTAATGTTCCTATACGAGTATTCATCATTGAACCTTCTATCACTTTAAAAAAAATAAAAATCACAATACCCAATATCTGACTGAAATTTATGTAAGTATGTGTACCCCACAAGGCCTTCATGCCACCAAGATTTCCAAGGAGTTATTTGGGTGAGTCCATATCTAAAAGGGCTAACCCAATGTGATGTGTATCAGGTAGACCCATAAGGTGAGTTTGTCATTTTATCAAGACTTAGATTTTAGGATATGAATGAGTATAAGAAGATGAGTCATAAACAATAATATTGCTTTCGATATGCCTCATGCCAATCGGTTGATATTGGTCTTTTCTCGTCGACAATTTTTCTTCATCCAAACCAATTATTTGTTAACATGTTGATCACTCAAAATGACATTATTTGGATGCAAGTTGAATATCAATCTACTGATGGTGTAACACCACGTGGGATAGGAATGGCCACATGGGTGCCACATAGATCCCTCTTGATAATGTCACCTCTTTAAAGGAGTAAACTTCTAAGAGGAATAACTTTGTAACTAAGACTTGGATTGTGATAAACATTATATTGTTGAAAATTTTTCAATGAGTTGAAGGTGATGGTGGAAATTGTTTAAATTTTTGAATTCTTTGAGTAAAAGAGGTTGTTGTAACCCCATATTCATAACAAACCTTGAAGATCGAGTCATATTATTAACACTCTTGCATCCCATAGTGAAATAAGGAGATAGCGGGAGGTGGTACATTCAATAAAAGTATCAATATTTACATATCCCTTCATATAATAACCATTACTTTTTGCTATAATGTAGAGTTAATTATAACTATATTTCAATAATTGAAGGAGATGATGCTCTATTTTTTATATCATGTGAGTTAACTTCGATGAATGATAACCCAAGATAGTGTCAAGAAAATATTTCCTTGATGTATTTGTCACAAATTTAATTCACTCATTAGTCCCCTCAAGTTGACTTGCTATGTTCCTCGTATGAAGCTTATAATTTAGTTGAATTTTATTTATGTTTCCTTTATATAATAGCTAAACGTGGGACCGGTGATTAGCAAAGTACGTTGCAATTTATAGGACTAATCGTTCGACAACAATATTCCATATGCCTCTACTATATCAATGAATATAATGTTAACTACCCAATGTACTCATGGATCAAAGGATAAGTGTATCAAAACATCATTCATTGCACATATCACCTTTACTTCTAACTTGTCCAACTAAATGATATTTTTGCTAGTTTTTTCAAGGAAAATATTTCCATTTTTGCACATGTTGTGGGAAATTCCATTGGAGGAAGATCGAGAGTCTACCAAACAATTCTGGACATTATGATTGAAAATTTTAAAATTCAAAGGAAAAGGTGAGATTTGCAATTCAGAGTGAACTATCTAAGTTCTTGTGCTTCTAGTAGAGTTGTTGTTATCACACCTATTCATAATGATGTGAATATTTACAAAAAAAATGGGTTTGCTGGAGATTGAAACTAAGATAGACAGTGTTGGAAATATTTGAGAAGAAATTCCCTCCACTTTGTGGTACCACATAGATATTATAACAAAATGTGAGCTCTATATTTTTTCATTCTTTCAATAAAATTATATTATAGTTGCTTTCCTAAATGAATTGATGAGATCAAATTTTAGGAGGTGAGGGAGACATAACATTCTACACTAGATTATTATTAGACTTGGAGTTCTATGTAGAACTAGGCACAAAATTAGGGGTTAAGGAAAAAAATTGAGAAAATGATGTGGGAGTAATAATCTTCCTTAAAAGGGGTCTACCCTTGGTAGGCTATGTGATTTTAAGGGTAGGTGCATTAATCTACATACTATAATTTATTGATGTTATATAAGTCGATGGATTTTCCCCAATGGATAACTCTCCTATAACTTGTCTATACATATATAAAACCTACCCGAATAGAATATGAAATAGACTTTATTAGTCCCTTCTTCAACTTGATTGATATCCTCCTCAACTTCTTGGTGAAATTCCTTGAAAAAGGAATGTTATTTAAGAAGATGATTAATAACCCCAGACATTGAGTAGACCCATTGCAAGTATTATTATTATTATTATTATTTTAATTGTTAGCTTGATGTTAAGAACACAAAGTTTCCATATCAAAGGTGTCAAGGTCTAGTTTCATATTTGAGTTATATGAATGTTTCGGTGGATTATTATTCATATTTCATATTTTCAAATGCACATAAAGACTTATACCTATATGGGAAATCTCATATATTATGTTTTAGGTCTATCACTTCATTTGATAGTTTCTTAACAATTTTTATCACACTCTTCTGGTTCGTATGTTCCTTCTTAATAATATTACTAAGATTTATATGACTATAATCGTTGGATTTATGTTCTTATGTATACTTATTTTAATCCCAGGAAAGCATCTCATTTTCAAATGAATAGCTTCTTCAAATTCCAAGGCCAGGTTATTATTTTTGTCCCTCCTAGCAATCATGAATATGGAGGTATGCAGGGACGTGGTATATTATTCAATGGCTAGAGGATCTACAGGGTGAAAATAAGTGGGAATTTTATTTAGAATAGTGTTGAACTGCTAACTAAAATTTTTGGCCTTCTCTTCCTTTTCGATTTTGATAGCAATCAGCTCTTGCAAAAAAAGTGAGCATGTGTTTTTCTTCACCAATTTCATTGAGAAAAATCCTTTGAAAGGAGTCCTATGTCACAATGGAATAATTAGGCAACATATAGTACTAATTCCAGACCTTTTTGTCAAATATATATGGGAGCAGTCCTCCAATTAGATCTTCATGCACTAAATTCATCACTCATAAGTCGAACTGATTTTTTTTTTATGTGATCTTCAAGAGAAATGACCATGTTAGGATAAAATTAAGGAAGAAACCTTTTTGGTTACCTAGGAAGGTCCTGGATGATGGCCATAAGATTAAAGGATTTCCGTGACATCTAGCAAGGTTGAGGTTTTTTGGCCATTAAGAATGGTGCACCTTCCTAATGGAATTATTCTTCAAAACATGAGGAGAAATATGATAATGAACAAGACCGGTTTCATGTCGATTATCAAATTGTGTGTGAGTTGATGAGAGAGATTCGAAAGGAATTCAATATAATAATCTATAAATAGGAATAGTTTTAAGGATGGAAATTTATCTTGATGTTTTGGATCCTTGGGAAATCTTACTATTACCTAATATGAAATGTGGGAAATTTTTGAACATATATATGTAGAAATACACAAATTTCTAATCATTTCATATTAGTAAACCTTATATTCCAACGATAGAGGGTAGTTCGAATATCAGTCACCAAGGATGGTGCCTAGTTGATTCCATTGAGGATTTGGTTGAAAATGCTCTTGACGGAATTTATATAGATGGAAAATTTTAGGGGCTAATATTTTTGGGTGGGTTGATATCCCAGAGTTTTTACAAAAATAAATGATTCACTAAATTTCCATTTTCTCTAAAAAATATTTGGCCATTAACGATTTCATGGTAAAATAATTTTATACCATAAAATTTTGTCGAATAATTTTTGGAGAAAAATGGAAATTTAGTGAATCGTTTCCTTTTGGAAAAACCATGGAAATTTAGCCCACCCAAAAATATTAACCCCTAAAATTTTCTGCATCTAGAAATTCCTTTTAGATAATTGTCAACCAGATCCTCAATTGAATCAACTAGGCACCATCCTTATTGACTGGTATTCTCGCTTCCCTCTATCGATGGAGAAGAGGAGCTGCACAAATTACACAGGTTTTTTTAGTGTAAGAATGAGTGATACACCTAAGGGTACTCACCTTAGTAGGAGAAATATAATATGAGTCTCTCTGGGGAGACTATAGGTTTTATCATAATTTCATTTTAGCTTGTATATCTATTTAAAAATGCTCCATGTGAGGGGATGGAATGTTGGTGTTAGGTCCCTATATTACTAGTATAGTCCCTTATTTTCAGTGTAAACTCCTTATTGTAATTATTGCACCCCTGTAACCCCCATATTTTTATTATTGTTCCCTTAAATTATTATTGTTAGGTCGGCTAGGTTAACATTGTGGCACAACTAGGATTACATTGTGGCCCCATGGACTCCTATATATAGAAAGGAGGTTTTTTAATTTGTATCATCCAAGAATTGTTCATTCATGTAATGTATTGGAGGTTTCCCCCTCGAAGTAGCTTATTTCTAAGGTGTTGATATCTCTTTTCTTATATTTTTGGAGCTAGCTTCATAACATTCAGTATTAAAGCTCTGGATTCTAGGGTTTCGCTGCTCCAAATAGGTCACTAGGAATTTTTGCTATAAATTATTTTCTAAAAAGTTTCAAAAGCTGAAATTTTTAGGATGCGAAGCCGAAATTCTGAAGAACATCATCGCAAAATTTCAGAGCTTGGTTCACAAAATTTTTGGAGATATTATCTATGGAATTTAGGTATTTTTGGGGGCTCCTCAATTTAATATAAGTGGGTCATTGTGCCATTTGCGCTATAAATTATTTTCTACAAAGGTTTAGAATATGATTTTTTAAGGCGCGAAGCTGAAATCCTAAGGAAACGCGTCGCAAAATTTTCGAGCATGGTTCGCAATATTTTTGGAGATATGATCTCTGGAAGGTAGTGCCTTTTTAGGCTCCTGAATTTCATCTCAAAAAGGTGATCGTGGGAAAAAATTCATAAATCTCTCTTTGGGCATCGGGATGGAGTTCCGTAAAAAATGGTCGTAATTAAACAGAGTTTAGTTTCTGTGCTATCAATTTTAGAGCTAAAAGAGGAAACAGTGATGCGTGGCAAGTCGTAAAAGTTCACTCTACTAAACCAGTCGATAATTAGGTCATTGTGCTAGATTGGACATAACATTTCCTTGGAGAATCCAAATCAATTCAAACCTGTGGCATTCGAAAGATAATTCATAAGGCTACCTCAGTGCCAAATTTTAGATATTTAAGATCTACAATCACAGATATAATCCAATTTCAATATGGAGCTCCTCAAAAGCAAGAAAAAGGTGTGTATTTTTTTTCTAAATTGCATAAGTGTTGTTTCAAGAATCAATTTGAATTGATTACAAGGGCATATTGTAGAATATATATCGGTATTGGGTTCTAAAAAATGCCCCGTAAAAATAATTCAACACCCATTAAGCCTTCAGAAGGCTCTACTATGACTCATGAAGATGAAGAATTGCAACATGATCTATCAAAATTACAAGAGCAAGTGCACCAAATTTCGCTCTCGCAAAGAGAAAAAAAAATGAAATGGAAGTTTTGAAGAAAGGCGTGGAAGCTAAGATGGATGGTTTGAGTGGTGCTGCTGGAATATAAGATGATGACATGAAGACAAGATCGATGAAAAAAGAAAGACAACATGGAAAAACATGAAGAATGATCTCGAAAGCATACGAAGGTTCATAAAGTTTAGTGAAGGGCAAATTTTTCCTGATGTTGGTGAAAGGATAGTAGAGGAAACTCATGATGAGAACAAAATAAAATGTTGATCGTGACTTCATAGACTCTAATGTTGGTGGGGAAGAACCACCATATTCAGTAAAAAATGAATATGAGAAAGCTTGATGGAGAGGATCCCGTAACATGGATACTGTATTTTGAGCAATATTTTGATCTCCATAATGTGAAACACACAAAAGGTGTCATGATTTCAACTCTTTACACTTAGCAAAAAATACATTTGTATGGTATCGATGGCTTTTCTCCCCATAAAAAATTGGTCACTGTCAATTTCTGTGAAGTGATACCACATTATGAGGATACAAAGAGAAACACCTTCTTTAGCCAATTGATAAACCTCAAGCAAAATGGTTTAGTGGGGGAGCACATTGAGGATTTCCAAAAATTGAATATAAGGATAACTGATATTCCAGAGGAACACAAGATTGATCTCTTCATAGGTACTTTAAAGGATAACATCCAACATGAAGTTTGCGTTTTGGAACCTGATTCATTGGATAAGGCATTCAGGTTGGCAAGAAAAATTGACTGTAAAATTACGGTGACAAGGAAGCTTACCACTCACTTCTATAAAGAAGGAATTGTTGCTACACCTAGATTTCCACAGCCTACAAGGTTGACACCACAACAATTGGAAGAAAAAAGAGAAAAAGGGCTTTTCACAATTGTGATGTGAAAATACACTAAAGGTCATAAGTGTGTCGAGAAGAAATTATCTTACATAGATTGTGAAGAGGAGGAAGAAAAGGATAAATAAACTTCAAAAGAAGAGGATATACATAAGGAAACAAACCTATATATTGTAATGCATTGGTAGGAATTACCACTTTTCAAACTTTCAAGATAGAAGGACATATCAAGAAGAAAAATTCAATAGTTTTGATTGATTCAGGTAGTACCCATAATTTTATTCATTGTAAGGTAGCCATGGAATTGAATTATCTATACCAAAGACCAGTAATGTCAAGTATGGTAGTAACCTGAGGAACTATAAATTTCTCTGGAAAATGCCATAATATAAAGCTAACCATGGGGGAGTATTTATTGAATATTCCAATTCTTTCCATTCCTATGGGAGGTGTTGATGTTCTACTAGGAGTACAATGGTTACAATCTTTGGGGATGATAGCTTTTAATTTTCAAGAACTTTTGCTAAAAAAAAATTCAGAAGGAAAGGAAATTGAATTACGGGGTATTGTAGGGAAGCCAAGAAAGACAATCATTCCAAGGTGTTTGAAACTCCCAAAGGACTCTCACCTATTCGTGATCATGATCATGCGATTCATTTGATTCCAAGAAGGGTTCCTCCAAACATCAAGCCTTATAGATCTCGTTATGTCCAAAAGAGCGAAATTGAACATATGATTGCTACAATGTTAGAGGTGTGTATAATTCAACCTAGTCAAAGTTCTTTCTCTGCTCCTGTAGTATTGGTACACAAGAAGGATGGATCATGGTGCATGTGTCCGGATTATAGGGAGCTCAATAAGATCACCATTAAAGATAAATTTCCCATTCCTATGATTGATGAATTATTGGATGAATTACATGGAGCAATTTATTTTACCAAGTTGGATCTTCATTCAGGATATCATCAAATTAGAATGAAGACTGAAGATATTCCGAAAACAACATTTCGAACTCATGAGGGTCGTTATGAATTTTTGGTCATGCCTTTGGCCTTACCAATGCACCTTCTACATTTCAAGGGTTGATGAATTCCATTTTCAAACCCTTCCTTAGAAAATTTGTGCTAGTATTTTTTGATGATATACTAATCTACAGCAGGTCTTGGAAGGATCATTTTGAACATGTTGACAGGGTGCTCAAACTATTGCAGGAGAAACAATTATATGCAAAAACATCCAAATGTTTCTTTGGAGTACAAGAGGTGGAATATCTCGGTCATATTGTATCTCACGAGGATGTTAAGGTAGACCCTAACAAAATTAAAGCCATTAAGGAATGGAAAGTCCCCACAAACATAAATCAGTTGCGAGGATTTCTCGGGTTAACAGGGTATTATCGCAAGTTTGTTAAGAATTATGGGAGAATAGCAGCACCTCTAACAACATTATTGAAGAAAGATGCATTTTCATGGACTCCTGAAGCAACTAAAGCCTTTGAACATCTTAAAGAGGCAATGTGCCTAGCACCGGTCTTAGCTACGCCAGACTTCACAAAAACCTTTATTGTGGAATGTGATGCCTCAGGAAATGGAATTGGTGCAGTTTTAATGCAGGAAGGAAGACCCATTTTTTTTGAAAGTCGTCCAATCAAAGGAAAGTATTTACAGAAACCTATTTATGAGAAGGAAATGTTAGCAATACTGCATGCACTAAAGAAATGGAGAACTTACCTAATGGGAAGACACATCAAGGTAAAAACTGATCATGATAGTCTTAAATGCTTTTTGGAAGAAATACTATCTTCAGAAGAGAAAAAAAAATGGGTCACAAAGATGTTGGGTTATGACTTTGAAATAAAGGGAAGCTTAATGTTGCTGCAGATGCACTCTCAAGAGAGAATGAAGAGGTGGAAGCATTGCTTTGTGCCATTTCTATTATCCAACCAGATTGGATAACCGAAACTACCCTTGCGGTTGTACTTTTACAAAAGAATAAGGATTACGATGATCAACCTATAGAATTACTTAGTAAAGCCATGGGAGATTCCTAACTAAGATATGATATTATTGAAAAAAAAGCCAATGCCCTAGTTGAAGCCCTCAAGTATTTTAGAATGTATATTCTTCATTCAACTATCATTGCCTATGTGCCCAATGACGCTGTCAAAACATTCCTCACATATCCAAACACTGATGGTAGAAGGGGTTGATGGATAACTCATATTATTGAGTTTGATCTTACCATCAATACTACCAAGTTAGTGAAGGGGTAGGGTTTAGCTAAGTTATTTTTGAATCCAATTGTAAAGTCTTGGGCATAAACTCAGTTTTTGAAGTTTCAGAGAAGCAACCACAAGAACCTTATTCAAATGTGGAAAGGGATAATCAAAAAGAAAATTCATTGAATGAAGAAAGTGAGAATCCAAAAGAACCTTCCCATGGAGTGCAGGGAAAGAATACACAAGAACCTTCTCCTTCAACTCGGAAAATCCCAATTCATATTGATGAGAAATTTGTTACATCAGATTGGTATGCAAACATTGTTCACTTTTTTATTCATTTTGAATGTCAAGCTCAGTTTTCAAAGAACCAATGAAAAACACTCAAGTTTAAATATATCAAGTACTGTATTATCAATTCCAACCTACACTTGAAGGATCCTCTTAATATTTTACTACTTTTCCTAACAGAACCAGAAACTGAAGGAATCATTGATCGATTTCATGCATGAATTTATGGAGGATATTATGTTTGGAGCGAAACTAGATACAAGATATTGAGAGCAACATTTTATTTGCCTAATTTTTTTTGACAAGTAGGATCAAAAGTCAAAGCTTCTGTTCCATGTCAGATGTTTGTTGGTAAGAAAAAATTGGCAGCTCTTCCACAAGTTCTAGTATTTGTTTCAACACCATTTCTTCACCGGGGATTAAACTTTATAGGTGAAATTAATCCAGCCTCTAGTAGTCAACACAAAAGGATATTGACTGCAACTTACTATATCACCAAGTGGGTGGAAGCCATTCTAGGAAGAAATGCTACAGATTCTGTTGTAATAAAGTTTATTGAACATATTTTTCTATCCAAATTTGGCTTCCCACAAAAAATAGTTGCTGAAAATTCCACAACATTTAAAAAAATAAAAATGATAGAATTCTATCATAAATATCAAATTATGCTACATAACTCCACTCCATATTATCCACAAGGAAAATTTTTTGTTGAATCATCGAATAAGAGTTTAGTGAAAGTAATCAAGAAAAAATTAGAAGACCACAAGAAGAACTGGGATAGTCACTTGATTTATGTAGTATGGGAAAACAAAATTTCCTTGAAAAGATCGATAGGTAAATCCCCATTTCAATTAGTTTATGGAAAAGATGTTATTTTTCCTATGAATTTAGCTTTTCCTATACTCAAATTTCTACAAGAATCTACTAATGAACATGAATATTTATCTAGAAGGATTAATCAGATCATTGAGTTGAATGAAAATAGCGATGAGATACAATACAAAATAAATAAATACCAGAATAAAATGAAGAGCCTCTTCGAGAGAAAAGCAAGGGAAAGATATTTTAGAGAAATGGATTTAGTCCTAAGATGGGATGCTAAGAGAGAATTTAAAGGAAAACATGGAAAGTTTGAAAAATTATGGTTTGGGCCACTTGGTATTATAGAGGTGAAAGTAAGCAACACATTTGTTTTGCGGAATCTTGAAGGACAATTTTCAGCACTGCCTGTCAATGGCATATTTTTGAAACACTACATCCAGTATTGAAATGGATCTCACATCATCAATCGACATAATCATTTTATTTATAATTTGAATTCAGTGTGTTTTCTACAACAAAGACTCCATAGCCCAAAGATAAGGCACATGGAACTCCATGTTCTTTCCATCCAACGGGGAGAAGCAGTCCCTAGCTGGAGTTGATGTTGTAACATTATTTGTTTTTTATAAGTTAGCATGGTAGTTAAAAAAATAAAAAATAAAAATTCTAATTTAGAACATGGATGAAAATGAAATTGAAAAAATGTTAGGAAAAATATATTTCTTACATCCATGTTAAAAAAATGATAGGATTGTTTTCCCTAAATAAAGAAGGAAAATGAAAAAATGTTAGGGAAAGCATAAAATAAAAACAATATCAATGCTTTAGCAATCAAGATGGCAATGGCCATCTCTTTAAATGTGTCACAGTTTAAAAATAGAAAATTTAATTCATGTATGTTTGAACCTTTGAAAAAAGGTTCATTATATTCATTAATTAAATTTATTTAGATGCACACATATTGATTTTATTATAAATTCAGTCAACGACAAGAAGTAAAAGAAAAGTATTAAAGTGTTTGCAAATTCCGATGGTAGATATTGAGCTTCCCTCATATCTACGGTGGAGAATGACTTCATACCCCCTCCACCTATTTCTTGTTAACGGGAGGGGGGGTGGGGGGGGTTGAGAAATCGAGTTTCAATGGCCGCCCATTTTCGCGATGTGGTAGCATGAGGTGAGTTTGCACCCTCTCCTCCTAAAACTGCAAACCAGAGGGTACCCCCTACGAAATCCACCTTTGATTTTCCATTTCCATTACCATTTTCCTGTGCCATAACCATCGATCCATCCATCATTCATGTCATTACACGTCACCTATCTGTTATACGTTATCCCTATTCCTCCATCATACCAGTTAATCTTCCCATTGGCCAATAAATTCACTCCAATTACCCGTTAATCTTACCATTACATAGTAAATTCATTTGAATGTTAGCCATATTCATCCTCATCTTCATCCTCCACTGATGTTTCACATGCAATTATTTTCTGTAATTTCCCTTCATAGTCTCGCAAACCTCATCATTATTTCTGTAACTGCAAGCTGTAAATCCCTATACTAGTTTATTATAGTCAAGCATTGCACCGAAGGCCAAAACAAAGAAGCAAACCACTCTGAGAGGTAAAGGTAAGAAAATTATGACATAAGAAATCTCAAATGTTGATAGTATTGCAGAAGTTTCACCAAAGGTTGCCCATATAGTTGCCAAGGTCATTCCTGCAGCCACAAAATCCATTGTAGAAGACGTTCCTGCAACTCTACAAATCAACCTCGACCTCACTCCCCTGGTCTATACTTATTTTAAAATTATTGATTCTCACAGTGAATTAGAATTCTACAAGCTACACCTATGTCCCAAATAGAAACACTTGGATAAACAAGATCCTATGAGGTTTTGGGAGTCCTTGTTACCTCTATTTGCATTCCCTCAAACTCACCCATTCCCCGATTTAATTGTCTGGTGTCAGAAGTAGTATGACCCTATAACCAGGTCAGTGGTAGCTCAGAATGGAAATGTTCTGATAAACATATCTCTCGAAAACATTAATCAAATTCTTCACATACCTTCTGCTGACTCCTTATCTCATTTTTCCCCTACTACCCTCGTGGATCTTTATCACAGATTATCCTTCCCACAAAAAGCTCATATATTCGAAATATTTCTACTTGAGGATAAAGATTTACCCAAGAGAAATCCCCCTTATGCATCCTCCATCTTCCCCATTTCTTCCAAATACTGTATTTCTCTCCTTTTTTATCTATTAGGATATCCCAATGATGAAACCATTGATGAAATCATCCTAGGTTTCTTATACATCTTCAAACTTGAAAAGCAATCATTGTTTATGTACAATTACAGTAATTTCTTGGATGATTTTATACATGAACTGTTCATGAATTTCACCACTCAAGGAGCCATTGCTTATTCTTCTTTTATCATTCATATGATTTTGTTTCAACATAAAGATATTTCTCCCATTCATTTCAAGAAGCTGGATGCCTAGGGAGTGAATCAGTTAGTTATTCACTGGACAGAATTGGTCAGAGAAAATTCAACAACTAATTCTTTCTCAAATTCATAGAATTATTCATTCATCCAGTGAAGCAGTTCCTTACCATTTTACCAGAGCCTAGAATTGGAGAAGATGTCAAGATAATTCTACACCTCAGTGAACAAGCAAATATATGTGATTGGTATATGTAACATAATTACACAAACATCAGAGTGTATGGTTGTGAGCTTCCACCATAAAAGCTTCTGAAATATGTGCCTATGAGAATTTTTTCATTAGAATACATAAGACAATTGTTAAATATGGATGAATTTCATTTCAAATCAGGAAAGAGGAAAGCCCATTTTAAAATCAAAGAAAACATTGGATCATTTATTTGTAATACCAGAGTAGCTGGTGTTGATGTAGATGCACTATTAAATAAGGTGGGTTTTCAGTCAAGTTTTACTTCGTCATATGACCCTCATGGCATTATTTATGCTTTGAGAGTTGAATCCAAGACAAATTCTTACACTCACACATCTAGAGCAGAAATTGAAAAGTACATGAATCAGTATGAATGGGTAGAAGGTAGTTTACAAGAAGCAGAGGAACATGTCATTTCTACTTTGTTAGGTCCCCATACTACTAGTGTAGTCCCTAATTTTTATTAGTGTAGCCCCCTTAATATAATTTTTGTGCCCTTGTAACCCCCATATTGTTATTATTGTTCCCTTACATTACTATTGTTAGGTCGGCTAGGATTATATTGTGATCCCATGGACCCATATATATAGAAGGAGGCTTTGTCATTTGTATCATCCAACAATTGTTCATTTATGTAATGTATTGAAGGTTTCCCCCTGAAAATGGCTAATTTCTAAGGTGTTTTTCTCTCTTCTCTTATATTTTTGGAGCTGGTTTCATAACATTTGGTATCAGAGCTTTAGGATTATAGGGTTTCGCTGCTCCAAACTGGTCATGGTGTAATTTTTGCTATAACATTTTTTCTACAATTATTCAGAAGCTAAAATTTTTAGAGCATGAGGCTAAAATCCGAAGGAACGTCATGGAAAAATTTTAGATATTGGTTTGCAATATTTTCGGAGATATGATCTATGGAAGTGACGAATTTTTGTAGGCTATTGAATTTAACCTAAACATGCCATCATGGAGTTTTCGTAATAGATATTTTTCTACGAGATCTCAGAAGCTAAATATTTTACAAAGTGGAGCCAAAATCCTGAGGAACGTTTTGAAAATTTTCATATATTTATTCGCAATATATTCAGAGATATGTTCTCTGGAAGTTAGTGTTGTTTCAAGATTCTGAATTTCCTCTGGAAGTTAGTGTTGTTTCAGTCTGAAAATTGGATTGAAATTCTGTAAAAAATGGCTGCAAGTACATGGAACATAATTTCCTTTGTATAAATTTCAGAGCCGAAGGAGGAAATACTAACACATGGCACACCCTACAATTCAAAACTACTAAACCAGTCCACAATTAGGTCATTGTGGGAGATTAGGCTTAACTTTGTGTTGAAGAATCCAAATCAAGTGAGACCTATGGAAATTGAAATAAGATTCAGATTCGGAAGGATACTAAAAGGTGGAATCTTAGATATTTAGGATCCGAAATCATAGATATAATTTAGTTTCAATATCGAGCTCCTCAAAATTAATAAAAAAGGCGTGTATTTTTTTTTTTTGAATTGCATAAGTCTTGTGTGAAAAATCAGTTTGAAATGATTCAAAGGGAATATTGTAGAATAGGTATCAGTATTCAGTTATAAAATGCTTCCTAAAAATAATTCAACACCCACTAAACCTTTATAAGGCGCTACTATGACTCATGAAGACGAAGAATTGCAACATGAGATATCAAAATTACAAGAGCAAGTGCACCAAATTTTGCTCTCCCAAAGAGCAACAAAAAATGAAATGGAAGCTTTAAAGAAACACATGGAAGCTAAGATGGATGGTGTGGAAGATGGCATGGAAGCTAAGATGAATGAAATGAAAGACAACATCGAAAACATGAAGAATGATCTAAATTAAGACAAGGAAGGTTTGACAAAGTTGATAAAAGAAATGTTTCCTAATACCGAAAAGATAGTAGAGGAAAATCATGACGAGAAAAAAATAAATGTTAATAGTGATTTCATAAACTCTAATGTTGGATGGAAGAACCACCATATTCCAAATATGGATATGAGGAAGTTTGATGGCAAGGATCCGATAACATGGATACTACATATGGAGCAATATTTTGATCTCAATAATTTTCAAAACACACAGAAGGTACGTATTGCAACATTACATTTTGAACAAAATACATTTTTATGGTATCGATGGCTTTGCTCCCATAAAAAAATTTCCACTTGGTCAATTTTTATGGAGGAAATGATAGCACATTATGAGTATAAAAAGAGAAAGACCTTTTCTAGCCAATTGATAAATCTCAAACCAAAGGGTTCAGTGGTGGAGCACGTTGAGGAATTTCAAAAATTGAATATAATTGTAAATGACATTCAAGAGGAATATATGATTGATGTCTTCAATGGGACTTTAAAGGACAACATCCAACATAAAGTTCGCATTTGGGAACCTAACTCATTGCATAAGGCATTTAGGTTGGCAAGAAAAATTGAATGAAAAATTATGGTGACAAGGAAGCCTACAACTCACATCTATGAATATGGAAGTATTGCTACTCCTAGACTTCCACAACCTACAAGGCTTTTCTACCATTGTGATAGAAAATACACTAAATGTCATAAGTGTGCTGAGAAGAAATTATTTTACATATATTGTGAAGAGGAGGAATAAAATGAACAAAAAACTTCAAAAGAATGGGATATACACAAGGAACCAACTCTAGAAGAAGAAGCAATGAGTCTAACCATATCGTATAATGCATCGGTAGGAATTACCACTCCTCAAAATCTCAATATAGAAGTACATATCAAGAATAAAAAGGTAATAATGTTGATTGATTCAGGTAGCACCCTTATTTTTTTCATTGTAAGGTAGCGAAGGAATTGAATTGTTTCCTATACAGAAGACCAGAATGTCAAGTCATGGTTGCAAATGGAAGAAATAGAAATTGGTCTAGAAAATTTCATAATATCAAGCTAACCATGGGGGAATATGTATTGAATATTCCAATGCTTTCGATTCCAATGGGAGATGTTGATATTATATTAGGAGTAAAATGGTTACAATCTTTAGGGACGGTAGATTTTAATTTTCAAGAAATTTTATTGAATTTTTTTTCAAAAGGAAAGGAAATTGAATTAAGGGGTATCAGAGGGAAACCAAGAAATATAATAAGCTCTAATGTCATGACGAAGCTTCTGAAGAAAGAACAACGATGTGTAATTTCACAATTATGCTCAATAGAAGTTCCATCATCAAAATCATCTATTTCTCCAGCTCTCCAAAAATACTTGGGCAATCATTCCAAGACGTTTGATACTCCCAAAGGACTCCCACCTATTTGTGATAATGATCATAATATTCATTTGATTCTAGGAAGTGTTACTCCAAACATTAGGCCTTATAGATATACTTATGTCCAAAAGAGAGAAATTGAACGTATGATTGCATAAATGTTAGAAGCTGGTATAATTCTACCCAGTCAAAGTTCTTTCTCTGCTCCAGTAGTATTGGTGCACAAGAAGGATGAATCACAACGCATGTGTCCGGATTATAGGGAGCTCAATAAGCTCACTGTTAAAGATAAATTTCCCATTCCTGTGATTGATGACTTAGTGGATGAATTATATGGCTTTATTTATTTTACTAAGTTGGATTTTCATTCAGGATATCATCAAATTAGAATGAAGACTGAAGATATTCGAAAAAAAACATTTCGAACTCATGAGGGTCATTATGAATTTTCGGTCATGCCTTTTGTCCTTATCAATGCACCTTCTACATTTCAAGGGTTGATGAATTCCATTTTCAAACCCTTCCTTAGAAAATTTGTGCTAGTATTTTTTGATGACATACTAATTTACATCAGATCTTGGAAGGATCATGTTCAACATGTTGACAGGGTGCTCAAACTATTAGAGGAGAAACAATTATATGCAAAAACATCCAAATGTTTATTTGGAGTACAAGAGGTGGAATATATGGGTCATATTTTATCTCGTGAGGGTTTTAAGGTAGACCCTAACAAAATTAAATCCATTAAGGAATGGAAAGTCCCCACAACCGTAAATCAGTTGCGAGGATTTCTCAGGTTAACAGGGTATTATTGCAAGTTTGTTAATAATTATGGGAGAAAATAAGCACCTCTCACAACATTATTGAATAAAGATGCATTTTCATGGACTCCTAAATAAACTAAGGCCTTTGAACATCTTAAAGAGGAAATGTGCCTAGCACCGGTCTTAGCTACACCAAAATTCACAAAAACCTTTATTGTGGAATGTAATACCTCAGGAAATGGAATTGGTGTTTTTTAAATGCCAGAAGAAACACCCATTTCATTTGAAAGTCATCCAATCAAAGGAAAGTATTTACAAAAAGCTATGAGAAGGAAATGTTGGAAATACTACATGCACTAAAGAAATGGAGACCTTACATAATTGGAGGCACTTCAAGGTAAAAAATGATCATGATAGTATTAAACACTTTTTGGAACAAAGAATGTCTTTAGAAGAGAAGAAAAAATGGGTGACAAAGATGTTGGGTTATGACATTGAAATCATCTACAACAAGGGGAAGCTAATTTTTTTTGCAGATGCAGTCTTAAGAAATAATGAAGAGGTGGAAGAATTACTTTGTGCAATTTCTATTATCCAACCAGATTGGATAACCGAAGCAAGAGATGAAAGGAAGAAGGATGAAGAAGTGTTAACACTCATTCAAAAGTTGAAGCAAGATCCCAGTACATATGATACATTTAGTTGGAAAAATGATACCTTATGCTACAAATATCACTTATATCTTTGTAAGAATTCCCAAATAAAAAAAAATATTCCTTTGGAATTGCACACTTCTCCTTTAGGAGGACACTCAGGATTTTTAAAAACTTACCACAGGGTGAAGAAAGATTTTTTTTTGGATGGCCTTAAATATGATATTCAAAATTTTGTGGCAGAATTTCTGGATTTCCAGCAAGATAAAGTTGAGACAATTAGGACCCCGAGTC
Source organism: Pinus albicaulis (assembly GCA_034641835.2). NCBI lineage: Eukaryota > Viridiplantae > Streptophyta > Pinopsida > Pinales > Pinaceae > Pinus > Pinus albicaulis. The sequence goes on from CM076576.1 coordinate 480,497,177, forward strand.
TTCTACATCCTTTAGCCATTCCAAGCCAATGCTGGGAGGATATTTCAATGGATTTTATCATAGGTTTACCTAATTCCAATGGAAAGAGTGTCATCATGGTGGTAGCTGATAGAATTACCATGTACGCACACTTTTTTGCATTATATCATCCATTTAAAGCATGTAAAATTGCTACTCCATTTATGGAAACAATTCAAAAGCTACATGGAAACCCAAAGATTGTGGTAAGTGAAAAAGATTCCATTTTTACTAGAAATTTTTGGACAAAATTATTTTCTTGTTTGGGTACACAACTAGTTCATAGCTCATCTTATCATCCTCAATCTGATGGTCAAACTGAGATAGTGAACAAATGTTTGGAAGTATATCTTCATTTTTTTGTATCTGATAAACAAACATAATGGGTAAAGTGGATACCTCTAGTGGAATGGTGGTATAACACTTCCTTCCATACTGCAGAAAAAGTGACCCCATTTATGGCACTTTATGGATATCATCCACCATCCATCACATCATCTTTAAGAGAAAATTCTAAGGTGCAAGAAGTGGAATATCACAACGAGCATCAATAGCAAGCTTTCTAACTCTTAACGGATAACCTCAATTTGGCACAAAATTGAATGAAACAATAGGCATATCAACATCATAGCATGAGAATTTTTGATGTAGGAGACTAGGTATTTTTATGGCTACAACCATACAGACAGATGTCCCTCAATAAAGGTAAGAAGTATAATACATTATTGCCAAAATACCATGGTCATTACAAGGTGTTGCAAAATATTGGTACTTTGGCATACAAATTGGAGCTTCCTTCTTCTTCGTGAGTGCATCTAGTTTTCTATGTTTCATGATTAAAGAAGTTTATTGGTAACAAAATTCTAGTTCAAATAATATTTCCAGAACTTGATGAGGAAGGAAAAATCATACTGGAACCTAAAACAGTCACGAAACAAGAACTCGACAGCTACGAAATCAATCAATTTCAGAGTATCTCATCAAGTGGAATAACTTACCCACTGAAGATTCTACATGGGAGGATGATAATTTTATACAGAAGAATCAATATGTACTCAAGTGTTGAGGACAACACTTTTTTGAAGGAGAGGGGCATGTTAGGTCCCCATACTACTAGTGTAGTCCCTTATTTTTATTAGTGTGTAACCCCCATATTGTTATTATTGTTCCCTTACATTATTATTGTTAGGTCAGCTAGGATTATATTTTGATCCCATGGACCCCTATATATAGAAGGAGGTTTTGTCATTTCTATCGTCCAAGAATTTTTCATTTATGTAATGTATTGGAGGTTTCCCCCTCCAAGTGGTTGATTTATATGGCATTGATCTCTCTTCTCTTCTATTTTTGGATTTGGTTTCATAACATACTTCAAATGTACAGACACTAGTGCCTGACTGTAAACAACAAAATAGGGTCAAAGAAGAGACACAACATTCCAAGGATCTTATGAGAGAATTCATCTTACATAATAAAAATCCAATGCTTGATTCTTCCTTCCTTTCAGAGGATAAACAACCAAAGATCATAGATTTGGGAGAAAGTGAAGTCTCCAATTCTACAAATATTCCTCCGAATTCTTCATCATAATCACCTCCAGGAGAGCCCTTGGAGATCATTGAACATATATACTCCAACTCTTCAAAAGATCAGAATATCTTCTCCAAATTTTTAGAAATAAAAAAAAATAATGAAGCACCAAAGTTAGATGTTTACATGCAATTTTGGAAATAGACATCTACATCACAACATAGGCTTCTCAATGATTTTCAAAATGAAAAGGGTAGAATTCAAATGAACTTCCTGAAAATAATAGTGCCATTTTCGAAAACCCATGCAGAATACAAGAATATTTTTCTCTCATTTGATGCAAGACACATACATCTAATTGACTAGATGGATATGCATAGGCAGTCAGGAGAAATGTTATTTTCAAACATGAATAAAAAAAATATGTATCTTTCAAAATCAAAAGTATCACTCTCAAATATGCAATCCCAGTTCAATATTGAGAAACTCTCTTGTTTAGCTAAAGAAAATAGGATAAATATATTGGAAGAACTGGTAGTAAAAGTAGGATATGATCCTGCTAACTATAAAACAGCTAAAGAAATAATCAAGAAGAAAAATGCAAACATTTCTGTCCTGCAAAAGATACTTAATATACCTTTGATTGAAGACCCACAGATGAAAGAGATGGCATAGAATGAATCTGAAAAAGAGTAAATTCTTAAGCTAATCATTGACAAAAATATGCAGATCATAAAAATGAAAGAACGGATTGAAGAAGTGTTGAAAGTGAAATCAACAGTCCAAGTGATTGTTGATCCTAATTCAACAACTCAAACATCTTCTACATGTGCAAAAACCTTAGCAGCCTTGGACATGAATGATCCAACACAACTTACTCAAGAATTAGCCACTCAGAAGCAAGTAAATGAAAAACTAAATCAGAAGTTTCAACTACTTTAGTCTCAAAATATTAAACATGATACTTTTTATATAGAAGAAACTCAAAAGACACATCAGTTGGGAATTAGAATTAAAGAACTGGAAAGTGAAACTATAATGACATCAACTTTAGCAGAAGTTAAGGAAATTATCTAGGAAAATATCAGTGACTCCATTACTGAAATATGGCCATCTATTCAGATCATCTTCGAGTAGAAAAAACTCATCAACATATGCACAACAACAATTCAGGAAGGGAAGGATCAACTCTAAGAGAAACTAAGTGAAGCTTCAGATATGATTAAAGTTATTAATTGAAAGAATTATGAGGAGTTAGAAGAAATCAATATCTCGGATAGGACTCCAACTATTCTAGAGATAAAGAATGTTTTGTAGAAGAGGAACTTGATCAACCAGTTGCAGACCAAGTGTGAAGCCTTAAATGTGATTGTCAAAAGGTTTCATACTAAATTTAATATTTTCAATCAAAAATATATACGAGGTTTATTTGGATTAGATGATAAGTTGGTCAAGTTAGAAGATTATGGAAAAAATTTTTATACAATTGCAATAGATAAAACAATGTTTACAGGTATTAAAGATCACATAATAGGTAAAGATTTCATTGAAATTTTGGAGTTTGAATTAATTATTCAGCATCAAATCAAAAAATTGTTTATCCAAAAAAAAGTAATATGGACAGATTTACTAAGGTGGACGAAGTTTTCACGAAAATGATGAATTGTGAAATTCTGAGTGAAGAACAATGGGATAAGTTTTCTGAAACTATCTAGTGAAAATTAATTTTACAGCATGCCAACACACCCATTTTTGTAGAGCCAAGTCAGCAACAGCTTCCAGAAAAAATGGACAAGTCAGAAAAAATTTTCATCAAACGAGGTTGAAACATCAACAACCTCCATAACAATAGAAAAATTTCATCAATATGTCTCCTTTTATTCTCGTTTTTTTTTTTTGTAAAATTTAAGCAGTCATATTAATTTTTTGAATAAAAAATTACATTGAGTCAAAACGACCTTCCTGAGTTGGCTTTGTAGTAGTTTCTTGGCATAGCATTCCAGGAATGTGCTGGTTGTAGATGCATGGCGCTGGCCATTAGAATTTTTCGTGGAGACCGTGAGGTGATCAAGAATGCAGAGATTGTCAAGTCAACAATGAGGTGGGTGTTTTGCACTGCTTGAAGTGTATGAGCATACTATTTTTTGGTGTGGCTTGAGTATGCAAAGATAGGTGTGCAAGGGTGTGGCACAGACAATATTGCTCGAGCCTGTTGGCACAGTTCATCCCTTGTCAGTTACACTTCTGCCGTGGCTGAGTTTGACCTTCCCTCCTGTGGCTGAAATCATTGTGTGCCTTGTTACCAAGGCCTATGTTTGCAGATCCGAATGCTGGATCTTTTTGCAGTTTTCTTTGAGCTCTCCCTCCGCTAGATCGTGCCAAAGGCTGTGGTATTCTGTCATCTTGGAATTGATCCCTACATTTGCTAAGGCATCAGCCATCTTATTTTCCTTTCTACGAACTGCTTGGAATGTGATCCCTTGCATGTTGCAGAGTTGACCTTGGAGATCCTCCAGTATTGCCGACAGTCACCAGCTTGGGGTCACTTTGTGGACCTGCACTCCCATATGGATTTTATTTATCATCCTTATTATGATCTCCAAGTCGCCTTCCACTACCAGCGGTAGAAGTCTGTAGCGGCCAACCAGAGTGAGGCCCTGGATCAGAGCGATTAGCTTTGTAGCATTGTTGGGGTTCACTCCGAGATTGCCATGATAGATGAGATGAATTATGCCTGTGTGATCCCTTACTCCTCCCCCATAGCCAGCTATTCCCAGGCTCATTTTTGAAGCCCCGTTGAAATTGAGTTTGAATGTGTTGGAGGGGGGTAGAGTCCATTTGTCCTACGTTGTTCCTTTGGAGACCCAGTTCTTTCCAGCATGGTTGATATTCGTTTGAAGATTTAGGATCTGAATAATTCTGGCATCATTCGGTGATGTGTTTCCCTCTATTTGCAATGTGCCCATGGCATTGATTGTTTCTGTGATAAGTTGTCGCACTTTCCCAGTCAACACGTTTACTGCCAGTGCTAAGTTTTTGAATATTTGTGCATTTTTCTATTTCCAGAGGATCCAAGCTATTGCTCCTGAGATTAAGTTCCAGGCGCTGTTGCCCAAGGGATTGGAGGATATGGAATATCCCCACTTGCTGAGTGAGAGTTGGATGGAGTCTTTGTTTCTGTCAGATTGTCTGAAGACCATGGCCATGTCATCCCACAGAGAGTAGGCCATGGGACAAGTATTGAGAATGTGATTGAGAGTTTCCAGACCATCCTCAGAGAGTATACATCATGAAGGGCCTATGAGGCCTCGTTTTTGAAGATTGTCCCATGTGAGTGCCTTGTTGTGCATGACCAGCCAGGAGAAAAGTGTGATTTTTGGCCATGTTCCTCTGTTCCAAAGGGTTTGGAAAATGTGGTCTGGTTGCGGATCCAGGGAGGCAGCCAAGATCTGATATGCTTCTTTGAGGTTGAACATTTCTTTGGGGTTTCTTCCCCATCTCAGGATGTCCTCTTTGTTGGATTTTAGGATTCTTCTTTTTTCCAGGTCTTGTAGAAGCTAGTCTACATTCATCGGGCCTGCTTGAGTTTGCCATTGTTCTCTGGATAACCAATTTTTCCATGTGGTTGCCTCGCTCGCAAGTTTCCAATAGTCTGCTACCGTAACCTCGCCTGCCTCCTGCATATCTCTTTTAATATTGTTCCAGTCTAGGTGTTCCAAGGGTGGAAGCTACTGCCAGGCATCTTCCCAAAAGAGGGCAATGTTGCCTTGGTGCACTTCCCAAAAGCTGTGCTGCTAAACAATATGTCTATTTTCCCAGGCTTTTTTCTATATGGGGGATCCTTGCATGGTGCCTATGAGCTGAATGAGGTCTTTGTCCCTGAATTGGGTTGTGTACTTCGCTTTCCACAAGGTTCCCTAGACGGAGTTAGGATTTTCTACTCATCTCCACCAGATTTTTGCTACTATGGCCTTGCTTAATATCTTTGGGTCTCTAAGGCCCAAACCTCCCTCCATTTTTGGTTTGCAGATGTCTGTCCATTTAATGAGGGCCAATTTAGATTGCTTAGAGGCTCCATTCAAAAGGAAGGATCGCTGAATGCTTCGGATGGATTTGTACATCGCCTTAGGGGCTGCAAGTGCTGAAAACATGTATGCTGGCATGCTTTGTAGGACAGACTTGACCAAGATCAGTCTTCTGGCCATTTTTAAGGCCCGATAGGTTTAGCTTCTTAGCCTAGCTCTCATTTTGTTAAGAAGGGCTTCCCAGTTGGTAGATTTGTAGGCATATTCTGAGAGTGGTATGCCAAGGTATTTGGTTGGAAGGCAGCTCTTTTGAATCTTCAGAATTCTGCTAAGATTTATCTGCACAGGAATGGATGTGTTGAAGAATTTTTTTTTGGATTTGGTAAGATTGATTTCCATACTTGAGACTTCCGAGAAAGTCTTTAACACTTTGCTGATGGTTTGAGCTTCCTGCAGTGTGGGGGTGCCCATGAGCATTGCATCATCTACAAATTGCTCATGCATTACTATGGGTCCTTGGTGCGTTGGTTTGATGCCTGTGAGTTGATTTTGATGTTTTGCCTTGGCTAAAGATATTCCCGGCCCTTCTGCCATTATGACGAAGAGAAATGGAGACAAGGGATCTCCTTGCCTTATACCTCTGGATGGAGTGAAGGGCTGAAGGGGTCCTCCATTCAGCAGGATTGAAAAGAATGCACCTGAGACCAATTCCATTATCCAATTTGTCCATTTCTAACTGAATCTAAAATCCTAGATGATTGCTCTCATATATTTCCAGTTGATTCTGTCAAAGGCCTTTGACAGGTCAAGCTGGATAAGCATGCCTAGAGTCTTGTTTGTTTTGAGAGAGTACAACACTTCTTGGGTGAGGATTATGCTATCAGTGATCTGCCTACCTTCGACGTAGTCGGTTTGCTCCTGAGAAATAATTGATGGGAGAACAGATTTAATTCTGCTAGCCATCAGTTTGGAAAGGATTTTGTAAAGGACATTACACAGGGCTATGGGGCAAAACTTGTCCGGGGAGTCAACCTGGTCTGATTTGGGAATTAAGGTGAGGAAAGTGGCATTGATGGCAGGTAACACTTTTCTGGTTCAGTGAAAGTTCCTTACTAGGATGAGAAGGTCATATTTAATAATAGACCAACAGGCTTTAAAAAAATCGATTGTAAATCCATCCGGTTCGGCAGCCTTGTTTGTGGCCATGGTGAAGATTGTGTCTTCAATCTCCTTCTCGGTAAATTCCTTTAGAAGGAGGGAGTTTTTCTCCTCAGTAACTAGGTTGGGAATGGCAGCAATAATTTCAATGATGGCTTGGGTTCTGTCTAGGCTAGGGTCACTGAGAAGAGAGGTGAAATAAGAGTTGATTTCATACCCAATATGCTCCCTTGAAAAAACTTGATCACCATCAGCTTTTTTGAGGGAGAGGATGCGATTACAGGATCTGTGCTAGATGGTGAACCTGTGAAAGAAAATGGTGTTGCATTCTCTCTTCTTTAGCCATTGCACCCTCGATTTTTGTCTCCACAAAATCTCTTCTTGCTTTAATCATTCTTCCGATTGTCTTTGCATATTCATTTCCTAAGCTTTCCTTTCCTCATTGTTCCCTTCTTTGATCATTGTTTGTTGGAGAAGTGCCATTTTTTCCTCGAGTTCTTTTTTGGCTTGAAAAATGTTGCCAAAGGTGTTTTTGTTCCATCGTTTGAGGTTATATTTTATGGTTTTGAGCTTTTGCTGGAAAATGTACATGATATTGTTGCTTCGTATGGTGGCTTGAGTCCACCAGATTTGTATGTTTTACATGAACGTTGGGTGCTCAGTCCAAAAGGCCTCAAATATGAAAGGTCTGTTGTGGGGCTTTTCCAAATTGGTGAAGTGGATCTGCACTGGCCAGTGATCCGAGCCTCCTATAGGCAGAATGTTGGCCTCCATGTCGATATTTTATAGCAGAATGGATTTCGACAAGAGGAACCGATTGAGCCTTGATTCTATCTTCTTGTTTCCTCCTTGCTTGTTATTCCAGGTATGTAGGCCATTGAGTGTGGGGATGTCAGTGAGTTTGGATTCAACAATAAAGGTGTTAAATGCTTCTGAGTCCTTATCCAATTTTCATAATCCTCCTTTTTTCTCCGCTAGATTGGTGATCATATTGTAGTCTCCACCTACAATCCAATGAGTTTCCCCATGGTGTTGTCTGACTTCGTCCAGGTCCAGCAACATCTTCAGCTTTTCCTGGATTAGCTGGGGTCCATACATGTTGGTGATGCAGATCATTTGGCTTGATTCTGGCATGTTGAAGATGACCGATAACAAGTTCTTGGTGGACAGAGCATTCTGCAATAACAATTTGCTTTTGTTCCAGAACGTTAGTAACCCTCCTGCTTTCCCGATGGCATCTATGCTTAAGCATTGATGACTGTTGGAAATGAGCTTTTTGATCGTTTCTGTGTCCTTGGGAGAGCATTTATATTCTTGCAGAATGATGATGTCTGGGTGCTGCGAGAATAAGAGGTTTTTCAGGATCCTTCTTTTGGTGGTGCTTTTAAGCCCCCTGATGTTTCAAGTTGTGATTTTCATTGAGCTATCTTTGGAGCAGATAGGACCAAGGCCCTGATTTTTCCTTCATTTACTAGACGTTTGCCTAGTTCTTGTATTTTTTTTCTTGTAGATTTGCGTCCTCTTTTCCTGCCTGGTCTTTGTGGCTTGTATTGATCCAGATCCAGGTTGGCTTGAATGCCTGTTTGGTTGCTATTTCCCCATTTCCTTTTGGCTGTATTTTGGTTGATGTATTCCAACTGCAAGTATGCCATTTCTATCTTCTCCAAGTGTTTTTGGGGAATGGCATCGACCCCCAATTTGGACCATTTCTCATTGACCTTTCGGAGATCCAGATCTCCCAGGATCTCCTCCAGAGGTTTTCTTGAAGTGGTTGTGGAGGGCTGATCTGGTTTTATTTCTATGCATTGAGGGATATGCAGTGAGGTGTGGCTGGTATTATTCTGGATGGGAGCAGATTCCGGTTTTTGTTGCGGTGCCTGGGCTTGGAATGAATCGGAGGTTGTGCTTGGAGCATTGATTGTAATCAAGGGTTGACTTGATAAAGTTGGATCATGATCAGTGGGGGCCTGTGATACTTTAGGGTGTTCCGATGAGTCAAGATTGCTCAGAACTTCAAAGCTGTTTTGCTAGGTGGAGGCATTATTAGTGGGGTTAATATTGGTGGGGGGTTTTGGAGGATTTTTTCCTTTCTTTTCTCTGTTATTGCTTGAGACTGTGGTAAAGCCAGGCATTGGAGTAGCTGCTTGTTCCTGTTGGGCCTAAGGCTGTGGTTGATTCGCTGAGCAACTGTGACTTAGATGTCCATGCTGTCGGCATGTGTGGCATCTGAAAGGGATATTTTCGTAGTCAATGGTTTGCTTCCATTGCACTCCTTTATGGATCAGCTCCATATGGTCTAGGAGGGGTCCTGAGATGTCCATGTAAAAATAGAGTGAAGCGTAGGCTATGTACTTACCTTGTGATGTGAGATCTGAGGCTTTGATGAAGACTCCCAACTGGATTCCTATGGCCTCCAAGATGCATTTGTTCCAGTAATCCATAGGTAGAGAGTGCAGGCGAATCCATACTGGAACTTTCTTGAAATATTCCTGCTCTGGAGCGAATTTTGGCCTCCAGTACGTTATGTATAATCCTGTAGAGTTCTAGAAGTACGGGCTGCCTTTGAAGATGTGATCTCTGTCGTCCTTGTGAGCGAATATTACGGTGAAAAAGCCTCTCGATCCCAGTTGAAGATCGTAGTCCCCTTTGGGTTTCCATTTTTTGTTTATCCACCACCATAGAGCCTTTTCATTAAGCTCAAGCCCCATGAATCGGCAGATCAGGGCCTGCTCGCTCATATGGTCTCTGTATTCATCGATCCAAGGATCGTCAATCATTAGTCTGGGTATGTTCTTCGATATGGGCTTGCATGGGGATGGAACTTGCTCGCTATGTTGACCTAGATTTTTCCCCGCAGTTACAGATCCTTTGGGCTCCGAATCGTTGTTGTGTTCCTCAGATCTGGAGCTGGATGGAATGTTGGAGGTGTCTGAGGGGATGCTGTCAAATATGAGAATCCTGAAGGTAGGGGGGGTCGAACCCCCCCCCCCCCCCTGAGGTATACATGGGACGAATCAGGTGAGATTGCCTCTGATGGATCTGTATTGTGTGACCCAGAATGGCTGGTAGGCCTACAGAGCCGAGATCAGGATCTGCAGAGTTTCGGCCCTATCTTCTTTTATTCTCGTTATTCTATTATTGTAAGATCAGTTAAGATATTTCCAAATTTTTTCAAGTTAGTATAAATAACTCTCTACATGAGTTATCAAGGGTTGCACTCTTGGATAAGGATACTTTGTAAACATAAATTGTAATATTTTTTGTTGATCACCAATAATACAAAGCAAGATTCTAAACTCATCTCATGCAGCTCTGTCTCTCCTGTGAGTTTTCCAGTTTTCTGTCATTATGTTTAATGATCATCAAAAAATTTACATGAGCTTTACTGTGTTTTAGGAACCTTATAATTTCTCCTGAAGTTATAATTATTATAAAGAATGATTTTCTTTACAATCTGTTAATGTAAACCACTTTTATCAATAAATTTTCAGTATTTGGTGATGTTAAATATATTTTGTTGAAATTTTAAACATTGATTAAAAATTTTCTAGCATATGGTTTGTTGACTATTTCAATTTGAATGTTTAATAATCATATATTCTCATTCTACATAATTGAAATCACGAAATCCTAATTACTGTATGAGATGAACAAGCAGCCCTGACTTTAAATTATTGATATTATCAGTAAGATTTAAAAACTTAACTGTTTGATTAACATCAATATTTTGCATTAGTCCTCCAAAATATTTTAAAACACAAAGGAACATTTTAGATGCTTTGGCATTATTATTGACCAAAATCATCCCAAAGGACAACAGGACTTTATGAAGCACGTCAATCAACACCAAACCAGGGATCCATAGACAAAATTGTCTCAACCTCAAACTAGTGATTCCACCTCACGGTCGTACATAACTAACCATCATAGATTAGTCTCTATCCAAGCTTCTCTATGTCTTGAGAGTGTTTTCTCGATCCAAAGCTCTATGACTAGTAGCTCAACCCACCTTATGCTCCATAGCATTTTTCCAACCAAGGCTCCAGAACTAGTAACTCAACCCAACAATTATCTACCAGAATAGAGCGTTTGTCCAACCAAGTCTCCAGGAACTAATAACTTAACCCAATAGCTAAGGGAATCATGAGAAGAAACCTGAAAAAGATCAATGGAAATAAACCCACAATAACCATGGCTAGGGAAATCGACATGCATACACCATGCATGCCAAAACTAGTGAGGAAATCATACATGCAATTCATTACCTACACTTAGACCCTGTTGTAGATGATGAACCCATTTTCATCTTCCTCTTTCATTTTTACCTTTTTTTTCTTGCCCTATATCACCAAGTATCCACAGTCTACAATATTGCTCCAAGAAAACTCCAAGTATCCAAGAGTATGAGAGAGAGAGAGAAAGAGGGAATAATGAGATAGCTCCAAAAATGCACTGAGAATAGCTTACCAACTGATCCTCACAAGATTTTTTTGTACAAGAGGCCTCTATTTTCCTCATTTTCCATTATTTTCCTTCAATTTCCTCCTCACATACAACCTGTGACCTTTCATCTTCATTTTCTACTAATTCTCATTATTCCATAAATAAAATGCCAATTAATGCCTCATGCCTCTTCCCAATTATTTTATCCATAATAAGCTTAATGAAAGCCTTCTAGGATGTTTTCCCACCATTTAGATTGGAATACATGTCCCATCGACTATGGTCCTACATAATTTTTACATGAATTTTTTTACCAGGGTTGTTACAAATTCATTAGCTCATGCACATCTTGATCCCTTTGTTTCCATAGTGTAGTCAATTTAATATACTTGTCCTCATAGCTCCCCACGAGGTAGTATGGTTCCTTGATGGCGTCTCAGAAATGATTCCAAGTGGGTGTGCATGAGAACTGGGAGGATTCCCCCTCTTTCCTTTTCTAATTGACTACATTATTATTATTCACATTTTCTATCATTCAACACTATTATTGTCACTTTTCATTCAAATGCTTTATTTCATCATTTTTCATCATTAAGGTTATTAAAAATATTTATTATCTCAACAAACTGAGGTAACTAAGAAAATTTTAAATTGAAATGGACCATGTTAATCTCAGACATATTTAGCATATTTAAAATTATTATATTAATATTATATATATTTACACATTATTGATAAAATATATTATATATTTGATAGATTTTCCTTGGCCGCACATTGCTGAAACCAACATAGATCCATCTTATCTTAGGATCTATCAAGCATCGAGAGGGATAAAATATCTCAAGGTGCAAACCTTTCCTCAAGTTTTGTTCTCAAAATGGAGGTTTGCACCTCATGAGATTTGATCCCTCTCAACATTTGATAGATGCATAGTTAAGATGGATCTATACTAGTTAGTATAAAATTCAAACTTGTGGCCATTTCCCAAGGTAGAGAGTGATAACAAATGGGAATTTGATAAATCCCATGCATTTCAATAACGGAGAATAATCAACAACCCATTATATTCCTTTACAGGGAGAATGGTAAAAGCGGGGGTATCTAAGCCCTTTTCCATTGATGATAAAGGGGGAGAGTAAGAAAACATTAGAGACTAGATGAATTTTGTACAAATAAAGAAAAGGGGGAGGTGAAGTAGAAAATAGAAATTTCATCAACCTTCGAGAGGGAGTGTACCCAAGTGGCGGTTTTGTCATCAATGACTACCGAAGTTTAGTATTTTTTCCATCAACGCTAAAGGGGAATATTTTTAACAAGTTGACATTTTTGGTCTAATGGTTATCGTTGATGTAAAATATAGTCCTTAATGTCAATTTGAGGGGAAAGTTTAAAATAATATGAGAATTACTTGGTTGGATAGTCTTCTCCAAGATATTTCCAATGGTGTATGGAACTTAGGCTAACTCCCAAGGAATGAGGAGAATTAGAGTTTGAAGTGTTTCATCTTAAGCAAGCTCTGAGTTGGTCATGTTTCCAACATGGGATCCCCATCGCACCAATGCTAAGGTTGAAAGAAGCTTATGAGGAAGTGCAAAGGTTGATGAGTGGTTAAGTAGTAAGCTACTTGTCGTAGCCCTGATCACAAGGAGATATGATAAAGCACCAAGGAGCTTATTATATCACCTTGTATGTTTGACATACAAATAGAGATAATGGTCAGCAGGTGGTGAGTGGATGTTGGTAGGTCGTAAAGCCCCTAGTCATAGCCATTTGTCATAGGGGGTCTAAAATTAGTGTGGAATCACTTATAATTATTCTTAGTTTAGTTGGTGTGCACACAATGAAAAAGATAGTAAGTTGGGAGCAGTGTTAATTAAGGATCATAGGTGATAACCCTTGGTCATAGGGTACTTGAAATATGAATGCAACCACTTATCAAATTTCGAGTTCCAACGAAGTGCACATAGCAGTGAAGAGAAAAGAGAAACAAGAGAGAAGCCTTAAAATGTGTTTTTCACTTGAAAAGTGGTAGAGGTAGGTGGTAGGCTAACGTCATGGCCTAATGAGTTAATGAAATGTGTCACTGCTACATCAAAGATGACATTCGAAATTTGATGGTGATAACACATGGAAGGTTTATTTGACATTTTTCAATAGGAAAGTTAATTGTTGGTGAATGAAACATGGTAATACACATGACAAGTATACATTAGTAGAGGAAACATGGACATATTTGATTGGTTTTACATGATGTTGTGGATGCAACATGGATAGTGATGTGAATGATATGTGGCACATTGTCATTGGTACATGTCGATTTGATGTGGAATATTTGGATGCCTTGGTTTCTACAGCAATGATTATCTTTTCATTGTTTTTTAATGTTATACGGTTTTATTAGTTTTCGTATTTGCACGATTTTATGAAGTTGGGGGAATCATTTATTTTCCATAACCAAATTACATTACAACAAGAAGTTTGAAATATTAGTCGATTGGTGAATGGAACATAGAGACTTATCTTCAAAACAAACCACCGTCAGGTGATAATTTTATCCATTGGACTGCTTAGCTCATATAAGCAATAAGGAGAAAATGGTTATTAGTAGAGGAATGTGTGTAAAGTAGAGGCCAATAAACAAAAAATTACCCTACAGTTAAAATTATATCAATCATATCATCGGTTGGGAGCTAATGTATGTTTTCATGCTCAAGCAACGAATACTGTGTCAATGGAGGACCAACCTTCAATAATATCTCTTAGTCATAGGGGTCTAAAATTTGAACACTTGAAGACTAAGTCCATGAGCCATTAGCTCATCAAAACACAACAACACATGGAGAGACTGTGTGACCCCAACACTCAACATCTGATAGAAATTCTAAGGCTATGGTAAAAGATGAGTAGTTGTAAACATGTTAAAGAGAGATAAGCTAATCTAAAGAGCGTTGATAGGTCGAAGCTAGGTTGAATAGATTATATATATATATATATATCTAAGATCTAAGATATAAATAAAATAGAATGAGAAATAGAGAGTTGTAGGAGTTGAATATAAAATATAGATTTCAGGAAGAGTACATAGAGCACATTGTTTTTAGGGCATGCTTGAGATGTTGTTGTCTACTGAAAGAAATGAAAATATAAAGAATAGACATAGGTAAGAGACTTGAGAAAGAGTATATATGAATGTTGATATCCATTATATGCCCAAGGAGAATACATATTGAGAAGATTGAAGAAATAACTAGAAATATGTCATGAAAAATAAATTAGGTCAAACAACTAGAGCTATAATATTACACCATTTTTTGGTCATCTAAAGTGTTACTATTAGATGGACTAAAGTACACCATGTAAGACCAATTTTACCATATTAAAATTTCTTTCAGTATGAAAAATAACTTAATAATCCATGGTTCATTAATTTTTTTATGGACTAAACAAGAAACCCATGACGAATAATTCAACAAAACTGTATTTTTTTGATTTCCCTAAAGGCATAATTAATTAAACCATTGTCTAGTTAATATTCCTGGTCATATTTAACCCAAAACAAGAAAATTAATTAGATAAATCATTATTTATCTTATTATTTTCTAGGAATAATTATCTAAAACATTATCTAAATGATATTCCTTGTTAAATTTGACTAAATAATTTATAATAATTGAATAAAACATTATTTATTTAATTATTACTCAATTAAATTCTCAAAATAATAAATAAATCATTTATTTATTGATTATTTCTAAATAAATGGATTTCACCAAATTCAAATTCTTTTTCCCTCCAACAAAAAGAATCATAAAATTTGGATCTAGATTTGGTTAATAATATTCTAATTATGCACCAATATCTACACTAAATTAATTTTTTGTTATAAATAGAAGGTTTTTTTCCATTCATTCACTACCTTTTGTTTCCTAGAGATCGCTCTTAATCTATACTTTTCGTTTGACTTTGATCCTCCATCATTGTTATATTTTTCTACTTTTTGTTTGTGAGCTCCCTTTGAGTTCCATTTTTGTTTGGGTTTTTTGCACCATCAAGAGAGAGAAATATTAGATCTGAAGTTTTGAGGACATACAAGAACCCATCCAATTGAGGGGGACTAGTAACATCATTCTATGTTCCTTTCCCAGGTGTCATAATACAAAAATTTCTTTAAATTTTTTTTTCTTGTCCATTGGATACCTGGATCAACTCTTGCTTATTATATATGGATTTCTGTAGAATTTATTTTGATCACTAACTGCAGATATAAGGAAATTTATAGCCATATTTGACATTAGTGTTTTTTTTTATGCACAGCTAAAATGAGCTTTTTTCATACGCTTGTGATTATAATTCACACTAACAACTCACCACTCCACAAGGGTTTATAATTATGACCACTGTCGTTTTTCAGATCCCTGCATGGTGAGCTACTTCAATCCCTAGTGTTTTTCTTCAACTTCCTATTTTTCATTTCTTGATGTTCTTTTTAACCTTTAAAACCTTAAAACAATTAAAATTTTAACTTTTGTGTGTTTCTAGGCCCTTTGTGCAGGTAATAGGTATCAACTGCAACAAAGACGACACATTTTTCTTAAATCTACTCCCAAAATAGCTGGAAGTGCAGGTCACACTTTTTGGACCAAAAAATGCGGCTTGAGCTCCCAGGTAATGGAAAAAGCCTGAAAATTGCTACCTAAGTGAAAAACATGTCAGAAACTATGACCTGTACTTTTTGTGGGATTTTTTCTATAATTTTTTTGGGGTTGTCTGGGGCACCATTCAGGCTTGTTTGACCTCCCTCTTCACCTGTCTTAGACCTTTAATTTCTTATTTTTACTCATTGAAGTAGGAACCAAGCCCCTTAAAGCTTCAATACACTTCCACCTTTTTAGGAGGAGTTTAGCTGATGCAGGTCCTCTCAGATTTGAGGGTTTTCAACAATTTTTCAGATCTTATTTTGTACTTTCAGATCCCTTTCAGATCAGCTATTTATCCAACCAAAAAACCTCTTTTCATTTTTTTTTGGTCCTCCATCAGGGTCCCCTCCATTTACCTTTAGGTTGTAGCCTTTCGCCACCTATTTTACAACGTTTTTCCCTCTGTTTTTTTGTTGTTTTCTGCCCCTCTTTCCAATAGATCCGACCGTTAGATTCCTGTCCCTCCTGAACTTGGATCCATTTCCCATTTTGTGTGTTTTGACTAGATTTCACCCACCCATAGACTAGCTATTGGGAATCCCTCCTCCTTGAGTTTAAATTGATGTATCTTTAGCTGTTTATTTTACTATCGCATTCAATTTCCTTTACCGTAATTTTCAGTTTTATTGACAATTATATAACATCTTTTTTCTTTTTTCTCTACACATTTCTGGGCTTAATTAAAATTAACACACTTATCACATACACGCACACCCTAAGTGAAGAGCGCTTGGTTTACACCGCCAGGCCAAGACTTAAACATTGTATTCAATTGATCTTGCATCTCCCTACCATTATTTACCTCTTTTCCTTATTGTGCTCTGTGTCTGTTTACCATCATAGGTCCCCCAAGGCATTTATGTTGTAAAATCCATGCCCTCACCATTAGTTTCCACTAGGAAGACTTACCCTACCACATAGGGTTCATGTTCTTCCTCCACCAAGTCCCCATTCTGACTTCACTTCTAGTTCATCAGGTTCCCCTTCTGGTTCTATCCGTAGCTCTCATCCACATTTCACCTTCATCATGTCTGGTTCAGGACCTAATGCTGGTGGAAACCGTGGACCTAATGTTGGAAATGCTACTAGTGGTGCCGCAACATGAACAATTTTGGTTTCTCCCTTGTTTCCTTATATGGCTGGCCTAAGTCTTCTGGATTTTATCCAGTTGATTAATGACCCCATACATCATAATCCTGCTTGGCATGCTATGCCAACCAAGCTCCCTTAAAACATCCCCAAGTTTGAAGGAAATGTTGGAGAGGATCCTACTAACCATGTTCGTTCTTTCCACATGTGGTGTTTATCTAACTCCATCACCAATGACTCTGTTTGTCTTTGGTTATTGTGACGTATGCTTACTGTAGAAGATTCCAAGTGGTATGTCAACCAAGTGTCCTCATCTCATACTACTTTTTCGACACTTTCGAAGGATTTTCTATCTTACTTCTAGCTTACCCTTTGCTATGACACCGGCACTGTACTATTGACATATTTCCTTCAAACTTTTTCTACCCACCTATATGACCATATTCAAGCATGGTAAAAAAGGAAGAGCCTTTGTTGAGCCTCCATTTTCGAAGACTGTGTCTACATGTACTAGTTTCTTAGATCCCTTTTGCATGCTATTGGAAAATATGTCGCATCCCACCTCCCTCAGAGCGAGGAAGCTTCCCTCCAAATTGCATTGAAATATGACCTGATGTACGCATAATCTGGTTAAGTTTACACCATCTAATGTGATCTCCCTAAACTCGATGGTGCCAATGCAACGGGGGCATCATATGCCACTGACGGTATCGCTGGATCCCTTTGACATCTGTACACTCATCCTCTCATGGGTTATGGTTTTCCTCAAGAAGGGGCCAACTCTTCCAACACCTTTCCCCCTCCAGAAAGCATGTATCTAGGATATTTCATGCCTAATCCCTTTTCCCAACCTGTTTACCCTAATGTTTACCAACCTCCTTATTATATGTATCCGAAGTCTGGTGCTCCATCTCCTCCAGCACTAGCACCTCATCCTCCCTTGCCTTCTCAAGCTCCACAACGAAAACCAACCCCCCCCCCCCTCAAGGGAAGGTGTATGCATAACACAATGCATCTAATCCTCATACTTCCAAAAAAAAAATAAAAAAAAATCGAAAACAATATTCCCCGGGTAATCGAGGAAACAATCCCCAAGGGAATACATCTAACACCACAACCCAGCAATAGGTCACTCAGCCCATGCAGGATAGGCCTATTAGCACAAGTAAGCCTTGTTCTTGTTCTAGTGTCTATGGTCACTATACCCATGATTGTCCCCTTTCACCTCATATGTGTCAGATGTGGGAAGCTAAAGCACCATCCCAAGGATAGAAAGCCTCCCCTTTGGTTTCTCCTAGTGCTTTCCCTACTCAACCGGCTGTGTTTACCAATTCTTTCCCCCAGCAAGGATATGTGGCTACCCAACCCCCCAAAGTCAGGTGGCCACTAAACCTCCTCCATCTGGTACATCCTATTACAATATCCTTATGATGAACTCTAACAAACCCAATACCGATGACCTCAACCTTTAGATTTGGTCCTGTTAGTACAACAAGCCCCCTGCTATGTCTGCTACTAAGTAATCATCTTCAGGTCCCATAGGGCCTCTTTTAGAATGCATTGGTCCTTTACTAATACCTCATCCTAAGGAAGTGGTTCATACCAATGTCCCCAAGGCACCATTACACTAAAATGCCACTTTCGGTAAAGCTTCCCACTCCTACAGTATAGTAGATGAATTGGCCCAATGCCCTATAGCCATGTCAAAGTTGGAAGTCCTCCAGTCATTCCCTTCACAACGAAAATCACTATTAACTTCTATGGGCACTATGGATCCTTCAGATGATTATTTGATTGTCTTCAACATTGAAAAGTTAGAACATCCCCCCCTTCTTACATCCGTTGCCTTCCAAATCCCTATCAAGATCCGGAATGCGAATGTCTCCCGTTGTACCATTAATGAGGGGGAATACACCTATGCGATGTAAATTTTTTTTTGGAAGCAATTCATATCCCATGAGTTATCCCCTTCCACTATCACCCTCTGTGCGTGGGATGACCACTCTTCCTAGCCCCTTGGCATATTCCACAATTTTCCTATTACTCTTACGGACAAGACTGTTTGTGATGATGTTGAAGTCATTGATGCCCCCTTAGACTACAAAATTCTATTTGGTTGTAGCTACACTTATGCGATTTCTATTGTCCCATATACGGTTCATCGTAAGATGTGCTTTCCTCATATCAGAAAGATCGTCACCATCAATCAATTGACATATTACGAACTAAAGTCCCAGATCTCTCCAAAGTCCATTATCTCTTCACTGGCCAATAAATAACCAGTTGAACCTCCGACCAGGGTCTTACCTAGAGTCTATTAAAATTCCTCTTTTCTTGGTTCATTCTGTAGCCTCCCACGTCCTATCTTTGACCCTATCTCGTCGAATGTTTGCATGATGTAGTTGTCTTGGTCCCACCTCAAACAGATTGGTTTAACTAGCCATCATCCCTGCCCTCCTTAACTTGTTCCTATTTCTTTGACTCAACCTTCAAGAAGCCCTCCTCAAGGCTCCTCACATGTAGCTAGTGTCCATGATCCCATCTACTCTCCTGGAATGGTTCCCCTTAGCCTTAACCATCCCGCCTAGCCATTACCCCTCTAGTCAGATATTGTTTATTGCTCCCCCTCTTGGAGTATTTTTGGTATATGTTATGGCTACCTTGACTCTTCCTAACATGACTCTCAGGATCCCAGTCTGGTACATTGATCCCCCAGTGAGTATCCCGCCTACTCAGCCCAAACCAGACACCACTTTGACCCCAGTCCAATCGATCACCATGGCACCTCCCTATGCTTCTATGCCTCAACCACCTCAATAAGAACCTACTCTTGTTGTGAAATCCTCAGGTGGTGGGGGAAAAGCCCGCAAAAATGTACCTAAAGAAAAGGCTACCCAAATAACCCCTGCTCCTCCTTAGCCTCCAAAGCATACCCCACCATGTTCTTTGTGTGATGTTTTTTTTTCCTAAGTAAAACTAATTCTATTATTTATAAAAGTTACTAGTAAAAAACAGCCTCAGTGTCATCTGTGAGAGCCTGAACACTGGGCTTGATAGACATGCTAAAAAAAAAGAGTCTAGACTGCCGTAGTAGGGAAAATAGTCCTTTAAGAAACATTTTGGCCGCCCTTGAAAGGGAAACCGGCCTACATTTTATACAAATCAAGTTAACAGAAAGAAATATACTGAAATTAACAATCAGCCTTTCCAGCCGAGCATTGAGGCAAGTAAGCAAAAAATTCCAGCAGTAATTGAGCAAAAATACTAGAAGAAGCTGTAATTTGGGAGAATCACTGATCATGAGCCAGAGATGGAGGTTCTTCCACAACTTTGCACCCATATTCATCGCTGCTATCTTCCATTAATCCTTTGATAGCACCTTCCTTTTCAATGACCACATCCTCCTTGTGTGGCACGTCCTTGGAGGGATGAGCGAAATATGCTGGCATATTCAAGCTTTTGGGGAAGCTTGTGATAGGAGGGCACAGGGGAGAGGCTATACGGGTGGGAATAGGGAGGGGCGACTCTTCTCTGAGAGTAACAGTGATGAAAGCCATGATAATGGGCCTGTCTAAGGAACACTCAAAGCAACAATCTGCACGCTAAGAATTTTGGTGAATGGAAAGGCTTGCAGACCCATGAGAGACTGGAGGAATTGTACCACTGGGAGGGTCAACCGAAGGGGGAGGGACACGCTGAGCAAAATGAAAAAATTCATGATGGCGGCCTCATCCTATGAAGCTACGCATGGCCTGAGGCTGGACTTACGCCTCTTCAGCTGAAGAAGACCCTGAAGCAGAGCTGGTGGAAGGGCGATAGTGAGAAGCACGGCCCCGACTAGTGCCTCGCCGACACCTCATTCTGTGGTGAAGGTGCGGCATGGAGGTAAAGGTGGGGTGCTGAAATCTACAATAGAAGGGGTAGATAGAAAGCTCATGAGCATAGAGAGGGGATTTGATACCACAAAAGTTTTTCGACTGGGCACGGAGAGGGGAAATGACACCACAAATATTTGCCGTCCAAGCACAGTGAGGGGAATTGGCACCACAGAAGAGACTGTGAGAGAAATGATGCCCCAGAAGTGGCTCGAAACAAGAAAGAAGAGTGCAATGATGGACAGTGTGAATATGCGCGCTAGACTCAACAAAGCCTAGAGTGCAAGCACCGCTTAGAGGAAGTGGGAAACCACCACTGCAATCACAACTATCTGAACTATCTAGAACGAACTACATAGCCGAATGAACATCCATATCAAATTGAAGGAGCGAATGAGCAGGTGGAGTAATTTCTATGCTAGCTGGCAGAGTTAAGATCTCATTAATTGATGTACAGGGGGCCATATGGCCACCCCACGCGAGCTTCTTCGGGAGACCCGTAGGGACCAATGTCCCATCAGTCCATGCAAACATCTGCATCCGGAGAAGAGAAATCCTTGTGCACCAACATGGTGCAATTTTGTAGCATTTCTCATTCCTGGATAATGTTGAGGGGGCCATGAATGAGTGTGTTAGTGCTATCTTCTCCAAAATTGGCCAAGAGATCTGCAACTTTGTTGCCTTCTCGCTTGACATGAGTGAACGGAATTTCCTTGTTGCTTTTCAGCCAGTTGCTTATCCTATCAATCCTAGCAGCCAAACGCCAAATATTGGCTACCTTTGCTATGTTGGTACCCCATAGGAGTTGATTGACCATATTAATGATAATTTTAGAATCCCCCTCAATTATGAGGGGAAAGAAATTGTAGTGATGAGTAAGGAAGAGGCCTTACTAGAGTCCTTCTAATTCAGCTGAATTATTAGTATCCCACCTAATTGATCCATAGTAGATGACTTGAGTTTCCCCCTTTGAATTTCTGAAAATGCCTCCAAATCCTGCTTGACCAATATTTCCTCTAGAAGCTCCGTCAAAGTTTATTTTGAATACCCCGAAAGGAGGGGGACACCAATGCAGAGGAGCGTCAGGGGCGGCCCTATTACTGAAAGTTGGAGTAGGCACTATTTTTACATTCCAGTTTTTCCAAATGCAGATTTCTTTAGGTTGTTTGGGAAAATCATCTTCCTAGCAGGAGTGAAGAGCAAGGGATTCCTTGAGATTATTGCTGATGATGCCCCATATGGTATCCAGAGATGAGTATTTATTTTTAAAAATACATTTATTTCTTTCTTTCCACCGAGACCATAAAAGCAGACCAGGAAGAAGCTTCCAGAGGGCATTGAGAAGGGAGGAGCTATAAGGACGTTTTGGCCAATTGCAAACGATATTAGTTATGTCTCCAGTAGGTTTGTTTATTTGGCTGCGAAAACTGATTTTTTCCCATAGAGTGTTCGCTAAAGGGCAAGACATCATGAGATGTTGTATAGTTTCGATGCTTTGATTGCAATTAGGACATTTGAATGGCCCTATGAAACCCCTTTTGATCAAATTGTCCCACGTGAGGATTCTTCTGTGACTGAGGAGCCAGAGGAAAGTAGAAATTTTTGGCCAAATATTTGGGGCCCATATCAATTTCCATAGAGGGTCACGAGGGAGGGGAGAGGGGTGCATCAAAGAATAAGCTTCTTTCGTTGTAAACATACCTTTCGTTGTATATCCCCATCTGAGGATGTTTGGATCCTCCGAGCATATGATTTTTTGTCATTGAATCTCATTGATGAGAGCTTCCCAATTAGGAACTTGAGCTTGAGGAGCTATGTGGGATGATGGCTTCCATTGCCTGAACCCATTACAATCTGAGGAAAGCCAAAATTTGCAAACCTTGTCTTCCATTACTACGTTGTTGTTCCCAAAATTTATTTGAGAGTAAGTCTGAAGAGGCTTTGGGTTTTGCTACCAAGAGTCCGACCAGAACCTAGCCAAGTTGCCCTTGTGAATCTCCTAGAAACTGTGTTGCTGTATAAGCACATGGTGCTGCTTGGGTATATTACAAACAAGAGAGCTTGTGCATTTAGGAGAGAGCCTTATTAGATCATCAGAAGATTTGTTGTTGGCATATTTTGCTGTCCACAATTTATCCCAAGGAGTGTGTGGGTTTGATATCCATTTCCACCATATACGAGCTCCCATTACCTCATTGCTCCGCATGGGGTTTCTGAGGCCAAAACCCCATGGTTCCTTGGGAGTGCATACTGTATTCCAATTGACTAGGGACCATTTTTTATTCCTTCCAGAGGATCCCCAAAGGAGGTTACTTTGTAGGGATTTTATCTATTTGAGGACCCATTTTGGAGCACCAAGAACAGAAAAAATATAGAGGGGCATGGATTGCAACACAACTTTGATGAGAGTGAGTCTGTTGACCATGTTGAGAGCTCTAAAGGTCCAGGAGGATAACCGGGATTCCATATTTTCAAGGAGAAGGTTCCAAGAAGAATTCTTGATAGCAGAATCGATAAGTGGTGCCCTTAGGTATTTATCAGGGAGAGAAGCAATGGAGAAGCCTAATATTTGAGCAATATTGGCTTGAGTTAAGGGAGGATTATTGAAAAATAAAATCTGAGATTTGGAGTAATTAATGTATAAACCACAAGCTTTAGAGAAAAGGTTTAAAATGGCTTTGAATGAGCGGGCTTCCTGAATATAAGGGTGGCCAAAAAGCATATTATCATCCACAAATTTTTGGTGAGTGGTGACAGGGGCTTCATGAAGGGAGATGCCTCTCAGATGAAGAGTGCGAACACCATTGTGAATTAATTTGCCAAGGCCTTCAGCCATGAGAAAAAAGGAAGGGGAAGAGAGGGTCTCGCTGTCTGATTCCTCTGGAAGGAAAGAAAGGGGGAGAAGGAATCCCATTAACAAGGATTGAGAAAAAAGTAGAGGAGATGAGGTTCATTATCCATCTTATCCACATTTGATCGAAACCAAAAGCACTTAAAATTTTCTTAATGTAGATCCAATTCAATTTGTCAAAGGCTTTGGAGAGATCGATCTTGAGGAGCATACATGGCTTATTGTAGACTTTCAAGGAGTGTATAATCTCATGAGTTAAAATTATACCATCCAATATTTTTCAACCTTCCACATAGCCTGTCTGCTCTAGCGAGATGAGAAGCGGCAAGAGGGGTTTCAGCCTATTGGCTATAACTTTGGAGATGACTTTGTAAATCATGTGACATAGAGCAATAGGCCTGAATTTTTCCGGCTTACTTGGTTGCTCCTCTTTTGGAATCAGCAAAATGAAGGTAGTGTTGAGAGAGGGTAGAAGCCAATGCATGGTTCTTGATTCCTCTACTAGCTGGCAAACTTCATGTTTGATAAGTTCCCAGAAATAATGAAAGAAATTAGAGGTAAAGCCATCCAGGCGCGGAGCTTTACCATCCTTGAACTACGCCATAGCTGATTCAACCTCTTGGAGAGAGACTAGGCGTAGTAACATTTGATTATGCTCATCCGTGATTAATTTTGGGATCAACTACATGATTTGATCTATAGCCTATTGTCTATTGAACAGAGGTTCTTGTTGGATGCCTTTAAATTATTCCAAGAGCTCTTGTTGCATGTCTTCATGCTTCTCCATCTGTTCCCCTTGTTGAATGGCGATATGGATGATTCAATTTTGCATTATTCTTTGAATGGTTGAGCTATGAAAGAATTTGGTATTTCCTTCTCCCTCCTTTAGCCAGCGAATTCTTGATTTTTGCCTCCAGAGGATTTCCTCTTGTTTGTATCTGTCCTCCAAGTGCTTCTGTAGGTCCTACTCTTTGGAAGCAAGAGTCTCTGATCTTCCTTTATTAATAATTTCCTGTTGTATCTCATCCATTTTCTTCTCAAGGATCTGCTTCTCCTGAAATATGTTCCCAAAGACTGTCTGATTCCAATTTTTGATATTACTTTTGAGGAAATTGAGCTTTTGTTGAAACTGGTGCATTTTTGAACCTTTTGGTGGGTCAAAACTCCTCCATACAGCGTATACCATTTCTTTGAAGGATGGATGAGTAAGCCAGAAAGATTCATATTTGAAAGGTCGCTTTAGACGGGATCCTATATTTTTTCATTGAAGTAGAATAGGCTAGTGGTCCGAGCCAGCTAGAGGGAGAATTGAGCCAGTGATGTCCCCACCCACATGAATGGAATTGTCCAAAATGAGGAATCTATCTAGTTTTTAAGCGATTTGCTGACCTCCCGCTCTCCTATTGTTCCAGGTGAAAATGCCATTAGAGAAAGGAACATCTATGAGCCAATTGTTGTTAATGAAGTTTTTGAAGTAGGAGCATTCTAGATCCAGTATTGGCCTTCCTCCATATTTTTATTCCATTCTGGTGATCATTTTGAAGTCCCCTCCAATGATCCATAAGAGATGGGATCTATTAGAATTTAGAATTTCCAAACTATTTAAAAGTGTTATCCTGCTAGCCTAGTCCTAAGGAAAATAAACATTGGAGAGATGCCCATGTATGTTAGTTCCAATAGGATGGAAAGTGGCTTGAAAAAGGTTGTGCGCAACATGGAAGTTTGCTAATATTATGGATTGAATATCCCAGGCAATTGCAAGTCCTCCTGAGAAGCCTGAGGCATCCACTGCCACCGAGCTACAGATGGGCCAAGCTTTTCATAAGATTAAGCCTAGCATTTCACTGTTGCATTTGGTTTTCTGAAGAAAGAGGATTTGAGGCTTCTCTTTTTGAATCATGTTCTTGATCATACAGTACTTCCCTGGGCTGTTAAGCCTTCTTAAATTCCATGAGACAAGCTTCATGGGGAATTTTTTACGAGCGGTTTGAAGAATCGAGTTAACTTGGGGTATCGCCCTGAATCCACCAGCATCTCCCCCAAAGTGATGGTGCATTTCCAATCTAGTTTTCGACCTCGCTTCTTGGTTTATTTTATTAATTTCAAGCTATCCTAATGGCTGCATGGCTGAATACCCAATTTCTTTTGCTATTGAACTTTAGGGAGGGTCACTTCAAGTGACTTAATTTGTCGAGGATTGTTCTTATCCAATTCCTTTCTTCTGCAAGCATCTTCTAGGCCCAAGAGATCCAGTTTTCCAAGGTCAAATCCTTCTGAATCTTCTTCCATGAGGGTAAGATGATTGTTTTCCAAAATTTATTTATTAATATAAGTAAGGTTAGATGGTTTCCAATCCATATCCATGAGGATAGGGTTCCAAGTCACCTGCTTTTTCATTGAAGTGAGATTGGAATCAGAGAGAACACCAGCTTGTGGCCCAGTTTGGGAAGGCGCAGGGGTTTGAGGGCTAGACTGATTCGAGGGGGTAGAGGAAGGAGAGGAGGGATTGAGGGAGGTCAGGGAGGAAGCATTCTGAGGGTTAGATTGAGCAAGAATGGAAAATCTATTACTAGTGGAAGGGGTACTGGCAGGAGTGCTAGGTGTTTTCCCAGAAGAGGATGATTTCTTATTATGTCTTCTTCGAGTGGGAACTTTAGTGAACCCATCTTCTTCCGTGTTGTATTAAGCTTCTTTGTTCAGGGATTGAGCGTTTAGTGGGCAATCCCTGAAGAGATTTCCATGGGCATGGCACCTTCTGCAATGGAATGGAACATGTTCGTAATAAGGAGGTTGAATCCATTCAAAATCATCATGATATAAACTTACCGCATCTGGTATTGCTTTGTCCAGATGCATGTAAACACATATTCTTGCATAGGAGGTGTATCTTCGTAGCTTGGTCTCTTCTGCTATCTTTATGAACTATCCTAACCCCTTTCTAATCTCCTGAAGTGAATCCTCATCCCAATAGTCAAGTGGCAGCGAGTATCGATGAATCCATACAGGTGCCCGGTTGAAATTTTCTTTATTTAGGTTGAATCTTTCGACCTAGTTCCTGAGATATAACCCAGTCAAGTTGAAAAAATATGGGCCCTCATCCATTACCTTATTTCTATCCTCGATGCAGTTAAAAATAACAGTGAAGAAGCCTTTCGGACCCAGTTGCAGATTAACATGTTCTTTGGGCTTCCATTTGGAAGCAATCCATCCTTGTAACACTTTTTTTGTTGGCCAAAAACCAATGAGTTTCCCAATGAGGGCGTGATCCCTCATGTACTGAATCCTGGCATTTATACGATGACTTGGAAAGTCGATTTTAGGTCTATCTCGAGCTATGGGCTTACAAGTGGAGGAAGTGGCAGTCAACGTATCTGACTGTTTTCCAGAGGTCGGCTTCTGAGACGCATCAGTCTCCTGCTTATTGTCAGTATCGGTTTTTCTTTGATTGGGTATTCCATCGATTCCTTCTTCAGTTGCAAGGGGAGGCCGACTGCCTCCCCTTGTTTCGATCACCATGCTCGTGTCCAGAGCTACTCTGCTTGGAATAACAGATGCTGACAAAGCTCTGCAAGGTTGCAGAGATTGTTAGGGTTTTGACAAAGAGAAAGAAAGGTAAACCCTAGTAGAGCGCATCCCACTTCTCAACTCCATGCTTTTTGTGATGTTGTCAGTCATGCCACCCATAATTGTCTTAGATTGCCTTGTCTGAAGCCCATGGTCAACGAAGCATTTCCTGAGTCTAATATCCCAGAGGTCGATGTTACTTTACCTGATTCTACCCCTAAACTCAATACTTTGCGCACAAATCATCCTTGTGCTTTGTGTGATTTCCATGGCCACTATACTCACCTTTGTCTATGCCTGTAAGACTACTACACCTCTTTTGAAGCGGTTCACCAATTCCAAGCCAAGTGCAAGGAGTCCACCTCTCCCTTATTTTCACGTTTTTCTTTGGTCGAATAAGAAGACACATCCACTCCCATTGACATACCTCCTGCTGAATTTGACATGATGGAGTCTTCGCCTACAATCCTCTAACTGTCATCATCTATGAGATACATCGTAGAAGACCTCTCTGGGTCTTTCCATTTTGTTTCAACTGACCTCCCTTTAGCGATCACCCTAGGCTCAACATTGGTGGATGCTTCATCTACTTCCTTTTCAGTCACCCTCTATGATGATGCACATGTGAACCTCATTTTTCATGATGATGAGTCAAGTAGCTTCACCACATCAGGTGTTATTTCTTCGACGAGTCACCCCATATTCTCTTGTGATGATGACATTAAGGAAGCAATCACCAACCTTAACTTTATCTATCACCCCTTGCATCAAAACTATGCATTCGAACCACACCCGTCTTGTGGCCATTACATTGACACCCAATGTTTGGATAAGGGGGAACTAATATTTGAGGGTCCAGGAGAAGCAATTCTCCACAACCCTCCTAGTGCATATGTTCGTGTCGACTCTAGTACCATTATTATTCACCATTTAGAAGAACATTTAGGGTCCCATATCACTTTAGATCACTCTAGGGATGATCCTCCTCATCATTCATTCCTCTTGCATCAACAACCCAGTCCCTTAGACATTGTTTTTGACCAACATGTTTGTTTTCTGGGTGAGCACTAGTTCACTATATCAGAAGCCACTCTTTGGGATAGTGACACAATGTATGCGAACCCAAAAATTTAGTCCATTGCTTCATATATGCAGTAACAAAATAGATTGGAAATCCTCCATTCCCTTTCTTGAACTACATCTATCCATTCTTCACACAAAATATGACCATAATGCAAACAAATGGCGAACGACATCATAAAATGTGTTTAGATTCCACTTTTCTAAATACATTTGGCATGACCATAACATGCTTGGGGGAACCTATCCCACTCAACCATAGAAGGCCCATCTCTCAGCTAAAAACAACACTATAAGCCCCTTTCTGTGACAGGTCGCACTTTTTAGGTCATTTCTTGGGATAGGTCAAAGTTTTGTTCCCAGTAACTCCTACCCAGTTCATAGAACAGACCCCAGAATGTGTGACCTGACATGTTCTTGGGCTCTAGGTGCCCAACCTAAAACTTTAATCCACTGAATTGAAAGAGTATGGTTAGGCCTCTTACCTGCAACTAAGGGATCTTGATTCGAACGGTCAGTTTGTCTACTACAATTGCCACAACATTTAGAGCCTTTTCTCCTCTCCACATTCACCATAGCTACACTTTCAAATGAATCAAACTAGAGGGACAATGCCTTATTAAAACAGAAACCCCATAATTTTCATTCGTTAGCTGCAACCAACTATAGCTTGGTATGAAAAACCATCAACTTCACTGGAAAGCTCTCACCGAGCTCTGAAATGGTTATCCTTTCATTTTTGGTGATTTGATACCTCACCCGTACACATTTTTTCCAAGAAGGGTCACTTCACCGCTCCTCAAAATCGAATTTCTTCATTTTCCACACTTGTACTCGGGGCACCACCTTGCCTTCATACTTTTCCATGCTCATGTCAATTTTCATCGTGATTAACCATCTTGTACTCATGTTTTTATGGTCCCTAACGAGCATGTTTTGTGTGGCAGCATCATCGATTTTCCCTTGTTATAACATCCGATATTGATTCATCATCGCATCCATGGAGACTGTCCCGAGTCCCCATTTTATCCTGCTATAGTATTACATTCTTCATTTCTTTGTACCTCTCTCGTGTCGCACATTTTGGCCTTCAGTCATTCTTTCCCCTATCCCCTCTGGAGTCGAGTCAGTAGCTCCCAGGTCATCCATGCCCTTTATGCTCTAACAAGGGAAGTCTTCCACCCACTACTCAGTACCCGCCATTCCACCATCATCCATAATGTCATTCTATCAATCACTCTACTATTATCTCTCCTGCCTTAGTTTAGGATTTCTTATTGGCTCACCTATGGCAGACCTCCTTTTGTTGACATCAACTTATTCATTCGAGTAGATAGGTCTAGAGGATGGTGTACCTTGGTTCCAAATTCCACTCTTGTTTGGTGCCTCAGATCAAGAAAAAGGGGCTCTTTATTGTCCTTTGACTTAATTGTTTCTCAGTTCCAACTCCTTGTGGCATGATCAAGATCTGTATAATTGATGGTTCAATGATGCAACAGATTATACCAATGATTCCGAGGTGTGTGCAAGATGTTTCAAACCTCATGAGGGGGTGGCCCTTCACGTAGCCCCCCACATACCTGGATGGCCTCTCTACTGCAGCCTTTGATTAAGCTCCATATATTTGATGGTGCCAGCCTTAGCCACTTGCAGCGCCTTTTTATTTTTCATGTATCAGTGAAATTTTAGAGCCATTTCCTATTTAAAAAGGCCTCTTTGGTTGTACTTATATTTCATTTACTCATATATTATTACATATGTCCTAGTTGTTGTCCCAGGCACATTATGTATGTGGGATCCATTATCATATTTTTTATCTAGCCCATTTTTATGGCAGCATGTACTATATAGTTCAATCCCATGTTTGCTGGATGCTCAATTATTTTTTGTACTTTGTTATCTCGGCGAGCATAGGTATGCCTCCTCCACCTCATGTAGAACAAGTACTCACTCATAAAAGAGACTTTCCACATCTGTGTGTCTCTCCTTCTTATGGTATTGTCCTCTCTTGCTTCAGTCTGCCTTATATTTCTCTCTCTCTCACTCCCCGTCAATGTCTAGTGATTGAGTTCTTACAACGTACTTCGGTTATACGATTAGCTCCTAATGCTCGCACATTGGGGGGAATATATTACAGCAATTTTTTTTCATCTAGCTTGTTACTGTTATATGCACTAAAGTACACCATGTAAGACCAATTTTACCATAGTAAAGTTCCTTTGACTATGAAAAATAACTTAATAATCCATAATTCATTAAGTTGTTTATGGTCTAAACAGGAAACCGCATGACATATAATTGAATAAATCCTTATTTGTTTGTTTTTCCTTGAGGGATAATTAATTAAACCACTATTTATTTAATATTCCAGGTCATATTTACCCCAAAAAGGGAAAATCAATTAGATCAATTATTATTTATCTTATTATTTTCTAGGAATAATTATTTAAAACATTATTTAAATAATATTCCTTGTTAATTTTGACTAAATCATAGATAAATAATTGAATAAATCACTATTTATTTAATTATTACTCAACCACATTCTTAAAATAATAAATACATCATTTATTTATTTATTATTTCTAAATAAATGGATTTGACCAA
This sequence comes from Pinus albicaulis, assembly GCA_034641835.2. NCBI lineage: Eukaryota > Viridiplantae > Streptophyta > Pinopsida > Pinales > Pinaceae > Pinus > Pinus albicaulis. Next base: position 480,528,117 of record CM076576.1, read on the forward strand.
GTTCAAATTCTTTTTCCCTCCAAAAAAAATAATAAAATATTCCATTAAAGTTGGATCTAGATTTGGTTAATAATATTTTAATTATGCACCAATATCTGGAATAACTCAATATTTTGTTATAAATAGAAGGGATTTTCCATTCATTCACTACCTTTTGTTCCCTAGAGATCACTCTTGAACTATACTTTTGGTCTAACTTTGATCCTCCATCATTGTCATGTTTTTCTACTTTTTTCTTGCGAGCTCCCTTTGAGTTCCATTTTTATTTGGTTTTTCAGCACCATGAAGAGAGAGATATATTAGATCTGAAGCCTTGAGAACATACGAGAACCCATCCCATTAAGGGGGACTGGTAACATCTTTCTATGTTCCCTTCCTAGGTGTCACAATACAAAAAAATCTTTAAAAATTCTTGTCATGTCCATTGGATGCATGGAGCAACTCTTACTTATTATTTGTTGTTTAATGTCTCTAACTGCATATATCTAGATTTCTGTATCATTTATTCTAATCACTAACTATAGATGTAAGGAAATTGATAGCCATATTTGATGTTATGTTTGTTTTTTATGCACAACTAAATTGAGTTTTTTTCGTACGCTTATGATTATAATTTACACTAACATATAGAGTCCTTTATTAAAGTAAGGGAGGCTACTCTGAGTGTTGAACAATTGCTTCTACAATATATTGTGGGAATATGTTGTGGATCTATGTTGTGAAATTATTTAAAAAGGAAAATTTTAGGAAAATTAGGTTGTTGTCTTCATATCAGCGAGTAGGTTCTTCATTCATGTTGGTTCCTTTGACAAGGTTGATGCTCGCAAGATATGGAAGTTGGAGCTTCTGGAAATTTCATGTTTGTGGGGAAAAATGGGTTGGAGCCTCCATTAGTTTTAGCATCACAATAAAAAGAATTTATGGTTTTCTCCCATATGGGTTTCCAAATAAACTTCTTGTGTTCAAAATTTATGTGATTGGTGCATTGTTATATTTTTTAATGTAATTAATGGGGTAAATAGTTGTAAAAATTCATAAAAAATTGATTCACCCCCTCTCAGTATTTTCCTAGTTTAAAACATGTGATCAGTCAACCTTGAGGAAAACTAGAAATATCTTATGTCTAGGGGTTACGATCTAGTTCAAATAAAAGAAAAAATATATGGTATTTTGAAAGGTTTAGTCCATCCTTCTAATATTAAATACGAGAGGATTATAATGGTGAGAGACCACCATATTTTAATTCAATATATTAAACTAGGCTCTCAATTAGAGGATTTAAATTTATTAATTACTCTTAAGACAATTATGTTCATGATAGTAGAATTGAGTAGCTACTTGCCATTTCAAGTGTTAAATTAGAAAATAAAGGAGGTGGACCTACTTGATAACAAGGGATCCATATTTGCATAAGGTTTCATCTTTTTCAATGAGATGGAAATTCATTTCCATGTCCCTTAAAAATGTCAATTTAGCGAGGGTTGTGAAAGAATGTGGCTTTGCCACATGCTTGGCTAGATGCAACAATGTTATATCATGTATAAAATATGGAGCAGATGAGAGCCTAATTGAATTCATAAATCACGATCCATAGGATCTAGATAGTGGGTGACACTGGAAAATGCTTAGTTAAGAGATGGAGTTGGATCATTTTCACATGTGTTTCTGAGGGGTGCCATGACGAATTTCACTCATGTTTTGTTATGCATGATGGAGGTATAGGAAAAATAAGTATCCCCCCCACGGGTGGGGAATGCATCGCTCATAAAGTTGAATTTTTTGTTGTACATACAATATAATTGATTCATTATTAAATTTCATGAATGTTGGTCATCCTTTCGGGCATACAGGATGTACAATTATGGTTAGAATATATGGTACCTAACAATGACACTAATTCCAATGATTTTGATATGCATGATTATTATTTTATTTTGGGGGTTGCATCCTCAACCACATTTCATCATTTAGGCCTTAAAAAGCATTGGTTTTGAATTCTTCCTTTTATTTTAGTTCATAATTGTTAAAATCGTAAAAAAAAATCCATATCTTAATTGGTATTTTTGGTTGTTGTTGATTTGGATTATTTAGAAAGTGTTATTAACTTGGGCCTATTTGTATCCACTTGTAAAAAATGAGCACACAATAAGGGTTTCTGATTTTTTTCTCTTTGGAATATTTCTAGTCTCCCTAGTGGAGGTGGAGGTGGCTCTTTACTGGATTTGATGTATTTGACATCAGAGAGAGTAGGAGGGGAGATAGGAATGTACAGATTACTTCATTTTCACGAGGAGAATTTGGCTAGTTTATTGTTAAAGTGTGTGAAATGTAAAGAAAATAATATACAAAGACACATTTGTTGCAAGAGATTATTCTTCAACTTCAACTGGGGTATAATCGGCTAATCTCTTCCCTAGATCCAACTATGCAAATATTAATAGGATATTTTTACCAATTGAAGTGGATTTTTGGTAGCCTAAGAAGGAAATTTAAGAATTTATAGTAGGGTCTATATCAAGGTCTGCGGATTTCCTTTCCATCTAAGAAATTTGTGTGCGAAGAAAATATTTGGGTCCATGGTCTTAAAGTCCCTATAAATCCAAGGCTAGTGATATTTTTTAAACTTTATTGATATAGCATAAGTCAAGTTGTTTTATATATACGATAATACTATAAGGTTTATATATAAAATACATGTGGGCTAATAGAGACATGTATAGTTTTTTTTTTACGCTTGGTTCAAGGAGAAAGATTTTTTATACTCTCTTACAGTTGGTATTCATTTTGTATCAATGCATCGCCATGAAAATATTTGAATTTAAAAAAAAAATAATCACATTACAGTTAAAAGAACAAAAAATAATGTAAAAAATATAATAGGTTTGTAATGGAGACATGTTGATAAGTATCATCAAACTAGTTAGTGGCAACTCATGGTCAAGGGAAAAATCTAAAAGATCTATCAGTTTTAACAATTTTAAATTGTTTAAATGACTAAGTCGATCCTAAGAATTGTGAATCCATCATTTTACATATTAATTTTGAAAATTTTTGGAACAAGAGAACAATAATAGTTGATTCACCTTTAATAAAATAAATAAAATAAACTATATATATATATATATATATATATATATATATATATATATATATATATATATTATGTTTTTTAAATTAAATTAGATTAACAATTTGTAATATAAAAATTCCATAATAATCAATCTTAAAACCATAATTACAATATTTCAAAGTAATTAAAATTAATATAATTCAGATATATTTTTAAATTAAAATCATTAATAATTTAAATTAATGATATAGGTTGATAATAATTTCACAACATTAAATTCAAAAGATTTAATTTTTATGATAATATAAGTCAATAGATATTGTAATATAAATTACTGAATTGTGTATTGATAGTGAATTATGTATTTCTCTCCAATAGTTGTACTAAATATTTTACCACTCTAAAATGCCATAAAATAACTAGATATGATCTAAAGGTTGAGTGACTTATATATTAAGCCACATATCACTCTACATGGATTGTAATATTTGTCAATTCATATTTTCTCACTCTACATGGATTGTAATCCTTGGTAATTCATATTTTACTATACAATATGCTTTAATAATGTAAATAAAAGGATAATGTGCGGACTAATATCTTATAAAGCAAAGGACTAGCATATATTAAGTGATATAATTAATGACATCTATCATTTTTTTCCAATATTAATTATCGTTGGAGGAATTCATATTTTTTGTATTTGAGAGTTAATTTTTTATACATTTAGTCACTCTTGTTATCTTATATGGATGTGAGGGTTGGGGTTGCAGCATCTTTAGAGAATCCTAGAGAAATATTGAGCAAATCCAGAAGCGTTTTATAACGTATAACCCTAAAATTAAAAGAAATACACCCTATCCTATTCTTCTTATAGAGTGGGTCTTTCCCCTATTGAGAGCCTAGCTATGACTAGGCTTCTATTGTACAAGAACAAGCTCAATCGCACAGGAGACCATAGACTTCCTAAGCTAGCTTTAAATTTCAGTCAAAACCACGTAAGGCTTAAACGATGTTGGTATAAAGAGACCAGGGCTTAGTTAAACCATTGGGAGATCGACGAAAATGTTGTATTGCAAAACATTAAAAACATTAAAAAAATTGTTACTAAGTTCAAAGAAAAAATGTGGTGTAAGAAAGATCTAGAAGCTAAAAGAAAATTAAGATATTATAAGGAGTTCGTCAACCCCACCCTAGAATATCAGAAGTGTCTCTCTGTTTTAACTAGCTCAAAGAAGAAAATTAATATAGCCAAGATTAGAATGAACTCTCATGAGCTCCATAGTGAAACAGGTCGTTCGACAATTCCTAAAACACCATGGATGGAAAGGATTTGCCATCTCTGTGAGAATATTAAGATCAAGGATGAAAATCACTTCCTTTTAGAGTGCCCCATGTACAACCACATTAGAGCTCAATTTCATAATCTTTGTTGCAATACTGACCTTCCTAGCCTTTTAAGGTGTTAAAATTATAGTGAGCTCGAGAGGTTTCCCTCCAAAATCTTTGAGCATAGGAATAAAATCTTAAATCAAATTAAACAATTCTTTTATTTAGGTCCGATAGACCACAAATTAGTCTCAGTGGATGTTAACCATCATCATCATCATGATTATCATCATTAATTAACATCATTATTATTTTAACGTTAATTGGTTAATTGATTATTTATTTTATATTGATAAACATCATCATTGTTTCAGCATGTGTGACAACCTCATTAAGAGTTAATTAGCATGAACAAGTTGAAAAGACAATTTGTTTATTTTATTATATTTTGTTTACTTTATTCTAGCAAAAGAAACTCAAATTGTATTGTCATGAAACAGAAACACCATTTTACTTTGAATTACTGAGTTGGTGAAAAGAAAAAATGAATGGAAAGAAAATATCTTAAACTATTGGTAAATTTTATAAGAATAGGAGGTGGTTGGGAATAGTTTGAACACATTTACCTACCTCTCCAGGGATAAAAGGAAATCCCAGGAGAGGGGTAGGGGTTCTGTGTATGTTTTGGGGAAAGTAAGGTGAAGTATTCTCTAGATTTGGGTGGAAGAGTAGTTGAGAACAGCTTCTGCAAACCTTATAACCAGATTGTCTGTTTGTGACTAGATTGGCCATCCAGAGGTCACAGCAGAAGGATTGTCCACTGTTACCGGTGGCACCAACTAAAATTCTAAAGCTAGGGGGTAAGAGGAGGACGTCATTGCCTCCCTTGATGGTTGGGAGGACCACAGTTTAAAGAGATATTGTTCCCTAACAGATAAGTAATTTAGAAAGACTTAAATTTTATGTCACAGGATAACTGTTTATTTTTATTAGAGTTTACAGAAAAAGTATAAACAGCTCTGATTTCTATTTGTCTGACTAAAGAAAATTCTGCGAGTAAATTCTGTATGTAACAGTGTTGCCAAGTTATCTGTCCATTGATTATCAGATAGTCTGGAATGCGTAAACTCTGTAAAGCACTCATGAAGGAATTGTATGCTAGATATAAATTCTTCCTATGTTTGTGAATTATTTTCGGTGTAGTTAATAGATGAAATGTAAAGAAATGTTTATACTCCATTCATTATATGAGTTTTAATGAAATGCTATAAGGGTTTATATATATATATATATATATATATATATATATATATATATGCATTGTTACAACAATAAAACTCAGGAAAAAAAATGATTAGTCGATATTGTTTGACAAAACAAGAAACCCTGTAGGTTAAATGTAAAACCGATTTAAATTGCTGTAAGGGTAGATATTTTTTCTTATAACAAGAAACCCTATCAGAAAGAGAGCACTGCTATGCATGCGTCAATAAGAAAAGATAAATATGCTACCCAACAGTGTTTTTCTTCATAACAGAGTCGAATAACACAGTACTGAAATGGCAGAGATGGGTTGGGTTGAAAACCCTACCCCATTCCTATTCATCTACAAGCAACTATACTCATCCCTTTAATCGGCGACCTGTGCCGAAGGGCCTAAATAAATTTTACAAGCAATTTTATATAACAGAGACAGAAGTGAGAATCAAAACCAAACCACTCTGACTTATTCCACAACTTATGAAATATCACAGGCTACCAGCAAACTAAAGCATACAATGCTATAACGAAATTTAAGACATTTAGTTACTATTGTAGAAATAAACGAAAACATTTCATGGATATATAATTATGTAAATACACGGCCTGTCAAGATATTGTCGTAACCAGTTTCTGTTCAAAGAGAAAAGAACATCAAAATATCTGAGCCAAAAAGAGAAAACCCCAAGAGGGAAGGCCGAGAGTGCTCATACCAAGGTTAACACTCTGCTTGTCTCGCTGTAAACAATTTCGAGTTAACCAAACAATATTTCCGGTGAGTTCTTAAACAAAACAAGGACATGCATAGTTCACAGTAATCATTTCTGCTATGCAGTCGATAACCGTAAGGGAAAAAGAACCATTGGTTGAGAAATAGAGAAATTAACATTGGGACAACGTATATAATTATAACAATCTGACTGCCAAGGGCCTTGTCCATAATAATTGACAGTTCAAGACTAACAACACTGTATATGAAGCAAGATACATGCCGTGGACTCATAAAATAACATTGATTCGAGGCCCAAGAATGATATGTTAAAAGACTCTGCGTGGTTAAACTAAACCCTAAGCAGAGTAACCCAGTAGCAAAATAAAATACTATGTAAGCTCATGCCACGGCATCATACATTCATAAACGGCGGGGTACCTATGGAAGGAGAGAGTAGTCAATACAGTCGTTGGAACAAAACTGAAATTCACACAGTAGAAGAAAGGGCTCAGCGAGACTTTCTCACCTGAAAACCAAGCAAACCTGTTAGAAAACCTAAGATTAAGATGTAGGTCAAATGGGCGAGAAGAGATACCCTAGAAGAAAAGAGAAGTTCCTCTGAAACGTACCTGGCAAGGGGGAATAATCCTGCACAACCTGACCATATCTAGGAAGGAGATAGGGGTTAGAGAAATTTAAGCCAAAACCTGGAACAATGAAGTCGAAAACATATATCCCGGAGCTGGAAGATTCAACCCTGAGCTGAAAACAAGAAAATGTCGCAGAAGGTTTCCATACCTATTGAATCAATGGTGGAGTTGAACTGGAGGTTAAAAACCACAAGCATTAGTTCATAAGCTGCGCCATGAGTAACAAAGATAAACCTGTAAGTCAAAATCCCTTCCTCAGGGCCACACACAATTAGAATTAAGGCAAACGAAGAAAATCTACAGGTCTTCATATAGAAAATTAACTGGAAGATGAACAAGAGATAAGGCTGCGAATTGCCTACCTCAAACTAGGAAAAAACCAGGTAATCAGGAAGGAGCCAAGTTGAATAGCGCGGAATGGATTATGAGACTAGGTCGACTGGTAGAAATCTCCTCGGCGGTTTTCCCTCGCTTTCTCCGAGGAAGTCGAGGCTCAAGTTCACAGCTGGCTCACAAACTTAATCCATTATACAGCAAATGCCTGAAGGATGACACCTGCGCCCTGGCGAGTAGAGCGAGGCGCCATTTGGCTAGACATTTAAAATTAAATTGGGATATGCAATCAATAATTCGATACGATAAAGAATCGATGAGATACATCCGACGAATAACTCGAGATCACAACTGGAGGCTCAATAAACACATTTTTACAGTGGTACTTTTATTAGATTTGCATTAATAATAACACCATCAAAACCCATGCATACTCTCCTGTGTGACTATACATTGGTTATACTATAGTCTCAACCAAAATTGGATTTTTGCATTGACTTATGGATGGTTGTAACATTATCAATGTAGTCTTAAATTTATATATATTTGGAATCTGTGCTGTTTGGGGCATGTAAACTTAAAAAAAAAAAAAATCTACTATGGTAAACATTGTAGATATATGTGACAACATGTTTTGTGAGATAAGTCACATTTACAATCCTTTTGAAATACATAACATGTTTGATGTTATGTATTCCTGAAAGTCAACCTTTATGTCAATTAATAAATGATTGACAAGATATATGTATTGTCAAAAAGTTAATTAAGTTAATAAATTGAAATAGTTAATTACATTGAAATGAACATTCTAGAATACTTTGATGAATTACAGAGGAAAATTTCATGAAACAAGCTAGATACTTATATATTTATTAAATTATTGTTAATATAAATATTTAAAATGTTTAACATTATTAACGTGTTAAATTTTTCACATTTTAATTTTATATATTAAAATTTAATTTTATAAATTAAAATTTAATTTTTAATTTTTAATTAATTATAAATTTGATATTAAATCTTAGACTTTTATGATTTATATTGAAAATAATAATATTTTTCAAATTAATCACATCATTATTAATTATTTATAATAATAAATATTAATTAGTATTTATTTAAATATAAATAATGTAATATAAATAACTATTTAATATATATTATGTTATTAAAAATATAAATATTATTTTATTAATTTTTGACTATCACATCAATGTAAATAATAAATTAATTTTATTAAAGCTATTAAATTAAATTTCTTCATAAAAATAAATATATATTAATTAAAATTATGTTTATTACCAAAGGGTAAATATAAATAATCACAATTATATATATATATATATATATATATATATATTCCAAATTCGTTTTCTTTCTAATGTTCTTCAACTTTTAACCCGTCACTATGCACATTTTTTATGGCAGACAAAGCTATACGGAAAGATCGACTGAATAGGTGCCCGTACCAGGAGGGCAGGTCATGATAAAATATATTATGTGGGAGTAGTCTACCCAGGCAACGTTTTAGCCCGGACGGCAGTTTTTTGTCGGAATCCGGGCAACTTAAATTCAAGAAATCAAGTACTTGCAATGTTTGAAATCCATTTTTGAGGTTGGAAATGGATTCAGCACTACCAAAATCCCTTAGGGCACTCAAAATACTTAAGTTTAACAACTGTAAACATAATTCTGATGAAATCTTTGCCAGATTTTTTAAAAATCTTTGCCGGAGTCCGGGCTAAAACGTTGCCTGGAAACGACACGCCTATTATGTGTTTAGGCCTATAAGGTGTAAAACGCGTCATAAAAATAAGGTGAGTTAGGAGAGTATGTTCACGATAAAGAATAGTATGTGAACCCCATACTAATATTTAATCAACTCTACGAAATCCTTGGTTACCAAGTGAGGTAAGTAAGATCAGGGACCATGCTAATGTTTAATCAACTCTACCATTCTCCAGAGAATAGGTTGAGACCTATAGCTATGAAATTCCATACACATCTATTCGTTATAAGCCTTCATTTGAATATCTAATTTCATGTATTCATCATATTTCAAAGTAGTCCAAATAATAAAATATTGTATTTTTGGTGATTGATGTATTTTAATATTAATAATTATTTTAATTGCAAATTCTTTATGATTAAGGGTTTTTTTTTTTAAATATAGGTTATAGAATTTTAGGTATTTCAAGGTTTTTGAGAATATTGCATTCATTTTTATTATTAAAGAAATATTGATAAATTCTTAATTTCAATTTTTTTTTAACAGTCAGATTTCAGCTAAAGAAATCAAGCAAATAAAATTATAATTTATTTATTTATTTATTTTTCAGTTATAAAAATAACATATGCTTCACCCAAAAGAAAATTGATGGTGTCCATATATACATTCTTTGTGATATATATATTTTATTTTTTATTTAAATTTTTTAAATATAACTTGTAATGAGTATCTTTATACCTTGAGTTGAAAGAAATATTAAAAGTCAGAAATAAAACAAAATTTGAGTATCTTTATATATTTATATATAAAAAAAAATTATTCACGTTTATTAGCTGTGCATTATGTCAAACATACATTGTACGAATATTTTAACATTTTTTCCATCTTGTCACCCGATTTGTATACTTGAGTGCATTATGTCAAACATACATTGTACGAATATTTTTTCCATTTTTTCCATTTTTTCCATCTTGTCACCCGATCCATTTTTTCCATGATTTGAGAATTATGTGATATTGGGTATAGAGTTACGTCAATCAAAAAAGATATATCGATTCACTCTTAACCTTTGTAGATTACCGTGAAATTCAGATTCCAATGTTTCGAAATTAGTCACCACACATATTATATGGATATTAGAGAACCATATTATTTCCACATATTTTTTTATTATATATATCATTTTACGATATGTGAGGATGTGCGAGGAAAGATAATGACGAATATTAAGTGAAGGCTCACCACTGATAAAACGCATATGGTAAACAATAATGAACCACATATTTTTTACTGAGCAGAGTCGGTGACGTGACGTTCAATCATTGATTAAGATTAAATAATGATCGACTGCAACTTTTACCAACAATTTACTCCGTCAATATAGTAATATATGCATGTGATGCCTATTTATTATTAAATGCCTCCCCTGCCCTGATATGGATATCCGTATGAGTGGGCATTATTGGTTGCCTTTTAACATGATATAGGTGATAAGTTTCTCATCTTCCTCACCCTCAAATGTCCGCCGCTGACGAGAATAGGTGTCTGCTCAGCCACCCGACGAAGATGAGACTTATCATCTATATCATGAAAAACAGCGTGCTGAACTTGAACTGCAACTTCAAATATGCAACGGGAATCGGGAGATGTGCTTGGCTGGTAATTATTTAGTCTAGGCCCCGTTCCTATTTTCGTTTCAACTATGTTGAGTTCAATTCAGTAATTCAATCATAATTCTTCTAGTCTCGTTCAAATCTATTTCAATTCTATATTTCAGCAATTAAATTTGATATAAAGTATCCACTGGTTCTTCTAATTTACATCAAATCTATTTTAGCCACAGCTCCAGGGTTTCAGTTGTCTTCCTGCAGCACTTAGTCCTAATTCATCAGCGGTATCTTTCGGTAAGAGATCCAACAAAGAATTGACCAGTTTGTAATTTGATCGCAATATCTTGACATGTTTGTATCTAAAGAGGTTTGTGGTTGCACCATGTTAAACTTTCCAAATATGTAACTAGGACTGTTAGGGTGGAAATGACGGATTTTTTTTATAGGTCCAACATCCCCTTTAAATACAGCTCTCCCTAATGGAATCTGGATCTATTATCTGATATCTTGAAGAGGGTCTAGCCTCTGATACCATGAAGAGGTTTGTTGTTGTAACTAAACTTAAGTCTAGGTAAACTTTCCAAAGTGGTAACTAAGATCTCAGAGTGGAAGTGAAGGATTCCATAAAGATACAGTGATTTTCCAACAGTGTTGGGTAATCAATAACCTATGATCTATGGCTTTTGTCAATGTGGATATATGGCAGTATCAAGCTCTCTGCAAATCGAAATTGCAGGTCTTCCGGTTTTGATGAATTGCAGGTCTTCTGGTTTTGATTTCTATGGTATAATTGTTTGGTTGAGATCTCTGAGCTCTCTGTGTGGTTTCCTTTGTCTACTCAGGTTGTGGTGGTCGATTGCTTGAAGAATTGCATCTTCTATGCACTTTTCCCACTTTTCCCATTCTTCCTGTGGTGTCAACGTCAAGGATTGGTTGGTGGCAGTTTTACTTGGCTCCGGAGCAGTGAGTTTAAGAGGATATCCAAGTTTCCCGGTTGGCCATGTCGAGCAGTTGTCATTCGTTAATGACGATAATTTCTTCATTCCTTTCCATACTCAGAGTTTTGGTAAGGCAAGTCATCTAGGTTTTCTGGCCTTTTTCCTTTCGGCAATTCCAATGGTGAAGTTAGGGTTTAAGACTTTTGGGACTTTTCACTTTTGCAATATTTTAAGGTCTGTGTTTCATCGAGAGACTTTTTTCATGCCGTGTCGATGGACCACCCTTGGCTGGTTTTGGGTTTCGCAGCTCACCTTATATCAATTCTGCTTAAGACACTGTGGTCCCCAGAATTCTCGCATCTCTCTTACCTTCTTCGTTACCTTTCTACATTTTAATTTCACGTAATTTGAGGGATTGTCCGTGCACGATGAAAATTTTAGATAAATTCACGGAGCTCAACATTAGAATGAGGGGATATGCTCGACCAATAGCAGCAGTTTGGTGATATTTTCTTCAAAATTGTCTAAATTAGAAGAGTCTTGGACCACCCCTAACGATATTGGTGTCGATGTTATGAGTATAATCGAATTGACTTATTGAAAGCAAAATGCAGTGGGTCTAACAGGTTATTTCTCATCCACCTAATCGAAACACTCTCCATGACTTCTAATAACCCAGGAATACATACATGAGGGCATACGCTGGATCAATAGCAGCAGTTTGGTGGTTTTTTCTTCAAAATTCCCTAAAGTAGAAGAGTTTTCAACCACCCTCACCAATATTAATGTCAATGTTATGAGCATACTCGAATTGATTTATTGAAAAGAAACTGCAGTAGGTTTCACTGTAATATTCATTTTTTATCCACTGAAAGTGGATAAAATCGATCCATGGTACTTACCATGTTATTTTCCCATGGTATTTATTGTGAGTTTTCGAGAAAAATAATAAAATAAGCTCTCTAAAAAGTCCATCAAGCCTATAAAAGGGGAGAGAAGCTAGACATTTAGAGTCATTCTCGTTTTATTTATGTTTGGGTTGAGAACTTGGCCTGGCAAGTTCTAACATTGATCCGGGATGAAAACCCCATGGTGAATTTGTGTGGTGGATCCATCGAGGGTCCACAATTGTGCTTCAATGTTTGTTTTATTTTTTGAAGAGTAGCCAAGCATGCAATCTGCAGGAGCTCAAATTTATTACATCGGCATGTATTTTATTTTCAGCTAATAATATAAATAAAAGACTACATTTCCAAATCTCGTCTATGTTCATGGTTTTTACTGAATACAATTTTATTGAGAACTCTAGAATGTGTTAGATCTAACTAAATTATTAATGTTTGGGATCTTATAGTTCTAGCCTTAGGTTTTTATGTAAGGATGTTCAGTGGGATTTCTTCTCACCCTAAGCTTGCATCTTCCAACTTCAGTGGTATTTGATATCACCTTAGTTGATTTTGCAATTTTTACATCTTTTAAGGTTATGAAGGACAAGTAGTGCTGGAACTAGAGAAGAATATGGACATGGAGTACTCTTTATAGTTATAATTGTAGCAGCCATTTTGGTCTCAAATCAGTTACAGATCAGTCATTCCAAATTTGTCCATTGCAATTTGTTATTTGGTCTTACATAAAAAATAAGAAATAAAAAGAAGAAGAAGAAGAATGGAGCGTGAGAATTATTTTGGGAAATATATATCTATATATATATATATATATATATATATTGAGGCTTTGACTTCTTGATTGTTACATTGGACTATTTTCACTAATACAATTATTTCAAGGTGATTGATTTCCTTATGGAGGTAGAAGATTCAAGTCGAGTTCTCAAAAGATTTAAATCAGTTTTATTGAAGAAAGCCAAGGAGAGAAGAAAAAGTACTGAGATCCATTGATGCCAAACAACAATGTCATCATTTTATTTTTGGAAATGCCACAAGAATCAACCTAATGAAATATCAATCGATTCTTTGGGCTACAATACTTCTATGGATAAAAGATGGCAACAACATACAAATAAAAAAAAAGAGCAGAACAACAAACCCTTCTCTCGAAAGGTCCATGTTATCCTTTAGCAGTCAAAAGATACCAGGAAGCAAAATGTAAAAAGTAAGTGTCCCTTTGATCTTGGATCCAAATTGCAGGGTACAAAGTCAAAAGATGTTCTCCTACAACTAAACACATTAAATATGGCTTTGATCTTGATAGACAAATCAGATTGGGAAGGGTCAAGTTGGGCCTTGAAGCCATCCATGCTTTCTTTGATACAACCTATGTTCTTGGAGCATTATTGTGAAAAATTTTGACTCACAGTTGCCTCTTGTCTCAGTAAAATCATAGCCTTAACAACATCAGTACTACCCGACATCATGAGGAGGACTTTCCAGGTAATGGTAGAAGCACTCCAAGGGTTGGACAACACCACCATTCTTACTTTTTTCCAGAAACGTACAATTTTGGAATGCATGGAGAAATTCAAATTTGGTATACTTATGCTGGATCTAGAGTGTGATGACTTAATCCTTCAGATGCTCCAATACTTCTGCACTGGAATTACAACATCTCATCCAAACTTCATCAAAACAGACATGCAAAATATCTTGTCTCAGATTTTAGGAGAAGATATGGCCATCTGCAAACAATTGAGATCCAAATTGTTAGCCATTTGGAGGAAGAAGCTAATCACATCACCTGTTACTTATGAACTAGCTGAGGGGTTGATCAAATAGAGCATCAAACTACTTAGAAAGAATTTAACCAAGGATGAAATAACAAATATTTTTGGAGACATCAAGAATGAACTAAGGATAAAAGGCTTATGCTTTGTATGCAAGGGAGTTTGGCCACTTAGCCATTCATGTCCAGATAATAAGGAGGCGACCAGGACAGAAAAATTGGAGACTTATTCGGATCAAGGGGATTCATCCATAGATGGGTTTGCTGGTTTTCAAGGGAGGACCTATGAAGGATCTGAGCATTCAAGTACAAATGGTGAGCAACAACACCATGCTCTTCAAAGAAACTTGCAGGACAAGCTGATTAGTCAGCTTGACAAATTACATGACGAAAGGAAAGATGCAATTCCTCCTGATGATGTGGTAGTTGAATCTATAAATACAACAGAGGACATCCATAAAGAGTATGGGCAATCAGGTATAGACAACAGTCCATTATTACATCCATGTTTGACAACCAGAGAGAATGGACAACTCATCCTCACATGTGAAGAGGTCTAGGATGAATACACGCAAGGAGACTCGAATGAGGAGCCAGTAGTAATAAACCAATATGATGAGCATGATCATGCAGGCCATGAAGAAAAAGATAGTATGCGGGATGAGTCATTTCTAAAGGGCCAATCAAAGATTCAAGTTGAAGCAGTGGTCGTGGTGCATCTAATGTAGTCAAATATAGAGACATTCAACAGGGCATTAGAATTTCCAGTGAAAGACTTTCAGGAGAGGATGATGCATTTGAAGACATTGTTGAAGCAAAGAATCTGGATAGTCTAAGTTACTTTCTTACAAGAGAACAAAAAAATTGAGGAACTCATAGGGAAATGTGCCAAATCATCGACCAAGCTGTCTAGTATTGAGGAACAACTGAAGTCCCTCACAAGGTCACATGAGAAGTACAATTGGGAGTTCCATAGTAGTGCTCTACAGGAATACATAGATAAGGCTTACAACACCAACAACCCACCTTTATACATTGAGAAGAGCAGGGTAGAGTTCTACAAATACATCATGTTGGGTAACCGAGTAGAGCAGCATGAATCGAGCATCAAACAACATCAACATAGTAGATTTGCAGGTATTCATTCTTTCCCAAGTATGGATTGGCGAGAGGTTATGAGTTGATATTCTATTGATGGGTTGCTTATTGGGAGGATAGCCATAGCCAATGGAAAATTACTACTTCGACCATTTGGTGTAAGTAGCGATGGAGAGTTGAAATGGTACCATAAGCCACAGTTCCCAGGATTTAGGTGGTATTGGGATCTAGGAGAATCCATTTAGGAAAGGATTGGTCAGAGGATTGTTTGGGATCCAAGTATCGAAGGATACATTCAGTACCATTCAACATGGAGGGTACATCGGATTTTATGGGATCCTAACATGAATGTACAAATTATTCTGTTGTAGATGAAAGTGGATCGCTTGAGGACAAACAATCTTTGGGCACGAGGATTTGTAATATTCCCTTTCTTGATCAAGTCAAAGTGGACAAAGTCTATCCATGGTACTTACCATGGTATTTTCCCATGGTATTGGCCCATGGTATTTGTTGTCGATTTATAAGAAAAATAATAAAATAAGGTCTCTAGAAAATCCATCAAGCCTATAAAAGGGGAGAGAAGCTATGCATTTAGAGGCATTTTGTTTTTATCTATCTTATTGTGTTTAGGTTGAGAACTTGGCCTGGCTAGTTGTAACATTGATCCCGGGATGAAAACCCCATGTTGAATTTGTCTCGTGGATTCATTCACGGTCCACAATTGCGCTTCAATGTTTGTTTTCTGTTTTGAGGAGTAGCCAAGCATGCCATCTGCAGGAGCTCAAATTTATTGTATGGGCATGTATTCTATTTTCATCTAATAATATAAATAAAAGGTTTCATTTCCAAATCATGTCTATGTTCATGGTTTTTTCTAAATGTAATCTTATTCAGAACACTAGAATATGTTAGATATGACTAAATTATTAATGTTTGTGATCTTACATTCACAGGTTGTTTCTCATCTAGCTAATCGAAACACTCTCCATGGCAGCTTCTACTAACACAGGAATAGAGAATTTAATTCAATTAGAGCTGAAATAGGAAAAAAGGGTTTACCAACTTCGAGATCCTATAAAAAAGGAAACCCAACTTCCCTTTATCTAATCACAGGAAAGAGGAGGAAAGTGTTCATCTATCTATTCTACGAGTAGTATTTGTTATTAAAAAGTATGTATTATGTCTAAATATGTTAGGTAGACCAACTGGAAATGCGACATGGAATTTCATTATGGTTGTGACTTCTAAATGTCACTACTAAGTTTCTAGATGTATGATGAGGGGAGTTTATTCCTCGAGCGTAGGTTATATACTTAATAAGATTTGAATTGTATTTGAACTGTGGTCTTTTTGGTTTCACCAATTTTTTTTTTTTTTTTGAATTGGACTAATTCTATTAAGAAAAAATATGCTACAAGATGATGATACAATCAGGAGAGACAAAAACCGCCAGCCGGAAATGATAGGAATATCAACCTCGGTTCCAGAGAAGAAGAGGAGAAGAAGAGAAGCAAGCAAAGAGAAACAACCAAAGACTGGAAAGCTAAAAAACTGAACTCTACCCAGCATGGGTAGAAGTTTCGACACGAAGCTTTTTCCCTTTCCTTTTTTTGACTTCGACCCACCCATCCCGGGGCAAATGAGAAACAACTACTTGAAGACTGGGATTCTGCAAGGGGGGACCCTCCTTTTCTGAATCCGAGGAGGAGGTCATATGGATGCATTTCTGGGCGATGGCTAAATCAGAGGAATGTGCCGGTCCATCAGTGGAAGGAACCACAGATTGAGGGGCTTTATCCAGTTCTGCGTCGCTTTATTCATCTTCAAGGCTAGAGGATTAAGAATCCACGACTGGAGGTGGAGAGCAAGGAGCCCATCGTTTGGATTTGTGCTTGGAGAGGTTACCCTTTTTCTTTTTTTCCAGGAGAGAACGAAAGGTGGACTGCAGATGCCCTGCTCGGTGGCAATGATGGCAGCGGAAGGTAGTATTTTCGTAATCCAGAGTCTGGGACCAAAAAAAGTCGTTCATCTTGAGGATGATTTGGTTTGGAAGACCCTGGATTAAGTCTAACTCCACACATATTCTGGCATAAGTGTACAGACCTTTAATTTCCCGCCTGTAATCTCCCATAATGAAACTGCCCAAGGTGTTTCCTATTGCTTTGTACACTGCAACATGCCATAAGTGGACAGGAAGGTTTGGAAGCCTCATCCACACAGGTGTCCTGGTGATGACTGCTGTTGATGGATCAAAATCTGGGAACCAAGGAGTTAATAAGAGCCCTGCAGTTCCCATGAACCAAGGGCCTTCTTCTAAAGCCTTTTCATAATGCTCACTGTCATTAAATAAAACAATGAAATATCCTTTTGAATAGAAACTGACCTTCCACTGATGAGTCCAGTTTGCATGAATCCAATCATAAAGGTCCTGAGATCGCGGCCATAGTCCATTGAATCTGCAAATGATGGCTCTTTCTGCAAGTTCTTGAAGATGATTTACAGGATCTACATGAGATATTTCGACAGAGGGAACTTCCTCTGTTTTGTTGATCAAAAAAGGCTTGGATTTAAAAGCATACGGGGGTTTTGGGATCTCAGAGTGCATAGCATCTTTGTAAGAGAAATGAGGAGCAGAGGACGACTGTCCTGCTGCACCCCCTCTCAAGCGAAGGGTTAACACTAGAGAGCTGTTTCTGTTAATGTTGTAAGAAGAGATAGGAACAGGGTCTTCAAGTTGTTTACCTTGAAAGAGAAGTCTCTGAAGGCCTGAAGGGATCCCAATCTGCCGTTCAAGATCTATTTTGAGATCCAGCACCAAATCTGAAGAACTGACCCATTGCAGGACAGTTTTGCCTGTAGAATGTGAAATTTGGATTTGAAAGGAGTCACAGGGTTTCGAAGACACAGAGCCAGGGCCACATGTGATTCCAAGGGAAAGTCTACCATAGGGCTGATGGGGAGGAGATTTCTCCTTCGAGAAGAGACTGTCACTTTTAGACAGAGACAGAGCCGAGACAAAGGGCTGGGAAACAGAATGATTGGAACTCCAATCGACCTTCTCCATCCAGTAAACCCATTCTTTGTTGCCTTTGAGAGGCTGAAGCTGCCGCCGTTTTCCTGCAACTTTCGACTGCCACATAAGATCTGGGAAATAGGGACTGGGCGGAGTAAAAGATACAGGGAAAATCCGTAGCAGCGCGAGAGCCATATCAGTGTAAGGTGCCACCTCTGCTCCATTAGTTTTAGCAGAAGACTGCTCTAGCACTTCGGCTACGACCTTAACAACAGTAACAGGCGCAGCCTTTGGCGCTGGCTGCTCCGACTTAGCACCGCCGACACACTCCTTCTTCAATTTAGGGTTTACTGCGGTGGGCAACTTGGCTGGGCACGGAGCCATTTGTTCTCGTTCCATTCTCGAAGGGTTTTTCACTCTGAACTATTTCACCCAAAAAAATTACTATTAACTAAATTTACTATTAAACCACACGTCCCTGTAATATCACTGTATTTTATTATGAAAAGAGTTTGTTTAATAATTAAAAATAAAATAAAAATAAAAATAAAAAAAATTGCAGGGAAACCTGGAAAAGAGAACTAAATGAGAATGTATTATGAGAAAGCTTGTTTAATAATTAAAAATATATATTTTGCAGGGAAATTTGGAAAAGAGAATCAAATGACAATGGGGGAAGATCCTTCAGTTACGTGTAAATAAGGGATTTGATAAAAGAATTCTCTTCATTACAGATTTATTCATTGAAGAAATGATCATCAAATGGGAAGATCTGTTTGGGTAACTTCAAATAATGGAATAAATTAAAAAAAAATCAGATTCCAAATATAATAAAAATTTCAACTTTGAAAGAATCAAATAATTTTTTAGAGAATGAGAGGAAGCATGATTAAAAATAACATAAAAGTAAAAGATCTTAATGGTGGTAATGATAATGGAAAAAAAAAATTTATTTGTAAAATTAAAATCATGTCTTAATTGGCTTTAGATAAGGAATAAACGTTAAAAGAGAATAATTAATATTGTGAATGTTGTATATATATGAGAGTTATTAATAGAAAAAAAATGCAAGACCTTTTGGGGTTTTTCTTAAAGGTTATTTGAAAATAAGTTAAAATTTTGAAGTGAACAGATGAACTTAGCCAGGTTGTTCATATATTAAACAAGGGTGGCTGCAAAGCAGCTAGTCTCATCCTTGAGGCAGGAGCCAGGAGTATGATGTGAACTAGATAGGGTCACTAGGACCTGTATATAAGTGGCTACAACAAATAGAATTTTGGATTTTGGACTA
Source organism: Pinus albicaulis (assembly GCA_034641835.2). Taxonomy (NCBI): domain Eukaryota; kingdom Viridiplantae; phylum Streptophyta; class Pinopsida; order Pinales; family Pinaceae; genus Pinus; species Pinus albicaulis. The sequence goes on from CM076576.1 coordinate 480,547,832, forward strand.
CAGATAGCAATTTTCAAATGAGCTAGATTATAACAATAGAAAAAAAAAAAATTGTACTAGGCGAATTTAAGATCTGATCATGATAGAAAATTCTTAATAATATTTTTAATGATAGGCACAATTTTAAGGAGAGTAAAAGATTGAAATTTAGGTGTGCAATTTTCTTTCTTGAATTTAATTGTTAAAATGCCATAAAATAAAATATATATAAAATAATTTTAAAAATGTCACAAAATAAAATATATTTAAGACGTTATAAAAAATATATATATAAAATCATAATCATTGGGTAGAAGCCAGAGTCCAGACTCTGAAGTTGCAACAATATAGCACAAGACTGTAAAAATATAAATCTAAATCTGAGCATAAAATCATAATCATTAGGTTGAAGCCAGAGTCCAGAATCTGAAGCTGCAACAATATAGCACAAGACTGTACATTGGGCTACTACAAACATTGTAAGGCCAGACTTCTCTTCAAGCACATAAAGGTGCGCACTGGGCTTTTGTCGTTCAATCGGAACCCCCTCATTTGAAATATTGCAAGTAGATAAATGCAATGACTAAATTTTTTTAAGTGATCACTAAAAACTCTTTGAACCATAGTGAATGATAGAATGGTTGAACCCAAAGAAGTGAGATGATCTTACAAGTTCAGTAGGTGGGATGGGGAGATCTCCATATCATATTCTCTGTATATGAAGTAGTGTCGCTAGTATTTTTAGGAGAGTATATGTTGAGCGTATGAAAACAAACTTAATGGAAATATTAGAAATTCACTGAAGAATAATTGAACATAGTTGGAATTCAAAAACTCAGAAAACATCGGAAACAAAGACAACGTGAGAAGTTGAGATAAAAATAAAAATATTCAAAAAAGTTAGTTATTTTTCAGCAATGGTGTAAAGTAGATTAAAAAAAGAGGGTAAATAGATATTGTAATTAATTGAAGTAGAGAGCATCCTCTATTTGTTTTTCTTGGGATTCAGAGGGGTATTTGTAGGAAAAACTGGATGATCCTCAAGAGCAACACAAAACTCATTGTTGAAAGTGTGATGCCAGATTTTCTCCATGTCATCCCAGTTGTTAACTATACCGTGCTCGACTGGGTATTTCAAGGTGAGAATGCCTCTCTTGGATGGTGCTCCGTCAGCAACATATGCATTCTTATATCCCATGACAACCATGACACCAACATATGCATCATTTTTTCCCATGCCAACCATGAAACAGACCAAACCCATACACAACTTAGTACAGGAAAAACTTATTTCTTGATATAAATGGTGATACTAACAATACAAAAAAATCACCCGAAAACTATTTTCAATTATGTTTCTCAGACCAAAAGTTCAAGAACTAATGCACATAGAATAATACATCATATAATCATAAGTAAGTGGGCCAAGGCATGATGCCCTATTACATAAACAATAACCCAATATTAGCTGAAAGCTAGATCAAATAACAAGAAATTTTAGGATGTCCGGAAAATTACTAGACTCTAACCTTTTGATCATGACGACTAGAGCTCCTCTCGATATATTCGTCTTGAATGTATTATTCAAATTTCAAATTTCTTTAATATCATTCCCAAAGTTTTATTCTGATGATGGTTGGTAGACATCTACTCACCTCGTAACTTTCTTACAGTTTATCTTAGACAAGTTTTTGTCAATTGATGTTCACATTACAATTTGTTTTTCAGTCTTGACAAATAATAGCACCAAAAACTTGTATTACTTAGGATTTTGTAGCTGAATACCTTCTAAATTTGGCTGGCTTCTGACCAAATTTAGGATCCAGTCAAAAATTTAGGAATCAATAATTAATAAGTTCCGAACCAAGATTATAAAAATATTGCCAATTTAAAATCCTTAGCATGGGATAAGTACAAATGGAAGAAATTAAAAACTAGTTCAGCATTTCAGTCATTAAAACTGTAACTAGATACGGGAACCTAAGGTGACAGCTCGACAAACTTTTCACCATGAAATTGTAGGAATACATGATGGTGGCTACAGGCAGTGGGATGAAAATAGATTTTGGAGCTTTTTTACAATAACTTTAGAGGGTTGTGGTTGTGTCAGAGACATTTACAGTCATTAGTGGCTCCTAAGTGGTTCATACATTACTAATAATTTTGTAAATTTCTTTTAGTACTTAATACAAAATATCAGCGAGTAACCATTTTTTTTTTACTATATTCACCAGTTATGAAAAAACATATTTTCTTTGACCATGTAAAATAATACCATTCTCAGCCAAAAACAATACAAAGACCTATCCACTATCCATACCCTTCTTTACTGTCAGTTTCAAATAAAGACTACAGAGTGTATTGGATTGTCTCAGTATGGTACAACAACACAATACGATGTCCTAGCTGAGTAGTAAACATTTAAACAAATATGTGTAAATATATATATATATATATATATATATATATATATATATATATATATATATATATATATATATATATATATATATATATATATATATATATATATATGTATGTATGTATATATATATATATATATATATATATATATATAACCTTACCCTAGATTATTTTTTCAATGATCTAAGGGAGACACTTATGGTTTGTTGGGAAAAGCATACATCTTTCAGGGCTGAGGTCCTAAGAACAAATATGAAAGCCATGGTGTAAAGATTCCTAATATATCAAACGTAATTAAATACCTATAAAAAAAATTTCGTAAGATATCTGGGTGCTTATGCATACCTTGACAGTCCCAGATCCATTGTCACACACAACTGCCTGAACTTCTTCTCCATCTTCCATGACTATATTGGGTATAGATAGCTCACAACAAGATGCTTCCCCCACACTTAACTGTAAATTGTTTGTCTAATATATACTATATTCCTACAAGAATCAAAAGCTTTCATACCTTAAGATTTGAAAACCCATTTCAGAAATCAAAAACTTGTTAGCTCAAGATATATGTTGCTAGAATCGAAGTGAAGACCCAATTTATAAATTAGAAACTTATCAGCTGAAGATATATGTTTTAGATGGCTAACTTCTATGCATATGTTGATTCATGCCACTATAAGTACAATGATGGAACACATATATAAGCATCAAAATCTCGTAAAGATAACATGATGTCAAAGGAGACCATAGAGCAACCGAAAGGCCTTGAACAAATAAAGGAAGATTCTCACCAAAATCTAAAGTTTACGGGCGGTGTCAAAGCATTCATAGGATGCAATCTAAAGGTGTTGGTTTGTTGGAAATATGATGCAAAGTGTTGTCCTTGATGACAACCCACTTGATGAAAATGATGGCAACCTAATTGATGAAGTTATTCTTGTCTTGATGGACTTGGTAATGATGTAAATCTGATGTGATATGATGTGTCTCAGAGCAACTCAGATGTAATGATGAAAGAAATTTTTAGTATGTGCTAGAACAATGATGAAAAGTGTGTGTCTCAATGCATACGCGGGTTTGTCTAGGAGAAGTAGCGTATGCACGCGGAAAAGTATGTGCCAAGTCGCGTATGCTCGTTTGCGCTCTAAATTTGTAAAACCAGGGGTTACTACCATGGTATTGACCCATTGTATTGAGCGCTGGATTGTATATTTGGTCCTATCTAGGAATATCATCGGAAGTGGTGTGGTTTTGGCTCATGGTATTGAAAAAGGGTAGACCTATATAAGGAGAAGAAAATCATTGAGCAAAGGTGTGCATGTGTCTGGGTTTTAATGAATGCTTCACTCTGAAGTTTATCTACATGGTTGAACTCTGTTCTTAATCGATAGAATGGAATCTATGATGCACCTGTGAAGATGATGAAGGTTCAAATACTGTAGATCTGGAAATGATGAATCTCTAGGATGATCTGAAAATAAGTAATGAAGACCTGACACAAATCTATTGAAGATATTGAAGAAATCTGGGTAAGTCCATAGATCTGGTCTGTTCTGCAAAATTTATCTTATATAGATCTATACGCAGGTTCATTTTATGAAAAGCGTGTATATACACGGATCTGTTTAAACAAAGGCGCGTATGGATTGTTAGGGTTTTTCTGAAAAGTGCACAGATGTATACGCGGGTTGTCTTTATTAAAAGAGCGTATATATGCAGGTATATTTAAATAAAAGCGCGTATGGTATTTGAACTGATGGTCGCTCAAAGATGATTAAGATTCTGAATTTATTTTCTGAAGTCTAGGCTATCTCTGATATTCTGGGTACAGTGGTTTCACTATTCTGTTTGATGAAATAAGAAAAGGTTGTTTGATGATAAGTGAAGGATTGTGTTGTAGTTGTTTGATCCAGTTTGAAAATTGATGAAACGTGGTGTGCAGTGGATTTGAGGGTTGAAGCCTTCAGTCTGAAAGTGGAAGCTTTCTGCCAGTAGAGGCTGGTGCTAATATCAAGGGGTAGTAGCTCCCTTCCAGGTGAGGTTGGTAAATGAGAGCAAGGGGTTGTTGCTCCCTTCCAAGAGAGGCTGGTAAATGAGAGAAGGTTGTAGCCTTCTGCAGGTGGGTGCCTGCGTGCTGGTATAAGTCTGCGCTAGTACATGTTGTAAGAAGTTTTCTTAATTATAAAGATTGAAGACTGAGACGACGGTAATGGTGGTTTTCTCCCGAATTGGGTTTCCACCTAAAAATCCTGGTGTTCATGTGTGTGGCTTATGTGTGATGATTATTATGTTCTTTCTGCACATGTTTACTATTTTCTAAATATCTGATGAATGAGTAATGCAATGATCTAAGTCAAGAATTGAATGCATAATTAATTCACTGGATATATGCGAGTTATGTAAAGGATATCCGCGTATATACGCTAGTTGGCTTCAGGAAAGTAGCGTATGAGTTTTTAAGAAAGAAAATATCAAAGTTTTAGTGTCTGTACTAAGTACTGATTCACCCCCCCTCTCAGTATTTTTTCCAACAATTGGTATCAGAGCAGGTCCTTCTGAAAAAGCTTAGCCACTAGAATGAAGATCAAGCAAGATGAGCAATCAAGATGGAACAACATCTATCAAGCCTCCACTCTTTAATGGAAGCAATTTAATCTTCTGAAAAATAAGGATGAGATCCTATCTTCAGTCTATGGGAGAAGATGTATGGGCTAATGTTGAACAAGGATATCAATATCCAGCTGCAATACCAACAGATCCGACTGAAAAGAAAAATTATGAAATGAATGCAAAGGCAGTCAATGCTCTAACATGAAGTCTAACTGAATCAGAATTTGTCAAAGTTCTGTAGCTGAATACAGCAAAGGAGATATGGGACAAAATCATTCTAAGTTATGAAGGTGATGCAAAGGTAAAAAGTGCAAAACTTCAAACTCTCAGAATTGAATATGAAAATCTAACAATGCATAGTGATGAGAATATTTCCAGTTTCTTTTTACGTCTTGATGATGTTGTAAATTGTATGAGAAATATGGGAGAAACAATAACCGAATCTACTTTTGTTGAGAAAATTTTAAGATCACTAACAACAAAATTTGAGTCAAAAGTTTCTGCTCTTGAAGAAAAACAGGATCTTCAAATTCTTACTGTGGTGCAACTTCATGGCATACTAACTGCATATGAAATGAGAAGAGGAGGACCATCTGAAGTCAAAGAAGTTGTCTTTAGAGCTTCTACAAAAGGGAAAGAAGTACAAGAAGTAGAAGGATCAAGATATATTTCAGAAGAAGATGAGGTAAATTTTGTGAAGAAACTTCAACTTGGCACATGACGGTTTAGAGGTAAGCTTCCTTTCAAATGTTTTGAATGTGGAAGAGTTTGTCACTATGCTACTAAGTGTCCTTATAATGAAACATCTGCAAAAGGGAAGGAAGTAGCAAGAAGGAATAAGAACAGGTCTAGCACTAGAAAAAGTTACTATACTCATGAAGAGAGTGATGGGTTATCTGATACTGAGGAAGAATGTGAACAAGATTTTAGACTTCTCATGGCATTTGAATCTAGAGAATAAAAGGATACTTTTGTGGATGCTCTAGAGGACAATGATTTTCCTGAAGAAAACAATCAACTCAAAATCTTCTTAGAAGAAAGTAAAATACTCTTAGAAGAAAGGAAAATAACCATAGAGACTCTGGAAAAGGAGGTTGAAGAAGCGAAGAAACACATTGAGAAATTAGAATGTGAAGTGGTAAGTCAAAGAAAATAATTTGAGAAAGTAAGGACTCTGAATCTTAGATTTGCTAAAGGATCTGAAACCTTAGATGAGATTATCAAGTTACAACATTCTACTCCTATAAAGACAGGTCTTGGATATAGTGGAGAATCTTCTCAGGCCTCAGTACCAAATTATCTAAAAGCAGCTACAACTGGATTACAACATTCTGCCTCTCAGCAAGGGAATAAAGAATCCTTACACGTAAAGCGTGATCGTATTAATCCAAAGGACACTAATCAGAATATCTCTTAAAGAAACATCAATCAATAGGTAAATTTAAGTAGAAGATTTTATGATGGCAGAAATTTATTCTTCAATGGACAATGTTTCTCATGTCACAATTTTGGTCATAATGCTGCTCAATGTGTTGCATATAAAACCATCATGAAAAGAGAAGCAAGAAAGAAAAGGATTGATAATGGAACAAAGAAGAATACATATAACAACTTTTCTCCTCTTGAAAATGAAGTTGAATGTGCTTATTGCAATAACTTTGGCCATGAAGAATCTGAATGCAGGAACAAAGTTCAGCCAAAACAACATTTTCCTTCAAGTTCCAAGGTATGGAAAAGGAAGGAATTACAGGTTGAAAATTGTGGGATAGCATTATTTGCAGAAGGTGAAGAAAATCAATGGTACATTGGTAGTGGATGCTCAAGACACATGACAGGTGACAAAAGAAAACTTCTTGCATATAATGCTCTAGAAAAGGAAAAGAAAGTTACTTTTGGAAATGATACTCCTACGGTAATTAAAGGAAAAGGGTCTGTGTTTCTAAAAGAAAAGGTGAAGGCTATTAATTTCATGTACGTGGATGGATTAAGACATAACCTGTTAAGTGTAAGTCAAATGTGTGATCAAAGAACTGAATTTGTCTTTAGTTCAAAAGAATGTGTGGTTCGTGATCTTGATATAGGTAAAACTATTATAAAAGGAAAAAGAACTCCAAGAAACCTATATATATTGAAAAACTGCAAAGAACAATGTTACTTGAGTAAATCTTCAGAAAATTGGCTATGGAATAGAAGGTTGGGGCATATAAGCTTCTCTCAAATCAACAAATCAAGCAGACTTAATGTTGTTCGTGGTCTTCCCAATATTACTCTACCTGAAAGTATCATATGCAAATCCTGTCAATTCGATAAGCAAACCAGAGTGCAATTTAATGCCAAAGAAGGATCATCAAGTAAGCCTCTTGAACTCATTCATACTAACATATGTGGACCTATGAGGAAAAAGTCACCATGTGGTGAAGAATACTATATCTTATTTATTGATGATTTCTCTAGAATGTGTTGGATTGGGTTGATTAAACACAAAGATGAAGCATTTGAAAAATTTCAGATCTTCAAAGCTCTGGTAGAAAATGAATTAGATCTAAAAATCAAGTGTCTTAGATCTGATCGAGGAGGAGAATATACGTCAAATGAATTCCTTGAATTTTGTGAACAACATGGCATAAAAAGATAGTTCTTTGTAGCTGGCACTCCACAACAAAATGGCGTAGCAGAAAGAATGAATAGAACAATTCAACAAATGGCTAGAGCTATGCTTGATGACTCTGGAACACCTGACATTTTCTGGGGAGAAGCAACACATACATCAGCAAACATTCTCAACAAGGCACATGTTCGGGTAAATAGTGACAAAACTCCATATGAACTCTGGTATGGTAATTCTCCCTCTGTGAAGCATTTTAGAGTTTTTGGAAGTAAACGCTTTATCAAAAATAATGATGAAAAGCTTGGCAAGTTTGAACCTAGATCAGATGAAGGAATACTTCTTGGCTACTCATCTACTAGCAAAGCATACAAATGTTACAATAAAAGGCTTAGAAAGATTGTTGAATTTATTGATGTTGTTATTGTTGAGTCTCCTGCAGCCCCTAAAGAAGAAAAACAAACAACAGAAGAAGATGATGGTGATTTTTGTTCCTCTACATCAAATAGAAATGATATAGACAGTGGATCCAATGAAGAACCTGAAGATAATTTATCTGAAAAGGCTCCATCCAGATATGTTCAAAAGAATCATCCTGAATCTCAAATTTTTGGAGACAAGGAATCACGTGTACAAACAAGGAGGACTCTTGTGGGAACTTCTAGCTATCTAGAATTTCTATCCACGGTTGAACCACACAATGTCAATCAAGCTAGCAAAGATGAATGTTGGATTCAAGCCATGAATGAAGAGCTTGATCAAATTGAAAAGAATCAAACTTGGGAATTGGTACCAATGCCACATGATAAAAATGTCATTGGAACTAAATGGATATTCAAGAATAAGTTAAATGAGAATGGGGATGTTATAAGAAACAAAGCTATATTGGTTTGCAAGGGGTATACTCAACAAGAAGGTATAGAATTTGAAGAAAATTTTGCTCCTGTAGCTAGACTTGAAGCCATAAGAATGTTTCTTGCTTTCTCAAGTTTTCAACATATCAAAGTTTATCAAATGGATGTTAAATCTGCTTTTCTTAATGGTGATCTAGAAGAAGAAGTTTATATAGAAAAACCGGAAGGATTCATTTTGGGAAATGATGAAAATTTTGTTTGTAGACTTAAAAAGGCTCTACATGGTCTCAAACAAGCTCCAAGGGCATGGTATTATCGTCTTGACAAATATCTTCATCAACAAGGATTTTCAAAGGGGTCTGCTGATAGCAACTTATACACAAAGGTTGAAAATGATAAACTATTGATTGTGGTTGTATATGTTGATGGCATCATTTTTGGGAGTAATGAAGAATCTATGAGTAAGAAATTTTCTTCTGTCATGCAGCAAGAATTTGAAATGTCCTTACTTGGAGAACTAACATTCTTTCTTGGGTTGCAAGTGCATCAAACTGCAGATGGAATATTCTTATCACAAGCAAAATATCTTAAGAAATTTTTGAAGAAGTATGGCATGGAAGAATGCAAACCTGTAAGTACACCAATGATAACCGGATGTAACCTCAGTTCTCATGATGATTCTCCCGCGGTGAATCAACCAGAATACAGATCAATGATAGGAAGCCTACTTTATCTCACTGGGACTAGACCAGACATTATGCATGCAGTTGGGATTGTTGGAAGATTCCAAGCTAATCCAAAAGAGTCTCACCTTCAGGCTGTCAAAAGAATATTCAAATATCTACAAGGAACTCAAGACTTTGGACTATGGTATCCAAAGAATGCCGATCTTACTCTTCATGCTTACACGGATGCAGATTGGGCTGGAAATGTTGATGATCAGAAAAGCACTAGTGGCGGTGCATTCTATATGGGGCCCCGGTTGGTATCTTAGTTCAGCAAGAAACAGAATTCTATTGCCTTATCTACAGTAGAAGCATAATATGTGGCTGCTGCGTCTTGTTGCACTCAACTCCTTTGGATGATGCAAACCTTGCAAGATTTTCAAATCAAATGTACACCTCCTATCTCCATTATGTGTGATAATACAAGTGCCATCAGTATCTCAAAGAATCTTGTTATGCATTCAAAGACTAAGCACATTCCCATCAAGTATCACTTCTTACCTGAACAAGTGCTTGAAAAAAAGGTGAAGTTGGAGTATGTTCCCTCTAAAGAACAAGTTGCTGATATATTTACCAAACCTCTACCCAGGGAAGCGTTCGAATATCTCAGATAGAAGCTGGGTGTTATATCAGCCTCTCAGAAGAGCAGATCTGATTAAATTCAGAATATTAAATTGGATACGTTGGTTTCCTGAAATACAATCGCGTATATACACGATTTTATCCACAGAAAACCGCGTATGGTTAGTTGCTGACAAATTTTGTTCGAGATCAACATTTTTCAGCACATCTACAGTACTGTTTGATATCTCTGATACTGTATGGAATCTCTGGTGAAGTTTTATCTCTTATATTTTTGTTTCATTCCCTGATATTGGGTGATGATGCCTTGATGATCTTTTGATTGAAAGTGTTCAGGATGCACAAGCTAAGGGGGAGATGAAGGAGTAAACTGATGTACAGGTTCAGGGGGAGCATTAGCCTTGCTGAGTACTATGCATTTTTGGCATTATGGTTCTGAAATGTGATCTCTCTCTCTTGGGGTCTTTCTAGTATTGGTCATGAAATGTCATATTTGTAATTTTATGAAAAATTCATGTTGAGATCTATGATGTAAAAATTGTAATATTCAGTCGTGAAAGGACTTGTTCAATTTTGTAAACCCACTTGGTTGGGTACTTGAGTCAAAATGTGTAAACCCTCTTGGTTGTGTATTTGAGTCTCATATGTAAATCCACTTGGTTGGATCTTTGATGTAAGTATGATTCCTTGGTAATAGGAAAGGTCATAAATTCATGTACTTCATTGTAGAATATGTTTGAAGACTCAACATGAACTGAGGGGGAGCATGGTAACTTCAGTGCACATCAGATCTACAACGCTCTTCTATCTACATGAGGAGAAAACAACCTTCTGTTGGTTTTGATCCACCCTTTGCTCTTGATGTCAAAAGGGGCGAGTGACATGGTGGTTGAATAGGGGGAGAATATCATTATGCTTAATGTATCTATCTGTTGCGATGATCAAACACCATCGTGGTTGCCATCAAGTCCAAAGGGGGGGATTGTTGGCAATATGATGCAGAGTGTTGTCCTTGATGGAAACCCACTTGATGAAAATGATGGCAACCTACTTGATGAAGTTATTCTTGTCTTGATGGACTTGGTAATGATGTAAATCTGATGTGATATGATGTGTCTAAGAGAAACTCAGATGTAATGATGAAAGAAATTTTCAGAATGTGCTAGAACAATGATGAAAAGTGTGTGTCTCAAGGCATACGCGGGTTTGTCTAGGAGAAGTAGCGTATGCACGCGGAAAAGTACGGGCCAAGTCGTGTATGCTCAATTGCGCTCTAAATTTGTAAAACCAAAGATTACTGCCATGGTATTGACCCATTGTATTGAGCGTTGGATTGTATATTTGGTCCCATCCAGGAATATCATCGGAAGTGGTGTGGTTTTGGCTCATGGTATTGAAAAAGGGTCGACCTATATAAAGAGAAGAAAATCATTGAGCAAAGGTGTGCATGTGTCTGGGTTTTAATGAATGCTTCACTCTGAAGTTTATCTGCATGATTGAACTATGTTCTTAATCGATAGATCTGAATCTATGATGCATCTGTGAAGATGATGAAAGTTCAAATACTGTAGTTTTGGAAATGATGAATCTCTAGGATGATCTGAAAAGAAGTAATGAAGACCTAACGCAAATCTATTGAAGATATTGAAGAAATCTAGGTAAGTCCATAGATCTGGTCTGTTTTGCAAAATTTATCTTATATAGATCTATATGCAGGTTCATTTCATGAAAAGCGCGTATATACACGGATCTGTTTAAAAAAAGGCACGTATGGATTGTTAGGGTTTTTCTAAAAAGTGCACAGATGTATACGCGGGTTGTATTTATTAAAATAGCATATATACGCGGGTCTGTTTAAAGAGAAGCGTGTATGGTATTTGAACTGATGGTTGCTCAAAGCTGATTAAGTTTCTGCATTTATTTTCTAAAGTCTAGGCTATCTCTGATATTCTGGGTACAGTGGTTTCACTGTTCTGTTTGATGCAATAAGAAAAGGTTATTTGATGATAAGTGAAGGATTGTGTTGTAGTTGTTTGATCCAGTTTGAAAATTGATGAAACGTGGTCTACAGTGGATCTGAGGGTTGAAGCCTTCAGTCTGAAAGTAGAAGCTTTCTGCCAGTAGAGGCTGGTGCTAATATCAGGGGGTAGTAGCTCCCTTCCAGGTGAGGCTAGTAAATGAGAGCAGGGGGTTGTTTCTCCCTTCCAAGAGAGGCTGGTAAATGAGAGAAGGTTGTAGCCTTCTGCAGGTGGGTGCCTGGATGCTGGTATGAGTCTGCGCCAGTACATGTTGTAAGAAGTTTTCTTAATTATAAAGATTGAAGACTGAGATGACGACGACGGTGGTTTTCTCCCTAATTGGGTTTCCACCTAAAAATCCTGGTGTTCATGTGTGTTTCTTATGTGTGATTATTATTCTATTCTTTCTGCACCTGTTTACCGTTTTCTAAATATCTGATGAATGAGTAATGCAATGATCTAAGTCAAGAATTGAATGCATAATTAATTCAGTGGATATACGCGAGTTCTATAAAGGATATCCTCGTATATATGCTAGTTGGCTTCATGAAAGTAGCATATGGGTTTTTAAGAAAGAAAATATCAAAGTTTTAGTGTCTGTACTAAATACTGATTCACCCCCCCTCTTAGTATTTTTCCCAACATGGTTATTTTTTTCAACTCAAGTAGAGGGTAATTCTACCGTTCAGATTTGGCATGCGCCATGTTTTTTTATAAATAAATAGTTAATTCACGAGGATTTTGCTAACATCTGTAGGTGTCATCCGGGCATCTTTAGTAACCTGCTCTAGTTCTAGAAAGAGTCGGTGCTTGTCGATCCCTAGATAGTTTTTCACCAAGATTTTCAAGGGGGGGGAATGTGTAGAATGACATGAAAATGTTCATGTCCATCTTTTATAATCTCAACAGTGCAGGATCAAGTTTCTCTACATGATTAGTAGTGAAAACAAATATTCTCTCACTAGCACAACATAGCCAAAGCCCATCTGTGAAATTAAGCGAGCCAGATAGGGTAACTGAATTTTTGTTCTCATCACACCGATGCATTGGAGATCCTACATAAATGTATCCTCCAAGTGGTTAAGAAACAATACCATCTTTATAGGTGCCTCAATGAGAGAAACCTAATATAAAAGATTAATATAATAATAATTTAATACAAAATTAGACAAGTAAAGTAAAATCAAAATAAATGGAAAAGCTTGTTCTTTGGAGCTTGCATGAATTTTAAGCATGTCTGTTAAGTTCATCAAACCAATTTGTCTCCCCTCTCCCTTTTTCAAAGGTTGAGTAGTAGGGAAACTGGCGAAGGGGATCTGGGGCATGAAAAGATGCCATGGGCTTTGAATCTTTACCTGTGCTTAGAGCTAGATCTACCCCTGCTTCTCTCATCTTTGGTGCCTCCGCCTTAGCCACTATTACTTTAATGGGGTCATCTAGATATGGATCCAAATGAAGGGATGGCTCTCCAAATGGATTACTTGCCTTTGCCAGGCAGATTCAAAGGACTAGCCAGTTGCCGCAATGTAGGTAAGATCGCTCCCTCCACAGAACTAGCATCTCTTCGTTAAAGCGTTAAAGCTTCCTTCTTGGGTGTTTCCTTCTTGAGTTATCATGAATTTTTGCAACCGTTCCTGAACCTCATCTCTTGGTAATTCACTGGCCCCATCATTCTGATTCTTTTTCCCTACTGCTTCTTTCCTTTGCCACCCTTTTCCAAGAGGAGTCAAAGGACCAGCTAAGTGCCCCAGTGCATAAATTCCTGTTTGGTATTAGGATTCAAACATCATAAATATTTCTCTCAAATGTTGCTTGAACCCAAAAACATTGTTTTAATCGAGTTAGACATAGTAACTAATTAATCAGATTGTTATGAAATATTATTTTTTCTAGAATATTTTTACATGGGGCTCAAACACTTAGTTACATTTTTATCCTTGCCTTCAACTAGATACACCACGTACATATACAATTGAATAGGGGAATGAATCATTATACCTATGATAATTTTAGAAATTGAAAAAAAATTAATATACATATAATCCAATTCACAGCAATATTGGGTTCTTTGCAGTGAAATTATACTATAACTAGCAACTCAAAATAGCTTTTCATGAAATAGAAGCATTACCTAAAGGGTCTGCAGGTTTGAATTTACATTGCATTCAAAAACCCAAATTTGTGCAATGAAGAAGCATTACCTGAAGGGTTTGTAGGTGTGAATTTACCACATTAGAAAAATCCAAGAGACTAAGGTTCAGATCCACTACCAAGCATCTTATTTCAAAAATGATGCAAAAGCCACACAAATCATTTCAGTGCAAGAGATTACCTATGTGAACGTATATGCATTTCTTTTTTCAATGCAAATATATCTGGCCCCGGGCTCTTCCCTTGAGTAGAAGAATTTGCACTGCACTAACAAGCCAAGAGAAAATGACATTGAAAACACTTGAGAGATCATCTACGGCTACGAAATCTAAGAGTATGGAAGACAGGACAAATTTGAGAGAGAAAATTTGTTTCATTCCAAAAATAGCTCTATGACAGCTTTAGAACCATTAATATTCAAAGCAGTTGTGTTCGCATTCAAATTTGGGTCCTCATGGCATCAACCTGTATTAACGGTTGAGATTCTACATCTTTGCAAGATGTTGCTGTGGCTTTGAGACTGTTTTTGGCTTCACTGATATGCACTGCCATTGTAGACACACCGCTCACTGCCATTACAGACACGACAGCACCTACAACACCTGGCACCACAATAACTTGCCACTCGAATAACATGCATTATAGTACTACGAATGCAAATTATAGCATTTAAGAATCACTTAAAGTTGCCAAAACATAGCATAATAGCTGCTAAAATATCATTGCAAAACATCGCACATTAAATATTATATATTAATGTTGGCATTAATCTAGATTGTGAATATATAAAACAAAATGGAACGACTAAAAACAACATAATATATAGTTTTCCTCGGGAAATGGCCAAATAAGATGGCAAAAATTTTTGGGCCTTAAAAACTTTGCTTAGCTTTATTTTTTTGATTTTATACGTGATAAGAAGAATAAAAACTTGGTTTAACCTATCTATTGAGAGGAATAATAGTGGGAGGGACTAATGCTAATATCGGTGTACTGATTACAACAGTCCCATGCCTATGGGTAGGGACTAATAAGTGTAACTAAAGATATAAATGAATCAACTATTAGATATGCAAAGGTTTTAATTTTTCATATTGGACATTGTAGAGAATTTTAGGTTTGAACAATAACATCATTTCAAACATTAATGTTTGAAGTTTGTAGCCAAAAGAATAAACAATGGATTAGAGCATTTTTTCAATGTAGTTCACAATGAAAATAATATCAAATAAAAGTATAACAAAATTTATAAGTTTTTAGAGAATTTGAATTGTTGATGTTAAAGTAGTTTAGGTAATATTGACTTGTCTATTCACAGAGTTTCAAATTCTGTTAAGCTATGTATTTTTCCATAATGTGATCATTTCTATTTAAAGGTGTGAAGGATTTAGCATCAAAAATTTTCAGGCCAAGAATAATAAATGTATTATTCAAAGTAGGTTTTCTAAATACAATGTTTATTTGTAACAAATTGCTTAAGTTTATTGGTTTATTTCTTTTTTATTTTTCCTTTATAAATCATCGATTATACTAATAATAAATATGGAATTAGAAAATTTATAACAAATAATTTTTAAATTAACTTTTAAATGTTAAAGGAAAATCTCTAATGGTATCTTTCCA
This sequence comes from Pinus albicaulis, assembly GCA_034641835.2. NCBI lineage: Eukaryota > Viridiplantae > Streptophyta > Pinopsida > Pinales > Pinaceae > Pinus > Pinus albicaulis. The sequence goes on from CM076576.1 coordinate 480,563,403, forward strand.
CTTGTCCTTAAAACTTTAAATCATTGGCTACTTAAAAATAGTTTTTGTTATTAATAGAAAAGTGTTTTTCTAACCAATGGTTCATAACAACTCAATTATTCACTATTGGATATCTTGTTAAAATATCCGAAAATTTTAAAATTAATTATACAATAATTTATTTATTTTTAATAATAAAAAAATGTGTTTCATTGTGTTGTGTTTCAGTGTGTAAGTGTCAATGTCCATTCGTCAATGTCCATTCTTTAATGACTATTGCCTGGAAATCAATATTTTCAACACTCGGAAAAGGTTGGAATACTATTTGAATATATGTAGCTTTTAAATTAATTTTTTTGGAAAAATATAGGATTATAATTATATATAAATTAATTGGTTGAAAAATGTTGATGGAAAACAAAATATTTATCATATCAAGTAACATTTAAAAAATCATGAAAATTAATTAAATTAAATTATTATTATTATTATTATTATTATGATTGAATAAGATTCTTAACCATAGAGATTTATTCCACTTTATCATATAGATTTTTAATCTCTAAATATGTTTTCTTACAATACCATTCATTACTAATTTAATATGACCAAACAAACTAAAACTCATGTTTTTATTGCATTGTTTTATTTAATTGATTTAACTAAAAGGGAAGAAGGAGCATAACTACTTTTTAAATAATATGTTACTAGTATTAAGAATAGTCTACAATTTTAGATGAAGGTTAAATCTGTACCATCACAGTAATATATTTTTTATAATTAAATTAAAATTAATGAATCCCTATTCCAAAATAGAGACATCCATAAACATGTTAAATAACCTACTCAAGAAGAGATAGATCAAATTTTTAGATATATTTCTTTTATTATTTATTTATTTTCATTGAATTTGAATAATAAAAAAATATAAATAAATCAAATTATGAAAATATTCCTTAATATCTTGTAAACATAAAAGTAACATTTAGTAATTAAACAAGACTTGTTCCATGGGATCTAAGTGCTTGTCAATAAATTAGAATAAATATAATATGACTAAGTACACAACTAAGATGTGTACATTGTCGAAAGATAATTATTACACCAATAGACATGTCTATTTTTGAATGACACATTTTACCTCATAGATGAAATGACTTTTTTGACCATAAATTACACCAATAGACATGTCTATTTTGGAATGACACATTTTACCTCATAGATGAAATTACTTTTTTGACCATATATTTGAGCTTAATTATGATCTCATGTTTTTTGAAATGAACTTTTTAATGCATAAATGGATTCAACAAACTTTAGAAACCTTTGAAGCACTTGAAATTTGTTTATTAAGCAACTTAAAAATATGACTTTTAAAAATATCTATGATATTTTGGGAAAAAATGATTATAAAAAGTGCTAGACAAAGGGTTATTTAATCAATTAGTGAGACACATCCTTTTGCAATGGGGTTTCCATATTTTTTATTTAATTTTCAATAATAATGACATAGATGGGAATGATTTAACATCCACAAAATATTCTAAAATATTTATAGTAGTATACAAAAATCAAAATTGAAATTTATCTCCACAGTACTTATGCTCTTTTTCTTGTTTAATTAAATTGATTAAGAAAATGTCATATCAACAAGTTTCATTTGAACTATGGTATGGATGATGTATGTTATGTATTTCATGAATGTCATATTCCTAATTCATGTTATGGTCCATGGTATTGTAATAAAGACTATTTATTGAAGCATATAAAATATTCAATCAACCCAGATCTACATGAAGAGTTCATCGACAAACAACAAAAATATAGCGTAAATAAATAGATAACCTCTTCAACAAGCTTCAAAAAACCCTGACTTTCATACGCGCTTTAGTTGAGACAAAGCTGCATGTATATGTGCTTTTAGTGTGATGAACTAGCGTATAGATCTGTAAATGTTATTAGTGCAGAAATATGCAAATCTATAAACTTACCCAGATTTCTCTACTTCACTTCAGCAAGCATGTGCGAGGTCACAGATCCAGACATCCCATAATTAGATCATGCAAGTACATAGTCATTTTAGGTCTAGATATCTTCATCCATAATTGTATCCAAGGGTGCATCATAGATTCAGATCTACCAATAAAACATAGTTCATCCCATGCAGATATACTTCAGAGAGAAGTATTCAGTAACAACCCTCAAACATGCACACCCTTGTGCTATGATCTTCCTCTCATTATATAGGATCAGCCTTTATTAATACCATGAGCCAAAACCACACAAGTTTCAATGGTATTCTTGGAATAAATAAAATATACAATACAACGTTCAATACTATGGGCTAATACCATGGTAATACCCCTTGGTATCATAATTTTAGAGTGCAAAAGGTATACGCAACTTTTATTTTTCATACCCTCATGTATACACAACTTCTCTTCATAAAAAAAGTGTATTTACTAATTCTCGATGTATACGTGGGTTTCTTGTATACCAAGTAGCGTATACATTTCCTTCATACGCGGGTTGCCTTAATCAAACCTATGTATACATTGAGAAATATTTCATGTTTCAATGTTCTAACACTTAGTGGAATTCCTTTCTCTGTCACATCTGAACTCACCAATAGAAACATCATTTTTACATCTTTAACAAATAGGTTGCTATCTAAAGGAAAATCATCAAGTAGGTTTCCATCAAGGACAAATTCTTGAAGTAGGTTGCCATCAAGGACAAAATATTGCATCATATTGCCAACAATGTATATAATTCCCTTATTTCCTAACATATATGACATACATCATTTTTTTATAAATTGAGGAATATAAAGAACATAATGTGCAATATAATTAGTAAGTATTGGTAATTGAATCTGAACAAATCCAATTCCTAAGGATTTTATTTGTGATTTATGAACAAAATAAACTACTCCATCAATATAATCACTGAGTTTTTCAACAAAATCCATTATGAATATTATACGATAAGTGCGCTGAATTTTCAATATCCAAGTGTCTTTCCAAGAGGAAAAATGCAGTGCTAAAAACATCGTGTATATTGAAATTACAATGTGCAACAATATAGTGAGAAGATTCATGTGTTTTTTCATTTCCAGGTGGGTTTTTCTCTTTCTTTGCACTAATATTCTTCGAAGGAGTGTTTAAATTCTATGAAGTATGACCAAGTTTACCACACCTATAGAAATTAAAAAAAATTCAATATTTTTGAAAAACAAATTGTTGTATGTCTTCTTGATAATTATTACCCACCTCCCTCCTTAAGGGAGTTTCTTACCATGACCTTTATTTCTATTGTCATGTCTAGTACACTTCTTTTCATACATTTTTTTATTTTGTACAAGACCTAAAGTGTCAATACTCAAATTGGGAAATGACTCCCTCCTAAAGGATTTTTCTCTCTTTGCAATTTTATCTACAAGTTTACCAAATGTTATGTATTTAATTTTTTCAGTTACTTGAAGAGAATATAAGTAGTTTAAAAGGTATGGCATATGGATTTAATGAATAAAGTGATTTACAGATCAATTTTGACACAAATTACTTCAATTTCATAAAAATTGGCTCTAATATATTAATATGACTTTATTGGATAATTATCTTTCAATTCCATATTACATAAATTCATTAATAATTGTATTATTTCCAACTTTGAATGATAATCATAAAGCTCTTTTGATTTTTTTAATGCTAAAAATGTTGTGGTGCTCAAAGGAATGTGTTGACTTCCATCTTTTGTTACATAAGCATAAATCAAATAATATGACTTTTTATCTTTACTCTTCCAAATTGCAAGTTGCTTTTCATATTAGGCTGTTTTGGTTCATTACCATGAACACTTTCACATAGATCATCCTATATATCATTAAAAATATTTTTTTTTCATCTTTCTTCAAACTAGTATTTATAATTCTTGTTTCCACTAAGAACAATTCCTATAATGGAAATCGAAGAATTCATATTTATTATTTCGGAAAAAAAATACTGTAAATTATGAAAATTTAATTCTCTTACAATATTATCTGGATTTTTCTTCTATTCTGCAAGGGATTTACAATCCTTGGCACAAGCCTCTGAAGAATCCTTGACTGTAGAGTTAGAGCATTGTCGATGTCCTTGGTACTTTAGGATACAATAAGGGAGGAAAACACAAATATTAACAACCCAATTATATTTCAAATCCCAATGGCAAGGAGGTTGAGCCCATGATCCAACTAGAGATTAAAATTAGGTCTTGCAGATCTAGGTTATATCTTGATATTATTTGGGGAGTTCCTATAGAGGACCCCAAAGACATGAAAATAACCCTTCAACTCACACTTACTTGTCTCAGGACTTGAATTTGAAACATGCAAAGAAGACATGGCTTGAAGAAGTTCGAATCATTTAATATACAATTTTCTTCAGACCATGCCTTTGAAGATGGTCACAAAACAATAAATAAAACAAAACATAAAAAAAGAAACTGAAACTACACTAACAAAACTTGAAATACTTGTAGATCATAAGGAACTGGATTTACGCAAATCATTCATTGATTAGGTATATAAAAAGGGGAATAGGGGATTTCTGTAGAATATGGATAATATGCTAAGTTGTAGCATCCAAGGATATGGTAATGCTTCTCATGGATTTTATATTTCCATGGGTGCTATGATACCACTGTAAACGGGCTTGTGAATAAAATCCATAATTGAAATCTTTTTAGTGATGTTGAAAACAAATATTTATACAAATGAGAAATAGAGAGGCATAATTATTTCTGAATAAATTATCGATAACTTATTAATGAGAAAAAATACCAAATAATAATAACTAATAATATAAAAAGTAATCCCAAAGGATTAGCCAAAATGATCAAAGATGGGATTATAATTAAAATATTGCATTTGAATTTTCAGAAAATGTTCATTTGGTACATCTAACATTTCTGCATGCTCTTCTTTAGCTGTTTCATTCATGAATTTGTATATATTTACTTGCCATGGATGCAATGTAAATTTAATGGAGCTTGATCACCAAATTTGAATGTGAATTAGAAAATTTAACGCATAAAATTAGAATAACACTTACTTTAGAAAATAGATAGTATAGGTTTGTTGAGTGTATTGGATAGTTGAGATATTTTGTCAACAACAATATCTAAAATTAAAAATTGTTGGATCTCACGAATACTTTATATGCTTGATGTAATTATGTGCTTGCAGTGTAACAAAAAAATAATTGTTTGTGTGTGTACATCTCCAATATCTGTCTTGGTATGAGATCTGATAGCTTTGGGCTTTCTCCTCATAGAAGGGCACATAAAAATGTGAGAGAAATGAATTTTTATGATTTTGTGGGTTAGCTGACTACCATACTTCCTCTCCAAGACTATATAAGCGTTGAAATTGATAGGTGATGATTCATAGGCACTAGAGGATTCATAATGGAGCATGATGTTTTAATTCTATGAATTTCATAGCACAAGTGATTGATCGAACAACCCCTGTCCCATTAGGGTATGGAAGGCATCAAATTCTATCATCAACCTCCAATGTCATCTAGAATTAGGACTGATATCATTATTGTGATTACACTCGAAGTTTTTCACGAATTGTTTTTTAAGGGTTGACTTGCTTTTTCATTGTTTTGGTCAATAGCCTATTTTTTGTATGTTCCCAAATCAATCATGCATCACATTTTCCATAGCTACGTCCTCTGTGGGATCAAACTAGAGCTCATTCTTTATTATCTACATCCAATTACATCGCTTCAATCCAACAAGTAGAGACAGATTAATGTTGTTGTCGGGAGCATATATTGAATAAGACAATGACCTGCCTGTTATTGCTTATTTATTACAAGGCTCTATGCAACAACATGAATGTTGCTGAGATGTGGAATCAGTAGCTGGACCTTCCAGAAGAGTCGTCACTACAATAAATTTTAGCCTAAAAGTGGCCTCCTAAGGAAAAAGAATAAAATAATAGGAAAATAATAACATAAGAGTTATAAATTTTAGAGGGAAAGAAGAAAATTGTTTTTTGTAATTGTATTTTTTTCTTATCTCCTTATAGGTTTACTCAAATTTTAATTGTATACAGTATTTAGATGCATAATTAAATTCCATATCCAATGAGTATCGATTTTGCATACTTCTGAGAAGACACACATTGATGAAAAAAATCAAGATACATTACAAAAACATGTTAAACACACTTTTTAATGTATCATCAATTTTTATCGACGTGGGTCTTCTCATAACCATGCATAATGGGTACATGTTGGATGTCGACTTTAATTCCGCATCCAATGAGTTGAAAATTGAAATTTGAGTTACTTATAAAGAGATAAACAAAAAATATAGTTAAAAAAAGTAGTTGTTTTATTTTCCCTCCAAAATATTGACATGTACCTCTTTTTAAAATTAAAGGATTTTCGTTGTTTTACATATTACATGCACGTGAAAATTTCATGGGCACTTTTAGGCTGAATTTTCCTCAAATTGACATCTAAAATATGAAAAATTAAAAGTTGTGCTAACAGATATTTCCAAGTCAGTGAAGTGTACGTTTGGGATGAAATTACCAGGTAACAACATAATATTAAAGTAGTGTTTTATATTTTTTAACATGGATAAAATAGTTGTTGAGAAATTCAATGGGTCAAACTTCTTTACTTGGATGGTGAATGTATAAATGAATTTCATGCATAAAAACTTAATGGTCTTTGAAAAAGTACTAGAAGCACTACGCCAACGTCCAAAAAAATTAGTTGAATGGCAGAAAAGGGAATAGACAACTAATTCTATTATAGTATTATCTTTTTCAGATTCACAACTTCACCTTATAGAGTTAGGGATGTCCTCTTTTTAAATATGAGAACACTTAAGGAAGGTATTTGGGGAAGAATTTGTGAGTCCAAAATTCTCTTCGAAATTGCAGTTACTCAAAATCAAAATGCATAATACTGTATTGTTGCCTACATGCATGAATTATCTAAATCACTCATAACAAAATTCGAGTAAATTTAGGTAAAAATAGAAGAATAAGGTGCTAAGGCTATTTTGTTAAATAAATTAGCTTCAAATTATGATAATGTTGTTTTCACCTTAAGTACTTTTTCATCTTGATTATTAGATGAAATGATTGTAACACTCTTATCATAAGAGAAGAGGATGAAATCAAATAAGACATAGGACAACTCACATGATGAGATGGAACTATTATGAAATGGTAAAATTAATAAAAACAAGAATTTAGTAGAATTTTCTTAATGTTGAAAATATGGACAACCAACCTTCAATTGTAAAACTCATGCTAGATATATTTTAAATGGAAAGTTAAAGGAATCATCCAACATATCTATCATTGAATACCTGTTAGATTCCAACATTGAGGACTTCATAGATTGTGACATTCGTAATGAATTTAGTACAAAACATCTCATGCTTTTCTAAAGAACTATTAGTTATAATATTTATTAACCTGTGTATGTGTGTGTGAAAAAAAAGTTAGCTGCATAATTGACTGTTTGATAGGATTTGTACTTAGACAGGTTACCTGTATAACTATAAGTGTGTATTTTGGTCCATAGTACCAATATGGAAGCATGTCCATAGAGATATTTAATATCTTGGCTATTGTTTGAGGTAGTCAAGAAATGTCAATTCTACAAATATTCTCAATGATGATTTTTGGAGGGTATTATTCAAATGGATATCAAGTGGTAGCTCGTGTGGTGGTGAAAAAGAGGAGTGTCTACAATATCCTTGAGTGAACGTAATTGGCGATGAAGACCATATTATACCTATATGATTTATATGTGATTTGTGACTTATGTAATAATGTAAGCGTTGAGGGGGGAACTTGGAATAATGCTTACTTTAGAAAATAGGTAATATTGGATCATTTAGCATATTGGATAGTTGAGATATGTTCTCAGCAACAATCCCTCAAATTAGAAATTGTTGGATCTCACAAATACTATATATTCTTGATGTAATTAAGTCATTGCAGTGTAATAGAAAATTAATTGTTTGTGCGTGTACATCTCCAATTTATTTCTCATAAAAAATCAGTGTTTGATTTAGAAATGAAAAATGGAATATCCATTAATATAATCTAATATATAGAGAACCAATTATATCATTTTCTTGGTCCCCTTTATTGATCCATATCTTCTGCAACCTAGATTTTTGTGTGATTCTAAATATGTTCTTTGGTGGAAAGCATTTGAAATTTAGTTCCCTTTTCATAGGGAAGTATATTAAGGTGCTAAAAATCACAAGAAATCCTAGGTTTGATATTATTTATACTATGGTTCTCAATTTGAAATTTCATTGTGATGAAGTAATAGATATAAACAATGAATCAAAAAGTAAAAATTCAATTTGAATCATTGTCTGAAGGATAATATGTGATATCTAAATGATATATATCGACATTGTATAAATAATTTCCTAACATAGAGGTATTTATCCTCTCATACTTTGATCTTCTATAGGAGTATATATATTGGCATCGTTTATACAAGCACTCAACAAAGCCCACTTCTATGGAATTCAGTTAAATGGTATGCTTTCTTGAGAAGATTGACACCTTTTATTGGTAACAAAAATAAATTTGAAGGGAAAAATTATATTTTAATTTATTTTTTTGTGAAAATTAAAAAATTAAAAAAAATTATTCCTTTTATAGTAAAATCATCTTTTTGTGAACATTAAAAAATTAAAAAACATTATTCCTTTTATAGTAAAATTAAAATTGTATTAAAATTTCATATACAACTTCAAATGTTTTATTCTTAATTCAACGCTTTGTATTCATTCTCAAAAAATATTACATAGATTTCATTTCTATGTCATCAACATTACATAAAAATACTAATACCGTTGAGAGTGCAAGCTTCTGTGATCCATAACATTTTAAAATATTAATCTTCCAGGAAAACACATAATAAATTTAGGAACCAATGCATTTCGAACTACCAACTGTAATTCATCATCAGGATAATTAAGATTGGTTGACCTGACATACACTTTTATAACATGAAGAGAGAAGCAATGGTCAACACCCAAGAAAATTTAAAAAGTTAAAAAAGGGTCAAAAAAATAAGATAAAAATATAAAATAAACCAAAAAATAAAATTAAGCCAAGCTTAAAATTACAAAAGCTAAAAACAGTCAACAATAAAAATACAAGTTAAACGTTAAAAAACAAAGTCAAAGTCAAAAAACTATAACTAAATCAAAAAATAAATAAATAAATAAAAGATTTAATCAATAAATAAAAACATTAATAAATAAAAAAATTAAAACTATAATTAAAATACAATTAAAAAATAAAATAGAAATAAAAATAAAAGAATTAAAACCGTCAAAAAAATAAGATTAAAATTATATAAAAATATAAAATAAACCAAAAAATAAAATTATTCGAACCTTAAAATTAAAAATGGTTAACAATAAAAATAAATAAAAATATACAAAGAACCCCATCCTTAAAAACAAACGTAAAAACTAAAAATAATATAAAATCAAAACTTGAAATAACACCCCTCTCAAGATGAACAAGTTTTTAAACATGAAACTAGTTAAAAACCCCAAATTCCCACATTAAATAATGACACAAAATAGAAATAGTCTCTAGAAACTTCAAGTATACTTGAACAATTATTATACAATGTTGACTCACTTATATTACAATTTATATAGGAATTACATAGAGGGAATTTAGTTGGAATATTTACTCTTTCATCTCCCAGAAATCATTACTATGATAACTGGTCTAATCATTTAAATGATTTCAATGAGTTTTTTAAACGAAATAAAAATATAGTGTCATTTTACACAATCACTACAATGTCCAATAAAAAATAACTATTTAAACCTCCAAAAACACAATGTTCCAAAAAAAAAATATAAGCTTCTAGAATCCTTTTCCCTAACAATAGCACATCCATTGGTTGATGCACATGTACAATATAATGTAGGAAACTATCTACAAAATAAATAAGAATAATTTTATTTTTTGTCAACAAAAAGTAATGTTCAAATTGAATACTAATTCAACTATCATTTTCTAATAATAATAAATGAAACCTACATGGAATCAATTTTAATCCATGTTGTAATTAATTAGGTATAAAAATTACATCCAAGTAATATTCGTAAATACAAGATAGTGGAATACATATAAATAATATCCATAGGTGGAGCCATGGGATATTGTAGGTAGCATTTACATGTCCAATAAGATAAATGATAGAGTTTTGCTTCTAATTGGAATTGTCTCCCCTCTTCAAAAAGTAATAGGATTCACCACAATCAAAGCTTTTGATTTTTTAATGTTCACTATTAAGATTTAATTTCAATAAATAAGTGATACATGCATGCATGAGATCCACAGAAATAATATTCTATTATATAATATCTTTTTATATATATTCATTGTATATTAGAAGTAATTGATTAGGATAATTTTTATGAAAATAATGATAAATAGAATATATTATTAAATGTTTTTTTTACCCCTTTTTTGAAAATTTCTAATGAAAAAAATTCATTTCAAATTTCACATGTAACTTTTTATGGATGGGAAATAATTATATGGCTTTCTATGATGGGGAAGAGAGCTCTTGAAGGGAAATGATAACATTAGTTTTGAACCATGACTAGTGTTGAATCATTCTTCTTTATAACATATGATTTCCTTAGCATGTTGTTTGGTTTGGTACAAAATCCTTTCTTGAGCTTGGTTTCCATTTTTGTACTGAATGAAAATAATGCAATGATTTTTATGATTTTTTAGATATAAAGATTATCTAACCCATAATTTCAATAAACTTGAGAAAATTAATGTAAGAAAATGTTGCAATTTAGAAAACGTTTGGGAAATGTTTAGTAAAACAACATTACTTGTTGGAAAAAAATACTTCAAATATTTACACCAATAAAATAATAGATAAATTAACTTTAATAATCCTAAAAAATATATTATTTATCTCTCAAATACAACAATATTAAAATAATTCAAAAAAATTACAATCAATACTAGCTAACACCAATTATAATATATTTATATACAAACAAGATTGGTACTTGCATAGTAGCATAGTCTCTACTTATTTTGATAGTTATTGATATGTTGGTGTAACTAAGGAAGCGTGGGGTTCAAATTTTTCCGTTATTCTAGAATGATCTATTATCACAACCATTTCGGTAATTTGTCGTTCTTCCTACCTATGCACACATATTCCATACATCTCTAACTTGTAGAGGACTTCCTCAGCACAAGAACTACTATGCATAATTGATTTCGCACATTTGATCTTTCTTTCACATTTTCCTACTCAATGTTACCAATTAAATCTATGCCACATGTTGTCATTAAAAATATTGTGTTAGTTATTGATTTAATTGTTCTTTTCAATCCAATATCACCATATGACCTAGTGCATTTACTATAGACCTAAACCAAACCTTGTAGAATAAGTGTTGTGTGTCCTAGAGTGTAACACAACTAGTATTATATTCCCATGATTTTTGTAACTTAGTAATACTTGATATTATAAATGAGAATGTTTTATGTAAGTACCTCAAGTGTGGGATCATAGATTCATGATCTAGGAGAAAAGACGAAATATAATCCAAGGAATTTTAATTGGCACATTTATTAGTTTTATGATGCAAACAATAAGAAAATAAGAGGAAGAGCCCAAGAGGAACATGGAGAGACACTGTCAGTAAATAATAAAAAGGAAGATTCGCAAAAATGTGGGGGGTTGTACCTTTTCTTGTTGAAGTTTATGAGTAAACCTGCAAAGAGCTATGATATGAGGGAATGGGAATCCTTGAAAGAGGAAATTATGATTAAAAGTGCAAGAGGACCAAAATGATATGGGAATGGATTTTTTCAAAGGATTGGATGAGAAGCCACTCAGGGTGATAGCTGGGGTTGATAAACCATGTGAAAATGGTTGATTACTGAGAGAGATGATAAATCACCCAAGTTGATTGTTGTGGGATGATAAGCCACTCTTAAAGAGTTTGACATAGTTAGTAAAAAACAAAGTTTTGTAAATTTTTTGGTGCTTGAATAATTGATAAACCGCCCAATGTTATATGTATTTCCTATCCTCTTTGTATTGAATATGGCTTCCTACAAGGTTTGTTGAAAACAAATTCCCATTAGATCATTGATCTAGCTCATGGGTAATTGTTGTATGTGATTATGGATACAATACATCAATGGCTTGGTCGTAAATTGAAGTTCCACCTGTAGTTGATCTTTTTTATTATGTTAAATAAGACGCTTTGAGATGATATTTGTGAAATTAAAATAATTTTTCTATGGAAATTGATATATAGCTTTGAATAATTGTTTCATTGTTGTGTAATGTTGGTGCATGGGGTTAATGAATTAAATTTTAGAATTATTATGGTAACTTTTCTAAACTTTTTTCATATATATAAGGGCTAAATTTATGAGGATTTCTATTCACTATTTATGCAGTCCATTCTGGGTATTATGTCTCAAACTAAATCAATGCAATGCTCTAATTTATTTTGTAGAAATGAAATTTTGTTTCCCTGATTATTTTCCTACGAAATGGGTTATCCTTAAGTTTACTTTGATACCGAAAATGGTATATATACCTATGTGTGGAAAGAAAAATAAATACAATCTATGATAAAAGGAAACTCAAATCCTAAATAAAACAATTTGCTCATTACATATTATTATACAAAATCACAATCTTAGGATATATCCCTATTATTATATATAAATATAACACACACACACACACACACACATATGAACACACACACACACACACACATATATATATATATATATATATATATATATATATATATATATTTTGGAGGTTGCAAGCCAAGATGGGTCGAGGAAGTGTGAAATTTTAGTAGTGATAACCTTTTTTTCATATATATATATATATATATATATATATATATATATATATATATATATAGATAGATATATATATCTAGAGAGAGAGAGAGAGGGGGGGGGGGGGGGGGTGGGCGGTAGGGGTGGTGGAGGGGCGGGTGGAAGGAAAAATGGGATGAGGTTGATTAAAATATAAGAAAGGTTAGCGCATGGCATATATAAATATATGCACCTACACACATATAGAATCCTTTACATATGAGAGTGATGGTTGGGCCACGTCTATCTTTGGAGGCCTTGGGAAAATTGCTAAAACATACTTATAAAAGCTTTGAAGTTGTCTAATGTAAGGGAGTTGAAACCCAAGGCCTCAGAGGGAATAAGCCTTCAACCTCATATGCCCATATGGTTGGGAACCATTACTAATGGAGAGAAAAATGTGTTAACATGCCCATTTACCTCCTTGTTGAATTTATGATATAAAATGAACCCCATAAGTATTAGCTAGAGGTTTTGAAGGGAGGCTATTCCTAGAAATTATGATATTTAATTTGTGGAATGATGTGAGTCATGGGTGAATTTGTTAGTAACCACTTACAATGGAGCAATGAGCTTAAATATCCATTATATCATGAAAAATGGTAAAGGGTTGGTGTTATAGTGGGACCGGGCAATGTTACCCTCGAATATTGAGACCATGATGTCACCTCGGTAATTTCCATGGAAGGCATCCTAGAATTTCTCTAATAGGTCTCAAACGGAAACTCCTGGGATTTTATCATGACGGTGATGTGGGTGCAGTTGGGCCAAGTGTGCATTTCTGGGAATATCCATGTATCACAAAGGAGGAGGAGGTGTCCATGGTGGAGGCCATATTTAATGTGAATGGTTGAGTGCTCCTAGTGGGTCGATGTGGGGTCGATGTGGTGACATATATAGGAATAAATTCCACATAAACAAAAAATATTCTCCCCAGATAGTTCCAAAGGGGGCCTCTAAAGGAAATTCCTAGGTTTTTATTTCCGAGATGAGGTGGAATAAGGGGGTCCATGCTTATGTATATATATATATATACTTGAAGTTTGTAGAGAGTATTTGTATTTTGGGTCATTATTTAATGTGGGAATTTGGGAAATTTAATATTCTTATGTACTATTGCTGATATAGAAATGAAAACTATGTAATGTTTTTTGAGAATGAACACAAAGCATTAAAATTAAAAATAAAACATTTGAAGTTTTATATGAAATTTTTATACAATTTTAATTTTAATATAAAAGGAATAATGTTTTTTAATTTTTTAATGTTCACAAAAAAATTAATTAAAATATAACGTTTCCCTTCCAATTTATTTTTGATACCAATAAAACATATCAATCTTCTCAAGAAGACTATGTAGGTGCCACGTGGAAGAAGTTAATAGGCAAAATATTTGAATGGTTATATAGTTTTATCCTAGATATGGATGGGGAAAAATTTTATATTGTTTGAATGGTATCGAGGAGATGAATGCAATGATGTTATCCATTTTAGGTGTTGAGTACTTTGATAAACCTTAAGAATTTAGACCCCATTTCCATAACTGTAACTTTCTAGGTCAGGTCAGCTTAATAAGTTCCCTATTTCTACCTTAGTAGGGGCTACAGATAGTAGGGGGCATGCTACATGGAGGTGTGCAGAAGAAATGTGTGGAGGGATGCTTGTGGAAAGAGGAATAATTCATAAGATACATTCAGAATTTACACCTTATGCATGTGAAAAAAAATTCCATATTAGTTTAATCTACAATAAAAAACTAATTAATGCATAATACTGAAGGTTTATATTAAGAAAATAAATAATATTATAAAATAACGGATGGAACAGACCACACCTCATCACCAAAGTTTTCAACTTCAATCCAAGTTGAGGGCCATGTAATATATAATAGTTAATCGATGGAGATATGTTTAGCAAGCTATTGGAGATGCAACTACTAATCAGAAAGTGGTTCCATAAGAAAAGATAATATATATAAATAAAATCCCCAAAATATATAGTAGTAATAAGGCATGTATGAGTGAATCGTGTGAGTGGATTAGGAATAGTTTCTAGATCATATTTGTTTCCAAACACTAAAAATACTAGTTTCAATGCAACATCTTGAAAATTAACACTACCATTCAAAGTGTGTCCATGAATGTTATTATTATATTTGAGTTGGAAATTTTATTTTCCTACACTATCAATAGGAATTTGAGTAACTCTTCATCTCGTTGTCCATCCTATATGGCATACATCCAACAATTTAGTATGGCTTGTAGAGAAATAAATAAGTGAAAAACTTCGCATATATTGAAAAAGATCTGTATTTTATATTCCACGTTGATACTTACAAATATTTGTTTTATAAACATTGGTTAGAATTCAACACAATATATTTCATAAGTAATGCAAAATATATCTCCTTGGAGGGAAGAGGTGTGGGGGAATAAAAATGAAAAATTCCTCCCCATATTCCTACTCTGCACAATGATATATCGATGGAGATTATTTAAAAAAATATAAATTCTTGTATAGTTCTAAAATAGGTAGGAATAATCTATTATTTACAATAGAATCAATTTTTTATCATGATGATAACATGACAATATTTCCATGTTTTCATAATTAAATTCCAAAAAAATTGAAATCCTATTAATTGATATTGAAAGATAATGTACTAAGAAGTATGGCTCCTATGGAAGATGGTAGGTTTCTAGCTTAGACTTATAATGTGATCTCAAAAATATTATTGAAAACATGTTTTAGATATGAGCTGAGTGCCACTCTAGTGTAGAGCAGATAATGAGGATTGTGTCTTTGAAAATGACCCCCTTAAAAAATAATTTAAATTTATATCGGAATACCCACCTTCACTCATGGTATTTTTAGCTAATTCCTTTTATTTTAGAGCATTCTACCATATTTCAATGCAATAAAATATATATTTCATCAGATTGTGAAGGTTGGGAGGAAGTAAAATAAAATATTCCTTCACATATCCACACTCCACACAATGAGAGGATCAATGGAAGGTATTTATAAATATACAAAATCTTATGTAGTTTTTGAATGGATAGGAATAATTTATTATTTACAATACAATCAATTATTTATCCCACAATGATATTTTCTATGTTTCCATAATAAAATTTATTTTCAAATTAAAATCCAAAAATTTTGAAAGATTAAATGAATTGAAATTTAAATATCGTGTAATAATATATATGCCACATGTTTAATACCCTATCGTTTTTTCTTGGACACAGAATGTGATCTCAAAAATATTATTGAAAAAACTTTTAAGAAGTTCATTTCCAATATTGTGTGGAGCTGTCAGCGATGATTTTTTGTCATTGGCATTGACATCTTAACAAATTAGTTCAAATATATATCAAAATGCTCACATTTCCTCATTTTAATTTTATCCAATTCCATATATTTCAAAGCATTCTTATGTAGTTCTTCTCTTGCTTTACTCACCTTGTGTTAGTTGTGACATATTTTTACCTACTGACCCAACATTTTATGTCAATTTGGGGTTGATATACTTAGACACGTAGTATTAGAAATGTCATACAAATATTTCAGGGATGTGAAAAACCAAACCCTAGCCTATGGTAAAACCCGTCCATTATCATTATCAAATTCCTGCAAAAACTAGTCCATCCCATGTTATAATCCTCCAATCAAATGAAATTCATTAGAAATGAAACCCTAACTACTGCAAACAGTAATCCTTTAGTCTACTGGTATTTTAAATAAAACCCTATATACTAACAAATTGGAGACATAAGAGTTGAATTCTAAATTAACTAAGAAATTTAAATATAAGGATAATCTTCATGAAACATTAATCCTTTAGTCTACCGACATTTGAAAGAAAACCTTAGATACTAACAAATTGGAGAAATAAGCATTGAATTCTAACTCAGGTGAGAATTTTAAGTTTAAGGATTATCTTAATGAACTGAAAGGAAAAATATTAAATTCCTAGACAATCCACACACTTCTCATGCAATGCAAAACCCTCAATTTCAAAATAAACAACAATCAATACGAACTTGGTTCTATTTCTAACTATCCTTGTGGTGGGATTAATCAATGCCTTCAAATTTTCTAATGACATTTTCAATTCAATTAGTTGTACTAACAATGAGAACTAAAATTGTATGCATAAATGATATTATCTTCACTGAGATATTATACTCTCATTCTCTCTTCAAACTAATATCCATACTTTAAAAATTTCTAAGAATGAAAGCTCAATTAAATATTAATTCTAGAAACTCTCTTAGCTCACAAGAAAGAGGTCGATGATATTACTCTGTAAGTTTAAAAACAAGATTTCCTAATTTTTTTAATATCTTCTTGGAAAAGCTACATAAATCACTAGTCAAAATCCTTTTGGAAAATAAATATTTCATTTAAATTCTCCAAAAAAACAATGCTTATCAAGGAATTCAAGACAACACATTACATGTATTGAGCTTCCATTTATAAATTCTTCAAATATCATAAGTTATTTCCAATGTACAGATGAGCTCTGTTTTGAGTATGCAAGAACAAATAGACCGAGAAAAAAACCCCATATGCTTGAAAATTATGGTTTATTTTTGCCAATAAGCTTGAATCACATCTATCTCATTATAACTCATGTAATCATTCTACAAAAAACTTTAAATACAATGCGACTAGTGTAGGTGGAATTATAACATTATAAAAATCGCTTCAAAGGTCAATAGACCTATTTTTCTTGTACAGGGACTTGACAAATGAATTTGGATTTTGATGGGTATGTATTCCTTTTCTATATATTGACAACGAAACATAAATCTTATTTAGGTATAATCTTCTTTTCAATGTCACTCCATATAATAATATAGGTTATGATGAACAACTGTTATGTACAACTCAGTTACAATTCTGAAGCATTTCAGCCTCAGTACGCACATCCTCTAAGACTACATTGCATTTGCTCTCTCCCTCACGCATCATAGGCTCGCTATTTTAGATATTAGGAAAGAATCGATCTTGCTTGGTTTAATACCAATGAAATAGATCAACGGTAGCATATGAACGTCCACATTTTAATTAAACATATTCTTCGGCTCACTTTCTAATATAACATACCTTGGTTTAACCTCCCGCTCACATCTGACAGTCGAGACGTCATCGGATTGATCTCAGTGATCCGATAGTCACAAACAGATATCGCGCGATGAAAATATGCGGAGGCTATCTCTCAAAGGTCACACGATGAGAGTGGCTTTTGAAAAAACTGCTCAGGGACACGCGTCACCCAGTTTATGAGATCAAGTTACTTTCTTAAATACTGCTTACTGACCTTCTTTCTACGTGATACTACCGAATGTAAGTTCTAAACTGCGTTCACTATTTATGCTCATGGTTCTGGTTACTCCCCTTACTCCAGGTTCTACCTAACTTCATAACTAAATCTTGCACATAGAATTCAGTTCAATCTCCATTCCCCCACGATTCTCCACTATGTGCATACTCCCAGTTTTCATATGGTCTCAAGAAATGAACCAGTCCCTACAAGATAACCCACATATATACGTTACAACATAAGCTTTCCTCCTGCTTTGTTTCCATTTCGTTGCACATCAATCACAGGTCATATTCAGTCAAAAGGCATCATTACAGGTCATGAAAAATGACCAGACTAACTAAACAGTCCATACAGGTTTCTGTTTATAGTACCCACTATGGCAATTCCACTAGTTCATCAAGGTGTACAGGAATATTATTAAACTTAGTAATGTACAAGGCTACAATCTCAACCTCTTCTACAGAGAATCATATTATGCACCGGTCATACTCCTTGAATGAATGAACACATTAAAATTGGTTTTCAACACAAGGTCTCATCACCCCTTTCTCAAACACTCACATCATTAAACATAGATATAGACTCAAAAAAATTACAGAGTCTTGCTCATACCAAGTTCACGGGGATTCAAGACATATTCACACAAAAATTAACTCAAAAAATACACATTCATACTGAAACAATTTCCTCATTTACACAGTGAATTTACATACAACTTCTATTTGGCCAGATTTTCGATCAATTGGCCCTTCTGCAACCTATTCTGCAGACCTATCCTATGCTTTATGTAGCTAATGCAGTCCTTGCAGGTCTCTCGGACTCTACCATAGAGAATTATTTTTATACAACTATCACCAATGAATCAATTCATACTCTTTGATGATTCAACAAACTCTCTGAATTCCTACAGTTGTAAAATTAGACTAAGTCCTAAACTGAAATTGACTATCTCTTCATGTGCCCACTAATCATTCGGCCCGTTATGTTTTCTCCAGATTTAACTAAAAATCCCTCGATTTATTCAATAATTATATGAGCAAGAAAATATAATACCTCCAATGTCTATCTATATACAAAATATTGTCTTGGGCCTAATGCCCTTGCATCAGACTCCCCAGGTTCAAATGATTCATGATCTCCTGATCATGTGCTTTCATCTTGTCTACCTGGATCCCACACCTTGTTTTGCAACTGGTCATCTGTTGTAGTGTTATTCTTTTGCATTCCTCCTGGCTTCCATACTTTATGTTGCAGCTTTCCACTGGCTGCACTTCTACATCCCCTTTCTGTTTTTCCTTTGCTACTACTCCATTGTTTCTTTACTGCTATCCTTTTCTCAAACATTATCACCATCAGTCTTCTTATAAATTCAATTTCTTAATCTAATATGTATTTTTACTGCTGGATACTACTTCCTCTTGAGTGTTGAACTCTTAATTTTTCTTCTGCTTGCTGCATTCCCATTTCTTTAGTTCTTGCTCTTGCTGTCAATTGTTGATCTCCTGTTGTCGCTCTAGCTTTTAATTGCTGAGCTCTTGCTTGCTGAAATTTTACTTGTTCAGTTCTTACTGCTTCCCTATTTTCCACCCAATCATCCATACCCTCTTTCTCTCTGTAATAGTAAAACGTTTCTTGATTGTCACTCATGACAATTTCTTCATTTTCCAGCTTCAACAATTCTTTAGACTGGTATTTAAATTTCTAGTCATCATCCTCATCTCTTCTATTCTCCTGGACTAAAAATGCCTTATTCCTTCCATTAGTGCTTGCAATCATAAGACAAACATCAACCTCTTAAAATCTTTGTGTTTGTTCCTCCTCTTCTGGCAACACTTCAGTTTGTTGCTTCAACAACTCCTCCAGCAACACTCCAATCAACTGTTGTTCTGGAATTTCACTCTCTTTTCTGAATGTTATCTGCAAACATTTTAGCCATCTCCTTTGTCCAAACACATCATCAATATGCTACAACTCAGTTTCAGCATCTTCTTCTTCTGCCTTCGTAATCTTTAGCAATTTCCTTCCTTCTTCTTATATTACTTCAAGATTTTTTAGCTTTGCATTTTCATCTTTTCTCAGAGTAAAACTCTGATTATCTACTGCTATAGAAGCCCCAAAATTCTGCCATACAGCCTTATCTTCAACCTTCTCTATGCTATTCGAACAAGCCAATTCTTCTCTGCTACCAACAACAACAAATTTCTGCACATGAGACATGACTGTCTCATCTTCATTCTGCAATCCCCAATTCAGAAATTGAGGTCCCCTATTTTGTATTGAATCCTGCTGATCTAGCATATTCTCCAGCAGCTCAATTTCTCGATTCCATGGATCAAAATATTCCACTAAATTATTCTCCTCTTTCAATTGAATATCCAATGCTATTAGTTTATCTCCATCATCAACAGGATTTGCATTCATAAAACAATTCTCAAAACAAAATTCATAAGGCCTCAGAGCCTTTCTCTCTTCTATCAGCATCTCGGTATGATGTCTTGTAATTCTTTTTTTCTCAATCAGCACATCAGTATGCTGATTCCAATTCCTCAAACAATCTTCAAGACTATCATTCAGTCTCTCCTCTGCATCATCCTCTTCAAGGATGTCTCTCTGCTCCAATTCATAAAAATGAAATTTCTCATATTCAATCATCTCTGCCCTTACAATCTAAAATCCTTCTTTGTATTTATGTCCTCTTCTCATGCCACAATCCTGGAATCTCATCTGAGAAAAAATATTCACAATCTTCACTATCTTCTATTGTCACTATCTCCTCAGCCTTCATCAGAACAAAATTTTGATTTCCCATCTGTGAAATAAATTCAGTCCTCTATCCATCATTCTTCATTTGGCCATTTAATAAGAACAATCTATCATTATCGTCATCAATGACAAGTTCATCACCATCATACACAACTGTCATGACTTCATTGAAGAAATCCCTTTTATAAAACAAGGAATAAATGAATTCCTTCTGCTACAATAACTCAATCTGATCTTCATTAGGAAGAAACTGATCATACTTTACTTGGAAACAGTCAGCTTCATTCATCACAGTTCCATCATGTGAACTATCTTAATCAACACCTACATTCACGCACAACTTGTCAGTTTTAAGAACATAAGACCCCATCGTCTCATTTGATGAATCAATCATCAAATCTTCTTGTTATCCCAAGTCTTCCATATGCTTCAGAGATTCTTCAATGGTCTCTTCTTCAATTTCTTCAAGCTATCCAACTTCCAGCTTCTGGCCATCATCACAAGCTAAATCTCCTCTGATTCCAATAGATTGGAAGGCAGAACCTTTCTCTAACTGTGCATGGACATCTTCAAAACATCTGACTGTTCCATTTTCCTTCTTAGTGACAACATTAGCAATTTGTTTTCTCGCACATGCTTTTCCTGAAAACATACAAAAATTTTAGATGTAAGGCTCTTGGACCCCTTGGTCCCACATGAATCTTCAGTTTTCAAGTCCTTCTCAAGATAATGAATCACTCTGAGTATTTCCTCCTTCAATTGAGCATTTGTTATTTTCTCTTTCTTCCTTTATGGCCTCTGCCTCTTTACCTTCTTCTACATGAGCCAACCAAATCTCTAGTTTTCCTCTATCATCCTCTCTAGTTCATAAAGCTCCTTATTGATCTCATCTATCTCCTTCCAATATTCTTCATCAATGAGTTTCTTCCTAATGCAATTTTCTTTGGTATCTTCCCTCCCTCTTCTGTTGTGGCCTCTCTCATAACCTCTATAATCTTTGTTGTGGTTTTCGGTAGCCATCCTCTCTTCTTGGAGTTATTTACTCACAAGTTGCACTAAGCCTCTGTAACAAAAATCTCTCTTGCTGCAACTTACCTCACCTATATCTTCCTCTGGATCCAAATTTTGGAAAGTACTAGTCCCCTATCTACTAGAACCTTCTGAGCACTCTCTTCCTCTCCCTGTAGGATTCACTCTACAACTTCTCTCAAGAACACCTTTGTCCTTCCTTCATCCAACTTCAGTTGGGAATCCTCTAGGTTCTATCACACTTCTTCTTCACTCAGAATCCCTTGTTGAACTCTTCTTATCACTGCTCTCAAAGCTGTGATCTGCTTCTACTAAGATTCCTCAATTGGTTGCACTCTGCATTCTGCAAACAATACTTTCAAACCAGAGTTCAAATAAGGCTCATCACTCACCTCCCAAGATCCCTGAACGATCTTTCTTCTTTTCTCACCTGCACTGCATCTCTATCTTCCGGAATCTTCAAGAATCTTTGTCTTCAACTCCAGATTCTGCTCATCTGGAGACCTTCACTACATACTCAACCAAATCTGCAATTCTTTTAAACAAATTTAAAACCCAACTTTCTCACTGTTCAGTACATGTGCATTTGAAAATAAACTTTTCAAAGAGCTAATTAAATTCAAGCTCTAATACCACTTGATGAAGAGCTATTATGTACAGCTCAGTTACAATTCTGAGGCATTTTAGCCTCAGTACGCACTTCCTCTAAGACTACATTGCATTCGCTCTGTCCCTCACGCATCACAGGCTCACTGCTTTATAGATTAGGAAAGAATCGATCTTGCTTGGTTTAATACCAATGAAATAGATCAATGGTAGCATATGAATCTCCACATTTTAATTAAACATATTCTCGAGCTCACTATCTAATATAACATACCTTTGTTTAACCTCCCACTCACATCTAATATTCAAGACGTCGTTGGATTGATATTGGTGATCCGACAGTCACAAACATATATCACGCGATGAAAATACGCGGAGGCTATCTCTTAAAAGTCACACAATGATAGTAGTTTTTCAAAAAATTCTCAAGGACACGCGTCACCCAGTTTATGAGATCGTGTTATTTTTTTAAATACTACTTACTTCCCTTCTTGCTGCACCATACTACCGAATTTAAGCTCTAAACCACGTTCAC
This sequence comes from Pinus albicaulis, assembly GCA_034641835.2. Taxonomy (NCBI): domain Eukaryota; kingdom Viridiplantae; phylum Streptophyta; class Pinopsida; order Pinales; family Pinaceae; genus Pinus; species Pinus albicaulis. The sequence goes on from CM076576.1 coordinate 480,586,608, forward strand.
TGTTTATGCTCACAATTCCAGTTACTCCCCTTACTCCAGGTTTTTCTTAACTTCACAACTGAATCTTGCACACGAAATTTAGTTCAATCTCCATTCTCCCACAATTCTCCACTATGTGCATACTCCCAGTTTTCATATGGTCTCAAGAAATGAACCAGTCCCTACAAGATAACCCAAATATATACATTACAACACAAGTGTTCCTCTTGCTTCATTACCATTTGGTTTCATGTCAATCCCAGGTCATATTCAATCAAAAGGCATTGTTACAGGTCATGACAAATGACCAGTCTAACTAAACGGTCCATATAGGTTTCGGGTTATAGTACCCACTGCAGTAATTCCACTAATTCATCAAGGTGTACATGAATACTATTAAATTTAGTCATGTATAGGACTACAATATCAACCTCTTCTACAAAGAATCATATTACGCACTGGTTATACTCCTTGAATGAATTGACACATTAACGTTGGTTCTCAACACAGGGTGTCATCACCCCTCTCTCAAATGCTCTCATCATTTTCTAGGTCCCTATATTACTAGTATAGTCCATCATTCTTATTAGTGTAACCCCTTTATTCTTATTATTGTACCCTTGTAACCCCCATTTTGTTATTATTGTGCCCTTAAATTATTATTGTTAGGTCGGCTAGGATTACATTGTGGCCCACTAGGATTAGATTATGGCCACATGGACTCCTATATATAGAAAGGAGGTTTTGTAAATTGTATCATCCAAGAATTTTTCATTTATGTAATGTATTGGAGGTTTCCCCCTCAAATTGGCTCATTTCCAAGGAATTCATATCTCTTTTCTTCTATTTTTGGAGCTGGTTACACAACATTTGGTATCAGAGCTTTGGATTCTAGGGTTTCACTACTCCAAACAGGTCATTGTGGAATTTTCTCTATAACGTTTTTTTTACGAAGTTTCAGGAGCTTAAATTTGTAGGGTGCGAAGCCGAAATATGGAGGAGTGTCATCTAAACATTTCAGAGCTTGGTTCGCAATATTTTCAAAGATATGATCTGTGGAAGTTAGGTCTGTTTTCAGGCTCCTAAACAGGTCATCGTGGAATTTTCGCTATAAATATTTTTATATGAAGGTTGAGAATCTGAAATGTTTAGGGTGCATAGCTTAAATCTTGAGGAAACATGTCAAAAAATTTCAGATCTTTATTCACAATAGTTTTTGAGATATGATCTATGGAAGGTGGTGTTTTTTTAGGCTCCCAAATTTCATCTCAAAGAGGTGATCGTGGGAAAATCTCAATAACTCTCTCTCTGAGCATCGGATTGGAGTGCCGTAAAAATTGGTTGCACGTACACATACTTTAGTTTCTTGGCTATCAATTTTAAAGGTGAAGGAAAAACCAATGACACATGGAAAGTCGTACAATTTCACTCTACTGAACTAGTCCATCATTAGTTCATTGTGGGAGATTGGAAATAACTTTGTCTTGGAGAATGAAAATCAAGTAAAACCTATGACATTCAAAAAATAATTCATAGGGCTACTTCAGTGGTGAATTTCAGATATTGAAGAGCCGCAATCACAGAGGTAATAAAATTTCAATATCGAGCTCCTCAAAAGCAAGAAAAAGGTGTGTATTTTTTTCCGAATTACATAAGTCTTGTTTGAAAAATCAATTTGAATTGATTCCAAGGGCATATTGTAGAATAGATATCATTATTGGGTTCTAAAAAATGCCCTGTAAAAATAATTCAACACCCATTAAGCCTTCAGAAGGCTCTAATATGACTCATGAAGATGAATAATTGCAACATGATCTATCAAAATTATAAGAGCAAGTGCACCAGATTTCTCTCTCACAAAGAGCAGCAAAAAATGAAGTGGAAGTTTTGAAGAAACGCGTGGAAGCAAATATGGATGATGTGAAGAATAATATGGATGGTTTGAAGAAAGACGTGGAATCTAAGATAGATGACATGGAAGTTAGCATGGAATCTAAAATGGAAAACATGAAGAATGATCTAAAAGCAGACATAGAAGGTTTGAAAAATTTGATACAAGAAATTTTTACTAATGGTGAAAAGATAGTAGAGGAAACTCATGATGAGAAAAAAATAAATGTTAATCGTGATTTCATAAACTCTAATGTTGGTGGGAAGAACCACCATATTCCAAAAATGGATATGAGGAAGTTTGATGGAAAGGATCCTGTAACATAGATACTATAGATGCAGCAATATTTTGATCTCCATAATGTGAAAAACACACAAAAGGTATGAATTGCAACTTTACATTTAGAAAAAAATGAATTTGTATGGTATCGATGGCTTTTCTCCCGTAAAAAAATTGTCACTTGGTCAATTTTTACGGAGGAAATGATAGCACATTATGAAGATAAAAAGAGCAACACCTTCTTTATCCAATTGATAAATCTCAAACAAAAGGGTTTAGTGGGGGAGCACATTGAGGACTTCCAAAAATTGAATATAAGGGTAACTGATATTCCAGAGGAACACAGGATTGATCTCTTCATAGGAGCTTTCAAGGATTACATCCAACATGAAGTTTGAATTTTGGAACATGATTCATTGGAGAAGGCATGCAGGTTGGCAAGAAAAATTGAATGTAAAATTATGGCAACAAGGAAGCCTACCACTCATTTCTATAAAGAAGGAAGTCTTTCTATGCCTATATTTCCACAACCTACAAGGTTGACACCACAACAATTAGAAGAAAAAATATCAAAAGGGCTTTACTATAGTTGTGATAGAAAATACACTAAAGGTCATAAGTGTGCTGAGAAGAAATTATTTTACATAGATTGTGAAGAGGAAGAAGAAAATGAACAAGAAGATGATATCCACAAGGAACCAGCCCTAGAAGAGGAAGAAATGAATCTGACCATATCATCTTGTAACACCCCCAGAGTTATGCTTTTCAAATGAGGTATTTTAGGAACATAAATCAAAGGGGAGTGGACCCGGTGGATGATCATTGTGTGGATATGGTTAATTTTGTAATTATGAAAAAAATAAAATAAAATATTATGTATGCACCATGACCAAAAAGAGAATTTGAGATCACTTGCCAAATCCATGAGGATGGATAAGGCAACAAATCCCCAAAAATCTTTCAAAAATCCTTGAAAGGAATTTATTTAGATTTGAGGAGGAATCTAAATTTCCCCAATGAAGAGGAGTAGTTGGGAAGAGGTGAGAAAAAGCTGGAAAAGCTGAGGAAAAGCTTAAAGCAGCTTTAAAGAATCCCAAGATGGGAAGCCTAGGCTAAACAGCAAAGAAAGCATCCTGCTATTCTGGACGCAGAATTAGAAACATGCTTTGGGGAATTTTGAGCTTAAATAAGCTGATCCTAAGCAGATCAGGGGTTGATGCAGTAACAGGAGGTGATCTCTGCTCGGGGGTGAATCCTGGGAGATAAAGAGGATTCTATGGTTGGGAGGACTGGTCATTGTAGAGGTGTGCATGCATAAATTTGGAGATATCTGTAAGTCTTTGTTAATCATCTCTGTTTTTTATGAAATGGTGATGTTATATTCCTTTACTCAATTTATGAAATTGTGATATGATATTCCTTTTATGCAATTTATGAAATTGTGATGTTATAGGCTTTTATGAAATTTATGAAGCTGTGATGTTATAATCCTTTAGGCAAATTATGAAATTGAAATGCTATAGTGCATTAGGGAATGTATGAAGTGTATGTTAAGTTGCAGTATGCCACTGTTAGATGGATTAATGGTTCAGTACATTATGTAATTGCAACTACAACTATTGACAGTAGAGATTGAGTACATGGTAATAATGAGGGTTGAGATGAGAGATCAATTGAGTAGCCAACATAATAATATGTAAAGATATAGATGGCTAAATTTTAAAGGAGTATTTAATTTCTGTGTGTATAAATAGAAGATGTTAATAAACCCTTACCCCTGAATCTATCCTCAAAATACTCATGGCGAATATAGACCTTAAGAGAGACCTGTTGAATCTTATTCGGAGTAAGATGAACCTATTATAGAAGAGGAGTTAAGAAATTTAGGAGTAATCATGCGGTAAAATGGATGTTAGTAAATAATAACAGAATCCTATATTGGTATATATATATGTATATATATAAAAAAAAGGGGGTTTGGGAGACGTGACAAATGGTATCGGAGCTTAAAGTTCAAAAATTGGGCCAGATATGTGCTCACAAAGAAATGGTTAAACTTAGAATAAGTTTAAAACATGAAACCAAGATATCTCAGAAAAATAGTAAATGACATATTTAGCTATTGGCCTACTATCATCTGTATGTAAAAGCAATGGCAGTGGGCATAAAATTAAGATACTGAAACTATCTTAATACAGTAGAAAAGAGCAATGGTGACGTTGCTTAGTTCCACAGATGAATAATTATTGTCTTATTTCTCTTAGATACCAATGTGATATTATCTATTATGAGTAGATTTGAGAACCATTATGGCTACAGTTACATGATATAACTACTTCCAACTGAAAAAAAAGATATTGAAATAAGTTAAGAAATGGAATAGGATATAAAAACATTATACTTCTACTCTATGTGCTTGATACTACAAGTTATAAATGACTAAAATTCCCAATGATATAAAAAGACCTTACTTCTACTCTATTTACATGATCTAGCAAGCTATACTTGGTTATATTGTATTCAGAAAATTTTTCTAAAATTTTGAATACAAGTATCATAGCAAAAGAATTTCATTGATAATTACATTTCTTGAGTGAAATATTATTGTGTACATATAGGTGTACATTGAAATTCGATTTAAAATTAAGAGGAAAGAAAACTTTAGAGCATATATTCTAAACTCTTATTAAAACATCAATTGATCTTGCATGCATGCGATGAGGGTTATAACCATATAACAAATGTTAAAGAAAATTTGAAAGTGCACTCTATAACTATAAGTCTCGGCATCATTATTCAAATATGTGATATCATATAATGGTAATAATTACAATTATATGCTCTAATTGTTATCATACCATATCGGAAAATTATTACCACTATATTTGAATGGGTAATAATAATGATATGAATATCGGAAAAATTATATGACAAAAGAAATCGAAGAGACAGAATAGGACATGTCAATAATTTCAAAAAAAAAAAGAAGAAACCATTACAACTTATATAGGAAATGGATCCTATATCGAAAGCATATATATGAAAATTATTATGGTTGAAATCTTTTTATAACCCTAATATAACATATAATAGATCAAAATTAAATTGAAGAATTGTTATATGACCGAAGGTTAAAATTTTGGTGTATATGCATAATTTCACCTACGTATTGGATCTAGGGTTCTCTCGTAGGTGCTATTAAACAATGGACATCGGACCGAAATTTTATAGGGTACGAAAATAATACTTCGGATTTCTTTGAACACGTACTTCACAGTTAAATTATTCGTATCACATTGAAATAAATATGCTATGATATGGTGTTGTATTTAACCTAACTCCGTGCAGGAAGTAAAGAATCTATAGCGCCACAAATCCAATCGATTCGGCTATAGCAGGGAAAAATCTTTTCATCCAGATGAGAAGCTAACGAGAGTCTAAATACGTTGGTTGTGCAACCCTAAACCCTAACATAAGAAGGGGAGTAACAAAACAGTGACGGAACATTAGTTAGTCAACAGAAAAATCAATTTTTTTCGATTACATGGAATTAATTTAAACCAATAGCATTCGAAAACCCTAAACTCTAATAAGCGCAGAGGTAAACCAGTTCGTGCCATAATACTTAAGTAGTATCGCAGCTCTACCAATAAGTTCGGAGATAGAACGATTGGAAACTCAACCCCTGCGCAGAGGAACAGTAACCGTGTTAAGAATAACCGTGTTACGAGGGGTCCCCAAAAGTGTAACCAGGGGGCAACCGCGGAAAGAGAGACGAACGTAATGCTGCATATTGAAACTCTATAGGCAATTGCAACATTAACTCATTTAAACTTAGTAGAAGTGTTGAAACTATGGTGAAAAATCCCTAATAAAACTGTACGAGTATATGTAGTTCTCTCTCCAAGAAAGCATAAAAGCCGCGCGATAAACTTTCACCCTACACATACTAGATCATAAACGATTGTTAAAAAGTAGGTGTAAATATAGAAATAAAGTGGAAACGATTGTTAAAAAGTAGGTGTAAATATAGAAATAAAGTGGAAACTATTGTTAAAAAGTGTGTGTAGATAGGGAAATAAGTGGAAACGATTGTTAAAGAGCATTATTGGCGATTTCATTGCTGAGAAGAGGAACTTAAGCCGCTGCTAGCATGCGCGCCTGCACAAGTTGATGGCAGAAGCGAACCAGATTCGTGACAAATCCGGTGAGGCGGTAAGCTTGTGTGCAACCTGTGAAATCGACAGCAAAGCGGGTGAGCTGCAAACAGGATTTTATATACAAACAGGATTTTATATACAAACAGGATGTTTGATGTATATATATGCTACAGATATATATAGAGGTTAGAACATGCAAAATATATATAGAGGTTCGTTTTGACAGGATAATACATGATTCAGTAGTATTAACGCAATTGAAGCCACGTTTGCCTATTTAAATGATATTATTATGGCGGTTTACCCAGCTGCGAAATATCATGACAACTTTTAAAATTTCTCCGCCCTGATACGCGAACAGCTCGCCGGCGGCAAATCAACATATGCTTTTATCTCAACGCGTATAAAAACAAACGTTGCGCTCAAACAAAGGTCGAAACCAAATACATCGAACCACCGAGAAAAAAATCGAATTCATACATGTTAAGCGTGCAAGTCAAACTGAACCCGGGTTTGTAATGATAGAATATGTTACTCAAGCCGTGGTTCGATTGGAAAAAAAAAAAAAAAAAAAAAAATCATAAGAGGCCACGTCCATACACTATGCAAATAATTAAAGATGCAAATGCGATGAGTATACGTAGTGGCGCACCTAGGGTATATTAATTATATATATATAGATGTATAAGGGATTTATACAACAATATTGATACATATATGTAAGGGATTTGTACAATAAGATTGAGACATGCAAGCAGTATATGTAAAGTAGGATGAAATAAAAGAACTATGTAGGAGTGAACTAATAACATTCCAGAATGGTAGGAATATATATATATATATTGACAGATGGTCATAGGTGTAGGGTTTGTTAATGGGTGTAATGGACATATAACGAATGGTCCGTAATAGTCATAAGAAATGCCTTAAGAGTTGCTGCACGATTATACAAAACGAAGACCGTGCACTTATATCTAGAAAACAAGAAAATTCGCCATGAATTCCGATTTAAATCTGAAATAGTATGGCTATAGAAGCAGAAGGAGGAATTAATGTTAAAATTTGCGCATACGTAGAGGATACCTTTTGAATGTTCACCTTTTGTGAAGGAATTGTCATCTGAGTGACAAAAGCGAAACATAGTTAAAATGCCATAATCAAATATACAAGTTGTACTTCTCCGCAAAGCAAATCTATTATATGGATATTGAACGCGAAAGTCAAGAGAATACTTATATAAACTATTAACACGTAGATCCAATAAATTCCATACAAGCCGTGAGCCATAGGTACAATCCTTGGTATGTATCTTTTACGGTTGGCAAGAAAAAGAAAAAGAAAAAAAAAACAAATCAAATGAAATAGGCGCACTGCTGTTTCGGATGGTGGCAACCCTTTTTCAACCCTGGTAAACAAATAACGTGAAGAAGTATCGACCTATCGATCCAAACCAAAACGTTGATGATGTTTGGTATATTTACTGATGAAAGTGAATATAGTAAATTGGGATATTTATGAGCGAGCAACTTCCGAGATTGTTACCCATCAATCCAACTTCAATGTAATTAAAAATTCCGTAAAGACCGGCTTGGACTTATGTATACCCACACGGTGTTTATTACACCTTACATTGATAGAATAACCAATGCCGAACCTTGCCATTTTACTATACAATAAGATAATCAAAATAATAGAAGGCTTGGTTTGAATTCGATATAACGAGACCGATTTTGATAGTTGTACTTCACAATTAAATAGAATAAGGCCTAGGTCGGATTTCATTATAACTAAGACATGTGTTATATATATATATATATATATATATATATATATATATATAAGTAATTGATTTACGTCTTCTGGTCGAGCTGGCATAAACTTGCACCGGCCATATTGGAATTAAAATATGTATATATCATTAAGTTTTGCATGAAAGGGTTGGGGTCGATTTGGTATGAATTTTAATTCATAAATTCACATAAGTTATGTTAAAATATTGAGACAGCGTGAGATTTCGTGCGGAATTTTATAAATATAACAAAAGTTGCACTACGACGGCGATAGTGCAAAGATGTTACGGGATTCACGAATAGTTATCCCTTGGATATATATATAAAATAGTTGGACCAGCCTTAGATTCTATACACCCGGGTAGGTGAATTAAAACAATGAGTATAGAAATTATATTAATACGTAGGTATTTCTATATGGTTTTCTGCGGAATGATGATGCGAAGGTCTCGGTTGTACGTCGAAAATTTGATGCATATATATATATAATTATATATATGAGCTGTCAGATTTAATTGATAATTCAATTACTACCTAAGGACCCATGCATTATATATAGGTGTATGAATATAATCGCTTTATGCACGAGGGTTAATCATAATCTTGCAGCAAAAATGTATATAACTTTATACTCATATATATATATATATGATGGTTATCTTGGCACACGAATTGGACTTCACTATTGTTGATGTAGGGCGAGTTAGGATATTCGATTTTATAGGAGAGTATACGTGGATATGGATTGGTAAATGTAATTCCAAATCCATATGAATAAAAATATATAGATATAAACATATAGTCCTTGGAATTCTATTATGGAAAAAGTCGCTAAAGCACCTTCTAGTAATAATATAAGAAAAGAGAACCACGTCTACATATAGATAGTAGGATGGTGGAAGTATAGGAGAGTATCTCCTATGAGCATTAGAGCCAGAATTTAGATAATCTTATCAATATGTCAAGTCATTGTATGATTTCAAGAAGAAAGCATATATACATATATATATAGTTACTTCTATATAGGATTTGTAGAATGGCACTTTAATTTGATTTATTACATTCCACGTTACTGAGCACAATAAAGGGCATGAAGGGATAATATATCTATTTTTATCTGATAGGCAATGACATAATAGTTGCAGGCTTTTGCATCATGAGAGTTTCAAAGGATAACGTATTCACTTTGTGGGTTTTAATTAAAGTAGACTTTAAAGCTTAATTTAAAAAGGGTGGAGTTTAAATTAAGGTCAAGATAGTAAAATAATCCTAGAAGAAGTGGATTTTATACATATATGTGTGGTGGATATATATATATGGTGGACTCTATATAAATGGTAGATTTTATATAGATATGGTGGAAGTATGTTATATTGAGGATTATATATATATATATATATATATATATAGAGTGGTTCTATATATATAAAGAGTGGACGATTTAATAATATGAAATATCATGGCTCACATAACAAAGAGTTTATAAAGAAGACTTTATAAGTTTCACTCTATTTGAATGTATATACAAGGTGGAGGAATATGGGCATAGCCTATTGGTAATTGATGTAGATAGTTATGGGTGCAAAGATATATATCTATTGAGCTCATCCTTTCATACCATTGAGCTCATAAAGTCACATGAATAGTTTTAGGTATATTTATCCCATTGTCAGTAGGTTGTAAAATTGAATAATGCTTTAATCTTTAACTTTGGGGTTTAACTCAGGAATTGGAGAAAGATTGCAAGACATAATGCACTCTATCTGTTGCTATACAGGATACATTGTCTTTGCATTGATATAATTTATTTAAGTGCTAGAAAATGTGGACATGGAAATTGCTACATCTTGGATTTACCTTCAGGATAAGGTTAAGAAACTGAAAAAAAAAAAAGAGTGAAGTACAAGTTATAAACCAGTTAGATAGTTGGTCCAGTAATGGTGGAACATTGCGTATTAAATAATGTAATGCAGACCCCTTACATTGAGTTATGAATGAATGGATGAAGGGGTAAATTAAAATTTTCTTGATGAATTACTTAAGGAAGAATATTCTTGTAAGAGTGGAAGAATGACTTCCTAATTATTTATTTCTAATAATTTATATTCTTTCATGGAAATAAAGTATAATTTCAAATTGGTATGTTTATGGGTTGCTTTTGTTAGAAAGCATGAAAGATTTATGAGTTGCTTTTGCTAGAAAAAAAAAATAGAATGCTTTTATGCAATAGAAAAAAAAGGAATTCTTTTATGACTCAGGAAAAAGTTGAAATACTTTTATGATTTATGAAATCCTTTCCATTTTAAGCTGATGAGTCTTTGAAAAAAAGGGGAAACAATGTCAAATTCAATTTTGGCATTAACAAGTATTGATATTGTAAATGTGATGAATTATAGAAATTACATTTATCACTAGAAAAGGAAACATGAATTCTCACAAAAAAAAAAAAAAAAAATTGGTGCAAATTTTATTAAAGTCAGAATTCTTGAGTCTTAAATTCAAAGACAGAGAAATGATGTGAAATCATACAGCTACAAACCGAGAGAAAAGAGGATGAGCTGTATTTTGGACTTGGGTGTGGGGGAAACCCATCAGTTCCAAAATTGTCCCCTTAAGTTTTGAACGAGTGGATACCATTTCATGTGAGAGGTAAGCATGGAATTGTAGAGATTATTAAGGAATCTAGTTGTTACTAATTAAAATGATTTGGTTAACAAAAAAAAAAAAAAAAAGAAACAATGAAAAAGGTACTAGAAGTACAACTATAAAATGAGAAAGGGTAAGCATAAACATGCATATGATGCAATTGTTTTCTTTCATTTATGTGTACTAATGAAAAAAGTTGAGAAATTGTTTAGACAAGTGTGTAACAGGAAATTGGGCACTCTGGAAACGAAGAGGAAAAAGGTGAAGATAAAGCACCTAGAAAATCCAGAAAAAAAAAAAAAAAAAAAAATGGAGCTGAACCAAGTTATGTGAGGAAAGAATCTCACTGAAAAACCAGAAAGGATAAGTAGTGTACTAAAAGTGCACTAAACTATTATGAACCTGAACGGTTTGATTTATAACTGAATGTCTTAAGTTATTGAAATGTAGAATGCTGTTGTGAATTATCAATTATATGTATCTGATATTACTCACATTTGTATGAATTGTGGACAGAGAAACCAAAATAAAAGATCTTCCATACAAACTTCTTATAAAGAAGTAGGAAGGAAACCAACGGCATAAGGCATCGGTAATTATAGTGGAGGCAGGAGAGTACACTGCTGGAAACTAATGGCTTATACATTAGCCCTACCATTGCTTATTAAATTTCCTGATATATTTCATGTCTCCTTGTTGGGAAAGAAAAGTTATAATTTTTGTACATGATGCTTCTCACATGAGTGATTTGAAATGTGGTCCAGGTGGAACCAGAAAAGGAATTTCCTTCCAGAGTCGCTTCAAAGATGGAAGCGAGAAGAAATGGAATTGCAAAAGTGAACAGTAGCTCGAGTAAAGGTGCAGTGGAGCACTTTACTGCTAAAAAGCTACATGGCACAGAGAAGCTCAGATGAGGGAAAAGCATTTGTAATTATGTTCAAAATCAACTAGTAGATAGTTGTCAACACCGAGGACGGTGTTTATTTTCAGAGGGGGAATATGTAACACCCCCAAGTTCTATGCTTTTCAAATGAGACATTGAACATAAATCCAAAGGGGAGTGGACCCCAGTGGATGATTATTGTGTGGATGTGGTTAATTTTGTAATTATGAAAAAATAAATAAAATATTATGTATGCACCATGACCAAAAAGAGAATTGAGATCACTTGCCAAAAATCCATGAGGATGGATAAGGCAACAAATCCCCAAAAAGCTTTCAAAAATCCTTGAAAGAAATTTATTTAGATTTAAGGATAAATCTAAATTTCCCCAATGAAGAGGAGTAGTTGGGAAGAGGTGAGAAAAGCTGGAAAAGCTGAGGAAAAGCTTAAAGCAGCTTTAAGGAACCCCAAGAGGGGAAAGCCTAGGCTAAACAGGAAAGAAAGCATCCTGCTATTCTGGACGCAGAATTAGAAACATGCTTTGGGGTATGAGCTTAAATAAGCTGATCCTAGACAGATTAGTGGTTGATATGTGCTGGGAGGTGATCTCTGCTCGGGGGTGAATCCTGGGAGATAAAGAGGATTCTATGGTTGGGAGGACTGGTCATGGTAGAGGTGTGCATGCATAAATTTGGAGATATCTGTAAGTCTGTGTTAATCATCTCTGTTTTTATGAAATGGTGAGGTTATATTCCTTTACTCAATTTATGAAATTTTGACATGATATTCCTTTATGCAATTTATGAAATTTTGATATGATATTCCTTTATGCAACTTATGAAATTGCAATGTTATAGTGCATTAGGGAATGTATGAATTGTATGTTAAGTTGCAGTATGCCATTGTTAGATGGATTAATGGTTCAGTACATTATGTAATTGCAACTACAGCTAGTGACAGTAGAGATGAGTACATGGTAATAATGAGGGTTGAGATGAGAGATCAATTGAGTAGCCAACATAATAATATGTAAAGATATAGATGGCTAAATTTTAAAGGAGTATTTAATTTCTGTGGGTATAAATAGAAGATGTTAATAAACCCTTACCCCTGAATCTATCCTCAAAATACTCATGGCAAATATAGACCTTAAGAGAGACCTGTTGAATCTTATTCGGAGTAAGATGAACCTATTATAGAAGAGGAGTTAAGAAATTTAGGAGTAATCATGCGGTAAAATGGATGTTAGTAAATAATAACAGAATCCTATATTGGTATATATATATATATATATATATATATATATAAAAAGGGGGTTTGGGAGACGTGACACATGTAATGCCTTGGCGGGAATTACCACTCCTCAAACTCTCAAGATAGAAGGATATATCAAGAAGAAAAATTTAATAGTTGGTTTTGATTTAGGTAGCGACCATCTGTCTGATTTTTGTAAGGTGAGAATTAAATTGTTTCCTATACCCGGCACGAAAATGTCAAGTGTGGTAGAAAATGGAGAAAATATAAATTTCTCTAGAAAATGCCATAATATCAAGCTAACCATGGGTAAATATGTATTTAATAGTCCAATTCTTTCCATTCCAATGGGAGGTGTTGATGTTTTACTAGGCGTACACTAGTTACAATCTTTTGCGATGGTACCTTTTAATTTTCAACAACTTTTCTTGAAACTTTTTTCGAAAGGAAAGGAAGTTGAATTATGAGGTATGGCAGGGGAAGCCGGGGAAACATAATGAGTTCTAATGTCATGAAAAATCTTATAAAGAAGAACGAAAGAAAAACGGAGTGTAATTTCACAATTATGCTCACTAGAAGTTCCAACATCAAAATCATCTATTTCTGCAGATCTCCAACAAGTCTTGGACAATCATTCCAAGGTGTTTGAAACTGCCAAAGGACTCCCACCTATTCGTGATCATGATCATGCTATTAATTTGATTCCAGGAACTGTTCCTCCAAACATCAGGCCTTATAGATATCCTTACGTCCAAAAGAGAAAAATTGAATGTATGATTGCAGAAATGTTAGAGGCGGGTATAAATCAACCTAGTCAAAGTTCTTTCTCTCCTCCTATAGTATTGGTACACAAGAAGGATGGATCATGGCGAATGTGTCCAAACTATAGGGAGCTAAATAATCTCACTATTAAAGATAAATTTCCCATTCCTGTGATTGATGAATTATTGGATGAATTACATGTAGCAATTTATTTTACCAAGTTGGATCTTCGTTCAGGATATCATCAAATTAGAATGAAGACTGAAGATATTCCAAAAACAACATTTTGAACTCATGAGGGTCATTATGAATTTTTGGTCATGCCTTTTGGCCTTACCAATGCACCTTATAAATTTTAAGGGTTGATGAATTCCATTTTAAAACCCTTCCTTAGAAAATTTGTGTTGGTATTTTTTGATGATATACTAATCTATAGCATGTCTTGGAAGGATCATGTTGAACGTGTTGACAGGGTGCTCAAACTATTGTAGGAGAAAAAATTATATGCAATAATATCCAAATGTTTCTTTGGAGTACAAGAGGTGGAATATCTGGGTCATATTTTATCTCACGAGGGCGTTAAATTAGACCCTAACAAAATTAAAGCCATTAAGGAATGGAAAGTCCCCACAAACATAAAGCAGTTGCGAGGATTTCTCGGATTAACAGGGTATTATCGCAATTTTGTTAGGAATTATGGGAGAATAGCAGCACCTCTAACAACATTATTGAAGAAAGATGCATTTTCATGAACTCTTGAAGCAACTAAGGCCTTTGAACATCTTAAAGAGGCAATGTGGCTAGCAGCAGACTTAGCTATGCCAAACTTCACAAAAACCTTTACTGTGGAATGTGATGCCTGAGGAAATGGAATTGGTGTTGTTTTAATGCAAGAAGGAAGACCCATTTCTTTTGAAAGTTGTCAAATCAAAGGAAAGTATTTAAAAAAACCTATTGATGAGAAGGAAATGTTAGAAATAGTTTATGCACTAAAGAAATGGAGAACTTACCTAATGGGAAGACACTTCATGGTAGAAACTGATCATCATAGTCTTAAACCCTTTTTGGAACAAAGACTATCTTCAGAAGAGAAACAAAAATGGGTCACAAAGATGTTGGGTTATGACTTTGAAATAATCTACAAAAAAGGAAAGCTTAATGTTGTTGCAGATGCACTCTCAATAAAGAATGAAGAGGTGGAAGCATTTCCTTGTGCCATTTATATTATCCAACCAGATTGGATAACCAAAGCAAGAGATGAATGGAAGAAGGAAAAAGATGTATGGGCACTCATTCCAAAGTTGCAACAAGATCCTAGTACATCTAACACATTTAGTTGGAAAAATGATTCCTTATGGTACAAAGATCGCTTATATCTTTGTAAGAATTCCCAACTAAAATAAAATATTCTTCTCGAATTGCACACTTATTCTTTAGGAAGACACTCGGGATTTTTAAAAACTTACCACAGGGTTAAGAAAGAATTTTTTTGGGATGGCCTTAAATATGATATTCAAACGTTTGTGGCAGAATGTTTGGTTTGCTAGCAGAATAAATTTGAGACAATTAAGACCCTGGAACTTCTACAACTTTTATCCATTCCAAGTCAACCTTGGGAAGAGATTTCAATGCATTTTATCACAGGTTTACCTAAGTCCAAAGGAAAGAGTGTCATCATGGTGGTAGGTGATAGACTTACCAAGTATGCACACTTTTTTGCATTATCTCATCCATTTAAAGCAAGTACAGTTGCTACTACATTTATGGACAGAATTCAAAAGCTACATGGAAGCCCAAAGGTTATTATGACTGACAGATATCCCATTTTTACTGGAAATTTTTGGACAGAGTTATTTTCTTGTTTGGGTACTCAATTAGCTCATGTCTCATCTTATACTCCTCAATCTAATGGTCGAACTGAGTTAGTAAATAAATTTTTGGAAGGATATATTCATTGTTTTGTATCTGATAAACAAGCACAATGGGTCAAGTGGTTACCTCTCGTTGAATGGTGGTACAACACTTCCATACTGCAGCAAAGATGACCCCATTTATGGCACTTTATGGATATCATCCAACATCTATCACATCATCTTTAAGGGAAAATTTGAAGGTTCAAGCAGTGGAATATCACATCGAACATCAGCAAGAAGTTCTTAAACTCTTAAAGGATAACCTAAATTTGGCACAAAATCGAATGAAACAATAGGCAGATCAACAGCGCAGCGAGAGAATTTTTGATGTAGGAGATTGGGTATTTTTACAGCTACAACCATACAAAAAAATGTCCCTCAAGGAAGCTAAGAAGGATAATAAATTATTGCCAAAGTACTATGGTCCTTACAAGGTGTTGCAGAATATTGGTACTATGGCATACAAATTGGAGCTTCCTGCTTCTTCGCAAGTGCATCCAGTTTTCCATGTTTCACACTTAAAAAAGGTTATAGGTGAAAATACTCTAGTTCAAACAATATTGCCAAAACTTGATGAGGAAGGAAAATTCGTATTGGAAATTGAAGCGGTCACAAAAACAAGAACTCGACAGCTACGGAATCGATCAATTTCAGAGTATCTCATCAAGTGGAAGAACTTACCCACTAAAGATTCTACATGGGAGGATGAGAAGTTTATACAGAAGCACCCAAAGCTACTCAAGTGTTGAGGACAACACTTTTTTGAAGGAGAGGGGCATGTTAGGTCCCTATATTACCATTATAGACCCTTATTTTTATTAGTGTAACCCCTTTATTGTTATTATTCTACCCTTGTAACCCCCATTTTGTTATTATTGTGCCCTTAAATTATTATTTCTAGGTCATCTAGGATTACATTGTGGTCCACTAGGATTACATTATGGCCACATGGACTCATATATATAGAAAGGATGTTTTGTAAATTGTATCATCCAAGAATTGTTAATTTATGTAATGTATTGGAGGTTGCCCCCTCGAAGTGGCTCATTTCTAAGGCACTGATATCTCTTTTCTTCTATTTTTGGAGCTGTTTACACAACATCATGAAATATACATATAGACTCAAACAAATTACAAAGTCTTTCTCATACCAATTTCAAGGGGATTCAAGACATATTCACACAAAAATTAACTTGGCAAATACACAGTCATACTGAAACAATTTCCTCATTTACGCAGTGAATTTACTTACAACCTCTAGTTGGTCCGATTTTCGATCAATCACCCCTTCTGTAACCTATTCTGCAGACCTCTCCTATGCTCTATGCAGCCAATGCAGTCCTTGCAGGTCTCTTGGACTCTGCCACAGAGACTTATTTTTATACAACTATCACCAATGAATCGATTCATATTCTTTGATGATTCAACAAACTCTCCAAATTACTATAGTTCTAAAATTAGACTAAGTTTTAAACTAAAATTGACTATCTCTTCATGTGCTCACTAATCATTCGGGCCGTTAAATTTTTTCAAGATTTAACTAAAAATCCCTTAATTTATTCAATAATTTCATGAGCAAGAAAATGTAAGACTTCCTATGTCTATCTGTATACAAAATATCATCTTGGGCCTAATGACCCTGCATCCGGTTAGGACCACAAAATGAAACCCCCTAAAATTCAATGTGAAATTGAGTATGGTTTATTTTATTACCACAATGCGCACACTCACGTCTCGTTATAACTTAAAAAATTTATATGCATAGTGTTCCAACATACTAGTAATGTATTTATATGAAATTCTCACCGAAGGAGCTTAAAACACTTACATCTACAATGTTTCTAGATCTATAAACATAAATTGAATAACAAGTGAAGGAATATGTAACAAACTATGGAAAAAAACATTTTATGCACAAGTTAAATTAACTTCTTTAAAATTTAATACTCTCATGCTCTCTTCAAACTCATATCCCTAATTCAAAGAATTATAAACAATAAAACTCAATTAAATATTAATTCTATAAAAAATGTTAGGTGAGGAGAAAGACATCGATGAGATTAATCTATAGCTTTAAAAACAATATTTGTTACTATGTTTATATATAGTTGGAAAACCTAGAAAACTCACTCGTCAAAATCCGTTTGTAAAATAAAACTTTTATTTAAATATGTTATGTCCCTATATTACTAGTGTAGTCCCCTATTTTTTTTAGTGTAGAACCCTTATTTTTAATGTTGTACCCATGTAGTCCCCATATTTTGCCCCATAAAATACCCACTAAAACCCCACTATTTTTATTGTTATTCCCTTACATTATTATTTTTAGGTCGGCTAGGATTATATTGTGACCCCATGGACTCCTATATATAGAAAGGATGTTTTTTCATTTGAATCATACATGAATTATTCATTTATGTGATGTAAATGAGTTTTCCCCTCGCAGTGGCTGATTTCTAAGGCATTGATCTCTCTTTTCGTCTATTTTTGGAGTTGGTTTCATAACATTTGGTATCAAAGATTAGGATTGTAGTGTTTCGCTGTTTCAAACACTATATTGTGGCATTTTTGGTATAAAATTTTTTCTACGAAGGTTCAGAAGCTTAAACAAACCCATTTGTGAAGAAATATCGATGAACATGGTATAAACATTTCGGATCTCAGTTCAAAATATTTTTGGAGATATGATATATGGTAGTTATGGTTTTTGCAGGCTCCCAAAACTCATCTCAAAGAGGTGACCTTGGGAAAATCGTCATAAATCTCTCTCTCAGCCTCGGATTTAAATTTAGTAAAAAGTGGAAAAATTTACATGGACTATAGCTTACTGTGTATAAATTTCAGATCCAAAGAGGAAACCATGACATGTGGCACACCGTACAAGTTCGCTCTACTGAACTAGTCCATAATTAGGTCATTGTCAGAGATTAGGCATAAATTTTCCTTCAAGAATCCAAATCAGGTCACACCTATGGCATTGGAAAGAAGATTCAAAGGGATACTAAAGGACTGAAGATAAAATCTGTGGGATCTGAAATTTGAGAGATACATCAGTTTCAATATCGAGCTCATCAAAATCAATTTAAAGGTGTGTATTTTTTTTCAAATTTCATAAGTCTTGTTTGAAAAATTAGTTTGAAGCAATTCCAAGGACATACTAAAGCATAAATATCAATATTTGGTTCTAAAATGGCCCTTAAAAATAATTCAACACCAATTAAACTCTCATAAGGCTCTACTATGACTCATGAAGAGGAAGAAGTGGAACATGATATATCAAAATTACAATATCAAGTGCACCAAATTTCACTCTCAAAAAGAGCAACAAAAAATCAAATGGAAGTTTTGAAGAAAGGCATGGAAGCTAAGATGGATGGTTTGAAAAAAGGTGTGGAATATAATATGGATGGTTTGAATAAAGGTGTGGAAGCTAATACGGATGTTTTGAAGAATGGAATGGAAGCTAAGATGGATGACATGGAGGCTAATATGGATGACATGGAAGCTAAGATAGATGAAAAAATGAAAGACCAAATGGAATACATAAAGAGTGATCTAAAATCATATATGTAGGGTTTTAAGGAAGGTTTGACATGTTTGATACAAGAAAGTATTCCTAATAGCGAAAAGGTAATACAGGAAACTCATGATGAGAACAAAATAAATGTTAATCATGATTTCATAAACTCAAATGTTGTATTGAAGACCCGCCATATTCTAGAGAAAGATATAAGTAAGTTTAATGGCAAGGATACTATTATATGGATACTACATATGTATCAATATCTCGATCTACATAATGTGAAAAACACAGAAAAGGTATGCATTGCAACATTAAATATAGAATAAAATACATTTGTATGGTATCGATGGCTTTTCTCTCCTAAAATTTTTTTTAGGTGGTCAGTTTTTAAGAGGAAATGATACAAAATTATGATGATACAAAGAGAAACAACTTATTTAGCCAATTTCTAAATCTCAAACAAAAGGGTTCAATGGTGGACCACATTGAGGACTTCAAAAAATTAAATATAAGCATAACTGATATTCCAGAGGAACATAGGATTTATGTCTTCGTAGGGACCTTAAAGGAGAACATCAAACATGAGGTTTTCCTTTAGGAACCTTATTCATTGAAGAAGGCATTCATGTCAGTAAGAAAAATTGAAAGTAAATTGATGGAAACAAGGAAGCCTACCACTGAAATCTATAAATATGGAAGTGCTGCTACTCCTAGACTTCCACAACCTACAACGTCGACACCACAAAATTTTTAAGAAAAAATAGAAAAATTGATTTGCTACAATTGTAATATAAAATACACTAAAGGTTTGATCAGAATAAATTATTTTACATAGATTTTGAAGCGGAGGAATAAAATGAACAAGAGACATCAAAAGAAGAGGACATACACCAGGAACCTACCCTAGATTAAGAATAAATGAGTCTAAACATATCCTATAACGCATTGGTAGGAATTAACATTTCTCAAACTCTCAGGATACAAGGACATCTCAAGAATAAAAATGCAATAGTGTTGATTGATTCGGGTAGTACCCATAATTTTATTCATTGTGAGGTAGCCAAGGAAATGAATTGTTTCATATACTGAACACCAGAGTTTCAAGTGATGGATGAAAATGCAGGGACTATAAATTTCTCTTGAAAATGCCATAATATCAAGCTAACCATGGGGGAATATGTATTGAATACTCCAATTCTTTCGATTCCAATGGGAGGTGTTGATGATGTTCTAGGAGTATAATGCTTTTAGATCATTGACATAGCCTATATATTTTTTAAAAGAAATATTCATATTGCATGGCATACCCAAGAATATTATTTCACATTGAGATGCAAAGTTAACTTCAATTTTTTGGAAAACATTGTTTGAAATCTTTAGGACTTAGTTAGATTTTATCACATTCTGTCATGATTATATACATGGTTAGATTGAAATGGTAAAGAAACTATTGAAGACATGATAGGTGTTATCACTCCTAAATTTCCAAATATTTTTATAAGCGTTAAAAATAAATATCAGAGGTAACTAAAAACCACTTTTGGAGCTTAGGATCTAGCCTTCCTAAACTCAAAGAGGGCTCTCTCTATATGATTTAAATTTTTCTAATCAATGGATATTAGGCTAGTTATGTATGCTTGGTTGGGTTGGTCTTTTATTGGTTTTGGTTGGTTGGTGGAATTAATGATTTAGAGGAATAGGTGCTTATCAAATTTCCATTGGGCTATGGAGTGAATGTTCTTTGAAACAAAACTAAATTAAATTATAAGGAAAATGTTAGAGGGAAAGATATGTGAGAAATATAAGATCCCAAGGCTAAATGATGAAGTGATTTTTCAATTGGGATCAAGGAGCAATTAAGAATTCCTTGAACCAGATAATGAAGAAGGATGAAGGAGTCAATCGGTATCAGAGGGCAATTAAGAATTCTCTAAACTTAATATTAGAAGAAAACATAGAAACCTATAATAGTTAAAAGGACAGTGTGATATTGAAGCAAATTTTGCAGTAATATTCGTGTTATAACATTCATATTTAGAACACATATAAGTTTATGGAATACTTATAAATAAAACATGAACAATTGAAATTTATACTTCACTAAGATAGCTCATCACATGAATCAAGTAAATAAGTTTATTTATAACTTATTTAGTATGTTGACTGGAAATTGGTACAATAACCCTTTGGCAAGAGATCGTTCAGATAATAAAAAATTCATAAATCCACACTTGACCGACCCTTCATACTTCAAATGATGAAGTATTTATACAGCATATTACAAAAATATCTTCTCAAGTGAGTAGGATTTATTCTAGGAAAATAAAATATCTTTATGCAAAAAGGTAATGACACCATTCAACTGAATGATATCTGGCCCTAATTAATTTCTTGTTGTTGTCTATCTATTCTTTCTTCTGTATTTTTTTCACCCTTTATAGTAAATCACACCACTTATCCCACGTTTCTTAATCTGGGATTTTGATTTTCATCATCTTGCAGTAAATATCATCTACCTCTGAATATTTGGCAAACATCGGTTTATTGACAAAAATATGATTTACCTCATGCTGGAGGTAAAAGAAGTTTTCTAGAGTTTGTAAGAGTACCTTGCCTATGGGAATGCCTTTCATTGAAGAAATGTGGGATGTTTCTTTGGCCACAACCCTTAACTTCTTGAAATAATCCTCATGTCTCATGAATTTGTCATTGATCACTAGAGGACTAGAGGGACCTTTCTCTCTCAATATATCAAACTTGTCAAAAAACATTTTAACTGCGAGTTCCAAAGTTTTACATTTCTCCTCAAGTTGTAGCATTAGATTTATTTTGGAAATCACTTTCTTCACTTCTAGGATAGCCTCTATTTTTTTAGCTATCTTGAGTTTTTCGAATTCATATTTATTTTTAGAATTAAGGGATTTGATTATTTTAGAGGCGTCATCTGGTTTCATTCCAAGATTGGCTTTGATTTTCTGAATTTCCTCAACAAATTCCCTCACCAAGTCATTATGCTCAAATATGATCTCTATAGAAGGCCAAATATCATTAACTGAGTTAATAATATTGTCCCACAATTGTTGTTTTTCTTGGGCTAAAGGCTCTGTTAATGCCAATTATTTCTCTAGCTTCTGAATTCTATTAGTCAGTCTATTAGCTTTCTAGACTTCAGATTGATACCTTACTTCTGCTAATTTATTTTCATCCTATAAGCTCTTTACCTGTTCTTTGAGTTTATTAATTTTTGTAGTATGAACAGACATATCTTCCATTGCCTTGATTAATTTTCTGGCCTCATCAGTGGGATGGGATGTTGGGTTGATGGCGCTGGTGCTGATGTAGATTTTGGTGCTGATGTAGATGCTATGGGAATAGAAGTGATGGGAACTACTTCCATGCTAAATTTTTTTTCCTGTACAATATTATCCATCTCTATATCCATTTCACTTAGTTGAGCTATCAACTGTATGATTAGATTCATCATCTCATCCTTTTGATTGTTTTCTCCAAAACCTCCCTGGTTTGTGGATGCTCAGTAGTTGGTAGCTTTAACTATTTCTTTAGTGCAGCTATGTTTTCATTTTTGTTCTTTATAATTTCCTTTGTTGCCTTGATGTCAGTTGAATTATAACCAATTTAAATTACCAACTCTTCGAGTGACTCAATCCTATTGTCTTTTGCTTGTGATGAGGCTCTGTCTAGCTGTAACTGTGACCGTACATTTGCAAGGGAGTTCTGCAACTTCTGTGCACTTAGATATTTATGTGTCATGGTTGAATATATCATCTCTCCTACCTGCTTTTGGAATTCAATTTTTTCAATTGGATGTACGTCCTTGGCATGAACTTCAAATATTGTCTCTTTATAGTCTTCTAAAGTTTTGGGGGCTTGTACTTTCAGCTGTAGGAATTTCTTTTGCATTCTCTTTGTCCTGAGGTCAGAACCTGAAAGAGACCTACTTTGATCACTGGGATTTTGCTTCGATTATTTTTCATATGTAACAACCTTCAGTTATTCATTTTTAATTCTAATCTCTTTATATTTCTCAATGATATCCTTTTCCTTCTCAATTGGCTTGTTAAATGTTGAAATATCTCTACTGTTTTTCTTTTGAATGATTTCTGGTGTGGAAGATGATGGTAGAGGTGTTTCTTCTGTATGTGTTGTAGGTGAATCATCCCTGATAAAAATATTTGTTTCTGTTTCAATTGTATCTTCCTATTCTATGTTAGGTCCCTATATCACTAGTATAGTCTCTTATTATTGTTAGTGTAACCCCCTTATTGTTATTATTGTACCCTTGTAACCCCCATTTTGTTATTATTGTGCCCTTAAATTATTATTGTTAGGTCGGCTAGGATTACATTGTGGCCCTCTAGGATTACATTATGGCCCCATGGACTCCTATATATAGCAAGGAGGTTTTGTAAATTGTATCATCCAAGAATTGTTCATTTATGTAATGTATTGGAGGTTTCCCCCTCAAAATGTCTTATTTCTAAGGGGTTTATATCTCTTTTCTTCTATTTTTGAAGCTGGTTACACAACATTTGGTATCAGAGCTTTGGATTCTAGGGTTTCGCTGCTCCAAATAGGTCATCGTGCCAGTTTCGCTATAAATTTTTTTCTACAAAGTTTCAGAAGTTGATATTTTTAGGGTGCGAAGCCTATATCTTGAGGAATATTTTCTAAAAATTTCAGAACTTGGTTCACAACATTTTCGGAGATATGATTTGTGGAAGTTAGGTCTTTGTTCAGGCTCCTAAATAGGTCATCGTGGCATTTTTACTATAAATTTTTTTCTACTAAGGCTCAGAATCTGAAATTTTTAGGGTGCGAAGCTGCAATCCTGAGGCAAATATTCAAAAATATTTAGAGCTTGGTTCGTAATATTTTTGGAGATATGATCTGTGGAAGGTAGTGATTTTTCAGGCTTCCGAATTTCATCTCAAAGAGGTGATTGTGGGAAAATATTCATAAGTATCTCTCTCAGCATCGAATTGGAGTACCGTAAAGATTGGTCATAAGTAAATGGACTGTAGTTTCTTGGCTATCAATTTCAGATCTGAAGGATGAAACAGTGACACACGAAAAGTCATACAAGTTCGGTCTACTCAACCAGTCCAAAATTGGGTCATTGTGGGAGATTGGACATAAATTTGTCTTGAAAAATCCAAATTAGATTAGACCCGTGGCATTTGAAAGATGCTTCAGAGGGATACTAAAGGAATTAATTTAAGATATTGAAGATTTTCAATTACATAGATAATTAAATTTCAATACCGAGCTCCTCAAAGCAAGTAAAAGGTGTGTATTTTTTTTTTTTGAATTGCATAAGTCTTGTTTGAATAATCAAGTTGAATTGATTCCAAGGGCATATTGTAGAATAGATATCAATATTGGATTCTAAAATGGCCCCTCAAAATAATTCAACACCCATTAAGCCTTTATAAGGCTCTACTATGACTCATGAAGACGAAGAATGGCAACATGACATATCAAAATTACAGGAGCAAGCGCAACAAATTTCGCTCTCACAAAGAACAACAAAAAATGAAATGGAATTTTTGAAGAAAGGTGTGGAAACTAATATGGATGGCGTGGAAGCTAAGATGAATGGTTTGGAAGATAAGATTGTTGGCATGGAAGTGGGCATGGAAGCTAAGATGGATGACATGGAAGCTAAGAGCGATGAAAAAATGAAAGACAACATGGAAAACATGAAGAAGGATCTAAAAGTAGACATCGAAGGTTTGGAAAATTTGATACAAGAAATGTTTCCTAATGGTAAAAATATAGTAGAGGAAACTCATGATGAGAACAAAATAAATGTTAATCGTGATTTCATAAACTCTACAGTTGGAGGGAAGAACCACCATATTCCAAAAATGGATATGAAGAAGTTTGATGGAAATGATCCTGTAACATGGATACTACAGATGGAGCAATACTTTGATCTCCATAATGTGCAAAACACACAAAAGGTACACATTGTAACTTTACATTTAGAACAAAATATATTTGTATGGTATCGATGGCTTTGCTCCAGGAAAAAAAATTGTCATTTGGTCAATTTTTACGGAGGAAATGATAGCACATTATGAGGATACAAAGAGCAACACATTCTTTAGCCAATTGATAAATCTCAAAAAAAAGGGTTTAGTGGGGCAGCACATTGAGGACATCAAAAAATTGAACATAAGGGTAACTGATATTCCAGAGGAACAGAGGATTGATATCTTCATAGGCACTTTGAGGGATAACATCCAACATGAAGTTCATGTTTTGGAACTTGATTCATTGGAGAAGGCATTCAGGTTGGCAAGAAAAGTTGAATGTAAAATTATGGCGACAAGGAAGCCTACCACTCAATTCTATAAAGAAGGAAGTGTTGCTATGCCTAGATTTCCACAACCTACAAGGTTGATACCACAACAATTAGAAGAAAAAACAGAAAAAAGGCTTTGTTATAGTTGTGATAGAAAATACAATAAAGGTCATAGGTGTGTTGAGAAGAAATTATTTTACATAGATTGTGAAGAAGAAGAAGAAAATGAAAAAGAAGAGGATATACACCAGGAACCAACCCTAGAAAAGGAAGAAATGAATCCAACCATATTGTGTAATGCACTGGTAGGAATTACCACTCCTCAAACTCTCAAGATAGAAGGACATATCAAGAAGAACAGGGTAATAGTATTGATTGATTCAGGTAGCACCCATAATTTTATTCTTTGTAAGGTAGCCAAGGAATTAAATTATTTCCTATACCCAACACCAGAATGTCAGGTAATGGTTGCAAATGGAGGAACTATAAATTGCTCGAGAAAATGTCATAATATAAAGCTAACCATGGGGGAATATGTATTGACTAGTCCAATGGTTTCCATTACTATGGGAGGTGCTGATGTTGTACTAGGAGTACAATGGTTACAATCTTTGGGGATGATAGCTTTTAATTTTCAAGAACTTTTCTTCAATTTTTTTCAGAAGGAAAGGAAATAGAATTACGAGGTATTGTAGGGAATCCAAGAAGGATAATAAGCTATAATGTCATGAAAAATCTTATAAATAAAGAATAAAGAGGTGTAATTGCACAATTATGCTCACTAGAAGTTCCAACATCAAAATCATCTATTTCTGCAGATCTCCAACAAGTCTTGGACAATCATTCCATGGTGTTTGAAACTCCCAAAGGACTCCAACGTATGCGTGATCATGATCATGCTATTCATTTCATTCCAGGAAGTGTTCCTCCAAACATAAAGCCTTATAGATATCCTTACGTCCAAAAGAGCGAAATTGAACGTATGATTGCAGAAATGTTAGAGGCGGGTATAATTCAACCTAGTCAAAGTTCTCTCTCTGCTCCTGTAGTATTGGTACACAAGAAGGATGGATCATGGTGAATTTTTCCGGATTATAGGGAGCTCAATAAGCTCACCATTAAATATAAATTTCCCATTCCTGTGATTGATGAATTATTGGATGAATTACATGGATCAATTTATTTTACCAAGTTGGATCTTCGTTCAAGATATCATCAAATTACAATGAATACTTAAGATGTTCCATTTCGAACTCATGAGGGTCATTATGAATTTTTGGTCATGCCTTTTGGCCTTACAAATGCACCTTCTACATTTCAAGGGTGGATGAATTCCATTTTCAAACCCTTCCTTAGAAAATTTGTGCTAGTATTTTTTGATGATATACTAATCTACAACAGGTCTTGGACGGATCATGTTGAACATGTTGATAGGACACTCAAAATATTGCAGGAGAAACAATTATATGCAAAAACATCCAAATGTTTCTTTGGAGTACAAGAGGTGGAATATCTGGGTCATATTGTATCTCACGATGGTGTTAAAGTAGACCCTAATAAAATTAAAGCCATTAAGGAATGGAAAGTCCCCACAATCATAAAGCAGTTGTGAGGATTTCTCAGGTTAACAGGGTATTATCACAATTTTGTTAAGAATTATGGGAGAATAGCAGCACCTCTAACAACATTATTGAAGAAAGATGCATTTTCATGGACTCCTAAAGCAACTAAGGCCTTTGAACATCTTAAAGAGGCAATGTGCCTAGCACCGGTCTTAGCTATGCTAGACTTCAAAAAAACCTTTATCGTGAAATGTGATGCCTCAGGAAATGGAATTGGTGTTGTTTTAATGCAGGAAGGAAGACCCATTGCTTTTGAAAGCCATCCAATCAAAGGAAAGTATTTACATAAACCTATTTATGAGAAGGAAATGTTACCAATACTACATGCACTAAAGAAATGGCGAACTTACCTAATGGAAAGACACTTAAGGGTAAAAAATAATCATGATAGTCTTAAACACTTTTTGGAACAAAGACTATCTTCAGAAGAGTAGCAAAAATGGGTCACAAAGATGTTGAGTTATGACTTTGAAATAATTTAAAAAAAACGAAAACTTAATGTTGTTGCAGATGCACTCTCAAGAAAGAATGAGGAGGTGGAACTTCTTTGTGCCATTTCTATTATCCAACCATATTGGATAACCGAAGCAAGAGATGAATTGAAGAAGGAAAAAGATGTATGGAGACTCATGCAA
Organism: Pinus albicaulis; assembly: GCA_034641835.2. Taxonomy (NCBI): domain Eukaryota; kingdom Viridiplantae; phylum Streptophyta; class Pinopsida; order Pinales; family Pinaceae; genus Pinus; species Pinus albicaulis. Next base: position 480,614,273 of record CM076576.1, read on the forward strand.
AAGTTGCAGCAAGATCCTAGTACATCTGATACATTTAGCTGGAAAAATGATTCCTTATGGTACAAAGATCGCTTATATCTTTGTAAGAATTCCCAACTAAAACAAAATATTCTTATGGAATTGCACACTTCTCCTTTAGGAGGACACTTGGGATTTTTAAAAACTTACCATAGGGTGAAGAAATATTTTTTTTGGGATGGCCTTAAATATGATATTCAAAAGTTTGTGAATTTTTTTTTTGTTTTCCAGCAGAATAAAGTTGAGACAATTAAGACCCCGGGACTTCTACAACCTTTATCCATTCCAAGTTAACGTTGGGAGGAGATTTCAATTGATTTTATCACAGGTTTCCCTAAGTCAAAAGGAAAGAGTGTCATCATGGTGGTAGTTGATAGACTTACCAAGTATGCACAATTTTGTGCATTATCTAATCCATTTAAAGAAAGTACGGTTTCTACTACATTTATGGACAAAATTCAAAAGCTACATGGAAGCCCAAGGGTTATTGTGAGCGACAGAGATCCCATTTTTACTGGAAATTTTTTACGGAGTTATTTTCTTGTTTGGGTACTCAATTAGCTCATAGCTCATCTTATCATCCTCAATCTGATGGTCAAACTGAGACAGTAAATAAATGTTTAGAAGGTTATCTTCGTTATTTTGTCTCTAATAAACAAACACAATGGGTCAAGTGGTTACCTATCGCTGAATGGTGGTATAACACTTCCTTCCATACTGTAGCAAAAATGACCCCATTTATGGCACTTTATGGATATCATCCACCATCCATCACATCATCTTTAAGAGAAAATTCGAAGGTTCAAGCATTGGAAGATCACATCGAGCATCAACAAGAAGTTCTCCAACTCTTAAAGGATAACCTGAATTCGGCACAAAATTGAATGAAACAACAGGCAGATCAACATCGCAACGAAAGAAGTTTCGATGTAGGAGATTGGGTATTTTCACGGCTACAACCATACAAAAAAATGTCCCTCAAGAAAGGTAAGAAGGATAATAAATTATCACCAAAGTACTATGGTCCTTACAAGGTGTTGCAAAAGATTGGTACTATGCCATACAAATTGGAGCTTCCTGCTTATTCATGAATACATCTAGTTTTCCATGTTTCATGCTTAAATAAGGTTATAGGTGAAAATATTCCAGTTCAAACAATATTGCCAAAACTTGATGAGGAAGGAAAAATCATATTGGAACCTGAAGCGGTCATGGAAACAAGAACTCGACAGCTATAGTATCGATCAATTTCATAGTATCTCATCAAGTGGAAGAACTTACCCACTAAAGATTCTACATGGGAGGATGAGAATTTTATACAGAAGCACTCAAAGCTACTCAACCGTTGAGGACAACACTTTTTTGAAGGAGAGGGGCATGTTAGGTCCTTATATCACTAGTATAGTCCCTTATTATCTTTAGTGTAACCCCCTTATTGTTATTATTGTACCCTTGTAACCCCCATTTTGTTATTATTGTGCCCTTAAATTATTATTGTTAGGTCGGCTAGGATTACATTGTGGCCCACTAGGATTACATTATGGGCCCATGGACTCCTATATATAGAAAGGAGGTTTTTTAAATTGTATCATCCAAGAATTGTTCATTTATGTAATGTATTGGAGGTTGCCCCCTCAATGTGGCTTATTTCTAAGGCATTGATATCTCTTTTCTTCTATTTTTTACGCTGGTTACACAACATTCTATTACTATGTTTAGCTTTGTTTTCTTTATGTACACAAGCTTGAATTTATTATCAAATGTACCTTCTACTCAATAAGAGCCTTTTTCTGTGGGTCTGGAGTAAGTAGGATGGAACTAGTATCAAGCAACTCTTCCACCTCCTATAAAGTATTTTCCAACCACTCTGACTGGTTGGAATATTTCTCTATCTTAGGCTTAGATTCATGAATGAAAAGGGTGTTTTTAGACTTCACTCTTAATTTTTTTATGACACCCAAAGGGTCATATGACCATTTGAAACTTTTGTTGAACTTTAGCTCTTGTAGGCATCAGTATGGTTCCTTTCCATCATTCCTACTATTACATATAAAAGGCCCTAGTTGATTTTCTATCTTGAACTGAGTTTTATTTTTGGTTGAAAGTAAAGTTATCTCATCATAATTCAAGATCTGCCTGATGTACTCTAAATCAAATATCCTCATTGGGAGGTATTTTGGAACCTTGTAAGGGACTAGTTGGCTTCCATACACTCTAATCTATGTGTGATTCTGGTATAAATACTGGTCTCATGTCGTCGTTTGATCAGATAACTATAGAATTTTTTTGATTTCATCACTGATTCTGGGTTGAATGTTGTTTTTGAGCGTATTAACCATTGCTTATACAAATGAATCAATAAATTCTTTGAAACTAAATTCATTGGAATCATTTCTGATCAAGGATGTCAAAAATATTACAGACTGGAGATTACCCTTTGTGTTCAGTTTTTGTAGGTTGAATGCAAACTTTTCTGACTAAAAATATATGAACAAATAGAATATTATTGGGGAGTATTTGAACACTCCTTCTTCATGCAGTTTGATCAGTTTATTATGCATGGCATCTACCAAGAATTGGGAAAAGTTGAAAAATATATATGGAGACAAGACTAGGAAAAAAGTAGAGAGGAAATGGATGATGGATTCATCTAACCACTCATGAGTAAAATATCGTAGGATACAGAACAACACGGTAAAAAAAATTCTGGTTCATTCTGAAAACATGGTAGCAGAGTATGGTCAGTTTTTTTTAGGATTTTGTACTAATTGAGGGAAGAAAGTTTGAAATATTTGAAACCTTTTAGGAAAATCTAGCTTTAGATAAAACTCAGTGCCAGTTTCAAAGGAGAAAGATACTCCCTCTGGTTCTAATGGAATGTGCAAAATTTGGTTAATGGATTAATAAGTCATTGTAATTAGGATTTCTTGGTCATGGGCGACTATGGTTCTTTCATTTTGCAAATAGCTGAGTTGGCACAATCTGGTGAATTTAGGGAACTGGTAGGTATGTGGAAATGTGTATTTTGGTATGCTAGAGTCCCATAGATGAATATCATCTGCCTGATCAACAAATTTGTCATGGCTCTAGCAATGGAGCTCCAAAATATTGCTATCAGTCACAGTGTCTACTATTTTAATGTCCTCATCGACCAAAGGAGTGTGCTCGACATCTAGAAAAGGAGGTTGCAGAGGATTTACAGTTTGGACTCTTTCGAAAGCAATCAATTTGATTCAATTTATTAATTAATTTTATTATTTGATGGTGTTCGGTATTTATGATTACCTGTAATACTGGATATTTGGTTGTGGAAGGCGTCCAAGTAGTGGCAGCCTTGAATTCTAGTTGGCATTGGCTTTCTCGCAAATTCACAAATATAGGGAAATGAATGGAATAGTGGGACTTTATCATTTGAAAACTTAGTGTTTTATCACAAGGTGAAAGGGTGGTTTGGTGGTTTGGGAAGGCGGGTGTGTGATAAAACTAGGAGGTGTCTCATGGCATAGGAGTGGCTGGATAAAACCACCCATTTCGTACCACACCCCCCCCGAATATTGGTTTTAAAGTTCAGACATCGGCATTGAAAAAAATGTTGTAGGACATTTGATGTGATGAGTGGTGATCAAACGATAGGAGTTGGGAGTTTTCAAAGGAGGTGGAGTCGAGAAATTATTTTGGCAGAGCTGTAAAATAAAACGGGGGTTATGAAATATATTAAGCTAGAGGTTTAAATGAAAGTGGGGCCCGATTATTATTTTTTTCTTTCGACTTTGAAAAAGTTGGTTTTTGTGTTTGTCTTTTATGAAAATTCAGAGTTTATGAAAGGGTAAGGGGGTAAGCGGGTTAGAAAATATGTTCTTTGAGTTTTTTGGGAAGGGAAAAGGTGGAGGGATGGTCTTCTTAGAAATGGGAGGGGGAAAAATGATTTTTAGGAGGGGAAAAGGGTTAGTATAATGGGGAATGATGTTAGACAATGTTTTTCAGAATGGATAAGCATAATGATGCTTATATAGGTTTTAAAATGTATTCTACCTACCCTTTTATTCATGCTAACATTTTTTCTTTCCTTTATTGGGGACATTTGAACTTTCTAACCCTTTTGTTTTCTTTTGATAAGCAAAATAACTTATTTATAAGATTATATTTTCCAATGGCTTAGATTAAACTTATGAGCTCATTTTTGTTCTCCACCTAACTACTGATTTTCCAAGATTAAATGGTTTGGTTAGATATTTATTCAATAACTATCATAACATAAAATTTAAATGCATGTACGATCAAGATTAGACTTCATGATCATCATTAGTTGTGGCATTTTGAACAAGCTGGACATAATTTATTTGCAGAAGTAAAGTAAGGTAAGTGTAGTGGCATTTGAATGTGCAACACTTTCAAAATTTATTTTTTCTTATTTTTATGGAGTTCATATTTTATATATTTTTTTATATTTCTTTATTTTCATCCTTTGATTATTCCTTTAAGACATACCCTCTTTTCATTTTTAATATGGAAAACATTTGCAGAAATGTAAAGGTATGTACAATATTACAAGACTTAACATATCCAATTCAAAATTATGATCGCTATTATTATAGAACCTTAACAGTGGCTCCACTTAGGGATGGCATCTCCTTGTGTGATGTCAAGAAATTTATTATCAGTGGCCTTGGAAGTTTAGCTTTTCTTTGCTTGGAATTTCTTTCTGTGCACTCCTTTTTTTAAACATATGATGTTATTTCTTTTAAAGCTTTAATGTTTCCTTTTTGGGCTTCATCTTTGAAAGATAATCATCCACTCCAAACTAGAATTTGCTATTGTATTTTGAATGAGTAAAATAAAATGAAATTAACTCTTGGTTATTCTGGTGAAAAATAGTGGTTCAATATTTGATCATTGACAAGTATACGTGGTAGATCTATTCCATTTAATTCTTTCAAGAAAAATACATTGTTGCCTATGTAACCATAAAAAATGTATGGGCCCTTCTAGAGAAAATCAAATTTCCCATGTTTTCCTTTGTCTTCCATTCTAGAATCCCATTTGAGTACTTAATCACCTATACAGAAATAATCTTATTTAGTTTTCTTATCAAATATCTTCTTGATTTCGTATCGGTTACAAAAAATCTATCATTTTCTTGGATTTGGAGGCAACAACATTTTTTGTGATGAGCTTTTATGGGCATCCAAATCTATAAAGGACGTTGTTTTCAAGAAATGAAATAATGACAGAGTTTGTGTTTGTCTAGAGGGGATGGCTTCTATCCACTTGGTTGAATTTCACCAATGAAGTATAAACCCCATTGTTGAAATGAAATTTCTACTGAGATAGGTTTGAGGGCTAATGGTAAGAGTTTCTTCTTCCCTTCAAATATTTGACATTTGTGATAAGAGGTCACATACTTTCGGACATCTACAAAAAGATTGGGCCAGTAAAAGCATGTCCTCAAAATTTTGTTAGCAGTTGTTTTCCAGTATACGTGTCCTCCACAATCTCCTACATGAAATTCCAGCATGAATTTGTTAGATTCATCTTGTAATAAAAAATTTAACATGATGCCACCATGATATTTCCAAAATAAAACATTATCTAAGATAAAATATTTCATTCCTTTAATTTTTAAGAATCTACTTTTGGTTCTAGATAAACTAGGAGGAGCTTGCAAGTTGAGTGAAACAAATGTAAGGTTTGCACATTAGGGTGAATCTATAAAAGCTTCACTGATTTTTGGAGTCATCATCTCTTCTTGATCATCTATGGCATCAATGAAATTTATGTCTAAGGCCCGACAGTTCGATTCATCCATGATTTTGGCCAAACCTTGGCCTTTAATTAATTTTGTAGGCTTGATTTCAATTTCATATTCTAGTATTGTGGAAATCCATTTGCATATCTTTCCATGAGGCCCATTCTAAGCTAGAATGTCCTTTACAGCTAGGTTTGGAACATATTCTATTATGTGAGAGTATAGAATATATACTCTGAAATGTTTTATGGCTTTCACTAAAGCAAGAGCTTATTTTTCCATGATATTATACTTTACTGTTGCATCCCTCAAAGATTTACTGAAGAAAGTAATGGGTTTTACATAGCCCTCATCATTCTTTTGCAACAAGACTGCTGCAATGGTGTGTTCTGGAGCATTTGAAAAAATTATGAAATCTATTTTAAAATTAGGACTTATGAGGACAGGTTTTCTAGTAAGGGCTTCTTTGACTGCTTCAAAGACTACTTAGCCTCTACCATCCACTGAAGTATTGAGTCATTTTTTAACATGCTATTTAAATTTCTAATTAGTTCTACTAAGTTAGAGATGAATCTTCTAAGAAAAAATATTTCTCCTAAAAGTGATTGTAACACTTTAATGTTTCTAGGATGAATGATATTTAATATTGCTTTTATTCCGGCTGGATCAATTCTAATGCCCTCTTTTGAAATGATGTGTCCCGGAAGTTTTCCTTCCTCTAATCCAAAAAGTAACTTTTTAGGATTTAAGGATATACGCAAATTTATGCATTTTATGAATACTTTTCTTAGATGATTTAGATGTTCATTATATGACTTGGAAAACACTATGATATCATCTAGGTAAATGATTAAAAAGCCATGGATTTCCCTTGCAAAGTCTATGTCCATGTCTCTTTGGAGTGTTGATCCAGCATTCATCTGTACAAAGGGAATTTTCAAGTACATGAAACTTCCTGAGGGAGTGGCGAATGCAGTCTTAGCTTGATCTCTAGCTTGGACTAGGATTTGGTTGTATGCAGAAAATACATCAAGTAATGAAATTTTGGATGTCTGTACTACCCTCTGGAGAATGTGGTCCATTTTAGGGAGGAGATAATTATCCTTCAGTGATACTTTGTTCAAGTTTCTGAAATCAACACAGAGTCTATTTTCTCCTGTATTATTTCTAGTGGGGATTAAATTATAGACCAAATTAGAATATCTGATGGGTGATATGATTTGAGCATCATACATCCTTTTAAATTCTTTCTCTATTAATGACATAATAACAGGGTTAATTCTCCTTAGGTTTTGTTTAAAGGGCTTATAATTTTCTTTAATTGGTGTCTTATACTGGATAATGTTGGTATCATAAGACTTGAGGTCTTCAGAATTCTATGCAAAGAGATCTTGGAACTCTTCGAACAAGCTAATGTACTTCAAATTTTCAGCAGGAGACAATTTATTAGATATCTTGATAAGCTTGGGATTTTCCTTTTTTCTTATGTTGCATTCCTTTATATCTGACCTTAGAGGCTCCATTTTAGGTTTTCTAGCTACATCATTAGAGTCAAAGAGGTCTTCTAGTAGGGTTAATCCCTTAGGAAAAATGTTGTCTTTCAGGTTTAAAACTTTTGATTCATCATGAACTAATTCCTCAAATTTTTTTGTTTCGAATTGTTCTATTTATAATTTAGTGAATTTAGTTAGTTCTATATTATGTACATCATTTACATGTATTCCATTATTTATGGTATAATATAATGTACAATCAGTTTTTATATTACAGTTCTAAAATTCTCCTTTAGAATTCATAAAATCATAAATTTGTGACTCTTTTGAAAAGGTTTTCCAATACCTCAAATTATCGGGTATGGCTGGCCTATGTCTTACCTTAGTCGTGTACTGATGATTTGGCTGAAAGGGTAACCTGCATGTGCTAGAAAAAGTGGCCAAGCTATGTTCTTGCATATTCTTCTTTCTTGGAATTACAGCAAAGTTAGTCTCAAGGAAACATCGTATTAAGTCCAGTATGGTTTCTCTATAACGATTAAGTATAGGGTTATTAACAATGTACTCTCCCTTGACATGTTTTATAATGATTTCTGAGTCTCCCATGATGGAAACTCTTTTAGCTCCAAATTTTCTTATGATTTGAAGGGATACCGCTAATGATTTGTATTCTGACATGTTATTAGTGCATTTGAAATTTAATATGAAAGCATGTGTTTTTAATGATCATTTTATAAATTCAAGATCCATACTCTAGCTCCTGCTCCTAATATATTCACAGAGCCACCAAAATCTACATGCCACAAAGATTCATCTGTTATATTTTCATCTATTGTAGGTTCAGATTTAGTAATTGAATTCTCAATACTGACTTCTTGATGTTCTTCTTCTACAACTGTGATTTTATCTTTGCCATTATCTGAATTACATATGATAAATGAGTCCAGATCAGAATGCATGGAATATATAAGGGAATTTTGTGGTATTTCTAAAATAATTTCCATGTATTTCATCATTTTTTCTCTATATAGCTTCCTTGGCTCACCAAACATATAAATGGTAGCATATGACATGTCTAATTGTAGTGATCCCTATAATAACATATCATATTGGGGAGGGATATTAACAACTACTATGTCGATAACGATACTCTTTCCTTGGCACTGGACTAGAGTTACACAAAGATCTTTGATCAGTCGAAGGCATTTGACTTGACTATAATCAAAGGAGAAAAGGTCCTTGTAGGGTCTCATGATGTATAATTTTATTTTTTCCATGACTTCTTTACGCATTAAGTTATGAGATGCTGCTCAATCCAACATAGCATTATGTAAGATTTTATCATGAATGTTTAATCTAATATGGAATGAAGGGACACCCCCTTGTTTATGTTTTCCATCTACTTCAGGACCAAATAATAACTCAGGTTGATCATCGTTGAGGTTGAAAGAATCTTCACCTTCAACTATGCTTAATGTTTTAGTAATTTGTGCCTTGTATGAGTCATTTTTCACCAACTCTGTTAAAGGAGCTAGTCTTTTCAATTTCTCTATTTCGATTTTGATATTGAATGGCATTTGAGTTTTTTATAATTTAAGCACTTCATTTTTACTAATTGTGGCGTGTTTGGTTTTATATTATTTATTTACAATTGGTAATTCAGTTTGTGTGTCAACTTTTTTCTTTTCAAATTCCTTGTCTAGAATGGTTTGAGTAGCAGTTAATGTGACATCTAAAATATTTGGGGTGGAAGCTTTCTGAGTTTCTCTATTGTGAATTTCAAGAATTTTGGTCATAGGAGGTTCAATTGTTTTCTTAGTTTTCGTGTGGACTGATTTATTAATAGTAACCTCTGTGTTGTTTTTTCTTCTAAAGCTATATTATTTATGAACTTCATAGACAACAGGCCCATAGCCTTGTTTGTAGTCAAAGGACTCTTCGGACTCTAATTGTAATTGATGTAACATGTACAAATCTTATTCTTCATGGGTAAGAAAAATGGCATATTCATTGTTTATTCTCATAAAGTTTATCTAGGTGTCCTGATATTCTTCATGCTGTTGTGAAATTTCAGCATAATTTTTTTGGAATGGTGGTCTAATGTATTGATCGGGTAAAAATTGTCTTGATTTACTAGTATTAGGATTTTTCCTAAAGTTGGGGTTTCTAATTTGGGGACCTTGTTGACTTTTCCACTGAGGTTTTCTATTCTATCCATTATTCTTTCTACATTTTTGGATAAAATATCTATTTTAACATCTGAAGTGGATGGTTCGTCCTTAATGGTCACTCTCCCCTCATTTCTAATCCTAACTCTTCTAGCTAGTAATTTAGCTTCTACACTAACTGTATTACTCCTTATATGTTCTAAAGTTTCAAGGTTTATTTCTCTTAACTAATAGGACATATCAGTGTCAAAACCATATAAAAATTTAATGAGGCTGAACTCTAGTGGACGTTTGATATTCACTGGAATTGCATTATAAATGTTATTTAACCTAATATAATAATCCTACATAGATTCATTAGTATCTCTTCGAATGTTGTCATATTCAGATAATATCTCGAGAGGGTTTTTCTTTCCTCCCCGTCTACTTATAAACAATCAGTGGAAGGTAGCTAAATCAACGATATGGGCAACAGGTAAAGATTTAAACCATTTTTTAACATCTCCTGCTAGTGTTTGTGAAAAAAATCGCATTTGTACATCTACCTCATTAATTTCATGTAACTCAAAAAATTATGTCATTTTATCTACATGTTGTTGAGTAGTATACTAACCAGTACGATCAAACTGAAAAATTTTACTCCGGTAATCTTGTGGCATGGCATGTAAAGGGGCTTGTAATACCAAAGGGGAAAATCTGGCTACCATTGCTAAGATTTTAGCTCTATTGGGAGGTAAAGCAGTGGTGCTTGATAATAGACTCAAAAATTTAGGTTGGAGAGGAAGTTTAGGTATGAATGGTTTTGTGGAATGAACTATGGTGGATATTATAGGTGAGGTGGAACTGAATGAAGTTGTATTTATAGTTTTTGAAGATATTGTAGAGAGCTTAGGGGTATCAAAAGTTACGGTAGTTAATTGATATGACTGTTGAAAATAGGATTCGTCTATATCTTTTATCAAATTTGAGGTCAAAACATCAAGTTTGTCAAAATTATCTAGAACCCGTTGATTTAAATCAAGTTGTATAGTATCCTTCTTTGATTCAATAAATTGAATAAAATTTAGGTCTATTACAATATCATGGCCTGAGTTTTCAGATTTGGTACGAAATAAATAATATTCAAATTATAATCAAATTGAATATCTTGTATGCTTGATAACTCATTAGGAAGTGAATTTGCTTTGATTAACTCACTAATACTTTTTTCACTCTCTACTTTTCTAGGTTTTCTTAAAATTATTTCTGAATCATCAACAATTGTAGTAGGTTGTGGATCAGGATGAACCCTGGTATAATATGTTATTTTAGAAGCCAAAATTTTAACTTTCTATGATAAATTTAGAAAACATTTTAAAACCTTAATGCAAGAAATGAGAATATTTTTTTCCTTTAAGATTTATTTTAACTATGAACTAATTTTTCCAAAGTATGGTCACCAATATGTTATCACTCTGGAATTTCCAAAGTTTGTTCTAAGTGCTAAAAATAAATATCTGAGGTAACTACAAACCACTTTTGGATCTTAGGATCTAGCCGTCCTAACCTCAGAGAGGGGTCTCTCTATATGATTTAACTTTGTTTAATCAATGGATATTAGCCTAGTTATGTATGCTTGGTTGGGTTTGTTTTTGATTGGTTTTGGTTGGTTGGTGGAATTAATGATTTAGATGAATATGTTTTATCAAATTTCTATTGGGCTATGGAGTCAATGTGCTTTGAAACAGAACTAAATCAAATTATAAGGAAAGTGTTGCAGGGAAAGATAAGTGAGAAATATTAGATCTCAAGGCTAAATGGTGAGGTAATTTTTCAATGGGATCAAGGGGAAATTAAGAATTCCTTAAACCAGATAATGAAGAAGGATGAAGGATTCAATCATGATCAAAGGGAAATTAAGAATTCTCTAAACTGGATATCAGAAGAAAACATAGAAATGTATAGCAGTTAAAAGGAGAGTGTAATATCTAAGAAAATTCTATATTAATATTCCTATTATAAAATTCAGATTTATAAAAACTATAATTGTATGGAACACTTAGAAAGAAAACTTGAAAAATTGAAATTTATAACTCACTGAGATAGCTCATCACATGAATCCTGTGAAGAATTTTCTTTATAACTTCTTCAATTTGTTGACTGGAAATTGGTACAATAACCCTTTGGAAAGAGATCAGTCAGCTAACGAAACATTCAAAAATCCACACTTGACCGACCCTTGATACTTCAAATGATGAAGTATTTATACAACATATTATAAAAATATCCTGTCAAGTGACTAGGATTTATTCTAGGAAAATGAAATATAATTATGCAAAAAGATAGTGACACCTTTCAACTGAATGCTATTTGACCCTAATTCTTTGCTTGGTGTTGTCTATCTATTCTTTCATATGTCCTTCTTTCACCCTTTATAGTAAATCACACCACCTCTCCCATGTTTCTTCAGTTGGGATTTTGATTTTCATCATCTTGTGGTAAATCTCATCTTCCTTTGAATATTTGGTAAATGTAGCCTTATTTAAAAAAATATGATTTACCTCATGTTGGAGGTAAAAGAAGTTTTCTAGAGTTTGTAAGAGTACCTTTCCTGTGGGAATGCCTTTCATTATGTAAATGTGGGACGTTTCTCTGGCCACTTCCCTTAACTTCTTGATGTAATCCTCATGCCTCATGAGTTTATCATTGATCACTACAGCACTAGGCAGAACTTTCTGTCTCAATATATCAAACTTGTCAAAAAGCCTTAAGTAAATATAGAATAATAAGGTGCTAAGGCTATTGTTAAATAACTTATCTTCAAATTATGATAATTTTATTTTCACCTTAAGTAATTTTTTATCTCGATCATTAGATGACATGATTGCAACACTCTTAACATAAGAAAAAAGGATGAAACCAAGTAACACGTAGGACAACTGACATGATGAGATGAAACTATTATGAAATGGTAAAATTAGTAAAAAGAAGAATTTAGTAGAATTTTCTTAATGTTGAAAATATGGACAGACAACCTTCAATTGTAAAACTCATGCTAGATATATTTTAAATGGAAAGTTAAAGAAACCATCCAACATAGCTACCATTGAATACTTGTTAGAGGCCAACCTTGAGCACTTCATATATTGTGACATTCATAATGAATTCAGTACAAAAAATCTCATGCTTTTCTAAAGAAATATCAGTTATAATATTTATTAACATGTGTATGTGTGATATTTCTCAAAAAATAAAAAAAAACGAGGGGAAATAACGGAGCGATGGCGAACGCGCATCTTAGGGTTTGCTGTGAGGTTAATCAGGTTCACGCCGGCTCGGCAGCTCTGAAGGCCGGCTTCCCTCCATACCTGCTCCAGATCGAAGGTTGGGACCTGCTCATCGGCCTGCCACAGCACTGGAGCTCTTTTGAAGACCATGGCGCCGCCGTCTGGGCGGCTTTGTTCCCTAACACTGCTTCAGACAGCTTTGAAGCCGGCGTCTTCACAGAGGCTTGCAATGTCACAATGCTTGCAGCGATGCCTGGGCAAGCCACCCTCATTGTCAAAGCTGCAGATCTGAATTTGCAGGCTTCATTACCACTCAAACTCTCGATCAAGGATGGGCCCCTCGACTCTGTGGACGCAGCTGTCTGGAGGGCCGCCCTCTTGGCTATTGTTCCAGCTCGATCTAAGGCAGCCGCTTTGAGAGCAGCGCTCAAAGAGGGTAACAGCAACCCAGCAGATCTTATAGATCTCTTCACTGTCAATCGCATGCAGAGGTTTTGTTTACCGAGCCCACTTGATAGGCTTCCAAATCTGGGCATGGATCGGACGGCGGCCTATCAGAAGCAGTCTCACATCCTAATCCATCCAGACGCACCTGAAGATTCACAAGCATTCCAGATCCAGGTTAAACTCTCGGGCAAGACAATGATGCTGTGGGCAAGCAGAACAGATCTTGTGTAGGACATCCTTCAAAAACTCGAATACCGTCTGGGGATTCCATCCACTCACCTGAGACTGCTTTATAAGGGTAAGCAACTTATGAATCCCCACCCCCTATCTTTTTACAGCATTCTTAAAGACGCTTCTATTGTGGCTACCTTTCGTTTAAGAGGTGGTTCCATAGGGCAGACCTCCTCTGCCCCCTCTTTTTCTTATAAAGATGCTGTTCGCAAAGATGCGGCCCAACCGCAGTCTGCCAAACCAGCAGAGGCTCCCAAGACTTTCCTGGTGGATAAAATGGAGGATACCCCTTCCATTGAAATCTCTCATCCAACTCTGGATGATCAACTTCAGACACTTGCAGAAACAGCCATTATCTGCAGATTTAACGGATTATGGCCTCGCACGGGCGACCTATACTAGTGGCTTCACTCCAACTGGACCAAAAACTGCAGAGTCTTCTTCTGCTCAAAGGGATTCTTCATTGTAGTCTTCATCTTCAGCGATGACTACAAGAAAGTCTTAACAGGAGGCCCTTGGTTCTGGGGATCAGCGGGACTCTTCCTCACCCCCTGGTTCCCTGATTTCGACCCCTCTTCGGCTGTTATCACCAAGCTGCCCATTTGGGTCCGCCTACCAAATCTCCCTGCTCATCTCTGGCATTTTGCAGTCTTCCAAGGAATTGGGGATAAATTAGGCCGCTTCCTGGCAACAGACACCACTCGAGGAGAGAAAGGATTATACACTTTTGGCAGAATTTGCGCAGAAATAGACATCAGCAAAGGGCTTCCCGACCAGATCAACCTCAAGGTGGGGGACTTTCATTGGACGCAAACTTTAGACTACGAGAACACTGCCTTCAGATGTCGCCACTGCCATCAGACCGGGCATCTTCAGAATACTTGTGCGACGTTTCTCGAAAAAAAGAGGAATATCCCACGAAAATCCAAATCCAAGAATTGGAAGCCCTGTGATAGGCCTCCAATGGATGACTTGGCTTTCTGCAGTTCTGATGAGGAGGATATAGAGGTGGAGGAGGAGAATCAGAACCCCCCGAGGGAAACGCCTCAAGCACGTCCAACAGATCCCACGGCTCCTCCAACTTCACAGAAGCGCACTCATGAGTCGTCTTCAGATTCAGACAAGGAGACTCCTCCTTCTGCGTAGATTAGTTTGCAGGTGGTTCCCATCCAGCCAGCCCTCAATGGCTGGGTGACAGTCAGCAAAAAAAAAGGGAAAAAATACCGACTGGGAGACCCCACCCACTCTGGGTCGACTCCCTAGCTTTGATTCTTTAGTTTATGTACTTTCTGTTATCTCTACTTTTGTCATGGTTGCTCATAGGGACCGATGTTGATAGTCTATCATTGCCGGCTCCCCTGTTCTCTTGCTTCGCTTCGCCTCTATGCGAGCCTTGATTGTACTATATTTCTTCTCTTAATAGATTTAGTCTTATTCAAAAAAAAAAAACATGTGTATGTGTGTGTGAAAAATGGTTAGCTGCATAATTGACTGTTTGATAAGATTTGTACGTGGATAGGCTACCTATATAACTAGAAGTGTTTATTTTGGTCCATAGTACCAATATGGAAGCATGCCCATAGAGGTATTTAATATCGCGACTATTCTTTGGGGTAGTCAAGAAATGTAAATTCTACAAATCTTCTCAACAATGGTCAAAGGATGGTATGCTTCAAACGGAGATCAAGTGGTAGGTTGTGTGATGGTGAAAAAGAGGACTGTCTACAAGATCCTTGAGTTAACGTAATTGATGATGAGGACCATATTATACTTGTATGATTTATATCTAATTTCCGACTTATGTAATAATGTAAGCGTTGAGGGGGGAACTTGGAATAGTGCTTACTTTAGAAAAAAGGTAATATTGGATCGTTTAGCATATTGGAGAGTTCAGATATGTTCTCAACAACAATCTCTCAAATTACAAATTGTTGGATCTCACAAATCCTATATATTCTTGATGTAATTAATTAATTGTAGTGTAATAGAAAATTATTTTTTGTGCGTGTACATCTCCAATTTATTTCTCATAAAAAATTAGTGATTGTTTTAGAAATGGAAGTTGGAATATCCATTAATATAATTTACTACTTAGAGAACCAATTATGTCGTTTTCTTGGTCACCTTTATTGATCCATATATTCTCCAACCTAAATTTTTTTGTGTGATTCTAAATTTGTTCTTCGGTGCAAAGCATCTTAAATTTAGTTTCCTTGTCATAAGGAAGTATATTAAAGTGCTAAAAATCACAAGAAATCCTAGGTTTCATATTATGTATACTACGGTTCTCAATTTGAAATTTCATTGTGATGAACTAATAGATATAAACAATGAATCAAAAAACCAAAATTCAATTGGAATCATTGTTTGAAGGATAATATGTGATATCTGAATGGTATATGCCGACAACGTATAAATAATTTCCTAACGTAGAGGTATTTATCCTCTCATACTTTGATCTTCTATAGGAGTATATATATTGTCCTTGTTTATAGACGCATTGAACAAAGCCCACATGTATGGAATACAATTAAATGTTATGCTTTCTTGAGAAGATTGACATGTTTTATTGGTAACAAAAATAAATTTGAAGGGAAATGTTATATTTTAATTAATTTTTTTTGAACATTAAAAAATCTAAAAAAATTATTCCTTTTATAATAAAATTAATTTTTTGTGAAAATTAAAATATCTAAAAAAAATTATTCCTTTTATAATAGAATTAAAATTGTATTAAAATTTCATAAAAAATTTCAAATGTTTTCTTTTTAATTTCAATGCTTTGTATTCTTTCTCAAAAAAATATGACATAGTTTTCATTTCTATATCACCAACAGTACTTAAGAATATTAAATACCCCAAATTCTGACATTAAATAATGACCCAAAATAGAAATAGTCTTGAAAAACTTCAAGTATACTTGAACAAGTATTATATAATGTTGACTCACTTATATTACAATTTATATAGGAATTACATAAAGGGAATTTAGTTGGAACATTTACTATTTCATCTCCTAGAAATCATTACTTTGATCACTTGTCTAATCATTTAAATGATTTCAATGAGTTTTTTAAACAAAATAAAAATATAATATCTTTTTACACGATCACTACAATGTCCAATAAAAATAACTATTTAAACCTCCAAAAACACAATCTTCCAATGAAAAAAAATATAACTTTCTAGAATCCTTTTCCCTAACAATAACAGATCCATTGGTTGATGCACATGTACGATATAATGCGGGAAACTATGTACAAAATAAATAAAAATAAAATTAATTTTTTGTCAAAAAAAATAATGTTCAAATTGAATGCTAATTCAACTATCATTTTTTAATAGTAATAAATGAAACCTACATGGAATCAATTTTAATCCATGTTGTAATTAATTAGGTATAAAAATGACATGTAGGTAATATTCATAAATACAAGCTATTGGAATACATATAGATAATATCCATAGGTGAAACCATGGGATACTGTAGGTAGCATTTACGTGTTTATTTCTTCTAATTGGAATTGTCTCCCCTCTTCCAAAAGTAATAGGATTCACCAACATCAAAGATTTTGATTTTTTAATATCCATTATTAAGATTTAATTTCAGCAAATAAGTGATACAGGCATGCATGAGATCCACAAAAATAGTATTCTATTATATAATTTCTTTTCAAACTATTGAGATATATATATATATATATATATATATATATATATATGTGTGTGTGTGTGTGTGTGTAATCATTGTATATTAGAAATAATTGATTAGGATATTTTTTTATGAAAATAATGATAAATAGAACATATGATTAAATGTTCTTTACCCCTTTTTTGAAAATTTCTAATGAAAAAAAATCATTTCAAATTTCATATGTAATTTTTTATGTATAGTAATAATTATATGGATTTATATGATGGGGAAGAGAGCTCTTGAAGCATGAAAATTTTTAGGGGATAATATTCGTAGGTCGGCTAATTTTCCATGGTTTTCCAAAAAAAAAGATTCATCAATTTCCATTTTTTTATAAAAATGATTCACTCAAAATTTACAATATAAAATTATTTTAGGTTAAAAATCGCCAACATTATATAGAAAAAATATATAATATCATTATAAATTTGAATAATTTTACAAATACATCAATAAATATTTTATAGTTTGCATATTAGGGACTAGTGAGATCCGCCAATTTTTTAAACTTCAAGATATTTTTCAATCCTTAAAAGTATCCCTGTCTTGAAGGGAAATGAGAACATTAGTTTTGAACCATGATTAGTGTTGAATCATTGTTCTTTATAACGAATGACTACCTTAGCATGTTTTTTGGGTTGGTACAAAATCCTTTTTTGTGCTGAATGCAAATAATGCAATGATTTTTTTTTATTCTTTAGATATAAAGATTATCTAACCCATAATTTCCATAAACTTGAGAAAATTAAGGAAATAAAAAGTTTCAATTTAGAAAACGTTTGGGAAATGTTTAGTAAAACAACATTACTTGTTGGAAAAAAAATACTTCAAATATTTACACCAATAAACTAATAGATAAATTAACTTTAATAATCCTAGAAAATAAATGATTTATTTCTCTAATACAAAAATATTAAAATAATTCAAAAAAATTACAATTAAGACTAGCTAACACCAATTATAATATATTTCTATATGAACAAGATTGGTAGTTGCATAGTAGCATAGTCTTTACTTATTTTGATAGTTATGATATGTTGGTGTGACTAAGGAAGTGCGGGGTCCAAATTTTGTCGTTATTCAAGAATGATCTATTTTTCACAACCATTTCAGAAATTTGTCGTTCTTCCTACATGTGCACACATATTCCATACATCTCCAACTTGTAGAGGACTTCTTCAGCACAAGAACTACTATGCAGAATTGATTTCCCACATTTGATCTTTCTTTCACACTTTCCTACTCGATGTTATCAATTATTTTTATGCCACCTGTTGTCATTAAAAATATTGTGTTAGTTATGGAATTAATTGTTCTTTTCAATCCAATATCACCATATGACCTAGTGCATTTACTATAGACCTCAACAAAACTTTTCTTGTAGAAGAAGTGTTGTGTGACCTAGAGTGTAACACAACTGGTATGATATTCCCATGTTTTTCGTAAATTAATAATACTTGATACTATAAATGAGAATATTTTATGTAAATACCTCAAGTGTGGGATCATAGATCCCTGATCTAGGAGAAAAAGGAAACATAATCCAAGGAATTTTAATTGGGACATTTATTAGTTTTACGATGCAAATAATAATATAATAAGAGGAAGAGTACAAGAGGAACATGGAGAGACACTGTCAGTAAATAATAAAAAGAAATATGCACAAAAACATGGGCCAGTGTGCCTCTTCTTGGTTAAGTTTATGAGTAAACCTACAAAGTGCTATGATATGAGGGAATGGGATTCCATGAAACAGGAAATTATGAGTAAAAGTGCAAGAGGACCGAAATGAAATGGGAATATTTTTTTTTGAAGGATTGGATGAGAAGCCACTGAGGGTGATAGCTAGGGTTGATAAACCATGTGAAAATGCGTGATTGCTGAGAGATATGATAAAGCACCCAAGTTGATTATTGTCCGATGAAAAGTTGTTCTTAGAGTGTTTGACATAGCTAGTAAAAACAAAATTTTGTAAATTTTTTTATGCTTGAATAATTGATAAGCCACCCAATGTTATATGTATTTCCTATACTCGTTGTATTGAATATGGCTTCCTACGAGGTTTGTTGAAAACAAATTCCACTTAGATCATGGATCTAGCTCATGGGTGATTGTTGTATTTGATTATGGATACAATACATCAATGGGTTGGTGGTAAATTGAAGTCCCACATGTAGTTATTCTTTTTTTGTATGTTAAATAAGATTTTTTGAGTTGAGAGTTGCGGAATTAAAATATTTTTTTGATGGAAATTGATATATAACTTTGAATAATTATTTCACCGTTGTGTAATGTTGGTGCATGGGGTTAATGAATGAAATTTTAGAATTCTTATGGTAACTTTTATAAAAAAAATTCATACATCTAAGCGATAAATTTATGAGGATTTCTATTTACTATTTATGCAGTCCATTCTGGGTATTATGGCTTAAACTGAATCAATGGAATGCTCTCAAATTTTTTTTTTAGAAATGAAAGTTTGTTTCCCTAACTATTTTCCTATCAAATGGGTATCCCTGTGTTTACTTTGATCCCACAAATGGTATATATACCTATGTGTGGACAGAAAAATAAAGAAAATCTATGATAAAAGGAAACTCAAATCCTAAATAAAATAATTTGGTCATTACAACTTATTATACAAAATCACAATTGCAATAGATATCCCTATTCTCATATAAAAACATAACACACACACACACATATGAACACATATATATATTTTGGAGGTTGCAAGCTGAGATGGGTCGAGGAAGTGTGAAATTTTAGTAGTGATAACCTTGTTTTCATATATATATAGAGAGAGAGAGGGGAAAGCATAATGTAATGAGGTTTTCTAAAATATAAGAAAGGTTAGTGCATGGCATATATAAATATATCCACCTACACACCTTTAGAAGCTTTTACATATGAAAGTGATGGTTGGGCCAAGTTTGTCTTTAGAAGCCTTGGGAAAATTCATAAAACATACTTATAAAAGCTTTGAAGTTGTCGAATGTAAGGGAGTTGAAACCCGATGCCTCGGAGGGAATAAGCCTTGAACATCATATGCCCATATGGTCAGGCACCATGACTGATGGAGAGAGAAATGTGTTAACATGGTCATTGATCTCCTTGTTGAATTTACGTTATAAAATGAACCCCATAAGTATTAGCCAGAGGTTTCGAAGGGAGGCTATTCCTGGAAATTATGATATTTAATTTGTGGAATGATGTGGGTCATGGGTCCATTTGTTCATAACCACTTAAAATGGAGAAATGAGCTTAAATCTACATTATATCATGAAAAATGGTAAAGGGTTGGTGGTATAGTGGGACCGGGCAATGTCAGCCTAGACTTTTAAGACCATGATGTCACCTCGGTAATTTCCATGGAAGGCATCCTAGAATTTTTCAAATAGGTCTCAAATGCATACACTTGGGATTTTATCCCGAGGGTGATGTGGTTGCAGTTGGGCCAAGTGTGCAGTTCCGGGAATATCCAAGTATCACGAAGGAGGAGGTGTCCACGGTGAAGGCCATGTTTAATGTGAATGGTTGAGTGCCCCTAGTGGGTCGATGTGGTGACATATCTAAGAATAACTTCCACATAACCCCAAAATATTCTACCTAGACAGTTCGAAAGGGGGACTTCAAAGGAAATTCCTAGGATTTTATTTTTGGGTTGAGGTGGAATAAGGGGGTCCATGCTTATGTGTGTGTATATATATATTTATATACTTGAAGTATACTTGAAGTTTGTAGAGACTATTTATATTTTGGGATATTATTTAATGTGGGAATTTGGGGTCTTTAATATTCTTATGTATTTTTGGTGATATATAAATGAAAACTATGTAATATTTTTTAAGAATGAATACAAAGCGTTTGAAATTAAAAATAAAACATTTAGAGTTCTATATCAAATTTGAATACAATTTTAATTTTACTATAAAAGGAATAATGTTTTTTAATTTTTTAATGTTCACAAAAAATTAATTAAAATATAACATTTCCCTTCAAATTTATTTTTGTTACAAATAAAACATGTCAATCTTTTCAAGAAGGCTATGTAGGTCCCACATGGAAGCAGTTAATAGGCCAAATATTTGAATGGTTATATATTTTTATCTGGATATGGATCGAGAAAAAATTCATATTGTTTGAATGGTCTCAAGGAGATGAATGCAATGATGTTATCCATTTTAGGCATTGATTAGTTTCATAAAGCTTAAGAATGTAGACCATATTTCCATAACTGTAACTTTCTAGGTCAAGTTAGCTTAATAATTTCCCTATTTCTACCTTAGTAGGGGCTACATATAGTAGGGACCATGCTACATGGAGGTGTGTATAAGAAAAGTGTGGAGGGATGCTTGTGGAAAGAGGAATAATTCATAATATACGTTCAGAATTTACACCTTACACATGTGAAACACATTTTCATATTAGTTGAATCTAAAATCCGCAACTAACAAATGCATAGTACTGAAAGTTACTATTAATAAAATCAATCGTATTATAAAATAAAAAATGGAACAAAGCACACCTCATCACCAATGTTTTCAATTTCAATCGAGGTTGAGGGCTTATAAGATACAATTTTTAATCTGTGAAGATATGTTTAGCAAGTTATTGGAGATGCAACTACCCATCAAAAATTGGTTCCATAAGAATAGATAATATATCTGAATAAAAATCCGCAAAATGTGTTGTAGTAATAAGGCATGTATCAGTGAATTGTGTGAGTGTATTAGGAATAGTTTCTAGACCATATTTTCTTCGATATGCTAAAAATACTAGTTTCGATGCAACACCTTGAAAATTAATACTACCTTTCATAGTGTGTCTAGGAATTTTATTATTATATTCGAGTTGGGAATTTTATTTTCCTACACTATCAATAGGAATTTGAGTAACTCGTCATCTCGTTTTCTATCCTCTATGGCATAGATCCAAAAATTTAGTATGACTTGTAGAGAAATAAATAAGTGAAACACTTCACATATACTGAAAAGGATCTGTAGTTTATATTCCACGTTGATACTTAAAAATATTTGTTTTATGAACATTGGTTAGAATTCAATATAGCATATTTCATAAGTAATGCAAAATATATCTCCTGAGAGGGAAGAGGCGTGGAGGAAGAAAAATAAAAATTCCTTGCTATATTCGCACTCTGCACAATGATATATCGATAGAGATTATTTAAAAAATATAAATTCTTGTATAGTTTTAGAATAGGTAGGAATAATATATTATTTACAATAGAATCAATTGTTTATCATGTTCAAAACATGACAATATTTCCATTTTTTCATAATTAAATTCCAAAAAAATTGTAATTCTATGAATTGATATTGAAAGATAATGTACTAAGAAGTATGGCTCCTATGGAAGATGGTAGGTTTCTAGTTTTCACTTATAATGTGATCTCAAAAATATTATTGAAAACATGTTTTAGATATGAGTTGAGTGCCACTGTAGTGCAGAGCCAATAATGAGGATTCTGTCTTTGGAAATGACCCCCTTAACAAAAACATTTAAATTTATATAGGAATACCCACCTTCACTCATGGTATTTTTAGCTAATTCCTTCTTATTTAGAGCGTTCTACCATATTTCAATGCAATAAAATATATATTTGCTTGGATTGTGAAGGTTGGGAGGAAGAAAAATAAAATATTTGTTCACATCTCCACGCTTCGCACGATGAGAAGATCAATGGAAGGTATTTAAAAATATATAAAATCTTATGTAGTTTTTGAATAGATAGGAATAATTTATTATTTACAACACAATAAATTATTTATCCCATGATGATACTTTCTAGGTTTTCATAACAAAAGTTATTTAAAAATTAAAATCCCAAAATTTTGAAAGATTACATGAATTGAAATTTAAATATCATGTAATAATAAATATACCTCATCTTCAATACCCTATATTTTTGTCTTGGACACAGAATGTGATCTCAAAAATATTATTGACATCACATTTAAGAAGTTGATTTTCAATAATGTGTGGAGCCGTCAATGATGATTTTTTGTCATTGGTATTTACCCCTTAACAAATTAGTTCAAATATATATCGAAATACTGACCTTTCATAATTGTAATTTTATCCAATTTCATCTAGCTCAAAGCATTCTTGTGTAATTATTCTCCTACTTTACTCACCTTGTGTTAGTTGTGGCATATTTTTAACTAGTGACCCAACATTTTCTGTCAATTTGCGTTCCATAGAATTAGACATGTAGTATTAGAAATTTCATACAAATATTTCAGGAATGTGAAAAACAAAACCCTAACTTATGGTAAAAAACATCCATTATCATTATCAAGTTCCTACAAAAACTGTTCCATCCCATGTTATAATCCTCCAATCAAATCAAATTCATTAGAAATGAAACCCTAACTATTGCAAACAGTAATCTTTTATTGGTATTTGAAATAAAATCCTAAATACTAACGAATTGGAGACATAAGAATTGAATTCTAAATCCACTGAGAAATTTAAATACAAGGATAATCTTAATTAAAAATTAATCCTTTAGTCTACCAACATTTGAAAGAAAAACTTAGCTACTAACGAATTGGAGAGATAAGCATTGAATTCCAACTCAGCTGAGAATTCTAAATTTAAGGATTATATTAATGAACTGAGAAGAAAAATATTAAATTCCTAGACAATCCACACACTTCTCATGCAATGCAGAACCCTAAATTTCAAAATTAACAACAATCAATACAAAATTGGTTCTATTACTAACTATCCCAATGTGATTAATCAATGACTTCAAATTTTCTAATGAAATTGTCAATTCAATTAGCTGTACTAACGATGAAAACTAAAATTGTATGAATAAATGATATTATCTTCACTTAGATATCATACTCTCATTCTCTCCTCAAACTAATATCCAGACTTCAAAACTTTCTATGAAAGACAACTCAATTAAATATTAATTCTAGAAAATCTCTTAGCTCAAAAGAAAGAGATCGATGAGATCACTCTGTAACTTTAAAAACAAGATTTCCTACTTTTTTTAATCTACTTGGAAAATCTACAGAAATCACTAGTCAAACTCCATTTGGAAAATAAATATTTCATTTAAAGCCTCCACGAAAACAATGCTTATCAAGGAATTCAAGGCAACACATTACAAGTATTGAGCAGACATTATTAAAATTCCTCAAATATCATAAGTTATTTCCAATGTACGGAGGAGCTCTGTTTTGAGTATGCAAGAAAAAATATACAGAGAAAAAACACCATATGTTTGAAAATTATGGTTTATTTTGACCAGTAACTTTGAATCACATCTATCTCATTATAACTTGTGTAATCATTCTACAACAAACTTTAAGTACAATGCGACTAGTGTAGGTTGAATTATAACATTATAAAAATTGCTTCAAAGCTCAATAGACCTATTTTTCTTGTATAAGGACTTGAAAAATGAATTGGGATTTTGATGGGCATGTATTCTTTTTCAATATAGTGACAACGAGATATAAAACTTATTTAGATATAATCTTCTTTTCGTTGTCACTCCACATAGTAATATAAGCTAGGACCAAAAAATGAAACCCTCTGAAATGCAATGTGAAATGCAATGTGAAATTGAGTATGGTTGATATTATTACCACAGTGCACACACTCATCTCTCGTTATAACTTATATTTTTTATATGTATAGTGTTGCAACATACTAGTAATGTATTTCTATGAAATTCTCATGGAAGGAGCTTAAAACACTTATATCTACAATGTTTCTAGATCTATAAACATAAATTCAATATGAAGTGAAGGTATATATATATATCGTTCACACAAAACAACTCAGGATTTGAGATTGAACACATGGATTAACACACAAAATAATACAATACCACACACCAATGATTAGATATGTAACCCACTTGAAGTAATAAATAAACAAGAGGAGAGATCATTTTTATTAGCTAACCCAACCAACCATATGTAGGAAATTTTAATCATAGAGGATATATTAAACAATGAATTTCACAAATAAAACTATTTGCACTTGATTCTATTACTATCTCAGTGTGATGAAAGAATGGCTTAAAATTTTCTAATGACATTATTAATTTGATAAAGTGTACAAGCCATGGAAAAAAACATTGTATGCACAAGTTATATTAACTTTTTTCACATTTAAAACTCTCATGCTCTCTTCAAACTCATATCCCTAATTCAAACAATTATAAGTAAGAAAACTTAATTAAATATTAATTCTAGAAACAATGTTAGGTGAGGAGAAAGAGATCAACGAGATTAATATGTAACTTTAAAAACAATATTTGTTACTATGTTTATATATATTTAGAAAACCTAGAAAACTCACTCGTCAAAATCTGTTTGTAATATAAAACTTTTATTTAAATATGTTAGGTTCCTATATTACTAGTGTAGTCCCCTATTATTGTTAGTGTAGCCCCCTTATTGATAATGTTGTACCCATGTAGTCCCCATATTGTGCCCCATAAAATACCCACTAAAACCCCACTATTTTTATTGTTGTTCCCTTACATTATTATTGTTAGGTCGGCTAGTATTATATTGTGACCCCATGAACTCCTATATATAGAAAGGATATTTTGTCATTTGAATCATAAAAGAATTATTCATTTATGTAATGTAAATTAGATTTCCCCTTGAAGTGGTTGATTTCTAAGGTTTTGATCTCTCTTTTCGTCTATTTTTGGCACTGGTTTCAAAACATTTGGTATCAGAGCTTAGGATTCTAGGGTTTTGCTGCTTCAAACACTATATTGTGGCATTTTTGCTATAATTTTTTTTCTATGAAGGTTCAGAAGCTAAAAAAAAAAACCATTTGTGAAGAAATCCTGATGAACACGGTATAAAAATTTCAGATCTTGGTTCATAATGTTTTTGGACATATGATATATGGTAGTTAGGAATTTTGTAGGCTCCTGAAATTCATCTCAAAGAGGTGACCTTGGGAAACTCATCATAAATCTCTCTCTAAGCCTCGGATTTGAATTTTGTAAAAGATGGAAAATTTTACATGGACTATAGTTTACTATGTATAAATTTTAGAGCCGAAGAGGAAACAGTGACACGTGGCACACTGCACAAGTTCGCTCTACTGAACTAGTCAATAATTAGGTCATTGCGGGAGATTAGGCATAAATTTTCCTTCGAGAATCCAAATCAGGTCACACATGTGGCGTTGGAAAGAAGATTGAGAGGGATACTAAAGGACTGAAGATAAAATCAGTGGGATCCAAAATTTGAGAGATACATAAGTTTCAATATCGAGGTCATCAGAAGCTTGAAAAATGTGTGTATTTTTTTTTCAAATTGGATAACTCTTTTGAAAAATTAGTTTGAAGTTATTCCAAGGACATATTGAAGCATAGATATCAATATTGGGTTCTAAAATGGCCCCTAAAAATAAGTCAACACCCAGTAAACTCTCATAAGGCTCTACTATGACTCATGAAGAGAAAGAAGTGCAACATGATATTTCAAAATTACAATATCAAGTGCACCAAATTTTGCTCTCGCAAAGAGAAAAAAGAAATTGAAATGGAAGTTTTGAAGAAAGGTGTGGAGGCTAAGATGGATGGTTTGAAGAAAGCCGTGGAAGATAATATGTATTGTTTGAATAAAGGTGTGGAAGATAATATGGATGGTTTGAAGAAAGGAATGGACATTAAGATGGATGACATGGAAGCTAAAATGGATGAAAAAATTGAAGACACCATGGAATACATGAAGAATGATCTAAAAGCATATATGGAAGGTTAGTACAGGAAAATCATGATGAGAACAAAATAAATGTTAATCATGATTTCATAAACTCAAATGTTGTATTGAAGACCCACCATATTCCAGAGAAACATAGGATTGATGTCTTCATAGGGACTTTAAATGATAACATACAACATGAGGTTTTCCCTTAGGAACCTAATTCATTGGAGAAGGCATTCATGTCAGCAAGGAAAATTGAAAGTAAATTCATGGAGACAAGGAAGCCTAACACTGACATCTATGAAGATGGAAGTGTTGCTACTCCTAGACCTCCAAAACCTACAAAGTTGACATCACAACAATTTGAAGAAAAAATAGCAAAAGGGCTTTGCTATAGTCGTGATAGGAAATACACTAAAGGTCCTAAGTGCGATGAGAATAAACGATTTTACATATATTTTGAAGAGGATGAAGAAAATGAATAAGAAACCTTAAATAAGAGGATATACACTAGGAATGTACCCTACAGAAAGAATAAATTAGTTTGAACATATCCTGTAATGCATTGGCAGAAATTATCGCTCCTCAAGCTCTCAAGATATAAGGACATATCAAGAAGAAAAATGTAATAGTGTTGACTGATTTGGGTAGTACCCATAATTTTATTCATTGCGAGGTAGCCAAGGAATTGAATTGTTTTCTATACTCAGCACTAGAGTGTCAAGTGATGGTTGCAATTGGAGAGACTATAAATTTCTCTAGAAAATTCCATAATATCAAGCTAACCATGCGGGAATATGTATTGAATCGTCCAATTCCTTCCATTCCAATGCGAGGTGTTGATGACGTACTAGGAGTAGAATGCTTTTAGATCATTGACACAACATATATTTTTTATGAAAGAAATATTCATATTCCATGGCATACCTAAGAATATTATTTCACATTGAGATGCAAAGTTAACTTCAATTTTTTGGAAAACATTGTTTGAAATCTTTAGGACTTAGTTAGAGTTTATCACATCCTATCATGATTATGTACATGGTTAGATTGAAAGGGTAAAGAAACTATTGAATACAATATAGGTGTTATCACTCCGAAATTTCCAAAGATTTTTATAAGCATTAAAAATAAATATGAGAGGTAAATACAAACCAGTTTTGCAGCTTAGGATCTAGCCTTCCTAAACTCAGAGAGGGCTCTCTCTATATGATTTAACTTTTTTCAATCAATGGATATTAGGCTAGTTATGTATGCTTGGTTGGGTTAGTTTTTGATTGGTTTTGGTTGGTTGGTGGAAGTAACGATTTAGATGAATAGATTCTTATCAAATTTCCATTAGGCTATAGAATCAATGTGATTTGAAACATAACTGAATCAAATTATAAGGAAAGTGTTAGAGGGAAAGATAGGTGATAAATATCATATCTAAAGGTTGAATTTTGAAGTGATTTTCAATCGTGATCAAGGAGAAATTAATAATTCCTTGAGCTAGATAATGAAGAAGAATAAAGGATTCAATTGGGATAAAAGTGCAATTAAGAATTATCTAAACAAAATATCAGAAGAAAACATAGAAATGTATAAAAATTTAAAGGAGAGTGTAATATTTAAGTAAATTCTGCAGTAATATTCATGTTATAACATTCATATTTAGAATACATATAAGTTTATGGAATACTTATAAAGAAAAAAAGAACAATTGAAATTTATAAATACTTCACTGAGATAGTGCATCACATTAATCTTGTAAAGAAGTTTCTTTATAACTTATTTAGTCTGTTGACTGGAAATTGGTGCAATAACCCTTTTCTAAGAGATTGGTTAGCTAAAAAAATATTCATAAATCCACACTTGAACGACCCTTGATACTTCAAATGATGAAGTATTTATACAACAGATTACAAAAATATTTTTTCAAGTGAGTACGATTTATTCTATGAAAATAAAATATATTTATGCAAAAAGATAATGACACCATTTAACTGAGTGATATCTAGCCCTGATTCATTGCTTGATGTTGTCTATATGTTCTTTCATCTATCTTTCGTTCACCCTTTATAGTAAATCACACCACTTATCCCATGTTTCTTAATCTACGATTTTTATTTTCATCATCCCGTGGTAAATATCATCTACCTCTAAATATTTGGCAAACGTAGGCTTATTTACAAAAATATGATTTGCTTCATGCTGGAGGTAAAAGAATTTTTCTAGAGTTTGTAAGAGTACCTTGCCTATGAGAATGCCTTTCATTGAAAAAATGTGGGATGTTTCTTTGGCCACATCCCTTAACTTCTTGACATAATCCTCATGTCTCATGAGTTTGTCATTGATCACTATGGGACTAGGCAAACCTTTCTATCTCAATATATCAAACTTGTCGAAAAACATTTTAACTATGAGTTCCAAATTTTTACATTTCTCCTCAAGTTGTAGCATTAGATTTCTTTTGGAAATCACTTTCTTCACTTCTAGGATAGTCTTTGTTCTGTCAGCTATCCTGATTTTTTGTAATTCATATTTATTTTTAGAGTTAAGGAATTTGATTGTTTCAGAGGCTTCATCTGGTTTCATTCCAAGATTTTCTTTGATTTTCTAAATGGCCTCAACAAATAACTTCACCAAGTCATTCTGCTCAAATATGCACTGTATAGAAGGGAAAATATAATTAACTGAGTTAATAATATTGGAAAAAAATTGTTTTTTTTTGTTGCCTAAAGGCTCTGTTAATGAAAATTATTTCTCTAGATTGTGGATTTTGTTAGTCACTCTACTAACTTTCTATACTTCATCTTGACACCTTAATTCTACTAATTTATTTTCATCCTCTAAGCTCTTTACCTGTTCCTTGAGTTTATCAATTTTTGTAGTCTAAATAGACATATCTTCCATTGCTTTAATTAATTTTCTGGCCTCATGATTGGGATGGGCTATTGGTATTGATGACACTGATGCTGATGTAGATGTTGGTGTTGAGGTAGATGTTATGGGAATAGTAGTTATGGGAACTGCTTCCGTGCTACCTTGTTTTTCCTGTACAAGATTATCCATCTCTATCTCCATTTCCTTTAGTTGGGTTGTCAACTAGATGATAAGATTCATCATCTTGTCCTTTTGATTATTTGTCTCCAAAACCTCCTTGGTTTGTGAATTCTCAGTAGTTGGTAGTTTTAACTGTTTCTTCAGTGCATTTATGTTTTCAATTTTCTTATTTATAATTTCTTTTGTTGCTTTGATGTTAGTTTGATTAGAACCAATTTCAATTACCAACTCTTCTAGTGACTTAATCCTATTGTCTTTTTCTTGTGATGAGGCTCTCTCTAGCTGTAACTGTTACTGTACATTTACAAGGGAGTTCTACAACTTTTGGACACTTAGATATTTATGTGTCATGGTTGAATATATCATCTCTCCTGCCTACTTGTGGAATTGAATTTTGTCAATTGGATGCACGTCCTTGGAAGGAAATTCAAATCTTGTCTTTTTATAGTCTTCTGAAGTTTTGGGGGCCTATACTTTCAGCTATAGGAATGTCGTCTACATTG
This sequence comes from Pinus albicaulis, assembly GCA_034641835.2. Taxonomy (NCBI): domain Eukaryota; kingdom Viridiplantae; phylum Streptophyta; class Pinopsida; order Pinales; family Pinaceae; genus Pinus; species Pinus albicaulis. The sequence continues at coordinate 480,644,606 of CM076576.1, forward strand.
TCTTTGTCCTGAGGTCAGAACCTGAAAGCTACCTACTCTGATCACTGGGAGTTTTCTTCCGGTATTATGCATATGCAACAACCTCCATTTCTTCATTTTTATTTTTTTATCTCTTTATATTTCTCAATGATATCCTTTTCCTTCTCAACTGGCTTGCTAAATGTTGAAATATCTGCACTATTTTTCTTCTGAATGATTTATGTTCTGGAAGATGATGGTAGAGGTTTTTCCTCTGTATGTGTTGTAGGTGCATCATCCCTGATGAAAATATCTATTTCTATTTCAATTGTCTCTTCCTGTTATATTACTAGGCTTAGCATTGTTTTCTTTTTGTATATAATCTTGACTTTATTATCATATGTAGATTCTGCTCAGTAAGAGCCTTATTCTCTAGACCTTTTTAAATTTATATCCTATGGATCTCGAGTTAACAGGATGGAAATAGTATTAAGTTTCTCTTCCTCCTCCTGTAACGTTTTTTCCAACCACTCTGATTGATTGGAATATTTCTCAATCTCAGGATTAGATTCATGAATGAAAGGGGTGAGTTTAGACTTCACTCTTAATTTTTTTATGACACCAAAATGATCATATGACCATTCAAAACAATTTTTGAACTTCAACTCTTGTAGGTATTTGTTTGATTCCTTTCCATCATTCCTACTGTTACATATAAAATGCCCTAGTTGATTTTTTATCTTGAACTGAGTTTTCTTTTTCGATGAAAGTAAATTTATCTCATCATAATTCAAGATTTTCTTCATGTAATCTAAAGTAAATATCCTCATTGGGACTTATTTTGGAACCATGTAAGGGACTATTTGGCTTCCATACACTCTCATCTCTGTGTGATTATGGCATAAATACTAGTCTCATGTCATCCTTTTGATCAGAGAATTGTAGAAGTTTTATGATTTCATCATTGATTCTAGGATGAATCATTTTGTTGAGCATATTAACCACTGGTTATACAAAAGAATCAATAAATTATTTGAAACCAAATTCATTGAAATCCTTTCTAATCAAGGATGTCGAAAAAATTACAAACTAGGGATTACCCTCTGTGTCTATTTTTTGTAGGTTCACTGCAAAATTTTTTGACTGAAAATATATAAACAAATGGAATACTACTGGGGAGTATTTGAACACTCCTTCTTCATGAAATTTTATCAGTTGATCATGCATGGCATCTGCCAGGAATTGGGCAATGTTGAAAATTATAGATGGAGGCTAGCCTAGGAAAAATGTAGAGAGAAAATAATTGATGGATTCATTTACCCACTCTTACGTAAAATATCCTAGGATATAGGACAACATGGTCACAATTTGTTTGGTTCATTTTAAAAACATGGTATTAGAGTATGGTGGGTTGTTTTTAGGGGTTTGTATTCATTAAGGGAGGAAATTCTGAAATATTTGAAACCTTCTAGGAAAATATAGCTTTAGATAAAGCTCAGTGACGGTTTCAATGGAGAAAGGCACTCCCTCTGGTTGTGATGGAATTTGAAACATTTGGTTAATGGATTGAGCAATCATTCTAATTAGGATTTATTGTTCATGGTTGACTATGGCTCTTTCATTTGGAAAATAACTGATTTGGCACAGTCTGATGACTTCAGAGAACTCGTACGTCTATGGAAATGTCTATTTTGGCAGGTTAGAGTCCCACAGATGAATGTCATATGCCTGATTAGAAAATTTGTCATGGATCCACCAATGGAGCTCCAAAATATTTCTATCAGTCACAGTGTCTACTATTTTAAAGTCCTTATCGACCAAAGGATTGTGGTCGACATCTAGAAAATGAGGTTGCAAAGGTTTTACAGTTTGGACTCTTTAGGAAGCCATCAATTTGATTCAATTTAATAATTAATTTGCTTATTTTATGGTTTTGAGTATTTAGGATTACCTCGAATACTGAATACTTGGTTTTGGAAGGGTTCCAAGTAACGACAACCTTCAATTCTGGTTGGCAATGGCTTTTCCGCAAATTCACAAAGATAGGGAAATGAACGAAATAGTGGGGTTTTATCATTTGAAAACTTGGTGGTTTATCGCACAATGCAAGGGTGGTTTCAGGGTTTGGGAAGGAGGGGGTGAATTAAAACCAGGAGGCACCGCATGGAATGGGAGGGAGGGAACACATAAAACCACCCATTTCACCACCCCCCCCCCCCCTCCCGCCCCCGCCATCTTGGTTTTAAACATCAGACGTAGGGTTTGTCAAAAAGGTTGTAGTACATCCAATATGATCAGTGGTGATCAGATGATATGAGGAGTTGGGAGTTTTCAAAGGATGTGGGGTCGAGAAATTATTTAGACAGAGGTGTAAAATGAAATCGGGGTTATATATATTAAGCGGGGGGGTAAATGAAAGTGGTGCCCGATTATTATTTTGTGCTTTCGACTTTGAAAAAGTGGGCTTTTTCATTTGTTTTTTATGAAAATGAGGATTTTTTGAAGGCGTAAGGGGGTTAGAAAATATGTCTTTTGAGTTTTTAAGGGAAAAGGTGGAGGGATGGGGTTTTTATAACTGGGAAGGGGAAAATGATTTCTAAGAGGGGAAAAGGGTTAGGATAAGGGGGAATGATGTTAGACAATATTTTTGAGAATGGGTAAGCATAATGATGCTTATATAAGTTTTAAAAAGTATTCTACCTACCCTTTTATTCATGCTAACATTTTTTCTTGCCTTTATTGGCGGAATTTGAACTTTCTAACCCTTTTCTTTTCTTTTCATAAGAAAACTAACTTATTTCTAACCTTATATCTTCCAATGGCTTAGATTAAACTTATGAGCTCATTTTTATTCTCTACCTAACTACTGATTTGCCAAGATTAAATGGTTTTGTTATATCTTTATTCACTAACTATCATAACATAAAATTTAAAGGCATGTATGATCAAGATTAGACTTCATGATCATCATTATTTGTGGTATTTTAAAAAAGCTACATGCAATTTATTTGCAGAAGTAAAGTAAGCTAAGAGTAGTGGGATTTGAATGTGCAATAATTTTAGAATTTATTTTTTCTTATTTTTATCATGTTCATATTTTATATCCTTTTTTATCTTTCTTTCTTTTCTTCCTTTGATGATTCTTTTATGACATACCCTCTTTTAATTTTTAATATGGAACACATTTGCAGAAATGCAAGGATATGTACAATATTATAAGACTTAACATAGCCAATTCAAAATTATGATCCCTATTATTATAGAACCCTAATAGTGGCTCCACTTGGGGATGACATCTCCTTCTTAGATGCCAACAACTTCTGATCAGTGGGCTTGGAGCTTTAGCTTTTATTTTCTTGAAACTTCTTTCTGTGCTCTCCTTATTTTAAACATATGATGTTATTTATTTTAAAGATTTAAGGTTTCATTTTCAGGCTTCAAATTTACAAGATAATCTTCCACTCCAAACTAGACTTTGTTATGGTATTCACAATGAGTAAAATACAATAAAATTAACTATTGATAATTCTGGTGAAAAATAGTGCTTCAGAATTCGACCATTGACTAGTCCACGTGGTAGATTTGGTCCATTTAATTATTTCAAGAAAAAGGGACCGTTGCCTCTGTAACCATAAAAAATGTATGGGCCCTTCAAGAGAAAATAAAATTTCCCATGTTTTCCTTTGTCTTCCCTTTTGGAATGCCATTTGAGTAATTGATCACCTATACAGAAATCATCTGATTTAGTTTTCTTATCGAAGATATTCTTGATTTTGTTTTGAATTACTTGGGCTTTTATATAAACTTCTTCCCTGGTTTGCTGCAAATGAATTGTTTGATTTATCCTCCTTCGGAAGTCATTTGGTTCTACTTGCAGCACTTGAATAATTTTCATCACTATCACTCCTAATAGATATGAAAAAAAAACATCCATTCCATATACTAATTGATAGGGAGAGGTACCAATATAATTCTTAGTAGTTAGTCTGTCTACCCATAAGGTATTCACCAACTTTTTATTCCAAGTTTTTTTCTTATCCTCTAATAACTTCTTGATGATGTTGACTTGGATTTTTTTTGAAGACTCTACTATTCCATTACCCTGAGGGTCATAGGCAGTGGAATGGCCTAGGGTGGTATGGTATCAGTTACAAAAATATTTCATTTTCTTTGATTTGAAGGAAACAACATTATTAGTGATGAGATTTTGTGGGCATCCAAATCTATAAAAGATGTTTGTTCTAAAGAAATGAAATAATGATAGAATATATGGCTTCTCTAAAAGGGATGGTTTCTATCCACTTCGTAAAATAATCAGTGGTTGTCAATATCCATTTATGTTAGGCAAAGGAGGGTGGGTGAATTTCCCCAATGAAGTCTAAACCCCATTTTTGAAATGAAATTTAAAATGAAATAGGTTTGAGGGGTAATGGTAAGAGTTCCTTCTTCCCTTAAAATATTTGACATTTGTGATAAGAGGTCACATACTTTCAGACATCTCCAAAAAGAGTGGGCCAGTAAAAACCTACCCTCAAAATTTTGTTACCAATTCTTTTCTAGTATAGGTATCCTCCACAATCTTCTGCATGAAATTCCTACATGAATTTCTTAAATTTATCTTGTAATAAACAATTTAATATGATTCCACCATGATATTTCCAAAATAAAACATTATCTAAGATACAATATTTCCTTTCTTTCATTTTTAAGAATCTACTTTTGGTTCTAGATAAACCAAGAGGAGCTTGTAATTTGAGTAAAACAAATGTAAGGGTGAATCTATAAAAGCTTCACTAATTTGTGGAGTCATCATCTCTTCTTGATCATCTGCGACATCAATGAAATTTATGTCTAAGGCCTGACAGTTTGATTCAGCCATGAATTTGGCCAAACCTTGGCCTTTAATTAATTTTGTAGGCTTGATTTCAATGTCATATTCTAGTATTGTGGCAATCCATTTTCCTCGCTTTCCATTAGGCCCATTCTGAGTTAGAATGTCCTTTACAACTGAGTTTGGAACATATGCTATTATGTGAGAGTATTGAATGTATACTCTGAAATATTTTATGGCGTTCACTAAAGCAAGAGCTTGTTTTTCAATGATATTATACTTTAGTGTTGCATATCTCAAAGATTTACTGAAGAAAGCAATGGTTGTTGATAACCCTCATCGTTGTTTTGCAACAAGACTGCTGTAATTTCTTGTTCCCAAGAAAGAGAAAAAATTATGAAATCTCTTTTAAAATTAGGACTTATGAGGACAAGTGTTTTAGTAAGGGCTTCTTTGACTACTTCAAAAGACTACTTAGCCTCTACTGTCCACTTAAGTATTTTGTCATTTTTTAACATTCTATTTGAATTTCTAATTAGTTCTGCTAAGTTAGATATGAATCTTCTAAGAAAATTTATTCCTCCTAAAAATGATTTTAACTCTTTAATGTTTCCAAGATTACTGATATTTAAGATTGCTTCTCTTCTAGCTGGATCAATTTTAATTCCCTCTTTTGAAATGATGTGTCCCAAAATTTGTCCTTCTTCTAATCCAAAAAATGACCTCTTGGGATTTAAGGATATACCAAATTTTATGCATTTTATGAATACTCATCTTAGACGATTTAGATGTTCATTATCTGACTTGGAAAACAGTGTGATATCATCTAGGTAAATGGATAAAAATTCATGTACTTCCTTTGCAAAGGCTATGTCCATGTCTCTTTATAATGTTGCTCCAACATTCATCAATCCAAAGGGCATTTTTAGGTACATGAAAGTTCCTGAGGGAGTGGTGAATGCAATCTTAGCTTGATCTTCAGGTTGGACTAGGATTTGATTGTATCCAAAAAATACATGAAGTAATGAAATTTTGGATGACTGTACTACCCTCTCGAGAATGTGGTCCATTTTAGGGTGGGGATAGTTATCCTTCAGTGATACTTTGTTCAAGTTTCTAAAATCAACACAGAGTCTGATTGCTCCTGTTATATTTATAGTGGGGACTAAATTAGAGACCCAATCAAAATATTTGATGGGTGCTATGATTTGATCATCGTACCTTTAACTTCTTTCTCTATTAATGAAACAAGAACAAGGTTAATTCTCCTTAGCTTTAATTTAAAGGGCTTTTAATTTTCTTTAATTGGTGTCTTATATTGGATAATATTGGTATCATAAGTTTGAGGTCTTCATAATTCCAGGAAAAGATATCTTGGAACTCCTTAAACAAGCTAATGTATTTCAAATTTTTAGCTGGAGGTAATTTTTAGATATCCTGATAAGCTTGGGATTTTCCCTTTTTCCTATGTTGCATTCCTCTATATATGACCTTAGAGGCTCCATTTTAGGTTTTCTAGGTACATCATTGGAGTCAAAGAGGTCTTCTACTGGGGCTAATCCCTTAGGAAAAATGTTGTCTTTGAGGTTTAAAAATTCTTATTCATCATTGATTAATTCTTCAATTTTTATTGTTTCTAATTGTTCTATTTCTAATTTAGTGAATTTAGTTAGTTCTATCTTATATACATCATTTACATCTATTTCATTATTTATGGTATAATATAATGTACAGTCAGTGTCTATATTACAGTTCTAAAATTCTCCTTCAGGTTTCATAAAATCATAAATTTGTGAATCTTGTGAAAATATTTTCCAATACTTCAAACTATCAGGTATGGTTGGCCTATGTCTTACCTTAGCCATAATTTGATGATTTTGCAGAAAGGGTAACCTACATGTGCTAGAAAAAGTCACCAAGCTATGTGTTTGCATATTCTACTTTCTTGGAATGAAAACAAAGTCAGTCTCAAGGAAACATCTTATTAAGTCCAGTATGGTTTCTATGTAATGATTAAGTATAATTTATTAACAATGTACTCTCCCTTGACTTGCTTTATAATGAGTTCTGAGTCTCCCATGATGGAAACTCTTTTAGGTCCAAGTTTTCTTATGATTTGAAGGACTAGCACTAATGCTTTGTATTCTACCATGTTATTAGTGCAGTTGAGATTTAATCTAAAAGAACATCCTTCTGAATGATCATTTTCTAAATTGCAGATCCATACTCCAACTAATGCTCCTAATATATTCATAGATCTACCCAAATATAAATGCCACAAGGATTCATCTGTTATATTTTCATCCATTACAGGTTCAGATTTAGTAATTGAATTCTCAATATTGACTTCTTGGTCTTCTTCTTCTATAGTTGTGATTTTATCTTTGTCATTGTCTGAATTACATAAGATAAATGAGTCCAGATCAGAATGCATGGAATACATAGGGAAATTTTGTAGTATTTCTGAATTAATTACCATGTATTTCATCAAATTTTCTCTATATATCTTCCATGGCTCACCAAACATAGAATTGGTAGCATATGACATGTCTAATTGTAGTGATCCCTATAATTTTTCTCCCTAGGAGTGACATAATAACATACCATATTTGGGAGGGATATCAACAACTACTATGTCCATAATGATACTCTTCGCATAGCACTGGACTAGAGTTACACAAAAATCTTTGATCAGTCCAAGGCATTTGACTTGACTATAATCAAAGGACAAAAGGTCCTTGTACGATGTCGTGATGTCTAATTTTAATTTTTCCATGACTTATTTAGGCCTTAAGTTAAAAGATGCTCCTGAATCCAACATAACATTATGTAAATTTTTATCATGAATGTTTAATATAATATAAAATGGAGGGACACCCCCTTGTTTATGTTTTCCATCTACTTCATGACCAAATAATAACTCAGGTTGATCATAATTGAGGTTGACAACACCTTCACCTTCAACTATGCTTAATGTTTCAGTAATTTGTGTCTTGTATGAGTCATTTTTCACTAGCTCCGTTAAGAGAACTCGTATTTTCAATTTTTCTATCTCAATTTGATATTTAATGGTATTTGAGTTTTTTATAATTTAATCATTTCATTTTTACCAACTATGGCTTGTGTGGTTTTGTCTTCTTTATTAACAATTGGTAATTCAATTTGTGTGTCAACTATTTTGTTTTCAAATTCCTTGTCTGGAATGGTTTGAGTAGTAGGTGAAGTGATGTCTACAATCTTTGGGATGGAATATTTCTGAGTTTCTCTAGGGTGAATTTGAAGAATTTTGGTCACAGGAGGTTCAATTGTTTTCTTAGTTTTGGTGTGGACTGATTTCTTAATAATAACCTCTATGTTGGTTTTCCTTCTAAGGCTCTACTATTTATGAACTTTGTAGATAGCAGGTCCATAGCATTTTTTGTAGTCAAAGGACTCTCCATACTCTAACTGTAACTGCTATACCATGTACAAATCTTGTTCTTCATGGGTAAGAAAAATGGCATCTTCATTGTTTATTCCCATCAATTTTATCTGGGTGTCCTGATATTCCTCATGCTTTTGTGAAATTTCAGCATAATTTTCCTGGAATGGTGGGCTAATCTGTTGATCAGGTAAAAATTAACTTGATTTACCAGTATTAATATTTTTCCTAAAGTTGGGGTTTCTAATTTCGGGACCTTGTCGATTTTCCCATTGAGGTTTTCTTTCCATGTTTTCTATTCTATCCATTAGTCTTTCTACATTTTTGGCTAAACTATCTATTTTAACATATAAAGTGGATGGTTCATCCTTAATGGTCACTCTCCTCTCATTCCTCATCCTAACTCTTTTAGTTATTAATTTAGCTCCTACACTCACTGCATTACTCTGCATCTATTCTAAATTTTCAGGGTTTCTTTCTCTTAACTGATAGGACATATCAGTGTCAAAACAATCTAAAAATTTAATTAGGGCCAAGTATGGTGGAGGTTTGATATTCACTGGAATTGCATTGTAAATGTTATTAAAACTAATACAATAATCCTGAACAGATTCATTAGGATCTCTTCTAATGTTATCATATTCAAATAATATCTAGAGAGGGTTTTTCTTTCTTTCCCATCTACTTATAAACAATCAGTGGAAGGTAGTAAATCAACAATATGGCCAGCAGGTAAATATTTAAACCGTTTTTTAACATCTCCTACTAGTGTTTGTGCAAATACTCTCATTTGTACATTTTCCTCATTAATTTCATGTAACTCAAAAAGTATGTCATTTTATCTACATGTTGTTGAGCAATATACTGACTAGTACGATCAAACTGAAAACTTTTACTCTTGTAATCTTGTGGCATGGCATGTAAATGGGCTTGTAAGACTAAAGGGGGAAATATGGCTACCATGGCTAAGATTTTAGCTCTACTGGGAGGTAAAGTAGTGGTTCTTGAAGATGGACTCGAAACTTTAGTTTGGAGAGGAAGTTTAGGTATGAATGATTTTTTGGAATGAACTATGGTGGATATTATGGGTAAGGTGTAACTAAATGAAGCTGTATTTAAAGTTTCTAAAGATACTGTACAAAGCTTAGGGGTAGCAGTAGTTAGGGCAGTTAATTCAAATAACTATTGAAAATAGCCTTCGTCTATATCTTTTATCAAAGTTGAGGTCAAAACATCAAGTTTTTCAAAATTATCTAGAACCTATTGATGTAAATCAAGTTGTATAGTATCCTTCTTTGATTCAATAAATTGAATAAAGTTGGTGTCTATTAGAATATCATGGACTGAGTTTTCAGATTTGGTATGAAATAAAGAATTTCCAAATGATAATCAAATTGAATATCTTTTATGCTTGATAACTCCTTAGGAAGTGAATTTTCTTTGATTAACTCACTACTACTTCCTTCACTCTCTAATCTTTTATGTTTTCTTAAAATTATGTCAAGATCATCAAAAATTGTAGCAGGCTGTGGATTAGGATGAGCCCTGGTATAATATCTTATTTTAGATGCCACAATTTTAACTTTCTATGATAAATTCAAAAAACCTTTTAAAACCTTAATGCAAAAAATGAGAAAAATTGTTTCCTTTAAGATTTATTTTAACTAGGAAGTGATTTGTCCCCAGTATGGTCACCAATATGTTATCACTCCAAAATTTCCAAATGTTGTTATAAGCACTAAAATGAAATATCATAGGTAACTACAAACCACTTTTGGATCTTAGGATCTAGCCTTCCTAAACTCAGAGAGGGCTCTCTCTATAAAAATTAACTTTTTTTAATCAATGGATATTATGCTAGTTATGTATGCTTGGTTAGGTTGGTTTTTTATTGGTTTTGGTTGGTTGGTGGAATTAATTATTTAGATGAATATGTGCTTATCAACTTTCTATTGGGCTATGGGGTCAATGTTCTTTAAAACAAAACTGAATCAAATTATAAGGAAAGTGTCACGAGGCAAGATAGCTGAGCAATATCAGATCTCAAGGCTAAATGGTGAAGTGATTTTTCAATCGGGATCAAGGAGAAATTAAGAATTCCTTAAACCAGATAACGAAGAAGGATGAAGGTGTCAATCAGGATCAAAGGGAAATTAATAATTCTCCAAACTAGATATCAAAAGAAAACATATAAATGTATAACAGTTAAAAGGAGAGTGTAATATTTAAAAAAATTCTGTAGTAATATTCCTATTATAACATTCAGGTTTAGAGCACATATAATTTTATGGAATACTTAGAAAGAAAAAATGAACAATTGAAATTTATAACTCACTGAGATAGCTCATCACATGAATCCTGTAAAGAAGATTCTTTATAACTTATTCAGTTTGTTGACTGGAAATTGGTAGAATAACCCTTTGGCAAGAGTTCAGTCAATTAACTAAACATTCAGAAATCCACACTTGCCAACCCTTGATACTTCAAATGATGAAGTATTTATAATCCTATCAAGTGACTATGGTTTATTCAAGGAAAATAAAATATCTTTATGCAAAACGATAGTGACACCTTTCAATTGAATGCTATTTGGCCTTCATTCTTTTCTTGGTGTTGTCTATCTATTCTTTCATCTATATTTCTTTCACCCTTTATAGTAAATCACACCACCTCTCCCATGTTTCTTCATCTGGTATTTTAATTTTCATCATCTTGTGGTAAACGTAGGCTTATTTACAAAAATGTGATTCACGTCATGTTGGAGGTAAAAGATGTTTTCTAGCGTTTAGAAAAGTACCTTGCATGTGTGAATGCCTTTCATTGAGGAAAGGTGGGATGTTTATTTGGCCACTTCCCTTAACTTCTTGACATAATCCTCATGTCTCATGAGTTTATCATTGATCACTAGAGGACTAGGAAGACCTTTCAGTCTCAATATATCAAACTGGTCAAAAAACCTTTTAACTTCGAGTTCCAATGTTTTACATTTCTCCTCAAGTTGTAGCATTAGATATCTTTTGGAAATCACTTTCTTCACTTCTAGGATACTCTTTTTTCTATCAGCTATCCCAAGTTCTTCCAATTCATATTTATTTTTATAATCAAGCAATTTGATTATTTTAGAGGCTTCCTCTAGTCTCTTTCGAGGATTGGCTTTGATTTTCTAAATTGCCTCAGCAACTTCATTCATCAGGTCGTTCTACTAAAATATAATCTGTATAGAAGGGAAAATATCATTAACTGATTTAATAATATCAGCCCACAATTTTTTTTTTCTTGGCCTAAAGGCTCTGTTAACAACGACTCTTTCTCTAGCTTTTGGATTATGTCAGTAAGTCTATTGGCTTTATGTACTTTATCTTGATACCTTACTTCTGCAATTGTATTTTCATCCCCTAAGTTCTTTATCTATTCTATGAGTTTATTAATCTCTGTAGTTTGAATAGACATACATTCCTTTTCTTTGATTAATTTTCTGGCCCCATCAGTGGGATGGGCTATTGCTGATGTTGGTGATGATGTAGATGTTATGGGAATAGAACTGATGTGAACTTCTTCCATGCTTGCTTATTTTTCATGTACAAGATTATCCATCTCTATCTCCATTTTCTTTAGTTGATGTATCAACTGGATGATTAAATTCATCATCTCATCCATTTGATTTTTTGTCTCCAAAACCTACTTCGTTTGTGAATGCTTAGTAGTTGGTAGTTTTAATTGTTTCTTCAGTGCAACTATGTCTGCATTTTTCTTCATTATAAGTTCTTATGCTACCTTTATGTTAGTTCTATTATAGCCAATTTTAAGTACCTACTCTTCCAGTGACTTAATCCTGTTGTCTTTTTCTTGTGATGGGGCTCTCTCTAGCTATAAATGTGACCGTACATTTTCTAGAGAGTTCTGCAACTTCTAGACACTTAGAGATTTATGTGTCATGCATGGTTGAATATATCATCTCTCCTGCCTTCTTTTGGAATTCAATTTGTTCAATTGGATGCACGTCCTTGGCAGGAACTTCAAAGCTAGTCTTTTTATAGTCTTTTGAAGTTTTGGGGGCTTATACTTTCGATTGAAGGAATATAATTTCCATTGTCTTTGTCCTGAGGTCAAAACCTAAAAGAAACCTACTCTGATCATTGGGATTTTTCTTCCAGTACTGTGCATATGTATCAAGCTTCAGTGCCTCATTTTTAATTTTAATCTCTTTATATTTATCAATGATATCCTTTTCATTCTCAACTTGCTTGTTGAATGTTGAAATCTCTGCACTCTTTTTCTTTTGAATGATTTCTTCTCTGGAAGATGATGGCAGAGGTGTTTCTTATTTATGTGTTGTAGGTACATCATCCCTGATAACAATATTTATTTCTATTTCAATTGTATCTTCTTGTTGTATTACTGGGTTTAGCTTTGTTTTCTTTATGTACATAATCTTGAATTTATTATCAGATGTAGCTTCTACTGAATAAGATTCTTGTTCTCTAGATATTTTTGAATTCCTATCCTATGGGTTTGGAGTAAGTAGGATGGAACTAGTTTCAAGCTACTCCTCCACCTCGTGTAAAGTATTTTCCAACCACCCTGACTGATCGAAATATTTCTCAATCTTAGGCTTAGACTCATGAATGAAAGGGGTGAGTTTAGAATTCACTGTTAATTTGTTTATGACACCCAAAGGGTCATATGACCATTTGAAACTTTTTGTGAACTTTAACTATTGTAGGCATCTATATGCTTCCTTTCGAGTATTCCCATTTTTGCATATAAAAGGCCCTAGTGGATATTTTTATCTTGAAATGAGTTTTCTTTTTCGGCTGAAAGGAAATTTATCTCATCAGAATTCAATATCTTCCTGATGTACTCTAAAGAAAATATCCTCATTGGGAGGTATTTGGGAAGCTTTTAAGGGACTAGTTGGGTCCCATACACTCTGATCTCTGTGTCATTCTGGTATAAATACCAGTCTCTTATCCTGTTTTGATCAGATAACGGTAGAAATTTTCTGATTTCATCATTGATTCTGGGTTGAATGCTATTGTTGAGCATATTATCCACTGGGTATACAAAAGAATCAATAAATTATTTGAAACTAAATTCGTTTCAATCCTTTCTGATCAGGGATGTCCAAAAGATTATAGACTGGGGATTAGCCTTTGTGTCCAGTTTTTGTAGGTTGACTACAGACTTTTCTAACTGAAAAGATATGAACAAATGGAATAATACTGAGGAGTATTTGAACACTCCTTCTTCTGGCAGTTTGACCAGTCTATCATGCATGGCATCTACTAGGAATTGGGAAAAGTTGAAAAGTATAGATGGAGCCTAGCCTGGGCAAAAGGTAGAGAGGAAAGAAATGATGGATTTGTGTACCCACTCATTTGTAAAATATCATAGGATACATGACACATCATCACAATTTTTCCAATTCATTCTAAAAACATGGTAGCAGAGTATGTTGGGTCATCTTTAGGAGTTTGTACTGATTTATGGTGGAAAGTTTGAAATATTTGAAACATTTTAGGAAAATATATCTTTAGATTAATATTAGTGAAGGTTTCAATGGAGAAAGACACTTCATCTGGTTGTGATGGAATCTGCAACATTTGGTTAATTGATTGAGAAGTGATTGTAATTTTGATTTCTTGTTCGGGGCTGACTATGGCTCTTTCGTTTGGCAAATAATTAATTTGGCATAGCCTAATGACTTTAAGGAACTAGTAGGTCTGTGGAAATGTGTGTTTTCGTAGGTTAGAGTCCCAAAAATGAATATCATTTGCCTGATCAACAAATTTTTCATGACTTCGGCAATGGAGCTCCAAAAGATTGCTATCAGTCACTATGTCTACTATTTTAAAGTCCTTATTAGCCAAAGGAGTGTGGTTGACATCTAGAAAAGGAGCTTGCATAGGGTTTACAGTTTGGACACTTTGGGAAGCCATCAATTTGGTTCAATTTATTAATTAATTTTCTTATTTGATGGTGTCAGGTACTGTAATATTCCTAAATTGGCACATAACTAATTGGAATATTAAATTTTGATTTTTCTCTCAGATAGATGAATAAGAGGGTATGGAGACCCATAAATCTCCTTAGTAGGAATAAAAGACGCTCCTAGTGTGAATGGAGGTCCCCTAAAAGTTGGATTGAAGACCCTCAGGTGTGAAAAGGGGTTGGAGCATGAAGATTGGGTCAACTTTGACCAAATCAAACAATGTTGTTATGGAGGAGTGGCACTCATGGTGGGACAACGAAGTTTTGGAGGGAGATTAAATGCATGGAGGTGGTGACCTATTTGTGTGGGGCCAAGGGTGAAGGAGCTCATAAATTATTTAAGGAAGAGGATGACAGTCATATGGTATTATGTTGTGATTATTATTTTGATATGTCTATTTATACTTTGTTGCTCCCTTCAGCTATTTAGCTAAGATAGTAGTGTTGTTTAGCACAGGGTGTTCCCGGTTGGTAATCCAACCTGTTTCCTTGAGAGCCCTCTTGGGAGATTATTTCACTACCTTGTACACTATTCAGCATTAGGCCAAGCTACATCTTTGTTGTACAACACAATTTCTGTAGAGTATTTTGTTGTGTTGCAGGGTGTAGCAATGAAGAGTTGACTCTAGTCACTTCCTTTCTTATTTTCAGTTAGAGGAAGGTTTCCTTCCATTGGGAGACTAGCAAGGAGAACCATTGAGATTTATTTCATCATCCAAAATCAGGCTAAGGTGCTTCTATTAGTTACAGTGTAGTTTTCTGAAGGAGCTGTTTTATTTCTAGGTGTCGTTGTAGTGTACGGTTTGGAGCCCTAGTTGGGGGGAGATAGATTTTTAGTGAGGGGATCAATTTCTCATTTGGATAATCTATAGGAGTATTTTTCATACATTTCTAGATATGATCATCAACCTCCTATCATCTATCCAGTTGTAGAGATTATTCAGCCCTAGGGCCATATTTGTATTTCTGCATTTTTGTATATTTTAGGAAACCCTTTCTGGGTTGTCTTTGAAATGTGTTTTGGACCATATATCTCTAGCCCCAACACCTTTTGAGATATATATATATATATATATATATATATATATATATATATATATATATATATATATATATATACACACATTTTTATATCATTTATGTAGAATTTCATGCCCTAAAACTACGCTATCATGGCTCATGGAACTTGTATGGAAATATTTTCACATGTATTGACATATTTTCTTAGAGCGGGCTTGCTTTGAATTTCTTGAGTGACTTGATCCTCAAGATCTTGTGCCTATTATTTGTTGATATGTTTAATAATATGGGTGTACATTTGTCTCATATCATGGTGTCTTGATTTTGTTCACTGTTATTTCCAGTTTTGTGTTCATATATTGTTGCTTCCCCTTTTGGGAATATTACAATGGTATCAGAGCATAATATTGGTTGAGGCTGTGGATCTCAGCCATTACGCTATGTTGAAGCCCCAAAAATCAGGTCTACAACAAGGGGGATACCCACCCGGTCTGGACCTTGGTTAGCAACTCCTTTTCTGTTTGGTGTAGTGGGTCCGATTGGGGATAATGGGACCAGTTTCCCAATGTGTATGTGTGTGTTGAGAATAGATATTTCCTATCTAAAAAGGTTCCTAAGTGAAATGATTTTATTCTATTTCTAATCTAATCATATGCAAATTGTATTCTAATTTAAATAGAAATATCTAATTCTAAACTAAACCCGGGATGTAATCTTATTTATGCGATCTAAAATAATTTCAAATAACAAATGATAATAAATATTATTCAATTGTTGTAAGAAAAGAATTCAATAAAGATAAACCATTTCATATAAAAAGTAAGATGAAACAGTTATGAAAAACATATTTCATAATAAGCTATTCATACACTAAGCATAAATAAATATTTATCACTGTACAGAAATGCCAAATGATAACTTAAGCATTCAAGCATCAATATATAAAGAACTAAATATAAATATTACTTTAACACAGAAGCAGAAATAGCTAAGAGATAAAAGTACCATTTATAACTGGTTCTACTCATGAGCTAGAAGCAATAATAATTTATCTCTTCTTAATCCAACATCTACTAAGAGTACAGAAATGCAACATCAGTAGCAGATATTAGACACAGATATCAATAAATCTCATTCCATTCATTCATCAAAACCTCCTCCGAGGGTGCAGAACTGCATGCTATGAGGATAAGTTTTTGACAAATTTCTGGACCCTTATCTAAATCCATGAGAAGGGTTAAAATACTACTAACTAAATCTAATTATAGTTTATTACAAAAATTTAGGATTCGGTTTAAATGACCGTCCTTTTTCTAGGCAGAAAATAAGTAAAACTAACACTCAATCTAAAATTAAAGTTAACAACTAACTACTTATGAATCTAGTCTTTGAATTGGCAAGCATCCAACATTGATTTGAGAAGAGGAGGTTGGCTGACTTCAGATTTTAATTGTCCCGAAAAGACGGAATCGGCAAGTTTTGGCAAGATCTTCTCATCAAAATTAATGATGCAATTAAGAGCACTGCATTGACTGTGTGGTTTTACTAGATATGTCCAGTAAGAATCCCAATTTAACTTAGTCAAGTCTTGGATTGATTTTGCCTTTTCTTCAGTTTTTTGTTTCCACTCTATTTGCAATTACTGGGCTTGTGGTAGATATCCTGGAATAGTTTCTGAAATCAAATTAACTTTGTGCAAATTTTCATTTACACAATCAGTAATGTTGCTCGCCGCTGTAGTTGTTTCCTCTGCTACTTTTTCTGCCTCTCTGATCTGTGCATCCCATTTATTAAAGAGCATTTATTTATGGTTGTCATTTTTTTTTTCTAAGTTAGACTAATCTATTAACAGTAGGAAATATAGTACATCAGGCCGAGGCCATAACAGTGCCTTCGTGGAGGCAATTCGAACTAACAGAGACTAGTTTTTGGCTACCCTTCTAGAGGGAAACTAGCCTGAAGAACCTTTAACAGAAAAAATCCCATGCAGGGGATCGAACGTGAGTAGCTTTGACTGAAAACTGAAAACATATACATTATATAGCAAATTAACAGGACCATGACAAAACTGGACCACTGTAAGAGCTAAGACTGGTCGCTGACAAAAAAGGACCATAGCAGAAGGAGACATTGGAACAACAAGACATTCCCTCAGAAAGGGCAGAGCAAAAACATTAGAAACAAGAAAAAAGGTCGAATTACTCATCAGGAGCGACCTCCTCGATCCTGCAACCGAAGTCTGCTGGTGCGCCATGGGCTTGAGAGAGATCAGCATTGGGAGGGACCTCTGAAGGAGTATCCGTCTGATGGGGCGGACCACAAGCCGAATCCTCTTGCATAACCTCCCTGCACTCACTTGTCTGTCCCCTCGAGTCAAGCAACACATCTTCCAGGTTGGCGCCATCGACAGGAGCAGAATCATCCGGCGGATTCTCAGTCTGGGGCTCCTCCATGAAAACAATAGAGATGGCGACCGAAACTCTTGGTCTATCACGGGCGCAATCAAATGAAAAGAGAGTTGTATGGGACTGTGCAAGCAGCGCGTCCCCAGAGGGCGAATCGAGCCTACGCCCAGAGCAAAATTGGCGACCATGGAAGAGGCGAGGTAG
The DNA here is from genome assembly GCA_034641835.2 of Pinus albicaulis. Classification (NCBI taxonomy): domain Eukaryota; kingdom Viridiplantae; phylum Streptophyta; class Pinopsida; order Pinales; family Pinaceae; genus Pinus; species Pinus albicaulis. The sequence goes on from CM076576.1 coordinate 480,662,436, forward strand.
GTTCTCGGAGGGCAGAGAGATTTCAGAAGGAGAAGTGGATGTGGAAGGCGAGTGCCTCCTGGCGGAACATGATGAACCCTGCTTGCAATGCATCCTCTATCTCAAACGGGGCATGTTTGCAACAGAGATGGAACTGTGGCTCTGGAACAACAGCAAGTTGACCAGATTCAGCTCTGGAGAAATGTGCAGGACCAACGAGGCAGAATTGCAAGAACCAGCAATGGAGATGTGAATATTGTCGTCAGGCTTCAGACAGCAAGTATGGTGACTATGCTTCCCTGTGGTGGTGCGTTTGTTGGCGCAGTCCTCCACTGAATTGCACAGCAAATTCCTTGGCGCAGTCCTCCACTGAATTGCACAGAAAATTCCTCGGCGCAGGCTCCATATCATATAGCTCCCTATTCCTGCAACCAACTGCCCTCTACATTGAATGAGCAATCTTGTTAAACTGGTGCGAATCGCCTGTGCGACATTCGAAAATGCCTCGATCCTCAGCATTCGTATCGAGAGGCATCAGCATTATGTTTGTCATTAAGAGCGAGCAGGTGTAATTTACTGCTATCAGGTGGGTGCGAATGGGCTGGCAGGTGGCCTTCCATCCTATCGACCTCTGTCCCATCGCCCCAATTAACACTGCTATCACCCGCATCCGGGGTTTATGGTTGTCATTGATAATTGGTGCTCCTACTCTTTTTCCTTCCTTCGTCTTTTTCCATGCCAAATAATTAGTACCTCTTTCATTATTTAAATCATAATCATGTCGTAATTCTATGACATGATTAGTGATTTTATCACTTTCTTGACAAAAAGAGTTCCACTGTGAAATCTTTTGGCATAATATATCTTGTTGTTGCAGTAGTTGATTATTCAAAGAAATATATTTTGAGATGAAATATGTAAGCTTGGGGTCTTCTTTATGCATTTCTTGCATAATCTGTATTTGTTTTTATTTCTCGACGAAGCCTTTCTGATACCCGATTTGCATTTGCTGAAATTCTTGTTGTAACTTTTCAAATTGTCTTTGTGCTTCACTGTTGGCATGTGCTTGTTGCAATTGTTGTCGCAGAAATTTTATTTGATCCTCTCTTTCATTTAATAATAGTCGTACCTCAGATGCTTTGTCAATATTTGCGGAGGCATAAGCTCCTATAATCTGAGATAATTTAGTAAGATTTTCAGTGGGATCCGTCGTACGATCTTTCCATAAAACATCCAATTGTTCTGCATCAGTAGAGAGTACACTTTCTAATTTTCTCTTCTTTCTTTGCTTCCTTACTACTGCTTTATGTTGAGGGCTATAAAATATATCCAGAGGAGGAATTTCCTCTATTTTAAGTACAAGCTTGGAGGAAGGAGTAATGGGTATATCTTCTTTTTCTGTGGCATTGCCACTTATTTCTGTAATCAAACCTTTTGTTGTCTGTACATGAGTTTGTATGTTCTTTCCTTCAACATTAATCAAATCATTAAATGATTCCCATTCTTTATCTAACTGAGTGCTGATAGATGGTTGTTGTATCTTAAGAGGTGGAAGATTCAACTGTGGAGTGGTGGAAGTATATTGTTGTAAGAGCTCTTTTGATTGAGCTGTATCCTTCACTAAGCCTTCACTTTTATCCTGATAAATTTTTTTAGAATGTTCAGAAATTTCTTTGTCAAACTTTGACTTAGACCTTTCTGAATATAAGCGGCAACTGAGACTAACACTAGGATTTGGTTCCCTTGCGAGTTCCAAATGCAAATTATCCAAAGGAATAGTGGTCAATCTTCTTTCTCTGTATACTTTAAACTCTTGAAATTCTTCTAGGGAGAATTGTGTTTGAGTTAAATGCAAAATATCTTTAAATGAACTTTTTTCTTGAAAAATATCATCAAAAATATCTTCTTCTCTAGAAAATACTCTCTCTTTGACTACAATGGTGAAATCCTTCACAATACCGTATGGATCAAATAGTCTTATCAGAAACTTAAACAATTTTAAGCATGTAACATTGCTTACTTCCTTAAACAGGTGACCAACATCAAATAATGAAAATGCTCCGTAGGACATAGGAAATTGTGGCCAAATGGCTTTCTTTTTATCCTTTAATTTTTTTGTCAAACCTCCGTCTCCACAGGTTTGATATGCAATTTCCCAAGCTATGAGTTTATCCGGAACATATAAGGGAAAAACATGAGGAGAAGAAAAGCTTCCAAAAACCCTCACATAAGTAAACAATTCTTCTCCAAACCATCTTGCGACATGGAGAATGTCTACTTCTGCTTCAGGGGACAACATTGGGGCATCCTTATTATACAACAATCTATACAGTGGCAACATTATGCCATGGAAAATCTTGTAAAAATTAGGAATGAATTTTGACTCCCACAATTCTTTGTGATAAACATGGATGGGCAGGGGATCCTGAATTGTCCATTGCCAACCCATTAAAGGGAATTTGGAAACAAAGCAGATTTAATCCATAACATAGGTAGATAGATAAAAAGGAGGATAAATCCTCTGAGAGACAGTTCGTTTAGATCAGTAATTGAAAATAGTCGTGGCTAAGCTATCAGACAATATTTTAGCCCAGTCCACAATGGTAGCATTAACAACAACATTCAATAGGGGAAGCCATTTAGGCAAAAACTTATTAATGTCAGGCTTTGCAAAAAGCCTACATAACATAGCAGCAGCAAAAAAATATGGAGAAGTGAGTGAATCGGTACTATACATATCGTTTTTATCTTTCCTCAGTGGTTCATCTCTTCTGGACCATTCTTTTGTGCATTCCGCTAAGTTTGCATTTTCCTTGGAAAATTTCTCCATAAATTGTTTATTGTAGGTTTCCTGAGGCTCTGGAAAATGATACATAAGCCTCAAATTTTCTGCCGTGAATGACCCAATGAGCTCTTGACCTTGCATTTTGAATTGTCTGTTCGTAATATCAGTGCTATCCAGCACCCATTTTACCATGTCTGTATATGGAAGAATTCTTGGTCTTGCTGCTACCCGATGTAAAAATGAACACACTAGCTCTGTAGGAGATGCTTGAGAGGAATTAATTTAGCCCGTAGTAGCTGAAGCATCCATTACTCTTTGGTTTTCTTCTTCAAGTAAATTAAAAATACCCTCCCAAGTGGTGATGTCAGCGTCTTTGTTGCAAGCAGTGTCTACGTACAAGGATGCCATATCTTTATTCTCAGAACTTAGAAATTTCTCTTTCTTTCCAGAATTCAGAGCTTTATCTTTCTTTCCCATAATGCTCTGAATATTTCTTTGTATAGTCTCTTGTTCTTTGTGCCTGTAGTTTTACGAATTAAGTGAGAATAATGATATGAGAAAGGTGACGGGATAGTTTTAAATGCTAAAGGCGTATGAAATATATTATTTAATCGTGAAATAACCCTTCGATAAAAAAAAAATCATTTTCATTAATAATTGACAATCCATTCATTAACTTTACATTAAGGTGCATAACGGATATCGATTTATGGAAATATTTTCTTCGTACAACGAGCGTGATGCATGTGTGATACTGCGATCTGCGATTTTATTAGCAATATCACAAAATCGCAATATCGCAAATCGCAACTTTTGCAAATCGAAATCATAGCAACTTTCGTAAATCACAATTTACACAAATCACAATTAGTAACATCGCGGTATTACAACATCGCGGCATCGCAATATCACGAAATCGCAATATCTCAAAATATAACATATGAAAAATTTCTGTTAATATATTTTCTGCGATATGCGATTTGCGACAAATATTTTAATGCATAGTTATTGAATCGCGCTTATCATAATTTAGAAGATCCTGCTTTGCAAAAGATATCTTGTACTTTTTGTTGCGATGGATGCAACATTTTCTTCAAAGAAAGATTTTATTCTAATCTGTCATAAACTTAAGTTTATCTAAAGATTTTCTAAGGAATTTTCTTAAGTTAATGATAGTAAGTTTTATTTGAAAAAGAAAACAAGCACTAATTTAATTTTTTGGATTTTTAAAAAAATGGTCTCCACTTGTTTAGTATTAAATACTAAAGAAGGGGGGCTGTTTTTGGCCACAACAATTGGCAATTCACTTGGAAGAACTAGTTATCTCTGATTTTCTTTTAAATTCTCTAAACTTTTCAAAACATAAAATTTTCCAGAAAATCAAATTTTATTATAAAAAGACAAACTACATTACGCTTTAATCTATAAATAATATTTGATTTCTTCTATAGTCAATTTTGACTATTTACTTCCTCAAGCTAGTCCTTGTATCTACATCAGTCATTACTTGGTTTAAAAATATAAAAACAAAAGGCTTCTCTGTAAATCAATTTGTAAATATGCTCTTTTGTCGTAGGTAGAGCCACTGCTACCGGCAAGCGTCTATAGCCTTGATAGGGTTACCTATTACCCAGCAATGATCCTATGTCCTACTTAGAGAAATATACAATTTTCAAAGAGAAATCCATATTCACACTTATTTCTTTTTTATTTTATTTTTACCCTTAAAGAACAATGTCTTGGTTTGGTAGCCAATTTATGACAGTGCCATTCACCTGATTTATAACTTTGCTGAACAAGCTGGCTCGTGATAAGACGCCTTGCCTTTTTATTGTAGTAATCTTGAGTCATTTCCCTATTTTGGTATGCAGTATTGGCAAAGTCAACAAGCTATAATATCTATGATCATGATAAGTCGGCTCGTGATGAGACCCCTTACTCTTTAAGTTAAAAGTGTATCTTGGATTATTCCCTAAACTTTGTAATTTTGTAGGTAGGGAGGAAGTCATTTTTTCCTTAAGATAGCTCTGGATGACAATAATAGAGTTTTTTGGGAAACAACTTTTCTACAGAGAACTTTTGTTTTGTTATTGATACCTTTCATTGAACTGATATAAAACAATATTTCACCAAAAGTAGTTTTTCATCAAAATTTTCAAAGTTGAAACTAGTATCATTTCTAGACTAAAGCTTTTAATTATATATTTAAATAATAATGATCAATATTCTAAAAAAGAATTCTATTTATATAAGTGAAGAAATAAAAATTAAAAAGAGAACCTGTATTTTTTTTTTATGAATTCCAAATGTAACCATTAACAAGTGGTTTTATTATGACAAATAAAGAAAACTAATGTACAAAATAGAAGAATGATATCCTATGGAAAATATTTTTTAAGGATCTGTCCATTAACAGGTAAAGATTCTCTTTTCCCTGTTAAATCATGTAACATGAATGTAGATAGACCTATGATTTCTGCAATTTGAAAAGGACCAAGCCACATTCATTGAAATTTCATATGTTTTCCTTTTTCCTGATGGGCCTTGTCCCATTTTAGAACTAAATCTCCTATTTGAAAGTCCTTTTTGGTTATCATGTTTGAATCAAAAGAAGATTTAACTAATGCTTGATGATGAGCATGAGTTACTTTGGCCTTTTCTCGTTGTTCTTATAACTTAATTATTTCTATTTGCCTTAATTGTAAAGAAGAAGTTGGTTCTTCATCAATATATTGAACTAAGGCTAGAGAAGGAATCGCTAGATGATTTGGAAGAACCACTTTTCTCCCATAAACCAAATTAAAGGGAGATGTGACAATAGAAGCCTTCTGCATTATTCGATCTGCCCATAAATAATATATTAAAGACTTATGCCAACTTTTATGATTTTGATCAATGGTTCGCTTAATGATTCTGATTAAGTTTTTATTTGTAGATTCAGCTAACCCATTTCCTTCTGGATAATAATTGGCAGAATATTTAAGTTTAAAAACTCTCTTAACTGCAAATTCAGTCATAGCATTAGCAGAAAAATATGATGCATTATCAAACATTAAAGCAGAAGGTAAACCAAACCTGGTGATTATGAACCGATCTATAAACTCAATAATATGCTCAGCATTAGCAGTCTTGAGAGGGACTGCTTCTACCCATTTCGTAAAATAATCAGTTCCTATAATGATATACCTATGTTGTTTAGAAGAGTGAGGAACGATCTCACCTATTACGTCCAATCCCCATTGATCAAAAGGTTGCTCAATTTTGACTGGTTGTAATGGTAATGATGGTTTCTTTTGTCTTCCAGCTGCATTTTGAAAAATTTGACATTTCCTTGCATATTTATGTGAATATTTGAATAAAATGGGCCAGTAATAGCCTGCACGGGGGATTTTATGTGCAGTAGAATTTCTAGCATAATGTCCACCTGCTGGCCCATCATGAAGTTCCTGCAAGACCTTTTAAGCTTTAGATTTATCCAGACATCTAATAAGAACATAATCATAATTGATTCTAAAAATAAGTGATGGTTGGGCCAAGTTTGTCTTTAGAAGCCTTGGGAAAATTCATAAAACATACTTATAAAAGCTTTGAAGTTGTCGAATGTAAGGGAGTTGAAACCCGATGCCTCGAAGGGAATAAGCCTTGAACATCATATGCCCATATGGTCAAGCACCATGACTGATGGAGAGAGAAATGTGTTAACATGGTCATTGATCTCCTTGTTGAATTTACGTTATAAAATGAACCCCATAAGTATTAGCCAGAGGTTTCGAAGGGAGGCTATTCCTGGAAATTATGATATTTAATTTGTGGAATGATGTGGGTCATGGATCCATTTGTTCATAACCACTTAAAATGGAGCAATGAGCTTAAATCTACATTATATCGTGAAAAATGGTAAAGGGTTGGTGGTGTAGTGGGACCGCGCAATGTCAGCCTAGAATTTTAAGACCATCATGTCACCTCGGTAATTTCCATGGAAGGCATCCTAGAATTTTTCTAATAGGTCTCAAATGCATACACTTGGGATTTTATCCCGAGGGTGATGTGGTTGCAGTTGGGCCAAGTGTGCAGTTCCGGGAATATCCATGTATCACGAAGGAGGAGGTGTCCATGGTGAAGGCCATGTTTAATGTGAATGGTTGAGTGCCCTAGTGGGTTGATGTGGTGACATATCTAAGAATAACTTCCACATAACCCCAAAATATTCTACCTAGACAGTTCGAAAGGGGGACTCCAAAGGAAATTCCTAGAATTTTATTTCTGGGTTGAGGTGGAATAAGGGGCTCCATGCTTATGTGTGTGTGTATATATATATTTATATACTTGAAGTATACTTGAAGTTTGTAGAGACTATTTCTATTTTGGGTCATTATTTAATGTGGGAATTTGGGGTCTTTAATATTCTTATGTATTTTTGGTGATATATAAATGAAAACTATGTAATATTTTTTAAGAATGAATACAAAGCGTTTGAAATTAAAAATAAAACATTTAGAGTTCTATATCAAATTTGAATACAATTTTAATTTTACTATAAAAGGAATAATGTTTTTTAATTTTTTAATGTTCACAAAAAATTAATTAAAATATAACATTTCCCTTCAAATTTATTTTTGTTACAAATAAGACATGTCAATATTTTCAAGAAGGCTATGTAGGTCCCACGTGGAAGCAGTTAATAGGCCAAATATTTGAATGGTTATATATTTTTATCTGAATATGGATCAAGAAAAAATTCATATTGTTTGAATGGTCTCAAGGAGATGAATGCAATGATGTTATTCATTTTAGGCATTGATTAGTTTCATAAAGCTTAAGAATGTAGACCATATTTCCATAACTGTAACTTTCTAGGTCAAGTTAGCTTAATAATTTCCCTATTTCTACCTTAGTAGGGGCTACATATAGTAGGGACCATGCTACATGGAGGTGTGCATAAGAAAAGTGTGGAGGGATGCTTGTGGAAAGAGGAATAATTCATAATATACGTTCAGAATTTACACCTTACACATGTGAAACACATTTTCATATTAGTTGAATCTAAAATCCGCAACTAACAAATGCATAGTACTGAAAGTTACTATTAAGAAAATCAATCGTATTATAAAATTAAAAATGGAACAAAGAACACCTCATCACCAATGTTTTCAATTTCAATCGAGGTTGAGGGCTTATAAGATACAATTTTTAATCTGTGAAGATATGTTTAGCAAGTTATTGGAGATGCAACTACCCATCAAAAAGTGGTTCCATAAGAAAAGATAATATATCTGAATAAAAATCCCCAAAATGTGTTGTAGTAATAAGGCATGTATTAGTGAATTGTGTGAGTGTATTAGGAATAGTTTCTAGATCATATTTGCTTCCATATGCTAAAAATACTAGTTTCAATGCAACACCTTGAAAATTAATACTACCTTTCATAGTGTGTCCAGGAATTTTATTATTATATTCGAGTTGGGAATTTTATTTTCCTACACTATCAATAGGAATTTGAGTAACTCGTCATCTCATTTTCTATCCTCTATGGCATAGATCCAAAAATTTAGTATGACTTGTAGAGAAATAAATAAGTGAAACACTTAACATATACTCAAAAGGATCTGTAGTTTATATTCCACGTTGATACTTACAAATATTTGTTTTATGAACATTGGTCAAAATTCAATATAGTATATTTCATAAGTAATGCAAAATATATCTCCTGAGAGGGAAGAGGTGTGGAGGAAGAAAAATGAAAAATTCCTTGCTATATTCGCACTCTGCACAATGATATATCGATAGAGATTATTTAAAAAATATAAATTCTTGTATAGTTTTAGAATAGGTAGGAATAATATATTATTTACACTAGAATCAATTGTTTACCATGTTCAAAACATGACAATATTTCCATTTTTTCATAATTAAATTCCAAAAAATTTGTAATTCTATGAATTGATATTGAAAGATAATGTACTAAGAAGTATGGCTCCTATGGAAGATGGTAGGTTTCTAGTTTTCACTTATAATGTGATCTCAAAAATATTATTGAAAATATGTTTTAGATATGAGTTGAGTGCCACTGTAGTGCAGAGCCAATAATGAGGATTTTGTCTTTGGAAATGACCCCCTTAACAAAAACATTTAAATTTATATAGGAATACCCACCTTCACTCATGGTATTTTTAGTTAATTCCTTCTATTTTAGAGCTTTCTACCATATTTCAATGCAATAAAATATATATTTCCTTGGATTGTGAAGGTTGGGAGAAAGAAAAATAAAATATTTGTTCACATCTCCATGCTTCGCACGATGAGAATATCAATGGAAGGTATTTAAAAATATATAAAATCTTATGTAGTTGTTGAATAGATAGGAATAATTTATTATTTACAACACAATAAATTATTTATCCCATGATGATACTTTCTAGGTTTTCATAATAAAAGTTCTTTTAAAATTAAAATCCCAAAATTTTGAAAGATTACATGAATTGAAATTTAAATATCATGTAATAATAAATATACCTCATCTTCAATACCCTATATTTTTGTCTTGGACACAGAATGTGATCTCAAAAATATTATTGACATCACATTTAAGAAGTTGATTTTCAATAATGTGTGGAGCCGTCAATGATGATTTTTTGTCATTGGTATTTACCCCTTAACAAATTAGTTCAAATATATATCTAAATACTCACCTTTCATAATTGTAATTTTATCCAATTTCATCTAGCTCAAAGCATTCTTATGTAATTATTCTCCTACTTTACTCACCTTGTGTTAGTTGTGGCATATTTTTAACTAGTGACCCAACATTTTCTGTCAATTTGCGGTCCATAGACTTAGACACGTAGTATTAGAAATTTCATACAAATATTTCAAGAATGTGAAAAAAAAAAACCCTAACTTATGGTAAAAAACATCCATTATCATTATCAAGTTCCTACAAAAACTGGTCCATCCCATGTTATAATCCTCCAATCAAATCAATTTCATTAGAAATGAAACCCTAACTATTGCAAATAGTAATCTTTTATTGGTATTTGAAATAAAATCCTAAATAATAACGAATTGGAGACATAAGAATTGAATTCTAAATCCACTGAGAAATTTAAATACAAGGATAATCTTAATTAAAAATTAATCCTTTAGTCTACCAACATTTGAAAGAAAAACTTAGCTACTAACGAATTGGAGAGATAAGCATTGAATTCCAACTCAGCTGAGAATTCTAAATTTAAGGATTATATTAATGAACTGAGAAGAAAAATATTAAATTCCTAGACAATCCACACACTTCTCATGCAATGCAGAACCCTAAATTTCAAAATTAACAACAATCAATACAAAATTGGTTCTATTACTAACTATCCCAGTGTGATTAATCAATGGCTTCAAATTTTCTAATGAAATTGTCAATTCAATTAGCTGTACTAACAATGAAAACTAAAATTGTATGAATAAATGATATTATCTTCACTTAGATATCATACTCTCATTCTCTCTTCAAACTAATATCCAGACTTCAAAACTTTCTACGAAAGAAAACTCAATTAAATATTAATTCTAGAAAATCTCTTAGCTCAAAAGAAAGAGATCGATGAGATCACTCTGTAACTTTAAAAACAAGATTTCCTACTTTTTTTAATCTACTTGGAAAAGCTACAGAAATCACTAGTCAAACTCCATTTGGAAAATAAATATTTCATTTAAAGCCTCCACGAAAACAATGCTTATCAAGGAATTCAAGGCAACACATTACAAGTATTGAGCAGACATTATTAAAATTCCTCAAATATCATAAGTTATTTCCAATGTACGGAGGAGCTCTGTTTTGAGTATGCAAGAAAAAATATACAGAGAAAAAACACCATATGTTTGAAAATTATGGTTTATTTTGACCAGTAACTTTGAATCACATCTATCTCATTATAAATTGTGTAATCATTCTACAACAAACTTTAAGTACAATGCGACTAGTGTAGGTTGAATTATAACATTATAAAAATTGCTTCAAAGCTCAATAGACCTATTTTTCTTGTATAAGGACTTGAAAAATGAATTGGGATTTTGATGGGCATGTATTCCTTTTCTATATAGTGACAACGAGATATAAAACTTATTTAGATATAATCTTATTTTCGTTGTCACTCCACATAGTAATATAAGCTACGAGCGAAAAATGAAACCCTCTGAAATGCAATGTGAAATTGAGTATGGTTGATATTATTACCACAGTGCACACACTCATCTCTCGTTATAACTTATATTTTTTATATGTATAGTGTTGCAACATACTAGTAATGTATTTCTATGAAATTCTCACGGAAGGAGCTTAAAACACTTATATCTACAATGCTTCTAGATCTATAAACATAAATTCAATATGAAGTGAAGGTATATATATATCGTTCACACAAAACAACTCAGGATCTGAGATTGAAGACATGGATTAACACAAAAAATAATAAAATACCACACACCAATGATTAGATATGTAACCCACTTGAAGTAATAAATAAACAAGAGGAGAGATCGGTTTTATTAGCTAACCCAACCAACCATATGTAGGAAATTTTAATCATAGAGGATATATTAAACAATGAATTTCACAAATAAAACTATTTGCACTTGATTCTATTACTATCTTAGTGTGATGAAAGAATGGCTTAAACTTTTCTAATGACATTATTAATTTGATAAAGTGTACAAGCCATGGAAAAAAACATTGTATGCACAACTTATATTAACTTTTTTCACATTTAAAACTCTCATGCTCTCTTCAAACTCATATCCCTAATTCAAACAATTATAAGTAAGAAAACTTAATTAAATATTAATTCTAGAAACAATGTTAGGTGAGGAGAAAGAGATCAACGAGATTAATATGTAACTTTAAAAACAATATTTGTTACTATGTTTATATATATTTAGAAAACCTAGAAAACTCACTCGTCAAAATATGTTTGTAATATAAAACTTTTATTTAAATATGTTAGGTCCCTATATTACTAGTGTAGTCCCCTATTATTGTTAGTGTAGCCCCCTTATTGATAATGTTGTACCCATGTAGTCCCCATATTGTGCCCCATAAAATACCCACTAAAACCCCACTATTTTTATTGTTGTTCCCTTACATTATTATTGTTAGGTCGGCTATTATTATATTGTGACCCCATGAACTCCTATATATAGAAAGGATATTTTGTCATTTGAATCATACAAGAATTATTCATTTATGTAATGTAAATGAGATTTCCCCTCGAAGTGGTTGATTTCTAAGGTGTTGATCTCTCTTTTCGTCTATTTTTGGCACTGGTTTCAAAACATTTGGTATCAGAGCTTAGGATTCTAGGGTTTTACTGCTTCAAACACTATATTGTGGCATTTTTGCTATAAATTTTTTTCTACGAAGGTTTAGAAGCTAAAAAAAAAAACCATTTGTGAAGAAATCCTGATGAACATGGTATAAAAATTTCGGATCTTGGTTCATAATGTTTTTGGACATATGATATATGGTAGTTAGGAATTTTGTAGGCTCCTGAAATTCATCTCAAAGAGGTGACCTTGCGAAACTCGTCATAAATCTCTCTCTAAGCCTCGGATTCGAATTTTTTAAAAGATGGAAAATCTTACATGGACTATAGTTTACTATGTATAAATTTCAGAGCCGAAGAGGAAACAGTGACACGTGGCACACCGCACAAGTTCGCTCTACTGAACTAGTCAATAATTAGGTCATTGCGGGAGATTAGGCATAAATTTTCCTTCGAGAATCCAAATCAGGTCACACATGTGGCATTGGAAAGAAGATTGAGAGGGATACTAAAGGACTGAAGATAAAATCTGTGGGATCCAAAATTTGAGAAATACATAAGTTTCAATATCGAGGTCATCAGAAGCTTGAAAAATGTGTGTATTTTTTTTCAAATTGGATAACTCTTTTGAAAAATTAGTTTGAAGTTATTCCAAGGGCATATTGAAGCATAGATATCAATATTGGGTTCTAAAATGGCCCCTAAAAATAATTCAACAACCAGTAAACTCTCATAAGGATCTACTATGACTCATGAAGAGGAAGAAGTGCAACATGATATATCAAAATTACAATATCAAGTGCACCAAATTTTTCTCTTGCAAAGAGAAAAAAAAAATTTGAAATGGAAGTTTTGAAGAAAGGCGTGGAGGCTAAGATGGATGGTTTGAAGAAAGCCGTGGAAGATAATATGTATTGTTTGAATAAAGGTGTGGAATATGATATGTATGGTTTGAAGAAAGGAATGGACATTAAGATGGATGACATGGAAGCTAAAATGGATGAAAAAATTAAAGACAACATGGAATACATGAAGAATGATCTAAAAGCATATATGGAAGGTTAGTACACGAAAATCATGATGAGAACCAAAATAAATGTTAATCATGATTTAATAAACTCAAATGTTGTATTGAAGACCCACCATATTCCAGAGAAACATAGGATTGATGTCTTCATAGGGACTTTAAATGATAACATACAACATGAGGTTTTCCCTTAGGAACCTAATTCATTGGAGAAGGCATTCATGTCAGCAAGGAAAATTGAAAGTAAATTCATGGAGACAAGGAAGCCTAACACTGACATCTATGAATATGGAAGTGTTGCTACTCCTAGACCTCCAAAAACTACAGGGTTGACACCACAACAATTTGAAGAAAAAATAGCAAAAGGGCTTTGCTATAGTCGTGATAGGAAATACACTAAAGGTCCTAAGTGTGATGAGAATAAACGATTTTACATATATTTTGAAGAGGATGAAGAAAATGAATAAGAAACCTTAAATAAGAGGATATACACCAAGAATGTACCCTACAGAAAGAATAAATTAGTTTGAACATATCCTGTAATGCATTGGCAGGAATTATCGCTCCTTAAGCTCTCAAGATATAAGGACATATCAAGAAGAAAAATGTAATAGTGTTGATTGATTTGGGTAGTACCCATAATTTTATTCATTGTGAGGTAGCCAAGGAATTGAATTGCTTCCTATACTCAGCACTAGAGTGTCAAGTGATGGTTTCAATTGGAGAGACTATAAATTTCTCTAGAAAATTCCATAATATCAAGCTAACCATGCGGGAATATGTATTGAATCGTCCAATTCCTTACATTCCAATGCGAGGTGTTGATGACGTACTAGGAGTAGAATGCTTTTAGATCATTGACACAACCTATATTTTTTATGAAAGAAATATTCATATTCCATGGCATACCTAAGAATATTATTTCACATTGAGATGCAAAGTTAACTTCAATTTTTTGGAAAACATTGTTTGAAAGCTTTAGGACTTAGTTAGAGTTTATCACATCCTATCATGATTATATACATGGTTAGATTGAAAGGGTAAAGAAACTATTGAAGACAAGATAGGTGTTATCACTCCGAAATTTCCAAAGATTTTTATAAGCATTAAAAATAAATATGAGAGGTAACTACAAACCACTTTTGCAGCTTAGGATCTAGCCTTCCTAAACTCAGAGAGGGCTCTCTCTATATGATTTAACTTTTTTCAATCAATGGATATTAGGCTAGTTATGTATGCTTGGTTGGGTTAGTTTTTGATTGGTTTTGGTTGGTTGGTGGAAGTAATGATTTAGATGAATAGATGCTTATCAAATTTCCATTAGGCTATAGAATCAATGTGCTTTGAAACATAACTGAATCAAATTATAAGGAAAGTGTTAGAGGGAAAGATAGGTAATCAATATCATATCTCAAGGTTGAATTGTGAAGTGATTTTCAATCGTGATCAAGGAGAAATTAATAATTCCTTGAGCCAGATAATGAAGAAGAATAAAGGATTCAATTGGGATAAAAGTGCGATTAAGAATTATCTAAACAGAATATCAGAAGAAAACATAGAAATGTATAAAAATTTAAAGGAGAGTGTAATATTTAAGTAAATTCTGCAGTAATATTCGTGTTATAACATTCATATTTAGAATACATATAATTTTATGGAATACTTATAAAGAAAACAAGAACAATTGAAATTTATAAATACTTCACTGAGATAGCGCATCACATTAATCTTGTAAAGAAGTTTCTTTATAACTTATTTAGTCTGTTGACTGGAAATTGGTGCAATAACCCTTTTCTAAGAGATTGGTCAGCTAAAAAAATATTCATAAATCCACACTTGAACAACCCTTGATACTTCAAATGATGAAGTATTTATACAACAAATTACAAAAATATTTTGTCAAGTGAGTACGATTTATTCTATGAAAATAAAATATATTTATGCAAAAAGATAATGACACCATTTAACTGAGTGATATCTAGCCCTGATTCATTGCTTGATGTTGTCTATATGTTCTTTCATCTGTCTTTCGTTCACCCTTTATAGTAAATCACACCACTTATCCCATGTTTCTTAATCTGCGATTTTTATTTTCATCATCCCGTGGTAAATCTCATCTACCTCTAAATATTTGGCAAACGTAGGCTTATTTACAAAAATATGATTTGCTTCATGCTGGAGGTAAAAGAAGTTTTCTAGAGTTTGTAAGAGTACCTTGCCTATGAGAATGCCTTTCATTGAAAAAATGTGGGATGTTTCTTTGGCCACATCCCTTAACTTCTTGACATAATCCTCATGTCTCATGAGTTTGTCATTGATCACTATGGGACTAGACAAACCTTTCTATCTCAATATATCAAACTTGTCGAAAAACATTTTAACTATGAGTTCCAAATTTTTACATTTCTCCTCAAGTTGTAGAATTAGATTTCTTTTGGAAATCACTTTCTTCACTTCTAGGATAGTCTTTGTTCTGTTAGCTATCCTGAGTTTTTCTAATTCATATTTATTTTTAGAGTTAAGGAATTTTATTGTTTCAGAGGCTTCATCTGGTTTCGTTCCAAGATTGGCTTTGATTTTGTAAATGGCCTCAACAAATAACTTCACCAAGTCATTCTTCTCAAATATGAACTGTATAGAAGGGAAAATATAATTAACTGAGTTAATAATATCGGCAAAAAATTGTTTTTTTTTTTGTTGGCTAAAGGCTCTGTTAATGAAAATTATTTCTCTAGATTGTGGATTTTGTTAGTCACTCTATTAACTTTCTATACTTCATCTTGATGCCTTAATTCTACTAATTTATTTTCATCCTCTAAGCTCTTTACCTGTTCCTTGAGTTTATTAATTTTTGCAGTCTAAATAGACATATCTTCCATTGCTTTAATTAATTTTCTGGCCTCATGATTGGGATGGGCTATTGGTATTGATGACACTGATGTTGATGTAGATGTTGGTGCTGAGGTAGATGTTATGGAAATAGTAGTTATGGGAACTTCTTCCGTGCTACCTTGTTTTTCCTGTACAAGATTATCCATCTCTATCTCCATTTCCTTTAGTTAGGTTGTCAACTAGATGATAAGATTCATCATCTTGTCCTTTTGATTATTTGTCTCCAAAACCTCCTTGGTTTGTGAATGCTCAGTAGTTGGTCGTTTTAACTGTTTCTTCAGTGCAGTTATGTTTTCAATTTTCTTATTTATAATTTCTTTTGTTGCTTTGATGTTAGCTTGATTAGAACCAATTTCAATTACCAACTCTTCCAGTGACTTAATCCTATTTTATTTTTCTTGTGATGAGGCTCTCTCTAGCTGTAACTGTTACTGTACATTTACAAGGGAGTTCTGCAACTTCTGGACACTTAGATATTTATGTGTCATGGTTGAATATATCATCTCTCCTTCCTACTTGTGGAATTGAATTTTGTCAATTGGATGCACGTCCTTGGAAGTAAATTCAAATCTTGTCTTTTTATAGTCTTCTGAAGTTTTGGGTGCCTATACTTTCAGCTATAGGAATGTCGTCTACATTGTATTTGTCCTGAGTTCAGAACCTTAAAGCTACCTACTTTGATCACTAGGAGTTTTCTTCTGGTATTGTGCATATGCAACAACCTCCATTTCTTCATTTTTATTTTTTTATCTCTTTATATTTCTCAATGATATCCTTTTCCTTCTCAACTGGCTTGCTAAATGTTGAAATATCTGCACTGTTTTTCTTTTGAATGATTTATGTTCTGGAAGATGATGGTAGAGGTTTTTCCTCTGTATGTGTTGTAGGTGCATCATCCCTGATTAAAATATCTATTTCTATTTCAATTGTCTCTTCCTGTTATATTACTAGGCTTAGCATTGTTTTCTTTCTGTACATAAGCTTGACTTTATTATCAGATGTAGATTCTGCTCAGTAAGATCCTTATTCTCTAGAACTTTTTGAATTGCTATCCTATGGATCTCGAGTTAACAGGATGGAAATAGTATCAAGTTTCTCGTCCTCATCCTGTAACGTTTTTTCCAACCACTCTGATTGATTGGAATATTTCTCAATCTCAGGATTGGAATGGTATTGTATTTAAATTTCTCAGTGGATTTAGAATTCAATTCTTATGTCTCCAATTCGTTAGTATTTAGGATTTTATCAAATACCAATAAAAGATTACTGTTTGAAATAGTTAGGGTTTTATTTCTAATGAATTTGATTTGATTGGAGGATTATAACATGGGATCGACCAGTTTTTGTAGGAACTTGATAATGATAATGGATGTTTTTTACCATAAGTTAGGGTTTTGTTTTTCACATTCCTAAAATATTTGTATGAAATTTCTAATACTACGTGTCTAAGTCTATGGACCGCAAATTGACAGAAAATGTTGGGTCACTAGTTAAAAATATGCCACAACTAACACAAGGTGAGTAAAGTAGGAGAATAATTACATAAGAATGCTTTGAGCTAGATGAAATTGGATAAAATTACAATTATGAAAGGTGAGTATTTCAATATATATTTGAACTAATTTGTTAAGGGGTAAATACCAGTGACAAAAAATCATCATTGACGGCTCCACACATTATTGAAAATCAACTTCTTAAATGTGATGTCAATAATATTTTTGAGATCACATTCTGTGTCCAAGACAAAAATATAGGGTATTGAGGATGAAGTATATTTATTATTACATGATATTTAAATTTCAATTCATGTAATCTTTCAAAATTTTGGGATTTTAATTTTAAAAGAACTTTTGTTATGAAAACCTAGAAAGTATCATCATGGGATAAATAATTGATTGTGTTGTAAATAATAAATTATTCCTATCTATTCAAAAACTATATAAGATTTTGTATATTTTTAAATACCTTCCATTGATCTTCTCATCGTGCGAAGCGTGGAGATGTGAACAAATATTTTATTTTTCTTCCTCCCAACCTTCACAATCGAAGGAAATATATATTTTATTGCATTGAAATATGGTAGAACGCTCTAAAATAGAAGGAATTAGCTAAAAATACCATGAGTGAAGGTGGGTATTCCTATATAAATTTAAATGTTTTTGTTAAGGGGGTCATTTCCAAAGAAAGAATCCTCATTATTGGCTCTGCACTACGGTGGCACTCAACTCATATCTAAAACATGTTTTCAATAATATTTTTAAGATCACATTATAAGTGAAAACTAGAAACCTACCATCTTCCATAGGAGCCATACTTCTTAGTACATTATCTTTCAATATCAATTCATAGAATTACAAATTTTTTGGAATTTAATTATGAAAAAATGGAAATATTGTCATGTTTTGAACATGATAAACAATTGATTCTATTGTAAATAATATATTATTCCTACCTATTCTAAAACTATACAAGAATTTATATTTTTTAAATAATCTCTATCGATATATCATTGTGCAGAGTGCGAATATAGCAAGGAATTTTTCATTTTTCTTCCTCCACACCTCTTCCCTCAGGATATATATTTTGCATTACTTATGAAATATACTATATTGAATTCTGACCAATGTTCATAAAACAAATATTTGTAAGTATCAACGTGGAATATAAACTACAGATCCTTTTCAGTATATGTTAAGTGTTTTACTTATTTATTTCTCTACAAGTCATACTAAATTTTTGGATCTATGCCATAGAGGATATAAAATGAGATGACGAGTTACTCAAATTCATATTGATAGTGTAGGAAAATAAAATTCCCAACTCGAATATAATAATAAAATTCCTGGACACACTATGAAAGGTAGTATTAATTTTCAAGGTGTTGCATCGAAACTAGTATTTTTAGCATATGGAAGCAAATATGATCTAGAAACTATTCCTAATACACTCACACAATTCACTAATACATGTCTTATTACTACAACACATTTTGGGGATTTTTATTCAGATATATTATCTTTTCTTATGGAACCACTTTTTGATGGGTAGTTGCATCTCCAATAACTTGCTAAACATATCTTCATAGATTAAAAATTGTATCTTATAAGCCCTCAACCTCGATTGAAATTGAAAACATTGGTGATGAGGTGTGCTTTGTTCCATTTTTATTTTATATCACCGATTGATTTTCTTAATAGTAACTTTGATGCTATGCATTTGTTAGTTGCAGATTTTAAGATTCAACTAATATGAAAATCTGTTTCACATCCTATAAGAGTGTAAATTGACATTTTGTATGAATTATTCCTCTTTCCCTGGCATCCCTCCACACTTTTCTTTATGCACACCTCCATGTAGCATGGTCCCTACTATATGTAGCCCCTACTAAGGTAGAAATAGGGAAATTATTAAGCTAACTTGACCTAGAAAGTTACAGTTATGGAAATATGGTCTACATTCTTAAGCTTTATGAAACTAATCAATGCCTAAAATGGATAACATCATTGCATTCATCTCCTTGATTCCATTCAAACAATATGAATTTTTTCTCGATCCATATCCAGATAAAAATATACAACCATTCAAATATTTGGCCTATTAACTGCTTCCACGTGGGACCTACATAGCCTTCTTGAAAAGATTGACATGTTTTATTTGTAACAAAAATAAATTTGAAGGGAAATGTTATATTTTAATTAATTTTTTGTGAACATTAAAAAATTAAAAAACATTATTCCTTTTATAGTAAAATTAAAATTGTATTCAAATTTGATATAAAACTCTAAATGTTTTATTTTTAATTTCAAACGCTTTGTATTCATTCTTAAAAAATATTACATAGTTTTCATTTATATATCACCAAAAATACATAAGAATATTAAAGACCCCAAATTCCCACATTAAATAATGACCCAAAATAGAAATAGTCTCTACAAACTTCAAGTATACTTCAAATATATAAATATATATATACACACACACATAAGCATGGACCCCCTTATTCCACCTCAACCCAGAAATAAAATCCTAGGAATTTCCTTTGGAGTTCCCCTTTCGAACTCTCGAGGTAGAATATTTTGGGGTTATGTGGAAGTTATTCTTAGATATGTCACCACATCAACCCACTAGGGGCACTCAACCATTCACATTAAACATGGCCTTCACCATGGACACCTCCTCCTTCGTGATACATGGATATTCCCAGAACTGCACACTTGACCCAACTGCAACCACATCACCCTCGGGATAAAATCCCAAGCGTATGCATTTGAGACCTATTAGAAAAATTCTAGGATGCCTTCCATGGAAATTATCGAGGTGACATCATGGTCTTAAAATTCCATGCTGACATTGCCCGGTCCCACTATACCACCAACCCTTTACCATTTTTCATGATATAATGTAGATTTAAGCTCATTGCTCCATTTTAAGTGGTTATGAACAAATGGACCCATGACCGACATCATTCCACAAATTAAATATCATAATTTCCAAGAATAGCCTCCCTTCAAAACCTCTGGCTAATACTTATGGGGTTCATTTTATAACGTAAATTCAATAAGGAGATCAATGACCATGTTAACACATTTCTCTCTCCATCAGTCATGGTGCCTGACCATATGGGCATATGATGTTCAAGGCTTATTCCCTCCAAGGCATCGGGTTTTAGCTCCCTTACATTCGACAAATTCAAAGCTTTTATAAGTATGTTTTATGAATTTTCCCAAGGCTTCTAAAGACAAACTTGGCCCAACCATCACTTGCCTTTTATTTTTGTTACAAATAAAACAAGTTGATATTGTTTAACCTTCAACCTTAGAGCTCTTTTCTTGGTATGATCGAGATTTAGAGGAGCATATCCATTCTTCAGATAAAATATGATATCAGCATATAATGATTCAACATCGTTTAGGCTTACCTCATATGTTTGTATTTCCTCAGATGGTTTTTCAGAAATAAGCGATACTCCATCTAGTATTTTGCAAAAACCTTGACCTCTTACAATATTTGTTGGTTTGATATCTACATCATATTCTTGTAAGGTAGTAACCCAATTGGCTCTTTTCTCACCCACATCTTTTTGGACTAAAAGATTTCTTACTGCTAGAAACGATACTATGATTTTTGTATGGGTTTTGAGTAGAAAGGGTCTAAAATATTTAATTTCTTTGAAAATAGCATAAGCTTGTTTCTCCACATCTGAATAATTCAATTCAACTCCCTTTAAATTTGAACTGAAAAAGGAAATTGGAGCTTCTGCTTTGTCTTGATTTTCTTGAGTGAGTATTGCAACATAAGATTTATCAGAAGCAAATGTATACAAAATAAAAGGATCGGAAAAATTTGGAGTTGCTAAAGATGGAGCATTAATAATTGCTTGTTTGATCAGATTGAATGCCTCATATTCGTCTTTGCCCCATTTGAAGTTTGAATTATTTTTAATCATTGCTTGCAAGGGTGATACAATTCTTGAAAAATCTGGCACAAATCTCTTTACAAAATTAATCTGGCCAAGAAAAGCTTGCATAGCTTTTTTGTTGTGAGGTAAAGATATTTCAGAAATTTCCTTGATTCTATCAAGATCAATATGAATTCCATATTTTGATACTATGAATCCAAGAAGTTTTCCTTCATTCAATGCAAAAAAGGATTTTTTTGGATTAAGTGAAATTCCATACCTTTAACAGCGTTGGAAGATCTTCTTTAAATCTCTAAGATGATTGCTTCATTTTTTTGGAATATACAATTATATCATCCAAGTAAATTACCACTGATTTGTTAACTAATACTTTGAAAGTAATGTCCATGGCTCTCTAAAATGTGGCACCAGCATTAATCAGACCAGAAGGCATCTTTTGATATGCGTAAGTGCCCCATTTGGTTCTAAATTTAGTTTTCAATTGATCATCAAGATGGACTAATACTTGATTGTATCCAAAGAAACCATCTAAGAAAGACATTAATTCTGATCCTGCAACTGCCTGTAATATTTGCTCCATGGGAGGCAAAGGAAAATTATCTTTTTGGCAGGCTTTATTAAGGTTTCGAAAGTCAATGCAAATTCTAATATCTCCATTCTTCTTTCTAACAGGAACCATATTGGAAACCCATTTATAATGTCAAACGAGAAAAATAATTTTGGCTTTCAATAACTTATTGAGTTCAGATTTGATCTGGTTTTCTAGATTGGGGTGGATCTTTCTCAATTTCTGTTGGATAGGGTTTTTCATCATTGATCATTGGGATAATATGTTGGATGATAGAAGTTTCATAAGTTTTGAGTTCATCGTAGTTCCAAGAAAATACACTTTTATATTGTTTTAAAAGACGAATGTATGCTAACTTTTCTTCAGGAGCTAGGCCAAGGCCTAGGTTGATATTCTGTGGTTTGGCATCAGTTCCTAGATTTACTAATTCATAATTCAAATATGACCTTTGGAGTTTTTAATTGGTATATCTTTTAAATCGATCTTTCAAATCATAAAGGTCTTCTAACTTGACTACTGATTTTGGCATAGCATTATTGGTGCTATCTTGGAGCAATTGTCTGTCATGTTGATCTTCATCAATTATCCGATTAGTGTAAGATCCTTCAGATGTGAGAAAATTTACAATATCATGATCATCATTGAAAATCCTCCAATTGGTAACGTTATCAGGAATCGAGGGTCTAAAGATTAATTCAATTGAAAATCAATCAGGACTAAAGTCTTCTGCAGGAATGAGCTTGGGAGCTACATTCACTAGAAGGTCTGAATTAGCATTCTAAATTCTGGGAATTGATGAAATATTAAATGCTATAAAGTGTTCAGTCAGATCTTGGATTAAAGATTGATAATTCTTTAAATGACCTGATAAACAATGTATAGTATTGCGTACCTGTTTAATTACAATTTTTGAATCTCCGAAAACTTGTAGATATTTGATGTCTAGTCTGATTGCTTTATATAATCCTTGGACTAAAGCCTCGTATTCTGCAGTGTTATTAGTGCAATCAAACTCAAGTCTACAAGTTAACATAATTTTGTTTCCCTCTGGACTAACCAAAATGCATCCTGCTCCTGCTCCTTCATTAGACTCAGAACCATCAAAAAATAATTTCCAAAATAAAGTTTTATTTACAGGAGTATCTACAAAATTAATACATTTAGAACTATATGTTTGGGAAAAAATTTCTATTTGAGATAAAACAGAATGTTCTAAATACAGTGAAGTATGAGCATTAAAATTTCCTAAGAAAGAATAAACTGAATAATTGCCAATGATATTACTACTGTATGCAACTGGTTCATTCTCTCCTATGAGTTCTGTTACTATGTATTTCTGATGTTTTTCTCTTTCAACCTTTATCTAATTTGGTTTACCATTGTAAGGAAGCCACATATGCGACCAATCAGTTGCAAAATATCCATGAATTTTTTCTGACCAATCTCTGCTAAGAATTAAATCATAAAATTCTAGAATATCTGCAACTAAAATATCAATGACTTGACATACCTTTGGATTTCATGAAAATCTTATGGTAACCTGATTTAATTCTCCAATTACTTCAACTTGTGATTGATCTAGCTAGACTATGTGTACAACAGATTTTTGTGGTTGAATGTTCAACTTTGCACATATTGATTTTGGTAGAATATTGGATGAAGCTCCAGAATCCACTAAACAATTATGCAAATTTTTATTAAAAACTTCATAAGTAAGAAGAAATGAAGGAGTATGAGATCTTGACCTTCCTCCAATTAAAGCGATATTTTCTAGATCAAAATTACTGATCGTATTAGCTGGAGGTCTTCCCATCTCATTGGAAGCTTGAGAAATCACAGGATCACGTAAAGGTTTTTCGGGTACAGCATGCAATTATTTCAAAAGTACCTTTTATTGGTGTTTTAACTTTCTCAATTCATAAAAAGTGATGTTAGCCATACTATTATTCATGTCTTATATGATATTATACTCCATTTCATCTGGAACAATCAGTGTTCTTGATGGAGTTGATAAATCTGTCTGGACTAGGCTTGTTTGAATTTCTTTAGATGTCATTTTCTTGGGTGCAACTTTATCCTTAGTCAATGAGCTTGCATTTTTTTACTTAGGAGTAGGTTGAGGAGGATCAAGTTGATTTCTACTTCGCGTGCTAACTGGGGATGCTTCTTGATCTTCCTCATCTGGAAGGATGAAATCCCACATACCTTGTACTTCTACGACTTCATCTTCGTCAGTAGTTTCTTCAGTAGCAATTTCTTCTTCTTCTTCTTCTGATTCAACATTAGTTATAGCATTTGGTGGCTTTGGATCAGTTGAAGGATTTCTTCTAAAAGGCTTGAAAGTATTTTTAGAAGATGTTTTTTCCACTTGTTTCATAATGTCAACCATTTCATTAGACAGGATTTTCAAAACTTTCTGCAATCCTTCTAAATCAAATGGATCTTTTGATTGATTTTTCTTAGGGTCTTCCTTAAAAGTAACCTTCTTGGATTTTCGTTCTTCTATTTCATTTTTCTTATCTACAACAATGATATGTTTCTCTACCAGTATTGCCTCCTTCATGTTTTCTACTAAAGTTGTTTTGTTAGCCCTATCAACAAAGATTGCTATGTTTGATGGTAAAGCAGAAATGTACCATTCACTTCGCACTTCTTCACTAGGCTTGGAAGCAGTAGTAATTTTGTTTAACAATTTATTGAAACGTGAATTAAAATCCTTGACAAGCTCTTTTGAATCAACTCTAATATTAGACAGATCATTGATTAATGTTGCTGTAGACCTATCATCACCAAATTTAGTCAAAAATTGATCTTGAATGATATCCCAACTAGTGATGGATCTAGATGGTAATGAGAAATACCATGATCCAGCTGCTCCTTGTAGAGTATAAGGGAAAATTTGGACAAAAACATCTTCATTAATAACTCCATTGAGATTTATAGATAGCATAAAATTGTTTATGTGTTCTTCTGCTAGCATGCCTGGTTCAGGGTTAAACTTAGGCAACCATTTTTCAAGATGGGCTGGTAATTGACTCAAGGGTGTAGGAATTAAGACTGCCCCTAGATTATTCCATGGAATTTGGGCCATCACTGAACTACTAACAAAGGAAAGTGTAGAAGATGATGTCTGTGATTGGGAAGATGAAGATATTACAATTATAGATGATTGAGAAGGTGATGTGGAAGTTCTACTGGAGTGAGGGACAATGGTTTGAAGTGGAGGGGTGGATGGTTGACTTCGTAGTGAAGAGGTTGATATGGATGATGATGATGAAAGAGTCTCACTATCAGACCCTTTAGGTGATTTCCTTGCTCTTTTCCTTGTAGGTGAAGGTAATTCAGTTGGCTGAATGCCAAGCTTCTCACTCTGTAATCTGGTAAGAGGATGAGCAGGGTTATATTACAAAGTCCCATTGCCTTGAGATTTATCAGATATTTGAGGTGATATTGAAAATCACTGAAGTTTATGAATAAAAGATTCAACTTCAGGAGGTTCAATAGCAGATTCTTCTGAAAAGTCAGGGTTTGTAGCAGTGTTTGTTCTTCTTTCAACTTCTGGCTCTAGATTTAAAATTTATGAGTGCAATGGAGAAGTCGGGGAAGATGGTGAGGGTGATTTACTCTCAGAATGGTATGTAGATTTAGATTTACTTGCCATTCAAAGGTTCAGGCCCTCCTTCTAGTGCCAAATATTTTGAAGCCCCGAAAATCGAGTCTACAACAAGGGGGATACCGACACGGTCTAGACCTTAGTTAGCATCTCCTTTTCTGTTTGGTGTAGTGGGTCTGACTGGGGATAATGGGACCAATTTCCAAATGTGTATGTGTGTGTTGGGAATAGATATTTCCTATCTAAAAAGGTTCCTAATTGAGATGCTTTTATTATATTTCTAATCTAATCATATGCAAATTGTGTTCTAATTTAAACAGAAATATCTAATTCTAAACTAAACCTGGGATGTAGTCCTCTTTATGCGATCTAAAATAATTTCGAATAACAAATGATAATAAATATTATTCAACTATTGTAAGAAAAGAATTCAATAAATATAAACCATTTCATATAAAAATTTAGATGAAACAGTTATGAAAAACATATCGCATAATAAGCTATTCATACACTAAGCATAAATAAATAGTTATCACTATACAGAAGTGCCAAATGATAACTTAAGCATTCAAGCATCAATATATAAAAAAATGAATATAAATATTACTTTAACACAGAAGCATAAATAGTTAAGAGATAAAAGTACCATTTATAACTGGTTCTACTCATTAGCTAGAAGCAATAATGATTTATCTCTTCCTAATCCAACATCTACTAGGAGTACAGAAATGCAACATCAGTAGTAGATATTAGACACAGATATCAATAAATCTCGTTCCATTCATTCATCAAAACCTCCTCCGACGGTGCAGAAGTGCATGTTCTGAGGATAATATTTTGAAAAAAATTTGGACCCTTCTCTAAATGCATGAGAAAGGCTTAAATACTACTAACTAAATCTAATTATAGTTTATTACAAAAATTTAGGATTCGGTTTAAGTGACCATCCTTTTTCTAGGCAGAAAATAAGTAAAACTAATACTAAATCTAAAATTAAAATTAACAACCAACTACTTATGACTCTGGTCTTTGAATTGGCAAGCATCTAGCATTGATTTTAGAAGAGGAGGCTGGCCAACTTCAGATTTTAATTGTCCTGAAAAGATGGAATCGGAAAGTGTTGGCGCGATCTTCTCAGCAGAATTAATGATGCAATTAAGAGCACTGCATTAACTGTGTGGTTTTACTAGACATGTCCAGTAAGAATCCCAATTTAACTTAGTCAATTCTTTGATTGATTTTCCCTTTTCCTCAGTTTTCTGTTTCCACTCTGTTTGCAATTTCTTGGCTTGTGGTAGATATCCTGGAATAGTTTCTGAAATCAAATTAACTTTGTGAAAATTCTCATTTACACAATTAGTAATGTTCGTCGCCCCTGTAGCTGCTTCCTCTGCTGCTCTTTTTGCCTCTGTGATCTGTGCATCCCATTTATTGAAGAGCATTTCTTTATGGTTGTCATTGATAATTGGTGCTCCTACTCTTTTTCCTTCCTCTATATTTTGCCATGCCAAATAATTAGTAACTCTTTCATTAGTTAAATCATAATCATGTCATAATTCTACGACATGATTAGTGATTTTATCACTTTCTTGACAAAAAGAGTTCCACTGTGAAATCTTTTAACATAATATATCTTGTTGATGCAGTAGTTGATTATTCAAAGAAATAGATTCTGAGATGAACTCTGTAAGATTGGGGTCTTCTTTATGCATTTCTTGCATAATCTCTATTTGTTTCTCTTTCTCGTCCAAGCTTTTCTGACACCCGATTTGCATTTGCTGAAATTCTTGCTGTAACTTTTCAAATTGTCTCTGTGCTTCACTGTTGGCATGTGCTTGTTGCAATTGTTTTCGCAGAACTTGTATTTGATCCTCTTTTTCATTTAATAACATATGTACCTCATATGATTTGTCAATAATTGCGGAAGCATAAGCTCGTGTAATCTGAGATAACTTAGTAAGATTTTCAGTGGGATCCGTAGTAGGATCTTTCCATAAAAAATCCAATTGTTCTGCATTAGTAGAGAGTGAACTTTCTAATTTTCTCTTATTTCTTTGCTTCCTTACTACTGGTTTACGTTGAGGGCTATAAAATATATCCATAGGAGGAATTTCCTCTATTTGATGTACAAGCTTGGAGGAAGGAGTAATGGATTTATGTTCCTTTTCTGTGACATTGCCACGTATTTCTGTAATCAAACCTTTTGTTGTCTGTATAGGAGTTTTTATGTTCTGTCCTTCAACATTAATCAAATCATTAAATGATTCCCATTCTTAATCTAATTGAGTGCTGATGGATGGTTGCTGTATATTAAGAGGTGGAAGATTCAACTGTGGAGTGGTGGAAGTCTGTTGTTGTAGGAGCTCTTTTGATTGAGCTGTATCCTTCACTGAGCCTTCACTTTTATCCTAATCAGATTTTTTATAATGTTCAGAAATTTCTTTGTCAGACTTCGAATTAGACCTTTTTGAATCTGAACTGTCACTGAGACTGACACTAGGATTTGGTTCCCTTGCGGGTTCCAAATGTAAATTATCAAAAGGAATAGTGGTCAATATTATTTCTCTGTATACTTTAAACTCTTGAAATTCTTCTCGGGAGAACCGTGTTTGGGCTAAATGAAAAATATCTTTAAATGAACTTTTTTCTTGAAACATATCATCAAAAATATCTTCTTCTCTATAAAATACTCTCACTTTGACTACAGTGGTGAATTATTTGACAATACCATATGGATCAAATAGCCTTCTTGGAAACTTAAACAATTTTAAACATGTAACATTGCTTACTTCCTTAAATGCGTGACCAACATGAAATAATGAAAATGCTCCGCAAGACACAGGAAATTGTCGCCAAATGGCTTTCTTTTTATCCTTTAATTCTTTTGTCAAACTTCCATCTCCACAGGTTTGATATGCAATTTCCCAAGCTATGAGTTTATCCGGAACATATAAGTGAAAAACATGAGGAGAAGCAAAGCTTCCAAAATCCCTCACATAAGTAAACAATTCTTCTCCAAACCATCTTAGGACAGGGAGAATGTCTACTTCTGCTTCAGGGGACAACCTTAGGGCATCCTTATTATACAAAAATCTATACAGTGGAAACATTACGCCATGGAAAATCTTGTAAAAATGAGGAATGAATTTTGACTCCCACAATTCTTTGTGATAAACATGGATGGGCAGGGGATCTTGAATTTTCCATTGCCAACTCATTAAAGGGAACTTAGAAACAAAGCAGATTGAATCCATGACATAGGCAACTATATAAAAAGGAGGATAAATCCTCTGAGAGACAGTTCGTTTAGACCGGTAATTGAAAATAGCCGTGGCTAAGTTATCAGACAATATTTTAGCACAGTCCACAATGGTAGCATTAACAACAGCATTCAATAGGGGAAGCCATTCAGGAAAAAAATTATTAATGTCAGGCTTTCCAAATAGCCTACATAACATAGCAGCAGCAAAACAATATGGAGAAGTGAGTGAACCGGTACTGTACATACTGTGTTTATCTTTCTTCAGTGGTTCATCTCTTCTAGACCATTCTTTTGTGCATTCTGCTACGTTTTCATTTTCCTTGGAAAATTTCTCCATAAATTGTTTGTTGTAAGTTGCCTGAGGCTCCGAAAAATGATACATAAGCCTCAAATCTTCTGGAGTGAATGACCCGATGAGCTCTTGACCTTGGGTTTTCAATTGTCTGTCCGTAATATCAGTGCTATCCAGCACCCATTTTACCATGTCTGTATATGGAATAATTCTTGGTCTTGCTGTTACCAGATGTAAAAATGAACACGCCAGCTCTGTAAGAGATGCTTCAGAGGAATTACTTGAGCCCGCAGTAGCCGAAACATCCATTTCTCTTGGGTTTTCTTCTTCAAGTAAATTAAACATACCCTCCCAAGTGGTGATGCCAGCGTCTTTGCTGCAAGCAGTGTCTATGTACAAGGATGCCATCTCTTTATTTTCAGAACTTGGAACTTTCTCTTTCTTTCCAGAATTTAGAGCTTTATCTTTCTTTCCCATAATGCTCTGAATATTGCTTTGTATAGTTTCTTTTTCTTCGTGCCTACAGTTTTACGAATTAAGTGAGAATAATGATATGAGAAAGGTGACGGGATAGTTTTAAGTGCTGAAGGTATATGAAATATATTATTTAATCGTGAAATAACCCTTCGATCAAAACAAAATCATTTTCAATAATAATTGAAAATCCATTCATTAACTTGACATTAAGGTGCATAACAGATATCGATTTATGGAAAGATTTTCTTCGTACAACGAGCTTGATGCATGTGCGATACTGCGATCTGTGATTTGCTTTGCAATATCGCAAAATCGTAATATCGCAAATCACAACTTTCACAAATAAATATCATAGCAAATTTCACAAATCATAATTTACACAAATCAGAATTAGTAACCTCGCAGGATCGCAACATCGCAGCATTGCAATATCGCGAAATCACAATATCGCAAAATATAACATATGAAAAATGTTCGTTAATATATTTTTTGTGATATGTGATTTGCGACAAATATTTTAATGCATAGTTATTGGATCACGCTTATCGTAATTTAGAATATCCTGCTTTGCAAAATATATCTTGTACTTTTTGTTGCGATGGATGTGATATTTTCTTCAAAGAAAGGTTTTATTCTAATCTATCATAATCTTAAGTTTATCTAAAGATTTTCTAAGGAATTTTCTTAAGTTAATGATAGTAATTTTTATTTGAAAAATAAAGCAAGTACTAATTTAATTTTTTGGATTTTTTAAACTAAGGGTCTCCAGTTGTTTAGTATTAAATACTAAATAAGAAGGGGGGTTGTTGCTGGCCACAACATGCTATCATAAGAATAAGGAGAAGGAGAAAGAGATCAAAATTATGGAAAGAATGAGTTTTGTCTCATCTATTTTCAGACCTAAGAGGGACCTCACCAAGGAGGTCAAGCAAATAGAAGTGGAGAAAATAAATGAAACCACACTAGGGTTTCAAGATGAGGAAGTTCCATGTACTTCCTATCAACAAAAAGAAGAACTGGTATTGGAAAGAGCTCAAAAGAAACATGATATGCCCTTTCCTTTTGAAGAATAATACAAGAGGCATGGAGATGAAGGACACTTGGATCATGGCATTATAAGTTATTATGTTGCAAAATATAAGTCTCATCCTAGAGCTTTCAAGGAGAATCTAACTCTCCCACATTTCATTCAACTCAAAGAAGAAAGGAGACCTCGCAACAATATGAGAATAAAGGGCAATAGATCTTTATTTTATACCTTTGATGGGTCATCCTCATGCACAACAAGAGCTTATGGAATGAGGTTGGATGCATTTTTCGTGATACATCTAGTAGTAGAGGGAGAAGCTGTTGAGATTGCAGTGCTGCACCTTGAGGGTGAATGTTATGTCCCTATATTACTAGTATAGTCCCTTATTTTTCTTAGTGTAACCCCCATATTATTATTATCGTACTCTTATAACCCCCATATTTTTATTACTGTGCCATTAAATTATTATTTTTAGGTTGGTTAGGATTACATTGTGGCCCCATGGACTCCTATATATATAAAGGAGGTTTTGTAATTTGTATCATCCAAGAATTTTTCATCCATGTAGTTTATTGGAGGTTGCCCCATCGAAGTGGCTTATTTATAAGGCATTGATATCTCTTTTCTTCTATTTTGGAGCTGGCTTCACAACATTTGGTATCAGAGCTTCGGATTCTAGGGTTTTCGCTGCTCCAAATAGGTCAACGTGGCATTTTTTCTATAACGGTTTTTCTATGAAGGTTCAGAAGCTGAAATTTTTAGAGTGCGAAGAATAAATCCTAAGTAACATCATCGCAAAACTTTAGAGCATGTTTCATAATATTTTTGGAGGTATGATCTATGGAATTTAGGGCTCTTTACAGGCTCCTAAATTTAACATAAACATGTCATCACAACATGTGCAATATAACTTGTTTTTTGCGAAGTTTCAGAAGCTTAAATTTTTAGAGAGCAAAGCCGAAATATTGAGGAACATCGTTGCAAAATTTTAGAGCTTGGTTCGCAATATTTTCGGAGATATTATTTGTGGAAGTTAGGTCTTTTTTAGGCTCCCGAATTTCATCTCAAAGAGGTTATCGTGGGAAAATATTCATAACTCTCTCTCTAAGAATCAGATTGGAATACTATAAAAATTGGCTACAAGCAGGAAAGTTTCTTGTTTATCAATTTTAGAGTCAAAGGAGGAAACAGTGACACATGGAAATTCGTACAAGTTCACTATACTGAACTAGTCCATAATTGGGTCATTGTGGGAGATTGGACATAACTTTGCCTTGAAGAATCCAAATGAGGTCAGAACTGTGGCATTCGAAAGAAGATTCAGAGGGTTACTTCAGGGCCAAATTTTAGATATTGAAGATCTGAAATTAGAGAGGTAATTCAGTTTCAATATCGAGCTCCTAAAAAAAGAAAAGGTGTGTATTTTTTTTTCAAATTGCATAAGTCTTGTTTGAAAAATCAGTTAGTTGATTCCAAATGCCTATTGAGCATAGATATCAGTATTTGGTTCTAAAATGCCTCCTAAAAATAATTCAACACCCATGAAGCCTTCGGAAGGCTGTACTATGACTGATGAAGACAAATAAATGTGACATGAGATATCAAAAGTCCATGAGCAAGTGCACCAAATTTCGTTATCACAATGAGCAAAAAAAAATGAAATGGAAACTAATATGGATGGCTTAAAGAAAGGCGTGGAAGCTAAGATGAATGATTTTGAAGCTAATATGGATGGCATGGAGGTTGGCATGGAAGCTAAGATGGATGTCATCGATGAAAAAATGGAAAACATGAAGAATGATCTAAAAGAAGATATCGAAGGTTTGACAAATTTGATACAAAAAATATTTCCTAATGGTGAAAATATAGTAGAGGAAACTCACGATGAGAATAAAATAAATGCTAATCGCTAAAATAAATGACACCACAAAAATTGGAAGAAAAAAGAGCAAAAGGGCTTTGCTACAGTTGTGATAGCAAATACACTAAAGGTTATAAGTGTGTTGAGAAGAAATTATTTTACATAGATTGTGAAGAGGAAGAAGAAAATGAAAAAGAAGAGTATATACAATAGGAACCAACCCCAGAAGAGGAAGAAATGAGTCTGACCATATCTTGTGATGCATTGGCAGGAATTACCACTCCTCAAACCCTCAATATAAAGGGACATATGAAGAAGAAAAAGGTAATAGTGTTGATTGATTCTGGTAGCACCCATAATTTTATTCATTGTAAGGTAGCCAAGGAATTGAATTGTTTCCTATACCCAGCACCAGAATGTCAAGTGATAGTTACAAATGCAGGAAATATAAATAGCTCTGGAAAATGGCATAATATCAAGATATCCATGGGGGAATATGTATTGACTAGTCCAATTCTTTCCATCCCAATGGGAGGTGCTGATGTCATACTAAGAGTACAATCATTACAATGTTTGGGGATGGTAGCTTTAAATTTTCAAGAAATTTTCTTGAAATTTTTTTTGGAAGGAAAGGAAATTGAATTACGGGCTATCATAGGGAAGACAATAAAGATAATAAGCTCTAATTCCATGAAAAATCTTTGAAGAAAGAAAAATTAGGCTTAATTGTATAATTATGCTCACTAGAAGTTCCAACATTAAAATCATCTATTTCTCTAGATATCCAAAGAGTCTTTGACAATCATTCCAGTTTTTTTGATACTCCCAAAGGAATCCCACCTATTCGTGATCAT
The DNA here is from genome assembly GCA_034641835.2 of Pinus albicaulis. Taxonomy (NCBI): domain Eukaryota; kingdom Viridiplantae; phylum Streptophyta; class Pinopsida; order Pinales; family Pinaceae; genus Pinus; species Pinus albicaulis. Next base: position 480,695,803 of record CM076576.1, read on the forward strand.
GATCATGCTATTTATTTGACTCCAGGAAGTGTTCCTCCAAATATATGACCTTGCAGATATCCTTATGTCCAAAAGAGTGAAACTGAACATATGATTGCATAAATGTTAGAGGCTGGTATAATTCAACCTAGTAAAAGTTATTTCTCTGCTCCTGTAGTATTACTACACAAGAAGGATGGATCATGGTGCATGTGTCCCAATTATAGTGAGCTCCATAAGCTCACCATTAAAGATAAATTTCCCATTCTTGTGATTGATGAATTATTGGATGAATTACATGGAGAAATTTATTTTACCAAGTAGGATCTTCACTCAAGATATCATCAAATTAGAATGAAGACTAAAGATATTCTGAAAATAGAATTTTGAGCTCATATGGGTCATTATGAATTTTTGGTGATGCCTTTTGCCCTTACCAATGCACCTTCTACATTTCAAGGGTTGATGAATTCAATTTTCAAACCCTTCCCTAGAAAATTTGTGCTAGTATTTTTTGATGATATACTAATCTACGACAGGTCTTGAAAGGATCATGTTGAACATGTTGATAGGGTGCTCAAACTATTGCAAGAGTAACAATTATATGCAAAAACATCCAAATGTTTCTTTGGAGTACAAGAGGTGGAATATATGGGTCATATTATATCTCATGAGGGTATTAAGGTAGACCCTAACAAAATTAAAGCCATTAAGGAATGGAAAGTCCCCACAACCGTAAAGAATTTGCGAGCATTTCTCAGGTTAACAGGGTATTATAGCAAGTTTGTTAAGAATTATGGGATAATAGCAGCACCTCTAACAACATTATTGAAAAAATATTCATTTGCATGGTCTCTTGAAGTAACTAAGGCCTTTGAACATATTAAAGAGGCAAAGTGCCTAGCACTGGTCTTAGTTACGCCGGACTTCACAAAAATATTTATTATGGAATGTGATGCCTTAGGAAATGGAATTGGTGCTATTTTAATGCAAGAAGGAAGACCCATTGGTTTTGAAATTTGTCCATTGAAAGGAGAGTATTTACAAAAACCTATTTATGAGAAGGAAATGTTAGCAATAGTTCATGCACTAAAGAAATGGAGAACTTACCTAATGGGAAGACACTTCAAGGTAAAAAATGATCATGATAGTTTTAAAGACTTTTTGGAACAATGACTATCTTCAGAAGAGCAGTAAAATGGGTCACAAAGGTGTTGGGTTATGACTTTGAAATAATCTACAAGAAAGGGAAGCTAAATGTTGTTGCAGATGCACTCTCAAGAAAGAATTAAGAGGTGGAAGCATTTCTTTGTTCCTTTTCTATTATCCAACCATACTGGATAACTGAAGCAAGAGATGAATGGAAGAAAGATGAAGAAGTGTGGAAACTCTTTCAAACGTTGCTGCAACATCCTAGTACATTTGATACATTTGGTTGGAAAAATGATTCCTTATGTTACAAAGATCTCTTATATCATTGTAAGAATTCCCAACTAAAAAAAAAGATTCTTTTGGAATTGCACACTTCTCCTTTAGGAGGACACTCAGGATTTTTAAAAACTTACCATAGGGTGAAGAAAGAATTTTTTTGAGATGGCCTTAAATATGACATTCAAAATTTTGTGGCAGAACGTTTGGTTTTCCAGCAGAATAAAGTTGAGACAATTAAGACCCCGGGTCTTATACAACCTTTATCCATTCCAAGTCAACGTTGGGAGGATATTTCAATGGATTTTATCATAGGTTTACCTAAGTCCGAAGGAAAGAGTGTCATCATGGTTGTAGTTGAAAGACTTACCAATTATTCACACTTTTGTGCATTATCTCATCCATTTAAAGCGAGAAAAATTGCTACTACATTTATGGACACATTTAAAAAGCTACATGGAAACCCAAGGGTTATTGTGAGCGACAGAGATCCCATTTTTATTGGAAAATTTTGGACAGATTTATTTTCTTGTTTGGGTACTCAATAAGCTCATAGCTCATCTTATCATCCTCAATCCGATGGCCAAACTGAGATAGTAAATAAATGTTTGGAATGATATCTTCGTTGTTTTGTATCTGATAAACAAACACAATGGGTCAAGTGGTTACCTCTCACTGAATGGTGGTATAACATTTCCTTCCATACTGCAGCAAAAATGACCCCATTTATGGCACTTTATGGATATCATCCACCATCCATCACATCATCTTTAAGAGAAAATTTGAAGGTTCAAGTAGTGGAAGATCACATCGAGCATCAACAAGAGGTTCTCCATTTCTTAAAGGACAACCTGAATTTGAAACAAAATCGAATGAAACAACAGGTAGATCAAAATCACAGCAAGAGAATTTTTGATGTAGGAGACTGGGTATTTTTATGACTACAACCATACAAATTGTGGCCCCACTAGGATTAAACTGTGGCCCCATGGACTCCTATATATAGAAAGTACGTTTTGTAATTTTTATCATCCAAGAATTGTTCATTCATGTAATGTATTGTAGGTTTCCCCATCAAAGTGGCTTATTTCTAAGGCGTTGATATCTCTTTTATTCTATTTTTGGAGCTGGTTTCACAACAATGAAGCAAACATTTCGTGGTTCGGCCATTTGAGTGATGAAAAAATGACTGAATATGAAGATTTTACTCAAAGGTTGATCAAGAAGTTTGACAAGAAGAGATCAAATGAGAAGATACCTTCACCACCACTTGCTGCAGGAGGACTTTCATCAGGAGAAAGAACACTTGGACCTTTGCAAAGTGGTCTTGATCTCTTGACATTTAGAGTCCCATGCACTATTCTATAGATGCATGAGGAGGAGGAGACTTATACCAGTGCTGACGTAGCCATAGAAGAGTAGCCATCATCATCAGTAGTTGGGGAATCCATCACACTGGAAAGAGGAACCCTTGTAGCAGTATAAGATTTTCCCCAGCTTTACCAAGGTATGAACATGTTACCATTTTTTGTTACTTCAGCACATCATATGTAGGATTGTGGGATTGTACAATTGTATGAACTAGGGTCAAAGTACATTGCTTATTTGGAGCAGCAAACTATCACTGCACTGAGCAACCTTGATTTGTTCAAGGAGGATATAGAGAGTCATCCTAGTGTATCATTTTTGAGCTATACACAACTCTTGGGGTTGGAGTGTAGATTCTTAGAGGATGGGATGAGTATTTTCATGAACCATGCAATGCAGAACTATGTGTTCAACATTGGGCATGATCTTGAGACAGTAGTTGCACCATTAGGGAGATCAGTATCACTGTCATTGAGCAACAGTGATGAGTTGGGGGCCCAACCATTGTTAGAGAATTCCAATGACCTTTCTACATTCATAATAGAGGATATGCAGATGATTTATGGAGGGTATCTTATGAGGGATGGCATACTCCCTTATTATGATGGGTGCTTCTTGAGGATCACTTCACAGTTTGATGAGTAGTTTTTTCCTACCCCTTATTTGGACCCTTATGAGATCAACTTGGTAATTCATGACTGGTCTTCATTTGGAGATCTCCAGGAGATTTCATTTCAACATCCCATGAAATTCAAAGACAAAAAATTGATTTGGGTGGATGGTATTCTCCTTTTGAGGGATTACACTTTTGGACATGATGATAGACAGTCACCATTGGTTGGATGGGTGATGTTAATGAGCAAAAGGCTAGGAAGACACTTGCAGATATATGACATATGGCATCACGAGGTAAGGCTACGTTGGTTACTCTTGAAAGAGTTTGGTCATCATATCACACACTATATTTCAAAGAGTAGGTTGGTGGATGGACCTTGACATGGCACTTGCATCATATGGAAGCAAGGAGTTTGGGTGTATTGGGGTAATGCGATATCTTTCATTTCAACCATCATGTTGTTGCTTCATAGCTTATATGATGATGGTGTGGGAAGGCAACAATATTTTTTGTTGCTTTGGAAGTTCTTAGGAGAGTATGGACTAATTTTCTCCCATACTTTGCATGATGTTGTAGGAGTAGGTGATGGCACTATCATGGTGAAAAGGGGCTACTCCTTAGCCTTGGAGGACTAGGAGATACTTCCACTTTGGAAGGAATCTCCCATATATAGCAGTATTATGGTATATGACATTGACATGTGCTATGTCAAAGGATGGAGCTATGAGATGACAAGAGCCTTGTAACAAAGGCCAACAATGTTGTCACTTGGGAGCTTGGATTTGTTGATGGAGTGTTCAAAAGATCACCTCACATATGATGCACTTGATGGGAAAGTTGGAGATGAGAGTGATGTAGTAGTGGATGGACACATATATTACCATGATATGATCTTCTTGAATTGGATTTCCAAGCATAAGAAGAAAGATCTTCATGTAGCACATAGTTCATTACTCTTCATGGGAGTATATCATACCACTATGGAGGGCTCATTCATGAATATTATTATCATCTTACTCTCATTACATGTTAATAATCATGTTTCTGTATTTATTGATTATCTAACATAGTTTTTGCATTCTCTCCCCATCTCTATACAATGCATTGCTCCACAAGAGGGCAAGCCTCTATTTGGTCGTCATGGTAATTTTGGGACCAACATCTATGATGAATATGTCCATTTCTGGTATGGCTTTGGGAAAGTGTTACAATATTATTTGTATGTTTAGTTGATAAACAATGCCATATAGTATTTACTAGTGGATGAGATGACACGCATAACTAGCAATTTTTTGGGAGACAACCTGCCACATCATGTTCTGAAATTGTAGTTGGTAAAACTGCGCTGTGACTATTTGAGAGACTGTTGGTACCTTCCACCACTATGTAAAACTTTCATTACCTCTCTAATTTGGATTCCATATGATGATAATGTCATATTCATTTTATATGGGATGATCTGGGAAATAACCAAAGAGTCGGTCTTTGAGGATCCAATTGCCTTTTTTCTTCATGAAGACTAATTACCATATAGCTAATTGGAATATTAAATTTTGATTTTGATCCCAGATAGAGGAATAAGAGGGTATGGAGACCCATAAATATCCTTACTAGGAATTAAATAAATTCCTAGTGCAAATGGAGGTCACATAAAAGCTAGATTAAAGACCCGTAGGTGTGAAAAGGTGTTGGAGCATGAAGACTGGGTCAACTTTGATGAAATCAAACAACGTTGTTATGGAGGAGTGGCATTCATGGTGGGACAATGTAATTTTGGAGGGATATTGAATGCATGGAGGTGGTGATATAATAGAGTGTGTATGAGGGTGAAGGAGCTCATAAATTATATAAGGAAGAGGATGGCAACCATATGGGATTATGTTATGATTATTATTTATATATATATATATTTAGACTTTGTTGCTCTCTTCAATTGTTTAGCTAATATTGCAGTGATGTTTAGAAGTAGGTGTTCCCAGTCAGGAATCCCACCTCTTTCCTTGAGAGGCCTCTTGGGACATTATTTCACTACATTTTCCACTATCTGGCACTAGGAGAAGCTACATCTTTGTTGTACAATGTAGTTTTTTCAGAGTATTGTCTTGTGTTGCAGGGTGCAGCAGTGGAGAGTTGATTTGGGTCACTTCCTTGATTATTTTTAATTGGAGGAAGGTTTCCTTCCTTTGGGAGACTATCAAGGAGAACCCCTGAGCTTTATTTCATCATCCAACATTAGGCCAAGGTGCTTCTATGAGTTATAGTGCAGTTTTCTGAAGGAAATATGTTATTTCTGGGTGCAGTTGCAATGTAGGGTTTGGAGCCATAGTTGGGGGTAGATAAATTTTCAGCAAGGGGATCAGCTTCTCATTTGCAGAAAATATAAGAGGATTTTTCATACATTTCAAAATAAGATTAGAAACCTCCTATCACCTATCCAGTTGTAGAGATTATTCAAACCTAGGGCTATATTTGTATTTCTCCATTTCTGTATATTTCAGGAAACCCTTTCCGGGTAGTCTTGGAAGTGTATTTGGGAGCATAGATCTCTAGCCCCAACACCTTTTTAGCTATATAATAGTAGATCTACATTTTTATATTATTTTTGTAGCAACTTATTCCCTAAAACTGCATTGTCCTAGCTCATGGCACTTGTATGGCAGTAGTTTCACATGTATTGACATATTTTCTTAGAGTAGGCTTGTTTTTCATTTCTTGAGTGACTAGATCCTCAAGATATTGTGCCTATTATTTTATGATATGTTTAATAAGATGGTTGTACATTTGTCTCATATCATGATGTGTTGATTTATTCACTTCTATTTCCAGTTTTGTGTTCATATATTGCTGCTTCCACATTTGGGAATATTACATGTATTTAGGATTAGCTGGAATACCAAAGATTTGGTTGTGGAAGGGGTCCAAGTAGCGACAAGCTTCAATTCTGGTTGACAATGAATTTTCCACAAATTCAAAAATATAGGGAAAGGAATGGAATAGTGAGGTTTTATAATTTGAAAAATTGATGGTTTGTCGCACGACACAAGTGTGGTTTGGTGGTTTCAGAAGGAGGGGTGTGATAAATCTAGGAGGCACTGGATGGCAGGGGAGCAGTCGAATTAAAAAACCAATTTGACAGCCCTCGCCCCCCCCCCCCCTGGTTTTAAACATCAGATGTCGGGGGTTGTCAAAAACATTGTAGGTTTTCTAATGTCATCATCGGTGATCGGATGGTAGGAGGAGTTAGGAGTTTTCAAAGGAGGTGGGGTCGGGAAATTGTTTAGGCGGAGGTGTAAGATGAAATGGGGGTTATCAAATCTATTAAGTGGGGGGGTTAAATGAAAGTGGGGCCTGATTATTATTTCGCACTTTTGATTTTGAAAAAGTGGGTTTTTGTGTTTGTTTTTTTATGAAAATGCGGAGTTTTTAAAGGGGTAAGGGGTTAGAAAAGATGTTTTTTGAGTTTTTCAGGAACATAAGAGGTGGAGGGATGGGGATTTTAGAACTGGGAAGGGGTAAAATTATTTTTAAGAAGGTAAAAGGGTTATGATAAGGGGGGAATTATGTTAGAAAATGTTTTTCATAATGGATACACGTAATGATGCTTATATAAGTTTTTAAAAGTATTCTACCTACGCTTTTATTCATGCTAACATTTTTTTTTCCTTTATTGGGTGCATTTGAACTTGCTGACCCTTTTCTTTTCTTTTGATAAGAAAACTAACTTATTTCTAACCTTATATCTTCCAATGGCTCAGATTAAATTTATGAGCTCATTTTTATTCTCTACGTAACTACTAATCTGGCAAGATTAAATGGTTTGGTCAGATCTTTATTCACTAGCTATCATAACATAAAATTTAAAGGCATGCATGATCAATATTAGACTGCATGATCATCATTAGTTGTGGAATTTTGAACAAGATGCACATAATTTATCTGCCGAAGTAAAGTAAGCTAAGAGCAGTAACATTTGAATGTGCAACACTTTAAGAATTTATTTTTGCTTCTTTTTATGCGGTTCATATTTTATATCTTTTTTTATCTTTCTTTCTTTTGGTCCTTTGATTATTATTTTAGGACATACCCTCTTTTAATTTTTTGATATGGAAATTTTTTTTAGAAATGCAAAGGTATGTACAAAATTATATGACTTAAAATAGCCAAATCAAAATTCTGATCCCTATTATTATAGGACCCTAACGATAAGGATGTATTTCATGCATTGACTAAAGAGGCATGGAGGATTTCTTCCATTATTATAATTTTGATACAACAAAGGTTATCAACAGTGAGTAAATATGTGTCCTTTTGATGCACCATATGGTAGAAAAGGAAATTCCTTCATTAATTTGGATGGCCCAATGAATAGGGTGGCAATTAGAATTGACATGGTAAAAAAAATGGTGCAGGAGGTGACTAATATTAACAAAAAGTTGAAGGAAACCTAAGATAGGAAATAGTGTTATGGAAACTAGCAGAGAATTCAAAAGGAATTCCAAGTGGGAGAGAATGTATATATTTTCATCATACCAAGAAAGAACTCATAAATATTTTAATTTCTGATCTCAATTACAAATTCTGATCACTGGACTAGATTTCTATTTTTGAGAGGACCAATTTATAGTATTGAAGTGCTCAATTTGGACAAGGGAAAGTGTTCTTTTGAAGAAATTCCCACATGTGCACAAAAGTAGAGGTCGGCCCAAAACAGAAATCAAACACCCATGGATGGTTAAAGATACAATTTAAGTAACCCTCAATTTGACATCAACATGATAATTATTATTTGTTTGGTTTGGCTTGCATAGGTATGGGGAAATTCATGGATATTGGTTTGTAAAGGTCTGAAATTGTAGGGTTTGAAGCTTTGACATGAGATATAGGGTTCTTGTATCATGTCACATGTATAACACAGATAATTTTTTGTCATAACCATAGTATTGTAGTATCATGAGTGTGCTTAGAGGTCTTCAACCATATGCACATACACTCTTTACGTGGTGTTGGAAACTAGGGTTTGAAATTTTCAGTTGATCATAGTTGACCATAAGCTTCTGAATCAAGGTTTTGATTAACAATATTTTTTGTTTCAGCTATTGGATATGGTCACAAGGACTTCACTCAATGAACCTCTAACACATCACATGTGATCATAACATATTAAAACATACCATTAATTTGAGTACATGTTGGAAAACACCTCTAAACATCAAATTATTTAACCCCTTGGAAATATAAACCCAATACACCTTCCCAATTTAAGAAGCCCCAACTTTCACTATATATTGTAGGTATCCATTTTTTCATTAACATTTTTTACACCGCCTTATATTTTTTCATTAACTGTCAGCTCCATTTTTTATACCTGTGTTAGGTCCCTATATTACTAATATAGTCCCTTGATGTTGTTAGTGTAACCCCCTTTTTTTTATTATTGTACCCTTGTAACCCCCATATTGTTATTATTGTGCCCTTAAATTATTATTGTTGGGTTGACTAGGATTAGATTGTGGCCCCATGGACTAAAATATATAGAAAGGAGGTTTTGTAATTTGAATCATCCAAGAATTTTTCATTCATGTAATGTATTAGAGGTTTCCCCCTCGAAGTGGCTTATTTCTAAGGCATTAATATCTCTTTTCTTCTCTTTTTGGAGTTGGTTTCACAACATTTGGTATCAGAGATTTGAGATTCTACGGTTTCGCTGCTCCAAACAGGTCAGCATGGAATTTTTGCTATAACGTTTTCTATAAGAAGGTTAAGAATCTGAAATTTTTAGAGTGTGAAGCCAAACACCTGAGGAACAGGGTTGCAAAATTTCAGAGCTTTGTTCGCAATATTTTCAGAGATATGATCTGTGCATGCTAGGTCATTTTGCAGACTCTTGAATTTAACCTAAGCAGGTCATTGTGGTATTTTCCTAATAACGTTTGTTATACGAAGGTTCAGAAGCTGAAATTTTTAGGGTGTGAAGGCTCAATGCTTAGGAACATTTTCACAAAATTTTAGATATTGGTTCACAATATTTTCAGAGATATGATCTGTGGAAGTGATGGATTTTTGAGGCTTCTGAATTTCATCTCAAAGAGGTGATTGTGGGAAAATCTTCATATCTCTCTCTCTGAGCATTAGATTGGAATGCTGTAAAAAGTAACTACAAGTACACAGACTTTGGTTTTTTTTCTATCAATTTCATAGCCAAAGGAGGAAACAATGACACGTGGCAAGTCGTACAATTTCGCTCTACTGAACTAGTCCAAAATTGGGTCATTGTGAGAGATTGGACATAAATTTTCCTTGAAGAATACAAATTAGATCATACATGTGGCATTTGAAAGAAGCTTTAGAGGGATACATTAGGTCTGAATTTTAGATATTAGGGATACAAAATTATAGAGATAATTCAATTTCAATATCGAGCTCCTCAAAAGCAAGTAAAAGATGTGTATTTTTCTTTCTGAATTGCATAAGTCTTGTTTGAAGAATCAAGTTGAATTGATTCCAATGGCATATTGTAGAATAGATATTAGTATTGGATTCTAAAATGGCCCCTAAAAAGAATTCAACACCCATTAAGCGATCAGAAATTTCTACTATGAGTCATGAATATGAAGAACGACAACATGACATATCAAAATTACAAGAGCAAGTGCAACAAAATTCGCTCTCGCAAAGAGCAAAAAAAAATGACATGGAAGTTTTGAATAAAGGTGTGGAAACTAAGATGGATGGTTTGAAGAAAGGCATGGAATCTAAGATGGATGGTTTGAAGAATGGCATGGAATCTAAGATAAATGGCATGGAATGTAATATAGATGTCATGGAATCTAATATAGATGATATGGAATCTAAGATCAATGAGAAGATGGAAAACATGAAGAATGATCTAAAATTAGACATGGAAGGTTTGACAAAGTTGATACAAGAAATGTTTCCTAATGGTGAAAATATAGTAGAGGAAACTCATGATGAGAAAAAAATAAATGTTAATTGTGATTTCATAAAATCTAATGTTGGTGGGAAGAACCACCATATTCCAAAAATGGATATAAGGAATTTTGATGGAAAGGATCCTGTAACATGGATACTACAGATGGAGCAATATTTTGATCTCCATAATGTGAAAAATAGACAAAAATTACGCATTGCAACTTTACATTTAGAACAAAACACATTTGTATGGTATCGATGGCTTTGCTCCTGTAAAAAAATTCTCACTTGGTCAATTTTTACAGAGGAAATGATAGCACATTATGAGGATACAAAGAGAAACACCTTGTTTACCCAATTGATAAATCTCAAACAAAAGGGTTTAGTGGGGGAGAACATTGAGGACTTAAAAAAATTGAATATAAGGGTAACTGATATTCCAGAGGAACAAATGATTGATCTCTTGATAGGTACGTTAAAGGATAACATCCAACATGAAGTTCACATTTTGGAACCTGATTCATTAGAGAAGGCATTCAGGTTGGCAAGAAAATTTGAATGTAAAATTATGGCGAAAAGGAAGCCTACCGCTCACTTCTATAAAGAGGGAAGTGTTGCTACTCCTAGATTTCCACAACCTACAAGGTTGACACCACAAGAACTAGACGAAAAAAGAGAAAGAGGGCTTTTCTACAGTTGTGATAGCAAATACACTAAAGGTCATAAGTGTCCTGAGAAGAAATTATTTTACATAGATTGTGAAGAGGAAGAAGAAAATGAACATGAAGAGGATATACACTAGGAACCAACCCAAGAAGAGGAGGAAATGAGTCTAACCATATCATGTAATGCATTGGAATGAATTACCACTCCTCAAAATCTCAAGATAGAAGGACATATCAAGAAGAAAAAGGTAATAGTGTTGATTGATTTAGGTAGTACCCATAATTTTATTCAATGTAAGGTAGCCAAGGAATTGAATTTTTTCCTATACCCAACACCAGAATGTGAGGTGATTGTTGCAAATGGAGGAACTGTAAATTTCTCTGGAAAATGCCATAATCTCAAGCTAACCATGGGGGAATATGTATTGAATAGTCCAATGCTTTCCATTCCTATGGAAGGTTCTGATGTTGTACTAGGAGTACAATGGTTGCAATCTTTGGGGACAGTAGGTTTTAATTTTCGAGAACTTTTCTTGAAATTTTTTTCAGAATGAAAGGAACTCGAATTATAGGGTATTGTAGGGAAGCCTGGAAATATAATAAGCTCTAATGTCATGAAAAATCTTCTAATGAAATAATAAGGAGGCAAAGTTGCACAATTATGCTCACTAGAAGTTCCAACATCAAAATAATCTATTTCTGCAGATCTCCGAAAACTCTTGGACAATCATTCCAAGGTTTTTGAAACTCCGAAAGGACTCCCACCTACTCGTGATCATGATCATGCTATTAATTTGATTCCAGGAAGTGTTTCTCCAAACATCGGGCCTTATAGATATACTTATGTCCAAAAGAGAGAAATTGAATGTATGATTGCAGAAATGTTAGAGGTGGGTATAATTCAACCTACTCAAAGTTATTTCTCTGCTCCTGTAGTATTGGTACATAAGAAGGATGGATGATGGTGCATGTTTATAGGTTATAGGGAGCTCAATAAGCTCAACATTAAACATAAATTTCTCATTCATGTGATTTATGAATTATTGGATGAATTACATGGCGAAATTTATTTTACCAAATTGGATCTTCGTTTAGGGTATCATCAAATTAGAATGAGGACTGAAGATATTCTGAAAACAAAATTTCGAACTCATGAAGGTCATTATGAATTTTTGGTCATGCCTTTTGGCCTTACCAATGCACCTTCTACATTTCAATAGTTAATGAATTCCATTTTCAAACCCTTCCTTAGAAATTTTGTGCTAGTATTTTTTGATGATATACTAATCTATAACAGGTCTTGAAGGGATCATGTTGAACATGTTGACAGGGTGCTCAAACTATTGCAGGAGAAATAGTTATATGCAAAAAAAACCAAATGTTTCTTTGGAGTACAAGAGGTGGAATATCTAACATATTGTATCTCACGAGGGTGTTAAGGTAGACCCTAAAAAAATTAAAGCCATTAAGGAATGGAAAGTCCCCACAACCATAAAGTAGTTGTGAGGATTTCTTGGGTTAAAAGGGTATTATCAAAAGTTTGTTCATAATTATGGGAGAATAGCAACACGTCTAACAACATTATTGAAGAAATATTCATTTTCATGGACTCCTAAAGAAACCAAGGCCTTTGAACATCTTAAAGAGGCAATGTGCCTAACACTAGTCTTAGATACGCCAAAATTCACAAAAAAAAATTATTGTGGAATGTGATGCCTCAGGAAATGGAATTGGTGCTGTTTTAATGCAAGAAGGAAGACCCATTTCTTTTGAAAGTCATCCTATCAAAGGAAATCATTTACAAAAACCTATTTATGAGAAGGAAATGTTAGCAATATTGCATGCACTAGAGAAATGGAGAACTTACCTAATGGGAAGACACTTCAAGGTAAAAATTGATCATGATAGTCTTAAACACTTTTTGGAACAAATAATATCTTCATAAGAGCAGAAAAAATGAGCCACAAAGATGTTGGGTTATGACTTTGAAATAATATACAAAAAAGTGAAGCTAAATGTTGTTGCAGATGCACTCTCAAGAAGGATTGAAGAGGTGGAAGCATTGCTTTGTGCCATTTATATTATCCAACCATATTGGATAACCAAAGCAAGAGATGAATGGGGTGAATTTAATATTTAAATGAAAAAATGAACATATATAAAGCAAAGAACAATATATCCCTAAGAAAAATTTACATGGAATCTCAGTTGCGTTGAATAAATTAATTGAAGATCACGCCTCTGAAGACACAATTTACGGAAGACAAATTAGAACGAGGAGACCTAAAGAAAGACTAAGGTTTGAAGGAAACCCTAGTGAATATGGTTATTACAGTTTGATGGATATTATGAGGTCAGGGTTTCGAAGAAATCATATATTATGACAAATATTTGAGATATGAAATTTAGAAACCCTAGCATGATGAAAGTGAATATGTTATAGCACTTGTGACAAGATTGATGTAGCCATAGATGAGAAATTATCAATTAATCCTAGTTTCTAATGAAGTTGGTTGAAATATATTGAAGGAAACAATGTTATATGGCCAAGGGATAGTAATTACTATTGAAGGCTATTTGAAGATGGAAATTATAAATTCTCATTTAATATCAGTATTTTATTTATTTATTTTACTCCATTATGTATTTACTTGTGTTTAGATTTAATTATATGATCATTGATTATATTTTATGCATGTATATTTGAGTATTTTTATACTTTTAACCTCCTGATGAGATGTGATAAGTGGATCCTTCCTAAGGATCATCCAAGGTGCATGAAAGGATAGCTAGTGCAGAAAGAGAAGGCTACAATTTCCCATCACAAGTGATACAAAGTGAAAAGGTAGCTTAATGTTATAAGTTATGTATATTATATTGTTTCAGTTGCAATATTGGATAGCAAGGTAAGCCCTAAGGTATGATGGGAATATCACCTTCAGGAATGGGTGATATATGCATATGAAAGTAATTTTGATTCATGGTACTAATGATGAGATGGTGCACTTGTTAATGGACACATATCTTACATTCTATTAAGTGATGATAAAGCTACCAAGAAATATTGATTTTTGATATATGGTAACTTGATACTATTGATATTTCTTGTGATAAGCATCGTAACCCTAATGATAAAAGTGAGAATAAAATTGATATTAACTATCCTCTTATTGACATTGATCAGTTTTTTATAAGTTTAGTAGTTTTGAAAATATGACAAAATTCAATGTCCCGACTTGCTGGTTGAATAATGTAAAAGAGGTAATGTAGTGATTATGATTCTTGCACTATGGTTAAGAAATTATAAACTTCCCTAATTATATGACTATAACCCTTGATGAAATTTTTATGTCATGTTCATATGTGATGATGTAGTTGATGTTGATTTGTTATGATTATATGTCCAAGAATATAATATAATTTGATACCATGACTTAATATCTTTGCTGATGCATGACAATATTATGATAGATAGGTTGATTTATGGATTGATATTGATTGAAGTGGATTCTCATGAAGAGGGATAAACTCTCCATAAAATACCTACACCTATTATAATTTTCATTAAATGTATAGAATATTATTTATTTTTGATTTAAGATTGTTGGATATGAATAAACAAATATCTAATTTTGTTAGTCTGCAACAAGTAGAAGCATGAGAAGAGAATGTTTCTCCTAGGCTAATCCCTCACTATTATGAGAGAGGTGTAAGAGTGTAGCTATAGGCCTCATAACTGCATGAAAGAAGGCATATGGGTGTGGTTTTTCTTGTAGTACACAAAAAATAAATCCCTACCTATAAAACCATATGCACACTAGGAGTACGGAAGTCGTACATATATCAAGAAGTGGAGTTTTAATGTTTGAATTACTATAGAGAATGTGTTAACTAAACTAGTGTTGACATGGGACCGAAATATGCATATCACAATTTCTTATTCATATTTCATATAAATTTCATGGGTTTTACAAGGATTAGATTATTCATTTAATATATATGATTAGTATTGGAATTTTGACATGATGCTTGATAGTTCATAGATATTTTTGGCTAATGGTTTGATTGAAATCATAGTGATAACAAATTCAGGTTTTGATTCCATAACTGATGATTTTCCTTGATGATAGTGCTATGTGGGAATAGTGATTTTTAGTGACTAATATTGGTATTCAATAGTGATTATGTATTGGCTTCATTTCCTTTGGCACATTGTTTGAAGTATAAACCATTATGATTCACTATGTAGTGTATCTCTCAATGAATGCAAGAAAATAATATGACTTATCCTTGATGTATAATGAAAAAAATAATTCATATTATGATTATGCCAATGGCCCGATGGAGTTCGATGTTACTTAATAAAAAAATTTTGACATGAAAATAGATGAGTTCATAACCTGGTATGTCCACACAGACAATTACCTAGTAAATCCTCAAAAAGGTGTCGATCGAATCAATTACTTAAAAATGATCCATGTTATTCCTTTTATTTTGATTTTATATGCTAATGAACTATAATTAATAGGTAATTAACCTATGCTAATCAACGTAACATGGAGTTGGCATCTGAAGTTCTAAATAAAGAGTCTTCCCATGAGGAATTACTTTATGGGATTAGAAGTTTAGAAAAGGAAAATATATCGTGAATCTATTGGAAATAATTTTGGAAATTGGAAATACAAATCCTTAAACACTGATATGGAATTGAATAAGTTCTGAAGAGATATTATTGAACCTGAGTTGGCAACCGACACACTTCACAAATTATAATCATGGTAATAGATTCCTATTTTCCAGAGGACTAATTTTGACTATGGAAACACTCAATTCCGATAAGGGAAAGTATACTTTTGAATAAAATCTCACATGTGCACAAAAGGAAAGTTCGAACCAAAAGAGAAATTAGACACCCATGGATGGTTATAAATATAAGTAAAGGGACCCTAATTTGGACATCGTCATGATAATTCTTCTTTATTTTTTTTTGGCTTACACAATTCTGAGGTGATTTGTGGATATGGGTTCGTACAAGTCCGAAATTGTAGGGTCTAAAGCTCACACATGAGATCTATGGTTTTAATTTCCAACTACAAGGATGACACAGACACTTTTAGCTCATAATCATAGGTTCAAATGCTTATGTCTCTTGTTGAAGAGCTTCAATTGCATGCACATACACTCTCTATGTGTAGTTGGAAAGTAGGAAGTCGATTTTGTAGTTGACTGCAGAGTTCGGCAATTGACCATATGCTTTTGAATCAGGGTTTTGAATAAGAATAGAGTAGGATTCATGTATTGCATATGGTTTACTTTAAAAAAAAATCAATTGTATTATGGATAAAGGAATGGATCAATGTACTATCTTTTGATGGATCATTGAAAGAAAATATAACAAGAATAATAATTTTTAAAAGGTTTTTTTGTGGTCGCCGATAAATATTCCTGTCTCTACGTGTGAATTTTATTCTTCTATTGTTCATTTATGTTTCACTACATTGATGATGATATTGTTCTTTATATATAATAGCATATGTTACTGAATAATTTCGTAAAAATAAATAATTTTCTAACGTTGTAGGGTGACTTAAATATCCAAATGAGAAATGTTATTACCTAAAGAAAAGAAAAATATAGCCCTAAGAAAAATTAACAAGAAATTGATTCTTAATACTATTGATATTTCTTGTCATAACAATCATAACCCTAATGATAAAAGTGAGAATAAAATTGATATTCACGATCCTCTTGTTGACATTGATTATTTTTTTATAAGTTTAGTAATTTTGAAAGTATGAAAAAACTGAATTTCCTGACTTGTTGGTTGAATAATGTAAAAGAGGTAATGTAGTGATTATGATCCTTGCAGTATGGTGAAGCTATTATCAACTTCCCTAATTCTATGAATATAACCCTTTATTAAATTTTTACATCACGTTAATATGTGATAATGTAGCTGATTTTAATTTGTTATGATTATATGTCGAAGAATCTAATATGATTTGATTTCACGACTTAAGAGTTTTGGTAATACATGAAAGTATTATGATAGAAACATTGATATTTGGATTGATATTGATTGAAGTGGATTCTCATTAAGAGGTATAAAATCTCCATAAAATACCTACACCTATTATCATTTGCACTAAATGTATATGATATTATTTATTTTTTATTTAATATTGTTCGACATGAATAAACAAATATCTAATGTTGTTAGTTTGCAACAAGTACAAGCCGGAGAAGAGAATGTTTCTCCTTTCTAAATCCTAGTTGTTATGAGAGAGGCTTAAGAGTGTGGCTATAGGCCTCCTAACTGCACAAAAGAAGGCTTATGGGTGTGGTTGTGGTTGTAGGACACAAAAATTAAATCCCTACCTATAAAAGCCTAAGCACACTAGTAGTACGAAAGTCCTACATAAATGGAGAAGGGGAGTTTTAATGCTTGAATTACTATAGAGAATGTGAATGTGTTAACTAAACTAATGTTCAAATGGGACCGAAATATGCATATCAAAATTTATTAATCATATTCCATAACTATTTCAATCGTTTTACAGCACTTGGATTATTGGTTTATATAGATGAGCAGTATTGGAAATTTGACATGATCCTCGATAGTTCATAGATATTTTTTGGCTAATGGATTGATTGAAATCACAAGGATAACAAATTTGGGTTTTTATTTCATAACTAGTGATTTTCCTTGATGATAGTTCTATGTGGGAATAGTGATTTTTAGTGACTAATATTGGTATTCAATAATGATTAGGTATTAGCTTCATTGCCTTTGGCACATTGGTTGAAGTATAAACAATTGCGATTCACTATGTATTGTATCTCATAATGAATTCAAGAAAATAATATGACTTATCCTTGTTGTATAACCACAAAAATAATTCATATTATGATCATGTTGATGTCTTGATGGAGTTGGATATTTCTTAATAAAAAAATTTCGACATGGCAATACATGAATTCATAACCTGGTATTTTGATGTGGCCTCTACTTGGGGTCTTGTATTAATGTTTTAACAGTGATTCTGGAAGGAAATTTTATAGTTTTGATATTTTTTATGGTTTTAAAATTATATTTTGCTTATTTAATTGCATAGTAGTGATTTGTGTGAGGCTCAACATGTTGGTCTGGTCAATTATTGTGTTCTCATAAAGAAATGTATGAAGAAAGCTGTAGAATTCTGGTATGTCCGCATGAATAGTTACCTAGTAAATCCTCAAAATGATTCGATCCAATCCTTTACTTAAAAATGGTCCAAGGTATTCCTTTGATTTTGGTTTTATATGCCAATGACCTATAGTTAATAGGTAATTAACCTATGATAATAAAAGTAATATGGAGTTGGCCTCTGAAGTTTCAAAATAAAGAGTCTTTCCATGATGATTAATTTATGAGATTAGAAGATTGGAAAATTAAAATACACTAGTAAAAAACGGCTAATTAGTTATTAAAAAAATGACTAAAGTTTGCATATAAACGACTATTTTTAGATCGGTGATCAATAGTAGCTAATTTACAGTATCTTATAACGCGACCAATTTTTAGCCGTTTTTAGCTTAGTCATTAATTGACTGTCTCAATTTTTCTGTCTAATAGTATATTTGGTCATTAATTTAGTCATTGATTAGGTCATTGTAGTCATTGATTTGGTCATTGATTTAGTCATTGATTTGGTTATCGATTTAGTTGTTAATTTGACTATTGATTTGGTCATTGATTTTATTGTCTAGTAGTATATTTGGTCATTGATTTGGTTATTGATTTGGTCATTTATTGCCACAATTAATGACAAATTATACAAAAAATATATTACTAAATGATCACCAGATAAAACTAATTAATGACCAAAGAAATATGACCAAAATATTGGTCGTGTTATAAGATAAATTAGCTACTCATAGTCATATTTTAGTCATTGTTGAAACCAATTAATGACCAAAGAAATATGAGTAAATTTTGGTCGTGTTAAAAGTTACTAATAGATGTATATATGCACATTTTAGTCGTCATTTGTAATCACAAATTTATCATTTGCAGTAGTCATTTATTTTTTTTGGTAGTTTCATGTTCATTATATAAATGACTACTTTAGTAGTTTATATTCATTTCATTTACTTTCATTAACAATTTCTATAAGTAACTAATTTAGTAGTATATTCATTTTATTTTTGTTCATAATTAATAAACATAAGCTACTAATTTAGTAGTTTTAAATGGATTTTATGTGTTCATTATTAATCAACATAAATTAATTATTATGATTTTGCAACTAAATTTAATAAAAATGTCATACAATGTATATTTTCATCTAATATGAAAATAGAAAGTTACATATGTTAATTACAATACTATGTAATATCCAGTTCAACTATAAATAATTACAACCACATAGATTATATTATATAAAATGTCAAGTATTACAATATAAGTTTCCAACTTAATATTAGTTTGAGTACAATTTACACATGAAATAATGTTTCATTGCTTCAAACATTATCATTGTCTTGTCAAGGCATTGCAAGTGAATTCACCAACTCCGAAGACTTGATCATCAGTCTCTATGTGTGTCTTATACAAGATATTGGCCCTATGAGTACCACTAGACCAATTCTCTTCTCTCTCTTCAATTTTCATTTTGTCACTCTGGTGTTATTTGTTCTCCTCTTTCTTCAATCCTTTCTTCTTACCATCAATATTGAGTTCCTTTTCTGACCAAAGAAAATAAATATGCAATGCAATGTATAAGACATGAGAGTAGATGAACACTAGAATATAAACTAAATTATACTATAAAAGATTTATACGATATATACCTCAACATCAACAATAAAACTTGAACAAGTTTTCTTCAGTTGGGAAATAATGGTAGCTATATGGCCTGATGACCTGTATAAACAAAGCAAATAAAATGTCACCAATAAACACAACAAAGCTAGCAATTTCTGCTAAGAATGTCTCGTGCTTCACTTTTGTAGTTATATTGTTTCCTTTAGTTATCCCCAAGAAGCAGCGACACTTCAACAATAAAACTGGTCAGTAGAAATCTAATGGGCAGAGAAAAGTATTGTTGACACAAGATTACAACAAGAAACTAAAAAATAATAAGACAAGACTTTGTAAATTGCGATACTAACCAGGAATATAGCTTCAATATAGTAATCTTCAATTATCAATGTACTATTCTAGGGGGAAAAGGAATCCAATTCCCATAAGCCAACAAATTATGTATGCTACTTGTTTTCCCTATAATTAATTGAGCGAGATTGGGACACGAAATTTCCATTTAGAATCTATGAAATAATTCTATAAATATTCAAAGAAAACTTAATGTTACTCATTCATTTTTCTCTAATGCAGAAAAAACTAAATATGTTAACCTTATTTTAAGTTGGAGAGTTTTGTAATTCATCGTGTCCAAAATCATTTCTTATTTTCATAATTATTTTTTCTTTGATGATAAAGAAACGAGCCTATATTTGATCAAAAACATAATTTTCATAATATATTCCATTTTTCTGATTCAAAGATAAATTTCCTTCTAGTTTATGACGTTCAAAAAAAATGGAATCGTATTCCTTTAACAAGTCACTGTTGTAATATACTGCTAAACGAACAGCTACATAATAAAGTTGTTAGTGGTGGAATACTAATAAATCACAAATACAAGTAAGAAATAACACCATTATGTTCTAGGCATGCCAAGTCTTTATCAGCTTAGTTGGAAATATTTCTTCATGAAAATAGCATATTCGACAAAGAGAAATTTTCTAAAACCAACCAAC
Organism: Pinus albicaulis; assembly: GCA_034641835.2. Taxonomy (NCBI): domain Eukaryota; kingdom Viridiplantae; phylum Streptophyta; class Pinopsida; order Pinales; family Pinaceae; genus Pinus; species Pinus albicaulis. The sequence continues at coordinate 480,716,590 of CM076576.1, forward strand.
GCCGGTGTATCCAATAACATTGACATTTCTATTGGCATCCCCTCAAAATTTCTGGAAGTATCAAACAAGTGCAGTGTACTTCCCTATAAAGTCAAATTTTGGCAATGGAATATGATGTCCCCTAGTCTAATAAAGTTTTAATTTTCCTTTGAAAACTTAGAGAGAATGGGAATTCAATGTTATAAATAAATGCCAAAAAAAAAAAAAAAAACTTGTATTCATTCACACTTACCTAGTTCCTGAACAAGCATGGTGGTCAAGTGCATACTTGGAGGACTGCAATGAATGGTGGGCTTATAGGAATGGTAGTTCCAGAGAAGGAAGCTTTCACACCACTTGGCCATGAGGAGAGCCACAAGGATATTGTGATTTTTAATCTAGGTTTCCTTGGTTTCTGCAAAGCATGATCTCTATATTAGATTTATTGGTTTTGTATTTTTATTGCCTTATATTTTTAATGTTTGTATACTTGTTGTTATACTCTCTGAAGGAAGTGTTAATACTAGGAGTTTTTTTATTACCATTATCTTTGTGGGGTAGTATACATGAAATATGTTTGCTTCGATGAAACTATGTTTTCTATTTAGTATGGGTTTAGATAACAAGAGTATTCATTCTATTGCGGGTCTCAGGACTGCCACAATAGTAATATGTGTAGCAGTATCCTTGATAGTAGTTGTTAAGAAGAAAACCATAGGTCAAATGGGACCAAGGAAGAAACTAGTGAATCAGGAATAAAAGGGCATTCTTGAATATTCAACTACAGTTCCATTTGGTACAATCCTATTAAGACTTCTATATGTGGATTCTCCTTTTTGTAAACCACGCTTATCAACTTATGGCTAATGTACAACTTTGTAAATTATATTCATATGTATATTGCATCGATGAATTTTGAATTGATATGCTCTAATTATGAATAAATGGTAACAAGATTCCTTGCAAGCATTTGTAGGTAACATGCATGTCCTTTTATTTGTTGTGAGATACTTGCAAAGAAGAGTTTTTCTTACAGTCTCTAAAGGGTTAAAGGATCGTTTTATACTACCTTTTGCACATTCTTGGTTGAATTTTGAAGGCATTTCTGATTTTGACATTAGCTACATGTAGAATGTCAAATCTGCTTACAGTCTCTAAAGGGTGCGAGGATAATTTTATATTGCCTTTTGCACATTCTTGGTCGAATTTTGAAGGAATTTTTTATTTTGACATTAGCTACATGTAGAATGTAGAGCATGTACCCTATTTAACTAATAAATCACTACCCTGATTTCCAAAAGGAGGATGGTATTGAAATTTTTAATGATAAATTGCAGTGGGTAAGACACGCTTCTATGCTCTAGAATTTAAAGAGAATAGTGTAGCTTCAAATGCGATATGGATCCATTTATATATGGTATAGCAGTTTTTAAATATGCTTAGAATATTGACAAAGAATCATCTGTAAAATTCTATGACTCTTGGAATTGTTTGTTGTTTTGTCTACAATATAGAGTAGGTTGTTTTTGAATGGATTGGTTGACATCCTTTTGGAGATTCAAGGCTCTGTTTCAATTCATATTGCTTCTCTACGCGATCTAAATAAATATGGCTTCTGATTTGTGGCATACAATTTTTAATGCCAAGGGAATGCTATGCCTAGTGAAGACATTGAGGGGCAGATATAACAGCTCAAATTCGACAAAAGATAACAAAGGCAAGCCATCCTAGAATGACTCAAAGGTGTGAAAATTCTACTGCAGTGTGTTGGTCTATATTCTCCTACTTGATTTAATTAATACAACTTTTTTCAAGAATTTAGATTTAGAAAATACCAAAAATAAAAACAACTACAACCTACAGATGCAGATCATTTACCGAATAGTACACTCATGCAATAAAGTGACACATGAATTTTTGGACGTAAGTCCCCGGAAAAACCCAACGCGAGAAAACCAGTTTAGCAAATATGAGGGTTTATTATTAAGTAGTTATTTGTACATCAAATCTAGGTTCCACACTTGGAAAACTTGACAAAGAATAAAATATATTAGATCTACAGCTAACCTAAAGATCTAGTGCCAAATATCTAACTGATCCACACCCTCAAACGAGATTTACAGAACTCAGCCCAGATCTGACCCTAGAAACCCTTAGCGCAACTTCTGAAGCCCCAGCATTGCCCTAGAAGGCCTGCATCAGCCTCTACGTCTATGTTGCCCCTGCACTGCCTTGGCTAGGTCATCATCAGCCCTGCGTGGCCCTAGCTGCCTCTACATTTTCCCTGGTGGACTGCATGGCTGTGAAGCCCCTTTACATTGTCCTTGTTGCTGCTACTCTTGTCTCTTTTTGTCTCTTAGCCTTATAATCATAACATTCCCTTGTCCAATACTACCCCTCACTGTAGGAAATCCCTCTGGAAATTCTGAGCAAACTAGCCCTAGAATTTCAGATCTATTCCTCGGTTCTACAAAAAATGTGTCTTCAACTGACCCTCAAGCCTTTCTCTTATAATTTTTCGTTGAACCTTTCAACGACCAAGATTAAATCATCCATCAATGGCTGAGATTAAAATACTACTTGATCCATGTGACTTAATACAATTTCATCACATGTTTAATTAGATTCACTTTAATTATTTTATTTTCCTAAGTTTAAACCTAGGAAGTACATTAAAATAATTAATTAATTTAATATCTCCTAAACCAGATAAAATTTCCCAAATCAATTTCTGGGTCTTGTAGATATAGTGCATTCTAGTCCCTCCACAAAATTTTGGAGCTGTAGTACAACTGATGCTACCGAAAATACACAAAATATCAACACTCCCTCTTAGCATCAAGAGTGTGCTCTAGCAATAAATCACACCATGCATTGCAAGATCTTGAGTACTGGATTTGTGTTGTTTGATTCTTGGCCTACTACCCTCCATCTACTGGAATAATACTCTTTGTATTGTTGCCCATGCCACTGTCATTCACACTTGTACATCTGTACTGTAGCTCCCTCTCAAACCGGTTCATCATGTTTCCCATAGCACTGCCACTGCTAACTGCCGCATTGCAACTCAGTTGTTGATAAGTAAGAAATTGAATAACTCTGACCAACTTTTTGAAAGACAAGTCAAGTTTTCCTCTACCACTAAAGCTCCCTGGATGTTGAATCATGTTTTCCTCCTAGAGACACTGTCATGCTACAACATTGCACTGCGTGAGCCCAGCTTCTCTGAGTTGCTGAAGTCCCATCAGCCTCTAGCCCAGCTTCTCTGAGTTGCTGAAGTCCCATCAGCCTCTCTATGCTGTCGTTGCCTCTACATCATGCTAATCCTTCTACAGCTTTTCAGCTCCCTCTTTTGCTTCAATGTGGCCATCTGTAATCATCTCTCGACTCATCCCGCTACCGTCTTAAGGCTATCGTAGATCATATGTGATCCAAGAGTAGGGTTGACTCAAGGATCCTGCCAACACCTATGGATACTCTATATATCCATGTCACCCCACCTCTTATCTCGAGGTGCATGAGCACTTATGGTTGATCCATCCTCAGAGCCATCGTCATTTACTATTGCAGCTTTGGAATCATAAGCTTTTTTGTCCTTCTTCTTAGGACAACTGCTGGTGAAATGACCAAGATCACCACAGTTAAAGCATTGAACCTCGGAGAGGTCCTATTGGGGTTCCCATGTTTTGGCCAGATTAGCAAGACCAAAAGATGAGACAACATCAGAACCGATTTCAGACCTCAAGATCTAGCCCTCGTGGGTCCCGAGAGGGATCTCTATAATAAGAAGAGGTTCTATGCCTTTAAAGCTCAAAGTTAAGATCTTAGGCTAGTTATAGGCTCAGGGTTTGTTTTTTTTATTTTGGTTGGTTGTTGGGAATCACGAACGAAGGATTCAGTGTAATACAAGGTTGGGCAAAGAGGAAATTATGCAACGGAAGATAATTCAGAGAACATCATGGAAAATTTTAGGGTCTAATATTCACAGGTGGGCTACTTTTCCATGGTTTTTCCAAAAAAAAGATTCGCCAATTTCCATTTTTTTATAAAAGTGATTCGCCCAAATTTTACAATATAAAATTATTTTACCTTAAAAATTGCCAACGTTATATAGACACTACATATAATATCATTATAAATTTGAAGAATTTTACAAATACATCAATAAAATTGTTATATTTTTCATATTATGGACTAGTGAGATTCGCCAATTTTTTAAATTTCAAAATAATTTTCCATCCTTAAATTTTTCCCTGGAGAACATTTAAGGCCATTGGGCGATGGAGCCAGGAAAGGGTTTACTTGCTATTCAATATGCAGGCTTTCAGTTCATCTAGTCATCTAAAGCATTGGATCTTAAAGATGATAGTATGGTATGAAATGGTAGAAAGAAGGTGAAAGCAAGGAAACCTCCAGGTGACCTTTTAGAAATCAGATCTAGAGATAGGACATGCCATTGAACAGCCTGTGCTCCAAAACCTGAAAGGTAAACTCTTCAGACAAGGAACACTAAAGCTTTAGAACACAAAGATGAAAACATGAGATCAGAGAGAGAATTTGAAATTTGAATGCTTCGGCCTCCAGCTTAAGGGAGCTTAGAAAGGTTAAATTAATTGAAAGGATCTTGGTGAGATAGAGACAGAGTTCTAGACCTCCCAGTGTTCCCAATTCATTCAATTAAATCCCAACAAGAACATCTAAAGACAAATTTCATTAATTCATACATCAGCTAGCAATATAAAAGACCATTACACTGGTTAAACTAGCTTGAAATCAGTCCTCAGATAACACATACAACAGAGAACATTGATGGAAAGGAGAGCAAAAACACAGGGTACCTAACAAGGGTAATTCCTATGCCAAATTTCTGATGCAAGCCAGTAGAAATGATATGAGATGAATTATGAAGTAAAACAAATACAAAGATAGAAAAACATCACTACTGCTTTAAATCAGGATCCAAAGAAATGTGCTTGTCATATTAAGAGCAAAAATAGTCATGTACAACATTGCCAACAACTTGAAAAATCAATTTGAAAATGCCTTCCTCAGTCTATATTACAACTTTACACAGAGACTATGTCTCAAAAGAAACAACTTCCAATTCTTAGATATCCAATCAACAAAAACCATTACAATGAGTTCCTTCATGAAATTTATAGCTGAATGAGAGACAGAGGGGTAGATGAAAACTAAATGCAGCATTAAAACTCCAGAAGAGGAAGAGGGTCGAGGCCCCATCTATTTTAATTTTTGGGCATTTATCTCTGGTACTCTTTGGATGAAAGAGTGGTCTTCGTCAGGCTACAATTTACTCCAGGTTTGCCTCTGATGTAATTGCTCTAGCACTCTGGTGAATTAAACAAAAAGGTGGAATAATGATGCTAGGGTCTGCCATACTGTATAACTAATGCACTGGTAGCATAGGACTATTTTCAAGGTGGAGATTTCCATAGGGACATGAAATAGCATGCAGATAGTATGGGCACTTTTTCCTTGTATGAGAAAAACATTCTGCTAATGAGAAACCCCGATAGTATTTTTTTCAGTGCGCTGGACCTTCTGGATGATTCATGATATCTTCGATCTAGTACCTTGCCTTTCAATTACTGGGTTAAGGTTCAAAATCTTCAATTACAAGCCTTAAATTATTTACTTTTTTCTTGATACTCTTTGTCACTCTGTGATTGTCACTATCTACGAAATTTGTGCTTTAATGGCTCTGGGTAGGTTTTTACAAAGTTTAACCCTGTTCCTTTAATGAAAGTCAAGTCATAACACCTTCCCAAGCCTTTCTCCATAATTTTCAATCTCTTCACATGGTCTTTCCTGTGTTCTCTGTCACTGTAACAGAGATTGTGAATCATGGTGGTTGCGCACCGCTTGTAACCATGAAAAACACACAAACATATTAAGAAAGCCATGCATGGGAAGGGTGGATGCAGTGGGGACACTGAGAATGGTCGTGCAGATTAGTGAAATGGTTGAATAGTGCAGGGTGATGGAGGAAAACGCAGCATGACAGTGGAGAATGTCTAGTGAAAGTTGGCGGAATGGAGAGAATTTAAATGCGAAAACTTGACATTCTCACCTTTGAATGCAATATAAAGGGGAAGGGCGAGAATGCGACAAAAACACGTGGAATGGTGACATGGTGGGACCCTGTCAATTGCGGGGCATGCATTAAATATGAACTGTCTGATCTCAGGAGGAGATCGACGGTTTAGAGTGCGTCGAAGGGTGAAAGATGGTGGGCCAGGGGTCTATTTGCCTTGGGTTACCCCCTGTGCAACTTAGTGGCGCGATCACCGTTGGATCGACAGCTTCAGATCAGACAGCATACACGCATATCACGTTGGATCCACAGTCAAACGTTAACATGCAATGGGGGCAGTTTTCAAATAGTGCGCGGAGCCACATGTCATGCGGTGAATGGCATCACTCCGAAATGAAAAATACCACCCGCCCTCCAAAAGCGGTGCGATGGAAACTGACGGTTTTCTGCATGGTATTTTGGCATGGGGACCACTGGGGCAGAAGAACTACTGACCGTTGATTTTTTGATTGAATGGATGGTGGATATGAGATCGGGGCGGTGAAAGGGGTGGGCGATGGATGCTATAGAGCTCGTGACGACTATTCGATCTATATAGATTGCCGTCTCAAAATGCTCCCGATACATTTGCGATAAGCGCTTTTCGAGCTAGTGCTAGGTTCTAGTGCCTAGGTCACATGGAAAATGGTTTTGGGGGCTGGCCGAAGGGGGCTAGGCTTGATATGTGAAAAATATGGTTTTTTGGCCCATTTTTAGTGCATTTTAAGGCCAGCAAAGGGAAATGATAGGGGAAAAAGGGAGAATTAAACCAAACCAGGGGTGTTTGTAGGATTAAAAAGGGTGTTTGGTTTAGAAGGTAAAAGGGGAACTTTTTAAAAGGGGTAAAGGGTTAAGATGGGAAATTCTGTAGGAATACAAGGGGAAAATGAAAGCCTTTTGGAGCACAATTTTCACAATCAGTGAGGCTTATTGACTTAGGAACATCAGAGGAAAATAATCAAAGGGTAGAGGGCATGAAAGAGCCTTTGAGGATGATGTATTTCTAGGGATATGCATTTGTTGAAGGCTCAACAAACAATTTAGCCCCATGCTTTCTTGTCAAGGGATTTATAGGGGGCTAACAGTGGCTCCACATGGGGATGACTTCTTCTTGAAGGAGTCAAGAATTCAGAACATGATATTTGGTGTAGGCCAGATGCCTGTTACTTGAACCATTCATTTTCTTTCTTGGATCAGCTACCAAAAATTGTGAAGACATCAAATTAGAATAATAATTCTCCCAAACAGTCTACCTACCCATCCTAGAATCCTAGCATTTTTTCTTCCAGGGTGCATTTGGACTAGAAGACCCTTTTCATCATTTTTATTTTTTACAAACCAGAAAATAAACCTATTCTATTTCTACCCTTATTACTCCATGAGACCAGATTAAACTATTGGTCTCATATTTTTCTCTACATAATCTAACATCTGCTGGGATTAAACTATCCAGCAGATTTCTTCTCTACATTCTACAACAGAAATTTAAAAACAATCAAACTAGGATTAGACAGTCTAGTTTGTTGTGGATCCAAGGCATAAAGACAGTTGCACATGGACAGAAACTTGCAGGAAACTGGAAACAAAATCTTGAAGGCTTGAAATCCGAAGTTTTGAAGAATCCTTATTTCCTTTGTGACTCAAGTTTTGAGCTCATTAGAGTCACTTTCTCTTCTTCATTTCAGCTCTGGTTTTGGGCCTGTTAGAACTGATCCTTTTGTTCTTTGTTGGCTTAGGTTTTGATCATATTAGAGCCAATCCTTTACAGCTCTGAGGTTCATGTTTTGAGCATGTCTGAACCTCTCCTTACTCTCTATTTTTTTTTTTTTGGAACATTTTCTCTTTTTCTTGAAAACATAACACAAAAATGGTATTTACAATGGAAATGAAAACTAGAAATTGGAAATCAACAGAAGTAATCTTTGAGCATCTTTCCATTGATAGGACCCCCAAACAACTCTGTACCATCTGGTTCTTGTAGAAAAAAGACATTGGGACCCACAGTGGCCTGGATGATGTATGGACCCTGCCACAAACTATCAAACTTTCCATGCTTTCCTTTGTCCTCTGTCCTCGAGTCCCACTTCAGAACTTTATCTCCAATTTTGAAATCTGAAGCTTTGGTTCTTTTGTCAAACAACTTCTTTATACTTTCCTGAACCTTCACATCTCTTTTACTAGAGATGAATTGTTTGGTTTATCGTTCTCACCATGTTATCTTCTTCTGTCTAGATTTCTTGGATGAGTCTAATCACTGGCACTCCAAGGGTGGTAGGAAACACTGCCTCTATTCCATAGACAAGCTGGTATGGTGACATGCCAATGGATTTCTTTGTTGTATGTCTATAAGCCCACATGGCATGTACTAGCTTGTTATGACATGACTTTTTATTCTCTTCCAACAAATTTTTGATGATAGTCACCAGGCTCTTGTTTGATGATTCAACTAAGCCATTACCTTGGGGGTAATAGGAAGTTGAATGAACGAGTGTTATTCGATACCTGTGACAAAAATAAACCATTTTCTTGGATCGAAAGGCAGCAGCATTATCAGTGATTATTTTTCTTGAGCAGCCAAACCGAGAGAGGATATGACTTTCTAGGAACCTAAAGATGACTGAATCTGTGGCATTCCTAGTAGGTATGGCCTCTATCCACTTAGTGAAGTATTCTGTGGTTGTTAAGATCCATTTTTGTTGTGCAGAATAAGCGAGGTGTATTTCTCCTATGAAGTCTAGGCCCCATTACAAAAAGGGACACTCAATATTGATGGGTTGTAAAGGGAGGGGTAGGAGATTTCTTTTGACTTCAAAAATCTGGCAGTTGTGGCAGGCAAATACCATCTTATGTATGTCATTGAAGATTGTGGGCCAATAGTAGCCAACTCTTAGTATTTTGTTAGCCACGGCCTTCCAGTTCAGGTGGCCTCCACAATCCTCTGCATGGAATTCCTGTTTAATTCTCTCCACTTTAGTTTTAGGAAAACATTTAAGCAATAGGCCATTTGTATTTTTCCAGTATAATCATTCATTCAGTATGCAATAGTTTCTAGCCTTTAGCTTTAGAAATTTGGCCTTGCTCTTTGACAGTTCAGGAGGGGAATTGAGGTGTGTAAGAATGTACAGAATGTCAGAATACCATGGAGATCAGGAAATCCCTGCTGCTCATCCAAGGCATCTACCATTTTTATTTCGAGGGCTCATAAATTTAATTCATCCATTATTTGAGCCAAGCCCTGCCCTTTTATCAAATTTGTGGGTTTTATCTAAAGGTCATATTCTAGGATCACGACAATCCATTTTCCCCTTTTCCCTTCTACGTCTTGGGACAATATGTCTTTAACCACTACGTTTGGTACATAGGCTATGGTGTGGGAATGCATTATGTACACCCTAAAGTCTTTCAAGGCCTTAACCAAGGCATACGCCAGTTTTTCCATTATTTTGTATTTCAAGGGTGCATCCCTCAGTGCTTTGCTGAAGAAAGAAATGGGTTGTTCCATTCCCTTCGGATTTTTCTGCAGTAGAACTGTAGCCACAGTGTGCTCGGGGGAAAATGAAAAGATCAGGAAATATTTTGAGAAATCGGGGTTGATTAGAACAGGAGCCTGAGTGAGTGAAAGTTTAACTAATTCAAAATATTTCTTAGCTTCAACAGTCCATTTAACTCCTACACCTTTCTTCAACATGTTAGGCATATTCCTAAGGTGTTCATCTAGGTTAGGAATAAATGTCCTGAGGAAGTTGATTTTCCCAATGAAGGACTGTAACTCTTTGATGTTCCTCGAGTGTGTGATTTGTAGTATTCCCTCAACTCTTTGTGGGTCTATCCTAATCCCCTTCTCAGATATGATTTGGCCAAGAAGCTTACCTTCTTGTAGCCCAAATACAGTCCTTTTGGGATTCAATGACAGACCGAACCTTCTACATTTTTCAAACACTCTTCTTAGATGTTTTAGGTGTTCTTCTTCAGTCTTGGAATATATCTTTATTTCATCCTAATAGATGACAATGAAGTGCCCTATTTCATCTGAAAAGGCTATGTCCATTTCTCGTTGAAAGGTTGCGCCAACGTTCATCAATTCAAAGAGCATTTTTACATACATAAAAGTGCCCCATGGAGTGGTATATGCTATCTTGAGTTGGTATTTTTGGATTACTAAAACTTGATTGTAACCTGAAAAACCATCTGATAGGGAGATCCTTTTTGAGCCTACTATTTTCTGAAGAATGTGTTCCATTTTTGGCAAAGGGTAATTTTCCTTGAGTGAGGCTCTGTTAAGATTCCTGAAATCTATGCATAGTCTGATCTCTCCTGTTTTCTTTCTCATAGTTACCAGGTTTGATACCCAATCAGAGAACCTCACTGGAACTATTATGCCTACATCGTACATCTTCTTAATCTCCTTTTCAACTGCAGGCAATTTTTTTGGGTTTATTTTGCGAAGCTTTTGTCTGAAGGGTTTCTGATTCTCTTTCAAAGGTATTTTGTGTTGTATAGTGTTTGTGTCATAGGCCTTTAAGTCCTCATAGCTACAGGAAAACACATCAATGAATTCCTTGAATAGGTCAATGTATTTCCTTTTCATGTTTGTAGGTAGGGACTAAGCCAATTTGAGCTTCCTGGGTTTATCTTCAGTGCCTATGTTGCATTCCTCGACATCAAAATCTGCATGTTCTATAGTGGGCTTTTTTTCTACATCACCGAAGTTAAAAAGGTCTTCTAAAGGTGCCAGACCTCGAGGTATGTTCTTATCTTTGGCCTGCAACACCTGTACTTCTTCACTATTTGCGTTTTCACATTTTTCATTTGGATTTCGAATCTGTTACCTTAAAGTGTTTATTTCTATGTTACAGGGTGGTTTTTCCTCATCTGAGGACTCTTCACTTAGGCAGTTGTCATCATATTTAGAGTCTGAATCAGAAAATTCAAACTCATTTCTGCCTATCAAGAAGTCCTCAATCTGTTTATCTCCTTCAAACACCTGCCAATATTTTTCATTGTCCGGCACTGCAGGTCTGAATTTGGTTTGAATGATGATCTATTGGTCACTAGGAGGCTTATGATACAAACTAGCCATGCATGCTAATCCATTTGCAATTCCATTCTGACTCCTAGGGACAAACACCAGTTCATATTCTACAAAGCTTTTCAATAGATCCATAGCATCAGTCCTGTATGCTGTCAGCCTAGGATGTTTCGATGTGTAATCACCATTCACTTGTTTAATGACCAACTCAGAGTCTCCATGCACAGTTATCCTATGGGCTCCCAATTTTCTCAACAGATTCATGCCTAGGATAACAACCTCATACTCCGCGAAGTTGTTTGTACATTTGAATTTCAGGTTACAGGAATGACTCTTTGTGTAATCACTCTCTGTGTTATGTACCCACACTCCTGCTCCTGTAGTTCTCTTGGTGCATGACCCATCGAAATTAATTTCCCATAAAGGTTCGCTCTTGGGCTTAACATCATTTTGTTCTTGGTTTGGTGCATGGGCATGCAGAGGTTGACTAATCAGTTGACCGCATTCTATTTCTTTTTCACTCTGAGTCTATGTTTCAGTGCACTGTCCAAAGTTTTCTACGTCGTTTTCTTCCAAGTCTAGAGTAGCCATTATGTTAAAGTCCATGGGCTCTGTTTCCCTTTTTGTATCTCTTTTTTTGAATTCTGACCCCTCTAAGGATTCATAATTACAAAGGATAAAGGAGTCTAAATTTGTGTGCACAGAGTATAAAGGTGAATTTTCAGGCTTTTCAGGGCTACTGACCAGAAATTTTATTTATGCCTCTCTATACAGTCTTCTAAGTTGGCTAAAGATAGGGATTGTGACATATGCCCCATCCATCTGCATTGTACCTTGTAGCTTGGCTCCCCATGATCTTGACAGAAACATGCCATACTTAGGTGGCACACCTACCACTACAACATCCATGACCATACATTTTTCTGGAATTTGGGTTAATTTCAAACATAAATATTTGATCACACCAAGACGCTTCACTCTGCTAGAGTCAAATGAATAGAGGTATTTTTAGGGACGGGTTATCTCTAGGCCTAATATTTCCATAACTACCTTAGGCATCAAGTTGTGTGAGGCTCCAAAGTCATGCATTGCATTGTGGAGGATCTTATTGTGGATATTGAGACTGATATAAAAAGGGGTTACTACTCCTTCCTAAACCTTCCCTTCTATTTTTGGACCAAACAGGAGGGGTGGTTGATCATCACTCAAATTTATAGTGTCATTGTTTTCACCAAGATTTAAATCTTTCAAAATTTTTCCTTTATATACATCTTGAGTGGCCAACTCAGAGAGTGGGATAGAGATTTTAATTTTCGCAATCTCACTCTCCAAATTGAAAGTGGACTGACTCTTTGGAATGTTCAACTCTGTTTTGTTAGCCACCACCTTGGTGGCAGAATCAGTGGGTTGATTGTCACTCTGTACAGGCTTAGGGACTGTTTTATCAGGAGCACTAACTGTAGTGCTAGTGCTACTAGTTGGTTGACTTTATTTTTCAGTGTTTTGGTTGTCTTTTTCTTTGCTCCTCCCATAAATCTCAGCTACCCATTTGTCACTTTCAGCAGCGGCTTTAGAATCTTTCTCAGGCCTTTTCTTGATGGTAATCTCAGAATCTTTGGGTTTAGAATTGTTTGGGCTCTTTTTTCTTCTAATTTCATATTTTTCTCTGACCTGCATGATGGAATTTTCAAATCCAAGTCTATAATCCTCAGATTCTAATCTTTCCTCATCCCAATATGAGGGTGAGGGCTGATCTTCTTCTGTGGAATAGCTGTGGATTGAATTTTCTACTTCAAACAAGTTTATAATTGTTCCCTCAAACTCTTCTATGATTCCTTCATCTTCATAAAGAAAGTTCTCCTAGAATGGGGGAGTAACTTGCTGATCTGCTTCTCTTTGTCTGTTGGGAGTGGCATTGTTTCTTCTAAATTTATAGTTCCGGTGGTGATTTTGATTCCTGTTCTGATTACTATCTGTGACAACCATTTTTTCCATCATTTGTTGTAGCTTTTCCATGTTTTTAGATAGACAGTCATAATTGGGATCAGATGTGGAAGCTACACTTTCATCTCTATATGTTACCCTTTTCTCAGCTCTCAATCTTTCTTTCTTCTCAATCAGGTTAGCCTCTACACTCACTGCTCCTTTTTGCATTTCCTCCAGTGTGTCGTAATATCTCTCCCTAATCTGGTATGCCATGTCAACATCAAAGCCTTCGGGGTATTTTATTAGGGCTAAACCTTGGGGAGGTTTCATGTGTGGAGGAACAACATTGTAAACGCTGTTAAACCTTGTAGAGTAGTCATAGACACTCTCTCCTAAGTTTCATTTAAAATTCTTGTATTCTGCTAGAATTTGGAGAGGGTTTGCCTTAACTTCCCATTTTTTTATGAAAGTATGATATAAAGCAGGAAGGTCTTGGATACTATTAGGAGGTAGGCCTTTGAACCATTTCTTCACATCACCTCCTAGGCTCTGGGCGAAGATTCTCATTTTGACTGTATCATCATCTATCTCCATGTAGTCAAAATAATCTTCCATCCTATCTACATGGTGTTGAGTTGTGGTTGACTCTCTTGCAGTGAAGTGTCAGATATTTGATTGATAATCATTAGGTAAGGGCAATAGAGGCTGGGGTAAAACCAGAGGTGCATACCAGGTTTCCATGATGATGTTCTATGGAGGTAAGGGATTGGTTTGAGCAGCTGGTATATGGATAATAGGGATAATAGGACCAGCAAAAGTTTGTTGAAATGATTTAGGGTGGCAGTTCCCCAAGTTTTAAATGAAGTGAATATCAGGAGGTGTAGATGGAGGGGTTTCTTTGTCCATAATGTGTTGACCATTATGATATGGTGAACCAGGAAGCTCAAGGTTTGGCTGGTCTAGAACACTGAATGAACTAGTTCTTGGTAATCTGTGTGGTAGGTCTCGGTCAAAAGGTGGTACTAATAGAGCTGTAAAGTCTTCCAATGTAGAGTTAGCTCTATGGATATGGCTGGAAATAGTTGGTCTTTTAGCTGTAGGAGATCCTTTGAGGATGCTCTCAGGGTTTCCAACTATTTCAGGTGCATTTGGATTAGGATAAGCTCTTGTGTGAATGGTCCTTGAAGCCAGAATGTTGTTTTCCAACCAAGCAGCTTAACCCTGCTTGTTACTTCTATTATGGCTAATGTTGTTATGGAGGCTAGTCTCCCAGTGGAGTCTTTGATCTTTAAGGAAATATGGAGTCTCCAGGTGGAAGGTTTAGGGTATTTCAGGGGGACACACTATCCACAACAATGCTTATGAAATATCCATTTTCAAGGATATCTCGAAAACACAACAAACTCTAACCAACGATTTACTTGGAGGGCTTTTACCAGATATTTCACCTCTGAAAGAGAGTAAGATCTAGACGCTACCTAGCCCTTTCCAGACTCTATCTAAGAGTGTGGGAGAAACACAAAAAGTGGATATAGCAGTTAAGGGTATTTCAAAGTTCCATCCCCAGTGGAGTCGCCTTTATGTTGGTGATTACAATGGGAAATAGACCAATTGTTTGCAGCTATAGACTCTCACTTTTTTGTCCCCAGCAGATTCGCCATTATGTTGGTGACGACAATGGGAAATAGACCAATTGTTTGCAGCTATAGACTCTCAGTTTTTCGTCCCCAGTGGAGTTGCCATTATGTTGGGGTTCCCATGCTTTGGCCAGATTGGCAAGACCAAAAGATGAGACAACATCAGAACCACTTTCAAACCTCAGGATCTAGCCCTCCTGGGTCCAGAGATGGATCTCTCTAATAAGAAAATTTTTTATGCCTTTAAAGCTCAAAGTTAATATCTTAGGCTAGTTATGGGCTCAGGGTTTGTTTGTTTGATTTTGGTTGGTTTTTGGGAATCAGGAATGAAGGATTCAGTGTAAGACAACGTTGGGCAAAGAGGAAATTAGGAAAAGGAAGATAATTTAGAGAACATTTAAGGCCATTGGGCGATGGAGTCAGGAAAGGGTTTACTTGATATTCAATATGCAAGCTTTCAGTTGGGTTAGTCATCTAAAGCATTGGATCTTAAAGATGATAGTATGGTATGAAATGGTAGAAAGAAGGTGAAAGAAAGGAAACCTCCAAGGTGACCTTTCAGAAATCAGATCCAGGGATAGAACATGCCATTTAACAACTTATGATCCAAAACCTGAAAGGTAAACTCTTCAGACAAGGAACACTAAAGATTTAGAACAAAAATATGAAAACCTGAGATCAGAGAGAGACTTTGAACTCTCAATACTTCGGCCTCCAGCTTAAGGGAGCTTAGAAAGGTTGAATTAATTGAAATGATCCCGGTGAGATAGATATATATTTCTAGACCTCCCATTGTTCCCAATTCATTCAATTAAATCCTAACAACAATATCTAAAGACATATTTCATTAATTCATACATCAGCGAGCAATATATCAGACCACTACACTGGTTAAATTAGCTTGAAATTATTCCTCAGTTAACACATACAACAGAAAAAATTGATGGCAAGGAGAGCAGAAACATAGGGTACCTAACAAGGGTAAATCCTACGCCAAACTTCTGATGTGAACCAGTAGAAATGATATGAGATGAATTATGAAGTAAAAAAAATACAAGGATAGAAAAACATCATCGCTGATTTAAATCAGGATCCAAAGAAATGTGCTTGTCATATTAAAGAGAAACACCATTCATGTACAACATTGCCAACAGCTTGAAAATTCAGTTTGAAAATGCCTTCCTCAGCCTATCTTACAACTTTACACAGAGACTTTGTCTCAAAAGAAACAACTTGCAATTCTCAGATATCCGATCAACAACAACCATTACAATGAGTTCCTTCGTGAAATTTATAGCTGAATGAGAGATATAGGGGTAGATGAAATCTTAATGCAGCATTAAAACTCCAGAAGAGGAAGAGGGCTGAGGCCCCATTCTATTTTAATTTCTGGGCATTTATCTCTGGTAATCTTTGGATGAAAGAGTGGTCTTTGTCAGGATGCAATTTACTCCAGGTATGCCTCTGATGTACTTGTTGTAACACTCTGGTGAATTAAACAAAAAGGTATAATAATGATGCCATGGTTTGCCATACTGTATAAATAATGCACTGGTAGCATAGGAATGTTGTCAGGGCAGAGATTTCCACAGGGACACGAAATAGCATGCATACGGTATGGGCACTTTGTCCTTGTATGAGAAAAACATTATGCCGATGAGAAACCTTGATAGTATTGCTTTCTGTGCATTGGAACTTATGTGTGATTGATGATATCTTCGATCTGGTACCTTGCCTTTCAATTACTGGGTTAAGGTTCAAAATCTTCAATTACAAGCCTTAAATTCTCTATTTTTTTCTTGATACTCTCTGTCGCTCTGTGATTGTCACTATCTGTGAAATCTGCACTTTAATGGCTCTAGGCAAGTTTTTACAGAGTTTAACCCTATTCCTTTAATGAAATTCATGTCGTAACACCTTCCCAAGCCTTTCTCCATAATTTTTAATCGCTGCACATGGTCTATCTTGTGTTCTCTATCACTGTAACATAGACTGTGAATCATGGCGGTTTCCCACCACCTGTAACCATGAAAAACACTCAAACATATTCAGAAATCCATGCGTGGGAAGGTTGGATGCAGCGGGGACAATGAGAATGGCCGTGAAAATTGGTGAAATGGTGGAACGGTGCAGGGAGATGGCAGAAAAAGCAGTGTGACAGTGGAGAATGTCTAGTGGAAGTTGGCAGAATGGAGTGAATTTAAATATGAAAAATTAACATTCTCACCTTTGAATGAAATATAAAGGGGAAGGACAAAAATGCCACAAAAACATGTGGAATGGTGATGTGGCAGGACTCGGTCAATGGCGGGGCATGCATTAAATCTGGACCATCCAATATCAGGAGGAGATCGATGGTTGAAAGTGCGTCAGAGGGTGACAGATGGTGGGTCAGGGGTCTATTTTCCTTGGGTTACCCCCCATGCAACTTCATGGTGCGATGATTGTTGGCTCGACAGCTTCAGATCGGACAGCGTACACGCATATCCCATAGGATCCACAGTCGAATGTTAACACGCGATGGGGGGAATTTTCAAATAGTGTGCGGAACCACGTGTCATTCGGTGAATGGCATCACTTCAAAATGAAAAATATTGCCCGCCCTCCGAAAGTGGTGCGATGGAAACTGGTGATTTTCTGCACGGTGTTTTCACGCGGGGACCACCGGGGTAGACGAATTACTGACCGTTGATTTGCGGATTTAACGAACATTGGATATGTGATCAGGATGGTGAAATGGGTGGGCGAATGATGCTATGGAGCTCAAGACGACCATCTGTATAGATCGACGGCTCAAAATTCTCCCGATACAATTGTGATAAGCACTTTTCAAGCTAGCGCTAGGTTCTAGCACCCAGGTCACATGGGAAAACATTTTTTGGGTCTGACTGAAGGTGGCTAGGCCTGATATGTGAAAAATATGTGTTTTTGGCCAATTTTTAGTGCATTTTAAGGCCAAAAAAGGGTAACGATAGGGGAAAAAGGGGGAATTAAACCAAACCAAGGGTGTGTGTAGGATTTAAAAGGGTGTTTTGGGATGTTTTATAAAGTAAAAGGGGTAAAGGTTTAAGATGGGACATTCTGTAGGAATACAAGGGGAAAATGAAAGCCTTTTGGAGCACAATTTTCAAAATCATTGAGGCTTATTGACTTAGGAGCAGTAGAGGAAAATAATCAAAGGGCAGCGGCCATGAAAGAGCCTTCGAGGATGATTTGTTTCCAGAGACATGCATTCCTTGAAGGCTCAACAAACAATTTAGCCCCCTGCTTGCTTGTCAAGGAATTTATAGGGGGCTTATAGGTCCTTCTTCTTCCCTTGCTTCTTTTCCCTTGATGCAAGGGTTGCATCCTCCTCCTCTTCTTTCTTCACTTTGGTTGATCCACTTCCTTCACTCATAGACTGCTTCTTGGTGATCCTCCTGATCTCCTCTTGGCGGAGAATGGCCCACATATATGCCCATGATGGTAACACTTCCCTTCCCAGAATGCTCTCGAAAAATGTTTCCCATTCATCAAAAACAACATTTATGGTTGTCCTCACTAGAAGCCCTTCATCTGGATTAGCACCCAGCCAATGAGCCAGTCTCAAATAGCTTGAAGTCTAAAGAGGAATGGATCTATCTCTTCACCCTTCATCATTTGGAACATACACATCTGATTCTCAAGAAGCATTCTTCTTTGCATAGAACCTCCTTGGTACTTTGACTCCAAGGCTAACCACATGCCATTTGTTGTAGTCTTACCAACAATATGAGGAATCATGTGGTCATTCACTCCGTCTATGATCAAACGCTTTGTTCACGCTTTATTTTCTTCATACTTCTTGAGTGGATCTCTGTTAGTTGTCACAATAAGAACCTTCTCTGAATGATTTTTGAGACCATACTCATTCATAACTGAGATGATTTTGACCTTCTAGATAACATAGTTGGACATTTCATCCAATCTGTCTTGATCCCTCAATCCATATCGAGCCATATTTGCTCAGATCTGATAGAAACATTACTTCTCCCTCTAGATCTGGGTTTCTTGGTGACTAGAAACCCTCTAGTAACTTCTTCCATTGAAAATTTATTTCCCTTCCATAAATCCTTCACCAACACACAAACGGATAGTATTCTTTGATCCTCCTTATCGAATCCCATAACTATTTGGCTCAGATCTGTTGAATAATTGTCTTCCTCTCGCCTTTGTTGCCTTAGCTAGGCACAATTCTGCACCTGCGGAGTCTCTACCCCACCAAAACTATTGAATATTTGAATCATTGTTTTCGGATCTTGGAAAAAATATTCTGAAATAGGAGAAGTGAGTAGACTGCATCTTCCTAGTTGGCCCAGCGCAGTCCCAGTGCTGCTCAGAGGTGGACTGTGTAAACCCAGATTGGGTGACGTAGTCCTTACGCTGCCTTGGGAAGGTTCTGCGTAAGATTGAAGGCCTTCTGCAGCTTCCGTGTTTTCCTCCTCTAGATCTACATCCTTCTGCAGTCAAGATGCCATTTTCGGATCTGGGCTTCTCCTGCCACCCTGCAGAAAAGTAATTCTTCAGCTGATTTTTGGAGATTCAGCTTGATCTGCTATCACTCTGATACCATGTGAAAATTATACTGTAGTGTATTGGTTTATATTCTCCCACTTGATTTAATTAACACAAGTTATTTCCAGAGTTTAGATTCAAAAAATACCAAAAATAAACACAACTACAGCCTACACATTAAAATCATTTAATCAATAATACGCTCATGCAACAAAATGACACATGGATTTTTGAACACAAGTCCTCGGAAAAACCCAAAGTGGGAACACTGGTTCAATGCATATGAGGGTTTATTATTAAGAAGTTTTGAGTACAGAAAATCTAGGTTCCACACTTGAAAAACCTGACAAAGAATAAAATAGATCAGATCTGCAGCTAACATGATGATCTAGTGCCAAATATTTGACTTATCTGCACCCTCAAATGGGATTTACAGGACTCATCTCGGATCTGACCCTAGAAACCCTCAGTGTCGCTTCTGAAGCCCTAGTGTTGCACTAGAAGGCCTGCGTTAGCCTCTGCGTGGCCCTAAGAGGGCCTACGTCACCCTTGGAGGGTTTACGCAGCCCATGTACTGCCTCTGCTAAGTCAGCATCAACCCTGCATGGCCCTAGCTGCCTTTGCGATGTCCCTGTTCGACTGTGTTGCTCTGAAGCCCCACTGTGTTGTCCTTACTGCTAATTCCCTTGCCTCTTATCATTTCTTGGCCCTAGAATTAGAACATTCCCTTGGCCAATACTACCCCTCACTGCAGAAAATCCCTTAGGAAATTCTTAGGAAAACCTCCCTAGAATTCCATATCTATTCCTCAATTTTACAAAAAAAGTATGTCTTCAATTGACCCTCAAGCATTTTTCTTATATTTTTTCATTGAACCCTTCAACATTCGAGATTAAATCATCCATAAATAGATGAGATTAAAAGACTGCTTGATCCATGTGACTTAAGACAATTCCATCACATTTTTAGTTAAATTCACTTTAATTATTTTATTTTCCTAAGTTTAAACTTAGGAAATACATTGAGATAATTAATTAATTTAATATCTCTTAAACTAGATGAAATTTCCCAAATCAATTTCTGGGTCTTGTGGATCTAGTGTACTCTAGTCCCTCCACAAAATTTGGGAGCTAGAGCACAACTAATGCTACACCAAATACAAAAAATATCAACAAAATGGACTATGTATATGTATGCAATCAAACTATGAGAACCGTCTGAATTAATAACACAAGGAAAAACCCACAAAAATATTGCAAAAGGCAGGCCAAAGAATCACAGAATTGATGATATCAAATCGACTTCTCGACTCATGAAGTTACACTAAGTGTGGGAACTTTTTAGGTTTTCCTTTTGTGAAGCCTGTCATCACATGGGTAGATATTATCTGTTGAATAACCAAAGAAACAAGTTAAAGATGTCGTGAGTGAGTGGGTATTTTCCAACATAGATGTAAAAATGTATAACTTTTGTTCATGGTAGATTTGTTGAATCAAAGTGATTAAGCGGCCAAACGAGAAGCCAACCTGTAGTAGAGGATAACGAAGAACATCGATAACTTCCATACAAATTTTAACTAGTCACCACCTTGAAAATTTGTGAAAGTGAGCTGAAAAATAGAAGACGTAGTTATGAGGAATTTAATATAGTATTAAATGTGGTTGTTGTTAGTTTCATATTTGGGAGATGCAATTTAATCCTCTTCTCCTACTATGTAATGACTCAATGAGATATTGCATAATCTAATGAATTAATGAATCCACTCTTTCTCATTCTATTGTGTATTCATATCCATGTACATGAGTGCAAAAAAAATACATTTTAGAAATGCAAGTGTGGATTTGTAAAAATTATTTCTATAGAAAGGATGGATACTCAATTATATTGAGTGCAGTGATTCTTATAATATTTTAATATTTTCACTCCCACCAAAATATTTCATTTCTTTAATTAGTGATGGAGATGTTCATCAATGGACTCATGATGTACCAAATCTTGTGGTTGGAGTATATAATGTGCCACCTATCCCATTGTCTGGACACAGTCCTTGCATTCCACACGGTGATAAGTTGAGGCAGGTATCCATTGGGGCTAGTATGTGTGCTGGAATTACAGATGGTGGTCGAGTGCATACTTGGAGGAATGCGATGAAGGGTGGGCTTATAGGCATGGTAGTTCCAGAGAAGGAATATTTGACACCACTTGGCCATGAGGAAAGCGACAAGGATACTGTGATTGTTAATCTAGGTTTGTACCTTGGTTTCTGTAAATCACAATCTTTGTATTAGATTTATTGGTTTTGAATTTTTATTGGTTTATATTTTTAATTTCTATATACTTGATGTTATACTCTCTGAAGGAAGTGTAAATACTAAGAGGTTTTTTCTTATCATTATCTTTGTGGGGTAGTAGATATGAAATATGTTGGCTTCGCTGCAACTATGTTTTCTATGTACTAGGGATTTATATAACAAGAATATTCATTATCTTGCAGGTCTCAGGACTGCCACGAAAGTAATATGTGTAGCAGGATCCTTGATAGTAGTTTTTAGGAAGAAAACTAGAGGTAAAATGGGGCAAAGGAAGAAACCAGTGAAATGTAGCATCAAATGAGGAATAGAAGTGCATTCTTCAATATTCAACTACAGTTCCATTTGGTTACAACTCTATTAAGACTTTTATATGTGGATTCTCCTTTTTGCAAACCACTGTTATCAACTTATGGCTAATGTACATCTTTGTAAATGATATTCATCTATATTTTGTATCTATGAATTTTGAACTGATCCGCTCCTATTATGAAGCAATGGTAACAGGCTCCCTTGCAAGCATTTGTAGGAAACATGTGGGTCCTTTTATCTGTTGTGAGATACTTGCAAAGAATAGTTTTGCTTATAGTCTCTAATGGGTGCAAGAATCATTTGATACTTCCTTTTGCACATTCTTGGTTGATTTTTGAAGCAATTTATGATTTTGACATTAGCTACATGTAGAATGTGGAGCCCGTACCCTATTTAACTAATAAATCACTACCCTGATTTCCAAAAGGAGGATGCTATTGAAATTGTGATGATGAATTGCAGTGGGTAAGACACACTTTTATGCTCCAGAATTTAAAGAGAACATTGTAGCTTCAAATGTGGGATGCAGCCATTTAGATCTCATATAGCAGCGTTGAAATATGGTCATAATCTTGACAAACAATCATCTATCAGAATCCTATGCCTCTTGGAATTTTTTGTTGGTTTGTCTACAATATAGAGTAGGTTGCTTTTGAACAGATTGGTTGACATCATCTTCAAGATTTGAGGCTCTGTTTCAATTCATATTTCTTCTCTATGCAATCTAACCAAATCATGGCTTTTGATTTGTGGCATGCAATTTTTATTGCCAAGGGAATGTTATGGCTAGTGAAGGCACTGAGGGATAGATTAATAACCTTTAATTATGACCTTCTACACAAACTGCCAAAGAGTATCTCTTGAATCATGAAGAAAAGAAATAAGTATAACTGAACACTAGACATATTCTTGCGCAAATGCTCAGAATTTTTTAACAGATATTGACAATCAATATTCTAGGCAACAAATGTCTGGTAAGAAGAAAAATATCATTACCTCAATTTTTGATCCATTGTGGTCTCCAACTGCACCACCACTCAGCAGGCTCTTATGCTTATCTACCTTTGGCTTTGGAAGATATGTAACAATAGCTACACAATTTAGAAAAGAAAACATACAACATGCTTATTCTTTTCAATTCAATCCACAACAACATCCTTCAAAGGGTGCAATTGTAGCCCAAAAATATGAAAATTCTCAAGTGTAATCTACATGCACATTCAAATTTATGGTGGATTTTCTTAAAAGTAGTAGATGGATCATACTCAGGATCACTAGGATCTAGAGCATATCCTAAATGAGAAAAGAATACATGACCATACACACTCCCATTATTCTTTACAAGATGGAAATAAATAAATAAAATACACCATTATACTTCAATATGCTAAAACCTGTTCTAGCCTCCACCAAGTCAACCAATCTAAGTGCTTTATATTAATAACTTATATGCCAACTGATATTCAAATCAAATAGTCCAAAATTTAATATGGTAGAAAGTAAGATCACATTACAAGTATTAACAAAAAAAAAGGTTATATATACCAAAACCATAATTTACATTGAATTATCTCAAATACCTCTGAAGGATGGTAAGCTGTTCTATTTTTTCGAACAATGTTTGGGCCCTGGACTGAAAAAGGTACATGGGCTTCTTGCCGGACAAGAGTCTCTTCATTGCTAAAATCATAGAACCTCTCATTCTCTGAGAGATAGAGCCACATATCCTGAATCATTTACAAAGTAGGGAAAATTTAGGATGGAGTTCACAAATTCATGACAATCACAATGTAAACCAAGATTCAACATCTTGATAATGAAAGTCCAATCCACTTAGTCAAAAGCTTTGTCAAATGAGATTTCAAATAAAAGGGGTTGCTAGATAGTTTTTGTGCACATTTGAAGGTTTTACATGTTGAAACCATGGTACTGAGTGTTGGCAATATGATGCAGAGTGTTGTCCTTGATGGCAACCCACTGAATGAAGATGAAGACATGAGACTGTTGACATGTGTTGTCCTTGATGGCAATACACCTGATGAAGTTATTCTTGACTTGATGGACTTGGTAAATGATGTAAATCTGATATGAAATGATGTTAATTAGCAACATGATGCTAAGTGTTGTCATTGAATGGCAACTCACTTGATGAAGAAGATGGCAACTTACTTCATGAAGTTGTGCTTGATAGAATATGTTCTTAATGAAGTAAATATGATGTACAGAAGGCGGTGAAGAAAGGAATTCAGATTGTGCTAAATCTATGGTGAAAGAGTATGTCTCAAGGCATACACGGATTTGCCTAGGAGAAGTCGCGTATGCACGCGGTAAAGTACATGCCAAGTCGCGTATGGGAAAAAGTGCTCATAAAGTACAAAACCAGGGGTAACCATCATGGTATTGACCCATTTTATTGGGTAATGATTCGTCTAAATGACCTCATCCAGGAATACCATCGGAAGTAATATAGTTTTGAGCTCATGGTATTGTTTTGGCTCATGGTATTGAAAAAGGATAAACCTATATAACGAGAAGAAATTCATTGTGCAAATCATAAGTGTGGGAGCAAGATGTCTGAGCTTGAATGAATACTTCTCTGTGAAGTATATCTGTATGGAAAGGGTAAAGGTTTGATGATAGATCTGAATCTATGATGCACTTATGAAGAAATGATGAAGTGGGATTTTTAGATCTGAAATGTACATGTATTTGCTAGATCTGTTTATGAAAGGCTTAGATCTGAAATGAGGTGAACATATGTCTGAAGTAAAAGGGTAAATCTGAACTGAATGTCTAATCTGAAGAAGTATGCTGCTCTATGATGGTTGAAGATCTATACGCTACTTCGCCGAAGAGGAAGTGAGTATATATGCGGCTTCGCTGAAGAGAAAGCGCGTATGCGCACTAAAATTAGCTTTGTAATTTGTACTGAAGTATACGCCGGTTTATATGGAAGGAAGCGCATATATACGCGACATCAGAGAAAGGAAAGCGCGTATGCAAACTAGGGTTTGCTGAAGCAAAGGGTATGAAATATTTGATCTGTTCTGCTGTGTTTCTGCTATCTCATCTGTGTTGATAAGTATCTGTTGGTGATGTATGTTTGTGCTTAAAAGTATGGAAAGGGTCCAGTCTGAAAATATGATGAAATGTGGCCTGCAAGTGTTTTTCTATTGAAGTTGTTGGATCTAGTGTGAAAATTGATGAAACGTGGTCCAAGGTGGTGCTGAGGGTTGTAGCCTTCAGTCAGGGGGTCGTAGCTCCCTTCCAGGTGAGGCTGGTAAACGAGATCGGGGGGTCGTAGCTCCCTTCCAGGTGAGGCTGGTAAACGAGTCAGGGGGTTGGAGCTCCCTTCCAGGAGAGGCTGGTAAACGAGCGCAGGTGGGTGCCTGCGTGCTGGTCAAGTCTGCGCCAGCACATATTTTGTAAGATGTTTTCTCTATAATAAAATATTGAAGGCTGAGCAACTGCAGCGGTGGTTTTCTCCCGACTTGGGTTTCCACCTAAAATCCTGGTGTTCATGTGTGATGCTTATGTGTGATGGTTTATTCTTTTCTTACTGCACATGTTTACTGTTTATAGAACATCTAATGAATGAATGATGGAATGATATAAGTGAAGAATTAATGGCATAATTAGATCTCTGTGTATACGCAAGTTTTATGAAGGATATCCGCGTGTATACGCTAGTTGGCTTCAGCAAAGTAGCGTATGGGTTTTAAAGGAATGAAAAAGTTAACAAGTTTGAATATGCAGTAAATACTGATTCACCCCCCCCTCTCAGTATTTTTCCCAACAATTGGTTTCAGAGCGTGGTCCTTCTGTAGAAGCTTGATCGCTTGAAGGAGATCCGTCGCAATGGGAAAGAAGCAAAAGAAGAAGGTTACTCAAAGAAAGAAGAAGCCTCAGAAATCATGTATAGAAGAAATTGAAGGAGATGAAACAGGTATTGATCGTTGTTCTTGTATTTTACTTAACTGTATATTCAAAGACTATGATAGTGAAAGTGAAGATGAAGAAGATTCTGACCAAGCTCTACAAGTGCTCATGGCAAAGAAGAAGGCTACTCAAAGTAAGGAGATAGCTGAATTTGACAAAAATGAATCTGATAGTGATTGGGGTCCTAATTTTCTTATTGGTGCAAACAATGATGAAGATAGTGAGAGTAAAGTTGTGGATCTAGAAGAAGTTATCAAAGATCAACAAAGAATATTTAATGAGAAGGAATCTGCTAACAAAGCTTTGATATTTAGACTGAAAAGGATGTTCGATGATGTATACAGTCGAACTAAAGGATATGAAGCTGGAATCATCTCTCTACAAGCAGATCTTGAAGAGTCAAATAAGAAGAATGAGGGACTTGAAGCAGAAAACGTTTCTCTAAAAACAGATCTGGAAAAATCAAAAGGGAAGAATGAAAGTCTTGAAGCTGGAATCATCTCTCTACAAGAAAAACTTGAAGCATCAAGTAAGAAGAGTGAGGAACCTCTACAATCATTTGAAAGGGAAGGACTTGAAGTAGAAATCATTTCCCTCAAAGAAGACCTGGATAAATCAAATAAGAAGAATGCAGGACTTGAAGTAGAAAACATATCTCTGAAAGAAGATCTGAAAGCATCGAAGAAGAAGAATGAAGAGCTGCAACAAACATGTGAAGAAAACGAAAATTGGTTGAAAGAAGAGATTCTAAATCTGAAGGATCAAGTAGAAGATGGAAGAAGGAAAGAAGAAAGCATGACAAAGCAATGTTAAGCCTTGGAGGTTGAGGTACATGAGGTAGAAGCTCAGGAGGAGATGAAGGAATGTGAAAATTTCTATGCTTCACTTTCCATACGCGGGTTAGATGAGTAAAAGTCGCGTATACACACGAGTTACATCAGGCACAGTCACGTATCCATTGATGATAAGAGAATTTATATGATAGCTGAAGATCTGGAGCAGAGGTTCAGGGGAGCATCAGTCTGACTGCTAATAACTGTATTATTGACTCAATATCATCTTAGTTGCTCAGTTCTAAATAATGATGATATGATACATGGTTTCTTATGTTGAAGATTGTGGATGAGTCCTGTTTGCTTGTTGATGAAGAGTATTCATGAGATGAAAGTCCTATAATTCGGAGATAAGGGCAGCCCATGTAGAGATTGTTGTTGATGACTTGCTGATGAACGTATTCAGGTTGCACAAGTTAAGAAGAAGCACTGGTTCAGGGGGAGTAGCAAGTTGAATACTAATGATTGCATTGTTGGCAATATGACTGCTTATTCTTTGGTTTTTGTGATACTCATGCTAAAATGATGATTACTTGGTACATGGTTTATTATGATGAGATTTTGAGCCCTGGTTGCTGATAAGTATCTTTTGTGCTCACACATGGATGAGTTGGATGTCGGTTGATTCATAATAAGAATAGAACATGTAGAGTTTGTTACTATGGTTGAGATCTTTTCCATACATATGTTACTTCATGGTGATATTGGACCACATGGATGATTGACACATATTTGAAGATGATATTCTGGTATGATAATCTCTCTTGGAAAGATTGTATTGATGCTGCAAAGAATCTGAAGGCTTGGTTACTAATGGGCTTATGCTACAACCGGTGGATGACGCTTGAAGACACAAACTACACTGCTCTATCTATCTGCACTCAAGGGAAGCATTCAAATATCTCAAAAAGAAGCTGAACACTGTATTTTTCTCACAAAGGATCAGATCTCGTTAAAATGTAGAAGGTGACATTGGATACGCAGGTTTCCTGAAACACGGTCGCGTATATACGTGAGTTCATGCACAGAAAACCACGTATGTCTGATTGATGGCAAATTTTTCTTGGAGTCAGCTCTCTTCAGCGCAGCTACAGTGCTGTTTGATGTCTCTGATACTGTTTGGTATCTCAGGTGGTGTTCCAGTTCTCATAATTCTATTTCTAGTGATTTGATGAAGATGTTTTGAGGATTTTTTGGTGAAAGTGTTCAGGATGCACAAACTAAGGGGGAGCCTTAGTCATATTGAAAGGATGCTTGGATGCACAGATTCAGGGGGAGCATTAGCTTTGCTAAGTATAATGCATTGTTGGCATTATGATGGTTCTGATATATGATCTCTCTTGAGGTATTTCTGGTGTTGGTCTTAAAGTCATATTTGTAATTTGCTAAAAAGGTCTTGTTAAGACCCATGATGTAAAATTGTAATATTCAATCATGAGAGGACTTTTCAAATTTGTAAACCCACTTGGTTGGGTAGCTGAGTCAAATTTTGTAAACCCACTTGGTTGGGTACTTGAGTCTCATATGTAAATCCACTTAGTTGGATATTTGATGTAAGTATGAGTCTTTGGTGATAGGAAGTTCATAGAGTCATGTACTTCATTGAAAAATATGTTTGAAGATTCAGCATGAACTCAGGGGGAGCTTGGTCACTTCAGTATATATCAGATCTGCAGAACGCTTCTTCCACATGAGGAGAAAAGGGGGATATTATGTTGGTTTTTGATCCGCCCTTTGCCCTCGATGTCAAAGGGGGAGAGTGACATGGTGTTTGAATGAAGAGAAAGAATGGTGTCAAAAATGGAGAGAGTGACATGGTGTCATTTTATTTTTAATGTACCTATCTGTTGTGGTAACCAAACACCATCATGGTTGCCATCAAGTCCAAAGGGGGAGATTGTTGGCAATATGATGCAGAGTGTTGTCCTTGATGGTAACCCACTGAATGAAGATGAAGACATGAGACAGTTGACATGTGTTGTCCTTGATGGCAATACACCTGATGAAGTTATTCTTGACTTGATGGACTTGGTAAATGATGTAAATCTGATATGAAATGATGTTAATTAGTAACATGATGCTAAGTGTTGTCATTGAATGGCAACCCACTTGATGAAGAACATGGCAACTTACTTCATGAAGTTGTGCTTGATAGAATATGTTATTAATGAAGTAAATCTGATGTACAGAAGGCAGTGAAGAAAGGAATTCAGATTGTGCTAAATCTATGGTGAAAGAGTATGTCTCAAGGCATACGCGGATTTGCCTAGGAGAAGTCGCGTATGGACGTGGTAAAGTACGTGCCAAGTCGCGTATGGGAAAAAGCGCTCATAAAGTACAAAACCAGGGGTAACCACCATGGTATTCACCCATTGTGTTGGGTAATGATTCGTCTAAATGACCCCGTCCAAGAATACCATCAGAAGTAATATAGTTTTGAGCTCATGGTATTGTTTTGTCTCATGGTATTGAAAAATGATAAACCTATATAAGGAGAAGAAATTCATTGTGCAAATCATAAGTGTGGGAGCAAGATGTTTAAGCTTGAATGAATACTTCTCTGTGAATTATATCTGTATGGAAAGGGTAAAGGTTTGATGATAGATCTGAATCTATGATGCACTTATGAAGAAATGATGAAGTGGGATTTCTAGATCTGAAATGTACTTGTATTTGCTAGATCTATTTATGAAAGGCTTAGATCTGAAATGAGGCGAACATATGTCTGAAGTAAAAGGGTAAATCTGAACTGAATGTCTGATCTGAAGAAGTATGCTGCTCTATGATGGTTGAAGATCTATACGCTACTTCGCCGAACAGGAAGCGCGTATATACGTGGCTTCGCTGAAGAGAAAGCGCGTATGCGCAATAAAATTAGCTTTGTAATTTGTACTGAAGTATACGCCGGTTTATATGGAAGGAAGTGCGTATATACGCGACATCAGAGAAAGGAAAGCGCGTATGCAAACTAGGGTTTGCTGAAGCAAAGGGTATGAAATATCTGATCTGTTCTGCTGTGTTTCTGCTATCTGATCTGTGTTGATAAGTATCTATTGGTGATGTATGTTTGTGCTTAAAAGTATGGAAAGGGTCCAGTTTGAAAATATGATGAAATGTGGCCTGCAAGTGGTGTTCTATTGAAGTTGTTGGATCCGGTGTGAAAATTGATGAAACGTGGTCCAAGGTGGTGCTGAGGGTTGTAGCCTTCAGTCAGGGGGTTGTAGCTCCCTTCCAGGTGAGGCTGGTAAACGAGATCGGGGGGTCGTAGCTCCCTTCGAGGAGAGGCTGGTAAACGAGTCAGGGGGTTGGAGCTCCCTTCCAGGAGAGGCTGGTAAACGAGCGCAGGTGGGTGCCTGCGTGCTGGTAGAGTCTGCACCAGCACATATGTTGTAAGATGTTTTCTCTGTAATAAAATATTGAAGGCTGAGCAACTGCAGCGGTGGTTTTCTCCCGACTTGGGTTTCCACCTAAAAATCCTGGTGTTCATGTGTGATGCTTTGTGTGATGGTTTATTCTGTTCTTACTACACATGTTTACTATTTATAGAACATCTAATGAATGAATGATGGAATGATATAAGTGAAGAACTAATGGCATAATTAGATCTCTGTGTATACGCGAGTTTTATGAAGGATATTCGCGTGTATACGATAGTTGGCTTCAGAAAAGTAGCATATGGGTTTTAAAGGAATGAAAAAGTAAAAATTTTGAATATGCAGTAAATACTGATTCACCCCCCCCCCTCTCAGTATTTTTCCCAACACTGAGATTACTTGTTTGTACACAAAACTTGTGTTATCGTAAGACAAAATTCCATGGAATTTCATAGATCCTTAGAGTCTCTTTTTTATCCATGATCTTGTGTGCCACACTAAGCAATATAATTGTATGCCAATCACCAATTATGTTTGTGGCTGCTTTCTTTGGAATGTGTTTTCCAAATGACAAAAATTGTCGCTAACATGGCTCATGGCCTTGCAAAATTCACACAGAATGCCATCCAGATTCTATACCTAGATAATTTCCATTCTTCATGTAGCTAAGTGTTGCAAAATCATCCTCTTTTGAGAAGTTATCATTATTTAACCTGCTCTAGTCACCAATAAAAACCTTATGAGGATTGACCATACAATAACCATTTCTTGCAGCCACTACATGATCCATCATGGTATAAGGAGGAAAATATTTTGAAATTTCAATTTGAACATACCTCTAATGTCAACTGGAGTGCTGACAAAAGAACCATTTGCATGGAGCAATCCAAGATCCTGTTCATTGCCACTTTTCTTTTCAAAAAGTCAAAATAGAATTTTGAGCCCTCATCTCCCTTATGAATCCACTGCACCCTGAAACAAACACAAGCACCCTTGGCAATATATTCCCCTCTGGTTCACCTCCCTCTGAACCATTATGTCCTACCATGCATCCTTGCCATAGAGGGACACATTATGAAGATCCTCTTCAATAGAAACACACACCTACTGAAGTCTACCATGCTGCAGCTCCCTTCTGCCTTTTGCGGGCCATCATCCTACCCAAACCTCTCATGGAATTCACAATACAAATTCTTTGGTTATAGATTATGATCCAATTATATTGAAATGCATTTTTTCCTGTTTCTCTAATGTAAGTATGTAATGTCCCTAAGAAATTTTTTGCCTTGGGGTTAAATCCTTATCTAGGGTTTTCAACCAATCATGAAAAGAATCATAAGAACAGTTCACATTTATCAACTCATATAACAGTAAGTACCCTTCTATATAATTCACTAATGATATAAGGGATATTTAACAATCATATGTTTCTTGAGAAAACCACCACAAGTTAGAGTTAACTTCCTAATGAATATTATACCTATAAAACCAATAATCCACCAATATAATTATGACTGTAATGTCAATATTCAATAGATCAGTATTCCAAATATAACCCACACTAGCACTATCCAAGTTTAGTTGGTAATATACTAATTAACAACTCACTGTCTAACTATGCTGCCTCCAAACTTGTTTTCTATTAAGAATAGCTTGTGACAGCCCTTTCTAAGTCAAGTTTCCATCTGTGGTTGGATTAGACTCTTAACCTGGTCAAATCGCTGGTTATATCTTATGACATTCCCCTTTTGAACCAAATTTCACCTGCATTTGGAGATTTGATCCTGTTGTTGCATCACGTCAACAAAATACAAGTTCTGGAGGCAAGCTTCAGATGTTTCGTTATCCAAGAACATGCCTGTAATTGTTGGGGAGTGGTTTCAAAGCTTAATGTGATCACAGACCCCTAGAAGAGATATCTGTTGTGGCCCTAAATACACTCAGGAGGAAGGCTGCATATAGGCGATGCCCTAAATGCTTCAGAATAGGCCCTAAAAACCACCTAGTGACTTACTAATCTCCTATTTGGTTGAGAACAGCCTCGCTACCTCCTGTTTGGCTTCAGTGCCTCATAGAGGACCCCTCGCAGCCTTACCTTTCCTTAACGAATGGTTCTGAGCTTGGGTACACTACAAACAGATCACAGACAGAAGATCTTTCTTTATAGACAAACTAATGGTGGCTAGAAATCCTACAGAAAGACCTCTGATGTCTTGAATATGACTTATTGACCAAGAATAACCACTCAGAATGTGTTTCCCTACTTTCCAAAATGAATCATAGATGATCCAAAATATTGTGTTGTAAGAGGTGTAAAGGAGAGAGGGGGATTAGCTAGGGTGGGATCACCTCCACCAAAACTAATCAAGAGAAGTAAGCGGTCTTAAAACTCTCACAGCTCCAGCTCCACAAAAAGAAATATAGTCCATTCCAACTCGACGATGAGAAAATGAGTCTATCTCTTTATTTATAGATTCCTCATGGGGGCCTCTCTTCCTAATTTAATGTGAGGGATTGCAAGTTTAGCGCCCAATTCTTCCTTTTTTCTCCAGCTGCCCCAAATTTACCCAATTTTGCCCCAAAACATTGGATAATGGGTTTCCCCCTTTATCAATGACTATAGCCTATGGGGTGGGATAGGCTACTTCGTCCTCCCTTAGGAACTTATTCAATAGGAAAAATTTTATAGTATGGTGCGAAAATGGTATAACCTCTATTTCCTTGAAACCTCTATATTTAGAGAAGTGGGAAGGCTTAGCCTGATCGATATGTGTGCACATAAAACTGACATTGTCATAAAATTAATCATTATTCATGTGTTGCAATGCAAAATTAATCATTATTAGATACTTGCATCACATCATGCTTTAAATGTTGTGTACATAATTGGCAAGGATGGCCCTTATTGTCTTTTCCATATAGTCATGTGTGTTTGAAGCCTTTAATATCTTTGTTCATGCATTCTCAAGAAAATATGGGGAAACTGTTAGTTAGTATCTTCACAGTTGTAGTGACACCATATGGATTATCAGCAAGTATGGAACTTGTTTGTCTAATTAATTTGGTCTTTCTCAGCATATTAAGGAAAAATTTGGCAAGTTCCTTTATTTATGGGGAAACCATTGTGAAAGAGAGCCTTTTCATATGTATGACTATTTGTGGGACAAGAACATAGGCAAGTGGTTTTTGTGGCAAGTTCTTGTCATTCAAAAAGACTTCAAGAAATTGATTGATTCTACCACAATATATTGATGATTCCCAAAGAATGTTTGTTCAAGCTAAGTAAATAATCTGGATATTCTTGAATCCATTTGAAAGGATTGGAAATGGTCTCATGAGATACCATTTAAGGGCACTATTGAACCAAGGAATTCTATGACAAGATCCGAAAATTCATTCAGTGGAAAGTCATCTCAACAGGGAGTGGAATGTTTAAGACCATGAGTCAAGGTGGCCCTATAAGTGTCATGATATGGGAAATCCCATTCATATTTTAAAATTGAAGTATTAAGGTTGTTGTTTCTTCACAATATTCTGGTGATAAAGGATCAATTTCATTTCATTTGTCTAACGAGTGCTTATTGTATGGCATATTGCAAATTTGAATCTATCTTTCAAGGCCATTAATATTAATCTCCATTTTAATCTTTAATATTTTTGTTTCTTGTGTTCATTGGAATAATGATCTATTTGGGGGTAAATGGATGGTTTGAGAAGAATGTAGAAATGTGAAATGTTATCTCTCTAACAATCCATTCCAACTTATAGAAGTGACACAGTTGGGCAACATTTTATGAGATGAACACTTTGTTCAATTTGGACGAATTTTTTTTATTTATTATCTAGATCAAGTTTGACTATGTAATTGTTGTCCAACATTTCCATTTTTAGGTAATATGTGGGAGTGTTAACTGTTATTTCTTTTGTAGGAAATAAACTCTTATTTAACTAATTTTTGGCTCCTGGATATAACAACTATAATTTTTAATGCAATATCTGTGCCATTTTCCCCTAAACTATTGTTTTTTAATTGCATGTCCCCTATTTATATATATATTTAAAAACGAATGTTGTTGTACTAATTACTATGTAAGTGAAACTCTCATTCAAGGATTTGATCAAAAAGGTATGTATTCATGATCCTTTTTCTTTTCTTCACTTCCGTGTTATATTTTATCATCATTTGAAGTGATAAACAATTTTCAACTTGCTAGAAATAAAAAAAAAATCTACATAAAAATAAAATTGGGTTTTGACCCTATGGGGATATGACCCCAATTTTAGAGTAATAAATTGTATTATAATTAGTTTTACTCATCTACTCTCAATGATGGGATGTTTTTTGTTATTATCTATTCATTACCCTGGCTTCTCTACCCGATCCAACACTTTAAAGTGCCTCTAGGCTTGTGGGTCACCCCCAAGGGCTGGTTTAGCTTATTATTTTCCACATCTTACTGCATTTCTCAGATCTAGAGGTTCATAAAAGAAAGTTAATTTATCATCTACAACCATTTACTAAAATCTATAGCAAGTTATTCACCTCCCAATTTGTAAGGGCTCCTATCACTCAACTTGGCGCTATTCTAAGAGTTATGTCTAGTATTTTGAGTGTGTTTATGCTTGCTGATTTGCATTTTTCTGTAGTCATATTTCATTTCCAGATTTCCTTTCATGAACACCTTGAAAAGACCACTATTTTGGGTGATAAAACCACCAACTAATTTGGACAAGACCTACCCACTTATGATCCAGACCAATCCATTTGAAACTAGGCAACCCATAGAGCACGAAAATGCATAAAAACAAAAAACAAAATAACAAAAATATGCACCCCTCTCTTAAAGCCCAATCCTCAAAATTTTCAATCTCGAATTGGATCTGCAATCACCAGAAAAATACCAAAATGTATCAAACCAATGGAAGTCTTTAACTCTATCCTTTCTCATAGTTGGACAATACCTAGCATGGAAGTTGGGTTCAAGCCCACGGGTCAAAATTGGCATAGATGCAATATTTGGTTGTGGAGACAATGTCTTCCTGCCAGATACACTTATTGTTAAAATTTCAAAGACATGTCAATGCACACTTAATAGAAATGTTGATGTCAATTGAATGAAATTTTGGAGACAAGGATGGGTCCAAGCACATGATTTGG
Organism: Pinus albicaulis; assembly: GCA_034641835.2. Classification (NCBI taxonomy): domain Eukaryota; kingdom Viridiplantae; phylum Streptophyta; class Pinopsida; order Pinales; family Pinaceae; genus Pinus; species Pinus albicaulis. Next base: position 480,751,713 of record CM076576.1, read on the forward strand.
GACATGAAGCAAAGTAAGGCCCACATTCATTTAAGTGAATCCAATGATGAAATTTCTTGGTCCTATAACACCACAAGAAGATATTATTTAACTAAGTTGGGGTATTATCTTGTAATGAAAAACCTAGAAATATCGACAAATAAATGGTGGTTCAAGAAGCTATGGATGAAGGGAATTTCGTCCTCATTTTCTTTCTACTAATTACTCATCCCAAAAATATTGGGTAGACTGTAGAGCAAAGAATAAACCAATTCCATATCCTCTACCCACTTTGGGAAGAAGAAATATGACATTTATCATAGGAAGCTTGCCCATTCCAATGAGGAATGTTAGAAATTTAGGCCAAAAGAGCTCCAAAAGTAAAAATACTTCCTTTATAAGAATTATTGAGAGGTTGATTTCAAAAATCCCAGCTAAATTGACCCATACTTGATGCTAATGAAAAAATCTAGCCTTGCCAGCAACAAGGAATCTCATTGTACATAGAACTATCAAATCAAGCATGAACTAGCATATATGGTCATTGATAATGAAAACCAAAATAACCTTTTCTTGCTTCAATTGGAAAAGGAACTTAAGTTACCAACCTCAAATCACATTAGCTTGGATGGGTCAAAGATGCACATTAGCTTATGCTAATCAGTTGACAATAGATCAAATGGTTACTAAAATATGGCAAGATTTTTCCCAATATATTATATGTTCTTACAAATAAAGATGAGAAGACTTATGAAAATAAGATGATGATAACAAGTTTAACTAATTGCATAAGTGTAAGTAATAGAAGTGGCATTTAAAAAATAAAAGGAAGACTACAAAAGAGGAATGCTACAAATGTAGATATATTGTAGTACATAAAATCAAAAAAATAATGAAGTCAATTGACGGAGAAATCAATGGTGTCATTGGTGGTTGTTTGTATCCTAAACACGAGAGTTACAATTTGATGTTTACAAATATGCCATAATAAATTCCCACTTGCCACCTGTCACCTATTATTATTCTCACCTCTTCCTCCTTGGTTACAAGGAATTGTTCCCTAAATTAGCAAAATAGAAACTAGTATGTCTTCCCTCAGAAGGAAGCCATATGTTCTCCATTGAAATGTGTGGTTGTGATATTCCTTTGGGTGATGAATGGGGAAGAACACTAGGGCCTATAAAAATGGATTTCTTGGAATTCTACATGAGTTTTCAAGAGAATGGTAACTCTTACATGCTCAAAGGTTCCGAAGCAATCATTAGAGAAATAATAAACTAATATTGTATGGAAAGGCTTTTGAAAAAGGGCCATTGTTTGAAACTGGGGGATATGTCAAATGTGAGGGAGAACATATTGGTTTCCATTTTTATAACTAACTAGGTGAAAGACTCAACTATTTTTTGTACTTCCTCATGGCTGACATGCTACGGGTGTTTTTCATGGGAGTTAGGACCATTGGGTCCATCAAAGAGGTTAGCCAAATTTTAGCCCAACATAATCATTGTACTAAAATAAATTTGTTAAAACGGGCCACAAGTAATGGTATGAGCTGGTCCACAAAAAGAGTAAAATTAGTTACTGTAAAGTGACACCACAACAGTCAATGTTGGACAAGGATTTTAGTCATTTAAATCTCTATAATACATTAGAATAGGATCAAATGTCCCTTCGTGTTCCGGATTACACATATGAAATGAAAGTGCTTTTGGATGACTTTCAAGCGGTTTGTGGGAAATGATATAGCTTAGTAGTCAAGAGGGTAGGTAGAGCCCTCTTCTACGGGCTTGAAAGGGAAGGACCAGTTTCCATATTCATGGTCACACGGAACAAAAATATTTGGTAGGTAGTGAGCAATTCAAATCCTAGCAATAATTAGCTAGCCAGTAACAAACGAAGCAAGTAACAATGTCGTAATGAATGAAAAGCAAGCAAGAAGTAATTGCATAATATTATCTTATCCCCCCTTAGCAGTGTTTAAATGCCATTATTCAAGAAGATAATTTCACTTTCAAATGTAAGTTTGGGATTCAAAGTTGTGCTAGCCTTTATGTTGTCTCACTTTCAGGCGATCATTCAATACAATAAGCATTCAACTCCTTTATCTATCAAGAAATTATCAACTCTTGTGAGATTATATTTGGAGATGGATTACCGGGAAAAGAAGTGGGAAAGAGTTGTTCCCAAATAGTCAATTAATTCTTCTTCCCATGATGTTCCTACTATTAATTAAAGAGGAATGTAACGACCTTGACTTGAGAAATAAGCCTATCCCTATTATGAAGTTGAGTAATGCTCTCTCCCCAAGGGATATCCTAGAGGTCATTATAGCACTCGACCTATTGATGGGTGTAGGGAGGCAGATCGTCCGATGGAGAGGTCATTATTGATGGTTGGAAGGCAGGGATAAAATTATTCTCAAATGAGATGTATTTTGATTTCATTATTATGCACATCATTACAAAGTCAGGAGATTAGTGTGAAAGAAGATAGAGAGGTCAATTATCTATCTATCATGAAGCAATAGATTTATGTTGATTTCGTTATTACATAAATAATGATATAATCATGAGATTAGTGAAAAAGAAGGGAGAGGAAAATTAACTATATATCATGAGAAGTGAAAGAGGAAAGGGATAGGAGTGTATAGAGCTTGACCGATCACCCCTATACACAAAGTAAGCAATCAAAATGGTATAAAGGAGTGAAATTCCCCTACTATTATTATTGAATCCCCAACCTCTTGATTATTTCAGCATTGTACATTCCTTATTCATTTGGATGGGTTACCTTTCTACATAATAACTCACATGAAGGGATAAGAGCGGGAAAAAGCTCCGTAAAATAAGATTGTACACTGCTACTTGATATAGAAACATTATTTCAATTCCTCCTCTCAAAGTAAAATCTGCCAAGTAATTTTATTTATAGTATCTATACATAGTCGTGACTTGCCATTCAATTCAATGGTACGTGACTCACTTTGGTCCCACTTGGATTGATCAATTAGAAAAACACTAAATTGATCCGATCAATTTAGATCCATCAAAATTAATATTGCATCTTGAATTTATCTATCCAATCTATTTATGTTTAGACTCATACCAAATTCTCCTCATAGCATAACCAACCTTACGCCCATTGCAATACATGGTCCATATGGGTTCCTTAAACAAATTTTCTCTATTCATTGTTCTCTGACATTCCAGATTTATTCTCACCAATCCGAAAGCCATTTCCTTTACTAGAGAATTTGTCAAAGTTGCAATTTCTAGAAGCATCACAAGGCTGGGCCTCAGATCTTCCTACACTACGAAATTCACATGCCCTGGGTTCCAAGCCCACAGGCGACTCTTGTGGCACTTTTCCCTCCAATCCATGAACCCTATGGCTTGGAGTACCTCCCAAGCTACACAAAAATCAATAGCCTGCAGTTTATTGACTGAACAAACTACATATTATAGGAAAATAGAAATAATGCAAAACGTCAATTTGCAGAGGGAAAATAGATTCAAGAAAACCCAAACCCCATCGTCATTTGAGTGCCAATGACAGGTGGGTGAAGAAATAAGGTTCAAGGAAGTACGCATAGGTTTTGCGTAGCCTTTGAGGATGAAAAAAATGAATGAATATAAGCATATGCATGTCATCATTACATGGGTAGCAATTTGAACACAATAAATGGGAAACCCAATATAGAACTTAAATGGTCCCCCTACTTTGAATGTTTTCACAAAACAGTCCAGGGAGACTGAATATGGATACTTCCCATTGGAATTGCACTACATATTTTGTATCTAAATCTTCACATAATCAAAGGGAAGAGTACATGTAGATGTAAAAAAAATAGAAACGACACTTGCACCAACCACAGTTGTAGCTTCAGAAAGGCCCATGGTGTCCTTGAAAAATTCTACAGACTGATCATAAGAAGCAAGCATGCCCATATTTAAGGCCATTGCTTATAAAATTGTTGGACCCACCCCTTTCCATAGGGCTAGAAACCCTTCATCACCAATAATATGGTATAGTGCATGGAATTTTTTTTTGTAATATCGTCGTTGCGCATCAAGCAGAGTTGCACCCAAATCCATGTGAATGAGAGCTAAATCTACAGGACTTCCAACACATGCTCCAACATCTCTTGCTTTAATTTCACAAAGAGCCTTCTTATAGAGAGGTAGTGGTTTCCCATCTTTAATGGAAATTACTTTTTTTGTCAATATCCTAAATGATCCAAGTCATGTTGGTGTATAGGTTTCCTATATTAACAAACGAGCTAATAACCCCTTGTAAAAAGCATCGAAGCCCTTCTCCCTTAGCATTTTCTTTGCAACATTATAACATGAACCTTAACCCAACTGAATGCGCACCTTGATCATGTCCACAGGCTGGATGGCACACATGGCGAGCATACCAGAGGCTCCTCCATTGACAAATTGCTTCACTTCCTTGGGCTTCTCCCCTGCCATCTCTCTGAAGGAGTCAAACACCTGATCGATTTGAAACTTCCCTTCTTCCTCTTCTTGACGTCACCATTGATATGAGAAAAAATCGGCGAGAAGAATTTTTATTTCTACGCATCCTCAGCAATAAAGAAGAAGAATAGGAGGAGATTTTATCTTCGTTGTGTTGCAATGTCTCCTATTGGAGGGGTGAACTAGCACAAGTCTCGAATTTTAATTGCTCCAAGGATGATGAAAACGAATGTCTTCTATTACCACTATCTCCTCATCCAAAGAGGAAACGCTTATCGCATAAATTTATTTTTAATAATATAAAAATATTTATAAAAATACATTATTAATAGCACATCGTAAAAATGTTTATAAAAATAATATATATACTAGCAATTACCCTGAAAGGTGCAAAGGTACACCGAAGGAATAGAATATTTGATAAGATCATCTCACAACAAACAGAGCCAAATAATTGTTATATGCATTCACATAAGTTCTATCAAACTCTCCACTGGAAGCACCATGAGGCGAGCCCATTGTTCACAACCTAGGCATGAGCACAAAGTGTTGACAAACCTTCTAAGTGTGCCACGCCCAACTATCCGTCTTTTCTAAGTCACACGGTGATGCTAGCCCTAGATTTCTATTAGAGGACGAGATTGATCTCTGTTGAGGTCCTAGATCCAACAACTCATATTCCAATTGTTTCCCCTTACCATTTGGGAAAGTGTTCCTTTTTTAGAAAAAATAATGATCCAACAAGTAGGCGGGAGTGTGTGTACATCACACATCTCATAAAGATAAGCATCTGTTTTATGGGAGAAATTTCAACATTTAAATTGGAGTTAGTTTATGCAAATATTAGCCTGGACTAACATTTTTAAAGATGGATATAATCTTTAAAATTGATGTCGAAACAATCTAGACTCTCTAGCAACACACTTCAAGAACATATTTTTCCGAAATTATTTTATAGATATTAATTTTTACACAATTGAACCCACATGGAGGAATGGTAGATGGGGATCTTATGGCATTTCAAAAATACTAGACCACTTCTTTGTGAAGAAAGGCCTAGCTAACCATCTCACCAATTTGAGCTCATGGGTTATTCCCTTGCAAATATATGATCATTTTCCTCTCTTTTTAGTCTGGAAGACATTTCAAAAGGGAAGCCCGCTCCCTTTAAGTGTAAAAATTTTTGGTTGAAAGACCCAGAATTCACCTTGATGGTATAAGAATTCTAGACAAAACTCAATTTGAACATTGGAAATTCAGCCATGGACAATCTCTCTGTAAGTTGAAAAACCTAAAATAGGTAGTTCGTTTATTGGCTTGTCATCTAAAAAAAGAAAGGAGTAGAGATATTATACAAATCAATGCCCATATTAAATATTTGGAAGATCCACATTCAAAAAACTACTTCTCGAAGGCTTCCAAACATAAATTAGAAGAATTTGACAAAAAAATGAAAATAATTTTGCGTCAAGCATAGGAATGGGAACAGAAGATTTGTCAAATCTTGATTGATGAAGGGGACAAAAATACTAGATATTTCCACAACTAGACTTCGAGGGATTGTATGCAAAATTCAATTTGTAAAATCAAGAACGATGCTAGGAAAATTATTTATAGACAAAATGATATTAAGAAAGAAGCATTCAGACATTTCCAATCATCACTGAGAGTAAGAGATGCTCCTTCCTCTCAGAAATATATGGACTTCGTTTCTCTGTATCCGCAAATGGTTGACACAGAGAATCTCCTTTATATTTTAGGAGCATGAAGTCTCCTTATTATTTGTGAAGGAGCAAGGATCTATACCCTAAATCAAGTGGGAATAGGAATCTTCTCTCTGGTTGATAGGGAGTAATGATAAACATCACATTTGTATTATCCTCATCATGTGTCATGCACTAGGCCAGGACTAACAATCATACATCTAAGTGAAGGGCATGGAGGAAGAATGGCGAATGGAAGATTAAATAAACATCTATGATTTCCTTGATGAGAGAAAATCCAAAATAGGAAGTGGACTGACACTCTTTGAGGATTGGACAAGTATCCAAGACAAGAGTGGTTGAAAAGGACTGATATTCCTTAAGGATTGGGAATCCAGGATAATAATAGTCATAAAAGGACATACCTAGTAAAAATACGAGTGGGGTATGCCCCAATTCATAAAGGAAATTGCCAATACACCCACCCATGCTCCAATTTAGAAAGAAAATTGCTAATACACCCATTGGTAAAAAATTTGGACCTTTTAGGGATTCATGATTGGAAAATAATTTGATTCTTGAACCCTTCTTTGTAAAAGAATATGAACCTTTTTGAGTTTCATAATTGAAACTCTTGCAAACCCCATGCTATTTTTCTATCATCCTTATCAGTTTAGTTTCATGTCGTTGTCCAATAGCTATTAAATATTTATGGAAAACTCAATCTATGCTTCTCATATTTGGGGAGAAATGCTTGCCAAAATATCTTTTTTTGAAAGACGTATACCTACGAGGATTTGACTTAAGGAATTCAAGTGTTTTAACTTATGCACTATTAGTAGTATCATAGCCACAACATGTAGTTTCATGTATCAATAGTTCATAGGGACATGTCCCCTCGATTTTCTGCATCCCTTCACTCCAGGGAGGGGAAACATAGATGTCTCAAGGCATCACTGGGATGTAAGAGATAGACATCTTGCCATCCACGAGATGTCCCACTATCTCCAAGGGATGTCCCAAGACATTTCCAGGCACTACATTGATGCCATGCTATACTCAATGGAAATGGGGAGTGCCACTGCATGTTTTAACAGTTTAAGGGTTTTGTAAAACACCACTTTTTATCCCATATTCATTTCTTCTATGTCCTGGAAAATACCATTTTCCATGCAATTTCAAAAATATCCAGAATATGGTAGTATGGTAGATATTGACTTAAGTACCATGAATATCTTTTCAATTTGCAAAAATTGTCTACGAAAGAGTCCAAAATTTCAACAATTCCATAGAAATCAATAAAGAAACAATTTCCATAAAATCCACTTGCATCTAAAATTCATATAAAGTTACTTCAAAATAATTTGACATTAACTACACTTAACAACATTGTTGCATGATGGAAATTTGGAAAAAATGAGTGAGGATCTACAATCTGATTCAACAAAAAATAGCTGAACAATAATAAAAAATGAACTAGGAAACCTGAAGAAAAAAATCTGAATTTTTCGTTGCATCCACCATTTTTTTCAAAAATTGGAAAAAGGGGGTATTTTTGGCTCAATGACACGTTGCAGGCAGATCTCACCAATTAATTAGTGGTTTATAAAAATATTGTTTAACAATGCATTAATGAAACCAATGGAATTAATTGCAAACATTGTTTATGCCCATCTGACTCTTTAGCTTAAAGGAGTAAGCTACTATGACATACACCATAGATTTGTCAGGCACTTGGATTATTAGCTATGAATCAATGATTTTTATACACATTGTATATACTTGTTTGTTACATTCATCTCACCATATCCAAAATATTACACGAGATGAACATTATCTAACAACGAAAAGTGATGCATATGAGGATTTCATAGTTCACTTATTATTTTCAATAATTGCCACAATAACATTGTCCAGCTTTGAAATGTTGGAAAGGATTGGCACCCTAACACTGAAAATTTTCTTTATAATATGGGAGAGTGGTAATCACCACATACTCAAAGTTTATGATGACCCACATAGGTGTCCCGGGGTTGTGTTTAAGAGACCAATTGAAAATGTTGGATTCTCACCGTGTTGACAATAATATTTTTCTTTGGCTTCTCCTTCACAAAATTAGTGCAAATCGTGTGAGAAGCATACCCTCATACCTTCCATCATCATAAACAATCTTTGCAACTCTGCAGAAATTTTATCTGATAGATATATAACCTTTCTCCCACAATAAAAGTATACATCTACTTATTCATCCCAATCCAGCTACATCCAAATCTCTTTTTGGTAGAAGCTGGAAATGGAAATCCATGAAAAGAAAACTGATGAGAGCCTAATATGCCACTACCAGGGTGAACATATGAAACAAGATTAAAATCTTGGTCAGGCGTGCATTTTGGAAATGTCTGCGTGTCTATAGGAATTTTTTGAATGGGTCTGTCCATTGTTACATTATCCGTTATTGCAACTTGGGCATACTCTTGTGACCCAAATACCGAGTTGAACTTTTTTTTATTGCCTCCTACTTGATTGAACCGCTGAAATACTAGTGCAAAAAAATCATGTGTATCTGAAGCTCTGTTTCTTAACTACGTCGAACTACTTGGGGCCATAAATTCAATACTATGTGAGTGCTGCTTAGATGTATTTAATACAGGACAGTGTACAAAACCTTAATGATCTGTAGCCATAGCCATCGAAAAATTACCAATCGGGGATGATACAGCCTATAAGTTGTAGGTCGGAGTGGACATTTCCTTACTTGTTTCTACCACAAATTCTTGTTGGGGATTCGAAATGGGTACCAAATTTACATCTTGACAGGAATGAAATATAACAACATGTTGCAGCACTTCCTTATTAATAGATCAAATCTCAGCAGATAGCATCTATCCCTTTAAACATGCCTGTTTTGTCTGAACCTGTTCCCTAATGGCAAGTTTAGGCTCAAATCCCTTCATCTTTTGATTCTGTTCAAATATCTCAACCTGTTCAAACCCCATTGAAAAACCAGTCACTGAGAAAAATGTAGGAACAATTGATAAAACCTCAAGCTGGGGATTCAGTAATGCTGACGCACAATGTTGAGACCACGTTTACATCTAACCATGTTCAAACCCCATTGAAAAACTAGGCACTGAACATGACACAGGAAAAATGATCAAATAGGGTTCAAACGATTATAAAATAGGGTCCAACTATAATAGAGAAATTCTTTGAACAAATTAAGTGAACTTTCTGTAAGACAGTTTTCATAGTTTTTATTGAAGACAATTTATCCCACTCTAGGTTTTTAATTTATCATTTTCATAAGAGGCTTGTGACTGGGACTCTTCTATCACATAGAAGATGGCCAAAAGAATAATTGAAGTGACTTGCATTTTATTATTCTCTAGATTGAAAAGAGATCGACTTGCAAGTTATATTAAGTTTGTGTGTGTGGTTGTCCATTTCAACTTGTGAACATAAAGCCCCAAGTGTATGCACATCTTCTACGTCCTGAAAATCAGGTCTGTGCCTAGCAACAATATTGTGCGACGTTCTCTCAAAAAGAGCCTTGAGATTTGGGAATTCTAAAACTTTCATTAAAAAATATCCTCCTTTTAAAATGATCTGTAAATCAAGAAGATAAACATACAAAAGTAAATCAATGTACATGATTTTTTTACACAATCGAAGGTCTTGAAGGAGGCAATGCTTGTAGCAGAACAACATTAGTGTGGTGTTAATATGTTAGCAAGGCCGCTGTAGGGGATTTTTTCTGTTGTTGTGTCGAATATGGGAGCGGGGGAATATTTATAGAATCACTTCCTGGTGTGAGAGGAACATGTTAAAAAATACACAAATTTAGATAACTTACCTTATATAGATTCTCCGACTCATTTGTTCCTCTTCATAGGCACTTCGGAAGTTTCATCGTCCTTCAAATTTCGAAGCAAGGAAATGATCTTGCTCAGCAGCAATCAAGGCGTCTCCTTTGGAGTTTTTGTGGATAAACCCTTTCCCTGAATATGGCGTTGGAGAATGGTACCTCTATGGATTCTGCAGATGCAATGGATGGTCGTGGCGGGAGGCAACCAGAGGAGAAGGGAGAGAAAAAATGTTTCTTATTGCAAAAATTCAAGCTCTTTAAGCATGTGGAATTCTTCCCAGTTTGTTGGTGGGAATTGGGAGCAGCGAGCAGGCGGGAGAATTGAAAATAAGCTAAAATTAAAATTAAAAATTAAAAATTAAATGTTAATAATAATATTTAAAACAATATATATATATATATATATATATAGATAGATAGATAGATAGATAGTATTAAATTTTTAATTTAATAAGGTATTAAATTGTATATAAATTATTTAATAGGTAAAAATTATGAATTAGTAGTTTTATGAAGTGATATTTAAAAATTAAAATTATGTGGTTTCCCCTTGCTTTAAAATAGACATAAAAATGTATGATAACATGTCTAGTTTGATAATTATTGTTTTTTTTTTTTGGCTAAACTTTCACTTATCACAATGAGACCAATTGTCTAGATTTACCATTATGAGAGGCTATGACCAGTGGAGTAATTTTTATTGGGCCTTTTATCTTTACTAATATTTGCACAACCTTACCAAATTTTGTACACTAGGAATAACTCTCAATGCCTTTACCAATGGACATGAAAAGGGCCATAGACTAAGAATATGGGGACCATTATTATTCTTTGCAAGATAAGAATTAGTATGAGGGAAGGTAAAGAAAAGTATTTTATTTCTAAAATGAAGCTTTTCATGCTCAAGGGCCATGAATTTGGCATTGAACAACCCCATAGATCCTCTCTAAACAATCTTAGGAATATATGGGATATCAATTAGATTAGGAATATTTTCACACCATGTATATGATTTAACAAATGTACTATGGGGAGGAGAGGTAAACAAGGGGCATTAGGCCTTACAAGAAGCTTGTTAGTGTCAAGGGAAATGAGCTAGACTTAAAAACCACATAAATATTTTTTAAATAATATTTGGTCTTAAGTTGGGATATGGGCACCATAGGATTATTTCTCACCATATATCGGAGTTAGTTTCTATGTTATGGTTAGGAGAGTAAAACAATTTCCTTTGTCCCAAAATTAATCTTTCTCATGCTCAATTTCCATGAACAATACCTCTAGCTGGGAATATGGGCATTTAGTATGTTTTGCATAATAAAAATGGGTCCCGTGGCCTTTACTATGGCTAAATAAGGACATTAAATAAAAGGGGCTTAAGTCTTAAATAATTAGTTCCCATTAAAAAAGCTTCAACCCACCACATAAATTATATTCTCTAAGGGATATTCATTGGCCTCTAGAAGGGATGTGTCTGCCATTCAAAGGTTTTGCACACTATGATGGGTCTTGGAGCCTCATCATTAGACCTTAATGAGATTGGGAGGCTTTCAAATCACATATGATGCTTACAAGTGCAGGCTTGGTCAAAATAGGAACGAAATAAGGGACTTAGGCCTTATTTGAATCTTCGATGATTAAGCTTTGGAAGTAGTTCCCAAAGAACAAAAAATAACCTGTATAGGGGATCTTAGAAATATATGGGGGATCTTTAGTGTCATTGGTATGTTTTACATTATAGTAAGAATGGGTATTAGGCTTGTACCCATTGCAAACAATGGCCTCAATCCCAAAATGAAACTTCTTTGGATCACATTGCATGAAAAATACCATAAAGAACTACAATGTAAATCATCTTTGAGGAATTGTAGGCCTCCGTCTAGGATAAGGGTTCCATTATCAGGTTTTCCACATCATATATGCAAGGAGTTAGGTCTTATTATATCTTGGCCAAGGAATGGAAAAGGGTATTATACCTAAAGCAAGTCTTTCTCATATTTAATTTCCATGAACATAATATTGTAATGGAAATATGGGAACACCGAGTATGGTGTACATAATAAAGATGGGTTTTATGGCCTCTACGATGGAAATGGAAGGAAAACAAGATCTGTAGTTCCTAAACAAAACTTATTTCATTCAAGGGACATGAATAAGGCCTCAAATATTGACCACACATATCATATCTAAGATATATCTAACCTTTAGGTGTGATATGGGTGCTATTGGAAGATTTTTGTGACGTATTTAGGTCTTGGGCCCTTTAATTTTGGCCTTAATATCATTAGGAGTATTTTTTCACCATGTATGGAATTTGGGGACTTAACCATGGTCAAGGAAGGATCATGAGGTTCTTGGGTCATATTTGAATCTTCCCATGATCAATCTTCTTGAAAAAGTATTCTATTTACTACACGGGACATCTCTAGGGGATATTTGGCATATATGGGGGATCTTTGTCACCATTGGTATGGTTTACATGGTAATAATGGGCCTTGGGGAATGTACTATCTTGAGGGCAGGAGAAAAGAGGCCTTAGGCCCTAAATAAAGCTTCTTGAGTTCAAGGAACATGAATTAACCCCCAAACAACCACATAGATACTCTCTAAGGAATATTGAATTTTCAACTTTCACATGGGAGCCATAGCATGTTATTTTACATAATTAAAGAGCCACAATAATTGTTAGTATGTATGGGTTTCTAATAATATTGTGTGCACATTCTAAGAATGTGAATGCATTATTAGAATTCTTGAACATTTTTTTAATGCATGTATCTATAGAATAATATGACTTTAGAGTAAACTTCTAGGTTTATATCAATTGACAATGTATAAATCAACATATATACTTTGAATTCAAATTATTGAAATCATTCTCTATGAATATAGTGCAATAGTGAGCCATGGTATGTAACAATGCCACAAAAAACCCATAACAAATAATGTGTCCACAATTAAATTACTAAAATAAATGACTAATTAATATACTTGTTGTACTTGTTATTTATCATAATTTTATTCTTAGACTATAATAGTCATTTACATTAATAATTATTAATTTTGTCACTTATTATCTAGTCATATATTTTAGTCCTACTAAATTAGTCATTTAACTTAGTCATTTTTAGTTTAGTAATTTATTATCTAGTCGTATATTTTATTCCTAGACTAAATTAGTCATTTAAGTTACTCGCTTTTATTTTAGTCACTTATTATCTAGTTGTATATTTTATTCCTAGACTAAACTAGTCATTTAAGTTAGTCTTTTTTAGTTCGGTCACTTAAAATTTCTCAAATTTAGTAGTAATTCACTTGAAATAATTATGGTGACAAACTTTTTTAGTCACCTAGTCACTAATTTCATCATTTTCTACCACTGATATATCATGAATCTATTAGAAATAATTTTGGAAATTGGAAATACAAATCCTTAAACACCGATATGGAATTGAATATGTTGTGAAGAGATATTATTGAACCTCAGTTGGCAATCGACAATGGATTGAAGCATTGATACTCCTTGTAACAACCATATATATATATATATATATATATATATATATATATATATATATATATATATATATATATTTTGTGTGTGTGTGTTTTCTTAGATAACATCTTAATTCAATTCATCATTTATCAGCTTCATACACATTAGCTTTCCACCAAGCACCCTTTGAGATATTTTCATTGGAAGATCAATTTTTTGGTATGATATATTCCTCATATGATATATAGCGACATGGATGTACTAATGTTTTTTGGGATCATTATTGATGATATGAGAACATCTGGATGTTGATTTATTATGAGATATACCAGTATATTTTGGATGTGAAGTGCATAGATTTAAGCACGACCAAGGTTGAGGATGATGTTTCTGGCATGACTTATTGTGAGGTCGATTGAATAAGTTCTCTGGAGAGTTATTTTCAACATATTTGGAATGTGATAGTGATACATTGTGATAATAAATAGTGTGATATAGTTGGAAAAAATCCCATATATTGTTATGACTGAGATATATTCATATATCGATATAGTATTTTTATAGAAGAAAATATTAGGCTTGTTCCTCCATGATAGGAAGGAAAAACAATGTATACTTTTGTGATATATATTTTTTCTAATATAATCTTTAATTTGATGTCAATCATGAAAAAGAGACTTCATTGATTGACAAATTATGATTGAACTCTTCTGTGAGTTGTCTAGGATGGTACCAAATATGAGCACATTGATATATTTCTATATTGTAGAGAACAGTAATGAGCGAGGACATTGAGCCAACTATTCTCCCCTATTTGAGCTCGTGGGATGCATAATTGAAGTGGAGGGATCCTAGGGTTGAGGGATCTTTTGAAGATGGAGTGTTACTCCTATTTATTACCCAAAGGGTGGAAGATGTTGATCCTCTATATTGGTCTATTTAGATTATACCCCGATTAGCATCATACCCACAAGTTCAACTTGTTGGGATTATCACTCCATGTCTGGAAAACAAGTTGAGAAGGAGATTAAGGGTGTGTGATCGTTACCATTGGTAAGTAAGGTATCTCACCCAAGATAATTATGGTTCAAGTGTTCTACAACATGAATCCTGAGGGTCAACGTTGGGAAGATAAATAAAAAATAAGATGGTTGTGGTGCTTACCTCATATAAAACGTGGTATCTTGCTGATTGATTACACAATGGGATGGTTGTTGTGCGTGTTTCATAATTTGTATCTTTCCTATTTATTTATGATATGACTTGGGGTGAAATTTTCCCATAGGACCATCCCCACTATCTTAGGAATGAGGCGTGAGTGTCCCATAGGGAATTAATCCTTGTGATAGGTTTCTCATTTGATATGTGCTCCCCAATGTGGTTCCATATTGAGTAGGGCTTCTTGATGATAATCTATAATTTTTTTTTTCAGGTAGTGGTATTTGGCTCCCTATTGGAAGTGATTTTTAGTGGTAGTAGTGGCTCCCTGATTGATAGAGGGTGGTAGCTTTTACTCCCCTCCGATGTCAAATCATCTCCTTTTAGATTTGAGAGTGTTTAACATATGATCATTTACAATCAATATATAAGAAGAGATGAGCAGTGAAAACATTTGATGATGATATCCTTGATATAGGATATGATTTGATGATATGATACTTGCAATGATTACATGATGTAGTTCGAATTTCTCCCTAGTTGAGAGGGAGTGCTACTTTGGTATCTGAGTGAAAAATTATAATCATGGTAATAGATTCTTCTTTTCAAGAGGACTAATTCTGACTATGGAAGCGCTTAATTTGGACAAGGGAAAGTATACTTTGGAATAAAATCCCACCTGTGCACAAAAGGACAGGTCAAACAAAAAGAGAAATTAGACACCCATGGATGGTTATAAATACAAGTAAAGTGACCCTAATTTGGACATCGTCATAATAATTCTCCTTTATTTGTTTTGGCTCGGACAATTCTAAGGTGATTCATGGATATGGGTTCGTACAAGTCCGAAATTATATGATCTAAAGCTCACACATGAGATCTATGATTTTGGTTTCCAACTACAAGAATGGCATAGACACATTTCTGTCACAATCACAGGTTCAAAAGTTTATGTGTCTAGTTCGAGGGCTTCAACTGCATGCACATACACTCTATGCATGTGGTTGGAAAGTAGGAAGTGGATTTTGCAGTTGAATGCAGAGTTCAGAAATTGACCACGTTCTTCTGAATGAAGGTTTTGATTAATAATAATGTAGGGTTAATCTATTGGATATGGTTTACTTATTCTTTTTTCAATAGTCTTATGGATAAAGGAATGGATCAATGTACTCTCTTTTGATGGATCATTGAATGAAAATCTAACAAGAATAATAATTTGAAAGAGTTTTTCCATGGTCTCTGACAAATATTTGTCTCTCTACGTGTGAATTTTATTCTTCTATTGTTACTTTATGTTTCACTACATTGATGATGATATTTTTCTTTCTATATAATTGCATACGTTACTGAATAATTTTATAAAACTAAATAATTTTAAGATGTTGTAGGGTGAATTAAATATGCAAATTATAAATGCAATTACCTAGAGAAAAGAACAATATAGCCCTAAGAAAAATTCACAATAAATTTGGGTCATGTGCTAAATTGGCACACATATTTTATGGAAAATTTGATATTTTGGAAAGAGTGGTACCAATAGCTTATATATTTGCCTTTCTGCCCATAGTGAAAGAACATGATGTGTTTAATATTTTTTTTCATTAAAGGAATGTATCTCACACTAATCATGTGATTTATTATTCTTTGATACTAGTGGAATAGGGAAAATTCCAACCCAAATCAATACACATCATAGACTGGAGAGAAGTTATGCTTTGAAATTGAGTAATAGAGAAAGCTAAGGTGCAGGAAATGCACTTTGGACCTCATGAAGAAACCTAAAAATATGAAGACTAAATGAGGGAGCTCTACCAATTTTTTTTTTATGTATAGACCAATGTAAGAGTTGTTAATTATAAATTTTATTTATTTATTTTTGTTTATTTTATTTTATTTTTATATTTATTTTTATTTTATTTTGTATTTTTTATATTTTTATAGAATGTAGAGGACATTAATCCATTAAGGGTAAGGTGTTTTTAATAGCCCATAATTAAGCCTTACTTTTGTAATTCTAAATATTAATGAAATGCTACCATGGGAATAAAAGTTGCAACTAGCTAATATGATGTGGTTTGAATATCTAATTTTAATTCTTTTGATTTTCAACAGAGGAGGGAGTGATTATATAAATCCAATTTTCAAAGGGAGATTACTTACTTTCTTCAAAATCCATGAAAGTAGCCCTACACATAATTATACAAGTTAGTGTTCCA
This sequence comes from Pinus albicaulis, assembly GCA_034641835.2. NCBI lineage: Eukaryota > Viridiplantae > Streptophyta > Pinopsida > Pinales > Pinaceae > Pinus > Pinus albicaulis. Next base: position 480,768,608 of record CM076576.1, read on the forward strand.
CCACTTTCAAACTTGACCAAGCTGAATTACACATAATTATTTTATGTGATGCAATTATGGCAGAGCTACATGTTGAAATACATATATGAGATATGATTTGAAATGATGGAGGACACGGTGATGCTCATTTTCCTAGGATATGAAGATGCCAATATTTATCCTTATTAAATACAAGAAGGGATACTACGGAGAATGATATAATTCCACAAAAGAAGAGAACCCAAGTTGATTTTTTTCTGGTTGGTAATCACTAGTTTCTTCTCATTGGTTGATTATTGGTGATGGTTTCTCATCATTTTCCTCTTACTAGATCTTGAAATTCCTTGTTTCTTATTGAAATTCACCAAGTTCTCTCCCTGAAATATTAATCCATTTCCTTAGATTATGTTTGGAAGATTGTGGGGAGTGTGCCTAAACTATTGATGATTAGTAGCATAAGGAAGAGTAGCATATGAGATTGTATACAAACCCTATGCAATCAAGGTTACATATGAATAGCTAAAATACATTACGTTAAGTTAGATCCTTGCGAATTTTGTGTGATATCCCATGTAAACATTGTTTGATTCCATGGGACCATGTTGTTTAAGTCTCTGTAGTCAATGGGAGACTAAGTGGATGAATGAATCAGTATGATCAGAGAAATTTTGAGGTCTAAAATGGGCCTCCTAAATAATATTATAAAATAATAGTGGTAATAATAAAATAATATTAGATTTCCCCGTGATGTTTTGGAGGGAATAATGATTTTTTTTTTAACTCATATTTTAAACTTATATCGCTATGATTTTAATCAAAATTTTAGTGGGATAACTCATTGGATATGGAATTTAATATTTCATCCAAGGAGTACCCATGTAGCATACTTTTGATGCATTCTAAGAGACAAAAAATGTGAAATACATGAAAAAATGTGATTTCAATCATGTGTTTTCATGTATTCCACATTTTTCATGTAGTAGGGTACCTTGAAAATATGCAACATTTGTACTCATTGGATGTAAATTAAATTTTGCATCCAACGAGTGCTCCTGCTCAAAATTTGAGTAAAATCATAGGGATATAAGTTGAAAATATGAATTGAAAAAATAGTATTTTTTAATTTTTATTTATTTTTCTATCTTCTTTAATTTTTACTCCAAAAATGGTGAATCATCCCCCATGGTTGACATCATCATATGGAACCCTATTGGTTCTTATAAAGTTTATTTTTGTTGGACACTTTTCGTTTTAGGTCTATTTTTTACCTCAAAATTTCTTTAATGTGTGCTTCTTGAATAGCTAATAAACCAATTGGATAGTGGAAATTAGACCCCTATAACTTTTTCTATTTGAATATAGTTGATCAATCACATAGATAATATATTTAAACTCTTGGACCGACAAATAACCTATTTAAACCTTATGATAATCCATGTGAATGAACTTGGAGGAATGAGTGGGTCACTATGGTACTGACTGCAAGAGGGAAGTTGGTAAACCACCTACATAGTGGACTCCATCCCCTATGTGTTTAATGGGTAATTTCGCATGAATTCCATAACTAATCATCTCATGGGATATTGGATCTATTTAAAGGGTAGAAAAATCCAATAGCATTATTGTGTACGTAGCCTATAGTTAGGTGGACAGTGGAAGTCTCTCCATGAGTTTCCATGCACTTTAAAAAGCACAGATAAGTATATTTAAATTTCATATGTTCAATTTTATTGTCATGAATCATATCATTAGAGGGATTTTGAGGCTGAAAATGGGTCTAAAAAAAAATTGGAAACAAAATTAACTTTAATAGATTTAATAGGTTTCAAGATGACGATGACATCCCTAGGGGAGAATATTTTGGAGGTAAAATAAGAAAAGTAATTTTTTTAGTTTCTTTTTTCTCTTATATCCAGATAGGTTTAATCAAATGTCAAGTGTAGACACCCATTCAATGCGGAACTAATTTCAACATCCTTTGAGTACCTACTATGCATACTTTTGGGTAAACCCACATTGGAAAATTTTTAAAATACATGATAAGTGTGGTCAACATTATTTTCCATGTGTTTTCAGTTTTTTTCGATGTGGGACTACTCAAAAGGATGTACATTGGGTATTCATTTGGTGTGGAATTTACGTCCACCTCCAATATCTATCTACACTTGAAATTTGAGTAAAGGAGGTAAGCTTAAAATGCAAGTAAAAGTCTAATTTCCTTTGTCATTTCAAAACAGTTTATTTTTAATTTATTATTTTCTTTAGGAGGCCATTCTTAGACCTAAAAATGCCATTACTGGAAGTCTCATGTCTATTATTTTAACAAATATTTTCACTGTGTTGTTCAACATCATGTTTATGATTGAAATATGAAACTATATGAATATGTTAAATTAGCACGAATTGTGTTTTTATACATTTTGTTTATGATTCATATTAGTACCTATGTTTGTGCTTAGTTAATGCATAACCATAACATATGAATAAATCGATATAATTTTTAATAGACTAGTAATGTTAAATTTGATTTGTAATAACTATGGTTGTACAACTAAGAAATACGTATGAGTTCAGTGTTTGATTCCACAAATGTTTTTTGAATAATTTGGTGCCTTTCCGTATTAAGGGTCCTTGCAGCTATTACTGGGTTGAACATAGATTGGATGTTTTTTGGGCCTTGGGCCCTTAGCCCACAATATTTAGAGAATTCAAATTTGGAGTACACACCCTTTCGTTTTGTAGAACCACGTGACTCAAAATTCACCACAGGCATATAATCATGTGAAGAGTATGACATTGAGAAGTTGTTGGTATACATCTAATGAGTGAAAATATTTCTTGTGGACCCCATTGGCTGTTGCAAATTTGAAGTGGTTAATTGGATCAAATTGTAATATGGATAACACTGATGTGTCTATATGATTTTTCATCATTGAACCCTCTATCACTTTACAAAAAAGAAAGAAATTCACAATACTCAATATCTGACTGAAATTGATGTAAGTATGTGTACTTCACAAGGCCTTCATGCCATCAAGATTTCCAAGGAGTTATGTGGGTGAGTCCATATCTAAAAGGGCTAACCCAATGTGATGTGTATCAGGTAGACCCATTAGTTGAGTTTGTCATTTTTTCAGGACTTAGATTTCAGCGTATGAATGAGTATAAGAAGATGAGTCACAAACAATAATATTGGTTTCGATATGCCTGATGCCAATTGGTTGATATTGGTATTTTCTCGTCGACAATTTCCCTTCATCCAAACAAATTGTTTGTTAACATGTTGATCACTCAAAATGACATTATTTGGATGCAAGTTTAATATCAATGTGGTGATGGTGTGACACCACGTGGTATAGGAATGGCCACATGGGTGCAACATAGATCCCTCTTGATAATGTGGCCTCTTTAAAGGAGTAAACTTCTAAGAGGAATAACTTTGTAACTAAGACTTGGATTGTGATAAACATTATATTGTTGAAAATTCTTCAATGAGTTGAAGGTGATGGTGGAACTTGTTTAAATTTTTGAATGCTTTAAGTAAAAGAGGTTGTTGTAACCCCATATTCATAACAAACCTTGGAGATCGAGTTACATTATTAGCACTCTTGCATCCCATAGTGGAATAAGGTGATAGAGGGAGGTGGTACATTCAATAAAAATAACAATATTTACATATCCATTCATATAATAACCATTAATTTTTTCTATAACGTAGAGTTAATTATAACTGTATTTCAATAACGGAAGGGGATGATGCTCTATTTTTTATATCATGTGAGTTAACTTCGATGAATGATAACCCAAGATAGTGTCAAGAAAATATGTCCTTGATGTATTTTACACAAATTTAATTCACTCATTAGTCCCCTCGAGTTGACTTGCTATGTTCCTCATATGAAGCTTGTAATTTAGTTGAATTTTATTTATTTGTCCTTTATATAATAGCCGAAGGTAGGACCAGTGATTAGAAAAGTATGATGCGATTTATAGGACCAATCGTTCGACAACAATATTCCATATGCCTCTACTATATCAATGAATATAATGTTAACTACCCGATGTACTCATGGATCAAAGGATAAGTGTATCAAAAAATCATTCATTGCACATATAACCTTTACTTCTAACTTTTCCAACTAAATGATATTTTTATTATTTTTTTCAAGGAAAATATCTCCGTTTTTGCACATGTTGTGGGCAATTCCATTGGAGGAAGATCGAGAGTCTACCAAACAATTGTAGAAATTATGATTGAAAATTGTAAAATTCAAAGGAAAAGGTGAGATTTACAATTTAGAGTGAACTATCTAAGTTCTTGTGCTTATAGTAGACTTTTTGTTATCACACCTATTCACAGTGATGTGAATATTTACAAAAAATTTGGGGTTGTTGGGGATTGAAACTAAGATAGACAGAGTTGGAAATATTTGAGAATAAATTCCCTCCAATTTGTGGTACCACATAGATATTATAACAAAATGTGAGCCATAATTTTTTTCATTCTTTCAATAACATTATATTATAGTTCCTTTCCTAAATGAATTGATGAGATCGAAATTTTAGGAGGTGAGGGAGACATAACATTCTACACTAGATTATTATTAGACTTGGAGTTCTATGTAGAACTAGGAACAAAATTAGGGGTTAAGGAAAAAAATTGACAAAAGGATGTGGGAGTAATAATGTTCCTTAAAAGGTGTCTACCCTTGGTAGGCTATGTGATTTCAGGGGTAGGTGCATTAATCTGCAGACTATAATTTATTGGTGTTATATAAGTCGATGGATTTTCCCCAATGGATAACTCTCCTATAACTTGTCTATCGATATATAAAACGTACCCGAATAGAATATGAAATAGACTTTATTAGTCCCTTATTCAACTTGATTGGTCTCCTCCTCAAATTATTGGTGAAATTCCTTGAACAAGGATGGTTATTTAAGAAGATGATTAATAACGCTAGACATTGAGTAGACCCATTGCAAGTAATTTTTTATTTTTTTTAATTATTTGCTTGATGTTAAGAACACAAAGTTTCCATATCAAAGGCGTCAAGGTCTAGTTTCATATTTGATTTATATGAATGTTTGGGTGGATTATTATTCATATTTCATATTTTGAAATGCACATAAAGACCTATGCCTATATCACAAATCTCATATATTATGTTTTAGGTCTATCACTTCATTTGATAGTTTCTTAACAATTTTTATCACACTCTTCTGGTTCGTATGTTCCTTCTTAATAATATTACTCATATTTAGATGACTGTTTTCATTGGCTTTATGTTCTTCTCTATACTTATTTCAATCCCGGGAAAGAATCTCATTTTCAAATGAATATCTTCTTCAAATTCCAAGGCTAGGTTATTATTTTCGTCCCTCCTAACAATCATGAATATGGAGGTATGTAGGGATGTGGTATAGTATTCAATGGCTAGAGGATCTGCAGGGTGAAAATAAGTGGGAATTTTATTTATAATAGTGTTGAATTGCTAACTAAAATGTTTGGCCTTCTCTTCCTTTTCGATTTTGATAGCAATCAGCTCCTAACAAAAAAGTGTGCATGTGCTTTTCTTCACCAATTTCATTGAGAAAAATCCTTTGAAAGGAGTCCTATGTCACAATTGAATAATTAGGCAACATATAGTACCAAGTCCAGACCTTATTATCAAATATATATGGGAGCAGTCCTCCAATTACATCTTTAAGAGAAATGACCATGTTAGGATAAAACGAAGGAAGCAACCTTTCTGGTTACCTAGGAAGGTCGTGGATGATGCCCATAAGATTAAAGGATTTCTGTGACATCTAGAAAGGTTGAGGTTTTCTGGCCATTGACAATGGTGCACCTTCCTAATGGAATTATTATTCAAAACATGAGGAGAAATATGATAATGAACAAGACCAGTTTCATGTCAATTATCAAGTTGTGTGTGAGTTGATGAGAGAGATTTGAAAGGAATTCAATATAATAATCTAGAAATAGGAATAGTTTTAAGGATGGAAATTTATCTTGATGTTTTGGATCCTAGGGAAATCATACTATTACCTAATATGCAATGTAGGACATGTTTGAACATATATTTGTAGAAATACGCAAATTTCTAATCATTTCATACTAGTAAACCTTATATTCCAATGACAGAGGGTAGTTCGAATATCAGTCACAAAGGATGGTGCCTAGTGGATTCCATTGAGGATTTGGTTGAAAAAGCTCTTGAAGGAATTTCTATACATGGGAAAATTTAGGGGCTAATATTTTTGGGTGGGTTGATATCCCAGAGTTTTTACAAAAATAAATGATTCACTAAATTTCCATTTTCTCTAAAAAGTATTTGGCCATTAACAATTTTATCGTAAAATAATTTTATACCATTAATGTTGTCGAATAATTTTTGGAGAAAAATAGAAATTTAGTGAATCATTTCCTTTTGGAAAAACCATGGAAAATTAGCCCACCCAAAAACATTATCCCCTAAAATTTTTTGTTCCTAGAAATTCCTTTTTGGATAATTTTCAAACAAATCCTCAATGGAATCAACTAGGCACCATCCTTATTGACTGGTATTCTCACTTCCCTCTTTCGATGGAGAAGAGAAGCTACATAAATTACACAAGTTTTTTTAGTGTAAGCATGAGTGATACAAATAATGGTACTCACCTTAGTAGGAGAAATATAATATGAGTCTCTCTAGGGAGACTATAGGTTTTATCATAATTTCATTTTAGCTTGTATTTCTATTTGAAAATGCTCCATGTGAGGAGATGGAATGTTGGTTTTAGGTTCCTATATTAATAGTATAGTCCCTTATTATTGTTAGTGTAACCCCCTTATTGTTATTATTGTACCCCTGTAACCCCCATATTGTTATTATTGTGCCCTTAAATTATTATTGTTAGGTCGGTTAGGATAACATTGTGGCACCACTAGGATTACATTGTGGCCCCATGGACTCCTATATATAGAAAGGAGGTTTTGTAATTTGTATCATCCAAGAAATTTTCATTCATGTAATGTATTGGAGGTTTCCCCCTCAAAGTGGCTTATTTATAAGGAGTTTATATCTCTTTTCTTCTATTTTTGGAGTTGGCTTCACAACATTTGGTTTTAGAGATTTGGATTCTAGGGTTTTGCTGCTCCAAATAGGTCATCATGGAATTTTCGCTATAATTTTTTTTATACGAAGTTTCAGAAGCTGAAATTTTTATGGTGTGAATATGAAATTCTAAGGAACATCTTCACAAAGCTTCAGAGATTGGTTCACAATATTTTCGATGATATGATCTGTGGAAGTTAGGTATTTTTTTGGGCTCCTCAATTTAATATAAATAGGTCATCGTGCCACTTTCATTATAATTTTTTTTCTATGAAGGTTTAGAATCTGAAATATTTAGGGCACAAATCTGAAATCCTAAGGAAACGCGTCGCAAAATTTCAGAGCTTGGTTCACAATATTTTTGGAGATATGATCTGTGGAAGGTAGTGCTTTTTTAGACTCCTGAATTTAATCTCGAAGAGGTGATCGTGGGAAAATCTTCATAGCTCTCTCTATGGGCATCTGATTGGAGTTCCGTAAAAAATGGTTGTAATGGCACAGAATGTAGTTTCTATGCTATCAATTTTAGAGCTAAATGACGAAACAGTGATGCTTGGAAAGTCATACAAGTTCTCTCTACTGAACCAGTCCATAATTAGGTCATTGTGGGAGTTTGGACATAACGTTTCCTTGGAGAATCCAAATCAAGTCAAACCTGTGGTATTCAAAATATAATTCATAAGGATACCTTAGTGCCAAATTTAATATATTTAATATCCGCAATCACAGAGATAATACAATTTCAATATCGAGCTCCTCAAAAGCAAGAAAAATGTTTGTATTTTGTTTTCCGAATTGCATAAGTCTTGTTTGAAGAATCAATTTGAATTGATTCCAAGGCCATATTTTAGAATAGATATTAGTATTTGGGTTCTAAAAAATGCCCCATAAAAATAATTCAAAACGCATTAAGCCTTCAGAAGGCTCTACTATGACTTATGAAGATGAAGAATTGCAACATCATCTATCAAAATTACAAGAGCAAGTGCACCAAATTTCGCTCTCGCAAAGAGAAACAAAAAATGAAATGGAAGTTTTGAATAAAGGTGTCGAAGTGAAGATGGATGTTTTGAATAATAATATGGATGGTTTGAAGAAATGCATGTAATTTAAGATTGATGACATGGAAGCTAAGATCGATGAAAAAATGAAAGACAACATGGAAAACATGAAGAATGATCTGAAAGCAGACATGGAAGGTTTGGCAAAGTTGACACAATAAATGTTTCCTAATGGTGAAAATATAGTAGAGGAAAATCATGATAAGAGCAAAAGAAATGTTAATCGTGACTTCATAAGCTCTAATGTTGGCAGGAAGAACCACCATATTCCAAAAATCGATATGAAAAAGTTTGTTGGAAAGGATCCTGTAACAAGGATACTACAGATGGAGAAATATTTTGATCTACATAATGTGCAAAACACACAAAAGGTACGCATTTCAACTTTACACTTACAACAAAATACATTTGTATGGTATCGATGGCTTTTTTCCCGTAACAAAATTGTCACTTGGTCAATTTTTACAGAGGAAATGATAGCACATTAGGTGGATACAAAGAGAAATACCTTCTTTAGGGAATTGATAAATCTCAAACAAAAGTGTTTAGTGGGGGAGCACATTGACGACTTCCAAAAATTGAATATAAGGGTAACTAATATTCTGGAGGAATAGAGGAGTGATCTCTTCATAGGTACTTTAAAAGATAACATTCGACATGAAGTTCATGTTTTGCAACCTGATTCATTGGATAAGGCATTCAGGTTGGCAAGAAAAATTGAATGTAAAATTATGGTGACAACGAAGCTTACCACTCACTTCTATAAAGAAGGAAGTGTTGCTATGCCTGGATTTCCACAACCTACAAGGTTGACACCACAACAATTGGCAGAAAAAAGAGAAAAAGGGCTTTGCTACAGTTGTGATAGAAAATACACTAACGGTCATAAGTGTGCTGAGAAGAAATTATTTTACAAAGATTGTGAAGAGGAAGAATAAAATGAACAAGATGAGGATATACACCAGGAACTAGCCGTAGAAGAGGAAGAAATGAGTCTGACCATATCATGTAATGCATTGGTAGGAATTACCACTCCTCAAAATCTCAAGATAGAAGGACATATCAAGAAGAAAAAGGTAATAGTGTTGATTTATTCAGGTAGCACCCATAACTTTATTCATTGTAAGGTAGCCAAGGAATTGAATTGTTTCCTATACCCATCACTAGAATGTCAAGTGATGGTTCAAAATGGAGGAACTATAAATTCCTCTGGAAAATGCCATAATATCAAGCTAACCATGGGGATATATGTATTGAATATTCCAATGCTTTCCATTCCTATGGGAGGTGTTGATGTTGTACTAGGAGTACAATGGTTACAATCTTTGGGGACGATAGCTTTTAATTTTCAAGAAATTTTCAAGAAATTTTGTTCAGAAGGAAAGGAATTCAAATTATGGGGTATTACAGGAGAGCCAAGAAATATAATAGGCTCTAATGTCATGACAAGGCTTATAAAGAAATAAAAACGAGGCGTAATTGCACAATTATGCTCACTAGAAGTTCCAACATCAAAATTATCTATTTATGTATATCTCCAACAAATCTTGGACAATCATTCCAAGGTGTTTGAAACTCCCGAAGGACTCCCAGCTATTCATGATCATGATCATGCTATTCATTTCATTCCAAGAAGTGTTCCTCCAAGCATCAGGCCTTCTAGATATCCTTATGTCCAAAAGAGAGAAATTGAATGTATGATTGCAGAAATGTTAGAGGAAGGTATAATTCAACCTAATCAAAGTTCTTTCTCTGCTCTTGTAGTATTGGTACACAGGAAGGATCGGTCATGGTGCATGTGTCCGGATTATAAGGAGTTCAATAAGCTCACCATTAAAGATAAATTTCCCATTCCTGTGATTGATGAATTATTGGATGAATTACATGGAGCAATTTATTTTAACAAGTTGGATCTTCATCAAGGATATCATCAAATTAGAATGAATATTGAAGATATTGCAAAAACAACATTTAAAACTCATGAGGGTCATTATGAATTTTTTTTCATGCCTTTTGGCCTTACCAATACACCTTCTACATTTCAAGGGTTGATGAATTCCATTTTCAAACCCTTCCTTAGAAAATTTGTGCTAGTATTTTTTGATGATATACTAATCTACAACAGGTCTTGGAAGGATCATGTTGAACATGTTGACAGGGTGCTCAAACTATTGTAGGAGAAACAATTATATGCAAAAACATCCAGATTTTTCTTTGGGGTACAAGAGGTGGAATATCTGGGTCATATTGTATCTCACGAGGGTGTTAATGTAGACCCTAACAAAATTAAAGCCATTAAGGAATTGGAAGTCCCCACAACCATAAAGCAGTTGCGAGGATTTCTCAGGTTAACAAGGTATTATTGCATGTTTTTTAATAATTATGGGAGAATAGAAGAAACTCTAACAACATTATTGAAGAAATATGCATTTTCATGCACTCCTGAAGTAGCTAAGGCATTTGAACATCTTAAAGAGGTAATGTGCCTAGCACCAGTCTTAGCTACACCAGACTTCACAAAAACCTTTATTTTGGAATATGATGCCTCAGGAAATGGAGTTGGTGTTGTTTTAATGCAGGAAGGAAGACCCAATTCTTTTGAAAGTCGTCCAATCAAAGGAAAGTATTTACGAAAACCTATTTATAAGAAAGAAATGTTAGCAATACTGCATGCACTAAATAAATGGTGAACTTACCTAATGGGAAGACACTTCAAGGTAAAAACTGATCATGATAGTCTTAAACACTTTTTGGAACAAATACTATCTTCAGAAGAGAAACAAAAATGGGTCACAAAGATGTTGGGTTATTACTTTGAAATAATCTACGAAAAAGGGAAGCTTAATGTTGTTGTATATGCACTCTTAAGAAAGAATGAAGCGGTGGAAGCATTTCTTTGTGCCATTTCTATTATCCAACCAGATTGGATAACCAAAACTACCCTTACAGTTGTCCTTTTACAAAAGAATAAGGATTACCACGATCAACCTATATAATTATTTAGTAAGTTCATGAGATATTCCTAACTAAGATATGATATTATTCAAAAACAAGCCTATGCCCTAGTTCAAGCCCTCAAGTCTTTTACAATGTATATTCTTCATTCAACTATCATTTCCTATGTGCCCAATGACATTGTCAAAAAATTTCTCACATAGCCATACACTGATGGTAGAAGGGGTAGATGGATAACTCGAATTATTGAGTTTGATCTTACCATCAATACTACCAATTTAGTGAAGGGGCATGGTTTAGCTAAGTTGTTTTTGAATCCAATTGTAAAGTCTTGGGCATAAACTTAGTTTTTGAAGTTTCAGAGAAGCAAACACAAGAACCTTATTCAAATTTGGAAAGGGAGAATCGAAAAGAACATTCATTGAATGAAAAAGGTGAGAATCCACAAGAACCTTCCCATGGAGTGTAGGGAAAGAATACACAAGAACCTTCTCCTTCAACTCGGACAATCCCAATTCATATTGATGAGAAATTTGTTAAATCATATTGGTATGCAGACATTGTCCACTTTCTGATTCATTCTGAATGTCCAGCTCAGTTTTCAAAGAACCAATGCAAAACACTCAAGTCGAAATATATCAAGAACTGTATTATCAATTCCAACCTACACTTGAAGGATCCTCTTAATATTTTACTACATTTCCTAACAGAATAAAAAATTGAACGAATCATTGATTAGTTTCATGCATGAATTTATGGAGGCCATTATGTTTGGAGAGCAACTAGATACAAGATATTGAGAGCAGGATTTCATTTTCCTAATTTTTTTTTACAAGTAGGATCAAATGTCAAAGCTTGTGCTCCATGTCAGATGTTTGTTGGTAAGCAAAAATTGATAGCTCTTCCACAATTTCCAATATTTTCTTCAACACCATTTCTTCAGTGGGGATTAAAATTTATAGGTGAAATTCATCAAGCCTCCAGTAGTCAACACAGAAGGATATTGACTACAACGAACTATCTCACCAAGTGGGTGGAATCCATTCCAGCAAGAAATGCTACAGATTCTGTTGTAATAAAGTTCATTGAAAAGAATATTCTATCCAGATTTGGCTACCCAAAGAAAATAGTCACTAATAATTTCACAGCATGCAAAAAAATAAAAATGATAGAATTCTGTCATAAATATAAAATTATGCTACATCACTCCACTCTGTATTATCCACAAGGAAACGGTCTTGCTGATTCATCGAATAAGAGTTTAGTGAAAGTAATCAAGAAAAAATTAGAAGACCACAAGAAGAACTGGGACAATCACTTGATTTATGTAGTATGGGAAAACTAAATTTCCTTGAAAATGTCAATAGGTAAATCACCATTTCAATTAGTTTATGGAAAATATGTTATTTTTCCTACGAATTTAGCATTTCCTGTACTCAATTTTCTACAAGAATCTATTGATGAACCTGAAGATTTCTCTAGGAGGATTAATCAGATCATTGAGTTGAATGAAAATAGAGATGAGATACAGTACAAAATAAATAAATACCAAAATAAAATGAGGAGCCTCTTTGAGAGAAAAGCAAGGGAAAGAGATTTTAGAGAAGTGGATTTAGTCCTAAGATGCAATGCTAAGAGAGAAGATAAAGGAAAACATGGAAAGTTTGAAAATTTATGGTTTGGGCCTCTCGTTATTGCAGAGGTGAAAGGAAGTTACAACACATTTATTTTGTGGAATCTCAAAGGACAATTTTCTACATTGTTTGTCAATGGTAGATTTTTGAAAAACTACATCCAATATTGAAAAGCATCTCACATCATCATTGTACATAATCATTTTATTTATAATTTGAAGTCAGTGTGTTTTCTACGAAAAAGACTCCATAGCCCGAAGATAAGGCACATGGAACTCCATGTTCTTTGCATCCCACAGGGAGAAGCACTCCCCAGCTAGAGTCGATGTTGTAACATTATTTGTTTTTAATAAGTTAGCGTGGTAGTTTCAAAAATAAAAAATAAAAAATGCTATGTTAGAACATGGATGAAAATGAAATTGAAAAAATGTTAGGAAAAATATATTTCTTAGATCCATGTTAAAAAAATGATAGGATAGTTTTCCGTAAATAAAGAACGAACATGAAAAAATGTTAGGGAAAGCGTAAAATAAAAAAATATCAATGCTTTAGCAATCAAGATGGTAATGGCCATCTCTTTAAATGTGCCACATTTTTAAAATATAAAATTTAATTCATGTATGTTTGAACCTTTGAAAAAGGGTTTAATATATTCATTAATTAAATTTATTTAGATTCACACATATTGATTTTATTATAAATTCAGTCAATCAGAAGAAGTAAAATAAAAGTATTAAAGTGTTTACAGATTCTAATGGTCGATCTTGAGCTTCGCTCAGATCTACAGTGGAGAATGACTTCGTAACCCCTCCACTTGTTTCCTATTAACAAGAGGGGGCAGGGGGGGGGGGGGGGGTCGGGGGTGAGAAATCCGATTTCAATGGCCACCCATTTTCACGATGTGGTAGCATGAGGTGAATTCACACCCCCTCTGCCTAAAACTGGAAATGAGTGGGTTCCCCCATGAAATATGCCTTTGATTCTCCATTTCCACTACCATTGGCTCATGCCATAACCATCCATCCATCCATCATTCGTGTCCTTACATGTCACCTATCCATTATATGTTATTCCTAATCCTCCATCATACCCATTAACCTTCCCGTTGGCCAATAAATTCACTCCAATTACCCATTAATATTACCGTTACATAGTAAATTTACTTGAATGTTAGCCATGATTGTTGAACATGAACAACAATATATAAAATTTCTCACAGTCTCCTGCTCAATACTTTACTTCCATCTGCAATTCATCTTCATCCTCCACTGATGTTTCATAGGAAATTATTTTCTATAATTTCCCTTCATAGTCTCGCCAACCTCATCATTGTTTCTGTAACCGAAAGCTGTAAATCCTTGTACTAGTTTATTACAGTCAAGCATGGCACCTAAGGCCAAAACAAAGAAGCAAACCACTATGAGAGGTAAAGGTAAGAAAATTATGATAGAATAAATCTCAAATGTTGATAGTATTGCAGAAGTTGCACCAGAGGTTGCCCATCCAGTTTCCAAGGTTGTTCCTGGAACAACAAAATCCGTTGCAGAAGACGTTACTGCAACTCTAAAAATCAACCTCGACCTCACTCCCCTAGTCGATACTTATTTTAAAATTATTTGTTCTCACAGTGAGTTAGAAATCTACAAGCTACACCTATGTCTCAAACAGAAACACCTGGATAAACAAGATCTTATGAGGTTTTGGGAGTCCATGTGACCTCTTTTTGCATTCCCTCAAACTCACCCATCCCCGATTTAATTGTCTAGTGTCAGAAGTAGTATGACCCTATAACCAGGTTAGTGGTAGCTCAGAACAAAAACGTTCTGATAAACATATCTCTCAAAACCATTAATCAAATTCTTCGCATCCATTTTTCTGACTCATCTCTTTTTTCCCCTACTTCCCTCATGGATATTTATCACAGATTATCCTTCCCACAAATAGCTCAAATATTCGAAATATTTGTACTTGAGGATGAAGATTTACCCAAGAGAAATCCCCCATATGCATCCTCCATCTTCCCCATTTCTTCCAAACACTGTATTTATCTCCTATTTTATCTATTAGGATATCCCAATGATGAAACCATTCATGAAATCTTCCTAGGTTTCTTATACATCTTCAGCCTTGAAAAGCAACCATTGTTTATGTACAATTATAGTCATTTCTTAGCTGATTTTATACATGAACAATTCATGACGTGTAGGGAGTGAATCAATCAGTGATTCACTGGACAGAATTGGTCAGAGCATATTCAACAACTAATTATTTCTCAAATTCATAAAATTATTCATTCATCCATTCAAGCAGTTCCTTACCATTTTACCAGAGCCTAGAATTGGAGAAGATGTCAAGAGAATTCTACACCTCAGTGAACAAGAAAATACATGTGATTGGTATATGTAACATAATTACATAGAGATGAAAGTGTATGGTTGTGAGCTTCCACCATAAAAGCTTCTGAAATATGTGCCTATGAGAATTTTTTCATTATAATACATAAGAAAATTGTTAAATATGGATGAATTTCATTTTCAATCAGGAAGAGGAAAGCCCATTTTAAAATCAAAGAAAACATTGGATCATTTATTTGTAATACTAGAGTAGCCGGCGTTGATGCAGATGCATTATTAAAGAAGATGGGTTTTCAGTCAAGTTTTGCTTGGTCATTTTACCCTCATGGCATTATTTATGCTTTGAGAGTTGAATCCAGGAAAGCTTTTTACACTCACACATCTAGAGAAGAAATTGAAAAGTACATGAATCAGGATGAATGGGTAGAAGATAGTTTACAAGAAGTAGAGGAATAGGTCATTTTTACTTTGTTAGGTCCCCATGCTACTAGTGTAGTCCATAATTTTTATTAGTGTAGACCCCTTACTGTAATTTTTGTGCCTCTGTAACCCCTATATTGTTATTATTTTCCCCTTACATTATTATTGTTAGGTAAGCTAGGATTATATTGTAATCCCATGGACACCCATATATAGAAGGAGGATTTTTCGTTTGTATCATCCAAGAATTGTTCATTTATGTAATGTATTGGAGGTTGCCCCCTCAAAACGGATAATTTGTAAGGTGTTGATCTCTCTTCTCTTATATTTTTGGAGCTGGTTTCATAACATTTGGTATCAAAGCTTTGGGATTCTAGGGTTTCGCTGCTCCAAACCGATCATCGTAGAGTTTTTGCTATAACATATTTTCTAGAATGGTTCAAAAGTTGAAATTTTTAAAGCATGAGGCCTAAATCTGGAGGAACATTGTGGAAACATTTTAGATACTGGTTCGCGATATTTTCGGAGATATGATATATGGAAGTGACGGATTTTGGCACACTATTGAATTTAACCTAAACAGGCCATCGTGGAATTTTCGTAATAGCTATTTTTCTACGAGATCTGAGAAGCTAAAAATTTTACAAAGTCAAGTCAAAATCCTGAGGAACGTTTTTGAAAAATGTCAGATATTTATTCGCAATATTTTCAGAGATATGATCTCTGAAAGTTAGTGTTGCTTCAAGCTTCCGAATTTCATCTCAAAGATGTGACACTGGGAAAATTGTCCTAACTCTCACTCTGAGCATCGGATTGAAATTATGTAAAAAATAGCTGCAATTACATGGAATGCAGTTTCCTTTGTATCAATTTCAAAGACGAAGGAGGAAAGAGTGACACGTGGCACACGGTACAATTTAAATCTACTAAACCAGTCCATAATTAGTTCATTGTGGGAGATTAGGCTTAACTTTGTGTTGAAGAATCCAGATCAGGTGAGACTTGTGGAAATTGAAACAAGATTCATATTCAGAGGGATAATATAGGGTGGAATTTCAGGTATTTAATAACCAAAATCACATAGATAATTTAGTTTCAATATCGAGCTCCTCAAAATCAATAAAAAAGGTGTGTATTTCTGTTTGAATTGCATAAGTCTTGTGTGAAAAATTAGTTTGAAATGATTCCAAAGGAATATTGTAGAGTAGGTACCAGTATTCGGTTATAAAATTATTCCTACAAATAATTCAACACCCATTAAGACTTTATAAGGCACTACTATGACTCATGAAGACGAGGAATTGCAACATGACATGTCAAACATTCAAGAGAAAGTGCACCAAATTTTTCTCTCGCAAAGAGCAACAAAAAATGAAATGGAAGCTTTGAAGAAAGACATGGAAGCTAATATGGATGGTGTGGAAGCTAGCATGGAATCTAAGATGAATGAAATGAAAGAAAACATGGAAAACAGGAAGAATGATATAAATTAAGACAAGGAAGGTTTGACAAAGTTGATAAAAGAAATGTTTCCTAATGCCGAAAAGATAGTAGAGGAAACTCATAATGATAAAAAAATAAATGTTAATAGTGATTTCATAAACTCTAATGTTGGATGGAAGAACCACCATATTCCAAATATGGATATGAGGAAGTTTGATGGAAAGGATCCGATAACATGGATACTACATATGGGGCAATATTTTGATCTCAATAATTTGCAAAACAAACAAAAGGTATGTATTGCAACTTTACATTTTGAACAAAATACATTTTTATGGTGTCGATGGCTTTTCTCCCATAAAAAAATTGTCACTTGGTCAATTTTTATGGAGGAAATTATAGCACATTATGAGGATAAAAAGAGAAATACCTTTTTTAGCCAATTGATAAATCTCAAACAAAAGGGTTTAGTGGTGGAGCACATTGAGGAATTTCAAAAATTGAATATAATGGTAAATGATATTCGAGAGGAAGATAGATTTGATGTCTTAAACGAGACCTTAAAGAATAACATCCAACGTGAAGTTCGCGTTTGGGAACCTGACTCATTGGATAAGGCATTTAGGTTGGCAAGAAAAATTGAATGCAAAATTATGGTGACAGGGAAGCCTACCACTCACATCTATGAATATGAAAGTATTGCTACTCCTAGAATTCCACAACCTACAAGGCTGACACCACAACAACTGGAAGAAAAAAGAGCAAAAGGGCTTTGCTACCGTTATAATAGCAAATACACTAAATGCCATAAGTGTCCTTAGAAGAAATTATTTTCATAGATTGTGAAGAGGAGGAAGAAAATGAACAAGAAACTTCAAAAGAAGGGGATATACACAAGGAAACAACCCTAGAAGAAGAGGCAATGAGTTTGACCATATTTTCTAATGCATTGGAAGGAATTACCACTCCTAAAAATCTCAATATAGAAGGACATATCAAGAATACAAAAGTAATAGTGTTGATTGATTCAGGTAGCACCCTTATTTTATTCATTGTAAGGTAGCGAAGGAATTGAATTGTTTCCTATACCCAACACCAGAATGTCAAGTCACGGTTGCAAATGGAAGAAATATAAATTTCTCTGGAAAATTTCATAATATCAAGCTAACCATGGGGGGATATGTATTGAATATTCCAATGCTTTCCATTCCAATGGTAGGTGTTGATGTTATATTAGGACTACAATCATTACAATCTTTAGGGATGGTAGCTTTTAATTTTCAAGAAATTTTCTTGAAATGTTTTTCAGAAGGCAAGGAAATCGAATTATGTGGTATCAGAGGGAAACCGAGAAATATAATAAGATCTAATGTCATGACAAAGATTTTGAAGAAAGAACAACGGGGTTTAATTGCACAATTATGCTCACTAGAAGTTCCATCATCAAAATCATCTATTTATCCAGCTCTCCAAAAAGACTTGGGCAATGATTCGAAGACGTTTGATACTCCCAAAGGACTCCCACCTATTCATGATCATGATTATGCTATTAATTTGAGTCTAGGAAGTGTTCCTCCAAACATCAGGCCTTACAAATATACTTATGTCGAAAAGAGTGAAATTGAATGTATGATTGCAGAAATGTTAGAAGTTGGCATAATTCAACCTATTCAAAGTTCTTCTCTGCTCCAGTAGTATTGGTGCACAAGAAGGATGAATCATGATGCATGTGTCCGGATTATAGGGAGCTCAATAAGCTCATTGTTAAAGATAAATTTCCCATTCCTGTGATTGATGACTTATTGGATGAATTACATGGGGTTATTTATCTTACTAAGTTGGATCTTCATTCAGGATATCATCAAATTAGAATGAAGATTGAAGATATTCCAAAAAAAACATTTTGAACTCAGGAGGGTCATTACGAATTTTTGGTTATGCCTTTTGGCCTTATCAATGCACCTTCTACATTTCAAGGGTTGATGAATTCCATTTTCAAGCCCTTCCTTAGAAAATTTGTGCTAGTATTTTTTGATGACATACTAATTTATAGTAGATCTTGGAAGGATCATGTTCAACATGTTGACAGGGTGCTCAAACTATTGGAGGAGAAAAAATTATATGAAAAAACATCCAAATTTTTCTTTGGAGTACAAGAGGTGGAATAACTGGGTCATGTTTTATCTCGTGAAGGTGTTAAGGTAGACCCCAACACAATTAAATCCATTAAGGAATGGAAAGTCCCCACAACCATTAAGCAGTTGCGAGGATTTATTGGGTTAACAGGGTATTATTGCAAGTTTGTTAATAATTATGGGAGAATAGAAACACCTCTCACAACAATATTGAAGAAAGATGCATTTTCATGGACTCCAGAAGCAAGTAAGGCCTTTGAAAATCTTAAAGACGCAATGTGCCTAGCACCATTCTTAGCTACATGAGAATTCACAAAAACCTTTATTGTGGAACGCGATACCTAAAGAAATGGAATTGGTGTTGTGTTAATGCAAGAAGAAACACCAATTTCTTTTGAAAGTCATCCAATCAAAGGAGAGTATTTACAAAAAGCTATTTATGAGAAGGAAATGTTGGAAATACTACATGCACTAAAGAAATGGCGACCTTACGTAATTGGAAGGCACTTGAAGGTAAAAACTGATCATGATAGTCTTAAACACTTTTTTTGATAAAGACTATCCTCAGAAGAGCAAAAAAAATGGGTCACAAGGATGTTGGGTTATGACTTTGAAATCATCTACAACAAGGGGAAGCTAAATGTTGTTGCCGATGCACTCTCAATAAATGATGAAAAGGTGGAAGCATTGCTTTGTGCAATTTCTATTATCCAACCAGATTGGATAACCGAAGCAAGAGATGAATGGAAGAAGGACGAACAAGTGTGGACACTCATTCAAAAGTTGAAGCAAGATCCTAGTACATCTGATACATTTAGTTTGAAAAATGATACCTTATGGTATAAAGATCGCTTATATCTTTGTAAGAATTCCCAAATAAAAAAAATTATTCCTTTGGAATTGCACACTTCTCATTTTGGAGGACACTCAGGATTTTTAAAAACTTACCACAGGGTGAAGAAAGAATTTTTCTGGGATGGCGTTAAATTTGATATTCAAAATTTTGTGGTAGAATTAAAGAATTAAGTTGATATCTAGTCTGCTCTCTTTCTTGTCATTTTTCCACTATTTATTTAACACAAATTGTCTCTCTTTTTTGCATATTTGTCTTGATGATGGGTCTTGTTTTAGACCCGAAACATAGACTGAAAAATGAGAACTATGGAGATTCTGAGCTCTGATTCTAAAAATATACACCATAGAAATCTACAATCCATCATACAAACATACGTCCCTCAAGAAAGGTGAGAAGGATAATACATTATCGCCAAAATACCATGGTCCTTACAAGGTGTTGCAAGATATTGGTACTATGGCATACAAATTGGAGCTTCCTTCTTCTTCGTGAGTGTATATAGTTTTTCTATGTTTCATGCTTAAATAATTTTATAGGTAACAAAATTCTGGTTCAAACAATATTTCCAGAACTTGATGAGGAAGGAAAAATCATACTGGAACCTGAAACAGTCAGGAAAGCAAGAAATCGATAGCTATGAAATCGATCAATTTCAGAGTATCTCATCAAGCGGAAGAACTTACCCACTGAAGATTCTACATGGGAGGATGATAATTTTATATAGAAGCATCAAGAGGTACTCAAGTGTTTAGGACAACAATTTTTTGAAGGAGAGGGGCATGTTAGGTCCCCATATTACTAGTGCAGTCCCTTATTTTTATTAGTGTGCCCCCCTTATTGTTATTGTTGTGCCCCTGTAACCCCCATATTGTTATTATTTTTCCCTTAAATTATTATTGTTTGGTAGGATAGGATTATATTGTGATCCCATGGACCCGTATATATAGAAGGATGTTTTTTCATTTGTATCATCCAAGAATTGTTCATTTATGTAATGTATTGGAGGTTGCCCCCTCGAAGTGGTTGATTTATATGGAATTGACCTCTCTTATTTTCTATTTTTGGATTTGGTTTCATAACATACTTCAAATGTACAGACACTAGTGCCTAACTATAAACAACAAAAGAGGGTCAAAGAAGAGACACCACATTCCAAGGATCTTATGAGAGAATTCATCTTACATAATAAGAATCCAATGCTTGATTCTTCCTTCCTTTCAGAGCATAAGCAACCAGAGATCATAGATTTGGGAGAAAGTGAAGTCTTCACTTCTACAAATATTCCTCAAACTTATTCATTATCATCACCTGCAAGAGAGCCCTTGGATATCATTCAACATATATATTCCAACTCTTCAGAAGATCAGAATATCTTCTCCAGATTTCTAGAAAAAATAAAATAATAATGAAGCACTAAAGTCAGATGTTTACATGCAATTTTGGAAACAGACATCTACATCACAACATAAGCTTCTCACTGCTTTTCATAATGAAAAGGGTAGAATTCAGATGGCCTTCCTGCAAATAATAGTGCCATTTTCAAAAACTCATGCAGACTACAAGAATATTTTCCTCTCATTTGATGCAAGACACATACATCTAATTGAATAGATGGCTATGCACAGGCAGTCAAGAGAAATTTTATTCTCAAACATGACTAAAAAAAATATGTATCTTTCAAAATAAAAAGTATCAATCTCAAATATGAAATCCCAGTTGAATATTGAGAAACTCTCTTGTTTGGCTAAATAAAATAGGATAAATATATTGGAAGAACTGCTAATAAAAGTAGGATATGATCCTTCTAACTATAAAGTAGATAAAGAAATCATCAAGAAGAAAAATGCAGAGATTTCTATCCTATGAAATATACTTAATCTACCATCGACTGAAGACCCACAGACCAAAGATATGACATAGAATGAATCTGACAAAGAGGAAATTCTTAAGCTAATCATTGACAAAATTCTACAGACCAGAAAAATGCAAGAACACATTGAAGAAATGTTGAAAGTGAAATAAAAAATCCAAGTGATTGCTGAACCTAATTCAACAACTCAAACATATTTTGCAGGTGCAGAAACCTTAACAGCCTTCGACATGACTGATCCAGCACAACTTGCTCAAGAATTAGCCACTCAGAAGCAAGCAAATGAAAATATAAATCAGAAGTTTCAACTCCTTTAGTCTCAAAATATTAAACATGATACTTTGTATCTAGAAGAAATTCATAAGACACATCAGTTGGGACTTAAAATTAAAGAACTGGAAAGTGAAACTCTAATGGCATCAACTTTAGTAGAAGCTAAGGAAATTATCTGGGAAAATATCAATGAATCCATTACTGAAATATGGCCATCCATTCAGATCATCTTTGAGTAGTAGAAACTCACCAACATATGCATAACAACAATTCATGAAGGGAAGGATAAACTCTAAGAGAAACCAAGTGAAGCTTCAGATATGATTAAATTTATTAATTGAAAGAATTAGGAGGAGTTGGAAGAGATCAATATCTCAGACAAGACTCCAAATATTTTGAAGATAAATAATTTTTTTCAAAAGAGGAACTTGATCAACCAGTTGCAGACCGAGTGTGAAGCCTTAAATGTCATTGTCAAAATGTTTCATACTAAATTTAATATTTAAATAAAAAATATCTACGAGGTTTAGCTGGATTAGATGATAAGTTGGTCAAGCTAGAAGATTATGGAAAAAATTTGTATACAATTGCAATAGATAAAACAAAGTTTACAGGTATTAAAGATCACATCACAGGGAAAGATTTTATTGAAGTTTTATAGTTTGAAGTAATTATTCAGCATCAAATCAAACAATTGTTCATCCAAAAAAAAAATTGGACATAATTACTAAGGTGGACGAATTTTTCAGGAAAATGATGAATTGTGAAATTCTGAGAGAATAACAATGGGATAAGTTTTTTGAAACTATCTAGTGAAAATTAATTTTATAGCATGCCAGCACACCCATTTTTGTAGAGCCAAGTCAGCAACAGCTTCCAACAAAAATGGACAAGTCAGAAATTTTTTTCATCAAAAGAGGTCGAAACATCAATAGCCTCCAGAATAACAAAAACACTTGATTAATTTGTCTCCTTCTTTTATTCTCATTATTCTATTATTGTAAGATCAGTTAAGATATTTCCAATTTTTTTCAAGTTAGTATAAATAACTCTCTACATGAGTTATAAAGGGTTGCACCCTTTGATAAGGATATTTTGTAAACATAAATTGTAATATTTTTTGTTGATTATCAATAATACAAAGCAAGATTCTGAACTCATCTCGTGCAACTCTGTCTTTCCTATGAGTTTTCCAGTTTTCTGTCATTATGTTTAATTATCATCTAAATAATTACGTGAGTTTGATTGTGTTTTAGCAGCCTTATAATTCCTCCTGAAGTTATAATTATTATAAGGAATGATTTGCTTTACAATCTGTTAATGTATACCACTTTTGTCAGTAAATTGTCAGTATTTTGGTGATGTTAAATATATTTTGTTGAAATTTTAAACATTGTTTAAAATTTTTCTAGCATATGGTTTATTGAATATTTCAATTTGAATGTTTAATAATCATATATTCTTATTCTACTTAATCAAAAAATGAAATACTAATTATTGTATGAGATGAACAAGCAGCCCTGACTTTAAATTATTGATATTATCAGTAAGATTTAAAACCTTAACTTTTTTATTAACATCAATCTTCTGCGTTGGTCCTCCAAAATATTTTAAAACACAAACGAAAAATTTAGATGCTTTGGCATTATTATCGACCAAAATCATCCCAAAGGACAACAGGACTTTATGAAACATGTCAATCAACACCAAACTAGGGCTCCATAGACAAAATCGTCTAAACCCCGAACTAGTGATTCCACCTCACTGTTAGACATCACTAACCATCATAGATTAGTATCTATCCAAGCTTCTCTATAGCTCGAGAGTATTTGATCGAACAAAGGCTCTAGGACTAGTAGCTCAACCCACCTTCTGCTCCATAGTGTTTGTCCAACCAAGGATCCAGAACTAGTAACTCAACCCAACATTATCTGCCAGACTAGAGCGTTTGTCCAACCAAGTCTCCAGGAGCTAATAAATCAACCCAATAGCTAAAGGAATCATGAGAAGAAACCTGAAAACAATCAATGGAAATAAACCGACAATAAGCATGGCTAGGGAAATCTACATGCATACACCATGAATTCCAGAACTAGTGAGGAAATCATACATGCAACTCATTACCTACACTTAGAACCTATTGTAGATGATGATCCCATTTTCATATTCCTCTTTCTTTTTTTTCCTTTTCCTTCTTTCCCTATATCACCAAGTATCCACACTCTATAAGATTTCTCCAAGAAAACTCCAAGTATCCAAGAGTATGAGAGATAGAGAGGGAATAATGAGAGAGCTCCAAAAATTCACTGAGAATAGCTTACCAACTGATCCTCATAAGATATTTTAATACAAGAGGCCTCTATTTTCCTCATTTTCCATTATTTTCCTTCAATTTCCTCCTCACATACAACCTGTGACCTTTCATCTTCCTTTTCTACGAATTCTCATTATTCCATAAATAAAATGCCAATTAATGCCTCATGCCTCTTCCAAATTATTTTATCCATAATAAGCTGAATGAAAGCATTCTAGGATGTTTTTCCCACCATTCAGATTGGAATACATCTCCCATCAACTCTGGTTGTACATAATTTTACATGAATTTTTTTACCAGGGTTGTTACAAATTCATTAGCTCATGCACATCTTGATCCCTTTGTTTCCGTAGCGTAGTCAATTTTATGTACTTGTCCTCATAGCTCCCCATGAGGTAGTATTGTTCCTTGATGGCGTCACAGAAAGGATTCCAAGTGGGTGTGCACGAGAACAGGGAGGATTCCCCCTCTTTATATTTGTAATTGACTACATTCTTATTATTCACATTTTCTATCATTCAACACTATTATTGTCACTTTTCATTCAAATTTTTTATTTTATCATTTTTCATCATTAAGGTTATTAACAATATTGATTATCTCAACAAACTGAGGTAACTAGGAAAATTTAAAATTGAAATGGACCGTGTTAATCTCAGACAAATTTAGCATAGCGTATTTAATATGATTATATTAATATTATATATATTTACACATTATTAATAAAATTAATTATATATTTGATAGATTTTCTTTGGCTGCACATTACTAAAACCAACGTAGATCCATCTTATCTTAGGATCTATCAAGCATCGAGAGGGATCAAATATCTCGAGGTGCAAAACTTTCCTCAAGTTTTTTTCTCAAAATGGAGGTTTGCACCTCATAAGATTTGATCCTTCTCGAAATTTGATAGATACATAGTTAAGATGGATCTAGGCTTGTTAGTAGAAAATTCAAACTTGTGGCCATTTCCCAAGGTAGAGAGTGATAACAAATGGGAATTTGATAAATCCCATGCAATTCAATACAGGATAATAATCAGCAACCCATTATATCCCTTTACTGGGAAAATGGTCAAAGTGGGGGTATCTAAGCCCTTTTCCATTGATGTTAAAGGGGGGAAGTAAGAAAATGTTAGAGACTAGATGAATTGTGTACAAATAAATAAAAGGGGGACGTGAAGTAGAAAATATAAATTTCATCAACCTTCAAGAGGGAGTGTACCCAAGTGGTGGTGTTGTCATCAATGACTACCAAAGTTTAGTATTTTTTCCATTGATGCTAAATGGGAATATTTTTAACAAGTTGACATTTTTTTTCTACTATTTATTGATGTAAAATATAGTCCTTAATTTCAATTTGAGGGTAAGTTCAAAATAATATGAGAATTACTTGATTGGATATTGTTCCCCAAGATATTTCCAATGGTGTATGGAACTTATGCTAACTCCCAAGGAATGAGGAGAATTAGAGTTTGAAGTGTTTCATCTTAACCAAGGTCTGAGTTGGTCATGTTTCCAGCATGGGCTTTGCATCACACCAGCACTAAGGTTGAAAGAATCTTATCAGGAAGTGTAAAGGTTGATGAGTGGTTAAGTAGTAAGCTACTTGTCCTAGCCCCAGATCACAAGGAGATATGATAAAGCACCAAGGAGCTTATCAGATCACCTTGTATGTTTGAAATACAAATATTAATAATGGTCAATAGGTGGTGAGTGGAGGTTTGTAGGGTGTAAATCCCCCAGTCATAGCCATTTGTCATAGGGGTTCTAAAGTTAGTGTGGAATCATTGTTAATTATTCTTAGTTCAAGTGGTGTCCAGAAAATGAAAAAGACAGTACGTTGGGAGTAGTGTTCATTAAGGATCCTAGGTGATAATCCTTGGTCATAGGGTACTTGAAATATGAACCCAACCACTTGTCAAATTTTGAGGTCCAACGAAGTGCACATAGCAGTGAAGAGAAAAGAGCAACAAGCGACAAGCCTTAGAATGTGTTTTTCACTTGAAAAGTGGTAGAGGTAGGTGGTAGGCTAACGTCATGGCCTAATGAGTTAACGAAATGTGTCAGTGCTACATAAAAGATGACATTCGACATTTGATGGTCATAACACATGGAAGGTTCATTTGAAATTTTTCAATAGGCAAGTTAATTGTTCGTGAATGACACATGGTAGTACACATGACAAGTATACGTTAGTAGAGGAAACATGGACATATTTTATTTGTTTTACATGATGATGTGGATGCAACATGGATAGTGATGTGAATGATATGTGGCACATTGTCATTGGTACATGTCGATTTGATGTGGAATATTTGGATGCCTTGGTTTCTACACCAATGACTATTTTTTCATTGTTTTTTATTATTATACGGTTTTGGTATTTTTCATATTTTCATGATTTTATGAAGTTGGGGAAATAATTTTTTGGCCATAACTAAATTAAATTACAACAATAAGTTTGAAATATTTGTCGGTTGGTGAATGGAACATAGGGACTTATCTTCAAAATAAACTACCATCAGGTGATAATTTTATCCATTGGACTGCTTAGCTCATATAAGCAATGAGTAGAAAATGCTTATTAGTAGAGGAATGTGTGTAAGGTAGAGGCCAATAAAAAAAAAATACCCTATAGTTAAAATTATATCAATCATATCATCGGTTGGGAGCTAATGTATGTTTTCATGCTCAACCAACGAATAATGTATCGATGGAGAACCAACCTTCAACCATATCTCTTAGTCATAGGGGTTTACAATTTGAACACTTGAAGACTAAGTCCATGAGCCATTAGCTCATAAAAACACAACACATGGAGAGACCATGTGACCCCAATACTCAACATCTGATAGAAATGCTAAGGCTATGGTTCCCATTTTCAACCTTGAGGAGACAACTTTTAGCACTTAAGGTCACTCAACGATTTTTCATCGACCTATGTTAGTGCATGGAGAGAAGGGAGTCAATTTTACAAGAGATAAGCACCTTTTCACTTAATACTGTGGTTCATCCTCACATTCATATGTATAAAAAAAGTTAAATCACTAGGGACTACAAGATAAAATTATAATTTTCGCAGAAAATATTTATTATGGTGGAGAATTAAGAAAATACCCTTAGAAACATATCTAATGGTGCATGTCATTATAATGTTGAAATAATATGTGATCGGTGTGAATTATGATGTAGGATGAATGGTTTATGTTGTCCCCAACATAAATAAGAACACAAGAATGATGGACTATAGTGAAAGATGAGTAGTTGTAAACATGTTAAAGAGAGATAAGATAATCTAAAGAGCGTTGATAGTTCCAACCTAGGTTGAATAGATTATATATATATATATATATATATATATATATATATATATATATATAAGATCTAAGATATAAATAAAATAGCATGAGAAATAGAGAGTTGTAGGAGTTGAATATAAAATATAGATTTGAGGAAGAGTACATAGAGCACATTGCTTTTAGGGCATGCTTGAGATGTTGTTGTCTACTGAAAGAAATGAAAATATAAATAATAGACACAGGTAATAGACTTGAGAAAGCATATATATGAATGTTGATATCCGTTCTATGCCCAAGGAGAATACATATTGAGAAGATTAAAGAAATAACTAGAAATATGTTGTGAAAAATAAATTAGGTCAAACAAATAGAGCTATAACATTACACCATTTTTTGGTTATCTAAAGTGTTACTATTAGACGGACTAAAGTATACCATGTAAGACCAATTTTACCACAGTAAAATTTCTTTCAGTATGAAAAATAACTTAACAATCCATAATTCATTTAGTTTTCTATGGTCTAAACAAGAAACCCGTGAGGAATAATTGAACAAATCCATATTTGTTTGATTTTCCTGAAGGAATAATTAATTAAACAATTGTATAATTAATATTCCTAGTCATATTTAACCGAAAATAGGAAAATTAATTAGATAAATCATTATTTATCTTATTATTTTCTAGGAATAATTATTTAAAACATTATTTAAATAATATTCCTTGTTAAATTTGACTAAATAATTTATAATAATTGAATAAAAAACTATTTGTTTAATTATTACTCAACAAAAATAATAAAATATTTCATAAAATTTGGATGTAGATTTGGTTAATAATATTTTAATTATGCAGCAATATCTACACTAAATTAATATTTTGTTATAAGTAAAAGGTTTTTTCCATTCATTCACTACTTTTTTTTGCCTAGAGATCGCTCTTGATCTATACTTTTGGTTTGACTTTGATCCTCCATCATTGTCATATTTTTATACTTTTTGTTTTTGAGCTCCCTTTGAGTTCCATTTTTGCTTGGGTTTTCTACACCATCAAGAGAGAGAGATATTAGATTTGAAGTGTCGAGGAAATACAAGAACCCATCCCACTGAGGGGGACTGGTAACATATTTCTATGTTCCTTTCCTAGGTGTCATAATACAAAAACTTCTTTGAAAATTCTTGTCTTGTCCATTGGATACCTGGATCAACTCTTGCTTACTATTTGTTGTTTAATGTATTTAACTGCATAGAATTGGATTTCTGTAGCATTTATTCTAATCACTAACTGTAGATATAAGGAAATTGACAGCCATATTTGAAATTAGTGTTTTTTGTTATGCACAGCTAAAATGAGATTTTTTCATATGCTTGTGATTATAATTCACACTAAAAATTGACGACTCCACAAGGGTTTATAATTACGACCACTGTCATTTTTCAGATCCCTGCATGGTCAGCTACTTCAACCCCTAGCATTTTTCTTCAACTTCTTATTTTTCATTTCTTGATGTTGTTTTTAACCTTTACAACCCTAAAACATTTAAAATTCTAACTTTTGTGTGTTTCTAGTCCCTTTGTGCAGGTAATAGGTATCAGCCACAACAAAGATGACACATTTTTCTTAAATCTACTCCTAAAATAGTTGGAAGTGCAGGTCACACTTTTTGGACCAAAAAATGCAACCTGAGCTCTCAAGTAGTGGAAAAAATCCTGAAAAATTCCGACCCAAGTGAAAAACATGTCAAAAACTACGACTTGTACTTTTTGTGGGATTTTCTCTATAATTTTTTTCAGGTTGTCTGGGGCACCGTTTAGGGTTTTTTGACCTCCCTCTTCACCTGTCTTAGACATGTACTTGCTTATTTTTACTTATCGAAGTAGGAACCAAGCCCCTTAAGGCTTCAGTACGCTTCCACCTTTTTAGGAGGAGTTTAGATGATGCAGGTCCTCTGAGATTTGAGTGTTTTCAGCCATTTTTTAGATTTGATTTTGTACTTTCAGATCCATTTCGGATCATTTATTTATCCAGCCAAAAAACCACTTTTCATTTTTTTTTGGTCCTCCTTTAGGGTCCCCTCTGTTTACCTTCAGGTTGTAGACTCTCGCCACCTATTTTACAACATTTTTCCCTTTGTTTTTCTGTTGTTTTTTGCCCCTCTTTCAAATTGATCCGACCTTTAGATTCCTATCCCTCCTGCCCTTGGATCCATTTCCCATTTTGTGTGTTTTGACTAGATTTTTCCCACCCATAGACCAATTTTTGGGAAGATGTTCTCCTTGGGTTTTAATTGATGCATCTTTAGTTGTTTATTTTACTATCGCATTCAGTTTCCTTTACTGTAATTTTTAGTTTTATTGACAATTATATAACATCTTTTTTATTTTTTCTCTAGATATGTCTGGGCTTAGTTAAAATTAACACACTTATCACATACACTTACATCTTAAGTGAATAGTGCATGTTTTACACTACCAGGTCAAGACTTAAACATTGTACTCAATTGATCCTGCAACTCCCTGCAATTATTTACCTCTCTTCCTTATTGTTCTCTATGTCTCTTTACCATCATAGGTCCCCCAAGGCATTTATCTTGGAGACTCCATGCCCTCACCCTTAGTTTCCACTAGGAAGACTTACCCTACCGCATAGGGTTCATGTTCTTCCTCCACCATGTCCCCATTTTGACTTCGCTTCTGGTTCATTGGGTTCCCCTTCTAGTTATATCCCTAGCTCTCATCCACATTTCACCTTCATCATGTCTGCTTTAGGACCTAACGCTGGTGGAAACCCTCGACCTAATGCTGGAAATGCTACTAGTGGTGGCACAATAGGAACTATTCCAGTTTCTCACTTGCTTCCTTATATGGCCAGCCTAAGTCTTCTTGATATTATCCAATTGAATAATGACCCCATACAACATAATCTTTGTTGGAATTCTATGCCAACCAAGCTCCCTTCAAACATCCCCAAGTTCGAAGGAAATGTTGGAGAGTATCCTACCAACCATGTTCATTCTTTCCACATGTGGTGTTTGTCTAACTCCATCACTGATGACTCTGTTTGTCTTCGATTATTCTAGTGTATGCTTACTGGAGAAGCTTCAAAGTGGTATGTCGACCAAGTGCCCTCCTCTCATACTACTTTTGTGACGCTTCCCAAGGATTTTCTATCTTACTTCCAGCTTCCCCTTCTCTATGACACTGTTACTGTACTATTGACCTATTTCCTTCAAACTTCTGCTACCTGCCTATCTGGCCATATTCAAGCATGGTACAAAAGAAAGAGCCTTTGTCGAGCCTCTATTTTAGAAGACCGTGTCTACATGTACTAGTTTCTCAGATCCCTTTTGCCTACTATTGGAAAATATGTCGCATCGCACTTCCCTCAGACCGAGGAAGCTTCCCTCCAAATTGCATTGAAATATGACCTGATCTACACATAATCTGGTTAAGTTTACACCATGTTACATGATCACCCTAAACTCGGTGGTGCTAATGCACTGGGGTCATCATATGCCATCGACGGTATCATTGGATCCCTTTTACATATGTACACTCATCCTCCCATGGGTTATGGTTTCCCTCAAGGAGGGGCCAACTCCTCCAACACTTTTCCCCCTCTCGAAAGAATGTATCTAGGATATGGCATTCCTACTCCTTTTTCCCAACCTGTTTACCCCAATGTTTCCCAACCTCCTTATTATCTGTATCCACAGTCTAGTGCTCTAGCTCCTCCAGCACTAGCACCTCAGCCTCCCTTGCCTTCTCAAGCTCCGCAAGAGAAACCACCCCCCCTCTATTCAGGGGAAGGTGTATGCATAACAGAAATAAGAGGAAAATAAACCGAAACCAATCTTCCCCAGGTAATCGAGGAAACAATTCCCAAGGGAATACATCTAACACCACAACCCAGCAATAGGGCACTTAGCCCAAACAGGACAGGAATATTAGCACAACTAAGCCTTGTTCTTGTTGCAATGTCTATGGTAACTATACCCATGATTGTCCCCTTTCACCTCATATGTGTCAAATGTGCAAAGCTCAAGCACCATCCAAAGCACAGAAAGCCTCCCCTTCGGTTCCTCCTAGTGCTTCCCCTACTCAACCGGTTGTGTTTACCAATCCTTTCCCCCAACAAGGATATGTGGCTACCCTACCCCCTGAAAGTCAGGCAGCCACTGAACCTCAACCATCTGGTACCTCTAATTACAAGATCCTTATGATGAACTCTAACAAACCCAATAGCGCTGACCTCAACCTTCAGATTCAGTCCTGTCAGTACAATAAGCCCCCCGCTACGTCTGCTATAGAGTACTCATCTTCAGGTCCCATAGAGCCTGTTTCGACATGCATTGGTCCTTTACTGATACCTCAGCCTAAGGAAGTGGTTCATACCAAAGTCCCCAAGGCACCATTACGTTGAAACGCTACTTTTGATAAAGCTTCCCACTCCTACAATATAGTAGATGAATTGGCCCAATCCCCTGCAGCCATGTCAAATCTGGAAGTCCTCCAGTCGTTCCCTTCACAAAAAAAATCTCTATTAACTTCTACGGGCACTATGCATCCTTTAGATTATTTTTTGATTGTCTTCAACATTGAAAAGTTAGAACATTCCCCCCTTCCTGCATCTGTCGCCTTCCAAATCCCTATCAAGAACTCGAATGCCAATGTCTCCCATTGTATCATTGATGAGGGGGCATCCACCTATGTGATGTCAGCTTTTGTTTGGAAGCAATTCATATCCCATGAGTTATCCCCTTCTAATATCACCCTCCATGCGTGGGATGACCACTCTTCCTAGCCCCTAGGCATATTCCACAATTTTCGCATTACTCTTATGGGCAAGACTTTTTTTGATGATATTGAAGTCATTAATGCCCCCTTAGACTAAAATATTATATTGGGTTGTAGCAACTCTTATGTGATTTCTATTGTCCCATCTACGGTTCACCGTAAGATGTTCTTTCCTCATATCAAAAATATCGTCAACATCGATCAATTGACATATTACGAATTGATGTCACAGACCTCTCCCAAGTCCATTATCTCTTTGCTGGCCCATAAACAAATAGTTGAACCTCTAACCAGTGTCTCACCAAGAGTCTATTAAAAATCCTCTTTTCTTGGTTCATTCCTTGGCCTCCCACCTCCTATCTCCGACCCTAGCTCATTGAATTTTTGCATGATACAATTGTCTCGGTCTCACCTAAAATAGAGTGGTTCAACTAGTCGGCATCCCCGCCCTCCTTAAGGTTCTCCTAGTTCTTCAAATCAGCCTTCAAGATCCCCTCCTCAAGGCTCCTCACATGTAGCTAGTGTCCATGATCCCATCTACCATCCTGGAATGGTTCACCTTAGCCTTAACCATCTCGCCTAGCCATTACCCCTCTGGTCAGATACCATTTCTTGCTCCCCCTCTTGGAGTATTTTCGGTACATGTTATGGCTACCTTGAATCTTCCTAACATGACCCTCAGGATCCCAGTATGGTACATTGATCCCCCAGTGAGTATCTCACCTAGTCAACCCAAACCTTACACCACTTTTATGCCAGTCCAATCGGTCGCCATGATGCCTCCCTATGTTTCTATGCCTCAACCACCTCAAAAGGAACCTAATCTTGTTGTGAAAGCCTTAGGTGAGGGGGGAAGAGCCTGCAAAAAGGTACCTAAAGACAAGGCTGCCCAAAAAACCCCTGCTCCTCCTTAGCCTCCAAAGCATACCCTGCCATGTGATTTGTGTGATGTTGTCGATCATGCCACCCATAATTGTCTTTGATTTCCTCATCTAAAGCCCATGGTCAATGAAGCATTTCCTGAGTCTAATATCCCAGAGGTCTATGCTACATTACCTGATTCTGTCCCAAAAATCAATTCTTTGCGCACAACTAATCCTTGTGCTTTGTGTTATTTCCATGGTCACTTTAGTCACCTTTGTCTCTACCTCTTAGACTACTGCACCTCTTTTGAAGCAGTTTACAAATTCCAAGTAGTCCATCTCTCCCTTATTTGCACGTTTTTCTTCAGTTGAATAAGAAGATACATCCATTCCCATTGACATACCTCCTCCTGATTTTGGGATGATGGAGTCTTCAGCTACAATCCTCTACCTGTCATCATCTATGAGATCCACAATAGAAGAACTCTTTGGGGCTTTCCCCTCTGTTTTGGCTGACCTCCCTTTAGCGATCACCCTAGGCTCAACATCGCTGGATCCATCGTCTACTTCCTTTTTAGTCGCCCTCCGTGATGATGCCCATGTGAACCTAATTTCTCATGATGATGAGTTAGGTAGCTTCATCGCATCAGGTGGTATTTCTTCTACGAGTCACCCCATATTCTCTTGTGATGATGAAATTAAGGAAGCAATCACCAACCTTGACTTTATCTATCGCCCCTTGCATCGAAACTATGCATTCGAACCACATCCACCTTGTCGCCATTACATTAACACCCAATGTTTCAATAAGGAGGGACCAATATTTGAGGGTCCAGGAGAAGAAATTCTCCACAACCCTCCTAGTGAATTTGTTCATGTCGACTCTAGTACCATTATTCTTCCCTATTTATAAGAACATTTAGGGTCCCATATCACTTAAGATCACTCTAGGGATGATCGTCCTCATCATTCATTCCTCTTGCATCAACAACCCAGTCCCTTAGACATTTTTGTTGACCAACATGTGTGTTTTCTAGGCGAGCGCTAGTTCACTATATCAGAATCCACTCTTTCGGATAGTGACACAATGTACGTGAACCTATAAATTTAGTCCATTGCTTCATATTTGCAGTACCAAAAGAGATTGGTAATCCTCCATTACCTTTCTTGAACTACATCTATCCATTCTTCCCACAAAAGATAACCATAACACAAACAAATGGCGACCCACATCATAAAAATGTGTTTAGATTCCACTTTTCAAAATACATTTGGCATGCCCATAACATGCTTGGGGGAACCTATGCCAATCAACCATAAAAATCCCACCTTGCCTTCATACTTTTCCATGCTCATGTCAATTTTCATCGTGAGTAACCATCTGGTACTCATGTTTTTATGGTCCCCATCAGGCTTGTTCTATTTGGCAACATCATCGAGTCGCCCTTGTTAGAGCATCCAATATTGATTCATCATCGCATCCATGGAGTCTATCCCAAGTCCCCATTTTATCCCACTATAATATTCCATCCTTCATTGCTCTGTACCTCTCTCGTGTCGCACATTTTGGCCTTCAATCATGCTTTCCCCTATCCCCTCTGGAGTCGAGTCGGTAGATTCCAGGTCACCCATGCCCTTTACGCTCTAACAAGGGAAGTCTTCTGCCCGCTACTCAGTACCTGCCATTTCACCATCATCCTTAGTGTCAGTCTATCAGTCACTCTACTATTATCTCTCCTGCCTTAGTTTATGATTCCTTATTGCCTCACCTATGGTGGACCCCCTTTTGTTGACATCAACATATTCATTCGAGAAGATAGGTCTAGAGGTTGGTGTACCTTGGTTCCAACTTCCACTCTTGTTTGGTGCCTCAGATCAGGGAAAGGGAACCTTTATTTCCTTTTGACTTAATTGTTTCTCAGTCCCAACTCCTCGTGGCATGATCAATATCTATATAATTGATGGTTCAATGATGCAACATATTATACCAATGCTTATGAGGTGTGTGAAGGATGTTTCAGACCTCATGAGGGGGTGGCCCTTCACGTAGCCCCCCACATACCCGGATGGCCCCTTTACTATAACCTTGTATTAAGCTCCATAGATTTGATGGTGCCAGCCTCAGCCACTTCCAGCGCCTTTTTATTTTTCATGTATTAGTGAAATTTTAGAGCCCTTTCCTATTTCAAAAGCCCTCTTTGGTTGTACTTATATTTAATTTACTCGTATATTATTGCATAAGTCCTGGTTGTTGTCCAAGGCACATTATGTATGTGGGATCCATTATCATATTTTTTTATCTAGCCCATGTTTATGGCATCTTGTACAATATAGTTCAATCCCATGTTTTTTGGATGCTCAATTATTATTTGTACTTTGTTATCTCGGTGGCCATAGGTATGACTCCCCCGCCTCATGTAGAACAAGTACTCACTCATAAAAGAGAATTTTCACACCTGTGTATCTCACCTTCTCAGGGTCTTGTCCTCTCTTGCTTCAGTCTACCTTATATTTCTCTCTCTTTGACTCCCCTTCAATGTCTAGTGATTGAGTTCTTACAACGTAATTCGGTTATACGATTAGCTCCTAACGCCCGCACGTTGGGGGGGAATCTATTACACCAATTTTTGTTCATCTAAATTGTTACTATTAGATGCACTAAAGTACACCATGTAAGACCAATTTTACCATAGTAAAATTTCTTTGACTATGAAAAATAACTTAATAATCCATAATTCATTAAGTTGTTTATGGTCTAAACAGGAAACCGCATGACATAAAATTGAATAAATCCTTATTTGTTTATTTTTCCTCGAGGGATAATTAATTAAACCACTGTTTAATTAATAATCCTAGTCATATTTACTGCAAAAAGGGGAAATCAATTAGATCAATCATTATTTATCTTATTATTTTCTAGGAATAATTATATAAAACATTATTTAAATAATATTCCTTGTTAAATTTGACTAAATCATAGATAAATAATTGAATAAATCACTATTTATTTAATTATTACTCAACCACATTCTTAAAAGAATAAATACATCATTTATTTATTTATTATTTCTAAATAAATGGATTTGACCAAATTCAAATTCTTTTTTCCTCCAACAAAAATAACAAAATATTCCATTAAAGTTGGATCTAGATTTGGTTAATAATATTTTAACTATGCACCAATATCTAGACTAACTCAATATTTTTTTATAAATAGAAGGGATTTTCCATTCATTCACTACCTTTTTTTCCCTAGAGATCACTCTTGAACTATACTTTTTGTCTAACTTTGGTCCTCCATCATTGTCATGTTTTTCTACTTTTTTCTTGCGAGCTCCCTTTGAGTTCCATTTTTATTTGGTTTTTTGAAACCATGAAGAGAGAGAGATATTAGATCTAAAGCCTTGAGGACATACAAGAACCCATCCCATTGAGGGGGATTGGTAACATCTTTCTATGTTCCCTTCCCAGGTGTCACAATACAAAAAAATCTTTAAAAATTCTTGTCATGTCCATTAGATGCATGGAGAAACTCTTGCTTATTATTTGTTGTTTAATGTCTTTAACTGCATAGATATAGATTTTTGTAGCATTTATTCTAATCAATAATTATATATCTAAGGAAATTGACAGCCATATTTTATGTTAGGGTTGTTTTTTATGCACAGCTAAAGTGAGTTTTTTTGTACGCTTATGATTAGAATTCACACTAACATATAGAGTCCTTTATTAAAGTAAGGGAGGTTTCTCTGAGTGTTGAATAATTGGTTCTACAATATATTGTGGGAATATATTGTGGATATATGATGTGAAATGATTTAAAAAGGGAATTTTTAGGAAAATTAGGTTGTTGTCTTCATATCAGCAAGTAGGTTCTTCATTCATGTTGGTTCCTTCGATAGGATTGATGCTTGCAAGCTATGGAAGTTGGAGCTCCTGTAAATTTTATGTTTGTGGGGAAAAAGGGGTTGGAACCTCCTTTAGTTTTAGCATCATAATAAAAATGATTTATGGTTTTATCCCATATGGGTTTCCAAATAAACTTCTTGTGTTCAAAACTTATGTGATTGGCGCATTGTTATATTTTTTAATGTAATTAATGGGGTAAATAGTTGTAAAAATTCAGAAAATATTGATTCACCCCCTCTCAGTATTTTCCTAGTTTACAACATGTGATCAGTCAACCTTGAGGAAAACTAGAAATATCTTATGTCTAGGTGTTACGATCTAGTTCAAATAAAAGAAAAAATATATGGTATTTTGAAAGGTTTAGTCCAAGATTCTAATATTAACTACAAGAGGATTATAATGGTGAGATACCACCATATTTTAATTCAATATATTAAACTAAGCTCTCAATTAGAGGATTTAAATTTATTAATTACTCTTAAGACAATTATGTTCATGATAGTAGAATTGACTAGCTACTCGCCATTTCATGTGTTACATTAGAAAATGAAGGAGGTGGACCTACTCGATAACAAGGGATCCATATTTGTGTAAGGTTCCCTCTTTTTCAATGATATGGAAATTCATTTCCATGTCCCTTAAAAATGTCAATTTAGGGAGGGTTGTGAAAGAATGTGGCTTTGTCACATGCTTGGCTACATGTAACAATGTTATATCATGTATAAAATATGGAGCGGATGAGAGCCTAATTGAATTCATAAATCATGATCCATAGGATCTAGATAGTGGGTGACACTGGAAAATTCTTAGTTAAGAGATAGAGTTGGATCATTTTCACATGTGTTTCTGAGGGGTGCCATGAAGAATTTCACTCATGTTTTGTTATTCATGATGGAGGTATAAGAAAAATAAGTATCCCCCCCATGGGTGGGGAATGCATGGCTCATTAAGTTGAATTTTTTGTTGTACCTACAATATAATGGATTCATTATTAAATTGCATGAATGTTCTTCGTCCTTTCAGGAATACAGAATGTACAATTATGGTTAGAATATATGGTACCTAACGATGACACTAATTCTAATGATTTGGATATGGATTATTATTATTTTATTTTGGGGGTCGCATCCTCAACCACATTTCATAATTTCGGCCTTAACAAGCATTGGTTTTGACTTCTTCCTTTTATTTTAGTTCATAATTGTTAAAATCGTAAAAAAAAAATCCATATCTTAATTGGTATTTTTGGTTGTTGTCAATTTGGATTATTTAGAAAGTGTTATTAACTTGGGCCCATTTGTGTCCACTTGTAAAAAATGAGCACACAATAAGGGTTTCTAATTTTTTTCTCTTTGGAATATTTCTAATCTCCCTAGTGGAGGTGGAGGTGGCTCTTTACTGGATTTTATGTATTTGGAATCAGAGAGAGTAGGAGGGGAGATAGGAATGTATAGATTACTTCATTTTCATGAGGAGAGTTTGGCTAGTTTGTTGTTAAAGTGTGTGAAATGTAAAGAAAATAATATACAAAGACACATTTGTTGCAAGACATTATTCTTCAACTTCAATTGGGTAATAACCGGCTAATCTCTTCACTAGATCCAACTATGAAAATATTAATAGGATATTTTTACCAAATGAAGTGGATTTTTGGTAGCCTGAGAAGGAAATTTAAGGATTTATAGATGGGTTAATATCAAGGTCTATCGGTTTCCTTTCCATCTAAGAAATTTTTCTGTGAAGAAAATGTTTTGGTCCATGGTCTTAAAGTCCCTATAACTCCAAGGCTAGTGATATTTTTTAAACTTTATTGATATAGCATAAGTAAAGTTGTTTTAGATATATGATAATACTATAAGGTTTATATATAAAATACATGCAGGAAAATAGAGACAAGTATAGTTTTTTGTTTTATGATGGGTTCAAGGAGAAGGATTTTTTGTACTCTCTCACAGTTGGTATTCATTTTGTATCAATGCATCAACATGAAAATATTTGAATTTAAAAAAAAAATAATCACATTAGAGTTAAAAGAATAAAAAATAATGTGATAAATATAATAGGTTTGTAATGTAAACATGTTGATAAGTATCATCAAACTAGTTAGTGGCAACTCATGGTCAAGGGGAAAATCTAAAAGATCTATCAGTTTTAACAATTTTACATTGTTTAAATGACTAAGTAAATCCTAAGAATTGTGAATCCATCATTTACATATTAATTTTGAAAATTTTTGGAACAAGGGAACAATAATATTTGATTCACTTTAAATAAAATAAAACTATATATATAAATTAAAATTAAATTAGATTAACAATTTGTAATACAAAAATTCCATAATAATCAATCACAAAACCATAATTACAATATTTCAAAGTAATTAAAATTAATATAATTCTGATATATTTTTAAATCAAAATAATTAATAATTTAAATTAATGATACAGGTTGATGATAATTTCACAACTTTAAATTCAAAAAAATTAATTTTTATAATAATATAAGTCAATAGATATCCTAATATAAATTACTGAATTCTGTATTTATAGTGAACTCTGTATTTCTCTCCAATAGTTGTACTATATGTTTTACCACTCTAAAATGCCATAAAATAACTAGATATCATCTAAAGGTTGAGTGACTTATATATTAAGCCACATCTCACTCTAGCTGGATTGTAATATTTTTCAATTCATATTTTTTCACTCTACATGGATTGTAATCCTTGGAAATTCATATTTTACTATACAATATGGTTTAATAATGTAAATAAAATGGATAATGTGCGGATTAATATCTTATAAAGCAAATAAATAGTATATAGTAAGTGATATAGGCAATAACATATATCAATTAATTTTTTTCCAATATTAATTATCGTTGGAGGAATTCATATTTTTGTATTTCGGGGTTAATTTGTTATACATTTTGTCACTCTTGTTATCTTATATGGATGTGAGGTTTGGGGTTGCAGCATTTTTACAGAATCCTTGAGAAATATTGAGCAAATCCAGAAGCGTTTTATAATGTATAACCTTAAAAGTAAAAGCAATACACCCTATCCTATTCTCCTTATATAATTGGGTCATTCCCCTATTGAGAGGCTAGCTATGACTAGGCTTCTATTGTACAAGCACAAGCTCAAGCTCAATAGTACAGGAGACCATAGACTTCCTAAGCTAACTTTAAATTCCAGCCAAAACCACCTAAGGCTTAAATGAGGATGGTATAAAGAGACCAGGGCTTAGTTAAACCATTAGGAGATCGACGAAAATGTTGTATTGCAAAACATTAATAACATTAAAAACAATGTTACTAAGTTCAAAGAAAAAATGTGGTGTGAGAAAGATCTAGCAGCTAAAAGAAAATTGAGATATTATAAGGAGGTCATAAACCCCACCCTAGAAGATCAAAAGTATCTCTCTGTTTTAACTAGCTCAAAGAAGAAAATTAATATAGCCAATATTAGAACGAACTCTCATGAGCTCCACAGTGAAACAGGTCGTTGGACAATTCCTAAAACACCATGGATGGAAACGATCTGCCATCTCTGTGAGAATATGAAGATCGAGGATGAAAATCACTTCCTTTTAGAGTGCCATGCGTACAACCACATTAGAGCTCAATTTCATAATACTTGTTGCAATACTAACCTTCCTAGCCTTTTAAGATGTCAAAATTATAGTGAGCTCGGGAGGCTTCTCTCGAAACATTTTGAGCATAGGAATAAAATCTTAAATCAAACTAAATAACTATTTTCTTTAAGTCCAATAGACCAAATATTAGTCTCAGTGGACATTAACCATCATCATCATCATCATTACCATCATTAATTAACATCATTATTATTTTAATGTTAATTGGTTAATTGATTATTATTTTATATTGATAAACATCATCATTACTTCAGCATGTTTTGTGAGATAAGTCACATTTATAATTTTTTTGAAATACATAAAATGTTTGATGTTATGTATTCCTGAAAGTCAACCTTTATGTCAGTTAATAAATGATTGACAAGAAATATATATTGTCAAAAAGTTAATTAATTTAATAAATTTAAATAGTTAATTACATTGAAATGAACATTCTAGAATACTTTGATGAATTAGGGAGGAAAAGTTCATGAAACAAGCTAGATACTTATATATTTATTAAATTATTGTTAATATAATTATTAAAAATGTTTAATAATATTAACGTCTTAAATTTTTCACATTTTAATTTTATATATTAAAATTTAATTTTATAAATTAAAATTTAATTTTTTTATTTTTAATTAATTATAAATTCCATGTTAAATCTTAGACTTTTATGATTTATATTGAAAATAATAATATTTTTCAAATTAATGACATCATTATTAATTATTTATAATAATAGATATTAATTAGTATTTATTTAAATATAAATAACTATTTAATATATATTATGTTATTAAACATATAAATATTATTTTCATAATTTTAATTTTAGAAAAAGTTTTGACTATCACATCAATGTAAATAATAAATTAATTTTATTAAAGCCTATTAAATTAAATTGCTTTATAAGAATAAATATATATTAATTAGAATTAAGTTTATTACTATAAAGGTAAATATAGATTATCACAATTTTTTCTATATTTATATATAATAATACTTATAAAAAACTATATATATATATATATATTCCAAATTCGTTTTCTTTCCAATCTTCTTCGACTTTTAACCCCACACTATGCACATTTTTTTATGGCAGACAAAGCTATACGGAAAGATCGACTGAATAGGTGCCCGTACCAGGAGGGCAGGTCATGATAAAATATATTATGTGTTTAGGCCTATAAGGTGTAAAACGCGTCATAAAAATAAGGTGAGGCAGGGGAGTATGGTCACGATAAAGAATAGTATGTGAACCCCCATACTAATATTTAATCAACTCTACGAAATCCTTGGTTACCAAGTGAGGTAAGTAAGATCAGGTACCATGCTAATGTTTAATCAACTCTACCATTCTCCAAAGAATAGCTTGAGACCTATAGCTATGAAATTCCATACACATCTATTCGTTATAAGCCTTCGTTTGAATATCTAATTTCATGTATTCATCATATTTCAAAGTAGTCCAAATAATAAAATATTGTATTTTTGGTGATTGATGTATTTTAATATTAATAATTATTTTAATTGCAAATTCTTTATGATCAATGTTTTTTTTTAAATACAGGTTATAGAATTTTAGGTATTTCAAGGTTTTTGAGAATATTGCATTCATTTTTATTATTAAAGAAATATTGAGAAATTCTTAATTTCAATTTTTTTTAAAACCAAATAGTCAGATTTCAGCTAAAAATCCCATACAAATAAAATTATAATATATTTACTTTTAAAACCGAATAAAAATTATTATAAATTTATTTAAAACCATTCAACTACTTCCAATGATATCAGATAGTATTTTTTAAAATATAATAAAAATTACGATAATATTATTTAAAACCAT
The DNA here is from genome assembly GCA_034641835.2 of Pinus albicaulis. Lineage (NCBI taxonomy): Eukaryota > Viridiplantae > Streptophyta > Pinopsida > Pinales > Pinaceae > Pinus > Pinus albicaulis. Next base: position 480,811,359 of record CM076576.1, read on the forward strand.
TCAGATAATTACAAATATATGAGATAGTATTTCCTTAAATAACACATGAAACTTGACCCAAAAAAATAGATGGTGTCCATGTATAAATTGTTTGTCATATATATTTTTTTATTTTTCATTTATAAAAATAAGATATGCTTCATCCAAAATAAAATTGGCTTCACCCAAAAGAAAATTGATGGTGTCCATGTATACATTCTTTGTGATATATATATATTTTATTTTTTATTTAAATTTTTTAAATATAACTTATAATGAGTATCTTTATACCTTGAGTTGAAAGATATATTAAAAGTCCGAGAAATAAAACAAAATTTGAGTATCTTTATATATTTATATATAAAAAAAAAAAATTCACGTTTATTAGCTGATACTTGAGTGCATTATGTCAAACATACATTGTACGAATATTTTAACGTTTTTTCCATCTTATCACCCGATCTGTATACTCTGTTCGGGTTAATCACATTTGAGAATTGTGTGATATTGGGTATAGAGTTACGTCAATCAAAATAGCTGTTGAAAGATATATCGATTCACTCTTAAGCTTTGTAGATTACCGCGAGTTATCGAAATTAGTCACCACACATTTTATATGGAGCGATATATTAGAGAACCATATTATTTCCACATATTTTTGTATTATATATATGATTTTACGATAAGTAAGGATATGCGAGGAAAGATAATGACGAATATTAAGTGAAGGCTCACCAATGATAAAACGCATATAGTAAACAATAATGAACCACATATTTTTTACTGAGCAGAATTGGTGGACTGACGTTCAATCATTGATTAAGATTGAATAACGATGGACTGCAACTTTTACCGTCAATATAGTAATATATTTCGTCAATATAGTAATATATGCATGCGATGCCTATTTATAATTAAAAGCCTCCCGTGCCCTGATATGGATATCCGTATGAGTGGGCATTATTGGTTGCCTTTTAACATGATATAGGTGATAAGTTTCTCATCTTTCTCACCCTCAAATGTCCGCCGCTGACGAGAATAGGTCTCTGCTCAGCCACCCGAAGAAGATGAGACTTATCATCTATATCATGAAAAACAGCGTGCTGAACTTGAACTGCAACTTCAAATTTGCAACGGGAATCGGGAGATGTGTTTGGCTGGTAATTATTTAGTCAAGGCCCCGTTCCTATTTTCGTTTCAACTATGTTGAGTTCAATTCAGTAATTCAATGATAATTCTTCTAGTCTCGTTCAAATCTATTTCAATTCTATATTTCAGCAATTAAATTTGATATAAAGTATCCACTCGTTCTTCTAATTTACACCAAATCTATTTTAGCCACATCTCCAGGGTTTCAGTTGTCTTCCTGCAGCACTTAGTCCTAATTCAGCAGCGGTATCCTCCGGTAAGAGATCCAACAAAGAATTGACCAGTTTGTAATTTGATCGCAATATCTTGATATGTTTGTATTTGAAGAGGTTTGTGGTTGCGCCATGTTAAACTTTCCAAATATGTAACTAGGATTGTTAGGGTGGAAATGACGGATTTTTTTATAGGTCCAACATCCCCTTTAAATGCAGCTCTCCCCAATGGAATCTGGACCTATTATCTGATATCATGAAGAGATTTTCTGTTACACCTAAACTTCAGGTCTAGGTAAACTTTCGAAACTGGTAACTAAGATGTGCAAATTAGGAATTCCATAACGATACAGTGATTTTCCAATAGTGTTGGTTAATCAATGACCTATGATGTATGGCCTTTGTCAATGTGGATATATGGTCTTTTGGTTTTGGTTTCTATGGTATAATGGTTTGGTTGAGATCTCTGAGCTCTCTGTGTGGTTTCCTATGCCCTTTTCACTTTCTTCCTGTGGTGTCAACGTCAAGGATTGGTTGGTGGCAGTTTTACTTCGCTCCGGAGCAGCGATTTTAAGAGGATATCCAAGTTTCCCGGTTCGTGATGTAGGGCAGTTGTCATTCGTTAATGACGAGAATTTCTTCTTTCCTTTCCATACTCAGAGTTTTGCTAAGGCAAGTCATCTAGGTTTTCTGGCCTTTTTTCTTTCGGCAATTCGAATGGTGAAGTTAGGGTTTACGACTTTTGGGACTTTTGACTTTTGCAATATTTTAAGATCTGTGTTTCATCGAGAGACTTTTTGCATGCCCTGTAGATGGACAACCCTTGGTTGGTTTTGGGTTTCGCAGCTCACCTTATATCAATTCTGCTTTAGACACTGTAGTCCCTAGCTTCTGGAATTCTCTTACCTTCTTCGTTACCTTTCTACATTTTAATTTCACCTAATTTGAGGGATTATCCATGGACGATGAAGATTTTAGATAAATTCACGGAGCGCAACATTAAAATGAAGGGATATGCTCGACCAATAGCAGCAGTTTGGTGGTATTTTCTTCAAAATTGTCTAAATTAGAACAGTCTTGGACCACCCCTAACGATATTAATTTCGATGTTATGAGCATAATCCAATTGACTTATTGAAAACAAAATGCAGTGGGTTTCACAGGGTATTTCTCATCCACCTAACCGAAACATTCCCCATCACTTCTAATAACCCAGCAATACAAACATGAGGGGATATGCTGGATCAATAGCAGCAGTTTGATGGTATTTTCTTCAACATTGCCTAAATTAGAAGAGTCTTCGACCACACTCACAATATTAATGTCAATGTTATGAGCATACTCGAATTGACTCATTGAAAATAAACCTGTACTATTCCCTTTTTTATCCACTCAAAGTGGATAAAATTGGTCCATAGTACTTACCGTGGTATTTTCCCATGGTATTGGCCCATGGTATTTGTTGTGGTTTCCGAGAAAAATAATAAAATAAGGTCTCTAGAAAGTCCATCAACCCTATAAAATGGGAGATAAGCTAGGCATTTAGAGTAATTCTGGTTGTATCTATCTTATTGTGTTTGGGTTGAGAACTTGGCCTCACAACTTCTAACATTGTTCCAAGGATGAAAAACCCATGGTGAATTTGTCTCGTGGATCCATCGAGGGTCCACAATTGTGCTTCAACGTTTGTTTTTTGTTTTGAAGAGTAGCCAAGCATGCCGTCTGCAGGAGCTCAAAATTATTACATGGGCATGTATTCTATTTTCAACTAATAATATAAATAAAAAGCTGCATTTCCAAATCCCGTCTATGTTCATGGTTTTTACTGAATGTAATTTTATTGAGAACGCTAGAATGTGTTAGATCTGACTAAATTATTAATGTTTGGGATCTTATAGCGGTATCAGAGCTATGCATCCTGCCAGCCTGAAGTTTTTATGTAGGGATCTTCGGTGGGATTTCTTATCACCCTAAGCTTGCATCTTATAGCTTTGGTGGTATCTGATATCACCTTAGTTGATTTCCTAATGTTTACGTCTTTTAAGGTTATGAAGGACAAGTAGTGTTGGAGCGAAGAATATGGATATGGAGTAATCTTTATAGCTATAACTGTAGCAGCTACTTTGGTCTCAAATCAGTTACAAATCAGTCATTCCAAATTTTTCCATTGCTATTTGTTATTTGGTGAGAAATATTTTGGGAAATATATATATATATATATATATATAGAGAGAGAGAGAGAGAGAGAGGCTTTGACTTCTTGATTGTTACATTGGATTATTTTCACTACTATTATTATTTGTAGGTGATTGATTTCCTTATGGAGGTAGAAGATTCAAGTCAAGTTCTCAAAAGATTTAAATCAGTTTTATTGAAGGAAGCCGAGGAGAGAAGAAAAAGTATTGAGATCCATTGATGCCAAACAACAATGTCATCATTTTAACTCTGGAAACGCCACAAGAATCAACCTAATGATATACCAGTCGATTCTTTGGGCTATAATACTTTTGTGGATCAAAGATGGCAACAACATACAAATCAGAAACAAGTGAAAAACAACACACCCTTCTCCTGAAAGTTCCATGTTATCCTTTAGCAAGAAAAAGATACCCGGAAGGAAGATGTAAAAAGTAAGTGTCTCTTTGATCTTGGATCCAAATTGGAGGGTACAAAGTCAAAAGATGTTCTCTTACAACTAGACACATTAAATATGACTTTGAGATTTATAGAGAAATCAGAGTGGGAAGGGTCAAGTTGGGTCTTGAAGCCATCCATGCTTGCTTTGATACAACCTATGTTCTTAGAGCATTCTTGCGAAAATGTTTGACTCACAGTTGCCTCTTGTCTCAGTAAAATCATAGCCTTAACAGTACCACTACTGCCCTACAATGATGACATCATGAGGAGGACTTTCCGGGTAATGGTAGAAGCACTCCAAGGGTTGGAAAACACCACCATTCTTACTTTTTTATAGAAGCGAACAATTTTGGAACGCATGGCGAAATTCAGATTTGGTATACTTATGTTGGATCTAGAGTGTGATGACTTAATCCTTTAGATGTTCCAATACTTATGGACTAGAATTACAACATCTCATCCAAACTTCATCAAAACAGACATGAAAAAGATCTTCTCTTTGATATTAGGAGAAGATAGGGTCATCTGCGAACAATTGAGATCCAGATTGTTGGCCATTTGGAGGAAGGAACTAATCACATCACCTACTACTTATGAAGTAGCCGAGGGGTTGATCAAACATAGCATCAAACTACTTAGAAAGAATTTAACCAAGGATGAACTAACAAATATTTCTATAGACAACAAGAATGAACAAACGAGAAAAGGCTTATGCTTTGTATGCAAGGGAGTTTGGGCACTTGGCCATTCATGTACAGATAATAAGGAGGCGACAAGGATAGAAAAATCAGAGACTTCTTTAGATCATGGGGATTTATCCATAGATGGGTTTGTTGGTTTTCAAGGGAGGACCTATGAAGGATCTGAGCATTTAAGTACAAATGGTGAGAAAAAACACCATGATCTTCAAAGAAACTTGCAGGAAAATCTAATTAGTCAGCTTGACAAAGTACATGACAAAAGGAAAGATGAAATTCGTCCTGATGATGTGGTAATTGAATCTATAAATACAACGGAGGACATAAATAAAGAATATGGGCAATCAGGTATAGACAATATTCCACCAGTACATCCATGTTTGACAACCAGAGAGGATGGACAACTCATCCTAACATGTGAAGAGGTCTAGGATGAATACACCCAAAGAGAATCAAATGAGGAGCCAGTAGTAATAAACCGATATCATGAGCATGATCATATAGGCCAGCAAGACAGAGATATTATGTAGGATGAGTCATTTCTAAAGGGCCAATCAGAGATTCAAGTTGAAGCAGTGGTCGTGGGGCATCCAGTGTAGTCAAATACAGAGACATTCAGCAGGGCACTAGAATTTCCAGTGAAAGACTTTCAGGAGAGGATCATGCATTTGAATACAGATATTATGTTGTTGAAGCAAAGAATCTGGACAGTGCGAGTTACTGTCTTACAAGAGAACAAAAAAATTGAGGAACTCATAGCGAAATGTGCTAAGTCATTGACCAAGCTGTCTATTATTGAGGAACAACTCAAGTCCTTCACAAGGTCACATGAGGAGTACAATTGGGAATTCCATAACAGCACTCTACATGAATACACAGATAAGGCTTGCAACACCAACAACCCACCTTTATACATAGAGAAGAGTAGGGAAAAGTTATACAAATACATCATGTTGGGTAACTGAGTAGAGCAGCATGGATCGAGCATCGAAGAACATCAACATAGTAGATTTGCAGATATTCATTCTTTCCCAAGTATGGATTGGCGGGAGGTTATGAGTTGGTATTATATTGATGGGTTGCTTATTTGGAGGATATGCATATCCAAGGGAAAATTACAGCTTCGACCATTTGGTGTAGGCGGTGATGGAGAGTTGAAATGGTACCATAACCCATAGGTCCCAGGATTTTGGTGGTATTGGGATCCAGGAGAATCCATTGAGGAAAGGATTGGTCAGAGGATTGTTTGGGATCCAGGTATCGAAGGATCCATTCAAGACCATTCTACATGGAGGGTACATCAGATTGTATGGGATCCTCGTATCAATGTAAAAATTCTTCTATTGTGGATAGAAGCGGATCGCTTGAGGACAAACAATCTTTGGGTAGGAGGATTTGTAATATTTCCTTTGTTGATCCAGTCAAAGTGGATAAAATAAATCCATGGTACTTACCATGGTAATTTCCCATGGTATTGGCCCATGGTATTTGTTGCCAATTTTCGAGAAAAATAATAAAATAAGGTCTCTAGCAAGTCCATCAAGCCTATGAAAGGGGAGAGAGGCTAGGCATTTAGAGGCATTTTGGTTTTATCTATCTTATTGTGTTTGGGTTGAGAACTTGGCCTATCCATTTCTAACATTGATCCCGGGACGAAAACCCCGTGGTGAATTTGTCTAGTGGATCCATCCAGTGTCCACAATTGTGCTTTAATGTTTTTTGTTTTTGTTTTGAGGAGTAGCCAAGCATGCCATCTGCATGAGCTCAAATTTATTGTATGGGAATGTATTCTATTTTCAGATAATAATATAAATAAAAGGCTACATTTCCAGATCCCATCTACGTTCATTGTTTTTACTAAATATAATTTTATTGAGAACACTAGAATGTGTTAGTTCTGACTAAATTATTAATGTTTAGGATCTTACATTCACAGGTTATTTCTCATCTAGCTAATCGAAACACTCTCCATGACTTATAATAACCCATCAATAGAAAATGCTGTAGGCTTCAAACCTAACTCTCACCCACCTAATGGAAACACTCTCCATGGAAGCTTCTACTAACACATGAATAGAGAATTCAATTCAATTAGATTTAAAAGAGGACAAACGAGTTTACCAACTTCGTGATCCTATGAAAAAGGAAACCCAACTTCCCTTTATCTAATCACAGGAAAGAAGAGGAAAGTGTTCATCTATCTATGCTATGAGTAGTATTTGTTATTAAAAAGTATGTTTTATGTCTAAATATGTTAGGTAGACCAACTAGAAATGGGACATGGAATTGCATTCTGGTTGTGACTTCTAAATGTCACTACTAAGTTTCTAGATGTATGATGTGGGGAGTTTATTCCTCGAGTGCAAGTTATATACTTAATAAGATTTGAACTGTGTTTGAACTGCGGTCTTTTTTGTTTCGCCCAAAAAAATTTACTATTAAACCACACCTCACTGTAATATCAATGTATTGTATTATGAAAAGAGTTTGTTTAATAATTAAAAAAAAAAATTACGGGAAAACCTGGAAAAGAGAACAAGATGAGAATGTACTATGAGAAATTTTTTTTAATAATTAAAAATATATATTTTGAAGGGAAATTTGGAAAAGAGAATTAGATGAGAATATGGGAATATCCTTTAGTTACGTGTAAATAAGGGATTTGATAAAGGAATTCCCTTCGTTACGGATTTATTCATTGAAGAAATGATCATCAAATGGGAAGATCTATTTGGATAACTTAAAATAATGGAATCAATTTAAAAAAAAATAAAATTCCAAATATAATAAAAATTTCAACTTTGAAAGAATCAAATAACTTTTTAGAGAATGAGAGGAAGCACGATTAAAAATAACATAAAAATAAAATATCTTGATGGTGGTAATAATAATGGAAATAAAAAATTAATCTGAAATTAAAATAATTTCTTAATTGGCTTTAGATAATGAATTAACCTTAAAAAATAATAATTAAGATTGTGAAGGTTGTATATGTATGAGAGTTATTAACAGAAAAAAATTCAAGACCTTTTAGGGTTTTGCTTAAAGGTTATTTGAAAATAAGTTAAAATTTTGGAGTGAACAAATGAACTTAGCTAGGTTGTTCATATGTTAAACAAGGGTGGCTGTAAAGCAGCTAGTCCCTACCTTGAGCCGTAAGCCAGGAATATGATGTGAACTAGATAGGGTCACTAGGACCTGTATATAAGTGGCTACAACAAATCGCATTTTGGATTTTGGACTACAAATAACAATTTTCAAATGAGCTAGATTATAACATTAGCAAAAACATTTTTTCTACTAAGCATCTTTAAGATCTCATCATGATAGAAAAGTCTTAATAATATTTTTAATGATAGGCACAATGTTAAGAAGAGTAAAAGATTGAAATTTATATGTGCACTTTTCTTTCTTCAATTTAATTTTAAAAATGTCATAAAATAAAATATATTTAAGATGTCATAAAACAAAATATGTATAAAATCATAATCATTGGGTAGCAGCCAGAGTCTAGACTTTCAAGTTGCAACAATATAGCACAAGACTGTAAAAATCTAAAGGCAAATCTGAGCATAAAATCATAATCATTAGGCAGAAGCCAGACTCCAGACTCTGAAGCTACAACAATATAGCACAAGACTGTAAATTGGGCTAGTATAAACATTGTAAGTCCAGCCTTCTCTTCAAGCACATAAAGGTGCGCACTAGGCTTTTGTCGTTCAATCGGAACCCCCTCATTTGGAATATTGCAAGTAGATAAATGCAATGACTAAATTTTTATAAGCGATCACTAAAAAATCTTTGAACCATAGTGAATGATAGAATGGTTGAACCCAAAGAAGTGAGATGATCTTACAAGTCTAGTAGATGAGATGGTGAGATCTCCACATCATATTCTCTGTATATGAAGCAGTGTCGCTAGTATTTTTAGGATAGCATATGTTGGGAATATGCAAACAAACTTAATGGAAATATTAGAAATTCACTGAAGCATCATTGAACACAGTTGGAATTCCAAAACTCAGAAAACATTGGAAACAAAGACAACCTAAGAACCCGAGATAAAAATAAAAATGTTCATAGAAGTTAGTTATTTGCAACAATGGTGTAAAGTATATTAAAAAATCAGGGTAAACAGATATGTCCAATAGCTGAAGTAGAGACCATCCTCTCTTTGTTTGCCTTGGGATTTAGAGGGGGCTCTGTAAAGAAAACTAGATGATCCTTAGGAGCAACACAGAGCTCATTGTTGAAAGTGTGATGCCATATTTTCTCCATGTCGTCCCAGTTGTTAACTATACCGTGCTCGACTGGGTATTTCAAGGTGAGAATTCCCCTCTTAGACGGTGCTCCGTCAGCAAAATATGCATCCTTCTGTCCCATGACAACCATGACACCAACATATGCATCCTTCTATCCCATGCCAACCATGGAAAAGACCAAACCCATACCCTACTTAGTATAGGAAGAACTTATTTCTTGACATAAATGGTGATACTAACAATACAGAAAAACAAATCGAGAACTATTTTCAAGTATGTTTCTCAGACAAAAAGTTCAAGAAGTAATGCACATAGAAGAATACATCATATAATCATACGTATGTGGGCCAAGCCATGACGCCCTCCTACATAAACAATAACCCAATCTTAGTTGAAAACTAGATTAGATAACAAGAAATTTCAAGAAGTCTGGAAAATTATTAGACTCTGCTCTTTTGATCATGAGGACTAGAGCTCCTCTGGATATATTCATCTTGAATGTATTATTCAGATTGCAAATTTTTTTAATATCATTCCCAAAGTTTTATGCTGATGATGGTTGGTAGACATCTACTCACCTCATAACTTTCTTACAATTTATCCCAGACAATTTTTTGTCAATTGATGTTCACATTACAAATTTTTTTTCAGTCTTGACAAATAATAGCACCAAAAACTTGTATTTTTTATGATTTTGCAACTAAATACCTTCTAAATATGGCTGGCTTCTGACCAAATTTAGGATCCAGTCAAAAATTTAGGAATCAATAGTTAATAAGTTCCAAACCAAGATTATAAAAATATTACCAATTTAAAATCCTTAGCATGGGATAAGTACAACTGGAAGAAATTAAAAACTCGTTCAGGAATTTCAGTCATTAAAAATGCAACTAGATATGGGAACTTAAGGTGACAGCTCCACCAATGTTTCACCCTCAGATTGTAGGAATACATGATGCTAGCTATAGGCAGTGGGATGGCAATAGATTTTGGAGCTTTGTTACAGTAACATTAGAGGGTTGTGGTTGTGTCAGAGACATTTATAGTCATTAGTGTCTCCTAAGTGATTCAGATGTTACTACTAATTTTGTAAATTTCTTTCACTACTTAATACAAAATATCAGCGAGTAGAAGTTTTTTTGGATTATATTCACCAGTTATGAAAAAACATATGTTCTTTGACCATGGAAAATAATCCCATTCTCAACCAAAAACAATGCAAAGATGTATCTACTGGGAATGCCCTTCTTTACTGTCAGTTTCAAATAAAGACTACATAGTGGATTGGATTGTCTTAGTATGGTAAAACAACATAGTGTGATGTCCTAGATGAGTAGTGAACATTTAAACAAATATATATATATATATATATATATATATATATATATATAACCTTACCTTATATTATTGTTTCAATGATCTAAGGGAGACACCTATGGTTTGTTGGGAAAATAATCCATCTTTCATGGCTAAGGTCCTAAGAAAAAATATCAAAGCCAGGGTGTAAAGCTTCCTAATATATCAAACCTAAGTAAATACCTACAAAAAAAAATTCGTAAGATATGTGGGTGCTTATGCATACTTTGACAGTCCTAGATCCATTGTCACACACAATTTCCTGAACTTCTTCTCCATCTTCCATGACTATATTGGGTATAGATAGCTCACAACAAGATGTTGCCCCCACACTTAGCTATAAAATTTTTGTCTAATATATACTCTATTCCTGCAAGGAATAAAAATCTTTCATACCTCAATATTTGAAGACCCAATTCAGAAATAAAAAACTTATCAGTTAAACATATATGTTGCTAGAATCGAGCTGAAGACCCAATTTATAAATCAGAAACTTATCATCTAAAGATATATGTTTCAGATGGCTAACTTCTATACATATGTTGATTCATGCCACTATAAGTACAATGATGGAACACATATATAAGAATCAAAGTCTCATAAAGATAACATGCTATCAAAGGAGAGCATAGAGCAATTGAAAGGCCTTGAACAAATAAAGGAATATTCTCACCAAAATCTAAAGTTGACGGGCAGTGTCAAAGCTTTCATAGGATGCAATCTAAAGGTGCTGGTTATTTTTTTCAACCCAAGTAGAGGGTAATTCTTCCCTTCTAATTTGGAATATGCCATGTTTTTTTTTAAATAATTAATTAATTCACGAGGATTTCGCTAACATATGCGGGTGTCATCGGGGCATCTTCAGTAACCTACTCCAGTTCTGGAAATAGTCGGTGCTTGTCGATCCATGGATAGTTTTTCACCAAAATTTTCAAGGCGGGGAATGTGCAGAATGACATGAAAATGTGCATGTCCATGTTTTCTAATCTCAACAGTGCAGGATCAAATTTCTCTTCATTATTGGTAGTGAGAACAAATATTCTCTCACTAGCAGAGCATGGCCAAAGCCCATATGTGAAATTAAGAAAGCCAGATAGGGTAACTGAACTGTTGTTCTCATCACACCGATGCATTGGAGATCCTGCATAAATGTATCCTCCAGGTGGTTAAGAAACAATACCATCATTATAGGTGCCTCAATAAGAGAAACCTAATATAAAAGCTTAAGATAATAATAGTTTAATACAAAATTAGACAAGTGAATTAAAATCAAAATAAATGAAAAAAATTGTTCTTCAGAGCTTGTATGCATTTTATGTGTGTCTGTTAAGTTCTCCAAACCAATTCATGTCCCCTCTCCCGTTTTCAAAGGTCGAGTAGTAGGGAAACTGGAAAATTGGATCTGGGGCATGAAAAAATGCCAAGGGCTTTGAATCTTTACATGTGCTTGGAACTGGATCTTCCCCTGCTTCTCTCATCTTTGGTGCCTCTGCCTTAACCACTGGTACTTTAATGGGGTCATCTAGATATGGATCTGAATGAAGGGATTGCTCTCCAAATGGATTACTTTCCTTTTCCAAGCAGAGTCAAAGGAACAACCAGTTCCCATAGTGTAGGTAAGAGCGCTCCCTCCACAGAACTAGCATCTCTTGGTTAAAGCGTTAGAGCTTCCTTATCGGGTGTTTCCTTCTTGGGTTATCGTGAATGTTTTCAGCCATCCTTGAACCTCATCTCTTGCAAATTCACTGACCCCATCATTTTGATTATTTTTCCTTACCGCCTCTTTACTTTCCCATCCTTTTCTAGGAGGAGTAAACGGACCAACCAGGTGCCCCAGTGCATAAATGCATGTTTGGTATCCAGATTCACACATCATAAATATTTCTCTTAAATGTTTCTTGAACCCAAAACCTTTGTTTTAATGGAGTTAAACATAGTAACTGATTATTGATATTGTTGTGAAATATAGTTTTTTCTAGAATATTTTTACATGGGGCTCAAACACTTAGTTACATGTTTCTCCTTGCTTTCAACTAGATACACTACCTACATATACAATTGAACAGGGGAATGAATCATTATACCTATGAGAATTTTAGAAATAGAAAAAAAAATCATATACATATAAGCCAATTCACAGTAATATTGGGTTCTTTGCAGTGAAATTATACAATAACTAGCAGCTCAAAATAGTTTGTCGTGAAATAGAAGCATCACCTAAAGGGTCTGCAGGTTGGAATTTATCGTGCATTAAAAAACCCCAATTTGTGCAATGAAGAGGAATTACCTGAAGGATTTGTAGGTGTGAATTTACCGCATTAGAAAAATCCAAGAGACTAAGGTTCAGATCCACTGCCAAGCATCTTATTTCAGAAATGATGCAAAAGCCACACAAATCATTTCAGTGCAAGAGGTTACCTATGTGAACGTATATGCATTTTTTTTTGCAATGGAAATATATCTGGCCGCAAGCTCTTCCCTTGAGTAGGAGAATATGCACTGCACTAACAAGCCAAGAGAAAATGATATTGAAAACGCTTGAGTGATCATCTACGGCTAAGAAATATGAGAGTATGGAAAACATGACAACTTTGAGAGAGAAAACCTATTTCATTCCAAAAATAGCTCCATGACAGCTTTAGAACCATTAATATTCAAACCAATGGTGTTCACATTAAAATTTGGGTCCTCATGGCATCAACTTGTATTAACGTTTGAGCTTCTGCATCTTTTCAAGATGCTACTGTGTCTTTGAGACTATTTTGGGCTTCACTGATATGCACCGCCATTGTAGACACACTGCTCACCACCATTCTAGACACGGCAACACCTAGCACCACAATAACCTTCTACTAGAATAACATGCATTATAGTACTGCGAAGGCGAATTATAGCATTTATGAATCACTTGAAGTTTCCCAAACATAGCACAATAGCTTCTAAAATATCATTGCATTAACATCACGTTAAATGTTATAGATTAATGTTGGAATTAATCTAGATTGTGAATATATACAACAAAACGGAATGACTACACACAACATAATTTATAGTTTTCCTCGGGAAAAGGCCAAATAAGATGGAAAAAATTTTTGGGCCTTAAAAAATTTCGTAGTTTTATTTTTTTGATTTTATACATGATAAGAAGAATAAAGCCTTTGGTTAACCTATCTATTGAGAAGAATAATAGGGGCAGGGACTAACGCTAACATCAGTGTACATGTTACAATAGTCCCTTGGCTGCGGGTAGGGAATAATAAGTGTAACTAATGATATAAATGAATCAACTATTAGATATGAAAAGGTTTTAATTTTTCATATTGGACATAGTAGATAATGTTAGGTTTGAACAATAACATGATTTCAAACATTAATGTTTGAATTTTTTAGCTAAGAGAACAAACAATGGATTAGAGCTTTTTTCCAATGTGGTTCACAATGAAGATAATATCAAATAAAGGTATAACAAAATTTATAAGTTTTTACAGAATTTGAATTGTTGATGTTAAGGTAGTTTAGGTAATATTAACTTGTCTATTCATAGAGTTTCAAATTCTGTTAAGCTATGGATTTTTCCATTATGTGATCTTTTCTATTTAAAGGTGTGAAGGATATATCATCAACTTTATTGGTTTATTTCTTTTTTATTTCTCCTTTATAAATTATAGATTATATTAATAATAAATATGGAATTAGAAAATTTGTAACAAATCATTTTTAAATTAATTTTTAAATGTTAAAGGAAAATCTCAAATGGTATCTTTCCACTTGTCCTTAAAACTTTAAATCATTCGCTAATTAAAAATATTTTTTGTTATTAAAAGAAAAGTGTTTTTCTAACCAATGATTCATAGCAACTCAATTATTCACTTTTGGATATCTTGTTAAAATATCCAAAAATCTTAAAATTAATTATACAATAATTTATTTATTTTTAATCAAAAAAATGTGTTTCATTGTCTAAGTGTCAATGTCCATTCTTTAATGATTATTGCCATAGAAATCAATATTTTCAACACTCCGAAAAGGTTGGAATACTATTTGAATATGTGTAGCTTTTTAATTTATTTTTTTTTGGAAAAATATAGAATTATAATTATATATAAATTAATTGGTTTAAAAATGTTGATGGAAAACAAAATATTTATCATATCATTTTTTTATATCAATAATATTTAAAAAAATTATGAAAATTAATTGAATTAAAGTATTATTATTATTATTGAAGAATATTCTTAACCATAAAGATTTATTCCACTTTATCATATAGATTTTTAATCTTTGAATATGTTTTCTTACAATACCATTCATTACTAATTCAATATGACCAAACAAAATAAAACTCATGTTTTTATTGCATTTTTATTTATTTAATTGATTTAATTAAAAAGGAAGAAGGAGCATAACTAATTTTTAAATAATATGTTACCAGTATTAAGAATAGTCTACAATTTTAGATGGAGGTTAAATCTCTACCATCACGATAATATTTTTTTTATAATTAAATTAAAATTCATGAATCCCTATTCCAAAATAGAGAAATCCATCACCATGTTAAATAACCTACTCAAGAAGAGATAGATAAAATTATTTAGATATATTTCTTTTATTATTTATTTATTTTCATTCAATTTGAATAATAAAAACTTATAACTAAATCAAATTATGAAAATATTCCTTAATATCTTGTAAACGTAAAAGTAACATTTAGTAATTAAACAAGACTTGTTGCATGGGATCTAGGTGGTTGTCAATACATTAGAACAAATTTAAAATGACTAAGTACACAACTAAGAAGTGTACATTGTCAAAAGATAATTATTACACCAATAGACATGTTTATTTTCGAATGGCACATTTTACCTCATAGATGAAATGACTTTTTTGACCATAAATGACACTAATAGACATATCTATTTTGGAATGACACGTTTTACCTCATAGATGAAATGAATTTTTTGACCATAAATTTGAGCTTGATTGTGATCTCATGTTTTTTGAAATGAACTTTTTAATGCATAAATGGATTCAACACACTTTAGAAACCTTCGAAGCACTTGAAATTTGTTTATTAAGCAAATTAAACATACGACCTTTAAAATATCTATGCGATTTTCGGAAAAAATGATTATAAACAGTGCCAGACAAAGGGTTATTTAATCAATTAGTGAGACAAATCCTTTTGAAATTGGGTTTCCATAATTTTGATATAATTTTCAATAATAACGACATAGATGGGACTGATTTAATGTCCACAAAATATTCTAGAATATTTATAGTAGTATACAGAAATCAAAATTGAAATTTATCTCGACAGTACTTATGCTCTTTTTTTTGTTTAATTAAATTGATTAAGAAAATGTCATATCAACAAGTTTCATTTGAACTATGGTATGTATGATGTTTGTTATGTATTTTCATGAATTTCATATTCCTAAGTCATGTTATGGTCCATGGTATTGTAATAAAGACTATCTATGGAAGCATATACAGTATTCAATCAACCCAGATCTACATGAAGAGTTCGTCGAAAAAAATATATATATATAGCAGAAATAAACAGATAACCTCTTCAACAAGCTTCAAAAAACCCTGACTTGCATACACACTTTATTTGAGACAAATCTGAGTGTATATGCACTTTTACTGTGATGAATTAGCATATAGATCTGTAAATGTTATTAATGTAGAAAGATGCAAATCTATAAACTTACCCAAATTTCCTTACTTCACTTCAGAAAATGTGCGCTAGGTCACAGATCCAAAAATCCCATAATTAGATCACGCAAGTACATAGTCAATTTAGGTCTAGATATCCTCATCCATCATTGTATCCAAGGGTCCATCATAGATTCATATATACCAATAAAAAATAGTTCATCGCATGCAGATATACTCTAGAGATAAGTATTCAGTAAAAACCCTGACACATGCACACCCTTGCACTATGATCTTCCTCTCATTATATAGGATTAGCCTTTATTAATACCATGAGCCAAAACCACACAAGTGTCAATGGTATTCTTGGAATAAATCAAATAGATGATACAACGTTCAATATTGTGGGTTAATACCATGGTAATGTCCCTTGGTCTCATAATTTTATAGCGCAAAAGGTATACGCAACTTTTCTTTTTCATACCCTCATGTATACATGACTTCTCCTCATAAAAAAAGTTTATATACTAATTCTTGATGTACGCGGGTTTCCTGTATACCAAGTAGCATATACATTTCCTTCATACATGGGTTGCTTTCATCAAACCTATGTATACATTGAGAAAATTTTCCTGTTTCATTTTTTTGGCATTTACTGGAATTCCTTTCCCTGTCACATCTGAACTGACATGTAGAAACATCATTTTTAAATCTTTAAAAAATAGGTTTCTATCTAAAGGAAACTCATCAAGTAGGTTTCCATCAAGGAAAAATTCATGCAGGTTGCCATCAAGGACAACATATTGTATCATATTGCCAACACTGTATATAACTCCCTTATTTCCTGACATATATGACATACATCATTTTTTTATAAATTGAGGAATATAAAGAACACAATGTAAAATATAATTAGTAAGTATTGTTAATTGAATTCAAACAAATCGAATTCCTAATGATTTTGTTTGTGAATTATCAACAAAATAAACTAATCCGTCAATATAATCACCTAATTTTTCAAAAAAATCCCTAGTGAATATTATACGATAAGTGCGTCGAATTTTAAATATCCAAGTGTCTTTCCAAGAGGAAAAATGTAGTGCTAAAAACATCATGTATACTGAAATTACAATATGCAACAATATAGTGAGAAGATTGATGTGTTTTTTTATTTCCAGGTGGTTTCTGCTCTTTCTTTGCACTAATATTTTCCTAAGGAGTTTTTAAATTCAAGGAAGTATGAACGAGTTTACCACACCTATAGAAAATTAAAAAGTTTCTATATTTTTGAAAAAAAAAATTGTTGTTTGTCTCCTTGATAATTATTACCCACCTCCCTCCTTAAGGGAGTTTCTTACCATAACCTTTTTTTCTATTGTCATGTATAGTACAGTTATTTTGATACATTTTTTCGTTCTGTTCAAGACGCAAAGTGTTAACACTTGAATTAGGAAGTGACTCCTTCCTAAAGGATTTTTCTCTCTTTGCAATTTTATCTACAAGTTTACCAAATTTTATGTATTTCATTTGCTCAATAACTTGAAGAGAATCTAAGTAGTTTGAAAGGTATGGTATATGGATTTAATGAATAAAGTGACTTACAGATCAATTTTGACACCAATTACTTCAATTTCATAAAAAATGGCTCTAATTTATGAATATGACTTTATTGGATAGTTATATTTCAATTCCATATTAAACAAATTCATTAATAATTGTATTATTTCCAACATTGAATTATAATCATAGAGCTCTTTTGATTTTTTTTAATGCTAAAAATGTTTTGGTGCTGAAAGGAATGTCTTGACTTCCCTATTTTGTTACATAGGCATAAATCAAATCATATGAATTTTTATCTTTACTCTTCCAAATTGCAAGTTGTTTTTCATATTCAGGTTGTTCTAGTTCATTACCATCAACACTTTCACATAGATCATCCTATATATCATTAAAAATATTTTTTTTATCTTTCTTGGAACTACTATTTATATTTCTTGTTTCCACTAAGAACAATTCCTATAATAGAAATCAAAGAATTCATATTTATTATTTCAGAAAAAAAATAATGTAAATTATGAAAATTTAATTCTCTTACAATATTATCTCGACTAGTCTTATATTCTGCAGGGGATTTACAATCCTTGGAAAAAGCCTCTGAAGGATCCTCGACTGTAGAGTTAGAGCATTGTTGATGTCCTTGGTACTTTAGGATACAATAAGGGAGAAAAACGAAAATATTAACAACCCAATTATATTTCAAATCCCAATGGCAAGGAGGTTGAACTCATGTTACAAGTAGAAAGTAAGGGTAGGTCTTGCAGATCTAGGTTATATCTTCATATTCTTGGGGCCCGAGTTTCTATAGAGGACCCGAAAGACATGAAACTAACCTTTCAACTCACACTTACTTGTCTCAGGGCTTGAATTTGAAACATGCACAAAAGACATGGCTTGAAGAATTTTAAATAATTTAATATACATTTTTATTCAAACCATGCCTTTCAAGATGGTCACAAAACAATAAATAAAACAAAACATAAACAAAGAAACCGAAACTACACTAACAAAAATCGAAATACTTGTAGATCAGAAGGAACTGGATTTATGCAAATCATTCACTGATTAGGTATATATAAAGGGGAATAGGGGATTTTTGTAGAATATGGATAATATGTTAAGTTGTAGCATCCAAGGATACGGTAATGATTCTCATGGAGTTTATATTTCCATTGGTGCTATGATACCATTGTAAATGGGCTTTTGAATAAACTCCATAATTGAAATTTTTTTAGTGATGTTGAAAATAAATATTTATACAAATGAAAAATAGAGAGGAAAAATTGTTTCTAATAACTTCTCGATAACTTATTAATGAGAAAAACTACCAATTAATACTAACTAATAATATACAAAGTAATCCTAAAGTATTAGCCAAAATGATCAAGGATTGGATTATATTTAAAATATTGCATTTGAATTTTCAGAGAATGTTCATTTGGTACATCTACCATTTCTTCATGCCCTTCTTTAGATATTTCATTCATGAATTTGTATATATTTACTTGCCATGGATGCAATGTAAATTTAATGGAGCTTGATCACCAAATTTCAAGGTGAATTAGAAAATTTAACGCATTAACTCAGAATGACACTTACTTTAGAAAATAGATAAGATAGGTTTGTTGAGTGTATAAGATAGTTGATATATTCTGTCAACAATAATCTCTAAAATTAAAAAATTTTGGATATCACGAATACTTTATATGCTTGATGTAATTATGTGATTGCAGTGTAATAAAAAAATAATTTTTTTGTGAGTGTACATCTCCAATATCTCTCTTGGTATGAGATCCGATAGCTTTGGGTTTTCTCCTCATATAAGAGAACATAAAAATGTGATAGGAATGATTTTTTATGATTGTGTGGGTTAGCTCACTACCATACTTCCTCTCCAAGACTATATCATCATTGAAATTGATAGGTGATGATTCATAGGCACTAGAGGGTTCATAACGGACCATGATGTTTTAATTATATGAATTTCATAGCACATGTCATTGATCCAACAACCCCTGTCCCAAAAAGGTATGCGAGGTGTCAAATTCTATCATCAGCCTCCAATGTTAACTGGAATTCAGACTGATATCATTATTGCGATTACACTCAAATTTTTTCATGAATTTTTTGTTAAGGTTTGAATTGTTTGTTCATTGTTTTGGTTAATAGCCCATTTTTTTATGTTCCCAAATAAATAATGCATAATCACATTGTCCATAGCTACGTCCTCTATGGGATGGAACTAGAGCTCATTCTCTATTCTCTACATCCAATTACATCGCTTCACGCCAACAAGTAGAGACAAATAAATGTTGTTGTTAGGACAATATATTGAATAATACAACGACCTGCATGTTATTGCTTATTTATTACAAGGCTCTATGAAACAACATGAACATTGCTGAGAAGTGGAATCAGTAGCTAGACCTTCCAGAAGAGTCGTCATTACAAGAAATTTTAGCCTAAAAGTGGCCTCCTAAGCAAAAATAATAAAATAATAGGAAAAAAATAACATGAGAGTTATACATTTTAGAGGGAAAAGAAGAAAATTTCTTTTTGTAATTGTATTTTTGTCTTATCTCCTTATAAGTTTACTCAAATTTTAATTGTATACACTCTTTGGATGCATAATTAAATTCCACATCCAACGAGTACCGATTTTGCATAATTCTGAGAAGACCCACATTGATTAAAAAAAAATTAAGATACATGACAAAAACATGTTAAACACACTTTTTAATGTATCTTCAATTTATATCGATGTGGGTCTTCTCATAAACATGCATAATGGGTACATGTTGGACATGGAATTTAATTCTACATCCAATGAGTTGACACTTGAAATTTGAGTTACTTATAAGGAGATAAACCAAAAATATAATTAAAAAAATTAGTTGTTTTATTTTCCCTCCAAAATATTGACATGTACCTCTTTTTAAATTTAAAGGATTTTTCTTGGTTTACATATTATGTGCACGTGAAAATTTCATGGGCAATTTTAGGCTGAATTTTCCTCAAATTGACATCTGAAATATGAAAAATTAAAAGTTGTGGTAACAACACAATATTAAAGTAGTGGTCTATATTTTTTAACATGGATTAAATAGTTGTTGAGAAATTCAATGGGTCAAACTTCCTTACTTGGATGGTGAAAGTCTAAATGAATTTGATGCATAAAAACTTAATGGTCTTTGTAAAAGGACTAGAAGCACCACACCAAGGTCGAAAAAAATAGTTGAATGGCATAAAAGGGAATAAACAACTAATTCTATTATAGTATTATGTTTTTTAGATTCACAACTTCACCTTATAGACTTAGGGAAGTCCTCTTCATAAATATGAAAATACTTAAGGAAGGTATTTGGGGAAGAATCCGTGAATCCAAAATTCTCTTTGAAATTGTAGTTATTCAAACTCAAAATGCATAATAGTGTATCGTTGCCTACACACATAAATTATCTAAAATCACTCATAACGAAATTTGAGTAAATTTAGGTAGAAGGTGCTAAGGCTATTTTTTGAAATAAATTATCTTCAAATTATGATAATGCTATTTTCACCTTAAGTAATTTTTCATCTTGGTCATTACATGAAATGATTGCAACACTCTTATCATAAGAGAAGAGGATGAAATCAAGTAACACATATGAAAACTCACATGATGAGATGAAACTATTATGAAATGGTAAAATTAATAAAAACAAAAATTTAGTATAATTTTCTTAATGTTGAAAATATGGAAAGCCAACCTTCAATTGTAAAAATCATGCTAGATATATTTTAAATGGGAAGTTAAAGGAATCATCCAACATAGCTACCATTGAATACTTGTTAGAGGCCAACATTGAGGACTTCATAGATTGTGACATTCATAATGAATTTAGTACAAAACATCTCATGCTTTTCTAAAGAACTATCAGTTATAATATTTATTAACATGTGTATGTACTTAGACGGGTTACCTATATAACTAGAACTGTTTATTTTGGTCCATAGTACCAAGATGGAAGCATGTCCATAGAGATATTTAATATCTTGGCTATTCTTCGAGGTAGTCAAGAAATGTACACTATAGAAAGCTTCTCAATGATGGTCAGAGGAGGGTATGCTTCAAATGGATATCAAGTGGTAGCTCGTGTGGTGGTGAAAAATAGGAGTGTCTGCAAGAACCTAGAGTGAACGTAATTCGCGATGAAGACCATATTACACTTATATGATTTATATGTAATTTGTGACTTATGTAATAATCTAAGCATTGAGGGGGGAAATTCGAATAATGCTTACTTTAGAAAATAGATAATATTGGATCATTTATTGTATTGGATAGTTGAGATGTGTTCTCAACAACAATCTCTCAAATTAGAAATTGTTGGATCTCACAAATACTATATATGCTTGATGTAATCAAGTCATTGTAGTGTAATATAAAATTAATTGTTTGTGCAGGTACATCTCCAATTTATTTCTCATAAAAAATTAGTGATTGATCTAGAAATGAAAAATGGAATATCCATTAATACAATTTACTGTATAGAGAACCAATTATATCATTTTCTTGGTCGCCTTTATTGATCCATATCTTCTCCAACCTAATTTTTTTGTGTGATTCTAAATCTGTTCTTTGGTGGAAAGCATATAAAATTTAGTTCGCATGTCATAAGGAAGTATATTAAGGTGCTAAAAATCACAAGAAATCCTAGGTTTGATATTAGGTATACTATGGTTCTCAATTTGAAATCTCATTGTGATGAACTAATGGATATAAAAAATGAATCAAAAAGAAAAAATCAATTTGAATCAGTGTTTGAAGGATAATATGTGATATTTGAATGATATATACCAAAATCATATAAATAATTTCCTAACATAGAGGTATTTATCCTCTCATACTTTGATCTTGTATAGGAGTATATATATTGGCATCGTTTATACAGGTACTGAACAAAGCCCACTTCTATGGAATTCAGTTAAATGTTATGCTTCCTTGAGAAGACTGACACATCTTATTGGTAAAAAAACAAATTTGAAGGGAAACGTTATATTTTAATTAAATTTTTTTTGAACATTAAAAAATTAAAAAAAAGTATTCCTTTTATAGTAAAATAATTTTTTTGTGAAAATTAAAAAATTAAAAAAAATTATTCCTTTTATAGTAAAATTAAAATTGTATTAAAATTTCATATAAAACTTCAAATGTTTTATTGTTAATTTCAATGCTTTGTATTCATTCTCAAAAAATATTACATACATTTAATTTCTATATCACCAATAGTACATAAGAATTTTTTTTATTTTTATTTTTCTAAGTAAAACTAATTCTATTATGTATAAAATTACTGGTACAAAACTACCACAGTGTCAGCTGTGAAAGCCTGACCACTGGGCTTGATAAACAAGCTAATCATAGAGAGTCTGGACCGCCCTGAATGGGAAACCGATCCTTTTAACAAAAATGTCTTGGCTGCCCTTGTAAGGGAAACCAGCCTTGAGTACATACATGACAAAATAACATAGAAACAAGTGCTAAAATTAACCATCAGCCTTATCACCTGAGCCTTGAGGCAAGAAAGAAAAAAATTCCTGAATGAATAGAGCAGAAAGACCTGGAGAGTTTGACAGTCACGGTTCATGAGCCGGAGACAGTGGTTCCTCGACAATCCTGCATCCAAAGTCATAGCTACTGTCGTCCTTTCCTGCCTTGAGAGCGTCTTCCATGCTTGAGTGATCATCCTCCTTGCTCAGGACGTTCTAGGGGGGAGATTGGATGCAGCAGGTAAAACCACCTCGCCTGGGAAGCTCGAGACCTGAGGAGGCAGGGGAGTGGTAGAGTGAGTCGGTGTAGGGTTGGGTATCTCTTCACAGAGGGTTAAAGTGATAAAAGCAGTAAGAATGGGTCTATTCTACGAGCTTTCGAACCAAAGTTTAGCTCACTGGGAGGTTTTCCGGATGGTGGGACGAACAATCTCGTGAGAGATAGGAGGGAGAGAACTACTGGAGGAAATGGAAGGAAAGTGAGGGGAGGCTGTGGAAGCACCGACATTTCCTGGAGACAACCCCTACCTCTGCCTCTACTGCCTTGCTGGGTTTGAGACTGAACATGCTCCTCATCGGAAGAGGAAGAACCTGAGGAAGCGCTGAGAGAAGTGCGTCGAGGATTGGTAAGGCCCGTACTGATACCACGCTGGCACCACATTCTCTGGTGGAGTCGACGCATGGAGACAGGGGCTGGGAGATGGAGACTAGAGCCAAAAGGACGAACTGAGACTGAGGGAACCTGAAGAGTGGAATTGACACCACTGAGGATTACCGAATGAGCCCGAACAGGAGGGTCCAGGCCACCGCAATGATCAGCCCAAACACTGTGAAGAGGATTAGCACTCCAGAGGGGACTGTGAGAGAAGTGAAACCTGGGCAGAGGCTCGAAACATGCAAGTAGGGAACAACGATGTCCAGTATGTGTTCTCGCACTGGAGTCTACAAAACCAGGAGGGCATTCACCGCGGAGGGGAGACGGAGATCCTCCATAGCAAACAACAACATTTGAAATTTCCCGGATTAGCGTCATGACCAGGAGAACCGCCATATGGAGACGAGCAATGAGCCGATGAAGGGAATTAACTTGTGTTCGAGCTGGCGAGTAATTGCGCTCATAAATGCTGGTACAGGGAGCCATATGGGCTTCCCATGCGAGCTCCTTTGGGAGCTGCATAGGGACCCATGTCCCATCAAACATTTTAAACATCCGCATCTAGAAATAGTACATAAGAATATTAAAGACCCCAAATTCCCACATTAAATAATCACCCAAAATAGAAATAGTCTCTAAAAACTTCAAGTATACTTGAGCAATTATTATACAATGTTGACTCACTTATATTACAATCTATATAGGAATTACATAGAGGGAATTTAGTTGGAACATTTACTCTTTCATCTCCCAGAAACCATTACATTGATAACTAGTCAAATCATTTAAATGATTTCAATGAGTTTTTAATTGAAATAAAAACATAGTATCATTTTACACAGTGACTACAATGTCCAATAAAAAATAACCATTTAAACCTCCAAAAACACAATATTTCATAAAAAAATATAAATTTCTAGAGTCCTTTTCCCTAACAATAAAACATCCATTGGTTGATGCACATGTACAATATAATGCAAGAAACTATCTACAAAATAAATAAAAATAAAAATTGTTTTTTGTCAACAAAAATTAATGTTCAAATTGAATACTAATTCAACTATCATTTTGTAACAATAATAAATGAAACCTACATGGAATCAGTTTTAATCCATGTTGTAATTAATTAGGTATAAAAGTTACATGCAAGTAATATTCATAAATACAAGCTAGTGGAATACATATTAATAATATCCATAGGTGCAACCATGGGATATTGTAGGTAGCATTTACATGTCCAATAAGATAAATGATAGAGCATTGCTTCTAATTGGAATTGTCTCCCCTCTTCGGAAAGTAAGAGGATTCACCACAATCAAAGCTTTTGATTTTTTAATGTCCACTATTAATATTTAATTTTAATAAATAATTGATACATGCATGCATGAGATCCACAAAAATAATATTCTATTATATAATCTCTTTTTAAAGTATCTTGATATATATATATATATATATATATATATATATATATATATATATATATATATATATATATATATATATAGTCATTATATATTAGAAATAATTTATTAGGATAATTTTTATGAAAATAATGATAAATAGAACATATTATTAAATTTTTCTTACCGCATTTTTTTACAAATTTCTAATGAAGAAAAAATCATTTCAAATTTCACATGTTATTTCTTATGGATTGGAAATAATTATATGGCTTTCTGTGATGGGGAAGAGATCTCTTGAAGGGAAATGATGACACTAGTTTTGAACCATGATTAGTCTTGAATCATTGATCTTTATAACATATGATTACCTTCGCATGTTGTTTGGTTTGGTACAAAATCCTTTCTTGAGCTTGATTTCCTTTTTTGTACTGAATGAAAATAATGCAATGATTTTTATGATTTTTTAGATATAAATATTATCTAACCCATAATTTCCATAAACTTGAGAAAATTAATTTAAGAAAAAGTTGCAATTCAGAAAATGTTTGGGAAATGTTTAGTAAAACAGCATTACCTATTGAAAAAAATACTTCAAATATTTACACCAATAAACTAATAGATAAATTAAATTTAATAATCCTAAAAAATAAATTATTTATTTCTCTAATACAAAAATATTCAAATAATTCAAAAAAAATTACAATCAAGACTATCTAACACCAATTATAATATACTTATATACAAACAAGATTGGTAGTTGCATAGTAGCATAGTCTCTACTTATTTTCATAGTTATCAATATGTTGGTGTGACTAAGGAAGCGTGGGGTTCAAATTTTGTCATTATTTGAGAATTATATATTTTCTTACGTGGGGTTCAAATTCAATATGCATAGTCGTTCTTCCTACGTGTGCACACATATTCCATACATCTCCAACTTGTAGAGGACTTATTCAGCACAAGAACTACTATGCCTAATTGATTTCCCACATTTGATCTTTCTTTCACATTTTCCTACCCAATGTTATCAATTATTTCTATGCCACATGTTGTCATTAAAAATATTGTGTTAGTTATTGAATTAATTGTTCTTTTCAATCCAATATCACCATATGACCTAGTGCATTTACCATACACCTAAACCAGACTTTTCTTGTAGAAGAAGTGTTGTGTGTCCTAGAGTGTAACAAAAGTAGTATGATATTCCCATGATTTTTGTAACTTAGCAATACCTGATATTATAAATGAGAATATTTTATGTAAGTACCTCAAGTGTGGGATCATAGATCCATGATCTAGGAGAAAAGAAGAAATATAATCCAAGGAATTTTAATTGGCACATTTATTAGTTTTATGATTCAAATAATAAGAAAATAAGAGGAAGATCCAAAGAGGAACATGGAGAGACACTGTCAGTAAATAATAGAAAGGAATATTCAAAACAATGTTGGGGGATGTATGTCTTCTTGTTTAAGTTTATGAGTAAACCTACAAAGAGCTATGATATCAGGGAATGGGATTCCTTGAAAGACGAAATTATGTTTAAAAGTGCAAGAGGACCAAAAAGAAACGGGAATGTATTTTTTTCAAGGATTGGATGAGAAGCCACTAAGGGTGATAGCTAGGGCTGATAAACCATGTGAAAATGGTTGATTACTGAGAGAGATGATAAAGCACCCAAGTTTATTGTTGTGGGATGATAAGCCACTCTTAAAGTGTTTGACATAGTTATTGAAAAACAAAATTTTGCAAATTTTTTTGTGCTTGAATAGTTTATAAACCACCCAATGTTATATGTATTTCCTATCCTTTTTGTATTGAATATGGCTTCCTACGAGGTTTGTTGAAAACAAATTTCCCTTAGATCATGGATCTAGCTCATGGGTAATTGTTCTATGTGATTATGGATACAATACATCAACGGCTTGGTGGTAAATTGAAGTCCCACCTGTAGTTTCTCTTTTTTTGTATGTTAAATAAGACGCTTTGAGCTGATAGTTGTAAAATTAAAATAATTTGTCTATGGAAATTGATATATAGCTTTGAATAACTGTTTCATTGTTGTGTAATGTTGTTGCATGGGGTTAATGAATGAAATTATAGAATTCTTATGGTAAATCTTCTAAAATTTTGTCATACATATAAGGGCTAAATTTATGAAGATTTATATTTACTATTTATGCAGTCCATTCTAGGTATTATGGCTCAAACTGAATCAATAGAATGCTCTCATTTTTTTTGTAGAAATGAAATTTTGTTTCCCTGATTATTTTCCTATGAAATGGGTTATCCTTGTGTTTACTTTGATCCCGCAAATGGTATATATACCTATGTGTGGAAAGAAAAATAAAGACAATCTATGATAAAAGGAAACTCAAATCCTAAATAAAACAATTTGGTCATTACGGCTTATTATAAAAGATCACAATCTCAGGAGTTATCCCTATTCTCATATAAAAATATAACACACACACACATGAACACATATATATATTATGGAGGTTGCAAGACGAGATGGGTTGAGGAAGTGTGAAATTTTAATTGTGATAACATTTTTTTCATATATATATATATATATATATATATATATATATATATATATATATATATATATATATATATATATATATATATATATATATATATATATATATATATATATAGAGAGAGAGAGAGAGAGAGAGAGAGAGAGAGAGAGAGAGAGAGAGAGAGAGGAAGGCATAATGGGATGAGGTTGTTTAAAATATAAGAAAGGTTAGCGCATGGAATATATAAATATATGCAACTACACATCTGTAGAAGAATTTACATATGAGAGTGATGGTTGGGCCAAGTCTATCTTTGGAGGCCTTGGGAAAATTGGTAAAACATAATTATAAAAGTGTTAAAGTTGTCTAATGTAAGGGATTTGAAACCCAAGGCCTCGGAGGGAATAAACCTTGAACCTCATATGCCCATATGGTCAGGCACCATTACTAAGGGAGAGAGAAATGTGTCAACATGACCATTTACCTCCTTGTTGAATTTACGATATAAAATGAACCCCATAAGTATTAGCTAGAGGTTTCGAAGGGAGGCTATTCCTAGAAATTATGATATTTAATTTGTGGAATGATGTGGTTCATGGGTCCATTTGTTCGTAACCACTTACAATGGAGAAATGAGCTTAAATATCCATTATATCATTAAAAATGGTAAACGATTGGTGGTATTATGGGACCGGGCCATGTCACCCTGGAATTTTGAGACCATGATGTCACGTCGGTAATTTCCATGGAAGGCATTATAGAATTTTTCTAATAGGTCTCAAATGCAAACTCTTGGGATTTTATCACGAGGGTGATGTGGCTGCAGTTGGGCCAAGTGTGCATTTCTGGGAATATCCATGTATCACAAAGGAGGAGGTGTCCATGGTGGAGGCCATGTTCAATGTGAATGGTTGAGTGCTCCTAGTGGGTCGATGTGGTGACATATATAAGAAGAACTTCCACATAACCACAAAATATTCTTCCTGGATAGTTCCAAAGGGGGACTCTGAAGGAAATTCCTCGGATTTCATTTCCGGGATGAGGTGGAATAAGGGGGTCCATGCTTATGTATATATATATGCTTGAAGTATACTTGAAGTTTGTAGAGACTAATTCTATTTTTGGTCATTATTTAACGTGGGAATTTGGGATCTTTAATATTATTATGTACTGTTGGTGATATAGAAATGAAAACTATGTAATATTTTTTGAGAATGAATACAAAGCGTTGAAATTAAAAATAAAACATTTGAAGTTTTATATGAAATTTTTATACAATTTTAATTTTACTATAAAAGGAATAATGTTTTTTAATTTTTTAATGTTCACAAAAAATTTAATTAAGATATAACGTTTCCCTTCAAATTTATTTTTGTTACCAATAAAACATGTCAATCTTTTGAAGAAGGTGCAACGTGGAAGAAGTTAATAGGCCAAATATTTGAATGGTTATATATTTTTATCCTGGATATGGATGGACAAAATTTTTATATTGTTTCAAAGGTATCGAGGAGATGAATTCAATGACGTTATCTATTTTAGGTGTTGAGTAGTTTGATAAAGCTTAAGAATTTAGACCCCATTTCCATAATTGTAACTTTCTAGGTCGGGTCAGCTTAATAATTTCCCTTTTTATACCTTAGTAGGGGCTATAGAAAGTAGGGGGCATGCTACATGGAGGTGTGTAGAAGAAAGGTGTGGAGGGATGCTTGTGGAAAGAGGAATAATTCATAAGATACATTCAGAATTTACACCTTACGCATGTGAAACAGATTTTCATGTTAGTTGAATCTACAATAAAAAAATAACAAATGCATAATACTGAAGGTTACTATTAATAAAATCAATCATATTATAAAATAACGGATGGAACTGACCACACCTCATCACCAAAGTTTTCAACTTCAATCCAAGTTGAGGGCCATGTAAGATATAATATTTAATCGATGGAGATATTTTTAGAAAGCTATTGGAGATGCAACTACTCATCAAAAAGTGGTTCCATAAGAAAAGGTGTAATATCTGAATAAAAATCCCCAAAATATATAGTAGTAATAAGGCATGTCTTAGTGAATCATGTGAGTGGATTAGGAATAATTTGTAGATCATATTTGTTTCCATACACTAAAAATGCTAGTTTCGATGCAACATCTTGAAAATTAACACTACCATTCATAGTGTGTCCAAGAATGTTATTATTATATTCGAGTTGGGAAATTTATTTTCCTACACTATCAATAGGAATTGGAGTACTCTTCATCTCATTTTCTATCCTATATGGCATACATTGAACAATTTAGTATGACTTGAAGAGAAATAAATAAGTGAAACACTTAACATATATTTAACAAGATTTGTAGTTTATATTCCATGTTGATACTTACCAATATTTGTTTTACAAACATTAGTCAGAATTCAACACAATATATTTCATAAGAAATGCAAAATATATATCCTCGGAGGGAAGAGGTGTGGAGGAAGAAAAATGAAAAATTCCGCCCCTTATTCCCACTCTACACGATGATATATCGATGTAGATTATTTAAAAAAATTATAAATTCTTGTATATTTTTGGAATAGGTAGGAATAATCTATTATTTACAATAGAATCAATTGTTTATCATGATGATAACATGACAATATTTCCATGTTTTCATAGTTAAATTCCAAAAAATTTGAAATCCTATGAATTGATATTGAAAGATTATGTACTAAGAAGTATGGCTCCTATGGAAGATGGTAGGTTTCTAGCTTAGACCAATAATGTGATCTCAAAAATATTATTGAACATATGTTTTAGATATGAGTTGAGTGCCACTCTAGTGCAAAGTAGATAATGAGGATTGTGTCTTTGAAAATGACCCCCTTAAAAAAATCATTTAAATTTATATCGGAATACCCACCTTCACTCATGGTATTTTTAGCTAATTCCTTCTATTTTAGAGCGTTCTACCTATTTCAATGCAATAAAATACATATTTCCTCGGATTGTGAAGGTTGGGAGGAAGTAAAATAAAAGATTCCTTCACATCTCCACACTCCGCACAATGAGACGATCAATGAAAGGTATTTATAAATATACAAAATCTTATGTAGTTTTTGAATAGATAGGAATAATTTATTATTTACAATACAATCAAATATTTATCCCACGATGATATTTTCTAGGTTTTCATTATAAAAGTTCTTTTAAAATTGAAATCCAAAATTTTTGAAAGATTAAATGAATTGAAATTTAAATATCATGTAATAATAAATATGCCTCATGTTTAATACCCTATCGTTTTGTCTTGGCCACGGAATGTGATCTAAAAAATATTATTGAAAACACTTTTAAGAAGTTGATTTCCAATAATGTGAGGAGCCATCAACGATGATTTTTTGTCATTGGAATTGACCCCTTAACAAATTAGTTCAAATACATATCAAAATACTCACCTTTCCTCATTATAATTTTATCTAATTCCATCTATTTCAAAGCATTCTTATGTAGTTCTTCTCCTGCTTTACTCACCTTGTGTTAGTTGTGGCATATTTTTATCTAGTGACCCAACATTTTATGTAAATTTGGGGTCCATATACTTAGACACGTAGTATTATAAATTTCATACAAATATTTTAGTTATGTGAAAAACCAAATCCTAACCTATGTGTTACACAGTAATTTTTCACCGTCCCTACAATCCCCATCTCGCACATTGGAGGGCTTATTTTGTGACCTATGAGCAGTGAGATGGCTTGAAACCACTTTCATGACATCCATCTGAATAATAGCTTTCATTGCCCTGAAGACATCTCCTTCTGAAAAACCCTAAAAATGACCCTTTTAGCATTGGCGCGAGCAGGTAGTTCAGCACCCATGGCAATGGGGAAAATCCTTCAAAGAGGGCGCGCCAATTGGTGCTCTGTCTGAGAGTTGCACTCATGCCAGCCAATTTAAGAGGTGTTTTTTAAAAATAAATGGCGGAAGTTTCGTCCTAACTGATTTAGGAACTGATATCTATCTTGAGTTGGGAGGTTTGGCTACGGATTTCCATAGAGAGGAAGTGGTTTTCCACCTCTCATGGAAGCTTCCTTGATGATAGGGCCAATCCCATGATTATAGGGATCCCAACTCCTCTTCCTCCATCTATATAAGCTTGCCCATCTCCATTGCAAGCTAGTCTTCAAGTTTCAAAATTTCCAAGAGCCTTATGCTGCAAGAGCCTGCATAATTCCCTTAATGCCAAATTCAAGCAAGGAGACTATTTTCAAGATCCAAAGAGAGAGGTTTGTCCCATCCTTGAAAGGCTTTTCGAGACGTGTTCTACTGGTGACCCTCTGAAGGAGAATTTAGTGTCAGAACTTGGTTGTAATTTTCCTTTGATTGATTAATAATAAGCGACTATTGGTTATGGTTCCACTCTTGTTGTTGTTTATAATGATGAGTTATGTCCTTTCTGACTAACATATAGTTGCATCTATTGGATTTTACGCTTGCGTTTGTTTTGTTTCTCACATGTGCAGGTGTCCATCACGGAGATCGTGGGGATCATGATCTGCCATGGCTAAGGAACGAGAGCGCTACCTCTTCTACAAGCAATAGCATTGGATTCCTGGTAAGCCTTCATTGCTAGTTGGTTTATTTGCAATTAGGAACCTGCACCATAGCGTGAACGATTGTTGATAGACCTGGTCTGGGCTAGTAGGGATTGCCTCTATCCGCAGAGGGGATTTACCTCCACAACAAATTGGCGACTCCACTCGGGAACGTTAGCTTGTTTTCGTTCGTTTTATGAGCTATAGACGGAGCCTGAAGTTTGCCAAATAGCCTTCGAAACGCTTTTTCTCTGCAATTTCTAAGTAGATCAAAGATGCTTCAGTCAATCTCCAGTTTAGTTTGTAAACTGAACCCTTGGAGCATTATCTTGTCTTTTCAGTTGATTCTTGATCTTCCTTGCTTTATCAGATCTTCTGGGATGGTTCTTTCTGTGAATTTGGGTCTTTGATAGCTTGATCATTCACTGGTCTGCTTGTTGGATTGCTTCTTTTTTATTTTTGACTGGAAAACTCGACTGGCGCGCTTTTTAGCTTGACAATCGCGCCCATTGGTGCAGGTTGCTTATGTATTACCCGCGCCAATCCATCTCTGGCACTAGTTTTAGGCTCACAGTCGCGCCAATCCTATGAGGTGCTAGGGTTTTCTCAGTTCTGAGCTTTCTGAGCTTGATCTGTGTCTGTCTCGCTTTGAGCCTAGATCACATTGTTCATTTGAGTCTTGGAGATTCTGCTTGAAGTCGTGAGCCTAGTCTTGGTTGGGAGAAATTCTTTGTTTTTTCATTTTCAGGCGTTGGCGCTTGTTGTCAGTTAGCAACCCGCGCCAATTGGCCATTGGCGCTAGTTGTCAGTGTGCATGTCGCGCCAGTTGGCAATAGTTGTCAATGTACAAGTCGAGCCAATTTCAGGGTGTGTGAAAATTGAGATTTTTTCCCTAAATCCTTCACCAGTGTGTCTTTCCCTTCTGGTCTTTTCACTGTATGAGCATAGATTAAATTGCTCATTCTTTGAAATGTCTTCTCTCCATGATTGTTTGATGTAAAAGGGAATGAATGCTTGTTTTGATCTCTTGCTTTGGAAGTCCTCTTTGTGTTTGACCTCATATGTCTTGTCACCTTTTGAGGGCTTTCGTTACAAAGTGTTTGAAACAACGATTGCATTCTTAGTGTTTGTTTACATATCTTTTGCATTCATCCCTCATTAAGGAGATTTTCATTCTTTTAGTTTTCGTCTCATATTTTTCTTTTCATTAAAATGCATTAGATCACATTGCATTGAAAAGTATTTTTCGAGGTCCATCATTGAACTTAGGTTACATTGTTTAATGATTGAAAACTAAAAATTTCTTTGAGTGCATTCTCTTTCGTTGAAAGCATGCATTAAGTAGATTCTCATTTCATCGAAAAATGCATTGAGTGCATTCTTATAATTTGAAAAGGAAAAAGGAAATTGTGCATATATTACAATTGCATAGTTTTCGAAAGAGAGGATTTTGCATAGATCACATTGCATTGTTTGCATCGTTGAATGTTTGAAATTACTTTTGGATAGTGAAAGTCATCTAGTTTGGAAAATATTTCGTTTGCAGTGTTGTTTTATGTCGCATCATTGTTTGAAGCTCTCCCGTTAACTAGATATCATTCATCAAATCGAAAAGTTTTCTTTTCTCATGTAGCTGCATACAAGAGATTGTCATATGACATACGGTAGGGCCTTGAAACCGAAACATAATTGAATATCAACCATAAAATTTCCTCAATTTACCTAAGGAAGCATTGAAACATTAACGAACATTTAGAGGTCTAGGTTAGAGATGTGTTCCGGTGTCATTAAACCTAGTAGCTATCGTTCGCCTCTTGGCTTTAGACAGCACTTGTACGAACTTGTGCTCCCCGTACCGTCGCGTACATAAAGAGAGACCCCACTAGGTTTCTATCCTTTATCCATAGGAAGCTGAGTTTGTTGCCCTATACCCTTGATACACTGGACACAGGATTCGGGGATATTGCCTACACGTACGTTAAGTCCTTGGTTGATTTGTCTTTCATTTTGAAACCAAGGTGTATATTGCAGTTCACGGTTATTTGGTACACCCTTTGCCTAGTACTCCTGAGTAGTCATTTCGATATTTTCTGACTCTTTAAATTTGAAAAGGTCATCAAGCGCTTGTCCTTTCACGCTTGTTTCCATTCTGAAAGCGATAAAGTCACCTTTTGCTTGTTTCTTGACTCTTAAAAGATGAAACGGTAGAGTTTTGTTTCAATGTTTTAAAAATTAACTGCCCACGAAATATTTTTGGTTGAAGTTAGTTTCCTTAGGGTGTTGTTTTGAAGATTGTTTCTAATGGAAACTTTTCTGGAGATCACCAACCAAGGAATCCACTCCGATGGGAATCCTGGTAGTTTTCCTCCTTTTGGAAATGTTGGTGCTCCTTATATGGCAACGTTGTCCCTTCTTGGGTTAACTGTTGGGTTGCCTGTTTGGTTGTTTTCAACCTCTGTGGTATCAAATGTCTCGGCTACTGTTCAATCAGTTCCTCCGCCTGAACAACATCATGTTGATTCCAAGGTGGACCTCTCCCTTTCTTTGCCTGTTTCTGCGTCCTCCTCTTCTACTTCGCCTGGTGAAATTCTGAATTCGAGTAACTCGGTGGCTAAGAAGAAGAAGAAGAAGACAAAGAAGAAGAAGTCCTATAAAGGAGAGGCTAGCTCTGCGACTATTGCGCCTAAGAAGCATTCTGTCGATAAAACTCTCAACCTTCCGCTAAAAGTCAAGTTCCCTTGCATGTTGTGCACGGGAGACCATCTTCTTCGAGATTTCCCTGGCGTTCCTAAGGTTCTTGAAGTATGGTCCAATGGTCGTCTGTCGTTGCCTCTGGATTCCGAGAGTCAAGTTGGGGGCACATCTTCAACTGTTGTTGATAAGACTCCTAAGAAGCAGGGTAAGATTACCAATCCTTGTAGGTTGTGTGAAGGGCACCATGCCATTCACCTTTGTCCATATATAGATGAAGCCAAACGAGTTTTGGACAACTCAACCGTTTCTACACCATGCCTCCCGACTGGGTATAAATAGCTTTCTTTGACTCTTCGACTAGCTGATGCCCCGATTCGTCAAAATTCATCCTTGGTCGATCCCGCTCCCTCGGAAATTCAAATTCAGGAATCCATTCTCGACCAAAAATTGGTTGTGGGATCGGTTGAGCTGGCCCTGTCTTCGGTGCACCAGGTCTTTTCCGTTGAGAGTGGACCTCACAACCCTCAGGTTCTTCTTATTTCTTTAGATTCTTCAGACTTGGAGAAAGATTCTCCTATCCCTACATCTCAAGAAGTTGCTCCTCTGCCTCCCGTGATAGAGGTCCCAGAGGATACTCATCCCACCTTCGAGATGGAGATCATAGAGGATGCTCCTTCTTCTTCTGTAACACTAGGGGAAGACCATCTTGGTTCGATGGTAGCCCCTCCAAGTATTTTGGTTGCTTCCTTCGATTGGAGTCGATTTGCAGGATACCGCCTTCTGTCTTATGTGTCTTTTGAGATCACAGAACAGGCTTTTGTTCTGCTCGTACCCAACACCATTATAGACGAAGGTGCGTCTATGAGTGTTCTATCCTCAAATACTTTATAAGCTTTCGGTTCACCGCCGCTTGCGCCTGTTACGCAGAATCTATTGGCATTTAACAGAAGAATGAGTCAACCGTTAGGGATCCTCCCAAGGTTACCTATTACTTTGGGAGGTAAAACAATCCACATGGACGTGATGGTTGTTCCACGCCCCTTGGATTTCAATCTTCTCTTGGGGCGCAATTACACCTATGCCATGGGAGCGCTTGTCTCCTCCCTTTTTCATGTGGTTTGTTTTCCACATGAAGGACGGATCGTGACCATTGATCAACTTTCATTCTTTGGTCCTGAAGTGGCAGTTGGCACACCGTCATCCCTTCCTGTTTTTTATCCACCCGTTGTATTTTCCCCACCGCAGGTCAACTATGTGGCTACCTACCCCATGCATGTACTCAGTGATTCTGCTGTTGTGCATCAGGTGTTGGGGGCATTGGGTCTTGACTTCCAGGACGTTTTCCTTCCATCGGGAGTGGAAATATTGGAAGCGATGAATTCTTGTTCATTATGATGAGGTCAGTCGAAGCAGAGTTCGTTGTCTTGTGTCAAGCTCCTTAAAAAATGAAACAAGGTTATCGGAGAATGGTTCCCTTCCTGTGTCAAGCTCTTTAAAAAATGAAACCAGGTCATCGGAGCAGTGTTCCTTGTCTTGTGTCAAGCTCCTTAAAAAATGAAACAAGGTTGTCGGAGCAGGGTTCCTTGTCTTGTGTCAAGCTCCTTAAAAAATGAAACAAGGTTGTCGGAGCAGAGTTCCTTGTCTTGTGTCAAGCTCCTTAAAAAATGAAACAAGGTTGTTGGAGTAGAGTTCCTTGTCTTGTGTCAGGCTCCTTAAAAAATGAAACAAGGTTGTCGGAGCAGAGTTCCTTCTCTTGTGTCAAGCTCCTTAAAAAATGAAACAAGGTTATCAGAGCAGGGTTCCTTATCTTGTGCCAAGCTCCTTAAACCATGAAACAAGGTGTCCTGAGGATAATTCTTATAATGTGTCAACCTCATTAAAATAATGAGACACATTCCTGTTCAATTCGAGTCTTTCTTCTGCTCTCGTAATTTGAACCTTCACTCCATCTGCCTTTCATATGGACTGAAGCTTGGTGGGCATGTACCTCGAATTGAGTCACCATGCTAGGGGGCATGCTTACTTTTTCAAGCATAGTTTATTTCCGTTTCAAGCTTGTGTAAAAATGAAACCGGTTTCAAGCATAGTTTATCTTTTTTTCAAGATTGTGTAAAAATGAAACCAACTTCAAGCAGAGTTTCCTGATTTCAAGCTTATGTAAAAATGAAACCATGCCTGTTTTACCTCTTGTGATTGCCATTTTATCAGCCTTTTTTTCCAGATGAGCCTTGGTTTTCTCACTCCATCGTCACTATTTTCTTGGCCGATCATATGCCTTCACTTGGTTGTTCTACCTGTTCCTGAGGAACCACTGTGATGAGTGGTCTTGTTAGCCAACCTCTTGACCTTTATCTTGTGTTGAGCAGTTCCACCATTACCGGAACCAGTTGCTACGCTTTATACCACTCGTTCCTCCAGGAGGAGTCATCTTTGAGCTTTTTTCTTACTCCCTAAACATGAAAAGATTATCGAGGCCCTTGTCGTTTCGATCTCGTTAAAGTGGCTACGAAGCGACATCTACCTAGTATATGTTTACCGCTTTTTCAGGCTGGGATAGATTATTTACGAAAAAGGAATACCCTAGACTATTGCGACTAGGAGGTTTTCTCAGACATAGTTTTCTACCTTTTTGGATCTGAGGAACTATTTACAAAAAGGGACCGTTGGAGTTTTCTTTTCAGTTATCTTTTCAAAATCTCTAAACATGAAAATACATCGAGTTCTTCCTTTTTCAGACTCGTTAAACACTGATGACATCAGATTCAGTCGAAATGAAGTTATTTGAGCCGATCCTTCCTAGGGCTCGTTAAATGTACTAGGATGGAATTATATTACAAGCATATGATATCCTCTTCAAGCTTGTGTAAAAATAAAGAGGTACTCACTGAAATGGTGGGAAAAATGGAACCAGCATCATTGTCGTGTCGGCAGTATGTCGCTCTTGAACATGGCACTTGTCTGCATTCGTGTCGGGTTGGGGACATCTCATCTCGTTTTTCACTTGCCTTCATGGGTTTGGGTAATCCCTTTTGACCTCTCATCTGCTCTTTGCCTCATCACTATGACCTCTGATCTTTTGATGTCAAATACTGCCAATTCCACTGTTGTGTTGTTCATATGTTCAAGAGAAGTTGACCTCTGCAAATACCAACCTTCCTCTGATTCTCATCTGATCTTGATTCACAAAGACATTATGTTCCTCTGTCTCATGTCGATGATGTGGGAAACACCATGAACCACCTTCGATCAAGGTCACTTCCTGTCGACTTCAGCTCATTATCGAGGAAGCTGATCTAGAGACTCCCTTCTGGTAGCTTGAAGCCTGCATGCCTCAATGGCAGGTTCTTCGCATTCGACGTGAGGTTTTCATCACTGGCCTCCGATCGAGTGATTCTGCGGGTGTTCGACGTCAGCTCACTGTTCACATGCCGTAGATTGTACCTGTAGTACCTTCAGGACCTTGGCATTAATGGTGGTACCTCTTGCGTCTGTTAATAGCTTTCATCACTAGCTGGTAATCAGACGATGTTCTTGCATGTTCAACTTCATCTCACATATTCGCATGCTTGAACTTGTACTCTGTTCGGGTCGGGATGGAGCGCAAGACCCTGGATTGTGTCTGTTGTAATCCAGGCTGCGATTTTGTAGATTATTATGATTATTTACATGACTCACTTGCTGGATTGCTGTGACCATACCTGAGTCTGTTTATCGATCCTTACTGGATGGTTGCGTCCATGCCTTGGATCTGGATTATTGTATACTCTGTTATGGATGGCTGCGCCCATAACGCATATATATCATGTATCTGAGATATCAGTTGTAATTCTTCACGCAGGTTTTCCAACGGAGGAGTTTTCAGTTGGACATGTTCTCGTAAAGCATTTCACCCCTCTCTCTCTCTCGGGCCTCATTCTTTAGTGGGCATCCGTTACACAGTAATTTGTCACTGTCCCTACAATCCCCATCTCGCACATTGGAGGGCTCATTTTGTGACCTGTGAGCAGTGACATGGCTTGAAACCATTTTCATGACATCCCTCTGAACAAGAGCTTTCATTTCCCTGAAGACATCTCCTTGTGAAAAACCCTAAAAATGGCCCTTTTAGCATTGGCGCGAGCAGGCAGTTTAACACCTGCACCAATGGGGAAAATCATTCAAAAAGGCTGCGCCATTTGGCGCTCTGTCCCAGATTTGCACACACGCCATCTAATTTAGGAGGTGTTTTTTAAAAATAAATGGCAGAAGTTTCGTCCTAACTGATCTAGGAACTGATATCGATCTTGAGTTGGGAGGTTTGGCTACGGATTTCCATAGAGAGGAAGTGGTTTTCCACCTCTCATGGAAGCTTCCTTAATGACAGGGCCAATCCCATTATTATAGGGATCCTAACTCCTCTTCCTCCATCTATAAAAGCTTGCCCGTCTCCATTTCAAGCTAGTCTTCAAGTTCCCAAATTTCCAAGAGCCTTATGCTTCAAGAGCCTCCATAATTCCCTTAAGGCCAATTTCAAGCAAGGAGACTATCATCAAGATCTGAAGAGAGAGGTTTGTCCCATCCTTGACAGGCTTTTCGAGACGTGTTCTGCTGGCGACCCCCCCCGAAGGAGAATTCAGCGTCAGAACTATGGTTGTAATTTTCGTTTGATTGATTATTAATGAATGACTATTTGTTATGGTTCCACTCTTGTTGTTATTTATGATGATGAGTTATTTCCTTTCTGACTGACATATAGTTGCATCTACTGGATTTTACGCTTGCGTTTGTTTTGTTTCTCGCATATGCAGGTGTCCCATCA
The DNA here is from genome assembly GCA_034641835.2 of Pinus albicaulis. NCBI lineage: Eukaryota > Viridiplantae > Streptophyta > Pinopsida > Pinales > Pinaceae > Pinus > Pinus albicaulis. The sequence goes on from CM076576.1 coordinate 480,851,058, forward strand.
CGGAGATCATGGGGATCGTGATCTGCTAGAAGTGAGGAACGGGAGCGCCACCTCTTCTACAACGACTGCGTTGGATTCCAAGTAAGCCTTCATCGATAGCTATTTTATTTTCAATTAGGAACCTGCACTATAGTGTCATTGATTGTTGCTAGACCCGGTCTATGCTAGTAGGGATCGCCTCTGTCCGCAGAGGGGATTTACCTCCACAACACTATGGTAAAAACCATCCATTATCATTATCAAATTCCTGCAAAAGCTGCTCCATCCCATGTTATAATCCTCCAATCAAATGAAATTCATTAGAAATGAAAACCTAACTACTGCAAACAGTAATCCGTTAGTCTACTGGTATTTCAAATAAAACCCTATATACTGACGAATTGGAGACATAAGAGTTGAATTCTAAATTAACTAATAAATTTAAATATAAGGATAATCTTAATGAAACATTAATTCTTTAGTCTACGGACATTTGAAAGGAAACCTTAGCTACTAATGAATTGGAGAAATAAGCATTGAATTCTAACTCAGATGAGAATTTTAAGTTTAAGGATTATCTTAATGAACTGAAAGGAAAAATATTAACTTTCTATACAATACACACACTTCTCATGCAATGAAGAACCCTCAATTTCAAAATAAACAACGATCAATATGAACTTGGTTCTATTACTAACTATCCCAGTGTGATTAATCAATGGCTTCAAATTTTCTAATGACATTTTCAATTCAATTAATTGTACTAACACTGAAAAATAAAATTCTATGCATAAATGATATTATCTTCTCTTAGATATCATACTCTTATTATCTCTTCAAACTAATATCCAGACTTCAAAACTTTGTAAGAAAGAAGACTCAATTAAATATAATTCTAGAAACTCTCTTAGCTCACAAGAAAGAGGTCAATGAGATTACTCTGTAAGTTTAAAAAAAAGATTTCCTACTTTTTTTAATATCTGCTTGGAAAATCTACATAAATCACTATTCAAACTACTTTTGGAAAATAAATATTTCATTTAAATCCTCTGCAAAAACAGTGCTTATCAAGGAATTCAAGACAACACATTACATGTATTGAGTTGCCATTTTTAAAATTCCTCAAATCTCTTAAGTTATTTCCAATGTACAGATGAGCTCTGTTTTGAGTATGCAAGAACAAATAGACTGAGAAAAAAACACCATATGTTTGAAAATTATTGTTTATTTTAACCAGTAACTTTGAATCACATCTATCTCATTATAACTCGTGTAATCATTCTACAACAAAATTTAAATACAATGCGACTAGTGTAGGTGGAGATATAACATTATAAAAATCACTTCAAAGGTCAATAGACCTATTTTTTTTGTATAGGGACTGGAAAAATGAATTGGGATTTTGATGGGTATGTATTCCTTTTCTATATATTGACAACAAAATAAATCTTATTTAGGTATAATCTTCTTTTCTTTGTCACTCCACATAATAATATAGGTTAGGACCACAAAATGAAACCCTCTGAAATGCAATGTGAAACTGAGTATGGTTTATTTTATTACCACAGTGCACACACTCAAATTTTGTTATAACTTATAAATTTTATATGAATAGTGTTCCAATATACTAGTAATGTATTTATATGAAATTCTCACCGAAGGAGAGTAAAACACTTATATCTACAATGTTTCTAGATCTATAAACATAAATTGAATATGAAGTGAAGGAATATATAACAAACTATGGAAAAAGAAATTTTATGCACAATTCATATTAACTTCTTTCATATTTAATAATCTCACGCTCTCTTTAAACTCATATCCCTAATTCAAAGAGTTATATGCAATAAAACTCAATTAAATATTAATTCTAGAAACAATGTTAGGTGAGGAGAAAGAGACTAACGAGATTAATTTGTAACTTTAAAAAAGATATATGTTACTATGTTTATATATAGTTGGAAGACCTAGAAAACTCACTCGTCAAAATCCGTTTGTAAAATAGAACTTTTATTTAAATATGTTAGGTCCCTATATTACTAGTGTAGTCCCCTATTGTTGTTAGTGTAGCCCCCTTATTGTTGATGTTGTACCCATGTAGTCCCCATATTGTGCCCTATAAAATACCGACTAAAACTCCACTATTTTTATTTTTGTTCCCTCACATTATTATTTTTAGGTTGACTAGGATTATATTGTGACCCCATGGACTCCTTGTTGGCAATATGATGCAGAGTGTTGTCCTTGATGGGAACCCACTGAATGAAGATGATGACATGAGATTGTTGGCATGTGTTGTCCTTGATGGCAATACACCTGATGAAGTTATTCTTGACTTGATGAACTTGGTAAATGATGTAAATCTGATGTGATATGATGTGTGTTGACAATATGATGCTAAGTACCCACTTGATAGAGTGTTGTCCTTGAATGGCAACCCACCTGATGGAGTTGTGCTTGATAGAATATGTTTTGATGAAGTAAATCTGATGTATCTACAGTGAGTACAAAAGGGAATGAAGAAAGAAATTCAGTATGTGCTAGATCTATGATAAAAAAGAGTATGTCTCAAGGCATACGTAGAGTTTCCTAGGAGAAGTTGCGTATGCACGCGGGAAACAACGTGCCAAGTCGCGTATGGGTAAAAGCGCTCATAAAGTGCAAAACCAGGGGTAACCACCATGGTATTGACCCATTGTATTGGGTAATGATTCGTCTAAATGACCCCATCCAGGAATACCATCGGAAGTAATGTAGTTTTGGGCTCATGGTATTGTTTTGGCTCATGGTATTGAGAAAGGGGCTCATGGTATTGAAAAAGGGTAAACCTATATAAAGAGAAGAAATTCATTGTGCAAATCATGAGTGTGGGTGAAAGATGTAAGGCCCAGATAAAGATACTTCTCTCGTGAAGTATGTATGGAAAGGGTAAAGGTTTGATGATAGATCTGAATCTATGATGCACCTATGAAGAAATGATGGAGCGGGATATCTAGATTTGAAATGTATCTGTATTTTCTAGATCTGTTTATGGAGTGATTAGATCTGTGATGAGGCGAACATCTGTCCGAAGTAAAGGGTTAAATCTGAACTGAATGTCTGATCTGAAGAAGTATGCTGCTCTATGATGGTTGAAGATCTATACGCTACTTCGCCGAAGAGGAAGCGCGTATATACGCGTCTTCGCTGAAGATAAAGCGCGTATGCGCAATGAACTTGGCTCTATAATATGTACGAAGTATGCGCGGTTATGTGAATGGAAGAGCATATACTCTGTGTTATCGATGAAAGGAAAGTACGTATACAAACTAGGGTTCTTTAAATCACAATATTAAAGAAAATTCTGATACATTACTGTTGGTTTACTGATATCTGTCAGTGAGTTATATGTATCTGTTTCATGGTTGACTGTGCTTAAAAGTATGGAGTGGGTCGAGTCTGAAAATATGATGAAATGTGGCCTGCAAGTTGTGTTCTAAAGGAAGCTTTGGATCCAGTGTGAAAATTGATGAAACGTGGTCCATAGAGGTGCTAAGGATGTGGCAGCCTTCGATCGGGGGGTCGTAGCTCCCTTCCAGGTGAGGCTGGTAAACGAGATCGGGGGTCGTAGCTCCCTTCCAGGAGAGGCTGGTAAACAAGTCAGGCGGTTGGAGCTCCCTTCCAGGAGAGGCTGGTAAACGAGCGCAGGTGGGTGCCTGCGTGCTGGTCAAGTCTGCGCCAGCACATATGTTGTAAGATGTTTTCTCTATAATAAAATATTGAAGGCTGAGCAACTGCAGCGGTGGTTTTCTCCCGACTTGGGTTTCCACCTAAAAATCCTGATGTTCATGTGTGATGCTTTGTGTGATGGTTTATTCTGTTCTTACTGCACATGTTTACTGTTTATAGAACATCTAATGAATGAATGATGGAATGATATAAGTGAAGAACTAATGGCATAATTAGATCTCTATGTATACGTGAGTTTTATGAAGGATATCCGCGTGTATACGCTAGTTGGCTTCAGCAAAGTAGCGTATGGGTTTTAGAGCATGAAAAAGTAAAATTTTTGAGTTTGCCCTAAATACTGATTCACCCCCCTCTCTCAGTATTTTTCCCAACAATTGGTATCAGAGCGGGTCCTTCTGTAGAAGCTTGATCGCTTGAAGGAGATCCGTCGCAATGGGAAGTCAAGAAGGAGTGATGTCTATAAAGCCACCTCTATTCAATGGAAGCAATCTGATATTCTGGAAGGTACGAACAAAAGCATATCTGCAAAGTCTTGATGCAGATGTATGGGAAATCGTGGAAGAAGGTTATCAATACCCGGCAAGTATTCCTACTGATGCAGCTGAAAGAAAGAAGTATGAAATCAATGCCAAAGAAGTGAATGTCTTATTGGGAAGCATGTCTGAATCAGAATTTGCTAAAGTGATGCAGCTACATTCAGCAAAAGAAATATGGGACAAAATCATTCTAAGCTATGAAGGAGACACAAAGGTAAAAAGTGCAAAACTCCAAACTCTTATAATTGAATATGAAAATTTGAAGATGCATAGTGATGAGAGCATTGCCCATTTATTCTTACGTTTGGATGATATTGTAAATCGAATGAGAAATTTGGGTGAAACCATAACTGATACTACTCTGGTGGAAAAAGTCTTAAGATCCCTAACTTCAAAATTTGACTCTAAAGTTTCAGCTATTGAAGAAAGGCAAGATCTGCAAACTCTTACTATTGTTCAATTACATGGTATTCAGAATGCCTTTGAAATGAGACAAGGAGGTCCTTCTCAAATCAGAGAAACAGCTTTTACGGTATCTGCAAGATGAAAAGAAAAGGAAGTTGTCAAAGAATCCAACTATATATCCGATGAAGAAAAAGCGAATTTCGTGAGAAAACTTCAACTAGGAACTGGAAGATTCAAAGGTAAGCTTCCTTTCAAATGTTTTGAGTGTGGAAAATTTGGTCACTATGCTGCTAAATGTCCTTATAGAGAAAAACATGGTAAAGGGAAACAATTTGAAAAGAGGAAGAGTTATTATGCAAATGAAGATGATGATGAAGTGTCCATTGAAGATGAAGAAGATTCTGACCATGATCTGAAAGTACTCATGGCAAAGAAGCAAAAGAAGAAGGACTCTCGAAACAAGAAGATATCTCAGAAAACTTGTATAGCAGAAATTGAAGAAGATGAATCAGATAGTGATTGGGGTCATTGGAATACTCTTATTTGTGCAAACAATAGTGAAGATAGTGAAAGTAAAGTTGTGGATCTAGAAGAAGCTATCCAGATCAAAGTTGAAGAACAACAAAAGGAAATTGATAAGAAATATTCTATCTACAAAGAGATGATCTCTCAAATGAAAGAACAAATAGAAATGCTGAATGGACAGGTGGACAAGTATCAAAGGTTTCATACTTATGCATCCAATCGAATTAAAGAACTAGAAGCAGAAATCAACGATCTAAATGCAGATCTCGAAAAATCAAGCAAGAAGAATGAAGGACTTGAAGCTACAATCATCTCTCTGCAAGAAGATCTTGAAGCATCAAGTAAGAAGAATGAGGAACCTCTACAACCATTTGAAAAGGAATGCCTTGAAGCAGAAATCATCTCTCTCAAAGAAGATCTGGAAAAATCAAATAAGAAGAATGAAGAGCTGCAACAGACATGTGAAGAAAACGAAAATTGGTTGAAAGAAGAGATTCTAAATCTGAAGGATGAAGTAGAAGATGGAAGAAGGAAAGAAGAAAGCATGACAAAGCAATGTCAAGCCTTGGAGGTTGAGGTAAACATTCTCAAAGGTAAATTAGAAGAAAAAGTTAAACTTTTGAGGTTTCAAGATAGTAATAATATTTTGGACAATATTCTGAGTAATCAAAGGTCTCCTGCTATCAAACTTGGTCTTGGTTTCCATGAAACTGTTAAAGGAGAATCTAGCTCACAAGGAAGTGCTAAAATTTCAGAGGATGTCAATGCAAAACCTGAAGTGTTGAAAGAAACAAAAGATCAACCGACAATCATGAATTCTCAAAGGAAATCATTCAATAATGTTGAATTCTTTAGATGTCATAATTATGGGCATGTTGCAGCAAATTGCAGAAGTAGATTGTTTCAGCCACAAACAAACAGATCCTACATAAAAAGGTACTCGGGTTTCTTCAAGGGATATTGTTTTTCATGTAACAAGTATGGACATAAAGCAGTTGATTGCAAAAGAAGGAAAATTAGAAATACTCATTATGATTCTTATGCTTATTTCTCTGGCCACATGAAATGCTATGCTTGTAACAAGTATGGACATATAGAAAAGGAATGCAGGTTGAACAAATCTGAGAAAGTGGACAATTTCCAGCACACAGTTGGAAAGTTCAAGAAAATTTGGAAATAGAAGGATGACCGGTCAGAAACGTAGGGAATACTGACTCTACTGCAGTCATCAGCTTCTGAAGCTTACTTCTCTTAATGACTGCAGAAGTGATGGGAGATACATTATGGAGCTTAGTAATGTATCGTCACAGGGGGGAAGCTGTATGGCTATTCCCATGGTTGTCTTGGTGATTCTGGTTATATTTATTTCTGACAGTGCATCTGATGTGAAGAAGACAGGTACAGGAGGCATAAGTTCAGGGGGAGATGAAGGAAAGTGAGATTTTCAATGTGACACTTTCCATATGCGGGTTCGGTGAACTAAAGTCGCGTATACACGCGAGTTTCATCAGACACAGTCGCGTATTCATTGATGATAAGAGAATCTATATGATAGCTGAAGATCTGAAGCAGAGGTTCAGGGGGAGCATCAGTCTGACTGCTTATGATTGTACTGTTAGAAATATTCTAGTTATACTCATGCTAAATGAAATGATACATGGATTCCTATGTTGAAGATTATGAATGAGTCTTGTTTGCTTTTCGATGAAGAGTATTCATTACTGAGATGAAAATATTATAACTCAGAGATAAGGACAGATCATGCAAAAATTGTTGCTGATGATGTGCTGATGAAGGTATTCATGTTGCACAAGTTTAGGAGGAGCACCAGTTCAGGGGGAGCAGCAGTTTGAATACCAATAATTGCATTGGTTGGCAATATGACTGCTTATTCTTTGGTTTTTGTGATACTCATGCTCAAATGATGATAACTTGGTACATGGTTTATTATGATGATATTTTGAGCCCTGGTTGCTGATAAGTATCTTTTGTGCTCACACATGGCTGAGTTGGATGTCGTTTGATTCAGAAATAAGAATAGATCATGCAGAGTTTGTTACTATGGTTGAGATCTTTTGCCTACACATGCTACTTCATGTTCAATCTTCAAGATCATGGTGATATTGGACCACATGGATGATTGACACATATTTGAAGATGTTGTTCTGGTATGATAATCTCTCTTGGAAATATTGTATTGATGCTGCAAAGAATCTGAAGGCTTGGTTACTAATGTGCTTATGCTACAACCGTTGGATGACGCTTGAAGACACAACTACACTGTTCTATCTATCTGTAGCCCAGGGAAGCGCTCGAGTATCTAAGACAGAAGCTGGGAGTGTTCTCTGCTAGTCAAAAGAACATATCTACTTAAATTTAGAAGATGGCATTGGATATGCGGATTTCCTTAAACACAGTCGCGTATATACGCGAGTTCATGCACAGAAAACCGCGTATGTCTGATTGTTGACAAATTTATGTTTGGGATCAGCTCTCTTCAGCACAGCTGCAGTGCTGTTTGGTATCTCTGATACTGTTTGGTATCTCTGTTGGTGTTCCAGTTCTCATAATTCTATTTCTAATTTTTTGATAAAGATGCCTTGACGATTTGTTGGTGAAAGTGTTCAGGATGCACAAGCAAAGGGGGAGCCTTGGTCATATTGAAAGGATGTTTGGATGCACACATTCAGGGGGAGCCCTAGCCTTGCTGAGTATAATGCATTGTTGGCATTATGATGGTTCTGAAATATGTTCTCCTTCTTGAGGACTTTCTGGTGTTGGTCTTAAAGTTATATTTGTAGTTTGATGAAAAGGTCTTGTTGAGACCCATGATGTAAAATTGTAATATTCAGTCATGTAAGGACTTGTCAAATTTTGTAAACCCACTTGGTTGGGTAGCTGAGTTGAAATGTGTAAACCCACTTGGTTGGGTACTTGAGTCTCATATGAGTCTCATATTTGATGTAAGTATGAGTCTTTGATGATAGGAAGTTCATAGAGTCATGTACTTCATTGAAAAATATGTTTGAAAATTCAACATGAACTCAGGGGGAGCTTGGTCACTTTAGTATACATCAGATCTGCAGAACGCTTCTTCTACATGAGGAGAAAAGGGGGAGAGTATGTTGATTGTTGATCCTCCCTTTGCCCTTGATGTCAAAGGGGGAGAGTGACATGGTGTTTGAATGAAGAGAAAGAATGGGAGAGTGACATGGTGTTTGAATGAAGATAATGGTGTCAAAGAATGGGGAGAGTGACATGGTGTCATTGTATTCTTAATGTACCTATCTGTTGTGATGATCAAACACCATCGTGGTTGCCATCAAGTCCAAAGGGGGAGATTGTTGGAAATATGATGCAGAATGTTGTCCTTGATGGCAACCCATTGAATGAAGATGAAGACATGCGACTGTTGACATGTGTTGTCCTTGATGGAAATCCACCTGATGAAGTTATTCTTGACTTGATGGACTTGGTAAATGATGTAAATCTGATGTTTGTTGACAATATGATGTTTTGACACCACTTGATAGAGGTGTTTTCATGACACACTTTGATGGACTTGTACTTGATAGAATATGTTTTGATGAATCTATCCTGCAATTTCTACGATCAGTACGAGAGAAGATGTGCCAGACTGATGTACTCGATTCTACAAGCTAGATCTATGATAAAGAGTGTGTCTCCAAAGGGACACGGAGTTTCCCCGGAAGAAGTTGCGTATGCGGAAACAATGTGCCAAGTCGCGTATGGAAAAAGCGCTCGCAAATTAAAACCAGGGGTAACCACCATGGTATTGACCTTATTAGGTAATGTTCGTCTAAATGACCCGTCCAGGAATACCATCGAAGCGTATGTAGTTTTGGGCTCATGGTATTGAAAAAGGGCTCATGGTATTGATTAAAAGGTTAACCTATACAAAGAAGAAATTCATTGTGCAAATCATGAGTGTGGGAGAAAGATGTCTGAGCTTGAATGAATACTTCTCTGTGAAGTATATCTATATGGAAAGGGTAAAGGTTTGATGATAGATCTGAATCTATGATGCACCTATGAAGAAATGATGATGCGGGATATCTAGATCTGAAATGTATCTGTATTTGCTAGATCTATTTATGGAATGATTAGATCTGAGATATGGCGAACATCTGTCTGAAGTAAAGGGTTAAATCTTTGTGATGTATCTGTTCTGAAGAATTGCAATGACCTAAAAGTCTGAAGAACCATATGCTAGTTAGCCGCAGAGGAAGCGCGTATATACGTGTCTTCGCTGAAGAGAAAGCTCGTATGTGCAATGAACTTAGTTCTATAATATGTACAGAAGTATACGCTGATTTATGTAAACGGAAGCACATATATACGCGACATCAGTGAAAGGAAAGTGCGTATGCAAACTAGGGTTTGCTGAAGTCTGTGGTAAGAAAATTTTGATCTGTTCTGCTGGTTTACTGATATCTGCCAGTGAGTTATATGTATCTGTTTCATGGTTGACTGTGCTTAAAAGTATGGAGTGGGTCCAGTCTAAAAATATGATGAAACGTGGCCTGTAAGTTGTTTCCTAAAGGAAGCTTTGGATCCAGTGTGAAAATTGATGAAACATTGTCCATAGAGGTGCTGAGGGTTGTAGCTTTCAGTCAGGGGGTTGTAGCTCCCTTCCAGGTGAGGCTGGTAAATGAGATCATGGGGTCGTAACTCCCTTCCAGGAGAGGCTGGTAAACGAGTCAGGGGGTTGGAGCTCCCTTCCATGAGAGGCTGGTAAACGAGCGCAGGTGGGTGCCTGTGTGCTGGTAGGAGTCTGCGCCAACACATATGTTGTAAGATTTTTTCTCTATAATAAAATATTTAAGGCTGAGCAACTGCAGCGGTGGTTTTCTACCGACTTGGGTTTTCCACCTAAAAATCCTGGTGTTCATGTGTGATGCTTTGTGTGATGGTTTATTCTGTTGTTACTACACATGTTTACTATTAACTTAACATCAAATGAATGAATATTGCAAAGAGCTAAGTTAATAAATATCTTCATATTTAGATCTCTGCTAATACGCGAGTTGTATGAAGGATATCCGTGTGTATACGCGAGTTTACTAAAGGAAAGTAGCGTATGGGTTTTAGAAAGTGAAAAAGTAAAAAGTTTTGAATATGCAGTAAATACTGATTCACCCCCCCCCTCTCAGTATTTTTCCCAACACTCCTATATATAGAAAGGATGTTTTTTCATTTGAATCATACATGAATTATTCATTTATGTAGTGTAAATGAGTTTTCCCCTCGAAGTGGCTGATTTCTAAGGCATTGATCTCTCTTTTCGTCTATTTTTGGAGTTGTTTTCATAACATTTGGTATCAGATCTTAGGATTCTAGGGTTTCGCTGCTTCAAACACTATATCGTGGCATTTTTCTGTAAATTTTCTTCTACGAAGGTTCAGAAGCTAAAAAAAAAACCCATTTGTGAAGAAATCCCAATGAACATGGTATAAAAATTTCAGATCTTCGTTCAAAATATTTCTGGAGATATGATATATGGTAGTTATGGTTTTTGCAGGCTCCCGAAATTCATCTCAAAGAGGTGACCTTTGGAAAATCGTCATAAATATCTCTTTGAGCCTCAGATTGGAGTTCTGTAAAAAGTGGAAACATTTAAACAAACTATAGGTTGCTGTAAATAAATTTCAGATCCAAAGAGGAAACAGTGACACATGGCACACCATACAAGTTCGCTCTACTAAACTAGTCCATATTTAGGTCATTACGGGAGAATCCAAATCAGGTCACACCTATGGCATTGGAAAGAAGATTCAGAGGGATACTAAAGGACTGAAGATAAAATATGTGGGATCCAAAATTCGAGAGATACATCAGTTTCAATATCAAGCTCATCAAAAGCAGGAAAAAGGTGTATAGTTTTTTTCAAATTTCATAACTCTTGTTTGAAAAATTAGTTTGAAGTGATTCCAAGGACATAATGAAGCATATATATCAATATTGTGTTCTAGAATGACACCTAAAAATAATTCAACACCAATTAAAATCTCATAAGGATCTACTATGACTCATCAAGAGGAATAAGTGGAACATGATATATCAAAATTACAATATCAAGTGCACCAAATTTCACTCTCACAAAGAGCAACAAAAAATCAAATGAAAGTTTTGAAGAAAGGCATGGAAGCTAAAATGGATGGTTTGAAGAAAAGCATGGAAGATAATATGGATGGTTTTAATAAAGGAGTGGAAGCTAAGATGGATGTTTCAAAGAATGGAATGGACGCTAAGATGGATGACATGGAGGCTAAAATGGATGACATGGAAGCTAAGATAGATGAAAAAATGAAAGACAACATAGAATAGGGAAAAGGGAAAAGGTAATTATAGGAAACTCAAGATGAGAAAATGTCAATCATGATTTCATAAACTCGGATGTTGTATTGAAGACCCACCATATTCCAAAGAATGATATAAGGAAGTTTAATGGCAAGGATACTATAATATGGATACTACATATTTAGCAATATCTCGATATCCATAATGTGAAAAACACACAAAAGTTATGCATTGCAACATTAAGTATAGAATAAAATACATTTGTATGGTATTGATGGCTTTTCTCTCCTAAAAAAATTGTCAGTTGGTCAATTTCTAGGAGGAAATGATACAAAATTATGATGATACAAAGAGAAACAACTTCTTTAGCCAATTTCTAAATCTCAAACAAAAGGGTTCAATAGTGGACCACATTGAGGACTTCCAAAAATTGAATATAAGCATAACTGATATTCCATAGGAACATAGGATTTATGTCTTCATAGGGACTTTAAAGGATAACATCCAACATGAGGTTTTCCTTTAGGAACCTAATTCATTGAAGAAGGCCTTCATGTCGGCAAGAAAAATTGAAAGTAAATTGATGGAGACAAGGAAGCCTACAACTGACATCTATAAAGATGGAAGTGTTGCTACTCCTAGACTTCCACAACCTACAAGGTTGACACCAAAAAAATTTTAAGAAAAAATAGAAAAAGGGCTTTGCTACAGTTGTGATAGAAAATAAACTAAGGTTTGATGATAATAAATTATTTTACATAGATTTTGAAGAGGAGGAATAAAATGAACAAGAGACATCAAAAGAAGAGGATATACACCAGGAACCTACCCTAGAGAAAGAATAAATGAGTCTAAACATATCCTGTAATGCATTGGTAGGAATTACCGCTCCTCAAACTCTTAGGATACAAGGACATCTCAAGAATAAAAATGCAATAGTGTTGATTGATTCAGGTAGTGCCCATAATTTTATTCATTATGAGCTAGCCAATGAAATGAATTGTTTCCTATACTCAACACCAGAGTTTCAAGTGATGCTTGAAAATTGAGGGACTATAAATTTCTCTTGAAAATGCCATAATATCAAGCTAACCATGGGGGAATATCTATTGAATAGTTCAATTATTTCCATTCCAATGGGAGGTGTTGATGATGTTCTAGGAATACAATGCTTTTAGATCATTGACACAACCTATATTTTTTATGAAAGAAATATTCATATTGCATGGCATACCCAAGAATATTATTTCACATTGATATGCAAAGTTAACTTCAATTTTTTGGAAAACATTGTTTGAAAGCTTTAGGACATAGTTAGATTTTATCACATCCTATCATGATTATATACATGGTCAGATTGAAAGGGTAAAAAAATTATTGAAGACATGATAGGTGTTATCACTCTGAAATTTCCAAATATTTTTATAAGCATTAAAAATAAATATCAGAGGCAACTAAAAACCACTTTTGGAGCTTAGGATGTAGCCTTCCTAAACTCAAAGAGGGCTCTCTCTATATGATTTAACTTTGTTTAATCAATGGATATTAGGCTAGTTATGTATGCTTGGTTGGGTTGGTTTTTGATTGGTTTTGGTTGGTTGGTGGAATTAATGATTTAGATGAATAGGTGCTTATCAAATGTCCATTGGGATATGGAGTCAATGTGCTTTGAAACAAAACTGAATAAAATTATAAGGAAAGTGTTAGAGGGAAATATAGGTGAGCAATATAAGATCTCAAGGCTGAATGGTGAAGTGATTTTTTGATCGGGATCAAGGAGAAATTAAGAATTCGTTGAACAAGATAATGAAGAATGATGAAGGAGTCAATCGGGATCAGAGGGAATTAAGAATTCTCTAAACTAAATATCAGAAGAAAACATAGAAATGTATAATAGTTAAAAGGAGAGTGTAATATTTAAGCAAATTTTGTAGTAATATTCCTGTTATAACATTCATATTTAGAACACATAAGTTTATGGAATACTTAGAAAGAAAACATGAACAATTGAGATTTATACTTCAATGAGATTAAGATAGCTCATCACATGAATCAGGCAAAGAAGTTTATTTATAACTTATTCAGTATGTTGACTGGAAATCGGTACAATAACCCTTTGGCAAGAGATCGGTCAGATAACGAAATATTCATAAATCCACACTTGACCGACCCTTGATACTTCAAATGAATTATTTATACAACATATTACAAAAATATCCTGTCAAGTGAGTAGGATTTATTCTAGGATAATAAAATATCTTTATGAAAAAAGGTAATGACACCAGTCAACTAAATGATATCTGCACCTGATTAATTTCTCGTTGTTGTATATTTTTTCTTTCTTCTGTATTTTTTTTAACCCTTTATAGTAAATCACACCACTTATCCCATGTTTAATAATCTGGGATTTTGATTTTGATCATCCTGCGGTAAATCTCATCTACCTCTAAATATTTGGCAAACATAGGCTTATTTACAAAAATATGATTTACCTCATGCTGGAGGTACAGGAATTTTTCTAGAGTTTGTAAGAGTATCTTGCCTACGGGAATGCCTTTCGTTGACGAAATGTGAGATGTTTCTTTGGCCACATCCCTTAACTTCTTGAAATAATCCTCATGTCTCATGATTTTGTCATTGATCACTAGAGGACTAGAGGAACCTTTTTGTCTCAATATATAAAACTTGTCAAAAAACCTTTTAACTGTGTGTTCCAAAGTTTTACATTTCTCCTCAAGTTGTAGCATTTGATTTCTATTGGAAATCACTTTCTTCACTTCTAGGAAAGTCTCTATTTTTTTAGCTATCCCGAGTTTTTCTAAATCATATTTATTTTTAGAATTAAGGGATTTGATTATTTCATAGGCTTCATCTAGTTTCGTTCCAAGATTGGCTTTGATTTTCTGAATTGCCTCAACAAATTCCTTCACCAAGTCATTCTGCTCAAATATGATTTGTATAGAAGGCCAAATATCATTAAATGAGTTAATAATATTGTCCCACAATTATTTTTTTCCTTAGGCTAAAGGCTCTGTTAATGACAATTCTTTCTCTAGCTTGTGGATTCTATCAGTCAGTCTACTGGTTTTCTAGACTTCAGCTTGATACCTTACTTCTGCTAATTTATTTTCATCCTCTAAGCTCTTTACCTGTTCTTTGAGTTTATTAAATTTTGTAGCCTAAATAGACATATATTCCATTGATTTGATTAATTTTCTAGCCTCATCAGTGGGATGGGCTGTTGGTATTGATGACGTTGGTGTTGATGTAGATTCTATGCGAATAGCAGTGATGGGAACTTCTTCCATGCTACCTTGTTTTTACTGTACAAGCTTATCCATCTATGTATCCATTTCATTTTGTTGAGATGTCAACTGGATGATTATATTAATCGTCTCATCCTTTTGATTGTTTGTCTCCAAAACCTCCTTGGTTTGTCGATGCTCAGTAGTTGGTAGTTTTAACTGTTTCTTCAGTGCATATATGTTTACATTTTCTTCTTTATAATTTATTTTGTTGCCTTCATGTCAGTTGGATTATAGCCAATTTAAATTACCAACTCTTCCAATGACTTAATCCTATTGTCTTTTTCTTGTGATGAGGCTCTCTCTAGCTGTAACTGTGACCGTATATTTGCAAGGGAGTTCTACAACTTCTGGACACATAGAGATTTATGTGTCATGGTTGAGTATATCATATCTCCTTCTTACTTGTGGAATTCAATTTGTTCAACTGGATGCATGTCCTTGGGAGGAAATTCAAATATTGTCTCTTTATAGTCTTCTGATGTTTTGGGGGCTTGTACTTTCAACTGTAGGAATGTCGTCTGCATTTTCTTTATCCTGAGGTCAAAACCTGAAAGTGACCTACTTTGATCACTGGGAGTTTGCTTCCATTATTGTGCATATGTAACAACTTTCAGTTCTTAATTTTTAATTTTAATCTCTTTATATTTCTCAATGATATCCTTTTCCTTCTCAATTGGCTTGCTAAATGTTGAAATCTCTTCACTGTTTTTCTTTTGAATGATTTTTGGTATGGAAGATGATGGCAGAGGTGTTTCTTCTGTATGTGTTGTGGGTGCACCATCCCTGATAAAAATATCTGTTTATGTTTTAATTGTATCTTCCTATTATATTACTATGTTTAGCTCTGTTTTATTTATGTACATAAGCTTGAATTTATTATCAAATGTAGCTTGTGCTCAATAATAGCCTTTTTCTGTGGGTCTGGAGTAAGAAGGATGGAACTATTATTAAGCTGCTCTTCCACCTCCTGTAAAGTATTTTCCAACCACTCTGACTGGTTGCAATATTTCTGAATCTCAGGCTTAGATTCATGAATGAAAGGGGTGAGTTTAGACTTCACTCTTACCTTTTTTAATGACACCCAAAGGGTCAAATGACCATTTGAAACTGTTTTTGAACTTAAACTCTTGTAGGCATTTGTCTAGTTCCTTTCCATCATTCCTACTGTTACATATAAAAGGCCCTAGTTGATTTTTTTTATCTTGAACTCAGTTTTCTTTTTGGATGAAAGTAAATTTATCTCATCATAATTGAAGATCTTCCTGATGTACTCTAAATCAAATATCCTCATTGAGAGGTATTTTGGAACCGTGTAAGGGACTAGTTGGCTTCCATACACTCTAATCTATGTGTGATTCTGGTATAAATACTAGTCTCATTTCGTCCTTTGATCCGATAACTGTAGAAATTTTTTGATTTCATCACTAATTCTGGGCTGAATGTTGTTGTTGAGCATATTAACCACTTTTTATACAAAAGAATCAATAAATTCTTTGAAACTAAATTCATTGGAATCCTTTCTAAGCAAGGATTTAAAAAATATTACAGACTGGAGACTACCCTCTGTGTCCAGTTTTTGTAGGTTGGTTGCAAACTTTTCTAGACTGAAAATATATGAACAAATAGAATATTACTGGGGAGTATTTGAACACTCCTTCTTCATGCAGTTTGATCAGTTTATTATGCATGAAATCTGCCAGGAATTGGGAAAAGTTGAAAACTATATATGGAGACCAGACTAGGCAAAATGTAGGGAGGAAATGAATGATGGATTCATCTAACCACTCATGAGTAAAATATCCTAGGATACAGAACAACATGGTCAACATTTGTCTGGTTCGTTCTAAAAACATGGTAGTAGATTATGGTGGGTTGCTTTTAGGAGTTTGTACTGATTGAGGGAGGAAAGTCTGAAATATTTGAAACCTTTTAGGAAAATCTAGCTTTAGATAAAGCTCAGTGGCAGTTTCAGTGGATAAAGGCACTCCCTCTACTTCTAATGGAATCTGCAGCATTTGATTAATGGAATGAGAAGTGATTGTAATTATGATTTCTTGGTCATGGGTGACTATGGCTCTTTCATTTGGAAAATAGTTGAGTTGGCATAATCTGATAACTTTAGGAAACTGGTAGGTCTGTGGAAATGTGTATTTTTGTAGGTTAGAGTCCCATAGATGAATATCATCTGCTTGATCAAAAAAAATTTCATGGCTCCAGTAATGGAGCTCCAAAATATTGCTATTAGTCATAGTGTCTACTATTCTAAAGTCCTTATCGACCAAAGGAGTGTGGTCGATGTTGTGCTCAACTTAGTGTTCCTAAATTGAGTTCATTAATTGTCAACCAGGGTTAGTAAACTGCTAAAGTGTGGTGCACTATATGTGCCTAGGTATTTGTTTCTCACTACGTTTTTTTTAGTGTTTTATGATTTTTTTTGTTTTATGGTTTTTATGTTGAAAAATAGCTAAGAAGTTTACACTAAAACAGAGTGAAAACTATTCTAAACTAGGTGTGCACTAAGGACAGAAAATGAAAAGCTTTATAAGGACTTATAGAAAAGAAACAAATCACAACATGAACTCAGTAACCCATATCATGAACTCATCCAATTCATTCATTTAGAGATATGTTGGAATATCTTGAGAAAAGGATAAGTTTTTAGTGCAACTGAGGTTTTCCTAAGTCAACAATCAACTTACAATGTTAAAACATCTCATCCATGGTTGAAGGTTTATTGGAACATAATTGGAAAAGAAAATTTGTAGCACAATAAGATTTCTACTCTAAACTAACTTCTAGTTCTATTCTGCAACTCAATTTAGCACCACTAGGCCTCATTCAAAAGTTATAGATTTCTTTTTAGAATAGTCTTTGAGAAAAAGGCTTATTTGTGAAATTGTAAAAAGGTTGCAAAATACTCAAGGTCTTAAACTGTTATTGATAGTTCCTGTCCATATGATGATGTATTAATAGGAATTCAGAACAAGAAAATTTTGTAAATAATGAAGACCGTGGTATCTAAATTTAACAACTAATACAATTTAAAATGCAATGGATAACAACTAAAATAAAATGCTAATACAGTGAACTAAGACTAAACTAGAGTGATATTATCTAACTTGAAATGAATTGGAACTGAACTAGAATGATACTAATACAGTGAACAGAGTTAAACTAGAGTACCATTATCAAGCTTGAAATATTGTGACAAAATTAAACTAGAATGACATCTACCTCGGGAGTATTGACAGAGCTAAAATGCAGCTAATTATATGAAATACTATAGCCCTGTCTTGTTCAAGATGAGTGATATTTTGGAATAGCTTGTACAAACAAGTCTGGCTGTATCATTCAGTGAAAATGGGCATAAAAACATAACAATACGTAGGTAAACCAAAACACTACAAGTAAGCCTTATCCAGAGTTAGTGATATTTTGGAAGAGATTAATGAGAATAGGACTAGCTATAACAACTAATTACAATTAAAAATAAAAAACGTAAAGTTCTAAATTGCTAAAATTATGCCTCATTCTAGATTAGTGATCTTTTGGAATACTTCATGAGAACATAGCTAAACTGTAGTATCAACTGTAAGCAAAGTTCAGAAAACTATTTAAACTGAGAATAAAACAAAGCTACGGTTACTTATCTAAACCAAATGCATAATGCTTCACAGGAAGTAGGGGCCCTCTACCACCAGATCAGCACGTGGATCTACTCAATATTGACTCAAATTGTGCAATAAAATGATGTCTCTTTCATTAAAGGAGAAATTCTTCAAAACAGAGTATTTACAGCCTTCCAAAATCTAGCAACAGAAACAAAATCTAACCAATAGTTTCTCGGTCTCCCGAGTCATACTTATAATGAAATTACATAACTATTTCTTGAGAAAAATAGGGATAAGTGTATTTCCCATTCGTAATCAAATTAAAACTCTTATTAACAGTCTCGTGCTTTACTGCGGACATCAGTAGAGTCCATGTTTTGATAGGAAACTGCCTCTCTTCTTCATTCATAACTGCTTTAATACTTTAACTCAGACTTCGTGGGGAGAAAAAAATGATGAGGAAATGATGTGGAATACGAAAATATGTGTTTTTCACTAAGATGACACCTGCAACCTGCGTAGACATGAAGATAGCTGCAGAATTAGCAACTAGCTACAGAATGTCTGCATTCTATAGCTAGGTGTAGTCAAAAAGTACTACAACAACGAAATCATGAAAACATAGCAAGTTAGACATTATATACAATATTAAAGAAATTTTAAATAATCATATTGATCATTTAAGCCTGAAATTAATAATGGAAAAAGGAAATGAAGTGGAATGTGGTGGCAGAGAAGAACATCTTTGAAGCTCAACATACCCCCACTGCTAGGTTCTTGCATGTCCTCATGCAACTATACCATGAACTCTGAGACCTCTGCATGGACCTCCAACCCTCTTCTTCTGCTTTTCCTGGCAGTCAATGGCCTTCTGGGCTTCCTTATGAATAACTTGAATCTCAAATTTGTGAGTGCCCTGGTTAACCTTTTATTTTTTCTTTTCCAATTTTTCACTAGCCTTGTACAACTTTTGCATTTGTAGAGACAGAGTTGAGTTCATATCAGTTTTCAGCTTAATCTGCTCCCTTAGAATTTCATTCTCATTCTTGATATGCCTATTGAGTACTTATAACTCATATTTATCTCTTCTTAGGATATCAATTGCAGATTTTGGTGGACTAGGAGTTTTGTCTCTACTTTCTGAAGCTCTCCTCTCTAGTGTCTCAACATCATTGTACATTTCTTGCTGTGCTGGGTCTATTTCAGGAGCTTCTTCATCAAAATCCTCCTCATACTGATGCTCAGGTGTTTCTTCATCCTCAATGTTTATAATTCCAGTTTTTCTAACCTCTGTTTTCTTTAGTATCCCTCTAAGTCTGTGGCTCCGTCTTGGTTGAGATGGCCCTTCTCCTTTTTCTCTGGCAGATTTCCTTATTATCTTCTCTTTCTTAAGCTGTTTCTTAATTTCAGCCAATTTCTCAGAAATCATTTCTTCACTATCCTCTTGTATTGTTTTACCAGTTTCAGTTTCAGTTTTGGAGGTTTTCCATCTTCTGCTTCTTTTTGTATATTTGTCTTCAGGTGGAGGTTCATTGGGTTCTTCAAAGTGATTTCTCACTAAGAACTCATCCCAATTATCTCCCATTTTTCTTAAATTATATTCAATCAAGATTTTGACTAAACCATGGTGGTATAAGGTTGTTTCCAGAAATTGAACTCTCTTTTGAACACTTGAGGCCATTTTCTTTAAACTATGAAGCAAGAAAAAGGGCAAGTTGATTTCTTCTTCTAAGAAATGCATCATTAACCGAATATGGTAAACATAGAAGGTACCAAATCTACCTTCACAAGTGATACATTTTTGCAAAATGAGTAACATGTTCCTCCACTTATTCTTTAATGCCGAGCTAGGAATACCCTTTTTAAAAATGAAAACATCCATACCTGGTGACTTGAGTATTTGCTTCCATGTCTCGTTATGGAATTCTCTATTTTTGAACGACCTTTCTCCTTGTCTAGGTAGTTCCATTGCCTCTGCAATGAAAGCCTCTGTAACAATGAATTTAATGTCTCCTATTTCGACCTCGGCTCCATTGAAGGACCTTGCAAATGTTTTAGTCACCTCTTTGTGAAAACCACTAAATTTCTCCAAAAATTGCAACCACCCAGCTTGCTGTAACATTTCTCTGAGTTGTGGATATCCCTCCAAGTACTTAGTTCCAACCGGTTCAGTCCTTACTATGAGACCCATAGTTTTTTTTTTTCTTTCCAATATTCAAATTACTGCTCCTCTGGTCATAGTGAAAATGACTGTTAAAGAGATGTTTTTGCCTCACAGATGCTTCCTCTGTTTTACAGATCGAAATGGTTAAGAGTTGGCTACGGGAAAGGATGATATGGAGTGGTTATGGAATGAATTAATGAGGTGAGGGTGATGTAAACGAATTAATGAGTTGGGAAATATCTCGGAAGAAAAGAACGCGGAGATATTTCGTAGGAAATTCAAAATCACCATTAAATGCTTTGGCCTAGTGATGTCACTAATCCAATCATCTCAGTACTTTAACCGTTAAGTTTTAAAATGATGATCAGATATGGGATTTGGAATGGCGGAATAGAAGCAATTTTATCCAAAGCTTTTATGAGAGGTTTTTTAGGCATGATCAACACAATTAAATAAAACAACTTTTCGAATTATACATAACTTAACTATACTAAATTTGTTTCATGATCTGTCATTTTAATAATTTCATAACTTTTACCTTCGCCTTTCCTCTGATTTTTTGTGATCTTCATATGCTTTGTTCTCCCATTAAGGATCTCTGGCTTGAGAATGTCTGTATGGCTGCAGAAGGTCTGATTAGTTGCAGAATGTCTGACTGATTGCAGAATGTACCTGTAGAAGACTTGAAACATGAAATGGAATGGTTTGAAGCATGAATGGAATGTTGTATGGAATGAGTGAAAATGGATAATGAAGTATGGTGTAATGGAATATGAATGAAGTAAATAAATGGAGTAAAATGGATCACAACTTATGAAGTGGAGTGGAGCATGAAAAGTAGCCTGCAATTCGTGATGTGTATTATTCAATCGTAGAAAAACATCAAACTTAAAAATCTAGGATGGAAATGAGGTGGACCATGGAGTAAAATGAATGAAGTGTGGATGAATGAATGGAATTGAGTATGGATGAATGGAGTGAAATGGATCTGTGCTTATGATTTTGTAATAACTACTTGCAGAAAGAACATATTTGAAAAGCTAGAATGTCAGAAATATTCTGATTTTCACTCTACCTTTTCTGTATAAACATGCCAATCAGTGATTGGTTTTCATGTTTATACTTTTTTTTTTTTTAATCATCTGACTTCAGAAAATTTAATTAAGTTGATGAAGAAGAAAAATTCTTCTTCATTAACTTCACGTCACTGTTTTCCTGGAATCTCTTGACAAATTCTTCTCTTGAGAGTGGTTTGTGATACAGCTTCAATCTATGACCATTCACAAGAAAAGTGACCTCTTCTTCATCTATTGTCCTGATTTTTATTTCTCCATTGTCAAAAATTCTTATAATTTCATATGGCCCAAGCCAATGTGTTTGGAATTTACCTTGGAAATCCTTGACCTTTGAATCAAACAAAAGAGCCCAGTCACCTTCTTTGAATTTCTTTTCCTTGATGTACTTATCATGCCATCAAGTCCTTTGATGTTGGACTATACTATTTTTCTGAACTGCATCTTGTCTGATCTCATACAATTCATTAATTTGCTCCAATCTATGCTTTTGTGCCTCTGATAGATCAAGTCATAGCTGAAATACCACTCTGAAAGTTTGAATCTGGAACTCTATGGGAAACAAAACTTGCTTTCCATAAACAAGTTCATAAGGAGTATGGCTTGTTGTGCTTCTCCATGTAGTTATATAGGCCCACAAGGCTTTAGGAAGCCTATCTACCCAATCTCTTCTATGTAAATGGACAGTCTTCATTAGGATCCCTTCAATGACCTTATTAGTAGACTCCACTTGACCATTTGCTTGTGGATGATAGCGAGTAGATTTCATGTGTCTGATTTTGTACCTCTCCATCATTTTTTCCACTAGCCTTGATGTAAATTGAGCTCCTTGATCTGTAACAATTTCCCTTGGGACACCAAAACGAGTAAAAATATCCTCAAAAATAAAATTAACTACAGATGCTTCAGTAGCAGAAAGTAATGGCTTGGCCTCTACCCATTTCGTAACATAATCAGTGCAAACTAATATATATTTCTTTTGTCTTGATGGAGGACTAATAGATCCTACAAAATCCAAAGCCCATTTTTCAAAAGGTTCAATATGTACCTGAGGCTGCAATGGCATCTCACCTGAAGGAGAAGGTTTCCCTACCCTTTGGCAACTGTCACAGCTTTTGACATACTCTTTAGCATCTTTAAAAAGGGATGACCAATAATATCCTAAATGAAGGATCTTGTAGGTTGTCCTTTTATCAAAAAAGTGCCCGCCACAAGGTTAATCATGACATGCCTTGAGAATATCAGGCATCTCATCTTCCCGAACACATCTCCTAATGATAAAATCTGGACCTGTCTTGTATAACTCATTAGAAACCCATGAATATTTTTCACTGTCATAAATGATCTTTCTTTTGTCTCTTTCATTCATTATTGAAGGAAATTTCCTTGAAACTAAATAATTAGCAATGTCAGCAAACCAAGGAGTTTGAGTAGAAATTGCAAAAAGATATTCATCGGGAAATTGATCTTCAACTGGGGTATTGTCTTGGATGTTTTGGAGTCTAGATAGGAAATCAGCTACTGTGTTTTGTTTTCCAGGCCTATCTAGAATGGTAATGTTGAATTCTTGTAAAATCAATAACCATCTTATGACTCTGCCATTAGTAATTGATTTATTCATTAGATATCTAATTGCAGAGTGATCTGTGTGAGCAAAAGTTTCATAGCCTGTTATATAGTGTCTGAATTTGTTTATGGCATGAACAACAGCTAAAAACTCTTTTTCAGTTACAGTATAGTTTAACTCTGTAGGAGTCAAATTTTTACTGGTATAGTAGATGGCATAAGGAATCGGGTCTTTTTGTCCCAATACTGCTCCTAGAGCTGTATCTGAGGCATCTGTTGAAATATGAAAAGGTAGCTTCCAGTTAGGTCCCCTTAAAATAGGTGCTTCAGAGATTTTTGTTTTCAGGGTCTCAAAGGCTAACTGGCAATCAGGATTCCACTTGAATTCACAGTCTTTGGTAAGTAATTTGAAAAGTGGAGATGCTATCTTGGTGAATTTTTCTATAAACCTTCGATAATATCCTGTAAATCCAAGAAAACTCCTAACATCTTTTTGACAACTTGGAATAGATAAGTTAGAGATGACTTCAAATTTTGACTCATCAACTCTAATCCCATCCCCTGAAATGTGATTTCCTAAAACAATTCCTTCATTAAACATCTTAAAACATTTTTCATGACTTAGTGAAAGATTTGCTTCTTTACATATTTTTAAGACTTTTTCCAAGTTTGCTAAAGCTTCTTCAAATGTGTTTCCATAAACTGTGAAATCATCCATATATACCTCTACACAATCATGTATTAGATCTGAAAAAATTCCTAGTACTGCCCTTTGAAATGTTGCGGGTGCATTGCATAGTCCAAATGGCAATACTCGGTAAGCATAGGTACCCCAAGGACAGGTAAATGTGGTTTTGTCTTGATCTTCTAGTGCTACTTGGATTTGATTATAACCACTAAACCCATCTAAAAATGAGAAGTACTTTTTGCCAGCTAATGTGTCTAACACCTGATCTATGAAGGGTAAGGGAAAATGATCTTTAAGAGTAGCTTTGTTTAATTCCCGGTAGTCAATACATACCCTCCATTTACCATTTTTCTTTGGCACAATCACCAAAGGAGAAACCCACTGACTATCTGAAATGGGATAGATGAAGTTGACATTCAATAATTTCTGCAATTCTTCTTTAACAATCTCCCTAAGATTTGGATTCATCCTTCTCTGAGGTTGTCTGATTGGTTTACAATTTTCCTCTATGTAGATGTGATGATTGCAAGTCTTGGGGCTTATCCCTTTCATATCAGTGTACTCCCATGCATATGCTGAAGAATGTCTCTATAATATCTTGACTAGCTCTTCCTGTTGAGATCTCTCTAGGTTCTTGTTTATGTTTAAAGTTTTGCCTGGAAATATCTCAATTGTAGAGCTGCCAAATTTATCCATGGAATAGAGAGACATCTGCCTTGATGACAAAAACTCAATGTTGGATTCTTCTTGAAATTGTTCATGTTTATATTCCGAAGAGGATTCAAAGTTTTCCAAGGTATTTAGAATATGGCTATCTTCACTAATTTCTGAAATTGTGAAGAGAGGTTGTAAGTCTTCTTCATCCTCTATCCATTGAGTATCAACTAATTCTATAATTGTTCTTGCTGGAGGATACAAGGTAAATTTCTTAGTTGAAATACCATTAGAGATATACATATCACCGGATATACAACTAATGAATGCATCGGCTGTAGCTAACCAAGGTCTTCCTAATATAATAGGTTGTCCTCTTAGATTATTCTTAGGAGTTAGGATCATAAAATCCATAGGATACTCCCAAGAATCTAGGGACACTGGAATTTCTTCTATTACCCCATTAGGTTTAATCACAGATCTGTCTTCTAATTGTAAAAATGTGGGTGTAAAAAGAAGATTAGGAATTTTTGAGTTTATCCATGATTTGTCTACTCATGATATTGATTGCTGCTCCTAAATCAATGAGAGTGTTTTGGATCTCAATTCCATTGATGTGAGTTTTGACAACTGGATTTCCTGGGTCTAGATACTTTGGAATAGAAATCTTACCCATCATGATATCTGCTATTTTTCCTTCCAGTTGAATTTTCTTTATCTCTGTCATTCGTTTTCTTGTTTTCTTCATGCTCAACTCCTTTATTGTTTTTACTAAGATTGCAATTTCCTTGATGGCTTGCAATAATGGGATCTTAATACAAACATTTCTCAGCTCATCTAGGAAATCATAATTAGGCACCATAATTTGTTTTTCTACACCCCTATCTTTCTGGGAAGGGAAGTGTAGAAGTGAATGTTGATGGATGCTCTAATATATGAGTTGAAATTATTGGTTCTTTTTGTTTTGATTTTTCAATGGTTGAGTCTTGGAAAGTTGTGTTCTCTTCAAGACTTTTATTTACCCATAGAGAATCTTCCTCAGAATTGTCTTGTTCTTGTATTATTACAAAAGGTTTCCTCTTTTCAAGTATTCTTCCATACCTAAGTTGAACATCACTAAGGTCTAAACGAGTCATCAAATAAGTTGGAAACAGTTGGCCTTCTATCATGTATGTGTTTTGAGGTTTTTTATTGTTGGGGTTTGGTATGGTTTGGGCAGGCAACTGATTTTTTTTCTGAGGAAATGGTAATGCGAGTGGTTGATTTTTATGTTGTGTATTTTGAGGATTTTGTTGAGAATTTTGTTGAGGAGGGAAATGTGGATATGGTGGATAGGATGGTGGATACTAATAGTATTGGGAATATCTTCCATAAGGATTTTGTACTCCTTGTGCCCAAGCTTGTGATTTATTTTGAAATTGGGTCCAAGGTTGCTACCAAGGATTCCAATTTGGTGGGGGTTGATTATACATTTGATCATGAAATCCTTGTGTTTGAGGTCCTTGCCAAGGCCTTCTAGAGAAAAAATTGAGAGATTCTGTGGAATTTGTAGGAGTATATTCTTGAAAGACAGCTTTAAGACTAGGAAGTGAAGGACAACTCTTGGTCTCATGTTTTTCTAAACAAATGACACAAGTCTCTACAACTTTGGTATCCAAAAGGCACTCTCTCAAGGCATGTTTATTTCTACATTTGGGACAAAAGATTGCTAAGGCATCAGATTCAGCTTTTTGCTTGTTTTGTAACTTAAGGGTGTCTACTTGTTCACTAAGACTCCCTAAGATGTCAGATTTGAACTCATCAAGCATATTTTCTATTTCTTGCCTAATTACTGTCCCAAAAGAAGACTTACTTGCCCTTGCAAGAGCAGGGTCTCTTGGTCCTTACAGTTTTAGATTTCCCTCTTGAAAGGTTGATACACAATTCTGCTATTTCAGGCAATGTAAGCTGAGATATATCCCCTTTTCCCATCATGTTAAGGATATCTAACCATTCATCCCTAATTTTATTCAACAAGAGAGCTTTCAAAGTGTCTTGGTCTAAGTTTTCCATTTTTTATCTTTTGATGTTGTAATGAAATCTTTCCAACAAATCTTCCAAGTTTTCATATTCTTTTTGAAGCATCTTAAACACTTCCTCCTTATGATTGACTGGCATACAATAGTCCAAATACCTCTCTAGAAATTCTTGTTTCATGTCTTCCCCTGTCCTAATAGAACTGTTGATCAAACTCATAAACCACTTCAATGCTGCTCCTTTCAATGTTGAAGGAAATAGTTTAAGTTTTTGAGCATCTTGTAAGTAGTCATAATTTCTACACAGGACTTCAAATTCAAATAGAAAGTTTTCAGGATCTTCAGTTTTAAGTCCATAAAAGTTTGGAAGGACAGAGCGTGAAATGTTTTTCATAGTTGCATTGGTTTCTTCATCTACTATAGGAAACCTAAAAGAGCTTTCCATCTCTCCTCTACCTCTTCCTCTGCCTCCTTCTCCTTCTACACCTCTACCTCCTTCTCCTCTACCTCTACCTCTACCCCCTCCAAATAGTGTGTGTTCTCCATTAAAAACTCCTCCTCCCCTTTCTTCTGCCACAGTTGATTCTTCTATAGAAGCTGAAAAGTTTATGTCCCTAACAGAGGTTCCTGAATCTCCTTCTAAGACAAGTTCAATGGGTAAATTAGAAGGTCTTTCTAATGGAATATCTGATCTTAATTTCTCTAGAAGTATAGGATCAGTAAAGGATGGAATGTGGGTTTGAGTTAGAGGTGTATTGATTCTAGGTCCTGGTGAAACAAGTGGTTTTCTAGGAATCAAACTTCTACCTCTTATGAATCTACCCCTTGAGTGTCTTTCTGTACACATATCATTGTTTTTTGGTGATAAGAGGCAAGGCTACCTAGTTACACTTCCCCGGCAACGGCACCAAAATGTTGTGCTCAATTTAGTGTTCCTAAATTGAGTTCATTAGTTATCAACCAGGGTTAGTAATCTTCTGAAGTGTGGTGCACTATATGTGCCTAGGTATTTGTTTCTCACTACGTTTTGTTTAGTGTTTTTATGATTTTTTTGGTTTTATGGTTTTTGTGTTGAAAAAGAGCTAAGAAGTTTACACTAAAACAGAGTGAAAACTATTCTAAACTAGGTGTGCACTAAAGGACAGAAAATGCAAAGCTTGATAAGGACTTATAGAAAAGAAACAAATCACAACATGAACTCAGTAACCCATATCATGAACTCATCCAATTCATTCATTTATAGATATGTTGGAATAGCTTAAGAAAAGGATAGGTTTTTAGTGCCACTGAGGTTTTCCTAAGTCAACAATCAACTTACAATGTTACAACATCTCATCCATGGTTGAAGGTTTATTGGAACATAATTGGAAAAGAACATTTGTAGCACAATAAAATTTCTACTCTAAAATAACTTCTAATTCTATTCCGCAACTCAATTTAGCACCACTAGCCCTCATTCAAAAGTTATAGATTTATTTTTAGAATAGTCTTTGAGAAAAAGGCTTGTTTGTGAAATTGTAAAAAGGTTGCAAAATACTCAAGGTCTTAAACTGTTATTGAAGGTTCCTGTCCATATGATGATGTATTAATAGGAATTCAGAACAAGAATATTTTGTAAATAATGAAGACCGTGGTATCTAAATTCAACAACTAATACAATTTAAAATGAAATGGATAACAACTAAACTAAAATGCTAATACAGTGAACTAAGACTAAACTAGAGTGCTATTATCTAACTTGAAATCAATTGGAACTGAACTAGAATGATACTAATACAGTGAAAAGAGTTAAACTAGAGTACCATTATCAAGCTTGAAATATTGTGACAGAATTAAACTAGAATGACATCTACCTTCGGAGTATTGACTGAGCTAAAATGCAACTAATTCTATGAAATACTATAGCCCTGTCTTGTTCAAGATGAGTGATATTTTGGAATAGCTTGTACAAACAATTCTGGCTATATCATTCAGTGAAAATCGGCATAAAAGCATAACAATACATGGGTAAACCAAAACACTACAGCGAAGCCTTATCTAGAGTTAGTGACATTTTGGAAGAGATTAATGAGAATAGGACTAGTTGTAACAACTAATTACAATTAAACATAAAAAACATAAATTTCTAAATTGCTACAATTATGCCTGATTCTGGATTAGTGATATTTTATAATACTTCATGAGAACAAAGCTAAACTGTAGTATCAATTGTAAGCAAACTTCATAAAACTATTTAAATTGAGAATGAAATAAAGCTACGGCTACTTATCTAGACCAAATGCATAATGCTTCACGGGCAGTAGGGGCCCTCTACCATCGGATCAGAATGCGGATCTACTGAATATTGACTCAGCTCATGCAATAAAATGATTTCTCTTTCATTAAAGGAGAAATTCTTCAAAACAGAGTATTTACAGCCCTCCAAAATCTAGCAACAGAAACAAAATCTAACCAACAGTTTCTCAGTCTCCCGAGTCATACTTATAATGAAATTACATAACTATTTCTTGAGAAAAACAGGGATAAGTGTCTTTCCCATTCCTAATAAAATTAAAACTCTTATTAACAGTCTTGTGCTTTACTGCAGACATCTATAGAGTCCGTGTTTTGATAGGAAACTGCCTCTCTTCTTCGTGCATAACCGCTTTAATACTTTAACTTAAACTTCATGGGGAGAAACAAATGATGAGGGAATGATGTGGAATATTACCATATGTGTTTTTCCCTGAGATGACACTTGGAACCTACGTATACATGAAGACAACTGCAGAATCGGCAACTAGCTACAAAATTTCTGCATTCTGTAGCTAGGTGTAGTCAAAAAGTACTACAACAACGAAATCATGAAAACATAGCAAGTTAGACATTATATACAATCGTAAAGAAATTTTAGCTAATCCTATTAATCATTTAAGCCTGAAATTAATAATGGACAAAGGAAATGAAGTGGAATGTGGAGGCAAAGAAGAACATCTTTGAAGCTCAACAGTCGACATCTAGAAAAGGATGTTGTAGAGGGTTTACAGTTTGGACTCTTTCGGAAGCCATCAATTTGATTCAATTTATTAATAAATTTTATTATTTGATGGTTTTAGGTATTTATGATTACCTGGAATACCGAAAATTTTGTTGTGGAAGGCGTCCAAGTAGCAACAGCCTTCAATTCCGGTTGCCATTGGCTTTCCCGCAAATTCGCAAAGATAGGGAAATGAATGGAATAGTGGGAGTTTATCATTTGAAAACTTGGTGGTTTATCGCATGGTACAAGGGTAGTTTGGTGGTTTGGTAAGGAGGGGGTGCGATAAAACCAGGAGGCATCTCATGGCATGGGAGCCACTGGACAAAACCACCAATTTCGCACCCCCCCCCCCAATCTTGGTTTTAAACATCAGACGTCGGGGTTGCAAAAAAGGTTATAGGATGTCCGATGTGATCAGTGGTGATCAGACGATAGGAGTTGGGAGTTTTCAAGGGAGGTGGACTCGAGAAATTATTTAGGCGGAGGTGTAAAATGAAATGGGGGTGATGAAATATACTATGCGGGGGGGCTAAATGAAAGTGGGGCCCGATTATTATTTCACGCTTTTGACTTTGAAAAAGTGGGTTTTTGTGTTTGTTTTTTATGAAAATTAGGAGTTTTTGAAGGGGTAAGGGGGTAAGGGGGCTAGAAAATATGTTTTTTGAGTTTTTTGGGAAGGTAAAAGGGTGTAGTGATGGTGTTCTTCGAACTGGGAGGGGGAAAAATGATTTTTAGGAGGGGAAAAGGGTTAGGATAATGGGGAATGATGTTAGACAACGTTTTTCAGAATGTATAAGCATAATGATGCTTATATAAGTTTTAAAATGTATTCTACCTACCCTTTTATTCATGCTAACATTTTTTCTTTCCTTTATTGTGGAAATTTGAACTTTCTAGCCCTTTTGTTTTCTTTTGATAAGCAAACTAACTTATTTATAACCTTATATTTTCCAATGGCTTAGATTAAACTTATGAGCTCATTTTTATTCTCTACCTAACTATTTATTTGCCAAGATTAAATGATTTGGTTAGATATTTATTCACTAGCTATCATAAAATAAAATTTAAAGGAATGTATGATCAAGATTAGACTTCAAAATCATCGTTAGTTGTGGCAATTTGAACAAGTTGGACACAATTTATTTGTAGAAGTAAAGTAAGGTAAGAGTAGTGACATTTGAATGTGCAAGACCTTCAGAATTTATTTTTTCTTATTTTTATGGGGTTCATATTTTATATATATTTTTTATCTTTCTTTACATTCTTCCTTTGATTATTCCTTTAGGACATACCCTCTTTTGATTTTTAATATGGAAAATATTTGCAGAAATGCAAAGGTATGTACACTATTACAAGACTTAACATAGCCAATTCAAAATTATGATCCCTATTATTATAGAACCCTAACAGTGGCTCCACTTGGGGATGGTATCTCCTTGTGAGATGTCAGGAACTTTCTGATTAGTGGCCTTGTAACTTTAGCTTTTATTTGCTTGGAATTTCTTTTTGTGCTCTCCTTTTTTTAAACATAGGATGTTATTTCTTTTAAAGATTTAAGGTTTCCTTTTCAGGCTTCAGCTTTGCAAGATAATGATCCACTCCAAACTAGAATTTTCTATGGTATTTGGAATGAGTAAAACAGAATAAAATTAACTATTGGTTATTCTGGTGAAAAGTAGCGCTTTAGCATTCGATGATTGACAGTTCTACATAGTAGATCTATTCCATTTAATTATTTCAAGAAAAAGGCATTGTTGCCTCTGTAACCATAAAAAATGTATGGGCCCTTCCAAAGAAAATCGAATTTCCCATGTTTTCCTTTGTCTTCCCTTCTCGAATTCCATTTGATTACTTGTTAACCTATACAGAAATCATCTTCTCTAGTTTTCTTATCAAATATCTTCTTGATTTTGTATCGGTCACAAAAAATCTATCATTTTCTTGGATTTGAAGGAAACAACATTATTTGTGATGAGCTTTTGTGGGCATCCAAATCTATAAAGGATGTTGTTCTCATGAAATTAAATAACGATAGAGTTTGTGCTTGTATAGAAGAGATGGCTTCTATCCACTTGGTAAAATAATCAGTGGCTGTCAATGTCCATTTATGTTGGGTGCAGAAGGGTGGGTGAATTTCACCATTGAAGTCTAAACCCCATTCTTGAAATGACATTTCTACTAAGATAGGTTTGAGGGGTGATGGTAATAGTTTCTTATTCCCTTCAAATATTTGACATTTGTGATAAGAGGTCACATACTTTTGGACATCTGCAAAAAAAGTGGGCCAGTAAAAACCTGCCCTCAAAATTTTGTTAGAAGTTGTTTTCAGTATATCTGTCCTTCACAATATCCTACATGAAATTCATGCATGAATTTGTCAGCTTCATCTTGTAATAAAAAATTCAACATGATGCCACCATGATATTTCCAAAATAAAACATCATCTAAGATAAAATTTTCATTTCTTTCATTTTTAAGAATCTACTTTTGGTTCTAGATAAACTAGGAGGAGCTTGCAAGTTGAGTGAAACAAATGTAGGGTTTGCATACTCGGGTGAATCTATAAAATCTTCACTGATTTTTGGAGTCGTCATCTCTTCTTGATGATCTATGGCATTAATGAAATTTATGTCTAAGGCCTAACAGTTCGATTCAACCATGATTTTGGCCAAACCTTTGCCTTTAATTAATTTTGTAGGCTTGATTTCAATGTCATATTTTAGTATTGTGGAAATCCATTTGCATCTCTTTCCATGAGGCTCATTTTGAGTTAGAATGTCCTCTACAGCTAAGTTTGGAACATATTTTATTATGTGAGAGCATAGAATGTATACTCTGAAATCTTTTATGGCTTTCACTAAAGCAAGACCTTGCTTTTCCATGATATTATACTTTATTGTTGCATCTCTCAAATATTTACTGAAGAAAGTAATGGGTTGTTCATAACCCTCATCATTCTTTTGCAACAAGACTACTGCAATGGTGTCTTCTGAAGCATGTGAAAAAATTATGAAATCTCTTTTAAAATTAGGACTTATGAGGACATGTTTTCTAGTAAGGGCTTCTTTGACTACTTCAAAGAATAATTAGCCTCTACCATCCACTTAAGTATTGAGTCATTTTTTAACATTCTATTTCAATTTCTAATTAGTTCTACTAAGTTAGAGATGAATCTTCTAAGAAAATATATTTTCCCTAATAATGATTGTAACTCTTTAATGTTTCTAGGATGAATGATATTAAATAGTGATTTTATCCTAGTTGGATCAGTTCTAATTCCCTCTTTTGAAATGATGTGTCCCAGAAGTTTTCCTTCTTCTAATCCAAAAAGTAACTTTTTAGGATTTAAGGATATAACGAAATTTATGCATTTTATGAATACTCTTCTTACATGATTTATATGTTCATTATGTGACTTGGAAAACACTATGATATCATCTAGGTAAATGACTAAAAATTCATGGATTTATTTCGTAAAGGCTTTGTCCATGACTCTTTGGAATGCTGATCCAGCATTCATCGGTCCAAAGGGAATTTTCGACTACATGAAAGTTCCCAAGGGAGTGGTGAACGTAGTCTTAGCTTGATCTCTATGTTGGACTAGGATTTGGTTGTATGCAGAAAATACATCAAGTAATGAAATTATGGATGACTGTACTACCCTCTGGAGAATGTGGTCCATTTTAGGGAGGGGATAGTTATCCTTCAGTGATACTTTGTTCAAGTTTCTGAAATCAACACAGAGTCTTTTTTCTCCTGTTTTATCTCTACTCGGGATTAAATTATAGACCCAATAAAAATATCTTATGGGTGATATGATTTGAGCATCGTACATCCTTTTAACTTCTTTCTATATTAATGACATAATAATAGGGTTAATTCTCCTTAGCTTTTGTTTAAAGGGCTTCTAATTTTCTTTAATTGGTGTCTTATACTGGATAATGCTGGTATCATAAGGCTTGAGGTCTTCATAATTCCATGCAAAGATATCTTGGAACTCTTTAAACAAGCTATTGTACTTCAAATTTTCAGCTGGAGATAATTTATTAGATATCTTGATAAGCTTGGGATTTTCCTTTTTTCCTATGTTTCATTCCTTTATATCTGACCTTAGAGGCTCCATTTTAGGCAAAATGTTGTCTTTGAGGTTTAAAACTTCTAATTCATCATGAATTAATTCCTCAAATTTTTTTGTTTCTAATTGTTCTATTTCTAATTTAGTGAATTTAGTTAGTTCTATATTATTTACATTATTTACATATATTCCATTATTTATGGTATAATATAATGTACAGTTACTCTCTATATTACAGTTCTAAAATTCTCCTTTAGAATTCATAAAATCATAAATTTGTGACTCTTGTGAAAAGGTTTTCCAATACTTCAAATTCTCAGGTATGGTTGGCCTATGTCTTACCTTAGCCGTGTACTAATGATTTGGCTGAAAGGGTAACCTGCATGTGCTAGAAAAAGTGGCCAACTATGTGCTTGCATATTCTTCTTTCTTGGAATGAAAACAAAGTCAGTCTCAAGGAAACATCTTATTAAGTCTAGTATGGTTTCTCTGTAACAATTAAGTATAGGGTTATTAACAATGTACTCTCCCTTGAATTGTTTTATAATGATTTCTGAGTCTCACATGATGGAAAATTTTTTAACTGCAAGTTTTCTTATGATTTGAAGGGCTACCACTAATGCTTTGTATTCTGCCACGTTATTAGTGCATTTGAAATTTAATATGAAAGCATGTATTCTGAAGGATCATTTTCTAAATTGAAGATCCATACTCCAGCTCCTTCTCCTAATATATTCACAAAGACCAAAATCTAAATGCCACAAAGATTCATCTATTATATTTTCATCTATTGCAGGTTTAGATTTAGTAATTGAATTCTCAATATTGACTTGTTGGTGTTATTCTTCTACAACTATGATTTTATCTTTGTCATTGTCTGAATTGCATAAGATAAATGAGTCCATATCAGAATGCATGGAATATATAGGGGAATTTTCTGGTCTTTTTGAACTAATTACCATGTATTTCATTAATTTTTCTCTATATAGCTTCCTTGGCTCACCAAACACATAAATGGTAGCATATGACATGTCTAATTTTAGTGATCCATATAATTTTTCTCCCTAGGACTCAGATAATAACATATCGTATTTGGGAGGGATATCAACAATTACTATGTCCATAACGATACTCTTTCCTTAGCACTAGACTAGATTTACACAAATATCTTTCATCAGTCCAAGGCATTTGACTTGACTATAATCGAAGGAGAAAAGGTCCTTGTAGGGTCTCATGATGTCTAATTTTAATTTTTCCATGACTTCTTTAGGCATTAAGTTATGAGATGCTCCTGAATCCAACATAGCATTATGTAAGATTTTATCATGAATGTTTAATCCAATATAGAATGAAGGGACACCCCCTTGTTTATGTTTTCCATCTACTTCAGGACCAAATAATAATTTAGGTTGATCATCGTTGAGGTTGACAACATCTTCACCTTCAGCTATGCTTGATGTTTCAGTAATTTGTGCCCTGTATGAGTCATTTTTCTCCAAGTCTGTTAAAGAAACTGGTATTTTCAATTTTTCTATCTCAATTTTGATATTGAATGGCATTTGAGTTTTTTCTAATTTAATCAATTCATTTTTACCAATTGTGGTTTGTGTGGTTTTTTCTTCTTTGTTAACAATTGGTAATTTAGTTTGTGTGTCAACTTTTTTCTTTTTAAATTCCTTGTTTGGAATGGTTTGAGTAGTAGTTTATGTGATGTCTACAATATTTGGGGTGGAAGCTTTCTAAATTTCTCTAGTGCAAATTTCAATAATTTTGGTCACAGAAGGTTCAATTGTTTTCTTAGTTTTGGTGTGGACTGATTTCCTAATAATAACCTTTGTGTTGTATTTTCTTCTAAAGCTATACTATTTATGAAATTCATAGATAGCAGGTCCATAGCCTTGTTTGTATTCAAAAAAATCTCCAGATTCTAATTGTAATTTATGTAACATGTACAACTCTTGTTCTTCCTGGGTAAGAAAAATGGCATATTCATTGTTTATTCCCATCAAGTTTATCTGGGTGTCCTGATCTTCTTCATGCTATTGTGAAATTTCAACATAATTTTGTTGGAATGGTGGTCTAATCTATTGATCAGGTAAAAATTCTCTTGATTTACTAGTATTATGAATTTTCCTAAAGTTGGGGTTTCTAATTTGGGGACCTTGTTGATTTTCCCACTCATATTTTCTTTCCATTTTTTCTAGTCTATCAATTAATCTTTCTACATTTTTGGCTAAACTATCTATTTTAACATCTGAAGTGGATGTTTCGTCCTAAATCATCACTCTCCTCTCATTCCTCATCCGAACTCTTCTAGCTATTAATTTAGCTTCTACACTAACTGCATTACTCTTCATCTATTCTAAAGTTTCAAGGTTTATTTCTCTTAACTGATAGGACATATCAGTGTCAAAACTATCTAAAAATTTAGTTAGGCCCAATTCTGGTGGAGGTTTGATATTCATTGGAATTGCATTGTAAATGTTATTAAACCTAATACAATAATCATAAATAGATTCATTAGGATCTCTTATAATGTTCTCATATTCAGATAATATCTCGAGAGGTTTTTATTTCTTCCCTGTCTACTTATAAACAATCAGTGGAAGGTAGCTAAATAAACGATATGGCCAGCAGGTAGGGATTTAAACCATTTTTTAACGTCTCCTACTATTTTTTGTGAAAATACTCTGATTTGTACATCTACCTCATCAATTTCATGTAACTCAAAAAATTATGTCATTTTATCTACATGTTGTTCAGTAGTATATTGACCAGTACGATCAAACTGAAAACTTTTACTCTGGTAATCTTGTGGCATGGCATGTAAAGGGGCCGGTAAGACCAAAGGGGAAAATAAGGCTGCCATGGCTAATATTTTAGCTGTATTGGGAGGTAAAACAACTGTGCTTGAAGATGGACTAAAAAATTTAGGTTGGAGAGGAAGTTTAGATATGAATGGTTTTGTGGGATGAATTGTGGTGGATATTATAGGTGAGGTGGAACTAAAGGAAGTTGTATTTATAGTTTATGAAGATACTATAGAGAGCTTAGGGGTAGCAGCAGTTAGGGAAGTTAATTCAATTGACTATCGAAAATAGGCTTCGTCTATATCTTTTATCAAAGTTGAGGTCAAAACATCAAGTTTTTCAAAAGTATCTAGAACCGGTTGATCTAAATCAAGTTGTATAGTATCCTTCTTTGATTCAATAAATTGAATAAAATTGGGGTCTATTACAATATCATGGACTGAGTTTTCAGATTTTGTATGAAATAAATAATGTTCAAATGATAATAAAATTGAATATCTTGTATGCTTGATAACTCCTTAGTAAGTGAATTTGCTTTGATTAACTCACTACTACTTCCCTCACTCTCTTATTTTTTAGGTTTTCTTAAAATTATGTCAGGATCATCAACAACTGTAGTAGGCTGTGGATCAGGATGAGCCCTAGTATAATATTTTATTTTAGAAGCCAAAATTTTAACTTTCTATGATAAATTCAAAAAACATTTTAAAACCTTAACAATAAAAATGAGAAAAATTGTTTCCTTTAAGATTTATTTTAACTAGGAACCTATTGTTCCCCAGTATGGTCACCAATATGTTACCACTCTGAAATTTCCAGAGGTTATTCTAAGCGCTAAAAATAAATATCATAGGTAACTACAAACCACTTTTGGATCTTAGGATCTAGCCTTCCTAAACTCAAAGAGGGCTCTCTCTATATGATTTAACTTTGTTTAATCAATAGATATTAGGCTAGTTATGTATGCTTGGTTGTGTTGGTTTTTGATAGGTTTTGGTTGGTTGGTGGAATTAATGATTTAGATGAATAGGTGCTTATAAACATTCTATTGGGACATGGAGTTAATTTTCTTTGAAAGAGAACTGAATCAAAATATAGGGAAAGTGTTACAGGGGAAGATAAGTGAGAAATATTAGATCTCAAGGCTAAATGGTGAGGCGATTTTTCAATCGGGATCAAGGAGAAATTAAGAATTACTTAAACCATATAATGAAGAAGGATGAAGGATTCAATAAACATCAAAGGGAAATTAATAATTATCTAAACTGGATATCAGAAGAAAACATAGAAATGTATAAAAATTAAAAGGAGAGTGTAATATCTAAGAAAATTCTGCAGTAATATTCCTATTATAAAATTCAGATTTAGAACAAATATAATTTTATGGAATAGTTACAAAGAAAACATGAACAATTGAAATTTATAACTCACTGAGATAGCTCATCACATGAATCATGTAAAGAAGTTTCTTTATAACTTGATCAGTTTGTTGACTGGAAATCGGTACAATAGCCCTTTGGCAAGAGATCAGTCAACTAACAAAATATTCAGAAATCCACACTTGAACGACCCTTGATACTTCAAATGATGAAGTATTTATGCAACATATTATAAGAATATCCTATCGAGTGACTAGGATTTATTTTAGGAAAATAAAATATCTTTATGCAAAAAGATAGTGACACCTTTCAACTGAATGCTATCTGGCCCTAATTCTTTGCTTGGTGTTGTTTATCTATTCTTTCATTTGTCTTTCTTTCACCCTTTATAATAAATCACAGCACCTCTCCTACGTTTCTTTAGCTTGGATTTTGATTTTCATCATCCTGTGGTAAATCTCATCTACCTTTGAATATTTGGTAAATGTAGGCTTATTTACAAAACTATGATTTACCTCATGTTGGAGACAAAATAATTTTTCTAGAGTTTGTAAGAGTACCTTACCTGTGGGAATGCCTTTCATTAAGGAAATGTGGGATGTTTCTTTGGCCACTTACCTTAACTTCTTGAGGTAATCCTCATGTCTCATGAGTTTATCATTGATCACTACAGGACTAGGCAGACCTTTCTGTCTCAATATATCAAACTTGTCAAAAAGCCTTAAGTAAATAAAGAAGAATAAGGTACTAAGGCTATTGTTAAATAACTTATCTTCAAATTATGATAATTTTATTTTCACCTTAAGTATTTTTTTATCTCGATCATTATATGAAATGATTGCAACATTCTTATCATAAGAAAAGAGGATGAAATCAAGTAACACATAGGAAAACTCGCATGATGAAATGAAACTATTATGAAATGGTAAAATTAATAAAAACAAGAATTTAGTAGAATTTTCTTAATGTTGAAAATATGGACAGACAACCTTCAATTGTAAAAATCATGCTAGATATATTTTAAATGGAAAGTTAAAGTAATCATCCAACATAGCTACCATTGAATACTTGTTAGAGGCCAACATTGAGGACTTAATATATTGTGAGATTCATAATGAATTTAGTACAAAAAATCTCATGGTTTTCTAAAGAAATATCAGTTATAATATTTATTAACATGTGTGTGTGTGTGTGAAAAAAGGTTAGCAACATAATTGATTGTTTGATAATATTTGTACGTAGACACGTTACCTATATAACTAGAAGTGTGTATTTTGGTCCATAGTACCAATATGAAAGTATGTTCATAGATGTATTTTATATCTCAGCTACTCTTTGGGGTAGTCAAGAAATGTCAATTCTACAAAGCTTCTCAACAATGGTCAGAGGAGGGTATGCTTCAAATGGAGACCAAGTGGTAGCTTGTGTGGTGGTGAAAAAGAGGAGTGTTTGTAAGATCCTTGAGCGAATGTAATTGATGATGAAGACCATATTACACTTATATGATTTATATCTAATTTGTGACTTATGTAATAATGTCAGCGTTGAGGGGGGAACTTGGAATAATGCTTACTTTAAAAAATAGGTAATATTGGATCATTTAGAGTATTGGAGAGTTGAGATATGTTCTCAACAGAAATCTCTCAAATTATAAATTGTTGGATCTCACAAATACAAGATATGCTTGATGTAATTAATTCATTAGAGTGTAATAGAAAATTAATTGTTTCTGCATGTACATCTCCAATTTATTTATCATAGAAAATCACTGACTGAATTAGAAATGAAAAATGGAATATCCATTAATATAATTTACTATATAGAGAACCAATTATATCATTTTATTGGTCGCCTTTATTGATCCATATCTTCTCCAACATAAAATTTTTTGTGTGATTCTAAATCTGTTCTTCGGTGCAAAGCATCTGAAATTTAGTTCCCTTGTCATAAGGAAGTATATTAAAGTGCTAAAAATCAGAAGAAATCCTAGGTTTGATATTATGTATAGTATGGTTCTCAATTTGAAATTTCATTGTGATGAACTAATAGATATAAACAATGAATCAAAAAACCAAAATTCAATTT
The DNA here is from genome assembly GCA_034641835.2 of Pinus albicaulis. Classification (NCBI taxonomy): domain Eukaryota; kingdom Viridiplantae; phylum Streptophyta; class Pinopsida; order Pinales; family Pinaceae; genus Pinus; species Pinus albicaulis. Next base: position 480,891,000 of record CM076576.1, read on the forward strand.
GAATCATTGTTTGAAGGATAATATGTGATATCTTAATGTTATATACCGACATCGTATAAACAATTTCCTAACATAGAGGTATTTATCCTCTCATACTTTGATCTTCTATAGGAGTATATATACTGGCCTCGTTTATACATGCATTGAACAAAGCCCACATCTATGGAACTCAGTTAAATGTTATGCTTTCTTGAGAAGATTGACATGTTTTATTGGTAACAAAAATAAATTTTAAGGGAAACATTATATTTTAATTAATTTTTTTCTGAACATTAAAAAATTTAAAAAAATTATTCCTTTTATAATAAAATTTATTTTTTGTGAACATTAAAAAATTAAAAAGCATTATTCCTTTTATAATAAAATTAAAATTGCATTATAATTTCATATTAAATTTCAAATGTTTTGTTTTTAATTTCAACGCTTTGCATTCCTTCTCAAAAAATATTACACAGTTTTCATTTTTATATCACCAACAACACATAAGAATATTAAAGACCCCAAATTCCCACATTAAATAATGACCCAAAATAGAAATAGTCTCTACAAAATTCAAGTATTCTTCAACAAGTATTTTACAATGTTGACTCACATATATTACAATTTATATAAGAATTACATAAGAGGGAATTTAGTTGGAACATTTACTATTTCATCTCCTAGAAATCATTACTTTGATAACTGATCTAATCATTTAAATGATTTCAATGAGTTTTTCAAACGAAATAAAAATATAGTATCATTTTACACCATCAATGTCCAATAAAAAATAACTATTTAAACCTCCAAAAACACATTCTTCGATTAAAAAAATAAATAAATTTCTGCAATCTTTTTCACATCCAGATCCATTGGTTGATGCACATGTACGATATAATGCAGGAAACTATGTACAAAATAAATAAAAATAAAATGATTTTTTCTCAACGAAAAATAATGTTCAAATTGAATACTAATTCAACTATCATTTTCTAATAATAATAAATGAAACCTACATGGAATCAATTTTAATCCATGTTGTAATTAATTACATATAAAATGACATGCAAGTAATATTCATAAATACAAACTGGTGGAATACATATAAATAATATCCATAGGTGAAGCCATCGAATATTGTAGGTAGCATTTACATGTCTAATAAGATAAATGATAGAGTGTTTCTTTCTTCTAATTGGAATTGTATCCCCTTTTCCAAAAGTAATAGGATTCACCACAATCAAAGATTTTCATTTTTTAATATCCATTATTAAGATTTAATTTCAATAAATAAATGATACATGCATGCATGAGATCCACAAAAATAGTATTCTATTATATAATTTCTTTTTAAACTATTGATATATATATATATATATATATATATATATATATATATATATATATATCTATATATCTATATATATATATATATATAATCATTGTATATTATAAATAATTGATTAGGATATTATTTATGAAAACAATGATAAATAGAACATATTATTAAATGTTCTTTATCCCTTTTTTGAAAATTTCTAATTAAAAATATCATTTCAAATTTCACATGTAATTTTTTTATGGATGGGAATAATTATATGGCTTTCTGTGATGGGGAAGAGAGCTCCTGAAGGGAAATGATAACATTAGTTTTGAACCATGATTAGTGTTGAATCATTGTTCTTTATAAAAAATGACTACCTTAGCATGTTGCTTGGGTTGGTACGAAATCATTTCTTGAGCTTGGTTTCCTTTTTTGTACTGAATGTAAATAATGCAATGATTTTTTATTTATTTTTTAGATATAAAGATTATCTAACCCATAATTTCTATAAACTTGACAAAATTAAGCTAAGAAAAAGTTTCAATTTAGAAAACTTTTGGGAAATGTTTAGTAAAACAACATTACTTGTTGGAAAAAAATAATTCAAATATTTACACCAATAAACTAATAGATAAATTAACTTTAATAATCCTAGAAAGTGAATGATTTATTTCTCTAATACAAAAATATTAAAATAATTCTAAAATATTACAATTAAGACTAGCTAACACCAATTATAATATATTTCTATACGAACAAGATTGGTAGTTGCATAGTAGCATAGTCTCTACTTATTTTGATAGTTATCGATATGTTGGTGTGACTAAGGAAGTGCGGGGTATGAATTTTGTCATTATTCGAGAATGATCTATTTTCACAACCATTTGAGCAATTTGTCATTCTTCCTACGTGTGCACACATATTCCATACATATCTAACTTGTAGAGGACTTCTTCAGCAAAAGAACTACTATGCATAATTGATTTCACACATTTGATATTTCTTTCACACTTTCCTACTCAATGTTATCGATTATTTTATGCCACTTGTTGTCATTAAAAAGATTTTGTTAGTTATTGAATTAATTGTTATTTTCAATCCAATATCACCATATGACCTAATGCATTTACTATACACCTAAACCAAAATTTTATTGTAGAAGAAGTGTTGTGTGACCTAGAGTGTAACACAACATGTACGATACTCCCATGATTTTTGTAACTTAATAATACTTGATATTATAAATGAGAATATTTTATGTAAATACCTCAAGTGTGGGATCATAAATCCCTAATATAGGAGAAAAGAGGAAATATAATCCAAGGAATTTTAATTCGCACATTTATTAGTTTTATGATGCAAATAGTAAGAAAATAAGAGGAATAGTACAAGAGGAACATGGAGAGACACTGTCATTGAATAATAAAAAGGAAGATGCACAACAATGTGGGGCAGTGTACCTCTTCTTGTTGAATTCTATGAGTAAACTTGCAAAGAGCTATGTTATGAGGGAATGGGATTCCTTTAAAGAGGAAATTATTACTAAAAGTGCAAGGGGACCAAAATGAAATAGGAATGGATTTTTTTGAAGGATTGGATGAGAAGCCACTGAGGGTGATAGCTAGGGCTAATAAACCATGTGCAAATGGGTGATTACTGAGAGAGATGATCAAGCACCCAAGTTGATGGTTGTGGGATGATAAGCCACTATTAGAGTGTTTGACATAGCTAGTAAAAAACAAAATTTTGTAATTTTTTTTTTCTTGAATAATTGATTAACCACCCAATGTTATATGAATTTCCTATACTCTTTGTATTGAATATGGCTTCCTACGAGGTTTGTTGAAAAAAAATTTCCCTTAGACCATGGATCTAGCTCATGGGTGATTGTTGTATGTGATTATGGATAAAATACATCAATTGGTTGGTGGTAAATTGAAGTCCCACCTGTAGTTACTCTTTTTTTGTATGTTAAATAAGATGCTTTGAGCTGAGAGTTGCAAAATTAAAATAATTTGTCTATGGAAATTGATATATGGCTTTTAATAATTGTTTCATTGTTGTGTAATGTTGGTGCATGGGGTTAATGAATGAAATTATAGAATTCTTATGGTAACTTTTCTAAAATTTTGTCATACATCTAAGGGCTAAATTTATGAGGATTTATCTTTACTATTTATGCAGTCAATTCTGGGTATTATGGCTCAAACTGAATCAATGGAATGCTCTCATTTTTTTTGTAGAAATGAAATTTTGTTTCCCTGATTATTTTCCTACGAAATGGGTTATCACTATGTTTACTTTTTTCCCACAAATGGTATATATACCTATGTGTGGAAAGAAAAATTGTAACGTTCCAAATTTTGCAATAAGGTAATGGAACATTAATTTTTATTTTATGATAATAAAAGAAATAAATGGGTAACGAAGCCCCATGTAGCAGTATAATAAAACTCTCCTGAGGTGCATGAGTCACTTAACTAGCTAAATTTGGCAGTCCATAGTGTAAAAAGGGCCAAAAGAAAGTAAACTAGGCCATGGTTGACCAAGTCAACAACGTGGTTAAGAGAGGAAGCTTGCTCAAGAAGATTGCGCAGTTTTGGATGCAAGGAAAATAGAGGATGAGAGAAACCCTAATCGGTGGGGTACATGGCAAGGAAGAATTAATTGCATAAAAAGGTGAAGGTGAGCCATTGTTCATGCATGCTTGAGAATTTTGATTTGCAGCTCTCTTCAGTTGTTCAACTGAGATAGCTTGTGCTACTTAGCTCAAGGGAGATTTCTATTCAGAAGTCTTCTCTCCTTCATTAGGAAGCCTTGGAGGAGCTATTCTTCATCTTCATCACATCCAAGCTTGAGGCCAAAGCCATCTCTTTCAGCTACAACATTTCTGTTGGGCATATTCATTAGAGTTGTTGAAGGTAGCAGTGAGTATTCACCATCACCCATTTTCGGAGCTTGTTTTGTAGAGGAGGAGCCCTCTCTTTCTCTAGGATATCAGCAAAGGATATTTCTATAGCTATATTTCAGATTTTGGCATAGGGCCAAGTTTTTCAACTCAACCCCAGTGCAGTCACTCCCTCTTACAACATTATTTTTAGAGGGAAATTGCAGGAGGATTCATCATGGGGATTGGAGAATGTAATTTTCAATGAAAGGGGCATATTTTCACTTAGAAGATCATTGGAGGGGGTTGCTATATTTTTTGCAGCATTCTTTCCCTTGTCCATTCATGTATCATTATTAAGTTGCAGTAGCTACCAAGCTACTCCGACATTTTTGTATTATATAATTTTGTACATGTATTGCAGCCAATCCTTCGAAGGATTGTTAGTTAGTTATTTTCAGGGAGCTTTCTCCCCCTCATTTCTTGAGCTGATATAGATATATCATTATATTTCTATTTTACATATTGTGGTATCCTCTTGTAACTGCGCAGATATAGCTAGGGCATTATTGTATAGCAGTGTAATCTTGAGTTTCCATGAACAATCTTGATTGAGGCTGATCTAGTCTATCTTGAGAGGTCTTTTCCTCAATATTTGTATCTATATTTAATGTTGCACTTTATTATTCAGCTATGCACTCTTCTTCTGTAATATGATATATTATTTCACTATTGTTCATTATTGAAGTTTCAGATGTTGTAGCTCATCTCTTTGAGCAAGATCTTCTCGAAGGAAGAAATATTTTCATAGCTATAGGAAGAGTCTGAGTAAGGGCCAGGGAGCTTCTGATTCTAATCCTCTCTTTAGAGGTGAAATAAATAGTAAAATCCCTCTCATTCCATCTTTGAAATATCCTTGTTCATATTTCCAACAAAAGGATTGATTCAGTGGTGTAAAAGTTGCTGATTTCCATTTCAGGATATTATAGTGGTATCAGAGCTTTGAATTTCGCTCATCCTGTGAAGTTTGAATTTTAGAGAAGAAGAGGTCAATATGATGTAGGGTATGAGATTAATCTCATCAATTTTTAGATCTAGCAACAACCTCTCCAAGGAGGTTGAGGATAGAGAAAAAGGAGAAGAGGAAGGACCATGCATTTCCTATTCTCATAGAGATGCAAAGCAGAAGCATGAATATCACTTGGAATTTGAATTTCTAAGTGGGTGCCTTTTTTAATACAGAACAAACCCTAGAATCTCCGAAGAGACTCTATCTTTCCCTCACTATATTTAGCAGAAGGAGGAAAGAAGACCCTATAGTCATGGGATGATGAAAGGCAATAGATTCATGTTGTCCACATTTGATGGGTCACTCACATGTGCATCAGAGGCTTGGGTGAAGAAGCTAGAGGCTTTCTTCCTACTACATCTTGTGGTAGACAGAGAGGTTGTAGCAATTGTAGCGTTGCACCTTGAGGGAGAGGCAAAGGCTTGGTGGTTCAGCTATGGGAGGCATGCAAGGTTTTCCACTCTTGCTTATCTTTCTCATATATTGATCAGATTATTTGTCCAAAGGAGGGAGGAGCCATCACCACCAGCAGAAGAGGCACATTCCTGCATTGTCACAATCATGGAGGAGCAGCCTCCATCTTTAGCTGTTGAGGAAACTAGCACAATTGGGGAAGAGATTCTTGCAGCCACACAAGACTCTCCAAAAATTTGCAAAGGTATGCATGATTTTACATTTTATGATGATTCAACACATTCTATGAGAGATTGCATACTATTGCATGCTGACTGTCTTGAGGAGGAGACTTCAACAACATTGTGCCACCTTGATTTGATCAAGGGAGGAAGAAACCCTTATCATCCTCATCCAACATTGATGAGTTATGTACCACATCTGAGTTTAGGGGTTGAGATATGGACCATGGAGAGGATTGCATTTCAATATCCCATGAAATGCAAGGGTGGCAATCTATTTTAGGATTATGGTAGCTCTTGTTGGGGAGGTGCCAAGTTGCAGAATGATGGGAAGCATCCACTAGGAGCTGAGTGGATGTGGATGGGAGGCAAGAGGACGGTGAGCCTCTTATAGATCTATGATACAGGGTGGAAAGAAGCCATGCTACATTGGTTTGTCCTGAGAGAGTTTGGCCAACATGTGACCTACTTCATTTCATGGGATTTGAGAGGGAGGAGGAGATGGAAGGGTACTTACACCATGGAGAAAGAAGGAGCATGGGTGCATTATGAGGGGATGACATTATTTTTACCATTTATCATGTTCCCATTTCATATTTGGAGTGGTGGAAGTATGAGGGGGCAGCAAACAATTTTTTTTCTCAAGTTCTATTTGGTTGTTGCGGGAGCAAGAGGAGGCACTAGCATAGTGCAAGGGGATTTTTCTTTGATATTGGATGCCCAAGTAGCACCTTCTTCATGGGAGGAGATCTACCTTTGTAGCAACATGATGGGAGGAGTCTTTGGCAAGATTCATGCCAAATAGGGGAGCTTTGAGATGACAATGGCCCTACTCCATACGCCAGCAGCACTGTCACTTAGGAGCTTGGATGACTTGCTGAAGTGTTCTCAAAACCACTTCACAAGTGATGTGTCTTGGACGCATGTAGGAGAGGAGGATGAGGAATTAATGGATGGCAACATACCTTTCTATGTTTTTCTTATCTTGGCTTGGGCTCACAAGCACAAGAAGCGACACCTACATGCAACAACTTTGGATTCTTCTACTATGCATTCTCATGCATACTATCTACTGATGGAGGAGTCCACTTGGGAGGGCTTTCTAAAGGATGTATATTAGCATATGGACAAAATCATAGCCCGAAATATGGAGGGTTGGCATAACCACTCTCCCACTAATTTGCAGCAAGGGGGACTTTTCACTTGAGCCATTTCAGCTCAAAGGCCAAGGTACACGATGAGAGAGATAATCATTTTCTTTATGTTTGGCACTCTCTTATTTTTATGTGTAGCATATTATATCAACGAGGATATTTCCTTCTTTCACACTATGTTTTTTTATGCTCATGGTATATTGCAGCAAATATGATGGCTATTTTAGCAGTGGATTATGGGGGAAAGCCACATGATTTTTGGTGTACACCCATTACACCATATTGTACATTCATGCATACATCTTTTGAGATGATTTTGGAAGATAAAAAGTGGCTGGGAGAGAACTTGTTAATTTCTATTTTGATGTAGGCAAGGAGTGCACTGTGCAGGTCCCATTGGAGGGACAATGATCCACTTTTCCGGTTGTCATGTGACAACTTTCTTCTATTGGTTCTTGCTTCCATGCATTGCAGATTTTTCTTGGTGCATGGGGAGCTTTGTTGGGAGAGTGAGACATGAGTTGAAAAATCCCATTGGGAGTATGATTCTCCTCACTTTTCATGGTGTATGTTTCAGGGGAAACAATGGGCAGCCCATGATTGCCAGGCTTTACCTCTTTCCTTTATGTGGGAGGAGCTATTTAGAGAGTTTGAATTTTTGGATAAGGCACTTAATGGTTTATATGTTTGATGGGGTGGCTTGGGTCTCTCTTTAAGACCATTTTTTTCAGCCATATGTCAGCAGTAGCCCCATATGTATCGCAAGGAGGGAGAGACTCATTGGGTGGATGTGCCCTTTGGGAGAGAATGCCTCCGTTCCTTTTGCAGCACATGCTCCAAGGGGAGTATGGAATATGAAATGGTCACCTTGTTCAGCCATTTATTTTTCCATGAGTTGAACCATATGATTTTTTTGATTCCATATGATGATTATTTCCAACCCATCACATATGATATGATTTGGGCCAGCTTGATTTGGAGCGTTGGGGGAGAGATCCTTGGAGATCTAGTCTTCGTCTTGCCACTTGAGGGCAAGTATTTTGCAGCCTAGGATCAACATACACTCTTCAATTATCCTAAGTGGAGAAGAGGACAGTGTGGGGAAGGCTATTTTGTCTACCAAGATCAGAATTTCAGCCCACCTTTGCTACTTGAGCACAATGTGGAGGAGTATTTTCAGGAGTTGCCTAGTTGGAGGGTGACTCATTTAGCTTTGTTGATTGCTTGGGGATGGAGGATCTACATGAGGATATTTCAAAATCCATAGCTTGAGTGGAGGACCTTATTTTTAGTTCATCCTTAGTCTTTCTTGAGGACAAGAAAATTTTGGGAGGGGAGGACTGTAATGTTCCAAATTCTGCAATAAGGTAATTGGAACATTAATTTTTCTTTTATTACAATAAAAGGAATAAATGGGTAATGGAGCCCCATGTAGCAGCATAATAAAACTCTCCTAAGGTGCATGAGTCATTTAAGTGGCTAAATTTGGTACTCCCTAGTATAGAAAGGGCAAAAAGCAAGTAAACTAGGCCATGGTTGACCAAGGCCATGGAAGCTTGCTCAAGAAGACTTTGCAGTTTTGGATGGAGGGAAAATAGAGGATGAGAGAAAACCTAATGGGTGGGGTCCATGGCAAGGAAGCATTCCTTTCATAAAAAGGTGAAGGAGATCCATTGTTCATGCATGCTTGAGAATTTCGATTTGCATCTCTCTTCAGTTTTTCAATTGAGATAGCTTGTGCTGATTAGCACAAGGGAGATTTCTATTTAGAAGTCTTCTCTCCTTCATTGGGAAGCCTTGGAGGGGATTTTCTTCATCTTCCTCACATCTAGGCTTGAGGCCAAATCCATGTCTTTCAGCTACATCTTTTTTGTTGGGCAGATTCATTGGAGTTGTTGGAGGTAGCAGTGAGGATTCACCATCACCCATTTCCGGAGCTTGTTTTGTAGAGGAGGAGCCCTCTCCTTCTCTAGGAGATAAGAAAAGGAGATTTATGGAGATATATTGTAGATTTTGGCATAGGGCCAAGTGTTTCATCTCAGCCCCAATGCATTCACTCCCTCTTACGACATTATTTTTAGAGGGCATTTGTAGGAGGATTAATCATGGGGATTGGAGAGTGTAATTTTCAGTGAAAGGGGCATCCTTTCACTTAGAAGATCATTGGAGGAGGTTGCTATATTTTTTTTAGCATTCTTTCGCTTCTCCATTCATGTATCATTATTAAGCTGTAGTAGCTACCCAACTACTCCGGCATTTTTGTATTATATCGTTTTGTACATGTATTGCAGCCAATCCTTCTAAGGATTGTTAGTTAGTTATTTTCAAAGGTTTAGAGCTTTCTCCCCCTCATTTCTTGAGCTTATGTAGATATATCATTATATTTCCATTTTACATATTGTAGTCTCCTCCTATAACTGCGCAGACATAGCTAGGGCATTATTGTATAGCAGTGTAATATTGAGTTTCCATGAACAATCTTGATTGAGGCTGATCTAGTCTATCTTGAGAGGTATTTTCCTCATGATTTGTATCTATATTTACTGCTGCACTTTATAATTCATCTATGTACTCTTCTTATGTCATATGATATAGTATTTCACAGCTGTTCATTATTGAAGTTTCAGATGTTTTTGTAGCTCATCTCTTTGAGCAAGATCTTCCTGAAGGAAGAAATATTTGCATAGCTACAGGCAGAGTCTGAGTAAGGGCCAGGAAGCCTCTGGTTCTCATCCTCTCTTTAGAGGTGAAATAACTGGTAAAATCCCTCTCATTCCATCTCTGAAACAACCTTGTTCATATTTCCAACAAAAGCATTGATTCAGTGGTGTAAAAGATGTTGATTTCCATTTCGAGATATTACAAAAATAAAGACAATCTATGATAAAAGGAAACTGAAATCTTATATAAAAAAATTTGGTCATTAAAAATTATTATACAAAATCACAATCTCATGATATATCCCTATTCTTATAAAAAAATATAACACACACACACACACACACACACACATATGAACACATATATATATTTCGAAGGTTGCAAGACAAGATGGGTCGAGGAAGTGCGAAATTTTAGTAGCGATAACCTTGTTTTCATATATATATATATATATATATATATATAGAGAGAGAGAGAGAGAGAGAGAGAGAGAGATAAAAAGAGAGAGGGGAAGGCATAATGTAATGAGATTTTTTAAAACATAAGAAAGGTTAGTGCATGGCATATATAAATATATGCACCTACACACTTGTAGAAGCTTTTACATATGAAAGTGATGGTTGGGCCAATTTTGTCTTTGGAGCCCTTGGGAAAATTCATAAAAAATACTTATAAAACCTTTTAAGTTGTCGAATTTAAGGGAGTTGATACCCGAGGCCTCGTAGGGAATAAGCCTTGAACCTCATATGCCCATATGGTCAGGCACCATAACTGATGGAGAGAGAAATGTGTTAACATGGCCATTGATATCCTCGTTGAATTTACATTATAAAATGAACCCCATAAGTATTAGCCAGAGGTTTTGAAGCGAGGCTATTCCTGGAAATTATGATATTTAATTTTTGGAATGATGTGGGTCATGGGTCCATTTGTTCGTAACCACTTACAATGGAGAAATGAGCTTAAATATACATTATATCATGAAAAATGGTAAAGGGTTGGTGGTATAGTGGGACCGTGCCATCTCACCCTTGAATCTTGAGACCATGATGTCCACTCAGTAATTTCCATGGAAGGAATCCTAGAATTTTTCTAATAGGTCTCAAACAGAAACTCTTGGTATTTTATCTCGAGGGTGATGTGGTTGTAGTTGGGCCAAGTGTGCAGTTTCAAAAATATCCATGTATCACGAAGAGGAGGTGTCCATGGTGGAGGACATGTTTAATGTGAATGGTTGAGTGCTCCTAGTGGGTCGATGTGGTGACATATCTAAGAAGAACTTCCACATAACCCCAAAATATTTTTCCTAGATAGTTCCAAAGGGGGACTCCAAAGGAAATTCCTAGGATTTTATTTCCAGGTTGACGTGGAATAAGGGGGTCCATGCTTATGTTTATATATAGATATAATTGAAGTATACTTGAAGTTTGTAGAGACTATTAATATTTTGGGTCATTATTTAATGTGGGAATTTGGGGTCTTTAATATTCTTATGTAATGTTAGTGATATAGAAATGAAAACTATGTCATATTTTTTAAGAATGAATACAAAGCGTTTGAAATTAAAAAAAAAACATTTGAAGTTTTATATGAAATTTTAATACATATTTAATTTTACTATAAAAGGAATAATGTTTTTTAATTTTTTAATGTTCACAAAAAATTTAATTAAAATATAATATTTCTCTTCAAATTTATTTTTGTTACCAACAAAATATGTTAATCTTTTCATGAAGGCTATGCAGGTCCCACATGGAAGAATTTAATAGGCCAAATATTTGAATGGTTATATATTTTTATCTGGATATGGATCGAGAAAAAAATTCTATTGTTTGAACGGTCTCGAGGAGATGAATGCAATGATTTTATCCATTTTAGGTGTTGATTATTTTGATAAAGCTTAAGAATTTAGACCCCATTTCCATAACTGTAACTTTCTAGGTCAGGTAGCTTAATAATTTTTCTATTTCTACCTTAGTAGGGGCTACAGATAGTAGGGACCATGCTACATGGAGGTGTGCAGAATAAAAGTGTGGAGGGATACTTGTGGAAAGAGGAATAATTCATAATATACATTCAGACTTTACACCTTATGCATGTGAAATATATTTTCATATTAGTTGAATCTACAATCAACAACTAACAAATGCATAATACTAAAGGTTACTATTAAGAAAATCAATCGTATTATAAAATGACAGGTGGAACAGACCACACCTTATCACCAAAGTTTTCAACTTCAATCGAGGTTGAGGGCTTGTAAGATACAATTTTTAATCTGTGAATGTATGTTTAGCAAGTTATTGGAGATGCAAATACTCATCAAAAAGTGGTTCCATAAGAAAGGGAAATATATCTGAATAAAAATCCCCAAAATGTGTTGTAGTAATAAGCCATGTATTATTGAATCGTGTGAGTGGATTAGGAATAATTTCTAGATCATATTTGTTTCTATATGCTAAAAATACTAGTTTCGATGCAACATCTTGAAAATTAACACTACCATTCATAGTGTGTCCAGGAATGTTATTATTATATTCGATTTTGGAATTTTATTTTCCTACACTATTAATAGGAATTTGAGTAACTCTTCATCTCATTCTCTATCCTGTATGGCATACATCCAACAATTTAATATGACTTGTAGAGAAATAAATAATTTGAACAATTAACATATATTGAAAAAGATCTGTAGTTTATATTCCACGTTTATACTTACAAATATTTGTTTTATAAAATTTTTTTAGAATTCAACAGTATATTTCATAAGTAATGCAAAATATATCTGCTTGGAGTGAAGAGGTGTGGAGGAAGAAAAATGAAAAATTCTCACCATATTCGCAGTCTACACAATGATATATCGATAGAGATTATTTAAAAAATATAAATTATTGTATATTTTTAGAATAGGTATGAATAATATATTATTTACAATAGAATCAATTGTTTATCATGTTGAAAACATGACAATATTTCCATGTTTTCATAATTAAATTCCCAAAAATTTGAAATTCTATGAATTGATATTGAAAGATAATGTACTAAGAAGTATGGCTCTTATGGAAGATGGTAGATTTTTAGTTTAGAATTATAATGTGATCTCAAAAATATTATTGAAAACATGTTTTAGATATGACTTGAGTGCCACTGTAGTGCAGAGCAAATAATGAGGATTCTGTCTTTGGAAATGACCCCCCTTAAAAAATCATTTAAGTTTATATCGGAATACCCACCTTCACTCGTGGTATTTTTAGCTAATTCCTTCTATTTTAGAGCATTCTACCATATTTCAATGCAATAAAATATATATTTCCTTGGATTGTGAAGGTTGGGAGGAAGAAAAACAAAATATTTCTTCACATCTCCACACTTCGCACAATGAGACGATCAATGGAAGGTATTTCAAAATATACAAAATATTATGTAGTTGTTGAATATATATGAATAATTTATTATTTACAACACAATCAATTATTTATCCCACGATGATATTTTCTACGTTTTCATAATAAAAGTTCTTTTAAAATTAAAATCCCAAAAATTTGAAAGATTACATGAATTGAAATTTAAATATCGTGTAATAATAAATATGCCTCATGTTTAATACCCTCTCGTTTTGTCTTGGACACAGAATTTGATCTCAAAAATATTATTGACATCACATTTAAGAATTTGATTTCCAATAATGTGTGGAGCCATCAAAGATGAATTTTTTTCATTGGAATTGACCCCTTAACAAATTAGTTCAAATATATATCAAAATACTCCGCTTTCCTCATTGTAATTTTATCCAATTTCATCGAGTTCAAAGCATTCTTATGTAGTTATTCTCCTACATTACTCACCTTGTGTTAGTTGTGGAATATTTTTACCTAGTCACCCAAAATTTTATGTCAATTTGGGGTCCATATACTTAGACACGTATTATTAGAAATTTCATACAAACATTTCAGGAATGTGAAAAACCAAACCCTAACCTATGGTAAAAACCATCCATTATCATTATCAAATTCCTACAAAAACTGGTCCATCCCATGTTACAATCCTCCAATCAAATGAAAATTGGTCCATGCCATGTCATAATCCTCCAATCAAATTAAATTCATTAGAAATGAAATGCTAACTACTACAAACAATAATATTTTACTGGTATTTGAAATAAAACCCTAGATACTAACGAATTGGAGACATAAGAATTGAATTATAAATCATAAGAATTGAAATTGGCTAATAAATTTAAATATCAAGATAATCTTAATGAAACAGTAATCCTTTAGTGTACCGACATTTGAAAGAAAACCTTAGCTACTAACGAATTGGAGAAATAACCATTGAATTCTAACTCAACAGAGAATTTTAAATTTAAGGATTATCTTAATGAATTGACAAGAAAAATATTAAATTCGTAGACAATCCACACACTTCTCATGCAATACAGAACCCTAAATTTCAAAATAAACAACAATAAATACAAAATTGGTTCTATTACTAACTATCCCAGTCTGATTAGTCAATGGCTTCAAATTTTATAATGACATTGTCAATTAAATTAGCTGTACTATCAGTGAAAACTAAAATTGTATGAATAAATGATATTATCTTCGCTTAGATATCATACTCTCATTCTCTCTTCAAACTAATATCGAGACTTCAAAATTTTCTAAGAAATAAAACTCAATTAAATATTAATTCTAGAAACTCTCTTAGCTCACAAGAAAGAGATCGATGAGATTACACTGTAACTTTAAAAACAAGATTTCCTACTCTTTTTAATCTGCTTAGAAAAGCTACAGAAATCACTAGTCAAACTTTGTTTGGAAAATAAATATTTCATTTAAAATCTCTGCAAACACAATGCTTATCAAGGAATTCAAGGGAACACATTACATGTATTGAGCTGCCATTATTAAAATTCCTCAAATTTCATCAGTTATTTCCAATGTACAGATGAGCTCTGTTTTTCGTATGCAAGAACAAATATAACGAGAAAAGACACCATATGTTTGAAAATTATGGTTCATTTTGACCGGTAACTTAGAATCACATCTATCTCATTATAACTCATGTAATCATTCTACAAGAAACTTTAAATACAATGCGACTAGTGTAGGTTGAATTATAACATTATAAAAATCACTTCAAAGGTCTATAGACCTATTTTTCTTGTATAGGGACTTGAAAAATGAATTGGGATTTTGATGGGTGTGAATTCCTTTTCTATATATTGACAATGAGATATAAAAATTGTTTAGATATAATCTTCTTTTCATTGTCACTCCACATAGTAATATAGGTTAGGACGAAAAAATAAAACCCTCTGAAATGCAATGCGAAATTGAGTATGGTTGATATTATTACCACAATGCGCACAGTCATGTCTCGTTATAACTTAAATTTTTTATATGTATAGTGTTCCAACATACTAGTAATGCATTTCTATCAAATTATCACCGAAGGAGCTTAAAACACTTATATCTACAATGTTTCTAAATCTATAAACATAAATTGAATATGAAGTGAAGGTGTATATATATATATATATCGTTCACACAAAACAACTCAGGATCTGAGATTGAACACATGGATTAACACAGCAAATAGTACAATATCACACACCAGTGATTAAATATGTAACCCACTTGAAGCAATAAATAAACAAGAGGAGTGATCAGTTTCATTATCTAGCCCAACCAACCATCTGTAGGAAATTTAAATCATAGAGGATATATTAAACAATTTATTGCACAAATAAAACTATTTTCACTTGATTCTATTACTATCTCATTGTCATGAAAGAATGGCTTAAAATTTTCTAATGACATTATTAATTTGATAAAGTGTACAAAGTATGGAAAAAGACATTGTATGCACAAGTTGTATTAAATTTTTTCACATTTAATACTCTCATGCTCTCTTCAAACTCATATCCCTAATTCAAATAATTATAAGTAAGAAAACTTAATTAAATATTAATTATAGAAAGAAAGTTAGGTGAGGAGAAAGAGATCGACGAGATTAATTTGTAACTTTAAAAACAATATTTGCTACTATGTTTATATATAGTTGGAAAACCTAGAAAACTCACTTGTCAAAATCCATTTGTAAAATAAAACTTTTATTTAAATATTTTAGGTCCCTATGTTACTAGTGTAGTCCCCTATTATTGTTAGTATAGCCCCCTTATTGATAATTTTATACCCATGTAGTCCCCATATTGCGCCCCATAAAATACCCGCTAAAACCCCACTATTTTTATTGTTGTTCCCTTACATTATTATTGTTAGGTCGGTTAGTATTATATTGTGACCCCATGAAATCCTCTATATAGAAAGGATATTTCTTCATTTGAATCATATAGGAATTATTCATCTATGTAATGTAAACAAGTTTTCCCCTCGAAGTGGCTGATTTCTAAGGCGTTGATCTCTTGTTTCGTCTATTTTTGGAGCTTGTTTCATAACATTTGGTATCAAAGCTTAGGATTATAGGGTTTTGCTGCTTCAAACACTACATCGTGGCATTTTTTCTAAAAAAAAAATCTACGAAGGTTCCGAAGCTATAAAAAAAACCTATTTGTGAAGAAATCCCGATGAACATGGTATAACATTTCGGATCTTCGTTCACGATATTTTTGGAGATATGATATATGGTAGTTAGGGATTTTGTACACTCCTAAAATTCATCTCAAAGAGGTGACCTTGGGAAACTCGTCATAAATCTCTCTCTGAGCCTCGGATTGGAATTCTATAAAAGGTGGAAAATTTTACATGGACTATAGTTTACTGTGTATAAATTTTAGATCCGAAGAGGAAACAGTGACACGTGGCACACCGTACAAGCTCACTCTACTGAACTAGTCCATAATTATGTAATTGTGGGAGATTAGGCATAACTTTTCCTTCAAAAATCCAAACCAGGTCACACCTGTGGCATTGGAAAGAATATTCAGAGAGATACTAAAGGACTGAACATAAAATCTATGGGATCTGAAATTCGAGAGATACATCAGTTTCAATATCGAGCTCATCAAAAGTAGGAAAAATGTGTGTATTTTTTTTCAAATTGCATAAGTCTCGTTTGAAAAATCAGTTTGAAGTGATTCCAAGGACATATTGAAGCATAGATATCAATATTGGGTTCTAAAATGGCCCCTAAAAATAATTCAACGCCCAGTAAACTCTCATAAGGCTCTACTATGACTCATTAAGAGGAAGAAGTGCAACATGATATATCAAAATTACAATATCAAGTGCACCAAATTGCGCTCTCGCAAAGAGGAAAAAAATGAAATGGAAGTTTTGAATAAAGGCATGGAGGCTAAGATGGATGGTTTGAAGAAAGGCATGGAAGATAATATGGATGGTTTGAATAAAGGTGTGGAAGCTAAGATGGATGGTTTGAAGAATGGAATGGACATTAAGATGGATGAAATGGAAGGTAAGATAGATGAAAAAATTAAAGACAACATGGAATACATGAAGAATGATCTAAAAGAATATATGGAATATTTTAAGGAAAGCTTTCACAAATTTAATACAAGAAATGATTCGTAATAGTGAAAAGGTAGTACAGGAAACTCATGATGAGAAAAAAATAAATGTTAATCATGATTTCATAAACTCAAATGTTGTATTGAAGACCCACCATATTCTAAATATCAATATGAGGAAGGTTGATGGCAAGGATCCTATAATATGGATACTACATATGTAGCAATATCTTAATCTCAATAATATGAAAAACACACAAAAGGTATGCATTGCAAGATTAAATATAGAATAAAATACATTAGTATATTATCAATGGCTTTTCTCTCGTAAAAAAATGATCACCTGGTAAGTTTTTATGGAGGAAATGATACAAAGAGAAACAACTTCTTTAGCCAATTTCTAAATCTCAAACAAAAGTATTCAATGGTGGAGCACATTGAGGACTTCCAAAAATTGAATGTAAGGGTAACTGATAGTCCAGAGAAACATAGGATTTATGTCTTCATAGGGAATTTAAAGGATAACATCCAACATGAGGTTTTCATTTAGGAACCTGATTCGTTGGAGAAGGCATTCATGTCATCAAGGAAAATTGAAAGTAAATTGATGGAGACAAGGAAGCCTACCACTGACATCTATAAAGATGGAAGTGTTGCTACTCCTAGACTTCCAAAACCTACAAGGTTGGCACCACAACAATTTGAAGAAAAAATAGCAAAAGGGCTTTTCTATAGTCGTGATAAAAAATACACTAAAGGTCCTAAGTGTGATGAGAATACATTATTTTACATATATTTTGAAGAGGAGGAAGAAAATGAACAAGAAACCTTAGAAAAAAAGGATATACACCAAGAACCTAACCTAGAGAAAGAATAAATGAGTCTGAACATATCCTATAATGCATTGGTAGGAATTACCCCTCCTCAAACTCTCAAGATACAAGGACATACCAAGAAGAAAAAGGTAATAGTGTTGATGTATTCCGGTAGTACCCATAATTTTATTCATTGTGAGGTAGCCAAGGAATTGAATTGCTTCCTATACTCAGCACCAGAGTGTCAAGTGATGGTTGAAAATGGAGGGACTATAAATTTCTCTGGAAAATTCCATAATATCAAGCTAACCATGCAGAAATATTTATTGAATAGTCCAATTCTTTCCATTCCAATGGGAGGTGTTGATGACGTACAAGGAGTACAATGCTTTAAGATCATTGACACAACCTATATTTTTTATGAAATAAATATTCATATTGCATGGCATACCCAAGAATATTATTACACATTGAGATGCAAATTTAACTTCAATTTTTTGGAAAACATTGTTTGAAAGCTTTAGGGCTTAGTTAGATTTTATCACATTCTATCATGATTATATACATGGTCATATTGAAAGGGTAAAAAAACTATTGAAAACATGATAGGTGTTATCACTCCAAAATTTCCAAATATTTTTATAAGCGTTAAAAATGAATATCAGAGGTAACTACAAACCACTTTTGGAGCTTAGCATATAGCCTTCATAAACTCAGAAAGGTCTCTCTCTATATGATTTAACTTTGTTTAATCAATGAATATTAAGCTAGTTATGTATGCTTGGTTGGGTTAGTTTTTCATTGGTTTTGGTTGGTTGGTGGAAGTAATGATTTAGATGAATAGGTGCTTATCAAATTTCCATTGGGATATGGAGTCAATGTGCTTTGAAAAAAAACTGAATCAAATTATAAGGAAAGTGTTAGAGGGAAAGATAGGTGAGAAATATCAAATCTCAAGGCTGAATTGTGAACTGATTTTCAATCGTGATCAAGGAGAAAATAAGAATTCCTTGAACCAGATAGTGAAGAAGGATGAAGGAGTCAATTGGGATCAGAGGGAAATTAATAATTATCTAAACGGAATATTAGAAGAAAACATAGAAATGTATAACAGTTAAAAGGAGAGTGTAATATTTAAGAAAATTCTGCAGTAATATTCGTGTTATAACATTCATATTTAGAATACACATAAGTTTATGGAATAATTAGAAATAAAATGTGAACAATTGAAATTTATACTTCACTGAGATAGCGTATCACATGAATCCTATAAAGAAGTTTCTTTATAACTTATTTAGTCTGTTAACTAGAAATTGGTACAATAATCCTTTTGCAAGAGATCGGTCAGCTAACCACACTTGACCAACCCTTGATAATTCAAATGATGAAGTATTTATACAATAAATTACAAAAATATAGTGACACCATTCAACTGAATGATATCTGGCCTCATGGAAAATTTTAGGGGCTAATATTCGCAGGTGGGCTAATTTTCCATGGTTTTTCCAAAAAAAGATTCATCAATTTCCATTTCTTTTATAAACATTATTCACCCAACTTTTAAAATATAAAACTATTTTACCTTAAAAATCGCCAACATTATATAGACAATATATATAATATAATTATAAATTTGAGTAAATTTACAAGGACATCAATAAAATTTTTATAGTTTTCATATTAGGGACTAGTGAGATTTGCCAATTTTTTAAACTTCATGATAATTTTCCATCCTTAAAATTTTCCCTGTCTAGCCTTGATTCATTCCTTCATGTTGTCTATATGTTCTTTCATCTATCTTTAATTCACCCTATATAGTAAATCACACCACTTATCCCACGTTTCTTAATCTGGGATTTTTATTTTCATCATCCCGCGGTGAATCTCATTTGCCTTTGAATATTTGGAAAACGTAGGCTTATTTACAAAAATATGATTTACCTCATGCTTCAGGTAAAAGAAGTTTTCTAGAGTTTGTAAGAGTACCTTGCCTGTGGGAATGCCTTTAATTGACGAAATTTGGGATGTTTCTTTGGCCACATCCCTTAACTTCTTGACATAATCCTCATGTCTCATGAGTTTTTCATTGATCACTAGAGGACTACGTAAACCTTTCTGTCTCAATATATCAAACTTGTCGAAAAACATTTTAACTGTGAGTTCCAAAGTTTTACATTTCTCCTCAAGTTGTAGCATTAGATTTCTTTTCGAAATCACTTTCTTCACTTAAAGGATAGTCTCTGTTCTGTCAGCTATCCTGAGTTTTCTAATTCATATTTATTTTTAGAATTAAGGAATTTCATTGTTTCAAAGGCTTCATCTGGTTTCATTCCAAGATTGGCTTTGATTTTCTGAATTGCCTCAGCAAATTCCTTCACCAAATCGTTCTTCTCAAATATGATCTGTATAGAAGACCAAATATAATTAACTGAGTTAATAATATTAGCCAAAAACTGTTGTTTTTCGTTGGCTAAAGGCTCTGTTAGTGACAATTCTTTCTCTAGATTGTGGATTCTATTAGTCAGTTTATTAGCTTTCTATACTTTAGCTTGATACCTTACTTTTACTAATTTAGTTTTATCCTCTAAGCTCTTTACCTGTTCTTTGAGTTTATTAATTTTTGTAGTCTAAATAGACATATCTTCCATTGCATTGATTAATTTGTTGGCCTCATCAGTGGGATGGGCTGTTGGTATTGATGATGTTGGTGCCGATGTAGATGTTGATGCTGATGTAGATGCTATGCGAATAGCAGTTATGGGAAATAATTCCATGCTAACTTGTTTTTCTTGCACAAGCTTATCCATCTCTATCTCCATTTCCTTTAGTTGAGCTTTCAACTGGATGATTAGATTCATCATCTCATCCTTTTGATTGTTTATCTCCAAAACCTCCTCAGTTTGTGGATGCTCAGTAGTTGGTAGTTTTAACTATTTCTTCATTGCAGCTATGTTTTCATTTTTCTTCTTTATAATTTCTTATGTTGCCTTGATGTTAGTTTGATTATAGCCAATTTCAATTACCAACTCTTCCAATGACTTAATCCTATTGTCTTTTTCTTGTGATGAGGCTCTCTCTAGCTGTAACTGTGACCGTACATTTGCAAGGGAGCTCTGCAACTTCTGGACACTTACAAATTTATGTGTCATGGTTGAATGTATCATCTCTCCTGCCTACTTATGGAATTCAATTTTGTTAATTGGATGCATGTACTTGGAAGGAACTTCAAATCTTGTCTCTTTATAGTCTTCCGAATTTTTGGGGGCCTATACTTTCGACTGTAGGAATGTCATCTACATTCTCTTTGTCCTGAGGTCAAAACCTAAAAGTGACCTACTCTGATCACTGGGAATTTTCTTCCAGTATTGTGCATATGTAACAACCTTCAGTTCTTTATTTTTATTTTTAATTTCTTTATATTTCTCAATGGTATCCTTTTCCTTCTCAACTGGCTTGCTAAATGTTGAAAACTCTGCATTTTTTTTCTTTTGAATGATTTTTGTTATGGAAGATGATGGTAGAGGTTTTTCTTCTGTATGTGTTGTAGGTGCATCATCCCTCATAAAAATATTTGTTTTTGTTTCAATTGTCTCATCCTGCTCTATTACTAGGCTTAGCTTTGTTTTCTTTCTGTACATAAGCTTGAATTTATTATCAGATGTAACTTCTGCTGAATAACAGCCTTATTCTCTAGACCTTTTTGAATTCCTATCCTATGGGTCTAGAGTTAGTAGGATGGAAATAGTATCAAGCTGCTCTTCCTCCTCCTGTAACGTCTTTTCCAACCACTCTAACTGGTTGGAATATTTCTCAATGTCAGGATTAGATTCATGAATGAAAGGGGTGAGTTTAGACTTCATTGTTAATTTTTTTATGACACCCAAATGGTCATATGACCATTTGAAACTGTTGTTGAACTTTAACTCGTGTAGGCATCTGTCTCATTCCTTTCCAGCATTCCTAATGTTACATATAAAAGGTCGTAGTTGATTTTTTATCTTGAACTGAATTCTCTTTTTGGATGAAAGTAAATTTATCTCATCAAAATTCAAGATCTGCCTGATGTACTCTAAAGAAAATATCTTCATTTGGACTTATTTTGGAACCTTGTGAGGGACTAGTTGGCCTTCCATACACTCTAATCTTCGTGTGATTATGGTATAAATACTAGTCTGGCTTCATCCTTTGATCAGATAATTGTAGAAATTTTCTGATTTCATCATTGATTCTGGGAAGAATGTTTTTGTTGAGAATTTTAACCACTAGTTATACAAAAGAATCAATAAATTATTTGAAACTAAATTCATTGGAATCCTTTCTAATCAAGGATGTTGAAAAAATTACAGACTGGGGATTACCCTTTGTGTCCATTTTTTGTAGGTTGACTACAAACTTTTCTGAATGAAAATATATGAAAAAATGGAATATTACTGGGGAGAATTTGAACACTCCTTCTTCATGCAGTTTGATCAGTTAATCATGCATGGCATCTGCCAGGAATTGGGAAAAGTTGAAAAGTATAGATGGAGGATAGACTAGGAAAAATGTAGAGAGGAAATAAATGACGGATTCATCTACCCACTCATCAGTAAAATATCCTAGGATACAAGATAAAATGGTCACAATTTGTTTGGTTCATTCTAAAAACATGGTAGTAGAGTATGTTGGGTTGTTTTTAGGGGTTTGTACTGATTGAGGGAGGAAAGTTTGAAATATTTGAAACATTTTAGGAAAATATAGCTTTAGATAGAGCTCAGTGACAGCCTCAATGGAGAAAGGCACTCCCTCTAGTTGTGATGGAATCTGCAACATTTGGTTAATGGATTGAGTAGTGATTATAATTAGGATTTCTTGGTCATGGTTGAATATGGCTCTTTAATTTGGAAAATAACTAAGTTGGCACAGTTTGATGACTTCAAGGAACTCGTAGGTTTGTGCAAATGTGTATTTTGGTAGGTTAGAGTCCTACAGATGAATATCATCTTCCTGATTAGAAAATGTATCATGGCTCCAGTAATGGAGCTCGAAAATATTTCTATCAGTCACAGTGTCTACTATTTTAAAGTCCTTATCGACCAAAGGAGTGTGATCAACATCTAGAAAAGGAGGTTGCAGAGGGTTTACAGTTTGGGCTCTTTAGGAAGCCATCAATTTGATTCAATTTACTAATCAATTTTCTTATTTGATGGTGTCGGGTATTTACGATTACCTAGAATACAAAATATTTGGTCGTGCAAGGGGTCCAAGTAGCGACAGCCTTCAGTTATGGTTGGCAGTGGCTTTCCCGCAAATTCACAAAGATAGGGAAATGAACGAAATATTGGGGTTTTATCATTTTAAAACTTGGTGGCTTATCGCACGGCCCAAGGGTGGTTTGGTGGTTTGGGAAGAAGGGGGTGTGATAAAACCCGGAGGCACCACATGGCATGGGAGCGAACGCATAAAACCACCAATTTCAAAAACCCATCCCCCCCTCAATCTTGGTTTTAAACATCAAAAGTGGGGGTTGTAAAAAGGGTTGTAGGATGTCTGATATGATCAGTGGTGATCAGATGATATGAGGATTTGGAAGTTTTCAAAGGCTGTGGGGTCGAGAAATTATCTAGGTGGAGGTGTAAAATGAAATGGGGGTTATGAAATATATTAAGCGGGGGGGGGGGGGGGGGGTTAAATGAAAGTGGGGCCCAATTATTATTTCATGCTTTAGACTTTGAAAAAGTGGGTTTTTGTGTTTGTTTTTTATGAAAATGTGGATTTTTTGAAGGGGTAAGGGGGTTAGAAAACATGTTTTTTCAGTTTTTTAGGAAGGGAAAAGGTGGAGGGATGGGGTTTTTAGAACTTTGAAGGGGAAAATGATTTCTAAGAGGGGAAAAGGGTTAAGATAAGGGGGGATGATGTTAGACAATGTTTTTGAGAATGGATAAGAATAATGATGTTTATATAAGTTTTAAGAAGTATTCTACCTACCCTTTTATTCATGCTAACATTGTTTCTTTCCTTTATTGGTGGCATTTGAAATTTCTAACCCTTCTGTTTTATTTTGATAAGAAAACTAACTTCTTTCTAGCCTTATATCTTCCAATGGCATAGATTAAACTTATGAGCTCATTTTTATTCTCTACGTAACTATTGATTTTCCAAGATTAAATGGTTTGGTTAGATCTTTATTCACTAACTATCATAACATAAAATTTAAAGGCATGTATGATCAATATTGGACTTCATGAACATCATTAGTTGTGGAATTTTAAAAAAGATACACACAATTTATTTACAGAAGTAAAGTAAGATAAGAGTAGTGGCATTTGAATGTGCAATACTTTCAAAATTTATTTTTTCTTATTTTTATTGTGCTCATATTTTACATATTTTTTTATCTTTCTTTCTTTTCATCCTTTGATGATTATTTTAGGACATACCCTCTTTTAATTTTTAATATGGAACACATTTGCAGAAATGCAAAGCTATGTAAAATATTACAAGACTTAACATAGACAATTCAAAATTATGATCCCTATTATTATAGAACCCTAACAGTGGCTCCACTTGGGGATGGCATCTCCCTGTGAGATGCTAAGAACTTTTTGATCAGTGGGCTTGGAGCTTTATCTTTTCTTTGCTTGGAACTTCTTTCTGTGGTCTCCTTTTTTTAAACATATGATGCTATTTCTTTTAAACCTTGAAGGTTTCATTTTTAGGCTTTAGATTTACAAGATAATCATCCACTCCAAACTAGACTTTGTTATGGTATTTACAATGAGTGAAATAAAATAAAATGAACTATTCATTATTCTGGTGAAAAATAGTTCTTCAGCATTCGACCATTGACTGTTCCACCTGGTAGATCTGTTCCATTTAATTATTTCAAGAAAAAGGCAGTGTTGCCTCTGTAACCATAAAAATGTATGGGCCCTTCAAGAGAAAATCAAATTTCCCATGTTTTCGTTTTTCTTCCCTTCTGGAATCCCATTTGAGTAATTGATCACCTATACAAAAATCATCTACTTTAGTTTTATTATCAAATATCTTCTTGATTTTCTATCGAATTACTTCGGCTTTTATATAAACTTCTTCCTTGGTTTGCTGCAAATGAATTGTTTGATTTATCCTCCTTTGGAAGTAATTTGGCTCTACTTGCAACACTTAAATCATTTTCATCACTAGCACTCCTAATCAAGATGGAAAAACAAAATCCATTCCATATAATAATTGATAGGGAGAGGTACCAATAGAATTCTTAGTAGTTAGTCTGTCTTCCCATAAGCTATTCACCAACTTTTTATTCCAGGTTCTCTTGTTATCCTCTAATAACTTATTGATGATGTTGACTATGATTTTTTTTAACACTTTGCTATTCCATTACCCTTAAGGTCATAGGCAGTGGAATGGCCTAAGGTGATATGGTATCAGTTACAAAAATATTTCACTTTCTTGGATTTGAAGGCAACAACATTATTAGTCATGATATTTTGTGGGCATCCAAATCTATAAAATATGTTGTTCTCAAGGAATGAAATAATGACAGAGTCTGTGGTTTCTCTAAAAGGGATGGTTTCTATCCACTTCGTAAAATAATTAGTGGCTATCAATATCCATTTATGTTGGGCGGAGGAGGGTGGGTGAATTTCACCAATGAACTCTAAACCCCATTGTTGAAATGAAATTTAAACTGAGATAGGTTTGAAGGGTAATGGTAAGAGTTTCTTCTTCCCTTAAAATATTTGACATTTATGATAAGAGGTCACATACTTTCAAACATCTCCAAAAAGAGTGGGCTACTAAAAGCCTACCCTCAAAATTTTGTTACCAGTTTTTTTCTAGTACAGGTGTCCTCCACAATCTTCTGTATTAAATTCCTGCATGTCTTTGTTAGCTTAATCTTGTAATACACAATTTAACTTGATTCCACCATGATATTTCTAAAATAAAACATTATCTAAGATACAATATTTCATTTCTTTCATTTTTAAGAATCTACTTTTGGTTCTAGATAAACCAAGAGGAGCTTGTAAGTTGAGTAAAACAAATGTAAGGATTTCATTCTAGGGTGAATCTATAAAAGCTTCACTAATTTGTGGAGTTATCATCTCTTCTTGATCATCTATGGCATCAATGAAATTTATGTCTAAGGCCTGACAGTTCGATTCAGCCATGATTTTGGCCAAACCTTGGCCTTCAATTAATTTTGTAGGCTTGATTTCAATGTCATATTCTAGTATTGTGGAAATCCATTTGCCTCTCCTTCCATGAGGCCCATTCTCAGTTAGAATGTCATTTACAACTAAGTTTGGAACATATGCTATTATGTGAGTATATAATGTATACATTGAAATATTTTATGGCTTTCACTAAAGAAAGAGCTTGTTTTTCAATGATATTATACTTTAGTGTTGCATCTCTCAAATATTTACTAAAGAAAGAAATGGGTTGTTCATAACCCTCGTTGTTCTTTTGCAACAAGACTTATGCAATCGTGTGTTCTGAAGTAAGAGAAAAAATTATGAAATCTCTTTTAAAATTAGGACTTATGAGGACAAGTGTTTTAGTAAGGGCTCCTTTGACTACTTCAAAAGACTGCTTAGCCTCTACCATCCACTAAAGTATTTTGTCATTTTTTAACATGCTATTTCAATTTCTAATTAGTTCTGCTAAGTTAGAGATGAATCTTCTAAGAAAATTTATTTCTCCTAAAAATGATTGTAACTCTTTAATATTTCCAGGATGACTGATATTTAAGATTGTTTCTCTTATAGATGGATCAATTCTAATGCCCTCTTTTGAAATGATGTGCCCCAAAACTTTTCCTTCTTCTAATCCAAAAAGTGACCTTTTACAATTTAAGGATATACCAAAATTTATGCATTTTATCAATACTCTTATTAGATGATTTAGATTTTCATTATCTGACTTGGAAAAAACTGTGATATCATCTAGTCAAACGACTAAAAATTCATGGAATTCCTTTGCAAAGGCTATGTCCATGTCTCTTTGGAATGTTGCTCCAACATTCATCAGTCCAAAGGGAATTTTCAAGTACATGAAAGTTCTCGAGGAGTGGTGAATTCAGTCTTAGCTTGATCTTCAGGTTGGAGTAGGATTTGGTTGTATCCAAAAAATACATGAAGTAATGAAATTTTGGATGACCGTACTACCCTCTAAGGAATGTAGTCCATTTTAGGGAGGCGATAGTTATCCTTCAGTGATACTTTGTTCAAGTTTCTGAAATCAACACAGAGTCTTATTTCTCCTGTTTTCTTTATAGTGGGGACTAAATTAGAGACCCAATCAAAATATCTAATGGGTGATATGATTTGAGCATCGTACATACTTTTAAATTCTTTCTCTATTAATGACATAAGAATAGGGTTAATTCTCGTTAGCTTTCGTTTAAAGGGATTTTTATTTTCTTTAATTGGTGTCTTATACTGGATAATGTTGGTATCATAAGGATTGAGGTCTTCAGAATTCCAGGCAAATATATCTTGGAAATCTTTAAACAAGCTAATGTGCTTCAAATTTTCAGCTGGAGGTAATTTATTAAATATCTTGATAAGCTTGGGATTTTCCTTTTCTCCTATGTTGCATTCCTCTATATTTGACCTTAGAGGCTCCATTTTAGGTTTTCTAGCTACATTATTGGAGTCAAAGAGGTATTCTAGTAGGGCTAATCCCTTAGGAAAAATGTTGTCTTTGAGGTTTAAAAATTCTGATTCATCATTGATTAATTCCTCAATTTTTATTGTTTCTAATTGTTTTATTTCTAATTTAGTGAATTTAGTTAGTTCTATCTTATTTACATAATTTACATCTATTTCATTATTTATGGTATAATATAATGTATAGTCAGTGTCTATATTACAGTTCTAAAATTCTCCTTCAGATTTCATAAAATCATAAATTTGTGAATCTTGTGAAAATATTTTCCAATATTTCGAACTATCAGGTATGGTTGGCCTATGTCTTACCTTAGCCGTAATTTGATGATTTGGTTGAAATGGTAACCTGCATGTGCATGTCATTCTACTTTCTTGGAATGACAACAAAGTCAGTCTCAAGGAAACATCTTATTAAGTCCAATATGGTTTCTATGTAACGATTACGTATAGGGTTATTAACAATGTACTCTCCCTTGAATTTTTTTATAATGAGTTCCGAGTCTCCCATGATGGAAACTTTTTTAGCTCCAAGTTTTCTTATGATTTGAAGGGCTAGCACTAATTCTTTGTATTTTTCCATGTTATTAGTGCATTTGAGATTTAATATAAAAGCATATCCTTCTGAATGATAATTTTCTAAATTACAGATCCATACTCCAACTAATGCTCCTAATCTATTCAGAGAGCCACCAAAATATAAATCCCACAAGGATTCATCTGTTATATTTTCATCCATTGCAGGTTCAGATTTCGTAATTGAATTATTAGTATCGACTTCTTGGTTTTATTCTTATACAGTTGTGATTTTATCTTCGTCATTGTCTGAATTACATAAGATGAATGAGTCCAGATCAGAATGCATGGAATAGATAGGGAAATTTTTTGGTCTTTCTGAACTAATTACCATGTATTTCATCTAATTTTCTTTATATAGCTTATGTGGCTCACAAAACATAGAAATTAGCATATGACATGTCTAATTTTAGTGATCCCTATAATTTTTCTCC
This sequence comes from Pinus albicaulis, assembly GCA_034641835.2. NCBI lineage: Eukaryota > Viridiplantae > Streptophyta > Pinopsida > Pinales > Pinaceae > Pinus > Pinus albicaulis. Next base: position 480,919,676 of record CM076576.1, read on the forward strand.
CCATGAGTGAGATAATAACATACCATATTTGGGAGGGATATCAACAACTACTACGTCCATAACGATACTCTTTTCTTGGCACTGGACTAGAGTTACACACAGATATTTGATCTTTCCAAGGCATTTGACTTGACTATAATCAAAGGATAAAAGGTCCTTGTAGGGTGTCATGTGCTATAGGGTAAAATGCTTGGGTTGTTGGTTATCGTATATCCCTCTCAGGGCTTTCCGGTGCCCGAGGTAGAAAATAATATTATTTGTACAGTTCACAAAGATGGCATATACATGTTCATATTAACTTGGAACAACTTGACGGAATGCGATAGAAAATTACCTCTTTGATGATCGCGGAGTCCCTTGGAGAACACTAGGCAGCGAAGCAAGAGTCTTCCTTCACCGGCTCCAAATCTTGGTCCTGCAATCAAACAAAGCACCCGTGTAATTTCTAACATAACATATATCCTATAAATTAAGCTAATATATAATGAACATCTAAATTATACCCATATGATCCATTCATATCATGCTATGTAAATATTCAAATAATAATGAAAATATTAAGCATCGAATGGACAAAACAAATACATTTCTATTGATATTGAAAGAAGGAGGATTACAACCGTCAGTCTTACCAAGCCCTCCTCAACCTCCCAATATCTCTATCTCTTAAGTAGTGAAGTCTTAGTCAACAAGCTCTCTAGGAACCTCTTTGACTCTTGGCCTTCACACTATAACACTATCCTCTACTTCACAAGTATTCATAACATTAACAATCCTTCGACCTTCAACTAAGATCCTTCAGCTCCTTTTTATAGGAGAGGGAGAAAGCCATTGTTGCCTTTCTCTTTCCACTAGTTTCGAATAGAGAAAACTAAGATGTTTCTTTAATCTCTATGCTTTTGCCTCCTTGGGAGTTCAGTCTTGTATGGTAGTGACCAATAATGAATTGGTGCTTTGCAGTTTCCGTTGTGAACTAACTCTCTTGTGAGGGAAAGCCGGAGATTCAAATCATTTTCCGCGCATTTTTCCCATTTCAAACTCAAAACATGGGTAACTCTTCCCTCTAGTGTAAATAGAGTGTTACCCTAGCCACTAACGCGGCACATTTACTGGTCTTATGTGTTATAATTCTCCTGCTTTGTTATAGAAAGGAGTTACCTTGGCAGAAATAGGTTTAATTTAGGTATTTGTATTCCTTCCATATTTGTCTTCTCCTCTGAGATGATGAGGAGGTATTTTGACCTGTAACAGATGCCCCCTAAAGTGTGAGGTCAGAGACGAAGACGATGGCCGAAATAATTTATAATTTGTGTAGAGATAAAGAGATTGAAAGACTGAGGAAAACTTGAAACAACAACATATGTCAGAAAATATAGTATCTGCCTTGAGTCGGGCATTCCCATGCTCAATAGTTTAAACAACATGATTTATTTAGAATAGAGATATGAAGAATCTGTCCACCGATAAGCACAATGTGGAAGTGTCTGTCATAACAGGATCAGGCTGAAGAAGCTGTCTCCATAAACAATATCGCAACTTGGGGAAGGAAACACAACTTTAATGATGTAGACTTTGCCCCAAGGTCTTGACCGCCGATTCACTTAAACTACATATTTCTCAACATGTGAATGAAGGAGTTGTCGTCGAACATGTGAGAAATTTTCTGATTACCAGTCGATAATGAAAATTGTTAACAGACGCGAAGGCAGCCACCGATAATGATGATGGTCCCTAATATGCATAGTACAATCTAGCGAGTGTGAAAAATGAGTTGAAGTCGAACACTCGTAGAATCATTCGACCACGAGCCAATGATGAAGACCCCTGATCAAACACAAGACTACCTGCCACTGATGTATGCAAGTATCCGGGTACTTATGGGTTTCTGGATCAACTTCCTAGATAAGATGTTTAAGTCGATAGGAAGAGATCTGTTGAAAGGTAGGCACTGAGGTGTCCTACATCAGTCAACACAAAACAAAAACCAACTGACTTTGTTTATGATTGAGATAATGAAGAGTGAATGGGGATGTCGGATGACAAATAATTTATGGCATAATGAGCAGTTTGGTTGATAACAAGAGTAGTAGATAGTGAGATCTTCTTGAACAATAGAAGCCACTCTAGCAGGGTACTAGGCAGTTGAAGCTTGTTGAACACCAAAGAGTGTGTTAGGATTTTACCGGTGCAGGGAAACTGGGAAATGAAGGCTAATACTCATAGATGGTAGGGTTCGGCTAACTGCGAAAGAGTTTTCTGGGAAGTGCCATGTTCAAGAATTTTGCTGCCAAATCGACTTTTCTGAAATATAATAGAGGTAGTATCCATTTTGTCCAAATTTTTCCCCGTCTGATTAAGTTTAACGAGTCCAGACGAGTAAACTCGGTGAATTTTTCATATTTAGAGAGTCTAAAAAATATCATAAAAGACAACTCCGTGCCCCTTCTGATTAGGTTTAATGAGTCCAAATGGGTAAACTCGGTGAATTTTTCATGTTTAGAGAGTCTGAAAAATATCATAAAAGACAACTGTGTGCCCCTTCTGATTAGGTTTAACGAGTCTAGATGGGTAAACTTGGTGAATTTTTCATGTTTAGAGAGTCTGAAAAATGTCTGAAAAGACAACTCTGCGCTCCGTCTGATTAGGTTTAACGAGTCCAGATGAACAAACTCAGTGAATTTTTCATTTTTAAAGAGTCTGAAAAATATCATAAAAGACAACTCCTTTGGGGTACCTTTGTCATGTCTTGATAACCGGGCACAACAAATGGATAATAGTAAGCCCGAAACAGTTCATTTTCTGTGAGTTAGTCCATTGAAGCCGGAAAAGTCAGAAATCTATGTTCGATGGACGTCTACCTCATTTTTTTATGAGTACGAGGAGACGAAGTAAACTCAATACTCTTTGTGAAATTTTAATGAGTCCAACAAAGAAAAACTCAGTGTCCTCCGTGAAATTTTAACGAGTCACGCGGAGAAAACTCGGTTACTTTTTCGGTTTAAAGAACTTTTGAAAAAGAGGAAAAGAATGGCTCCTTGCTCTCTATCGAGGTAGTTTAACAAGCCCGACAAAGTCAACTCGGGGTTTTTTTTCAGTTTTATGAAAGAGAAAAAGGTTCCTAAAAAAGAATGCTCAGTGTTTCTTCATGATTTTAACGAGTCTGAAGAAGAGAGCTCTATGTTTTTTGGATTAAAGAGCAAGAAAAAGACCATAAAAAGAATGCTCGATATCAACTTCGTATAAGTTTAACGATTCCGAAGAAGGGAACTCGAGGTTTTTTGGATTAACGAGCAAGAAAAATACCGTAAAAATAATGCTCGAAGCTTCTTCGTGTAAGTTTAACGAGCCTGAAGAAGAGGACTCGATGTTTTTTAGATTAACGAGCAAGAAAAATAGGATAAAAAGAATGCTCTAAATTTCTTGATCTCTTTCTCGTCAATAGAATTATCTATGTCAGGAATTTTCTTGTGAGACCAAGAAAACACATCGCGAAATTTTGTGAAGCGCGTAATTTCCTCAGGATTGCAAGCTTCTCCAATCTGAACATTTTCCACGATACCCGTTTTGACCGAGATATCAACGAACATTGTCTTAGAAAGATTACCCATGTTCCCTTCTGAATTGATAGTTTGAACAGTCGTATAAGCAGAGGGAACCACCTCAGGTTTGTCAAAGGATGGGATTTCAGTTTTTATTGCCTCTGAGTCAATCATCGAAGTGCGATGGTGAAACTCTCCCCAAGGTCGTTCTTCTAGAGACATGATATCTCGAATAGCTTCGTCTGTAGGCAAGAATTCATTGAGGAGATCCTTAGAGAGAAAGGTTATGGGTGGGAGGTTTGTACCGTTGGTCGAAACCATAGCAGTGGAGGGTTCAGATGCGGTTTGAATGGCTTGGTAAGCCAACTCGGCCGGTGAGAGCGGCATCTGATCTCCGTAGGAATCAATGTGTGAAGGTGTCGGAATGATCCATGGGTTGATAGAGACATCCAAAGTGGTGGATATCATTGCAACCGTGTTTGGGATCAATGGTGACGAGAGAGGAAAACAACCCAATAGGGAAGATGCCTTCAGAAGACCGGTACTGATACTCACGTAAGAGTCAGGAAAGCCTCCTATTAGGGGTACAGTGCTACTTGGTAATGTGGAATAATCAGGGGTGCAGAAGGATAGATGATCCACTGTGACTATTTTCCCATCCAATGGAAATAGGATGAGTCGGAAGACCGAAGATACAATGGCAGTGATGGCATAAGACCAACTACGACCAAGCAATATATTATAGTCTAGATGTCGCTCTATGACTTCAATGTCCACGTTTACCGTTTTCCCACTCATAGTGATGGGAAAGCTAGCAAGGTATCCTTTTGGGAGGAACGTGTGGCCATCGAAAGCTTTGATGGAATTCAATGCCGAGGTGAGGGTAGGAGAACCTAAATTGAGCCAGCAAGCTTGTGACATAACACAGGTGAAAGCACCTTCGTTTATGACAGTGCGATGGATTGGTATCGCTTTCAACACAACTTGCACCTATAATGCGAGTTGGTGTGAGAGGCTAGGTTTAGCCTTTCCCATATCAAAGATCGCTACCATGGAATCCTGGGGGTCTATTCCACCAATGGCCAAAAGCAAGGCTTTCCTTTGTGCTAGACAGGTGTATAATACTTCGAGAGCAGACATAGCTGATGGTGCCTGTGCCAAATCTTCTACAATGTTGTAGTTTTGGGCTACACGTGTAGAGGTGTTATGATTCATGTGTCGAAGTGTCCCTTTGGGGGGACGAATCATGGGTTCAACAGTAGGCCGTTTGATATAAAAATCGTTGGGCAGTGGTGGATTTGAACTAGTTCCAGGTTCTTGAGCATCTATGGTAGGATTTCCATAAAGCTTGGCTCAAGTTTGAAGTTCAACACTCTCAATGCCATAAATGGCAGATGGTCCTTCGCCGGAAGGATGTGAACCACCATTGCCCTGTTGATGGGGTTGTGGCGGATTGTCAACCATGTGTTGATGTTGCTGCTGCTAATTAGGGAAAGGATTATGAAGAATGGCAGGTATTCGCCCAGAATCCTTGTTGGCAATAAAATCGGTGCATTCCTGTAGCCGAGGACATTTGTATGTCAAGTGTTCCTCCACACAGATCTTGCAAGGAAATTTCATGGGTTTATCCTTCCCTTTTTCATTTTTGGTAGTGTTTTTCTGATTAGGGTTATTCTGATTATCCGACTTCTCTTCTGAAGAAGACATATTTTTCTTGTTCTTCTTGTTTTTCCCGCTAGGTTTTTGTGAGGTTTGCACAGAATTCACCTCAGCGGTAGGAAGAGTAGTCGTTTGGTGAGGGGCGGTGGTGGCCAAATATGGTTGGGAGGTTTGCCCCCGAGACTGCTTTGTGGCCACACCGGAGATTGTGCCAACGAGACTTTCGGCATGTGCTCCAGTTTTCTGAGTGGCCGGAGGATTTGGGTTACCAGGGGCATGGGGGACCAGATCGTATAGCATGCCGGATTGTGAATAGATTAAATCCAAATGTTGGGCACGGAGAATACATTGATCTTCTGTAACCGCACCAGAAAGGCCAATGTCTTTAGAGATGTGGGGTAAAAGAGACTTGCAAAACCAATTGGCTAAGAGATGATCTGGGATTGGCGCTTTGACTAGCCTCCTCCTACGTCTCCATTCATGACTATGATCAGAGATGTGGGTGGCGGTGTCTTGGAACAATGATGTTAACAATTCCGTTCTGGTTTCCACTCTAATTGGTAATTGGAAGTTCTTAAGGAACTCCGCCGCTAAAGTGCCAAAAGTATTGATGGCGCCACGTGGCAATTTTATGTACCACTTGGCAGCATTGCCTGTAAGGGTGCGGGGAAAGAGTCGAAGCCGGACACTATCATCTACCATGGAATTGGATATAGACTATAGATGAAAGGTAGTGATGTGTGCGACTGGGTCATCTCCTTGTTTCCCGTCGAACTTCGGAATGTCAGAAGGAATCTTATGCAGTACAAGAGGCCAAAGCGGGTTGTGATTGATGGGGTTGTTAGTCAGTTTATGGATATCTGGGATTTCCAAAGCTGCCAAAAATGGAAATTGTGGATTTTCTTTCGAATCTAACCAAGGTAGTATGGTCTGACTACTTGGACCATAGGGTCCTCCCATGAATGTGTTACCAGGAGGATAAGTGGGACTTTGATAAAAACTTTCGATAGGTGGAGGAGTAGGGACATACTGTTGCTGTCCATAGGGCATATTGTATTGTGGGGTGAACGGTTTGTTGCCCCCAGTATAAAAGTTCCCTCCCATTCCAAATGGAGGTTGGGGTTGTTAGTCCAAATGGATGCAATAGAGTTTCCCGGAGGCATGCTACTACTTGCATAGTTTAGCAGCGGCATAGACCCTACACCTATGTTTGAACCACTTAAGGGAAAAGTATTGACAATAGGTTGTCCCATTTGTCCTAAGGATTGTAGGGGAAGAGAAATGTTCCCTGCTACCTGCGTGCTGGAAACACTGCCCCCTCGTATAGTGGCCAAGGGGTTTGAACACAGCATAGGGTTCCAACTAAAAGGGTTGCTAAACGGCACCGAAGTAGTCATACTCGTGGGAGGAGATACTGTGGGTCCCAATGTGGTCATAGTAGAAGTATATGCCAAAGGATTCAGTAAGATACTGAAAGTTGTGATGACCGTAGGGTTGGGAGTAGGTATATGTTGACTACTGGGGTTACCCAGTGATGGCATAGAACTGACCACCGGCGGGGAGGATGGTGGCAAACCTGGGATGGTTGCCATTGGAATCGACCCAGCGGATGCTGGTGGTGACATGGATGTTTGTGCAACCGAAGACATATTCTGGCGTGGTGGAATCTGAATTATCACAGGCCCCAATGGATCAGTGAGTGGAGGATTGTAATGAGGTACAACCCCTTCAGTGAAAGGGTCCTCTGGAAATTTTGGATGATATGAGGCTATGTGACAATCAAGATTAGTCAGTGGAGACAGATCTTCCATAGAAGGCATGGGTTCACCAAGGTTCAGTTCTTCCTCAATAGTTAGAGGAGGTAGACCTTGATGTCGTCTAGACAAACGGCGTGGGTCGGGGGACACCACGGTGACCTGTTTAATTTCAAAAAATTTTAATAAATTGTGATGTATTATAAAGTCTCAGTGACAGTAACCACACACCTAAAAAAGAAAAAGGACTCTCTAAAATCAATCAGCAAGTAGCCAGTATAGGGTGTCCTATCTGAGTACTACCATTTTCTAGTGATGAAATCTAGTATCACAATAGTATACAGAGAGGTTTGGTCGAAAGTACAGTTACGGTCACTCTAGAGATTCGCCCGAACTTCATACGATAGGTGTAAGCACTCTCGTGAAGACGAGTACCCTTCTAAAGACCGAAGACAGAGTGGGTCTGTCTATTTCAGGTACCAGGACAGCCCGTCCCAGTCACCTTGTTTAAGTCCCTAAAAAGTATGGCCACTAAAGATACCTCAAATGACAGACATCATCAGGGGGTCCACGGTCAAGGACAGTGTGCTATATGGGCAGAATACCTAGATCCCCGATCTAGTTTCAACATCCCCGAAGGGAACCCCAATATATAACACACCCACTGGATGCAGTCGAAGGTGGGCTACCTTCTTGTGCACCCAAGTGTTGTCTCGCACTGAGCTCCGATAAAGGAACGGTCCCGATAATATGAGTGCAGTAGGATTTCGCTCGTTTATGACTCTAGTTTCAAGTTTTGAGATCTTGGGTAGTTTTATCACTGCTCCTAACCCAAGATCCTATCCTGAACTACTATTTGTGTGAGCTCAAGAAAGAGTTGATTGATTTTATTATTTCTTGATTTTTAGTGTACTTGATTATTAGTCTAGCGGAGGGGGAGTGGAAGTATGAAATGTAATGAGACTCTGACTCAAGAAACCATGCAAAACATGCTCTAAATATTGAATTTGATGAAGAGTATTTCTACAAGGAGAGGTTTCTTTTCAACATCCATGCATTAACATTCAAATAACTCAGTTTAGCTTTAAATATTCAGATTTCTGTCTACCTCTTCTTAACAGTCTATAAACAAAAAATTTCAGAATTAAATCAGCTAGATGTAGAAAAAACTAAAAAAAAAATCTTCTCTAAAAATTAAATGCTTTTGACACTAAATTTTCAAACAAGATCAAACAAACAGAAATGCGAGTTTAGTGAACAAGCGGAGGGATTCAATCAAGGAGATATACTGATGGCCAAAAAATTCTGCAGCTAAAACACAATCACGGCAGTGAACAACAAGTTTTGGCTGATTAATTCACTGTCTCTAAGTAAAGTGAGCGTTAATCCAGAGAATAATGCACTATTTTTAAGAAGAGCCAGCGTTATAATGCACTGGAGAAACTATAGGTGTAGCGTTATCTAGGGAAAAATTCTTCAGATGGTCGAAGAGAAACAGGATTGAACTCTGCGAGCTTTTAAAATGTTTACTGGGCATAAGTACTGGTTGGAAGGATCTATGAATAGAGGAGACAAGAAAGGAGGAAAGAAATAGTTTAGAAACTATCAGGAACAATCCCCAGCAGAGTCGCCAATTCTACTATAGGGTAAAATGCTTGGGTTTTTGGTTATCGTATATCCCTCTCAGGGCTTTCCAGTGCCCAAGGAAGATAGTAAGATTAGCTGTACAGTTCACAAAGATGGCATATACATATTCATATTAACTTGGAACAACTTGACAGAATGTGACAGAAAATTACCTCTTTGATGATCTCAGAGTCCCTTGGAGAACACTAGGGAGCAAAGCAAGAGTCTTCCTTCACCGGCTCCAAATCTTGGTCCTGCTATGAAACAAAGCACCCGTGTAATTTCTAACACAACATATATCCTATAAATTAAGCTAATATATAATGAACATCTAAATTATACCCATCTGATCCATTCATATCATGTTGTGTAAATATTCAAAAAATAATGACAATATTAAGCATCGAATGGACAAAACAAATATAGTTCTATTGATATTGAAAGAAGGAGGATTACAACCGTCGGTCGTACCAAGCCCTCCTCAGCCTCCCAATCTCTCTATCTCTTAAGTAGAGAAGTCTTAGTCAACAAGATCTCTAGGAACCTCTTTGACTCTTGGCCTTCACACTATAACACTATCCTCTACTTCACAAGTATTCGGAACATTAACAATCCTTCGACCTTCAACTAAGAGCCTTCAGCTCCTTTTTATAGGAGATGGAGAAAGCCATTGTTGCCTTTCTCTTTCCACTAGTTTGGAATAGAAAAAACTAAGATGTTTCTTTAATCTCTATGATTTTGCCTCCTTGGGAGTTCATTCTTTTATGGCAGTGACCAATCATGAATTGGTGCTTTGCAGTTTCCTTTGTGAACTGACTCTCTTGTGAGGGAAAGCTGGAGATTCAAATCATTTTCCGCGTGTTTTTCCCATTACAAACTCAAAACACAGGTAACGCTGACCTCTAGTGTAAACAGAGCATTGCCCTAGCCACTAACACGACACATTTACTGGTCTTATGCATTATAACGCTCCTGCTTTGTTATAGAAAGGTGTTACCTTGGCAAAAATAGGTTTAATTTAGGTCTTTGTATTCCTTCCATATTTGTCTTCTCCTCTGAGCTGATGAGGAGGTATTTTGACCTGTAACATCGTGATGTTTAATTTGAATTTCTCCATCACTTCTTTATCATGAATGTTTAATCTAATATAGAATGGAGGGACACCCCCTTGTTTATGTTTGCCATCTACTTCAGGACCAAATAATAACTCAGGTTGATCATCATTGAGGTTGACAACACCTTCACCTTCAGCTATGCTTAATGTTTTAGTAATTTGTGCCTTGTATGAGTTGTTTTTCACCAGCTCTGTTAAGAGAACTCGTATTTTCAATTTTTCTATCTCAATTTTGATATTGGATGGAATTTGAGTTTTTTCTAATTTAATCATTTTATTTTTACCAACTATGGTTTGTGTGGTTTTGTCTTCTTTATTAACAATTGGTAATTTAGTTTGTGTGTCAACTGTTTTGTTTTGAAATTCCTTGTCTGGAATGGTTTGAGTAGTAGTTGATGTGATGTCTACAATCTTTGGGGTGGAATATTTCTGAGTTTCTATAGGGTGAATTTGAAGAATTTTGGTCACAGGAGGTTCAATTGTTTTCTTAGTTTTGGTGTGGACTGATTTCTTAATAATAACCTCTGTGTTGTTTTTGTTTCTAAGGCTATACTATTTATGGAATTCGTAGATACCAAGTCCATAGCTTTGTTTGTATTCAAAGGACTCTCCAGAATCTAATTGTAATTTCTATAACATGTACAAATCTTTTTCTTCATTGGTAATAAAAATGGAATCTTCATTGTTTATTCCCATCAAGTTTATCTGGGTGTCCTGATCTTCTTCATGCTTTTGTGAAATTTTAGCATAATTTTCCTCGAATGGTGGGCTAATCTGTTGATCAGGTAAAAATTCTCTTGATCTACCAGTATTAATATTTTTCCTAAAGTTGGGGTTTCTAATTTCATGACCTTGTTGATTTTCTCACTGAGGTTTTCTTTCCATGTTTTCTAGTCTATCCATTAGTCTTTCTACATTTTTTGCTAAACTATCTATTTTAACATTTGAAGTGGATGGTTCATCCTTAATGGTCACTCTCCTCTCATTCCTCATCCTAACTCTTTTAGCTTTTAATTTAGCTTCTACACTAACTGCATTACTCTGCATCTGTTCTAAAGTTTCAAGGTTTCTTTCTCTTAACTGATAGGACATATCAGTGTCAAAACCATCTAAAAATTTAATTAGGGTCAAGTCTGGTGGATGTTTGATATTCAATTGAATTGAATTATAAATGTTTTTAAACCTATTACAATAATCTTGAACAGATTCATTATGATCTCTTCTAATTTTCTCATATTCAGATAATATCTGGAAAGGGTTTCTCTTTCTTTCCCATCTACTTATAAACAATCAGTGGAAGGTAGCTAAATCAGCAATATGGCCAGCAGGTAAAGATTTAAACCATTTTTTAACATCTCGTGCTAGTGTTTGTGCAAATACTCTCATTTGTACATCTAACTCATCAATTTCATGTAACTCAAAAAGCATGTCATTTTATCTACATGTTGTTAACCAATATAATGACCTGTACGATCAAACTAAAAATTTTTACTCTGGTAATCTTGTGGCATGGCATGTAAAGGGGCATGTAAGACTACAGGGGAAAATATGGCTGCAATGGCTAATAATTTAGCTCTACTATGAGGTAAAGTAGTGGTGCTTGAAGATGGATGCAAAACTTTAGGTTGGAGAGGAAGTTTAGGTATGAATGCTTTTTTGGAATGAACTGTGGTGGATATTATATGTGAGGTGGAACTGAATGAAGCTGTATTTACAGTTTCTGAAGATATTTTAGAGAGCTTAGGGGTAGCATTAGTTAGGGTAGTTAATTCAACTGACTGTTGAAAATAGGCTTCGTCTATATCTTTTATCAAATTTGAGGTCAAAACATCAAGTTTTTCAAAAGTATCTAGAACCTATTGATCTAAATCAAGTTGTATAGTATCCTTCTTTGATTCAAAAAATTTAATGAAGTTGGTGTCTATTACAATATCATGGACTAAGTTTTCAAATTTGGTATGAAATAAAGAATTTTCAAATGATAATCAAATTGAATATCTTGTATGCTTGATAACTCCTTAGAAAGTGTTTTTTCTTTGATTAACCCACTACTACATCCTTCACTCTCTACTTTTTTACATTTTCTTAAAATTATGTTAGGATCATCAACAATTGTAGCAGGTTGTGGATCAGGATGAGCCCTAGTATAATATCTTATTTTAGAAGCCACAATTTTAACTTTCTATGATAAATTCAAAAATCCTTTTGAAACCTTAATGAAAAAAATGAGAAAAGGTGTTTCCTTTAAGATTTATTTTAATTAGGAACTGATTTGTCCCCAGTATGGTCACCAATATGTTATCACTCCAAAATTTCCAAAGGTTTTTATAAGCGCTAAAAGGAAATATCAGAGGTAGCTACAAACCACTTTTGGATCTTAGGATCTAGCCTTCCTAAACTCAGAGAGGGCTCTCTCTATATGATTTAACTTTTTTCAATCAATGGATATTAGGTTAGTTATGTATGCTTGGTTGGGTTGGTTTTTTATTAGTTTTGGTTGTTTGGTGGAATTAATGATTTATATGAATAGGTTCTTATAAAATTTCTATTGGGATATGGAGTCAATCTGCTTTGAAACAGAACTGAATCAAATTATAAGGAAAGTGTTACAGGGAAAGATAGTTGAGCAATATCAGACCTCAAGGCTAAATGGTGAAGTAATTTTTCGATCGGGATGAAGGAGAAATTAAGAATTCCTTAAACCGGATAATGAAGAAGGATGAAGGAGTCAATTAGGATCAAAGGGAAATTAAGAATTCTATAAACTAGATATCAAAAGAAGACATAGAAATGTATAATAGTTAAAAGGAGAGTGTAAATATTTAAGAAAATTATGTAGTAATATTCCTGTTATAACATTCAGGTTTAGAACACATATAAGTTTATGGAATACTTAGAAAGAAAACATGAACAATTGAAATTTATAACTCACTGAGATAGCTCATCACATGAATCCTGTAAAGAATTTTCTTTATAACTTATTCAGTTTGTTGACTGGAAATTGGTACAATAACCCTTTGGCAAGAGTCCAGTCAGCTAACTAAATATTTAGAAATTGACACTTGACCAACCATTGATACTTCAAATGATGAAGTATTTATCCAACATATTACAAAAATATCATGTCATGTGACTATGATTTATTCTAGGAAAATAAAATATCTTTATGCAAAAGGATAGTGACACCTTCAACTGAATGCTATTTGACCCTCATTCTTTTCTTGGTGTTGTCTATATGTTCTTTCATCTGTCTTTATTTCACCCTTCATAGTAAATCACACCACCTATCCCATGTTTCTTCATCTGGTATTTTAATTTTCATCATCCTGCAGTAAATATCATCTACCTTTGAATATTTGGTAAATGTAGGCTTATTTACAAAAATTTGATTTACCTCATGTTGGGGGTAAAAGAATTTTTCTAGATTTTGGAAGAGTACCTTGCCTATGGGAATGCCTTTCATTGAGGAAATGTGGGATTTTTCTTTGGCCACTTCCTGTAACTTCTTGACATAATCCTCATGTCTCATGAGTTTATCATTGATCACTAGAGGACTAGGAAGACCTTTCTGTCTCAATATATCAAACTTGTCAAAAAACATTTTAACTCCGAGTTCCAAAGTTTTACATTTCTCCTAAAGCTGTAGCATTAGATGTGTTCTGGAAATCACTTTATTCACTTCTAGGATACTCTTTGTTATGTTAGCTATCCCAAGTTCTTCCAATTCATATTTATTTTTATAATTAAAGAATTTTATTATTTCAGAGGCTTCCTCTAGTTTCTTTCCAAGATTGGCTTTGATTTTCTGAATCGCCTCAGCAACTTCATTCATCAATTCATTCTACTCAAATATAATCTATATAGAAGGCCAAATATCATTAACTGAGTTAATGATATTGGCCCACATTTGTTTATTTTCTTGGGCTAAAGGCTTTGTTAACAACAACTCTTTCTCTAACTTTTGGATTCTGTCATTAAGTCTATTGGATTTATGTACTTCATCTTGATACCTTAATTCTGCAAATTTATTTTCATCATGTAAGTTATTTATGTGTTCTTTGAGTTTATTAATTTCTATAGTTTGAATAGACATATATTCCATTTCTTTGATTAATTTTTAGGCCTCATCAATGGGATGGGCTATTTCTGATGCTGGTGATGGTGTAGATGCTATGGGAATAGAAGTGATGGGAACTGCTTCCATGCTTTCTTATTTTTCATGTACAAGCTTATCCATCTCTATCTCAATTTCCTTTAGTTGAGTTGTCAACTTGATGATTAAATTCATCATCTCATCCTTTTGATTGTTTGCCTCCAAAAACTCCTTGGATTGTGGATGCTTAGTAGTTGGTAGTTTTAACTGTTTCTTCAGTGCAACTATGTCTACATTTTTCTTCATTATAATTTCTTATGCTACCTTGATTTAAGTTCTACTATATCCAATTTCAATTACCAACTCTTCCAGTGACTTAATCCTGTTGTCTTTTGCTTGTGATGGGGCTCTCTCTAGCTATAAATGTGACCGTACATTTGCTAGAGAGTTTTGCAACTTCTGGACACTTAGAGATTTATGTGTCATGCATGGTTGAATATATCACCTCTCCTCCCTTATTTTGGAATTCAATTTGGTCAATTGGATACACGCCCTTGGAAATAACTTCAAAGCTAGACTTTTTATAGTCTTTTGAAGTTTTTGGGGCCTGTACTTTCGGTTGTAGGAATATAATCTATATTGTCTTTGTCCTGAGGTAAAAACCTAAAAGAAACCTACTCAGATCATTGGGATTTTTCTTCTAGTATTGTGCATATCTAACAACCTTCAGTGCCTCATTTTTAATTTTAATCTCTTTATATTTCTCAATGATATCATTTTCATTCTCAACTGGCTTGTTGAATGTTGAAATCTTTGCACTCTTTTTCTTTTGAATGATTTCTTCTCTGCAAGATGATGGCAGAGGTCTTTCTTCTTTATGTGTTGTAGGTTCATCATCCCTAATAACAATCTCTGTTTCTATTTCAATTGTCTCTTCCTGTTGTATTACTGGGTTTAGCTTTGTTTTATTTATGTACATAAGCTTGAATTTATTATTAGATGTAGCATTTGCTGAATAAGAGCCTTCTTCTCTAGATATTTTTGAATTCCTATTCTGTGGGTCTGGAGTAAGCAGGACAGAACTAGTTTCAAGCTGCTCCTCCACCTCCTGTAAAGTATTTTTCCAACCACTCTGACAGATTGGAATATTTCTCAATCTTAGCCTTAGATTTGTGAATGAAAGGGGTGATTCTAGACTTCACTGTTAATTTGTTTATGACACCCAAAGGGTCATATGACCTTTTTGAAATTTTTTTGAACTTTTACTCTTGTAGGCATCTATCTTCTTCCTTTAAAGTATTCCCATTCTTGCATATAAAAGGCCCTAGTTGATTTTTTTATCTTGGAATGAGTTTTCTTTTTTGCTGAAAGGAAGTTTATCTCATCAGAATTCAAGATCTGGCTGATGTACTCGAAAGAAAATATCATCATTGGGAGGTATTTAGGAAGCTTATAAGGGACTAGTTGGCTTCCATATACTCCGATCTCTGTGTGATTCTATTATAAATACCAGTCTCTTATCTTGCTTTGGTCAGATAACTGTAGAAATTTTCTGATTTCATCACTGATTATGGGTTGAATGCTATTGCTGAGCATATTAACCACTGGGTATACAAAAGAATCAATAAATTATTTGAAACTAAATTCATTTGAATCCTTTCTGATCAAGCATGTCCAAAATATTACAGACTGGGGATTAGCCTTTGTGTCCTTGTAGGTTGACTGCTAAATTTTTTGACTGCAAATATATGAGCAAATGGAATAATAGTGAGGAGTATTTGAACACTCCTTCTTCTGGCAGTTTCACCAGTTTATCATGCATGGCATCTTCCATGAATTGGGAAAAGTTGAAAAGTATAGATGGAGCCTGGCCTGGGAAAAACGTAGAGAGGAAACTAATGATGGATTCATGTACCCACTCATCTGTAAAATATCCTAGGATACAGGACACATGGTCACAATTTTCCTAGTTCATTCTAAAAACATGGTAGCAGAGTATGGTGGGTCGTTTTTAGGAGTTTGTGCTGATTGAGGGGGGAACGTTTGAAACATTTGAAACATTTTAGGAAAATATAGATTTAGATAAAGCTCAGTGAGGGTTTCAATCTAGAAAGGCACTCCCTCTGGTTGTGATGGAATCTGCAACATTTGGTTAATGGATTGAGAAGTGATTGCAATTTGTATTTCTTGTTCAGGGGTGACTATGGCTCTTTCATTTGGAAAATAACTAATTTGGCACGGTCTAATGACTTCAAGGAACTGGTAGGTCTGTGGAAATGTGTATTTTGGTAGGTTATAGTCCCACAAATGAATATCATCTGCCTAATCAACAAATTTGTCATGGCTCCAGCAATGGAGCTCCAAAAGATTGCTATCAGTCACAATGTCTACTATTTTAAAGTCCTTATTAGCCAAAGGAGTGTGGTCGACATCTAGCAAAGGGGCTTGTGTAAGGTTTATAGTTTGGATGCTTTGAGAAGCCATCAATTTGATTCAATTTATTAATTATTTTGCTTATTTGATGGTGTCAAGTATTGTAATATTCCTAAATTAGCACATAGCTAATTGGAATATTAAATTTTGATTTTGCTCTCAGATAGGAGAATAAGAGAGTATGGAGACCCATAAATCTCCTTAGTAGGAATAAAATACACTCCTGGTGTGAATGGAGGTCATCTAAAAGCTGGATTGAAGACCCTCAGGTGTGAAAAGGGGCTGGAGCATGAAGAGCTGGTCAACTTTGACCAAATCAAACAACATTGTTATGGAGGAGTGGCATTTATGGTGGGCAAACATAGTTTTGGAGGGAGATTAAATGCATGGAGGTGGTGACCTAATTGAGCGGGGCCAAGGGTGAAGGAGCTCATAAGGTATTTAAGGAAGAGGATGGTAGTGGTATGGTATTATGTTATGATTATTATTTTTATATGTCTATTTAGACTTTGTTGCTCTCTTCAACTATTTAGATAAGATAGTAGTGTTGTTTAGCATAGGGTGTTCCCGATCAGGAATCCCACCTCTTTCCTTGAGAGGTCTGTTGGGACAGTATTGCACTACCTTGTCCCCTATTCGGCATTATGCCAAGCTACATCTTTGTTGTACAATGCAATTTCTGTAGTGTTGTACGGTGTAGCAATGGAGAGTTGATTTGGGTCACTTCATTGGTTATTTTCAGTTAGAGGAAGGTTTCCTTCCATTGGGAGACCAACAAGGAAAACCCCGAATATTTATTTCATCATCCAACATCAGGCTAAGGTGCTTCTATTAGTTACAGTGTAGTTTTCTGAAGGAACTGTGTTATTTCTGGGTGTCGTTGCAGTGTACGGTTTGGAGCCCTAGTTTGGGGGAGATAGATTTTCAGTGGGGGGATCAGTTTCTCATTTGGAGAATCTATAGAAGGAATTTTCATACATTTCTAGATCAGATCATAAACCTCCTATCATCTATCCAGTTGCTGAGATTATTCAGCCCTGGGGCCATATTTGTATTTCTGCATTTTTGTATATTTTAGGAAACCCTTTCCGGGTTGTCTTGTAAATGTGTTTTGGAGCATATATCTCTAGCCCCAACACCTTTTGAGATATATAACAATATATCTACATTTTTATATCATTTATGTAGAATTTTATGCCCTAAAACTGCGTTGTCATGGCTCATGGAACTTGTATGGAAATATTTTCACATGTATTGACATATTTTCTTAGCGCAGGCTTGCTTTTCATTTCTTAAGTGACTATATCCTCAAGATATTGTGCCTATTATTTGCTGATATGTTTAATAAAATGGGTGTAAATTTGTCTCATATCATGGTGTCTTGATTTATTCACTCCTATTTGCAGTTTTGTGTTCATATATTGTTGCTTCCCATTTTGGGAATATTACAGTTGTATCAAAGCATAATCTTGGCTGAGCCTGTAGATCTCAACCATTATGCTATCAGAAGAATAAGGAGAAGGAGAAAGAGATAAAAATGATGGAAAGAATGATTTTTATCTCATCTCTTTTTAGATCTAAGAGGGACCTCACCAAGGAGTTCAAGCAAATAAAGGTAGAGAAAAGCAATGAAACCACACTAGGGTTTCAAGATGACGAAGTTCCATGTACTTCCTATCGGCAAAAGGAAGAACCGATATTGCATAGAGCTCCAAAGAAACATGATATGCCCTTTCCTTTTAAAGAATAAGATAAGAGGCATGGAGATGAAGTATACTTAGATCATGAGATTCTGAGTGAGTATCTTGCAAAAAATAAGTCTCAACCTAGAGCTTTCAAGGAGAATCTAACTCTCCCACATTTCATTTAACTCAAAGAAGAAAGGAGACCTTCCAACAATATAAGAATAAAGGGAAATATATGCTTATTTTCTACCTTTGATGGGTCATCCTCATGCACAACAAGAGCTTGGGGAATGAGGTTGCATGCATTTTTCCTACTACATCTAGTAGTAGAGGGAGAAGCTGTTGAGATTGCAATGATGCACCTTGAGGGTGAATGTTAGGTCCCTATATTACTAGTATAGTCCCTTATTCTTGTTAGTGTAACCCCCATATTGTTATTATTGTACCCTTGTAACTCCGATATTGTTATTATTATGCCCTTAAATTATTATCGTTAGGTCAGCTAGGATTACATTGTGGCCCCATGGACTCTTATATATAGAAAGGAGGTTTTGTAATTTGTATCATCCAAGAATTGTTCATTCATATAATTTATTGGAGGTTGCCCCCTCGAAGTGGCTTATTTATAAAGCATTGATATCTCTTTTCTTCTATTTTTGGAGGTGGTTTCACAACATTTGGTATCAGAGCTTTGAATTCTAGGGTTTTTGCTGCTCCAAATAGGTCAGTGTGCATTTTTTCTATAACGTTTTTTATAAAAAGGTTCAGAAGCTGAAATTTTTAGAGTGCGAAGCTAAAATCTTGAAGAACATCGTCACAAAACTTAGGAGAATGGTTCACAATATTTCAAAGATATGATCTGTGGAATTTAGGGCTTTTTGCAGGCTCCTGAATTTAACATAAACAGGCCATCATGGCATGTGTGGTATAACTTGTTTTATAAGAAGTTTCAGAAGCTGAAATTTTTAGAGAGCGAAGCCGAAATATTTAGGAACATCATCGCAAAAATTCAGATCTTGGTTCACAATATTTTCGGAGATATGATATATGGAAGATAGGTCTTTTTTAGGTCTTTTTCAGGCTCCAGAATTTCTTCTCAAAGAGGTTATCATGGGAAAATCTTCATAACTCTCTCTCTCTGAGCATCAGATTGGAATGTTGTAAAAAGTGGCTACAACTACACAAATTGTAGTTCATTTTCTACCAATTTTAGAGCCAAAGGAGGAAACAATGACATGTGGCAATCCATCCAAGTTCGATATACTGAACCAGTCCATAATTGGGTCATTGTGGGAGATTGGACATAACTTTGCATTGAAGAACCAAAATCAGGTCAGAACTATGGCTTTCAAAAGAAAATTTAGATGATTAATTCAGTGAAAAATTTCAAATATTGAAGATTTGAAATCACAGAGATAATTCTGTTTCAATATCGAGCTCCTCAAAATAAAAAAAAAGGTGTGTATTTTTTTTCAAATTGCATAAGTCTTGTTTGAAAAATCAGTTCTAGTTGATTCCAAAGGCCTATTAAGCATAGCTTTCAGTATTGGGTTCTAAAATTCCTCCTAAAAATAATTCAACACCCAGTAAGCCTTCAGAAGGCTCTACTATGACTCATGAAGACAAATAAATTCAACATGAGATATCAAAAGTCCATGAGCAAGTGCACCAAATTTCGCTATCGCAAAGAGCAACAAAAAAATGAAATGGAAACTAAGATGGATGGTTTGAAGAAAGGTGTGGAAGCTAAGATGAATGTTTTGGAAGCTCAGATGAATGGCATGGAAGTTGGCATGGAAGCTAAGATGGATGCCATCGATGAAAAAATGGAAAACATGAAGAATGATCTAAAAGTAGACATTGAAGGTTTGATGAAGTTGATACAACAAATATTTCCTAATGGTGAAAAGATAGTAGAGGAAACTCATGATGACAACAAAATAAATGCTAATCATGATTTCATAAAATATAATGTTGGCGGGAAGAACCACCATATTCCAAAGATGGATATGAGGAAGTTTGATGGCAAGGATCTCGTAACATGGATACTACAAATGGAGCAATATTCTTATCTCAATAATGTGAAAAACACACAAAAGGTATGCATTGCAACTTTACATCTAGAGCAAAATACATTTGTATGGTATCGATGGCTTTGCTCCCATAAGAAAATTTACTTGGTCAATTTTTATGGAGGAAATGATAGCACACTATGAGGATACAAAGAGCAACACTTTCTTTAGCCAATTGATAAATCTCAAACAAAAGGGTTTAGTGGGGGAGTACATTGAGGACTTCCAAAAATTGTATATAAGGGTAACTGACATTACAGAGGAGCACAAGATTAATCTCTTCATAGGTACTTTAAAGGATAACATCCAACATGAATTTCATGTTTTGGAACTTGATTCATTCGAGAAGGCATTGAGGTTGGCAAGAAAAATTGAATGTAAAATTATGGCGACAAGGAAGCCTACCACTCACTTCTGTAAAGAGGGAAGTGTTGCTACTCCTAGATTCCAACAACCTACAAGGTTGACACCACAACAATTGGAAGAAAAAAGAGAAAAAGGGTTTTGCTACAGTTGTGATAGAAAATTCACTAAAGGTCATAAGTGTGCTGAGAAGAAATTATTTTACATAGATTGTGAACAGGAAGTAGAAAATGAAGAAAAGAGGATATACACTAGGAACCAGCCCAAGAAGAGGAAGAAATGAGTCTGACCATATCATGTAATGTATTGGTAGGAATTACTACTCCTGAGACCCTCAAGATATAAGGACATATCAAGAAGAAAAAGGTAATAGTGTCGATTGATTCAAGTATTACCCGTAATTTTATTCATTGTAAGGTAGCCAAGGAATTGAATTGTTTCCTATACCCAGCACCCGAATGTCAAGTGATTGTTGCAAATGGAGGAACTATAAATTTCTCTAGAAAATTCCATAATATTCTATGTGTTGAATATGTGTTGAATATTCTAATGCTTTCCATCCCAATGGGAGGTGCTGATGTGGTACTAGGAGTACAATGGTTACAATCTTTGGGGACGGTAGATTTTAATTTTCAAGAAATTTTCTTGAAATTTTTTTTTAAGAAGGAAAGGAAATCGAATTACGGGGTATCATAGGCAAGCTAATAAAGATAATAAGCTCTAATTTCATAAAAAAGCTTCTGAAGAAAGAACAATGAGGCGTAATTGCACAATTATGCTCACTAGAAGTTCCAACATCAAAATAATCTATTTCTCCAGATCTCCAAAGATTCTTGGACAATCATTCCAGTGTGTTTGATACTCCCAAAGGACTCCCAACTATTCATGATCATGATCTTGCTATTCATTTGACTCCAGGAAGTGTTCCTCTAAACATATGACCTTACAGATATGCCTATGTCCAAAAGAGTGAAACAAAACGTATGATTGCAGAGAGGCTGGCATAATTCAACCTAGTCAAAGTTCTTTCTCTGATCCTGTAGTATTTGTACACAAGAAGGATGGATCATGGTGCATGTATCCCAATTATAGGGAGCTCAATAATCTCAACATTAAAGATAAATTTCCCATTCATGTGATTGATGAATTATTAGATGAATTACATGGAGAAATTTATTTTACCAAGTTGGATCTCTGTTCAGGATATCATCAAATTAGAATGAAGACTAAAGATATTCCAAAAACAACATTTCGAACTCATGAGGGTCATTATGAATTTTTGGTCATGCCTTTTGGCCTTACCAATTCACCTTCTACATTTCAAGGGTTGATGAATGCTATTTTCAAACCCTTCCTTAGAAAATTTGTGCTAGTATTTTTTTATTATATACTAATCTACAACAAGTCTTGGAAGGATCATGTTGAACATGTTGACAAGGTGCTCAAACTATTGCAAGAGAAACAATTATATGCAAAAACATCCAAATTTTTCTTTAGAGTACAAGAGGTGGAATATCTGGGTCATATTGTATATCACGAGGGTGTTAAGGTAGACCCTAACAAAATTAAAGCCATTAAGGAATGGAAAATCTGCACAACCATAAAGCAGTTACGAGGATTTATCAGGTTAACAGGGTATTATCACAAGTTTTTTAAGAGTTATGGGAGAATAGCAGAACCTCTAACAAGATTATTGAAGAAAGATGAATTTTCATGGTCTCCTGAAGCAACTAAGGCCTTTGAACATCTTAAAGATGAAATGTGCCTAGCATCAGTCTTAGCGATGCCAGACTTCACAAAAAAATTTATAGTGGAATGTGATGCCTCAGGAAATGGAATTGGTGTTGTTTTAATGCAAGAAGGAAGACCCATTGGTTTTGAAAGTTGTCCACTCAAAGGAAAGTATTTACAGAAACTTATTTATGAGAAGGAAATGTTAGCAATACTTCACGCACTAAAGAAATGGAGAACTTACCTAATGTGAAGACACTTCAAGGTAAAAAATGATCATGATAGTCTTAACGAGTTTTTGGAACAAAGACTATGTTTATAAGAGCAGAAAAAATGGGTCGCAAAGATGTTGGGTTATGACTTTGAAATAATCTACAAAAAAGGGAAGATAAATGTTGTTGCATATGAACTCTCAAGAAAGAATGAAGAGGTGGAAGCATTGCTTTGTTCCATTTCTATTATCCAACCATATTGAATAACCGAAGCAACAGATGAATGGAAGAAGGATGAAGAAGTGTGAACACTCATTCAAAAGTTGCAGCAAGATCCTAGTACATATGATACATTTAGTTGGAAAAATAATTCCTTATGGTACAAAGATTTCTTATATCTTTGTAATAATTCCCAAATAAAACAAAATATTATTTTTGAATTGCACACTTATCCTTTAGTAGGACACTCAGGATTTTTAAAATCTTACCAAAAGGTGAAGAAAGCATTTTTTTTGGATGGCCTTAAATCTGATATTCAAAAGTTTGTGGTGGAATGTTTGGTTTGCCAGTAGAATAAGTTTGCGACAAATAAGACCCTGGGTCGTCTACAACCTTTATCCATTCCAAGTCAACATTGGGAGGAGATTTCATTGGATTTTATCACAGGTTTACCTAAGTCTGAAGGAAAGAGTGTCATCATGGTGGTAGTTGATAGAATTACCAAGTATGCACACTTTTGTGCATTATCTCATCCATTTAAAGCAAGTACAATTGCTAATACATTTATGGACACAATTCAAAAGCTACATGGAAACCCAAGTGTTATTGTGAGCAACAGATATCCCATTTTTAATAGAAATTTTTGGACAGAGTTATTTTCTTGTTTGGGTACTCAATTAGCTCATAGCTCATCTTATCTTCCTCAATCCAATGGCCAAACTGAGATAGTAAATAAATGTTTGGAAGGATATATTCGTTTTTTTGTATCTGATAAACAAACACAATGGGTCAAGTGGTTACCTCTCACTGAATGGTGGTATAACACTTCCTTCCATATCACAGCAAAAATGACCCCATTTATGGCACTTTATGGATATCATCCACCATCCATCACATCATCTTTAGGAGAATATTAGAAGGTTCAAGTAGTGGAAGATCACATCGAGCATCAACAAGAAGCTCTCCAACTCTTAAAGGACAACCTGAATTTGGCACAAAATCGAATGAAACAACAGGCAAATCAAAATCGCAGCAAGAGAAGTTTTTATGTAGGAGACTAGGTATTTTTACGGCTACAACCATACAAAAAAATTTCCCTCGAGTAAGCTAAGAAGGATAATAAATTATTGACAAAGTACTATGGTCCTTACAAGGTGTTGCAAAAGATTGGTACTATGGCATACAAATTGGAGCTTCCTGCTTCTTCACGAGTGCATGCATTTTTCCATGTTTCATGCTTGAAGAAGGTTATAGGTGAAAATTGTCTAGTTCAAACAATATTTCCAGAACTTGATGAGGAAGGAAAAATCATATTGGAACCTGAAGTGGTCACGGAAACCAGAATTCGACAGCTACGGAATTGATCACTTTCAGAGTATCTCATTAAGTGGAAGAACTTACCCACTAAAGATTCTACATGGGAGGATGAAAATTTTATACAGAAGCACCCAGAGATACTCAAGCGTTGAGGAAAACACTTTTTTGAAGGAGAGGGGCATGTTAGGTCCCTATATTACTAGTATAGTCCCTTATTTTTGTTAGTGTAACCCCCTTATTGTTATTATTGTGCCCATGTAACCCCCATATTGTTATTATTGTGGCCTTAAATTATTATTTTTTGGTCGGCTAGGATTACATTGTGGCCCCATGGACTCCTATATATAGAAAGGAGGTTTTGTAATTTTTATCATCCAAGAATTGTTCATTCATGTAATGTATTGGAGCTTGCCCCATCGAAGTGGCTTATTTCTAAGGCGTTGATATCTCTTTTCTTCTATTTTTGGAGTTGGTTTCACAAGAGTGAAGCAAACATTTCGTAGTTCATCCATTTGAGTCATGAAAAAATGATTGCATATGAAGATTTTACTCAAAGGTTGTTCAAGAAATTTGACAAGAAGAAATCAAAGGAGAAGAGGCCTTCACCACCACTTGTTGTAGGAGCACTTTCATCGGGAGAAAGAGCACTTGCATCTTTGTAAATTGGTCTTGATCTCTTGAAATTTAGAGTTCCATGCACTATTATGGAGATGGAGGAGGAGGAGGAGGAGACTTATACCAACACAGATTCAGCCATAGAAGAGTAGCCATCATCATCAGTAGTTGGAGAATCCATTACACCAGAAGGAATAACCCTTGTAGCAGTACAAGATGTTCCCAGCTTTACCAAGGTATGCACATGTTTCCATTTTTTGTTACTTTAGCACATCATATGGAGGATTGTGGGATTGTACAATTGCATGACCTAGGGTCAAAGTAAATTTCTGATTTGGCACAGCAGACTATCACTGCACTGAGCAATGTTGATTTGTTCAAGGAGGATATATAGAGTAATCCTAGCCTATCATTTTTGAGCTATGCACAACTCTTGGGGTTTGAGTGTAGATTCTTGGAGGATGGGATGAGTATTGTCATGAACCATGCAATGAAGAACTATGTGTTCAACATTGGGCATGATCTTGAGACAACAGTTGCACCATTAGGGAGATCAGCAGCACTATCATTAAGCTACAGTGATGAGTTGTGGGCCCAACCATTGTTAGAACATTCCAATGACATTTCCACATGCATAACAAAGGACATGCAGATGATTGATGGAGGGTATCTTATGAGGGATGACATATTCTATTATTATTATGGGTTCTTCTTGAGGATCACTTCACAGTTTGATGAGTATTTTTTTTCCTACACCTTATTTGGATCCTTATGAGATCAACTTGGTCATTCATGACTGGTCTTCATTTGGAGATCTCCAGGAGATTGATTTCAACATCCGATGAAATGCAAAGAAAAAAAATTGATTTGGGAGGATGGTATTCTCCATTTGAGGGATGCCACTTTTGGACATGATGATAGACACTCACCATTGGTTGGATGGGTGATGTTGATGAGAAAAAGGCTAGGAAGCCACTTGCAGATATATGACACAGGGCAGCAGGAGGCAAGGCTATGTTGGCTACTCTTCAAAGATTTTGGTCATCATATCACACACTCTATTTCAAAGAGTAGGTTGGTGGATGAACCTTGACATGGAACTTGCATCATATGGAAACAAGGAGTTTGGGTGTATTGGGGTGATGTGATATATTTCATGTCAACCATCATGTTGTTGCTCCATATTTTATATGATGATGGTGTGGGAAGGCAACGAGATTTTTTGTTGCATTGGAAGTTCTTGGGAGAGTATGGGCTAATTTTCTCCAATACTTTGCATGATGTTGTAGGAGTATGTGATGGCGCTATCATGGTTCAAAGGGGCTACTCCTTAGCCTTGGAGAACTACAAGATACTTGAAATTGGGAAGGAATCTCCCATATATAACAGTATTATGGTATATGACTTTGACATGTGGTATGTCAAAGGATGGAGCTATGAGATGATAGGAGCCTTGTAACAAAGGCCAACAACATTGTCACTTGGGAGATTGGATTTGTTGATCGTGTGTTCACAAGATCACTTCACATATGATGCACTTGATGGGAAATTAGGAGATGAGAGTGATTCAGTAGTGGATGGAGACATATATTACCATGATATGATCTTCTTGGCTTGGATTTCCAAGAATAAGAAGAAAGATCTTCATGCAGCACACAGTTCATTACTCTTCACGGGAGTATATCATACCACTATGGAGGGCTCATTCATCGATATTATTATCATCTTACTCTCCATACATGGTAAGAATTATGTTTTTTCATTTATTGATTATCTAACACAGTTTTTTCATTCTCTCACCATCTCTATAAAATGCATTTCTCCACAAGAGGGAAAGCCTCTATTTGCGCCTCATGGTCATTTTGGGACCAACAGATATGATGAAGATGTCCATTTATGGTATGGCTTTGGGAAAGTGTTACACTATTCTTTGTATGCTCAGTTGATAAACAATCCCATCTACTATTTACTAGTGGATGAGATGACATGCATAACTAGCAATTTTTTGGAGACAACTTGCCACATCATGTTCTGAAACTCTAGTTGGTAAAACTGTGATGTGGCTATTTGAGAGACGGTTAGTACCTTCCACCACTATGTAAGACTTTCAGTACCACTCTCATTTGGATTACATATGATGATAACGTCGTATTCATTTTATATGGGATGATATCGGCAAGAAACAAAGAGTGGGTCTTTGAGGATCCAATTGCCTTTTTTCTTCATGAAGGCAACATTATTGCAGCCAAAATTTAGCAGTAGCTCTGTAGTTATTATAATTGGAGAGAGAGACAGCATGGGATGGAAAATTTTATCCATCATGTTCAGCTATGTAGCCCACCTACTTTGCAGGAACTTAAGGTGGAGGAGATCTTTCATGAGTTTCCATGTTGGAGGGTGACTCAAGTTTTGTGGATGATAGCTTGGGGATGGAGGCTTCACATGGGGATGAGAGTTCCGAATACATTTCATATTCCATGCCTCAAGAAAGCCTCTAGACCACATATACTTGGTTCCATGGATATTCCACTTGTTCATGACGAAGGCCATTTGGATTTTCCACCAAAGGCATACTTATAAAATTGGGAGGAGCAACTTGGAGACTTATTGATGGGACAACATCTTGATCATTGGAGGAAATTCTGATATGAGGATGCTATAGAAGGAAGAGGAGAGGCTCTTCAATTCTATCCCTGTATTTTCTTTAGAACAAGCAACATTTGGGAGGGGAGGACTGTAACATTCTTAAATTAGCATATAGCTAATTGGAATATTAAATTTTGATTTTGCTCCCAGATAGAGGAATAAGAGGGTGTGGAGACCCATAAATATCCTTAGTAGGAATAAAAGACACTCCTAGTGCAAATGGAGGTCACCTAAAATATGGACTAAAGACCCTTAGGTGTGAAAAGGGGCTAGAGCATGAAGACTGGGTCACCTTTGACCAAATCAAACAATGTTGTTATGGAGGAGTGGCATTCATGTTGGGACAACGTAGTTTTGGAGGGATATTGAATGCATGGAGGTGGTGAAATAATTGAGTGGGTCTGAGGGTGAAGGAGCTCATAAATTATATAAGGAAGAGGGTTGCATACATATGGGATTATGTTATGATTATTATTTTGATATATCTGTTTAGACTTTGTTGCTCTCTTCAATTGCTTAGCTAATATTGCAGTGCTGTTTAGAACTGGGTATTCTCGGTCGGTAATCCCACCTCTTTCCTCGAGAGGCCTCTTAGGAGATTATTTCACTACATTTTCCACTATCTAGCACCAGGAGAAGGTACATCTTTATTGTACAGTGTAGTTTTTGCAGAGTATTGTCTTGTGTTGCAGGGTGCAGCAGTGGAGAGTTGATTTAAGTCACTTCCTTGATTATTTTCATTTGGAGGAAGGTTTCCTTCCTTTGGGACACTAACAAGGAGAACCCCTGAGCTTTATTTCATCATCCAGCATTAGGCCAAGGTGTTTCTATGAGTTATAGTGCAATTTTCTGAAGGAACTACGTTATTTCTAGTTGTAGTTGTAGTGTAGGGTTTGGAGCCCTAGTTGGGGGGAGATAGATTTTCAATGAAGGGATTGGCTTCTCATTTGGAGAAGATATAGGAGGAGCTTTCATTCATTTCTAGACTAGATCAGAAACCTCCTATCACCTATATAGTTGCAAATATTATTCAACCATAGGACCATATTTGTATTTCTCCATTTTTGTATATTTTAGGAAACCCTTTCCGAGTAGTCTTGGAAATGTGTTTGGGAGTATATATATCTAGCCCCAACACGTTTTGAGCTATATAATAGTATATATACATTTTTATATCATTTCTGTAGCATTTTATGCCCTAAAACCGCGTTGTCTTAGCTCATGGCACTTGTATGGCTGTAGTTTCACATCTATTGACATATTTTCTTAGAGGAGGCTTGCTTTTCATTGCTTGAGTGACTAGATCCTCAAGATATTGTGCCTATTATTTTATAATATGTTTAATAAGATGGTTGTACATTTGTCTCATATCATGGTGTGTTGATTTATTCACTTCTATTTCCATTTTTGTGTTCATATATTGTTGCTTCCACATTTGGGAATGTTACAGGTATTTAGGATTAGCTGGAATACCGAAGATTTGGTTGTGGAAGGGGTCCAGGTAACGACAAGACCAATTCTAGTTGAAAATGAATTTTCCACAAATTAAAAAATATAGGGAAAGGAATGGAATAGCGAGGTTTAATCATTTTAAAACTTGGTGGTTTATCGCATGACGCAAGTGTGGTTTGGTGGTTTCAGAAGGAGGGCTGTGATAAATCCAGGAGGCGCTGCATGGCAGGGGAGCAGTCAAATAAAACATCCAATTTCACAGCCCCGCCCCCTTGGTTTTAAACATTAGATGTCGGGGGTTGCGAAAAACGTTGTAGGTTGTCTAATGTGATCATCGGTGATCGGACGGTAGGAGGAGTTAGGAGTTTTCAAAAGAGGTGGGGTCGGGAAATTTTTTAAGCGGAGGTGTAAAATGAAATGGGGGTTATCAAATATATTAAGTAGGGGGGGTTAAATGAAAGTGGGTTCATTTGTTATGATACTTTCAACTTTGAAAAAGTGGGTTTTTGTGTTTTATTTATTTATGAAAATGCAGAGTTTTTAAAGGGGTAAGGGGGTTAGAAAATATGTTTTTTGAGTTTTTGAGAAAAAAAAAGGTGGAGGGATGGGGCTTTTATGACTGAGAAGGGGTAAAATGATTTTTAAGAGGGGAAAAGGGTTATGATAAGGGGGGAATGATGTTAGAAAATCTTTTTGATAATGGATAAGCATAATGATGCTTATATAAGTTTTTAAAAGTATTCTACCTACACTTTTATTCATGCTAACATTTTTTCTTTCCTTTATTAGGTACATTTGAACTTGTTGACCCTTTAGTTTTATTTTGATAAGAAAACTAACTTATTTCTAACCTTATATATTACAATGGCTCAGATTAAATTTATGAGCTCATTTTTATTCTCTACCTAACTACTGATCTGCCAAGATTAAATGGTTTGGTCAGATCTTTATTCACTATTTATCATAACATTCAATTCGAAGGCATGTATGATCAATATTAGACTGTATGATCATCATTAGTTGTGGAATTTTCAACAAGATGCACACAATTTATTTGCAAAAATAAAGTAAGCTAAGAGTAGTAGCATTCAAATGTGCAACACTTTAAGAATTTATTTTTTGCTTCTTTTTATGGGGTTCATATTTTATATCTTTTTTTATCTTTCCTTCTTTTGGTCCTTTGATTATTCTTTTAGGACATACCCTCTTTTAATTTTTTAATATGGAAAACATTTGTAGAAATGCAAAGTTATGTACAATATTATATGACTTAACATAGCCAATTTAAAATTATGATCCCTATTATTATAGGACCCTAACAATAGGGATGTATTTCATGAATTAACTAAAGAGGCATGAGGGATTTCTTCCATTATTATAATTTTGATACAACAAAGGGTATAAACAGTGAGTAAATATGTGTCCTTTTGATGCACCATATGGCAGAAAAAGAAATACCTTCACTAATTTGGATGGCCCAGTGAATAGAGTGGTAATTAGAATTGACATGGTCAGAAAAATGGTGCAGGAGGTGATTAATATTAACAAAAATTTGAAGGAAACCTAAGATAGGAAATTGTGTTATGCAAACTAGAAGAGAATTCAACAGGAATTCCAAGTGGGAGAAAATGTATATATTTGCATCATACCAAGAAAGAACTCATATATATGTTAATTTCTGATCTCAAATACAAATTCCGATCATGGGACTAGATTTCTATTTTTGAGAGGACCAATTTATACTATTGAAGCGCTCAATTTGGACAAGGGAAAGTGTTTTTTTGAAGAAACGCCCACATGTGCACAAAAGGAGAGGTCGGCCCAAAAGAGAAATCAAACACCCATGGATGGTTACGGAGAAAATTCAAGTAACCCTCAATTTGACATCAACATGATAATTCTTCTTTATTTGGTTTGGCTTGCATATGTATGAGGCAATTCATGGATATTGGTTTGTACAGGTCTGAAATTGTAGGGTCTGAAGCTCTCACATGAGATATAGCGTTCTTGTATCATGTCACATGTATAACACAGATAATTTTTGGCCATAACCATAGGATCGTAGGATCATGAGTGTGGTTAGAGGTCTTCAACCATATGCACATACACTCTTTGCGTGGTGTTGGAAACTAGGGTTCGAAATTTTCAGTTGATCATATTTTACCACAAGCTTCTGAATCAAGGTTTTGATTAACAATATTTTTTGTTTCAGCTATTGGATATGGTCACAGCGACTTCACTCAGTGAACCTCTAACACATCGTGTGTGATCATAGCATATTAAAACATACCCTTATTTTGAGTATATATTAGAAAACACCTCTAAACATCACATTATTTAACCCCCTGCCAATATAAACCCAATACACCTTCCCAATTTAAGAGGCCCCAACTTTCACTATATATTGTAGGTATCCATTTTTTATTTTTTATACCCCCTTATATTTTTTCATTAACTGTCAACTCCATTTTTTATACCTTTGTTAGGTCCCTATATTAATAGTATATTCTTTATTGTTGTTAGTGTAACCCCCTTTTTGTTATTATTTTACCCTTGTAACCCCTATATTGTTATTATTGTGCCCTTAAATTATTATTGTTAGGTCGGCTAGGATTTCATTGTGGCCCCACTAGGATTACATTGTGGCCCCATGGACTCCTATATATAGAAAGGAGGTTTTGTAATTTGAATCATCCAAGAATTGTTCATTCTTGTAATATATTGGAGGTTTCCCCCTTGAAGTGGCTTATTTCTAAGGCGTTGATATCTCTTTTCTTCTCTTTTTGGAGCTAGTTTCACAACATTTGGTATCAGAGCTTTGAGATTTTAGGGTTTCGCTGCTCCAAACAGGTCAACATGGAATTTTCGCTATAACTGTTTTTATAAGAAGGTTCAGAATATGAAATTTTTTGAGTGTGAATCCAAACGCCTAAGGAACATCGTCGCAAAATTTCAGAGCTTGGTTCATAATATTTTCGGGGATATGATATGTGAAAGTTAGGTCATTTTGCATGCTCTTGAATTTAACCTAAATAGATCATTGTGGTATTTTCATAATAAAAAATTTTATATGAAGGTTCAGAATCTGAAATTTTTAGAGTGTGAAGCCATAATCCTAAGGAACATCATCAAAATATTTCTGATATTGCTTCACAATAGTTTTAGAGATATGATCTATGGAAGTGAGTGCTTTTTTAGGCTTCTGAATTTCATCTCAAAGAGGTGATGGTGGGAAAATATTCATAGCTCTCTCTCTGAGCATCAGATTGGAATGTTGTAAAAAGACGGACTTTAGTTTTCGTTCTATCAATTTTCGAGCCAAAGGAGGAAACAGTGACACGTGGCAAGTCATACAAGTTCACTCTACTAAACTAGTCCAAAATTGGGTCATTGTGGGAGATTGGACATAAATTTTCCTTGAAGAATCCAAATCAGATCAGACTTATGGAATTTGAAAGAATCTCTAGATGGCTACTGCAGGGCTGAATTTTAGATATTGAGGATTCGCAATTATAGAGATAATTCAATTTCAATATCGAGTTCCTCAAAAGAAAGTAAAAGGTGTGTGTTTTTTTTCCGAATTTCATAAGTCTTGTTTGAAGAACCAAGTTAAATTGATTCTAAGTGCATATTGTAGAATAGATATCAGTATTAGATTCTAAAGTGGCCCCTGAAAAGAATTAAACACCCATTAAGCCTTTAGAAAGCTCTACTATGACTCATGAAGATGAATAATGGTGACATGACATATCAAAATTAGAAGAGAAAGTGCAACAAATTTCTCTCTCGCAAAGAGCAACAAAAAATGACATGGCAGATTTGAAGAGAGTTGTGGAAACTAAGATGGATCATTTGAAGAAAGGTGTGGAATCTAAGATGGATGGTTTACAGAATGGCATGGAATCTGTTATCACTTAGATTTTCCTTGAATTTGTTGGGAAGAGGAAAGGGGTCCGAGATAACCACAAACCAATATTTTAGGTACATAATCTAGCCAATATGTACCAAGAGAGGGCTCTCTCTGTAAAATTTAGCTTTGTTTTAGAAGATATTAGGCTAGTTATAAAGTGCAAGGGTTTTGTTTGAATTTGGGTGGTGGAATTCAATAGCTGAGGGCAAGATTGAGTAGTTTAGTCCATTCGGCTTATGGAGTCAAAAATGATAAGTTAACTGGATTAAGTCTCTTAGCAAAAGATGGTTTCATGGGGTAGGATAATCAAACAGAGAACAATTATAAATCTTAAAGTGAATGGAACGGAATCTAAATGGATGAAAAGAAATTAAGAATATTTCAACACATTTATAAGAGGGAAAATTGAGTGATTATCAATAAAGAGCATTTAAGTATTCTCTACTAAATAATCAAAATGCATAAAGTAGAGAAATGGGAGAAATTAAGAATTCACTGTTTAAACGAATTTAGAATAAAACATTTAGAGCAATAATGATTAAAATTAGATTACACTTAAACACTTTCTGATTTATTCCTTTTCATTAATTATTCAGAAATGAAACACAGTGATATAATAAACATATATAAAGAATTTAAAACACAAAAGAAAGATGACTTATTGATCCGTAGTCTGACACATGAATCCTGTAAAAATTCTTTCACATCAATTCCACATCTAGCTAGCTTCACAAAATTTCTCCAACAACACTTTATTCCAAATATTCAATGTTACAGCAAAGTCTAAAAAAATCCACCCTGAATACTCCGATTAAGGGAGTATTTATACAAAAAGTTACAAAAAATATCTCATAACAACTTGAGATATTATCTAGGATGACTCATAAGTAAATTACAATAAAATAGAGACAGATGGTCTCGTAGATAAGAAAAATGATAACTGATGTTGTGTTGTTTCCTTCTTTTGAGAATGTGCTCGAGGCAGGCCTTATGCTTTGGCTCATTGCTATCCTCTTCAGTAACTCTGTGCTGGCTGCTCCGTTTAACTAATACTCTTTGACTGCTCTGATACACTTTGACCTTTATTCATCATTTTATCCTTCTTACCATGACTTACTGTAGTACATAGTCAAAAATTCAAGTAAGGATAATCTTTACAAAAGTTCTAACAGTTCTTCCCACCATTTATCTTCCGAAATTATGGTCCTTTGCAGCTTTCTGAGAGTTTCATCGGTCTCTGTATACCTAAAGAAAGTAGGTTGAATAGGAAACAAATGTTTTACTTCATGCTCAAGATAAAACAAATTTTCCAATCTATCATGAAGACTTTTTCCTGTAGGCAATGCTGCTATTGATGAACTAGTAGAGGTACTGGCCTAATTGTCAGAATAGTTGTCCAATTTTTCAACATAACTTTCTAGGTCCATCAATTTGTCTTCTAAAACTAAATGACTAGGCAATCCTTTATTCAACAAAATATCAAATATTTTTATGAACACAATGATTTCTTCTTGCATGTCAGAGCATCTTCATTCCAAATTCCGCATCAAAGTTATTTTGGTAAAAACTCTCTTTATTTCCAAAATTGTGCCTGTCTTGTCTTGAATGCCAAATTCTTCAAGTTGCTGCTTGTTCTGAGTATTTAGAAAATGGATGAGTTCATTGGCTTCATCAGGTCTCTTTCCCAATTCTTCTCTTTCTCTTAAGACTTCTTCTGTAGCCAATTTGACTAAATCATTCTGTTCCTGCATTATTTGAATTGAGGGCCAGACATCTTTTATTGATTGGATGATGTTGTCCCAAATAATTTCATTTATTCCCTTTAAAGGATTCTCTAATGTGAGATTCTTTTCTAATTTATGGACCAAATTTTCTAATCTGTTGACCTCTCTTGTTTTATCTGCAACACTCATTTTTGAGAGGTCATATTTTTGTTCCAAAGTGGTAAGTTGCACGTTTGTTCTTTGTAGCTCAGTCACTTGGAGTTTCAATTCCTCCATTGATTTTTTTAATTCTTCTGGACTCAAATTGGAGGTATGCACCTGTGGCAATTATGTTGGTTGACCTATTGTTGTAGTACCTGTAATTACCTCTGGTGCAGATGTTGGAACACTAGGCTACTTATCTTTCAATGCCTTTTCAAGCTCTTCTTTAGTTTCATTAAGTTTCTCATTCAGTTTTAAGAGAAAGTCCATTAATTATTCTTCATAATTTTGTTTTATAATTTCAGTAGTCTAAGGATGTCTTGAGGCTGGTAGCTTTAGTTGTTTTCTCAAAGCTGCAATATCATCATATTTTTTCTTGATTAATGCTTCTATTCCCTTGACATCTTTGGGATTATCTCCCAATCCAATGATAATTTCCTCCAAAGTCTTAATCCTATTGTCTTTAGCCTGAGAAGAGCCCTTTTCAAGGCTTAATTGAGCATTTGTATTCTCCAAAGAATCCTGCAATTTCTGAGTCATCATTGATTTATCCGTCAGGGTAGAATAAATCATCTCACCTGTCTGTTTATGTAGCTCAATTTGGTATAAAGGATGAATATCCTTTGCTAATACTTCAAAATTGGTCCTGATGTAATCTAAAGTTGTCTGAGGTTACTGCACTTTGGGTTTGAAGTGACTCATTAGCATTTTTCCCTGCTGGATGTCATAAGCTGACATCAACCTTTGCTGATTCTTAGGAGCCATTTTCAAACATTGATTGTAAACTTGGACTCTTAGAGTATCATTTCTAGCCTTTATATTTATGAATGTTCTTTTGATGTCCCAAGCCTCTTTCACAGGTGGTTTGAAGGATGACACTTCTGCATTTTGTTGCTTTTGCAGCTCCTTTTTCTGTAAAGTAGTTGATGTCCCACTGTTTTCACCTATTTGTTGACTACCCAATTGTTCTTCCCCTTGACTACCAAGGATTTCATGAACAGATTCCACTTCTGGAAGAGGATTCAATTCTTTTCTTTTAACATTAGGCTGTCCAGAAGATCCAGTGACAGGAGTAGCTGCTTCAACATCTCTCTTCTTACTTTTTTCTACATTAAGAGGAGTTTGTAAAATTGAAATTTATGGTACATTGGTCTGAGTAGGAGGAATATGTGCTTGACCTTGTTCTTTAGAAGTTTGAGGTTGTTCTGTCATTGCGATTTTTTCTGTAATTTGGATATCAACCTCTTTCTCTTTTCCTTTAGATGCTACTGTAGCCAATGCACTGATTTCCTGTAGATTTTGTTGAGAAGTCCCTACAGAAGAAGAACCAATACCTGGTATCTGTACCTATCCAAAAGATTCTAGGTCAAGTATTTTTTCAAGTTATTTCATTACATTTTCAACATTGACCTGCTCACTATCCTATTCTACCAATGTCCCTTCCATCCATTCATCCATATTGGAAAATTGTTCAATTTCTGGGATTCTTTGATGAATTTATGGTGATAGTTTGTTTTTTATTTTTCTATCACAAATAAAGCTATTTGGGTCATAAGGTACCCAATAGAAACTTTTTTGTAATTTAAGATAATATTCTAATATTCTTTCTTCTTCCTTTCCATCATCTCTAGAGTTGCAGATAAAGGGACCTAGCTGACTCTTAATCCTGAGTTGAACCTTTTTCTTTGCATAACAAAAATGAACTATATCTGAATTGTTCATCTGCCTGAAATATTCTAATGCAAAGATTCTTAATGGGACATATTTTGGCAACTTGAATGGGCATAATTCACATCCATAGATTCTGATTTCTGTGTGATTTTGGTATAGGTACTAGTCACCTATCCGATATTGCTTTGATAGCTGAAGAATTTTCTTGATTTCATTATTGACTCTAGGGACTCCTATTAAAAAGATGGTTGCAAGGTGTATAAATAGGTCAACAAACTCATTTTAGGAATAAGGGAAATCAGGGGAATTATGAGTAATGGCAGACCAAAAGATAACAGACCTAGGATTTCCTTTGGCATCAAGCTTTTTGACATGGAAAGGGAAGTTTTTAGATTGGTAATAAATCATGAGATGATAAATAACAGAAGAATACTTGAATACTCTTTCATTCTCTAATCTCTTGAACTGATCATGGATTTTGTCTACAATGTAGAAAGAAAAATCATACTTGACAGCAGGGGGCTGTCCAGGGGTGAAAATAGACAACAATACTAGCGTTAATTGATCAACATACTCACTAGTATTGAAACCCATTATAAAGGATATTATATTCAGAATAAGTCTGCCCTCACTAGTGAAAAAAGTATAACCATAAGGGGGAGCGCCTTTGGGTTGATGTTCTGGCAACATAAAGGTCTGGCAAAGACGACTTAACTCTTCATGGGATAATTTGGTAGATTTCTCAAGTAATTCTCCCATGGACAGGGGAGTGAGGGCTTGAACAGGTTGAAATTGCAACATCTCATTGATAGACTGAGCAGTTATTGGAAAAAGGATAGTCTGACTTGGGGACAAAACTGCTCTTAGATTGGGATCATAGTTTGCATGACAATAATGGATTATCTCAGGGAAAATGTGGACTGAGCGGAGAAGGTACATGGGAAGATTGGATTCCAATAATCCAAAAATGTCAAAACCTCTCAAGTAATTATCTCTACAGTAGCAAAATATTCTAAGGGGATTTTCACTAAGAACCAGGTCTTTAATTTGGAAGTCTCTGTCGACTAAAGACAAATAATCCAAATCTCTATGAAGGGCATTCAAGGGTGCAACATTTAAAGCCACGGGAACCGCCATTTCTGGTTCTTATGGATTCAGAAATGAATTCAAGGTTTTTGTGAAAAAGAAGCACAATTACCAGTTTGGGAATATAATTGCAGTTCTGGGAATAAAAAAGATCAAATTGAATTTCTTTTTAGTCTCTAGTGTGGAATTAAAACCAAAACTCAGATTTTTTACAGATTTTAGCGGGAAATTGGAGTAAATACCTGTTTATGGGAAATGAACAGTGGTTAAACAGGTGCTGGCTATGGCGGATAAAATCTGGATTATTTGACTGCAAATTTCTTTAGCGAGGTAGCAGTTGGCACACTTTGACAATTAAATTCGAAATTGGTTGCCTGGGACACTGGTTACTGCATAGGATAGCAAAAATGACAAGGATTTTTTTGTTTTATTCAAAAAGTCAAAATGTTGGCGGGTTTTTTATTTATGACGTCAGCAAGTACGAAGGCTTCATCAAGGGAGACAGACGGTAAGCGGTTTCCATTGCACTACTTTTGGGACATGACGATTTTGAGCAGATGGGCAGCGATTCCATATGATGAACGACGCGTGGCACTGTACGATATAGAAAACTTCTTGGCCATCGCGCCTTATCATTCAGACGCATATGGCTAGAGATATGGACAATAGTCGTTGATCTCAGATGGGTTGATCGAATGGTGGTCGGGGTGATAAGGTGACGGGAGAATAACAGGCAGGCCCAATATAATTAAATGTTAATTAATCGCATCGGGGATGATTCAATTGGTGGATACAGGTTATTAATTAATCGTGAGGATTAATTAATTACTTTTTAAAATGCGGAAAAGTGATTGGGAGGGAGTCGGGGAATAAAAATACACAAGGGAAGGATTATTTTTGTTTTAAAGCACGTAATAAAACATGTTTTAACTGTTTTTCGATGTATTTATATTATATGATAACTAAATCAGATTAATCTAATTATCATAGGGGGTGGGATTAATATTACAGATATATTTTAGTCAAAGGGAGTATAACGGGGGTGTTTTATTTAAATATATGGGGATTAAATACTTTGACTAAAATTATAATAAATGAGTTTTTTGGTATTTATAAAAAAGGCGTTATATATAATAGGATAAGGTCATTCTTATAGGGATTTAAATAATAAATTAGAAATTAATATGCCAAATGAGCTAAAGCACTAAGTGTAAAACATTAGGATAATGTATTTAACTTATGCTTGCATGAAATGGGTTTTTATGGAATATTGCATGATTTTCCTAAGTAAAATGAGATTTTACTTAGGAAAAGATCTTTTAGATGTGAATGAATGTTATGATGAATGATTTTAAGTACTTAGGTTTTTTCAATTATTGGGCCGAGGGTCCGGTCCCTCCAAAAGTCAAGGAAATGCCTTGAGCCCCTTTAATTTTCAGATACCTTAGTACTTAGGGGGAATTAGTGAAGTTTTTAGGGAAAAAATGAGAAAGGAAGTTAGTAATTTTACTTTTCCTTACTTGAAATGTTTCCAATGTATTGTCTGTCTTTGCACTTGTGATGAAAATAAAAGATTTAACACATCTAAAGCCATCATTCATCACTTTACCCTACCTACTTTACCCTACCATTTTTTCTTCTTTATTAGGGTGCACTTAGACTGGCAAACCCTTATCACACTTTTTCTTTTACATATGATAATCTATCTAGTTCTAACCTTATTACATCCAAGGGCTTAGATTAAGCTGTTGAGCTCCTTTTATTCACTCTACCTATCTACTTATCTTCCAAGATTAAACAATTTGGTCATATTTCATTCTCTATCTCTTAAGACATGAAATTGAAAGATGAACTAGCCATACTTAAACTGTTTGACTATTCATAAATTGTGGCATAAGATACAAGTTGCACACAATTTGATTATTACATCAGAGCGAAAGTAGTGGCATTTAGACTTGCACACATTCCTTGGCCTTTCTTTTGGTGGGGTTCATTTTCTTTCACTTTTTTGGCCATTTTTATTTTTTCACCCTTTGATTTTTCTTTCAGGGTATACCCTCTTTACATTTTTTAAATTTTTTGATTTTTTTGATTTTTTGAGAATATGGAAAACCTTTGCAACAAGAAAATGTATGAACATATTGCATAGTTCATCAATTCAATCATGAAATATGACACCTATTGGTATAGGAGTCTAACACTGGCTCCACTTGGGGATGGCTTTTCCTGGTGAAAAGTCAAGAACAACAGGTCAGATGCCTCAAAATTCTTTTAGTTGAACCATGAAATCTTCTTCTTCTGGTTGCTTTATTGTATGTATGATAGTGAAACTTCTAAAGCTTAGGGCCTTCTCTTCGGGCTTCAACTCCAGCAAGTTACCATCCAATCAAAACTGATACAGTACAAAGGATATAGTATATACATGTCAAAAATAAGAATATCCTAATATATAGGATCAAAGTAATGCTTTAACATTCGACCATTTACTGTTCCTTCCTCAGTTTCTGAACCATCCAAATTTTTCAGAAAATAGGTATTATTTCCTTGTAAAGCATGAATGATGTAAGGTCATTTCCATAAGAAGTAAAACTTCTGATGTTTTCCTTTATCCTCTCTTCTGGAATCCCATCTTAAAACTTTATCTCCCAATTGAAAATCTTCTGCCTTGGTCCTTTTGTCAAAAATATTCTTTAGTTTCTCCTGAAATACTTGGGATCTTTGTTAAACTTCTTCTCTGGTTTGCTGCAAATTGATTATTTGATTTATTCTTCTTTGAATATCATTTGGTTCTACCTGAGCTTCTTGAAGTAACTTCATTACAGGAACTCTTAAATATGATGGAAATACTACCTCGATACCATAAACTATCTCATAAGGACTGGTCCCAATTGATTTTTTGATGGTAAGTCTGTCTGCCCACAGTGCATTTGTAAGTTTCTTATGCCAATTTTTTTTGTTTTCTTCCAATAATTTCTTAATGATATTAATGAGACTTTTTTTGGAAGATTCAGCTAGTCCATTACCCTAAGGTTAATAAGCTATTGAATGGCTTAAGGTGATATTATACTTATTACAGAAACTTATCATCTTTTTTGATTTGAAAGCAGCAGCATTATCAGTTATAATTTTATTAGGATAGCCAAATCTTGATAGTATATTGGTTTCTAAGAATCCTATGATTACAGAGTCCTTGGCTTGTCTGGATGGGATTGCTTCAATCCATTTAGTAAAATAATCTGTGGTAGTGAGGATCCATCTGTGTTGTCCAGAAGAAGGAGGATGGATTTCTCCAATGAAATCCAAGCCCCATTGTTGGAAGGG
The DNA here is from genome assembly GCA_034641835.2 of Pinus albicaulis. Classification (NCBI taxonomy): domain Eukaryota; kingdom Viridiplantae; phylum Streptophyta; class Pinopsida; order Pinales; family Pinaceae; genus Pinus; species Pinus albicaulis. The sequence continues at coordinate 480,960,119 of CM076576.1, forward strand.
TTTTTCGGTGGAAATTGGTTTCAAGGGTAAAGATAATAATTTTCTCTTGCCTTCAAATATTTGACATTTATGGCAATAAGTTACAAATTTCTTTACATCAGAAAACAAGGTTTGCCAATAAAATCCAGCCCTTAGGATCTTATCTACAGTTGATTTCCAATAAAGGTGTCCACCACAATCTCCTCCATGGAATTCATTGAGAGCCTTGTCAGCTTCAGCTTTTAATAAACAATTTAATATAATACCATCATGATTTTTCCAAAAGAGAACATTATCTAAAATACAATACTTTAATGATGTCATCTTTAAAAACCTTTTCTTTGTTCTGGATAACCCTAGAGGAGCTTGCAGGTTTAACAAAACATAAACTATATCAACATACCAAGGTGAATCTAAAAAGGCTTGGCTGATCTATGGAGTCGCCATCTCCTGATTGTCATCTAGTTCATTAATATCCAGGCCTTGGCAATTTGTTTCTGTCATGAGTTGAGCCAATCCCTGTCCTTTTATTAGCTTTGTAGGTTTTATCTCAATATCATATTCTAATATGGTAGCAATCCATTTACCTCTTTTGCCCTCAATTCCATCTTGAGTTAAGATGTCTTTGAAAACAACTTTTGGTACATAAGCTATCACATGGGAATACAATATATAGATTCTGAAATCTTTAATAGCTTTTATAAGTGAAAAAGCTTGTTTTTCCATGATGTTGTATTTTAATGATGCGTCTATTAGTGCTTTACTAAAAAAGGCTATAGGTTTTTCACATCCTTGATCATCCTTTTGTAATAAAACAATTGCTACAGTATGTTCTGATGCAAAGGAAAATATTATGAAATCTCTATCAAATTGTGGACTGGTGAGGACTGGTGTTCTAGTCAAAGCCATTTTAATATCTTCAAATGATTTCTTGGCTTCTACTGTCCATTTAATACTTGAATCATTTCTTAACATGTTAGTAAGAAATCTAATTAATTCAGCTAAACTAGAAATGAATCTTCTCAAAAAATTGATTTTTCCAATGAAAGATTGGAGTTGTTTAACATTTCTTGGATGAGGTATCTACAAGATAGCTTATATTCTAGCAGGATCAATTATAATACCATATTTTGAAATGATATGGCCCAAGAGTTTACCTTCTTGAAGACCGAATAAGGAATTTTTTGGATTCAAGGAGATGCCATACTTTCTGCATTTTGTGAAGACTTGTTTGAGATGGTCCAAATGTTGCTGATCTGATTTGGAAAATACAATTAAATCATCCAGATATATAACAAGAAATTCATGGATTTCTTTTGTAAATGCAATATCCATTGCTCTTTGGAAGGTTGCTCCAGTAGTTTTGAGTCAAAATTTCATTTTAACATATTTAAAGGTGCCCCATGGTGTTGTAAAAGCTATTTTATCCTGGTCATCAAGATGAACCAGAATCTGGTTGTATCCTGAGAACCCATCTAAAAGAGAAATCCTTGAAGCACCTACTACCCTTTGCAAAATGTGATCCATTTTCGGCAAAGGATAATTATCCTTCAAAGAAACCTTGTTTAGATTTCTTAAATCAACACATAGTCTAATCTCTCCAGTTTTCTTCCTAGTAGGGACCAAGTTAGACACCCACTTTGAAAATCTAATTGGAGAAATTATCCCCGCTTCGTACATTCGTCTGATTTCTTTTTCAATTGAAGGCAACAATATAGGGTTGATTCTTCTAAGTTTTTTCTTAAACGGTTTCTGATATGGTTTTAGAGGTATTGTATGTTGAATTATAGATGTATCATATGATTTTAAATCTTCATAACTCAAGGCAAAGACATCCTGGATTTGTGTTAATAATTCAACATATTTTTGTCTTTGATCGGGAGGCAAAGATTTTGATAACTTTATTATTTTAGGTTTTTCTTCAGTTCCAAAATTGTATTCCTCAATATCAGCTTTCAGTGATTCCATTTTAGGTTTCAGTGGAATGTCATTAGAGTCAAAAATATCTTCCAGAGGAGTCAATCCTTTGGGCAAATGATTATCTTTCAGATTAATGATTTCAAATTCATCTTCTACAATCTCATCAACTTCCATTTGTTTGAGGTCCTGCATGTATTTTTTGGTGAAATTAGTTGGATGAAGTATTTGAGTGGCACTTTATTTTGAAATATTTGTTTCTTGTTCATTTATTTGATCAGATTCATTGATTGTATCTTCATCTATACTACTGTTAGAAAATTCATTCTCTAAAGTCAAAAAATTGTTAATCTGGTTGTCATTTACAAACACTTGCCAATTCTTAAAATTGTCTGGTATAGAAGGTCTTTGTTTAATCTCAACTGTGAACTGATGATTAGGTTCAAATGATAATTTACAAGTGCTAGCAAACATTGCAAGACTATGAGCACACAAAAATTTTTTTCTGGGGATTTTTGCAAGCTGAGCCTACAGGAAAGTATTGCGAATTTCTACAATTGTTCCTCTATATTCTCTTAGTATGGGATCTTTTGTCGAAAATTCACCTTTGGTCTGTTGAATGATTAAATCAAAATATCCTATGACATCTACTCTAATTGCTCCTAAATTTTTGACAAGTTTAAGCCCTAACAAAAGAGCTCCATATTCTGCCATATTATTAGTGCATTTAAAGTTTAATCTATAAGCATGGCCTTCAGCGTGATCATTTTCAAGGTTATGTATCCAAATTATAGCTCCCGCTCCTTACTTATTAACTGAACCATCAAATTCTAAATGCCAAAGAATTTCATGTACATAATTTTCATCAAGAGTTTCAGGAACTTTCTTAACAGTGAGATCTGATTTTTTGCTTTCTTCAGGTTTTTCTTGGGTTTCTGATGTTTCTTTTTCTTCAGAGATTTATTTGATTTGAACAGTAGATTTATTTGCAGTTTCTTTTGGTTTAGATGCTGGTGCTTCTAGTTCAATGGGAAGATCATTTTCAGCATTATAGAGAATGAATGAGTCCATATCAGAGTGTACTGAGTAGATAGGGAAATTTTCAGGTTTCTCCTGACTACTGACTACATATTTCATCAAGGTTTCTCTGTATAGCCTCTTAGGTTGGCCAAATACTGAAATAGTAGCATATGACATGACTAATTGAAGAGATCCTCCGAGTTTTGCACCCCAGGATATCGAAAATAGCATAACATATTTTGGAGGAATGTCTGCTACTACTATATCCATCAAAATGGTTTTCACAGGGTATTGAACCAATGTAACACAAAAATATTTAATTAATCCTAAACATCTAACCTGACTTGAATCAAAAGAAAAAATATCTTTGTAAGGTCTGGTGATGTCTAGATTTAATCTTTCCATTCCAACCTTGGGCATTAAATTGTGATATGCTCCAGAATCAAGCATGGCATTGTGAAGTATTTTATCATGTATATTCAAACTCACATAAAATGGAGGAGTTCCTCCACTTTCTGGTTTTCCATTTACTTCAGGGCCAAATAATAATCTAGGTTGATCATCAAAAAAATTTACTAAATCATCACTTCCAGTAATATTGAGTGATTTATAAATTTGGTTTCTGTAGACATCATGTTTAGCTAATTCAGACAGTGGAACAACTATCTTTATTTTTCCTACTTCAGCTTCCAGATTAAAATTTTTCTCAGTTTGAGTCCTTGTATTTCAAATAGTTGGATTGTCTTTTTGTATGTTTTCAGTGTTTTTCTCCTTTTCAGGAGTGGGGTTATGTGATGAAGTTGTTTCCGAATCCACTTGTATAGGTTCTTCTACATTTCCTTTGGGAGGAAGAGTATTGGAAAATTGTTTGTTATTCAGTTGAGTATCAGATACATCTTCAATTATTGGGTGGGCAGGGTTAGGATTTGATCTGGAAAGAATATTTACAGGGGCAATATTAATTTTACCTTTGAGGGGTTGTTTTACAATTTTATGTTTACTTACTTCTAGAACATCAACTCTTCTTCTCCTCAAATTGTATTGTTTATGAAATTCGTATATGGCTGTATCATATCCTTATTTAAAGTCAAATGATTGTCCCGATTGGGTTTGAAATTGCTTAAGAATATGAGCCTCTTGATCCTCTTGAGTCAAGAAAATTTCTGGTTCATTCTCACCTTCAGCGACATTGTTTATTTGAACATCTTCAATTGGTTCCTCAGAAGTTGAGCCTTCTACATAATTTTCCTAGAATGGGGGCCTAATATTTTGGTCAGGACCAGTTTTTCCAGTATTTTGATTTTGGTTTCTTCTGAAGTTCAGATTTCTTACAGTATTGCTAGGTTGACCATCCGAAGGAGCTTTATTCCTTTCAATGGTTTTTACTCTATCTCCTAGCCTTTCCATTCCTTTGATAATAGCATCTAGTTTCTTCTCAAAAGCTGAGGGTTCTTCATTTACAGGCATTCTCCTTTCAGCTCTAGCTCTAGCTCATTTTTCTATCAGGTTATCTTCAAAACTAAAAACTATGCTTTGCATTTCTTCTAGAGTTTGAGCAGCTCTTTCCCTAAGCTGATATGTTATATCAGAATCAAATCCATCAAGGAATTTGATTAGTACTGAAACTAGAGGAGGTCTAAGATTTTGGGGAACAACATTGTAAGCCTCATTGAACCTGGTGACATAATCTTGCACTGTCTCATTTGGTCCTCTTTTTATTTTTCCAAATTCTGATAGGATTTGAAGAGGATATTTCTTCTTCTCCCATCTATTTAAAAAAGTTCTATAAAGGGCTGGTAAGTCAGCAACACTATTTGCGGGAAGGGCTCTGAACCAGGTTCTAACTTCTCAGTAAGATTTTGTACAAAAATTCTCATTATTACATCATCAACATCTATTTCATAAATTTCAAAATAATTGGTCATATTCTTAGTATTTTGTTGTGCAGTGTAAGTGCCAGAACCATCAAAGGGAGTGATTTTTCTTTGGTAATCTTGAGGCATAGCCCCTAGATTAGTTGGTAATCTCAAGGGAGCATATCTGTTTGCCATTGGAAGAGGTAGTGGGATAACAGGTGAGGTTGGTATATGAGTGGTGGGTGGATGAGTGGAAGGGGTAGTTTGAGGTTGAGATGTTTGGAGAAATGATGATGAACTGGGAGAAGCAGAAGTGATCATAGAAATGTTTGAAGTTTCTTTAGAGGTAAACTCAGATTGTATGGAATCTCGCAAATGTTTGTCAAGATGTGAAGTAACAAATTCAAATTTTAAATCTTCAAGAAATACTGGGTCTGGAACTAAATTGGACAAATCAGATTCAGAAAAATTTACAAATAAAGATGTTTCAAACTGCTCATCGAAAGGTTCGTCCTCAAGATAAATCCACTTCACTCGATAGGAAATTGATCTATAGAGAGGTCGAGAACTTCCAGAGCTTTCTTGACTATCTTTTCTTCTAAGAATTATGGGAATCAGATTCGGATTTTCAAACACAGGTGGTGGATTTCGATCAGGATTAGCCCTAGTGTAACGAGTCCTTTCTGAAGCCAGATGTATTAAGTGATATTTTTGGTTTTTTGGTTTAAATGAAATGAATAATACAACTTCAATAATCTCTTTAAAAAGTTTCGGATATTGGTTTTAAATTTTCTTAAAGATTTATTTATCTAGGGGAACCGATCAAATGTTTGAAACCAAAGTTCAGTCCATAAACTAGACTGGAGGTAGACTGAAGTAGCATTTATTTACTATGCAATTGCAGGGCAAAAGTAGTTCAAAGGCTACATGGCTAACTTCAGGATCCGTCTGTAGCTTATAAAGTAAACAAAGTAACAATAAAATTATTCAGATCCCTAGTATGGTCACCACTATGTTATCACTCAGATTTTCCTTGAAGTTGTTGGGAAGAGGAAAGGGGTCCGAGGTAACCACAAACCAATATTTTAGGTATGGAATCTAGCCAATCTGTACCCAAAAAGGGCTCTCTCTGTAAAATTTAGCTTTGTTTTAGAAGATATTAAGCTAGTTATAAAGTGCAAGGGTTTTGTTTGAATTTGGGTGGTGGAATTCAATAGCTGAGGGCAAGATTGAGTAGTTTAGTCCATTGGGCTTATGGAGTCAAAAAGGATATCTTAACTAGATTAAGTCTCTTAGCAAAAGATGGTTTCACAGGGCAAGATAATCAAACAGAGAACAATTATAAATCTTAAAGTGAATGGAACAGAATCTAAATGGATGAAAAGCAATTAAGAATATTTCAAGACATTTATAAGAGGGAAAATTGAGTGATTATCAATAAAGAGCATTTAAGTATTCTCTACTAAATAATCAAAATGCATAAACTAGAGAAACAGGAGCAATTAAGAATTCACTATTTAAACTAATTTAGATGAAAACATTTAGAACAATAATGATTAAAATAATATTACACTTAAGCACTCTCTGATTTATTCCTTTTCATTAATTATTCAGAAATGAAACATAGTGATAGAATAAACAGATATAAAGACTTTAAAACACAAAAGAAAGATGACTTATTAATCTGTAGTCTGACATATGAATCTTGTAAAAAGTCTTTCGCATCAATTCCACATCCAGCTAGCTTCACAAAATTTCTCCAACAACACTTTATTCCAAATATTCAATGTTACATCAATGTCTAAAAAAATCCACCCTGAATACTCCGATTGAGGGAGTATTTATACAAAAAGTTACAAAAAATATCTCATAACAACTTGAGATATTATCTAGGATGACTCATAAGTAAATTACAATAAAATAGATACAGATGATCTCGTAGATAAGAAATATGATAACCGATGTTGTGTTGTTTCCTTATTTTGAGAATGTGATAGAGTCAGGCCCTATGCTTTGGCTCATTGCTATCCTCTTCAGTAACTCTGTGCTGGCTACTCCGTTTAACTGATACTCTTTGACTGCTCTAATACACTTTGACCTTTATTCATCCTTTTATACTTCTTACCATGACTTACTGTAGTACATAGTCGAAAATTCAAGTAAGGATAATCTTTACAAAAGTTCTAACAGTTCTTCCCACCATTTATCTTCCGGAACTCTGGTCCTTTGCAGCTTTTTGATAGTTTCATCATTCTTTGTATACCTAAAGAAAGTAGGTTGAACAGGAAACAAATGTTTTACTTCATGCTCAAGACAAAAAAAAAATTCCAATCTATCATGAAGACCTTTTCCTGTAGGCAATGCTGTTGTTGATGAACTAGTTGAGGTACTGGCCTGATTGTCAGCATAGTTGTCCAATCTTTCAACATAACTTTCCAGGTCCATCAATTTTTATTTTGAAACTAAAGGACTAGGAAATCCTTTATTCAAAAAAATATCAAATCTTTTTCTGAAGGAAGTGATTTCTTCTTGCATGTCAGAGCATCTTCGTTCCAAATTCTGCATCAGAGTTCTTTTGGTAAAAACTCTCTTTATTTCCAAAATTGTGCCTGTCCTGTCTTGAATGCCAAATTCTTCAAGTTTCTACTTGTTCTGAGTATTCAGAAAAGGGATGAGCTCATTGGCTTCATCAGGTTTGTTTCCCAATTCTTCTCTTGCTCTTAGGACTTCTTCTATAGCCAATTTGACTAAATCATTCTGTTCCTGCATTATTTGAATTGAGGGCCAGCCATATTTTATTGATTGGATGATGTTTTCCCAAAGAATTTCATTTATTTCCTTTAAATGCTTCTACAATGTGAGATCCTTTTCTAATTTATGGACCAAATTTTCTAATCTGTTGACCTCTCTTGTTTTATCTGCAGCACTCATTTTTGAGAGGTCATATTTTTTTTCCAAAGAGGTAAGTTGCACCTTTGTTCTCTGTAGCTCAGTCACTTGGAGTTTCAATTCCTTCATTGATTTTGTTAATTATTCTGGACTCAAATTGGAAGTATGCACCTGTGGCAATTCTATTGGTTGACCTGTTGTTGTAGTACCTGTAATTATCTCTGGTGTAGATGCTGGAACACTAGGCTGCTTATCTTTCAATGCCTTTTCAAGCTCTTTATTTGTTTCATTAAGTTGCTCATTCAGTTTTAAGAGAAAGTCCATTAATTCTTCTTCAGAATTTTGTTTTATAATTTCAGGAGTCTGAGGATGTCTTGAGGCTGGTAGCTTTAGTTTTTTTCTCAAAGCTGCAATATCATCAACTTTTTTCTTGATTAATGCTTCTATTCCCTTGACATCTTTGGGATTATGTCCCAATCCAATGATAATTTCCTCCAAAGTCTTAATCCTGTTGTCTTTAGCCTGAGAAGAGGCTTTTTCAAGGCTTAATTGAGCATTTGTATTCTCCAAAGAATTCTAAAATTTCTGAGTCATCATTGATTTATCCGTCAGGGTAGAATAAATCATCTCACCTGTCTGTTTATGTAGCTCAATTTAGTCTAAAGGATGAATATCCTTTGCTAATACTTTAAAATTGGTCCTGATGTAATCTACAACTGTCTGAGGTTGCTGCACTTTGGGTTTGAAGTGACTCATTAGCATTTTTCCATGCTGGATGTCATAAGCTGACATCAACCTTTACTGATTCTTAAGAGCCATTTTCAAACATTGATTGTAAACTTGGAGTCTGAGAGGATCATTTCTAGCCTTTATATTTATGAATGTTCTTTTGATTTCCCAAGCCTCTTTCACAGGTGGTTTGAAGGATGACACTTATACATTTTGTTTCTTTTCCAGCTCCTTTTTCTGTAAAGTAATTGATATCCCACTATTTGCACCTGTTTGCTGACTACCCAGTTGTTCTTCCCCTTGACTATCAAGGATTTCATGAACAGATTCCACTTCTGGAAGAGGATTCAATTTTTTTCTTTTAACGTTAGGCTTTCTAGAAGATCCAGTGACGGGAGTAGCTGCTTCAGCATCTCTCTTCTTTCCTTTTTCTACATTAAGAGGAGTTTGTAAAATTGAAATTTCTGGTACATTGGTCTGAGTAGGAGGAATCTGTGCTTAACCTTGTTCTTTAGAAGTCTCAGGCTGTTCTGTCATTGTGAATTTTTCTGTAATTTGGATATCAACCTCTTTCTCTTTTTCTTTAGATGTTACTGTAGCCAATGCATTGATTTCCTGTAGATTTTGTTGAGAAGTCCCTGTAGAAGAAGAACCAGTACCTGGTATCTGTACCTGTCGAAAAGATTCTAGGTCAAGTATTTTTCAAGGTCTTTCATTACGTTTTCAACATTGACCTGCTCACTATCCTGTTCTACCAATGTCCCTTCCATCCATTCATCCATATTGGCATACTGTTCAATTTCTGGGATTCTTTGATGAATGTATAGTGATAGTTTGTTTTTTATTCTTTTATCACAAATAAAGCTATTTGGGTCATAAGGTACTCAATAGAAAATTTTTTGTAATTTAACATAATATTCTAATATTCTTTCTGCTTCCTTTCCAACATCTATAGAGTTCAAGATAAAGGGACCTAGCTAACTTTTAATCCTGAGTTGAGCCCTTTTCTTTGCATTACAAAAATGAAATATATCTGAATTGTTCATCTACCTGAAATATTCTAATGCAAAGAGTCTTATTGGGACATATTTTGGCAACTTGAATGGGCATAATTCACATCCATAGATTCTTATTTCTATGTGATTTTGGTATAGGTACCAGTCACCTATCCAATATTGCTTTGATAGCTGAAGAATTTTCTTGATTTCATTATTTACTATAGGAGGAGAGACTCTTGTTAACAAGGTGGTTGCAAGGTGTATAAATAGGTCAACAAAGTCATTGTAGGAATTAGGGGAATCAGGAGAATTATGAGTAATGGCAGACCAAAAGATAACGGACCTAGGATTTCCTTTGGCATCAAGATTTTTGACATGGAAAGGGAAATTTTCAGATTGGTAATAAAGCATGAAATGATAAATAACAGAAGAATACTTGAATACTCTTTCATTCTATAATCTCATGAACTGATAATGGAATTTTTTCTGCAATGTAGGAATCAAAATCATACTTGACAATAGGGGGCTATCCAGGGGTGAAAATAGACAACAATACTAGGGTTAATTGATCAACATACTCACTAGTATTGAAACCCATTATGAAGGATATCATATTCAGAATAAGTCTGCCCTCGTTAGTGAAAAAATTTTAACCATAAGGGGGAGGGCCTTTGGGCTGATGTTCTGGCAACATAAAGGTCTGGAAAAGATGACTTAACTCTTCATGGGATAATTTGGTCGATTTCCTAAGTAATTCTCCCATGGACAGGGGAGTGAGGGCTTGACCAGGTTGAAATTGCAACATCTGGTTGATATAATGAGTAGTTATGGGAAAATGGATAGTTTGACTCGGGGACACAACTGCTCTTAGATTGGGATCATAGTTTCCATGACAGTAATGGATTATCTCAGGGAAAATGTGGACTGAGGGGAGAAGGTACATGGGAAGATTGGATTCCCATAATCCAAAAATGTCAGAACCTCTCAAGTAATTATCTCTCCAGTAGCAAAAGATTCTAAGGGGATTTTCACTGAGAACCACGTCTTTAATTTGGAAGTATCTGTCGACTAAAGGAAAATAGTCCAAATCTCTGTGAGGGGCATTCAAGGGTGCGACATTTAAAGCCACGGGAACCTCCATTTATGGTTCTTGTGGATTCAGAAATGAATTCGGGGTTTTTGTGAAAAACAAGCACAATTACCAATTTGGGAATATAATTGCAGTTATGGGAATAAAAAAGATCAAATTGAACTTCTTTTCAGTATTTAGTGTGGAATTAAAACCAAAACCCAGATTTTTTATAGAGTTTAGCGGGAAATTGGAGTAAATACCTCTTTACAGGAAATTAACAGTGGTTAAACAGGTGTTGGCTATGGCGGATAAACTCTGGATTATTTGACTGCAAATTTCTTTAGCGAGGTAGTGGTTGCCACACTTTTACAGTTAAATTTGAAATTGGTTGCCTGAGACACTGGTTACTACATAGGATAACGAAAATGACAAGTATTTTTTTTTTTCCAGTTTTTGATTGACGACGTCAGCAAGTACGAAGGCTTCGTCGGGGGAGGCAGGTGGTAAGCGGTTTCCATCGCACCTCTTTTGGGACAGGGCGATTTTGAGAGGATGGGCAGTGATTCCATATGATGAACGACACGTGGCACTGTACGATCCAGAAAATTGCTTGTCCATCGCGCGTTATCATTCGGATGTGGATGAATAGCGATATGGACAATAGTCGTTGATCTCAGATGGGTTGATCGAACGGTGGTCGGGGAGATAAGGTGACGGGAGAATAACAAGCGGGCCCAATATAATTAAATGTTAATTAATCACATCGGGGATGATTCAATTGGTGGATACAGGTTATTAATTAATCGTGAGGATTAATTAATTCCTTTTTGAAATGCTGAAAAGTGATTGGGAGGGAATCGGGGAATAAAAATAGACAAGGGAAGGATTATTTTTGTTTTAAAACATGTAATAAAAGATGTTTTAATTGTTTTTCGATGTATTTATATTATATGATAATTAAATCAGATTAATCTAATTATTATAGGGGGTAGGATTAATATTAAAGATATATTTTAGTCAAAGGGAGTATAATGGGGGTGTTTTATTTAAATTTATGGGGATTAAATACTTTGACTAAAATTATAATAAATGGTTTTTTGGGTATTTATAAAAAAGGAGTTATATATAATAGGATAAGGTCATTCTTATAGGGATTTAAATAATAAATTAGAAATTAATATGACAAATGAACTAAAGCGCTAAGTGTAAAACATTACGATAATGTATTTAACTTATGCTTGCGTGAAATGGGTTTTTATGGAATATTGCATGATTTTCCTAAGTAAAATGAGATTTTACTTAGGAAAAGATCTTTCAGAGGTGAATGAATGTTATGATGAATGATTTTAAGTACTTAGGTTTTTCCAATTATTGGGCCGAGGGTCCGGTCCCTCCAAAAGTCAAGGAAATGCCTTGAGCCCCTTTAATTTTCGAATACCTTAGTACTTAGGGGAAATTAGTGAATTTTTTAGGGAAAAAATGAGAAAGGAAGTTAGCAATTTGACTTTGCCTTACTTGAATTTTTTCCAATGTCTTGTCTGCCTTTGCACTTTTGATGAAAATAAAATATTTAACACACCTAAAGCCATCATTCATCACATGTAATTCAGCAACATCATCTACCTACCCTACGTACTTTACCCTACCATTTTTTTTTCTTTATTAGGGTGCACTTAGACTGGCAAACCCTTATCACACTTTTTCTTTTACATATGAAAATATATCTAGTTCTAACCTTATTACATCCAAGGGCTCAGATTAAGCTATTGAGCTCCTTTTATTCACTCTACCTATCTACTTATCTACCAAGATTAAACAGTTTGTTTAGGTTTTATTCTCTATCTCTTAAAACATGAAATTGAAAGATGAACTAGCCAAGCTTAAACTATTTGACTATTCATAAATTTTGGCATAAGATACAAGTTGCACACAATTTGATTATTACATCAGAGCGAAAGTAGTGGCATTTATACTTGCACACTTTCCTTGGATTTTATTTTGGTGGGGTTCATTTTCTTTCACTTTTTTGGCCATTTTTATTTTTTCACCCTTTGATTTTTCTTTTAGGGTATACCCTCTTTACATGTTTTAAATTTTTTGATTTTTTTGATTTTTTGAGAATATGGAAAACCTTTGCAACAAGAAAAGGTATGAACATATTGCATAGTTCAACAAGTCAATCATGAAATATGACACCTATTGGTATAGGATTCTAATAGAATCTAAGATAAACAACATGGAATCTAAGATAGATGGCATGGAAGCTGGCATGGAATCTAAGATGAATGACATGGAAGCTAAGATCAATGAGAAAATTGAAAACATGAAGAATGATCTAAAAGAAAACATGGAAGGTTTGACAAAGTCGATACAAGAAATGTTCCTTAATGGTGAAAAGATAGTAGAGGAAAGTCATGATGAGAAAAAAATAAATGTTAATTGTGATTTCATAAAATCTAATGTTGGCGGGAAGAACCACCATATTCCAAAAATGGATATGAAAAATTTTGATGGAAAGGATCCTATAACATGGATACTATATATGGAGGAATTTTTTGATCTCCATAATGTGAAAAACACACAAAAGGTACGCATTGCAACTTTACATTTAGAAAAAAATACATTTGTATGGTATTGATGGCTTTGCTCCCGTAAACAAATTGTCACTTGGTCAATTTTTACGAAGGAAAAGATAGCACATTATGAGGATAGAAAGAGCAACACCTTCTTTAACCAATTGATAAATCTCAAACAAAAGGGTTTAATGGGGGAGCACATTGATGACTTCCAAAAATTGAATATAACGGTAACTGATATTCCAGAGGAACACAAGATTGATCTCTTCATAGGTACTTTAAAGGATAACATCCAACATGAAATTCGCATTTTGGAACCTGATTCACTGGAGAAGGCATTTAGGTTGGCAATAAAAATTAAATGTAAAATTATGGCGACAAGGAAGCCTACCACTCACTTCTATAAAGAGGGAAGTGTTGCTACTCCTAGATTTCCACAACCTACAAGGTTGACACCACAAAAATTGGAAGAAAAAAGAGAAAAAGGGCTTTGCTACAACTGTGATAGAAAATACACCAAAGGTCATAAGTGTGCTGAGAAGAAATTATTTTACATAGATTGTGAAGAGGAAGAAGAAAATGAACAAGAAGAGGATATACACCAGGAACCAACCCTAGAAGAGGAAGAAATGAGTCCGACCATATCATGTAATGCATTGGAAGGAATTACCACTCCTCAAACTCTCAAGATAGAAGGACATATCAAGAAGAAAAAGGTAATAGTGTTGATTGATTCAGGTAGTACCCATAATTTTATTCGTTGTAAGGTAGCCAAGGAATTGAATTGTTTCCTATACCCAACACCAAAATTTCAAGTGATGGTTTCAAATGAGGAACTATAAATTGCTCTAGAAAATGCCATAATATTAAGCTAAGTTAACCATGGGGGAATATGTATTGAATATTCCAATGCTTTCCATTCCTATGGCAGGTGTTGATGTCGTACTAGGAGTACAATGGTCACAATCTTTTGGGACAATAGCTTATAATTTTCAAGAACTTTTCTTGAATTTTTTTTCAGAAGGAAAGGAATTCGAATTACGGGGTATTGTAGGGAAGCCAGGAAAGATAATAATCTCTAATGTCATGAAAAAGCTTCTAAATAAAGAACAATGAGGCATAATTGCCCAATTATGCTCACTAGAAGTTCCAACATCAAAATCATCTATTTTTACAGATCTCCAAAAGGTGTTAGACAATCATTCCAATTTTTTTGAAACTCCAAAAGGACTCCCACCTATTCTTGATGATGATCATGCTATTAATTTTATTCCAAGAAGTTTTCCTCCAAACATCAGGCCTTATAGATATCCTTATGTCCAAAAGAGTGAAATTGAACATATGATTGCAGAAATTTTAGAGGCGGGTACAATTCAACCTATTTAAAGTTCTTTCTCTGCTCCTGTAGTATTGGTACAAAAGAAGGATGGATCATGGCGCATGTGTCTGGATTATAGGGAGCTCAGTAAGATCACCATTAAAGATAAATTTCCCATTCCTGTGATTGATGAATTATTGGATGAATTACATGGAGAAATTTATTTTACCAAATTGGATCTTCATTCAGGGTATCATCAAATTAGAATGAAGACTGAAGATATTCCGAAAACAACATTTGCAACTCATGAGGGTCATTATGAATTTTTGGTCATTCCTTTTGGCCTTACCAATGCACCTTCTACATTTAAAGGGTTGATGAATTCCATTTTCAAACCCTTCCTTAGAAAATTTGTGCTAGTATTTTTTGATGATATACTAATCTACAGCAGGTCTTGGAAGGATCATGTTGAACATGTTGACAGGGTGCTCAAAATATTGCAGGAGAAACAATTATATCTAAAAACATCCAAATGTTTCTTTGGAGTACAAGAGGTGGAATATCTGGCATATTGTATCTCACGAGGGTGTTAAGGTAGACCCTAAAAAAATTAAGGCCATTAAGGAATGGAAATTCCCCACAACCATAAAGCAGTTGTGAGGATTTCTTGGGTTAGCAAGGTATTAGCAAAATTTTGTTAAGAATTATGGGAAAACAACAACACCTCTAATAATATTATTGAAGAAATATGCATTTTCATGCACTCCTGAAGCAACTAAGGCCTTTGAACATCTTAAAGAGGAAATGTGCCTAACACTAGTCTTAGCTACGCTAGACTTCAGAAAAACCTTTATTGTGGAATGTGATGCCTCAAGAAATGGAATTGGTGTTGTTTTAATGCAAGAAGGCAGACCCATTGCTTTTGAAAGTTTTCCAATCAAAGGAAAGTATTTACAAAAACCTATTTATGAGAAGGAAATGTTAGCAATAATGCATGCACTAAATAAATGGATAACTTACCTAATGGGAAGACACTTCAAGGTAAAAACTGATCATTATAATCTTAAAATTTTTTTGGAACAAAGACTATCTTCAGAAGAGCAACAAAATTGTGTCACAAAGATGTTGGGTTATGACTTTGAAATAGTATACAAAAAATGGAAGCTAAATGTTGTTGCAGATGGACTCTCAAGAAAGAATGAAGAGGTGGAAGCATTTCTTTGTGCCATTTCTCTTGTCCAACCAGATTGGATAACCGAAGCAAGAGATGAATAGAAGAAGGATGAAGACGTGTGGGCACTCATTCAAAAGTTGCAGCAAGATCATAGTACATTTGATACATTTAGTTGGAAAAATGATTCCTTATGGTACAAAGATCACTTATATCTTTGTAAGAATTCCCAACTAAAACAAAATATTATTTTGGAAGTGCACACTTCTCCTTTAGGAGGACACTCAGGATTTTTAACAACTTACCACAGGGTGAAGAAATAATTTTTTTGGGATGGCCTTAAATCTGATATTTAAAAGTTGTAAAAACCCTTTACCCCCTATATACCCCCCAATATATTATGTCATTTTTCCCTCATTATATATCCCCCAATATGAACCCATGCGCTATGGTATTGCTCCCGTATTGAAGACACTGTGGATATGGTTTAGTTAATTTTTTTTGGACATTGTTGTGGATAAAGGAATGGATCATTGTACTCTCTTTTGTTGAATCATTAAATTAAAATCTAATAAGAAGAATATTTTTAAAGGGTTTTCCCCGTAGTTAGTTTTCCCTAGTCTTCGAGAAATATTGGCATCTCTATTTGTGAATGATTTCTTGTATTTTTCCTCTATGTTATGTTTCATATATATATATATATATATATATATATATATATATATATTTATATCAACAGATATGTTTTTGACTAATGTTGTAAATTCTAATAACAATATGACGTTGTGGGGTGAATTTAATATGTAAATGAAAAAATGAAGTTATATAAAGAAAAGAAAAATATATCCCTAAGAAAAATTTACATGGAATCTTAGTTGCGTTGAAAAATTAATTGAAGATCATGCCTCTGAAGACATAATTTATGGAAGACAAATTATAAGGAGGAGACCTAAAGGAAGACTAGCGTTTGAAAGAAACCCTAGTGAATATGGTCATTAAAGTTTGATGGATATTATGAGGTTAGGGTTTCGAAAAAATCATATATTATGACAAATATTTGAGATATGCAATTTAGAAACCCTAGCATGATGAAAGTGAATATGTTATAGCACTTGTGACAAGAATTATGTAGCCATAGATGAGAAATTATCAATTAATCTTGGTTTCTAATGAAGTTGGTTGAAATATATTGAGGAAACAATGGTATATGAATAATGGATAGCACTGACTATTGAAGGCTATTCGAAGATGGAAATGATCACTTCTCATTTAATATTAGTATTTTATTTATTTATTTTACTCCTTTATGTATTTACTTTTGTTTAGATTTAATTATATGATCATTGATTATATTTTCTGCATGTATATTTTATTATTTTTATACTTTTAACCTTCCGATGAGATGTGATAAGTGGATCCTTCCTAAGGATCATTCAAGGTGCATGAAAATATAGCTAGTGTAGAAAGAGAAGGCTACAATTTCCCAGCACAAGTAAGTGATACAAAGTGCAAAGCTAGCTTAATGTTATAAGTTATGTATATTATATTGTTTTAGTTGCAATATTGGATGGAAAGGTAAGCCCTAAGGTAAGATGGGAATATCACCTTCATGAATGGCTGATATGTGCATATGAAAGTAAGTTTTATTCATGGTACTCATGATGAGATGGTGCACTTGTTAATGGACACATGTCTTACATTCTATTAATTCATGATAAAGCTACCAAGAAAATTTGATTTTTGATATATGATAACTTGATAGTATTGATATTTATTGTGATAAGAATCATAACCCTAATGATAAAAGTGAGAATAAAATTGATATTCACTATCCTCTTATTGACATTGATTAGTTTTTTATAAGTTTAGTGATTTTGAAAGTATGACAAAATTGAATGTCCTAACTTGCTGGTTGAATAATGTAAAAGAGGTAATGTAGTGATTATGATCCTTGTAGTATGGTGAAGAAATTATAAACTTCCCTAATTATATGACTATAACCCTTGATGAAATTTTGATGTCATGTTGATATGTCATGATGTAGTTGATGTTTATTTGTTATGATTATATGTTTAAGAATATAATATATTTTGATACCACGACTTAATATTTTTGCTGATGCATGATAGTATTATGATAGACAGGTTGATGTTTGAATTGATATTGATTGAAGTGGATTCTCATTAAGAGGGATAAAATATTCATAAAATACCTACACCTATTATAATTTTCATTAAATGTATAGAATATTATTTATTGTTGATTTAAGATTGTTGGACATGAATAAACAAATATCTAATGTTGTTAGTCTGCAACAAGTAGAAGCATGAGAAGAGAATGTTTCTCCTAGGCTAATCCCTCACTATTATGAGAGAGGCATAAGAGTGTGGTTATATGCATCCTAACTGCATGGAAGAAGGATTATGGGTGTGGTTCTGCATTTAGTACATAAAAACTAAATCCCTACCTATAAAACCCTATGCACACTAGGAGTACGAAAGTTGTACATATATTGAGAAGGGGATTTTTAATCTTTGAATTACTATAGAGAATGTGAAAGTTAACTAAACTAGTGTTGAAATGGGACCGAAATATGCATATCACAATTTCTTATTCATATTTCATAACAATTTCATGGGTTTTACAAGGATTGGATTATTCGTTTAATATAGATGAGCAGTATTGGAATTTTGACATGATGCTTGATAGTTCATAGATATTTTTGGCTAATGGGTTGATTGAAATCTTAGTGATAGGAAATTCAGGTTTTGATTCCATAACTGATGATTTTCTTTGATGATGGGAATAGTGATTTTTAGTGACTAATATTGGTATTCAATAGTGATTATGCATTTCCTTCATTGCCTTTGGCACATTGGTTGAAGCATAAACCATTGTGATTCACTATGTAGTGTATCTCTCAATGAATGCAAGAAACTAATATGACTTATCCTTGATGTATAATGACAAAAATAATTCATATTATGATTATGTTAATGGCTTGATGGAGTTCGATGTTACTTAATAAAAAGAAATTGATGTGACAATAGTTGAGTTCATAACCTGGTATTTTGATGTGGCCTCTACTTGGGTTCTTGTATTAAAATGCTTAATAGTGATTCTGAAAGGAACTTTTATAGCTTTCATATTTTTTATTGTTTTAAAAGTAGATTTAGTTTATTTACTTGCATAGTACTGATTTTTTTGAGGCTCAACATGTTGGTCTAGTAAGGTATTGTGTTTTCAGAAAGCATTGTATGAAGAAAGCTGCCCAATTCTAGTATGTCCACATAAACAGTTACCTAGTAAATCCTCAAAAGGTGTCAATCGAATCAATTACTTAAAAATTATCCATCGTATTCCCTTTATTTTGATTTTATATGCTAATGAGCTATACTTAATAGTTAATTAAACTATGCTAGTCAACGTAAGATGGAGTTGGCGTCTGAAGTTCGAAATAAAGAGTCTTCCCATGATGAATTACTTTATGGGATTAGAAGTTTGAAAAAGGAAATTATATCGTGAATCTATTGGAAATAATTTTGGAAATTGGAAATACAAATCCTTAAACACTGATATGGAATTGAATAAGTTGCGAAGAGATATTATTGAACCTGAGTTGGCAACTGACAATGGATTTAAGCATTGATGCTCTTTGTAGCAACCATATATATGTCTATATATATATATATATATATATATATATATATATATATCTTGTGTGTGTGTGTGTGCATGTTTTCTTAGATAGCAACTTAATTCAATTCATGATTTATTAGCTTCATACACATTAGGTTGCCACCAAGCACCCTTTGAAATATTTGCATGGGAAGATCAATTTTTTGGTCTTGTATATTCTTCATATGATATAACATGGCATGGGTATACTAATGTTTTTTGGGATCATTATCGATGATGAGAACATCTGGATGTTGCTTTAGTATGAGATCTACCATTATATTTTGGATGAGAAGTGCATAGATTTAAGCACGACCAAGGTTAACGATGATGTTTCTAGCATGGGTTATTGTGAGGTAGGTTGAATAAGCTCTCCAAAGAGTTATTTTCAACATGTTTGGAATGTGACAGTGATGCATTGTGATAATAAAGTGTGGGATATAATTTGGAAAAAATCCCATATATCGTTATGACTAAGATAAATTCATATATTGAGATATTGTTTTTATACAAGAAAACATTAGGCGTGTTCCCCCATGATAAGGAGGATGAACAAGGTATCCTTTTGTGATATATATTTATTCTAATATAATATTTGATTTCATTTCATTCATGAACAAGAAAATTCTTCTATTGATAAATTATGATTGAACGCTTCAGTGAGTTGTTTAATATGGTACCAAATATGAGCACATTGATATATTTCTAATCTATAGAGATAAGGACTAAGCGACGCCATTGAGCCAACTCTTTTCCCATATCTGAGCTCTCAGGATGCATAATTGAAGTGGAGGGATCTTGGGGTTGAGGGATATTTGGAAGAGAGGGTGTCACCCGTATATATTACCCAAAGGGTGGAAGATGTTAAACCGCTATATTGGTCTATTCAGATTATACCCTAATTAGCATCATACCCACAAGTCTAGCTTGTTGGGATTACCGCTCCTCATCTAGAAAATAGGTTGAGAGGGAAATTAAGGGTGTGTGATTGTTACCATTTGTAAGTCAAGTATCTCAGCCAAGATAATTATGATGCAATTTTTCTACAACATGAATCCTGAGGGTCACTATTAGGAAGATAAATAAAAAATAGGATGGTTTTGATGCTTTCCTCATATAAAAAGTGGTATCTTTCCCATTTATTACACAATGGCATGGCTTTTTCCCTTGTTTCATAATTTTTATCTTACCTATTTCTTTATGATATGACTTGGGAGTATATTTTCCCATAGGACCTTCCCCACTGTCGTAAGCATGAGGTGAGGGTTTCCCATAGGAAATTCCTTATTGTGATTGAGTTCTCATTTGAGATGTGCTTCCCTACATGGTTCCATCTTGAGTAGGGATTCCTGATGATAATCTCTCTATTTGTTTTCAGGTATTAGTATTTGGCTCCCTGTTGGAAGTGGTTCCCGGTGGTAGAAGTGGCTCCCTGATTGATAGAGTGTTGTAGCTTGTACTCTCCTCTGATGTCAAATAATATTCTTTTATATTTGAGAGTGTTTAACATATGATCATTTACAATTAAGAGATAAGAACAGATGAGCAGTGCCAAAATTTGATGAGGTTATCCTTGAGATATGATATGATTTGATGATAGGATACTTGCGATGATTGCAGGATGTAGTTAGAAATTTTCCCTAGCTGAGAGGGTGTGTTACTTTGGTATCCAAGTGAAAAATTATAATCATGGTAATAGATTCCTCCTTTTTAGAGGAATAATTTTGACTATGGAAGCGCTCAATTCCGACAAGGGAAGGTATACTTTTGAATAAAATCCCACATGTGCACAAAAGGACAGTTTGAACCAAAAGAGAAACTAGACACCCATGGATGGTTATAAATACAAGTAAAGTGACCCTAATTTAGACATTGTCATGATCATTCTTCTTTATTTTTTTTGGCTTACACAATTCTGAGGTGATTTGTGGATATGGGTTCGTACAAGTCCGAAATTGTAGGGTCTAAAGCTCACACATGAGATCTATGGTTTTGGTTTCCAACTACAAGAATGACACAGACACCTTTAGGTCACAATCATAGGTTCAAAAGCTTATGTCTCCTATTGGAGGGCTTCAACTGCATGCACATACACTCTCTGTGCGCAGTTTCAAAGTAGGAAGTCGATTTTGTAGTTGACTGCAGAGTTTGGGAATTGACCACATGCTTTTGAATGAGGTTTTTGATTAAGAATAGAGTGGGGTTCATCTATTGGATATGGTTTACTTAAAAAAAAAAATCAATAGTATTATGGATAAAGGAATGGATCAATGTACTCCCTTTTGATGGATCATTGAATGAAAATATAACAAGAAAAATAATTTGAAAGGGTTTTTCCGTGCTCTCTGACAAATATTTGTGTGTCTATGTGTGAATTTTATTCTTCTATTGTTCCTTTATGTTTCACTAAATTGATGATGATATTGTTCTTTCTATATAATTGCATATGTTAATGAATAATTTTGTAAAACTAAATAATTTTTTGACATTGTAGGGTGACTTAAATATCCAAATGAGAAATTCTATTACCTAAAGCAAAGAACAATATAGCCCTAAGAAAAATTAACAAGAAAGTCATAATTGATACTATTGATATTTCTTGTCATAAGAATTGTAACCCTAATGATAAAAGTGAGAATAAAATTGATATTCACAATCCTCTTGTTGACATTGATTATTTTCTTATAAGTTTAGTAATTTTGAAAGTATGAAAAAACTAAATGTCCTGACTTATTGGTTGAATACTGTAAAATAGGTAATGTAGTGATTATGATCCTTGTAGTATTGTGAAGCTATTATCAACTTCCCTAATTATATGACTATAACCCTTGATGAAATTTTTATGTCATTTTAATATGTGATAATGTAGTTGATTTTAATTTTTTATGATTATATGTCTAAGAATGTAATATGATTTGATTTCACGATTTAATAGTTTTGGTAATGCATGAAAATATTATAATAGACGCATTGATATCTAGATTGATATTGATTGAAGTGGATTCTCATTAAGAGGTATAAACTCTCCATAAAATATCTACACCTATTATCATTTGCATTAAATGTATAGAATATTTTTTATTTTTTATTTAAGATTGTTGGACATGAATAAAAAAATATCTAATGTTGTTAGTATGCAACAAGTACAAGACTGAGAAGAGAAGGTTTCTCCTAGGATAATCCCTCACTGTTATGATAGTGGATTAAGAGTGTGGTTATAGGCCTCCAAACTGCACATAATAAGGCTTATGGGTGTGGTTGTGGTTGTAGGACACAAAAATTAAATCCCTACGTATAAAACCCTAAGCACACTAGGAGTACGAAAGTCCTACATATATGGAGAAGGGGAGTTTTAATGTTTGAATTACTATAGAGAATGTGAATGTGTTAACTAAGCTAGTGTTCACATGGGACTGAAATATGCATATCACAATTTCTTATTCATATTTCATAACTATTTCAAGGGTTTTACAAGACTTGGATTGTTGGTTTATATAGATGAGCAGTATTGGAAATTTGACATGATTCTTGATAGTTCGTAAATATATTTTGGCTAATGGATTGATTGAAATCACAGTGATAACAAATTTGGGTTTTGATTTCATAACCGACGATTTTCCTTGATGATATTGCTATGTGGGAATAGTGATTTTTAGTGAATAATATCGGTATTCAATAATGATGATGTATTAGATTCATTGCCTTTGGCACATTAGTTGAAGTATAAACAATTGTGATTCACTATGTATTGTATCTCACAATGAATGCAAGAAACTAATATGACTTATCCTTGATGTATAATGACAAAAATAATTCATATTATGATTATGTTGATGGCCTGATGGAGTTGGATATTGCTTAGTAAAAAAATTTTGACATGACAATAGATGAATTCATAACCTGGTATTTGGATGCGGCCTCTACTTGGGGTCTTATATTAAAGTTTTAACAGTGATTCCAGAAGGAAATTTTATAGTTTTGATATTTTTTATGGTTTTAAAAGTATATTTTGTTTATTTAATTGCATAGTAGTGATTTGTGTGAGGCTCGACATGTTGGTCTGGTCAATTATTGTGTTCTTAGAAATAAATGTATGAAGAAAGCTATAGAATTCTGGTATGTACGCACGAATAGTTGCCTAGTAAATCCTCAAAATGATTCGATACAATCCTTTATATAAAAATGATCCAAGGTATTCCTTTGATTTTGGTTTTATATGCCAATGACCTATAGCTAATAGGTAATTAACCTATGATAATCAAAGTAATATGGAGTTGGCCTCTGCAGTTCGAAATAAAGAGTCTTGCCATGATGATTACTTTATGGGATTAGAAGATTGGAAAAGGAAAATATATCATGAATCTATTGGAAATAATTTTGGAAATTGGAAATACAAATCCTTAAACACCAATATTGAATTGAATAATTTGTGAAGAGATATTATTGAACCTGAGTTGGCAACCGACAATGGATTGAAGAATTGATACTCCTTGTAACAACTATATATATATAGATATATATATATATATTGTGTGTGTGTGTGTGTGTGTGTTTTCTTAGATAACATATTAATTCAATTCATCATTTATCAGCTTCATACACATTAGGTTGCCACCAAGCACCCTTTGAGATATTTTCATTGGAAGATCAATTTTTTTGTATGATATATTCCTTATATGATATATGGTGTCATGGATGTACTAATGTTTTTTGGGATCATTATTGATGAGATGAGAACAACTGGATGTTGCTTTAGTATGAGATATACCGTTATATTTTGGATGAGAAGTGCATAGCTTTAAGCATGACCAAGGCTCAGGATGATGTCTCTAGCATGGCTTATTGTGAGGTAGGTTGAACAAGTTCTCCGGAGAGTTATTTTCAACATCTTTGGAATGTGATAGTGATACATTGTGATAATAAAAAATGGGATATAATTGGAAAAAATCCCATATATCATTATGACTGAGATATATTCATATATTGATATAGTGTTTTTATACAAGAAAATATTAGGCTTGTTCCTCCATGATAGGGAGGACAAACAAGGTATCCTTTTGTGATATATATTTGTTCTAATATAATATTTAAATTTATGTCATTCATGAACAAGAGACTTCTTCTATTGATAAACTATGATTGAACTCTTCAGTGAGTTGTTTAGGATGGTACCAAATATGAGCACATTGATATATTTCTATACTGTGGAGAATAGGAGTGAGCGAGGACATTGAGCTAACTCTTATCCCTTATTTGAGCTCATGGGATGCATAATTGAAGTGGAGGCATCCTGGGGTTGAAGGATCTTTGGAAGATAGGGTGTTACCCCTATATATTTCCAAAAAGGTGGAATTTGTTGATCCTCTATATTGGTCTATTCAAATTATAACCCAATTAGCATCATACCCACAAGTTCGGCTTGTTGGGATTATCACTCCATCTTTGGAAAATAGATTGAGAGGGAGATTAAGGGTTTTTTATCGTTACCATTGGTAAGTAATGTATCTCACCCAAGATAATTATGATGCAAGTGTTCTACAACATGAATCCTGAGGGTCACTGTTGGGAAGATAAATAAAAAAGAGGATGTTTGTGATGCTTACCTCATATAAAAAGTGGCATCTTGCCCATTGATTACACAATGGGATGGTTGTCGTGTTTATTTCATAATTTGTATCTTTCCTATTCCTTTATGATATGACTTGGGGTGATATTTTCCCATAGGAAATTCCCCACTATCTTAGGCATGAGGTGCAAGTGTATCATAGGGAATTACTCCTTGTGATTGGTTTCTCATTTGAGATGTGCTCCCCAATGTGGTTCCATCTTGAGTAGGGATTCTTGATGATAATCTCTATTTTTTTTTTCAGGTGGTGGTATTTGGCTCCCTATTGGAAGTGATTTTCGGTGGTAGTAGTGGCTCCCTGATTGATAGAGGGTGGTAGGTTTTACCCCCCTCCGATGTCAAATCATCTCCTTTTATATTTGAGAGTGTTTAACATATGATCATTTACAGTCAATATATAAGAAGAGATGAACAGTGACAACATTTGATGAGGAGATCCTTGATATAGGATATGATTTTATGATATGATAGTTGCGATGATTACATGATGCAGTTGGAATTTCTCCTTAGCTAAGAGGGAGTGTTACTTTGGTATTTGAGTGACAAATTATAATCATGGTAATAGATTCCTCTTTTCAAGAGGACTAATTTTGACTATGGAAGTGCTCAATTCTGACAAGGGAAAGTATACTTTGGAATAAAATCCCACATGTGCACAAAAGGACAGGTCAAACCAAAAGAGAAATTAGACACCCATGGATGGTTATAAATACAAGTAAAATGACCCTAATTTGGACATCGTCATAATAATTCTTCTTTATTTTTTTTGGCTTGCACAATTCTGAGGTGATTCATGGATATGGGTTGGTACAAGTCCAAAATTGTAGGGTCTAAAGCTCACACATGAGATCCATGGTTTTGGTTTCCAACTACAAGAATGACACAGACACTTTTTTGTCAAAATCACAGGATCAAAATTTTATGTGTCCAGTTCAACGGCTTCAACTGCATGCACATAGACTCTCTGCATGCAGTTGGAAAGTAGGAAGTGGATTTTGTAGTTCAATGCAGAGTTCGACAATTGACCACATGCTTCTGAATTAGGGTTTTGATTAATAATAATGTAGGATTCATCTATTGGATATGGTTTACTTAATTTTTTTCAATAGTATTATGGATAAACGAATGGATCAATGTACTCTTTTTTGATGGACCATTGAATGAAAATATAATAAGAATAATAATTTGAAAGATTTTTTCCATGGTCTCTGAAAAATCTTTCTCTCTCTATGTGTGAATTTTATTCTTCTATTGTTGCTTTATGTTTCACTACATTGGTATTGATATTGTTATTTCTATATAATTCCATACGTTATTGAATAATTTTGTAAAACTAAATAATTTTAAGATGTTGTAGGGTGAATTAAATATGAAAATGAGAAATGTAGTTACCTAAAGCAAAGAACAATATAGCCCTAAGGAAAATTAACAAGAAAGTTGGGTCATGTGCTAAATTGGCACACAGATTTTATGGACAATTTCATATTTTGGAAAGAGTGGTACCAATAGCTTATATATTGGCCTTTCCACCCATAGTGAAAGAACATGATGTGTTTAATATTTATTTTCATTAAGAGAATGTATCTCACACTAATCATGTGATTTATTATTCCTTGATACTAGTGGAATAGGGAAAATTCCAACCCAAATCAATTCACATCATAGACTGGAGAGAAGTTGTGCTTTGAAATTGAGTAATAGAGAAAGCTAAGGTGCAGGGAATGCACTTTGGACCTCATGAAGAAACCTAAAATTATGAAGACTAAATGAGGGAGCTCTACCAATTTTTGTTTGATGTATAGACCAATGTAAGAGTTGTTAACTATAAATTTTATTTATTTATTTTTGTTTTATTTTTATATTTATTTTTATTTTTATTTTGTTTTTTCTATATTTTTATAGAACGTCGAGGGCATTGTTCCGTTAATGTTAAAGTGTTTTTAATAGCCCATAATTAAGCCTTACTTTTGTAATTTTAAATATTAATGAAATGCTACCATGGGAACAAAAGTCGCAACTAGCTAATATGATGTGGTTTGAATATCTAATTTTAATTCTTGTTATTTTCAACAGAGGAGGGAGAGATTATGTAAATCCAATTTTTATAGGGAAATTACCTACTTTCTTCAAAAGCCACGAAACTAGCCCTGCACATAATTATAGAAGTTAATGTACCACCACTTCCAGACTTGACCAAGCTGACTTACACATAATTATTTTATGTGATGCAATTATGGAAGAGTTACATGTTGAAATACATATATGAGATATGATTTAGGGTGATGGAAGACACAGTGATGCTCATTTCCCTAGGATATGCAGACACCAATCTTTATCCTTATTAAATACAAGAAGGGATACTAAGGAGAATGATAAAAATTCACAAAAGAATAGAACCCAAGTTGATTTTTTTCTAGTTTGTCATCACTAGTTGCTTCTCATTGGTTGATTATTGGTGATGGTTTCTCATCATTTTCCTCTTACTAGACCTTGAAATTTCTTTTTTCTTATTGAAATTCACTAAGTTCTCTCCCCGAAAGATTAATACATTTCCTTAGATTATGTTTGGAAGATTGTGGGGAGTGTGCCTAAACTGTTCATTATTAGTAGCATAAGGAAGAGTAGCATATGAGATTGCATACAAAACCTGTGCAATCAAGGTTACATACCAATAGCTTAAATACATTACCTTGAGTTAGATCCTTGCGAATTTTGGGTGATATCCCATGTAAACATTGTTTGATTCCATGGGACCATGTTGTTTAAGTCTGTGTAGTCAATGGGAGACTAAGTGGATAACTGAATCAATATGATCAGAGAAATTTTGAGTTCTAAAATGGGCCTCCTAAATAATATTATAAAATAATAGTGGTAATAATAAAATAAGTTTAGATTTCCCCATGATGTTTTGAAGGGAATAATGAATATTTCTTTTTTAACTCATATTTTAAACTTATCTCCCTATGATTTTAATAAATTTTTTAGTGGGAGAACTCATTGGATATGGAATTTAATTTTTCATCCAAGGAGTACCCATGAAGCATACTTTCCATGCATTCTAAAACACGAAAAATGTGAAATACATGAAAAAATGTGATTTCAATCATGTGTTTTCATGTATTCCACATTTTTCATGTAGTAGGGTACATCAAAAGTATGCAACATTTGTACTCATTGGATGTAAATTAAATTTTGCATCCAACGAGTGCTCCTGCTCAAAATTTGAGTATAATCATAGGGATATAAGTTGAAAATATGAATTGAAAAAATAGTATTTTTGATTTTTATTTATTTTTTTATATTCTTTAATTTTAACTCCAAAAATGGTGAATCATCCCCCATGGTTGACATCATCATATGAAATCCTATTGGTTCTTATAAATTTTATTTTTGTTGTACACTTTTCTTTTGAGGTCCATTTTTTACCTCAAAATTTCCTTAGTGTGTGCTTGTTGAATAGCTAATAAACCACATGGATAGTGGAAATTAGACCCCTATAGTTTTTTCTATGCAAATATAGCTGATCAATCACATAGATAGTATATTTCAACTCTTGGACCGACAAATACATTTTTTAAACCTTAGGATAATCCATGTGAATGAACTTGGAGGAATGAGTGGGTCACTATGGTACTGACTGCAAGAGGGAAGTTGATAAACCACCTACATAGTGGACTCCATCCCCTATGTGTTTAATGGGGACTTTGGCATGAATTCCCTAAGTAATCATCTCATCAAACATTGGATCTAGTTAAAGGGTAGAAAAATCCAATAACGTTGTCGTGTACGTAGCCTATAGTTAGGTGGACAGTGGAAGTATCTCCATGAGTTTCCACGCACTTTAAAAAGCACAGATAAGTATATTTAAATTTCATATGTTCAATTTTATTTTCATGAATCATATCATTAGAGGGATTTTGAGGCTGAAAATGGGTCTAAAAAAAAATGGAAGCAAAACTAACTTTAATGAATTTAACAGGTTTCAAGATTATGATGACATCCCTAGCGGAAAATATTTTGGAGGTAAAATAAGAAAAGTACTTTTTTTAGTTTCGTTTTTCTCTTATATCCAGATAGGTTTAATCAAATGTCAAGTGTATACACCCATTCAATGCGGAACTAATTTCAACATCCTATGAGTACCTACTATGCATACTTTTGGGTAAACCCACATTGGAAAATTTTGAAAATACGTGATAAGTGTGATCAACATGTTTTTTCATGTATTTTCAATTTTTTTCGATGTGGGACTACTCAAAAGCATGTAGAGTGGGTATTCATTTGGTGTGGAATTTAGGTCCACCTCCAATGGATATTTGCACTTGACATTTGAGTAAAGGAGGTAAACTGGAAATACAAGTAAAAATATAATTTCCTTTATCATTTTAAAATCATTTTTTTTTAATTTATTATTTTCCTTAGGAGGCCATTCTTAGACCTAAAAATTCCATTACTAGAAGTCTTGTGTCTATTATTTTAACAGATATTTTCACTGTGTTGTTCAACATCATGTTTATGATTGAAATATGAAGCTATATGAATATGTTCAATTAGCATGAATTTTGTTTTTCTGGATTGTGTTTATGATTCATATTAGTACCTATGTTTGTGCTTAGTTAATGCATAACCATAGCATATGAATAAATCGATATAATTTTTAATAGACTAGTAATGTTAAATTTGATTTGTAGTGACTATGCTTGTACAACTAAGAAATACGTATGAGTTCAGTGTTTGATTCCACGAATTTTTTTTTAAATAATTTGGTGCCTTTCAGTGTTAGGGGTCCTTGCAGCTATTACTAGGTTGAACATATATTGGATGTTTTTTGGGCCTTGGGCCCTTAGCCCACAATATTTAGAGAATTAGAATTTGTGGTATACACCCTTTTGTTTTGTACAACCACGTGACTCAAAATTCACCACACACATATAAGCATGTGAAGAGTATGACATTGAGAAGTTGATGGTATAAATCTGATGAGTGAAAATATTTATTGTGGACCCCATTGGTAGTTGGAAATTTGAAGTGGTTAAATGGATCAAATTGTAATAGGGATAACAATGATGTGCCTACAAGTGTTCATCATTGATCCCTCTATCACTTTGCAAAAAAAAAAAAAAATCACAATACCCAATATCTAATTGAAATTGATGTAAGTATGTATACCCCACAAGGCCTTCATGCCATCAGGATTTCCAAGGAGTTATGTGGGTGATTCCATATCTAAAAGGGCTAACCCAATGTGATGTGTATCAGGTAGACCATAAGGTGAGTTTATCATTTTTTCAAGACTTAGATTTCAAGGTATGAATGAGTATAAGAAGATGAGTCATAAACAATAATATTTGTTTCAATATGGTTGATACCAATCGATTGATATTGGTCTTTTCCCGTCGACAATTTCTCTTCATCCAAACAAATTATTTGTTAACATGTTGATCACTCAAAATGACATTATTTGGATGCATGTTGCATACCAATGTGGTGATGGTGTGACACCACGTGGGATAGGAATGGCTGAATGGGTGCCACATAGATCCCTCTTGTTAATGTGGCCTCTTTAAAGGAGTAAACTTCTAAGAGGAATAACTTTGTAAGTAAGACTTGGATTGTGATAAACATTATATTGTTGAAATTTTTTTAATGAGTTGAAGGTGATGGTGGAACTTGTTTAAATTTTTGAATGCTTTGAGTAAAAGAGGTTGTTGTAACCCCATATTCATAAAAAACCTTGAATATCGAGTCAAATTATTAGCACTCTTGCATCCCATAGTGGAATAAGGGGATAGCGGGAGGTGGTAAATTCAATAAAAATATCAATATTTACATATCCATTCATATAATAACCATTACTTTTTGCTATAATGTAGAGTTAATTATAACTATATTTCAATAATTGAAGGAGATGATGCTCTATTTTTTATATCATGTGAGTTAACTTCTATGAATGATAACCCAAGACAGTCTCAAGAAAATATTTCCTTGATGTATTTTCCACAAATTTAATTCACTCATTAGTCCCCTCGAGTTGACTTACTATGTTCCTCATATGAAGCTTGTAATTTAGTTGAATTTTATTTATGTTTCCTTTATATAATAGCTGAAGGTGGGACCAGTGACTAGCAAAGTACGCTGCGATTTATAGGACCAATCGTTCAACAATAATATTCCATATGCCTCTACTATATCAATGAATATAATGTTAACTACCCAATGTACTCATGGATCAAACGATAAGTGTATCAAAACATCATTCATTGCACATATCACCTTTAATTCTAACTTGTCCAACTAAATGATATTTTTGTTATTTTTTTCAAGGAAACTATTTCCCTTTTTGCACATGTTGTGGGAAATTCCATTGGAGGAAGATCAAGAGTCTACCAAAAAATTGTGGAAATTATGATTGAAAACTTTAAAATTCAAAGGAAAAGGTGAGATTTTCAATTTAGAGTGAACTATCTAAGTTCTTGTGCTTATAGTAGACTTGTTGTTATCACACCTATTCACAGTGATGTGAATATTTACAAAAAATTTGGTCTTGCTGTGGATTGAAACTAAGATAGACAGAGTTGGAAATATTTGAGAAGAAATTCCCTCCACTTTGTGGTACCACATAGATATTATAACAAAATGTGAGCCCTATATTTTTTCATTCTTTCAATAACATTATATTATAGTTCCTTTCCTAAATGAATTGATGAGATCGAATTTTTAGGAGGTGAGGGAGACATAAAATTCTACACTAGATTATTATTAGACTTGGAGTTCTATGTAGAACTAGGCACAAAATTAGGCGTTAAAAAGAAAAATTGAGAAAAGGATGTGGGAGTAATAATATTCCTTAAAAGCGGTCTACCCTTGGTAGGCTATGTGATTTCAGGGGTAGGCGCATTAATCTGCAGACTATAATTTATTGGTGTTATATAATTCGATGGATTTTCCCCAATGGATAACTCTCCTATAACTTATCTATCAATATATAAAACCTACCCGAATAGAATATGAAATATACTTTATTAATCCCTTCTTCAACTTGATTGGTATCCTCCTCAACTTCTTGGTGAAAGTCCTTGAAAAAGGATTTTTATTTAAGAAGATGATTAATAACCCCAGACATTGAGTAGACCCATTGCAAATATTTTTTTTTTTAATTGCTAGCTTGATGTTAAGAACACAAAGTTTCCATATCGAAGGTGTCAAGGTATAGTTTCATATTTGAATTATATGAATGTTTGGGTGGATTATTATTCATATTTCATATTTTCAAATGCACATAAATACGTATACCTATATGGGAAATATCATATATTATGTTTTAGGTCAATCACTTCATTTCATAGTTTCTTAACAATTTTTATCACACTCTTCCGGTTCGTATGTTCCTTCTTAATAATATTACTGAGATTTAGATGACTCTTATTTTTGGCTTTATGTTCTTCTTTATACTTATTTCAATCACAGGAAAGCATATCATTTTCAAATGAATAGCTTATTCAAATTCGAAGGCCAGTTTATTATTTCCCCCCCCCCTTAAAATCATGAATATGGAGTTATGCGGGGATGTGGTATATTATTCAATGGCTAGAGGATCTGCGGAGTGAAAATAAGTGGGAATTTTATTTAGAATAGTGTTGAACTGCTAACTAAAATGTTTGGCCTTCTCTTCCTTTTCGATTTTTATAGCAATAAGCTCTTGCAAAAAAAGTGAGCATGTGTTTTTCTTCACCAATTTCATTGAGAAGAATCCTTTGAAAGGAGTCCTATGTCACAATGGAATAATTAGGCAACATATAGTACCAAGTCCAGACCTTATTATGAAATATATATGGGAGTAGTCCTCCAATTAGATCTTCATGCACTAAATTGACCACTCATAAGTCCAAATGAATTTTTTTTATGTGATCTTCAAGAGAAATGACCATATTAGGATAAAATTAAGGAAGCAACCTTTTTGGTTACATAGGAAGGTCGTGGATGATGCCCATAAGATTAAAGGATTTTTGTGACATATAGAAAGGTTGAGGTTTTTTGGCCATTAAGAATGGTGCACCTTCCTAATGGAATTATTCTTCAAAACATGAGGAGAAATATGATAATGAACAAGACAGGTTTCATGTCAATTATTAAATTGTGTGTGAGTTGATGAGAGAGATTCAAAAGGAATTCAATATAAAAATCTAGAAATAGGAATAGTTTTAAGGATGGAAATTTATCTTGATGTTTTGGATCCTTGGGAAATATTACTATTCCCAAATATGTAATGTGGGAAATATTTGAACATATATTTGTAGAAATACACTAATTTATAATATTTTCATATCATTAAACCTTATATTCCAACGATAGAGGGTAGTTAGAATATCAGTCACCAAGGATGGTGCCTAGTTGATTCCATTGAGGATTTGGTTGAAAATGCTCTTGAAGGAATTTCTATACATGGAAAATTTTAGGGGCTAATATTTCTAGGTGGCTTGATATCCCAGAGTTTTTAAAAAAATAAATGATTCAATAAATTTCCATTTTCTCTAAAAATTATTTGGTCATTAACAATTTTGTGGTAAAATAATTTTATGCCATAAAATGTTGTCGAATAATTTTTAGAGAAAAATGGAAATTTAGTGAATCATTTCCTTTTG
This sequence comes from Pinus albicaulis, assembly GCA_034641835.2. Classification (NCBI taxonomy): domain Eukaryota; kingdom Viridiplantae; phylum Streptophyta; class Pinopsida; order Pinales; family Pinaceae; genus Pinus; species Pinus albicaulis. Next base: position 480,993,590 of record CM076576.1, read on the forward strand.
GGAAAACCATGGAAAATTAGCCCACCCAAAAATATTAGCCCCTAAAATTTTTCTGCGTCTAGGAATTCCTTTTAGATAATTGTCAACCAAATCCTCAATGGAATCTACTAGGCACCATCCGTATTGACTGGTATTATCGCTTCCCTCTATTGATGGAGAAGAGGAGCTACACAAATTACACAAGTTTTTTTAGTGTAAGCATGAGTGATACACCTAAGGGTGCTCACCTTAGTAGGAGAAATATAATATGAGTCTCTCTAGGGAGACTATAGGTTTTATCATAATTTCATTTTAGCTCGTATATCTATTTGAAAATGCTCCATGTGAGGAGATGGAATGTTGGTGTTAGGTCCCTATATTACTAGTATAGTTCCTTATTTTTTTTAGTGTAACCCCCAATTTGTTATTATTGTTCCCTTAAATTATTATTGTTAGTTCGGCTAGGATAACATTGTGGCACCACTAGGATTACATTGTGGCTCCCTAGACTCCTATATATAAAAAGGAGGTTTTGTAATTTGTATCATCTAAGAATTGTTCATTCATGTAATGTATTGGAGGTTTCCACCTCAAATTGGCTTATTTCTAAGGCATTGATATCTCGTTTCTTCTAATTTTGGAGCTGGATTCACAACATTTTGTATCAGAGCTATGGATTCTAGGGTTTCGCTGCTCCAAATAGGTCATCATGGCATTTTCGCTATAACTTTTTTTCTACGAATTTTCAGAAGCTGAAATTTTTAGGGTGCAAATCTGAAATTCTGAGGACCATTGTCACAGCATTTCAAAGCTTGGTTCGTAATATTTTTGGAGATATGATCTGTGTAAGGTTTTTTGCAGGCTCCTCAATTTAATCTAAACAGGTCATTGTGGCATTTTCACTATAAATTTTGTTCTACAAAGTTTCAGAATCTAAAAGTTTTAGGGAGCAAAGCTGAAATCCTAAGGAAATGCATCAAAACATTTTAGATCTTGGTTCACAATATTTTCGGTGATATGATATGTGGAAGGTAGTGCTTTTTCAGGCTCCTGAATTTCATCTCAAAGAGGTGAACATGGTAAAATATTCATAACTCTCTCTCTGGGCATGGAATTAGAGTGCCGTAAAAATTGGTCACAAGTACACGGATTTTAGTTTATATGCTATCGATTTCAAAGCTAAAAGATGAAATAGTGATATGTGGTAAGTCGTACAAGTTTTCTCTAATGAACCAGTCCATAATTAGGTCTTTGTGGGAGATTGGACAGAACGTTTTCTTAGAGAATCCAAATCAAGTCAGACCTGTGGAATTTGAAAGATAATTTATAAGGCTACGACAGTGCCAAATTTCAGATATTGAAGAGCCGCAATCACAGAGATAATCAAATTTCAATATCGAGCTCCTCAAAATAAAGAAAAATGTGTGTATTTTTTTTTTCGAATTGCATAATTCTTGTTTGAAGAATCAATTTGAATTGATTCCAAGGGCATATTGTAGAATAGATATCAATATTGGGTTCTCAAAAATGCCTCATAAAAATAATTCAACACCAACTAAGCCTTTAGAAGGCTCTAATATGACTCATGAAGATGCAGAATTGCAACATGATCTATCAAAATTACAAGAGAAAGTGCACCAAATTTCACTCTCGCAAAGAGCAAAAAAAAATGAAATGGAAGTTTTGAAGAAAGGCATGGAAGCGAAGATGGATGGTTTGAAGAATAATATGAATGGTTTTAAGAAAGGCGTGGAATCTAAGATGGATGACATGGAATATAGGATTGATGAAAAAATGAAAGAAAACATGGAAAACATGAAGAATGATCTAAAATCAGACATAGAAGGTTTGACAAAGTTTATACAAGAAATGTTTCCTAATGGTGAAAAGAAAGCAGAGGAAACTCATGATGAGAAAAAAATAAATGTTAATCGTGACTTTGTAAACTCTAATGTTGGCAAGAAGAACCACCATATTCCAAAAATGGATATGAGGAAGTTTGATGGAAAGCATATTGTAACATGGATACTATATATGGAGCAATATTTTGATCTCCATAATGTGCAAAACACACAAAAGGTATGCATTGCAACTTTTCACTTAGAACAAAAGACATTTGTATGGTATCAATGTATTTTCTCCCGTAAAAAAATTGTCACTTGGTCAATTTTTATAGAGGAAATTATAGCACATTATGAGGATACAAATAACAACACCCTCTTTAGCCAATTGATAAATCTCAAACAAAATGGTTTAGTGGGGGAGCACATTGAGGACTTCCAAAAATTGAATATAAGGGTAACTGATATTCCAGAGGAAAATAGGATTGATCTCTTCATAGGTACTTTAAAGGATAACATCCAACATGAAGTTCACGATTTGGAACCTAATTCATTGGAGAAGGCATTCAGGCTGCCAAGAAAAATTGAATGTAAAATTATGGCGACAAGGAATCCTACCACTCACTTCTATAAAAAGGAAGTGTTGCTAAACCTATATTTCCACAACCTACAAGTTTGATACCACAAAAATTGGAAGAAAAAAGAGAAAAGGGGCTTTTCTATAGTTGTGATATAAAATACAGTAAAGGTCACAAGTGTGCCGAGAAGAAATTATTTTACATAGACTGTGAAGAGGAAGAAGAAAATGAACAAGAAAAGGATATACACCAGGAACCAGCCCTATAAGATGAATAAATGAGTCCGACTATATCGTGTAATGCGTTGGTAGGAATTACCATTCCTCAAACTCTCAAGATAGAAGGACACATCAAGAAGAAAAAGGTAATAGTGTTGATTTATTCAGGTAGCACCCATAACTTTATTCATTGTAGGGTAGCCAAGGAATTCAATTGTTTCCTATACCCAGCACCAAAATGTCAAGTGATGGTTTCAAATGGAGGAACTATAACTTGCTCTAGAAAATGCCATAATATCAGGCTAACCATGGGGGAATATGTATTGAATAGTCAAATTCTTTCCATTCCTATGGGAGGTGTTGATGTTGTACTAGGAGTACAATGGTTACAATCTTTGGGGACGGTAGCTTTTAATTTTCAAGAAATTTTCTTGAATATTTTTTTAAGGAAGCGAAGTCGAATTACGAGGTATTTTAGGGAAGCCAGTAAAGATAATAAGCTCTAATTTCATGACAAAGCTTCTAAATAAATAACAACGAGGCGTAATTGCACAATTATGATCACTAGAAGTTCCAACATCAAAATAATCTATTTCTGCAGATCTCCAACAAGTCTTGGACAATCATTCTGAGTTGTTTGAAACTCCCAAAGGACTCCCACCTATTCATGATCACGATCATGCTATTCATTTGATTCGAGGAAGTGTTCCTCCAAACATTAGGCCTTATAGATATCCTTTTTTCCAAAAGAGCGAAATTTAATGTATGATTGTAGAAATGTTAGATGCAGGTATAATTCAACCTAGTCAAAGTTCTTTCTCTGCTCCTGTAGTATTGGTACACAAGAAGGATGGATCATGGCACATGTCTCCGGATTATAGGGAGCTCAATAATCTCACCATTAAAGATAAATTTCCCATTGATGTGATTGATAAATTATTGGATGAATTACATGGAGCAATTTATTTTACCATGTTGGATCCTCATTCAGGATATCATCAAATTAGAATGAATATTGAAGATATTGAAAAAATAGTATTTCGAACTCATGAGGGTCATTATGAATTTTTGGTCATGCCTTTTGGCCTTACCAATGCACCCTCTATATTTCAAGGGTCGATGAATTCCATTTTCAAACGCTTCCTTACAAATTTGTGCTAGTATTTTTTGATGATATACTAATCTATGGTAGGTCTTGGAAGGATCATGTTGAACATGTTGACAAGGTGCAAAAACTATTGCAGGAGAAACAATTATATGCAAAATCATCTAAATATTTCTTTGGGGTACAAGAGGTGCAATATCTGGGTCATCTTGTATCTCACGAGGGTGTTAAGGTAGACCCTAACAAAATTAAAGCCATTAAGGAATGGAAAGTCTCCACAACCATAAAGCAGTTGCAAGGATTTCTCAGGTTAAAAGGGTACTATCACAAGCTTGTTAAGAATTATGGAAGAATAGTTGCACATATAACAACATTATTGAAGAAAGATGCATTTTCATGGACTCCTAAAGCAACTAAGGCCTTTGAACATTTTAAAGAGGCAATGTGCCTAGCACTGGTCTTAGCTACGCCAAACTTCACAAAAATCTTTATTGTGGAATGTGATTCCTTAGGAAATGTAATTTCTATTGTTTTAATGCAGGAATGAAGACCCATTTCTTTTGAAAGTTGTCCAATCAAAAGAAAGTATTTATAGAAACCTACTTATAAGAAGGAAATGTTAGCAATGCTGCATGCACTAAATAAATAGCGAACTTACCTAATGGGAAGACACTTCAAGGTAAAAACTGATCATTATAGTCTTAAACACTTTTTGGAGCAAATAATATCTTTAGAAGAGTAGAAAAAATGGGTCAAAAAGATGTTTGGTTATGAATTTGAAATAATATACAAAAAAGGGAAGCTTAATGTTGTTGCAGATGCACTCTCAAGAAAGAATGAAGAGGTGGAAGCATTGCTTTGTGCCATTTCTATTATCCAATCAGATTTGATAACCGAAGCAAGAGATGAATGGAAGAAGGAAAAATAAGTATGGACACTCATTAAAAACTTGCAGAAAGATCCTAGTAGATCTGATACATTTAGTTGGAAAAATGATTCTTTATGGTACAAAGATCGCTTATATATTTGTAATAATTCACAACTAAAAAAAAAGATTCTTTTGGAATTGCACACTTGTCCTTTAGGAGGACAATCAAGATTTTTAAAAACTTACCACAGGGTGAAGAAATAATTTTTTTGGGATGGCTTTAAATTTGATATTCAAAAGTTTGTGGCATAATTTTTCGTTTTCCGGTGGAATAACGTTGCGACAATTAATACCCCGGGACTTCTACAACGTTTATCCATTCCAAGTCAATGTTGGGAGGAGATTTCAATGGATTTTATCACAGGTTTACCTAATTCCGAAGGAAAGAGTGTCATCATGGTGGTAGTTGATAGACTTACAAGTATTCATACCTTTTTGCATTATCTCATCCATTTAAAGCAAGTGCAATTGCTACTACATTTATGGACACAATTCAAAAGCTACATGGAAACCCAAGGGTTATTGTGAGTGAGAGAGATCCCATTTTTACTATAAATTTTTTGACGGAGTTATTTTCTTGTTTGGGTACTCAATTATCTCATATCTCATCTTATCATCCTCAATCTGATGGTAAAAATGAGATAGTAAATAAATGTTCGAAAGGATATCTTCATTGTTTTGTATCTGATAAACAAACACAATGGGTCAAGTGGTTACCTCTCGCTGAATGGTGGTATAACACTTCCTTCCATAGTGCAGTAAAAATGACCACATTTATGGCGCTTTATGGATATCATCCACCATCCATCACATCATATTTAAGAGAAAATTTGAAGGTTCAAGCTGTTAGTGCTCAAATCTACCTTAGGCTGAAATAAGGTAAAACTCAAGGCTACATCAAACCACGCTCAGCCTCGTAGCTAGCCCTACGAGGACAGGAGAGGGCTCTCTCTGGGTCTATCTCGGCAAATGTTTTCAGAGGGGCTGAGATGACTTATAATGAAAAATGAATACTGATTTTAGGCTAGTAAAGAGATAGGAATATTTGATTTTTATTTTTGGGTTTTCGTTGGAGAAATGGGAAAAAACAATTTTGGGTCCGGGGACAAGGTCAGATCTTTGCAGATTTCGAGTTGGGGCGAGGTAGGCAATAGTCTTAATTCTTTTTATTGGATATATGGATGGATCAGAACGAAAAGGAGCTGAAAAGGGCAAGTATGAACATGAATCCTTTTCAAACAGGTGAAAACATGAAAAACTAAATGAATTCAAAGGCAGAGCACTGTGAACAATGGATTCAACCTCATCTACTCATTCATTTAATTTAAGAAGCATAAGTGAGAAATGGCATACATTAAACATGAAGGAACTTACAATAAACTGAGAGAAAACACCATTAAGAACTGAAAGCCACAAGAATCCCAACAGGTGCTGCAAAACCTCTGATCTTTCCTTAGCCAAAATATGAAAAATATGTACAATGTGTGCCAAAGTTTCCCAAGAGTCCAACCTATAGAATGTCTCAGAAATTACAATATATAGATCACTCTAACCCCTACCCACACCTCTAGGGGTAGAAATACTCCTTCTAGGAGCAGTTCCAACAAATTCTAATCAAGGAGCTAAAATCTAGGCAGCTAACAACTTGCCTCTAAAAGAGTGGAAACTGATTCATTTACATGATTTTCACTTTTTTGAGATAGAATCTTCTAGAATAGGTAAAAATGAGCCAAATTTACATGTCAACCATCAATTTACATCGTGAAAACCCAAAAATTTCATCCACAAGCAAAATTGGTCCCAACTGCCCGAAATTCTGAGCTGGAAGTTGAAAATTCAGCCAAAAATCTATGTGGGTAGCGCGCCTGAGCTGAGTGGGTAGCGTGTCTTTCAGCCTGATTTTGAGGTACTTCCCAGCATCCAAATTGATCTCATGATAGCTCGTTGGAAACCCCTGGATGTTGGCTATCCAACCCAAGTGGAAATTTCCTATTTGCAGCTCATTTGACCCTCCAAAATTTCATTCTCCCAGAAGTACTTCCTGCTGGTGCAAAAGGTGGCAGCAAGGTGGTTTTCATGGTGTTTTTGAGCTTTTTGACCATCCAGAATCTGATGAAATTCATTGGAAATGCTTGAGGATGCATAAATTACCATGAGAAATCCAAAAATGCAAATATTTCCTTCAGAAAGTGTCCCCAAAAAAAAGTGAGCATATGGACGCGCTACCCGTATAGCTGAAAAACCTGTTTTTAGACCAAAATATTTCAAAATGACAAAAATTTCTCTGAATTTGCTCAAATTTGGAGTGAAGAACCTCCATCATGTATCATGCCCAACCAACGAAGCCTTGGCCAAAATCCGAAGTGGATCAGGCCTTTTCCGCCGTTTTAGTGCTTCGCTCAACCTCCTCCTCAGAATCTTCATTCTCGCTTTGCAGACATGTATGTGAGCCCAATAATGGCCTTTCATGTGAAGAAGCATGTATTTATCTCTATTGGCCTTTGCCATTAACTTCTCCAGATGAATGTTAACATGCATGAGTTCAGTCTCTCGCTCAACTGTTGTCATATCACCTGGTCTCTTCCGGGCCAATTGTCGATCCTCACGGATTCGACGCAGCTCATAAAGTGTGTGCTCATCCTCTCGCTCTTTGTTGTGCTGCTCTAGATATTTTATCACCCACTGAGCCTTCTGCAATTTATCTTTCAGCGTGTCATTCTCGGCCCTTTTCTCCTAGATGATCTCCTTCAGTTTCGAGCTAGGAGAGCTCGCATCAACATCAATGATCGTGAAATCCATGTCCCGGCCTCCTGATGGGCCCTCATCATGCATGGGCTTCTTGCCCCTGTCCTGGATCTGTACCTGTGCTGAAGAAGAAGGCGAGACCCCTTCCACCGTGGGTGGATATAATACTCGCCGTGCAGCTACAAATAAGGCCCTGTGGCCTCGTTGATATGTCACAAACAATGGAGCGTTGATATGCTCAATATCAGGAATACCACGCTGGTGTGAAGGCTCTCCCGCATCATGAACTACCTCGAGAGGCGGCTATGATGCTGTAAAAAAGTCACAGGAGATGAAATCCTCCCAAGCGATGCCCTGCTGTGCCAACTGATGTAACACTATGATCTTGATCAAAGCGTAATGATATATACTTCTATGCTGCTGTGCTGCACTCTTCTTCTGTACAAAAATCATCATCCTCTCTATGTTGCGATACATGAAGTACGGAATGTTCATCATACGTACCCTTGTGAAGTGCATCAACAAACGAACATGGTACGCAAAGAGACGTGAGAATCTGCCCTCATAACTGAAATACCGAATGATGAGTTTCATAAGTGGTGCAAACTCATCCCTCAAGAATCTGAAAGGAAAAATTCTGCCCAAGTGCCTCATATACCCAGGTTTGATGTATGGCTCATAGTGGAATTTCTCTAACTGCTGATGTTTGTTCCATTCCTCTCTTAGATTTGGTATGCCAGTGGCCTGAGCAATAGTCATTGGTGACATAATGAAATCTACTCCAGCGAGATTTACACGGCCATCATGTAAATGTAGAACAAACAGACGAGCTAGTTCACGATGAAGCTGGGTTTTTGAAATCATTTCACAGAATCGAAAACATGACTGAACCCGAAAACAATCCATTGCAAGCGGACATGCCTGCAATTGAGCCAAAGAAGTAGGCTCCTCCCTGAGATGTTTACCACCTTTTCCACCTTTGTGAGGCCTCCGTGGCACATTACCCTCTGCTGTGGAATCACTGTCAGACTCCTGCTCATAAACTGAGTCTGTCTCTGACATGGCTTTGAAAACAAGATATTTGCAATATGGATGCTGATATAGGTGCAGTGAAGGCAAAATTTTAATGTATGTTCAAAACCCAATAAATGTCACACATGTACCCAAGTATCACAGGAGAACAAAATCATAATGAGGATGGCTCTGTTTTAATGGCATAAAAACTATCACTGTTTTGATCACAAGTAAGTTTGACAAATGAATACCAAATGCAAATGTATGGTACAATTTTATAATGATGGCCAAAATTTGTCAAAGGAGAAAACAAGTATGGGACTGTGTTTTATGGAATGGAGAATAGGGACAACATGAAAATGACCATAGTGAAACAAATGGCCATGACAGTGGCAATAGAATGATGATGACAGCAGTGGTGATATTATGGTGATGGAGGCTATAGACTAGTCAACATAAGACTGTGCAAAAGCATGAAAGGGAATGACAGCAGTGATAAGATGATAAATTGAGGGCGTGAGGATGATATACACAACGTGCTAGGGCATGAGCATATTTACCATTAACAAAAGTTTTCAAACCCTTCACAAGACTGTCCATATATATTCAAAACACTTACGGAATTAATTTGCATATGAATGTAGGGTTTATACATTTCTCTCCAAGCATGGCCTGTTTCCCAACATCAATAACACCACAATCATGCTAAAAATCTACTGAGCAATGATAAAAACCTGTTTGCAAGTTGCTGGAGTCGATTTGATACAAAACTGGGCGCAAGACAAAAATTTCTGGGCTCTGTCGCTCTATGGGTGGCGCCCCTGCCCAATGGGTAGCGCACCTCAAGTGGGTAGCGCCCATGTTAATTAAAAATGGTTGTGGCGTTTAAGTGGGTAGCGCGCACCATGTGGTTAGCGCGCACTCTGTATGGGTAGCGTGCACTCCAAACACTGTCCACGACTATGAAAACACGGCCTCGGCCTTCAAGAACTCAATTTTGACTTCTGCCTTGCGGATTTCTTGCAAATGATTTTGTTTGCCATGTTTATATATGAAGAAAATATCTCACCAAATCAGATTTGATTTCAAATTTTTTTGATAACCCACTTTCATAATGTTTGGCATTTTGACATTTGGTCATTTAATACAATGTTTCTCTTTTGGCTTTTCTGAGTTTTGGACTAAAAATACTTGTTTGTCTTTTGCAGGGATGCGGCACTTGGCTTTGGAAAAGATCAGAGGCTTGCAATGAAGCTTCTTATGATGAAATAAATACAATTATTACAAACATGAAATTAGACAATTTCTAGTTCCAAAACAGAGTTTTGGACTAGAAATGTCTTCAAATGCTTTTGATGATAAAAATGTGAAATAGAAAACTTGCGAAACCAACCTCATGGCCTGCGGGCTTTATGACATGTATGCATAGGACCTGAAAACCCTAGACTCTAGGACTAAAGACTCTTTTTAACGAAACTGATCTTTAATGACCATGAATGAAATGATGATAAACTTCAGTGATTTTTGAGGAATTTTTAAATAGCCCTGCAGGTATAAGCATGAGGAAACACATGACAACCAGACCCCCTCGTTGTCAATGGCATGCTCCTAGCGAAATGCAACGTAGTGGAACAAGCGAGACACCTAAGAATGAATATGCAAAAAGCGAAATGATCTCTGACGGAGGGCTGTAAGGACCGACTCTAACATTGGCTCCAATGGGGATGGTGGCTCCATGGAGATGCCAAGAACGGGAGATCTCTGGGGGAGTCAGACAATGCCTTCATCCATTGGGCGATGGAGTCATTATTTCAACAAATAAAACAAAACTTTTGAAACATTTATTGACTGCAAACTTGACTGAAAAGCGACTGAAACTTGACCAAAACTGACTCAATTCTAAAACTGAAAACACTGATAAAACTGACTTGACAAACTTCAAATGAACCAGCCTCCATCTCCAGAATTATAGCCTTCACTCCGGGCCCCAGACTGAAGATGAGAGATCAGTACACACTTGCAATAAAACAAAAGTAAAACGATATATACAATGATGATGAAATTAGCAAAAAATACTAAGAAGTGATATCGTTTCAGCAACCGACCATTGATCGGTCCTCCAGGACAATCATCTCCATTCATTTCCTTGAGAATAAAGGCATTTTGACCACGATACGCTACAATCTTAAAAGGACCCTTCCATAGGTTTTCAAATTTACCATGCTTTCCCTTATCTTCATTCCGAGCATCCCATTTCAAAACCACCTCATCCAACTGAAACTTATCTGCTTTTGCCTTTCTGTCATAAATCTTATTTATGCGCTCCTGCAACTTGAAAGTATTTTGAAATACCTCTTCCCGTGTCTACTGTAAATGAATCATCTGATTAATCCTCCGCTGCATGGGATCTTCCTTGCTACCAGCTTCCTGAAGCAGTTTGACCACCGGGACAGCAAGTGAAGTAGGAAAAATCCTGTCTATTCCGTACACCAACTCGAAAGGAGACATGCCAATAGAATTTTGCTGACTTACCCTATCAGTCCACAGTGCATTCACTAACTTCTTGTGCCAGCCCTTTTTGTTTATTTCCAACAATTTCTTAATGATGTTCACCAAGGATTTATTTGAAGATTCCGCCAAGCCATTCCCTTGTGGATGGTAGGTAGTCGAATGTCCCAAACTAATATTGTACTTATAGCAAAATTCAACCATCCTCTTAGACTTGAAGGCCGCTGCATTATCTGTGATTATTTTACTAGGACACCCAAAACGTGACAGAATATGATTCTCAAGAAAAGAGATAATTACCGCATCCGTGGCCTGTCGAGTGGGAATCGCCTCGATCCATTTTTTGAAGTAGTCCGTAGCTGTCAATATCCATCTATGATGTCCGGAAGATGCTGGGTGGATTTCCCCGATAAAATCCAATCCCCACTGCTGGAATGGTGCACTAACTTCAATTGGTTTGAGAGGCAAAGGCTGTAGTTTCTGCTTCCCTTCGAAGATTTGACACTCGTGACAATTCTTAACAGCCTTAAATACATCAGAAAACAAAGAAGGCCAATAATACCCTGCCCTTAGAATCTTATTCGCTGTAGTCTTCCAAAACAAATGGCCTCCGCAGTCACCTTTGTGAAAGTCCTCCAAAACTCTTTGAGCTTCCTCCTCTACCAAACAATTCAACAACACTCCCCCAGGGTCTTTCCAATACAATGCAGAATTCAATATAAAAAATTTTGTAGCTCTCAACTTCAATGTTCTACTCTTATTTCTAGGCATCCCGGGAGGTGGAGACAAATTCTGAAGCACGTATAAAATGTCAGCATACCAAGGGGAAGAAAAAAAAATATCAGATACCTAAACTGACGTACTTTCCTCATCTTCATCGGACATGGCAGCGATAAAATTTATATCTAGAGCATGCAGATTTGTTTCAGCCATGAGCTTGGCGAGTCCTTTTCCTTTAATCAGCTTGGTCGGTTTAATCTCCACATTGTATTCTAACAACGCAACGATCCACTTACCCCATCTTCCCTCTGGATCTGCCTGTACCAAAACATCTTTAATCGCTGCGTTAGGAACGTATGCTATAATGTGGGAATGTAGTATATACACACGGAAATATTTCAAGGCCTTTACAAGCGCAAGTGCTTGTTTCTCAATAATGTTGTATTTCAATGCTCCATCCCTTATAATCTGACTGAAAAAATAAATAGACTTCTCAATTCCATCCCTTTTTTGCATTAAAACAGCTGCCAATGTGTGCTCAGAAGCAAAGGAAAACAAAATGAAGTCCTGTGTGTAGTCTGGGCTGATTAAAATAGGAGCTGAAGAAAGAGCTAACTTTACCAAATTGAATGATTTCACCTCCTCTTCTGTCCACTTTACCTGATTTTCCTTTTTCAGCATGTTCGTGATTTCTCTAAGATGCTCTGCAAGATTTGGAATGAAACGACGTAGAAAATTCATTTTACCATTAAATGACTGTATTTCTTTCTTGTTCCGGGGCTGTTCAATCTTCTGTATGGCTTCAACACGTGCAGGGTCAACTCGAATGCCATATTTTGATATGATGTGGCCAAGGAGCTTGCCTTGATCCATGACAAAAAGACTCTTTTTCGGATTCAGTGAAATGCCATATTTTCTGCACTTCTGGAAAAAAATTTTCAAATGATATAAATGTTCCTCATCAGAATTTGAAAACACAGTTAAATCATCAAGGTAAACAACCAAAAATACATCTTTCTCGTTGGCAAAAGCCATGTCCATTACACACTGAAAGGTGGCGCCTGCATTCTTCAAACCAAACGGCATTTTTGCATAATGAAACATTCCCCAAGGAGTGGTGAACGCAGTCTTATCACGATCATCTTCATGGACTAAAATCTGATTATAACCTGAATAGCCGTCGAGTAGTGACATCCTTGATGCTCCAACTACTCACTGCAATATATGGTCCATTTTCTGCAGCGGATAATTGTCTTTTAATGATACCTTGTTCAAATTTTTGAAATCAATACATAAACAGATCTCACCTGTTTTCTTTCTCACGGGCACCAAATTTGATATCCAATCTGAAAATCGGAGAGGCACAATGATTCCTGATTTATACAACCGGTTTACCTCTTTTTCAATCGATGGTAGCAGCTTTGGATTGATTCTCCTCAACTTTTGACGGAAAGGCTTCTGATTTGGTTTAATGGGGATAGTATGTTGAATGATGTTAGTATCATATGTTTTTAGATCTGAGTAATCCCACGCGAAAGCATCAGAAAATGAAGACAACAATTTCACATACTCTGCCTTTACCTTTGGTGATAATTACTTTGATAACTTAACCATCTTGGGATTCTCAGTTGTCCCAATATTTACCTCTTCTACCCCTTTCTCGGTTGGCCTCAATGTCGGTTTGCGAGCTACATCGTCTTGGTCAAACAGTTCTTCCAAAGGAATCAATCCCTTAGGAATAATGTTATCCTTAAGTTGCAACACTTCCATTTGGTTTATTTGTATGTCATCATTACCATCATCATGTTCTGTATCTATGGAGGTGTCTTTAAAATTACCCTTATTCTGCAGAAATTCACTAATCTCCTCATCATCCTGAAAGACTTGCCAACATCGCTGATTGTCTGGAACAGTGGGGTGGTGTTTCACATGAATCTCGAACTTGTTGCTGGAATTCTTTGAAATTTTTAAATTTCTTGCTGCCTTAGCAAGTCCATCAGCAACACCATTTTGTATGCGAGGCACACATGTCAAGGTATGATCAGAAAATAATTTCAGAATGTCTAAAACTGCATTACAGTAAGCCCTCATGCGAGGATGCTTGGCCTGAAACTCACCTTTAGCCTGCTTTATCACCAACTCTTAATCACCATACACTGCAATCCTTTTTTCTTTCAGCTTCTTAAGAATCTTAAGGCCAACAATTAGAGCCTCATATTCCGCTTCATTATTAGAACAGTCAAATGCAAGCTTGTAGGAACACACTCTGACATTGCTTGGAACCTTATCCGGAGCGGAAAATGGACTACGAATCCAAACACCAATTCCAGCACCATCACTGCCCACTGCGCCATCAAAATCCATGGTCCAAAGACCATCTTCATTGTCCTCTAAATGCTAAAATTGCGTCAGCTTTGTTTTTTCTGTTTGCTGCCCATTGTCTTCAGCTGATTGCTCCACAGCAGCTTGTTTTTCTCTTCTTTCTTTTTGCAGAACTTCTCTAAAATTCCCAGTGATTTCTGGTATATCTTCCGCCTGAACTAATTGACTATCTATATCATTAAAACTATCAGCAAATAAAACAAACGATTCTAAGTCGGTATGTACATAATTTACAGGATGATTGATAGGCTTCTCCTTTCTAGTTATCATGTATTTCATCTTCTGCTCTCGATATAACTTTCTCATTTGACCGAAGACTGGAATTGTAGCATAAGAGAAATCTAACTAAAGTGTACCTTTCAACTTTGCCCCCCAAGATCTTGAAAGGAGCATACCAAATCGCGGAGGAATGTCCGCCACCACCACGTCCATTAAGACATTAATTGTTGGAATTTGATCTAAGCTTACAACCAAATCTTTGATGAGTCCTATACGTCTCACACGGCTGGAATCAAATGAATACAAATCATGATATTTTCTTGTAATGTCTAGTCCCAACTTTTCCATGATCGCCTTTGGCATCAAATTGTGCGAAGCACCCGAATCGAACATGGCATTGTGCAAAACATATTCATGTAGCCTCAAACTGATATAAAAGGGAGGAACATCACTGTCAGGGGACTCACCATCTAACGCAGGCCAGAAAATCAATTCTGGCTGATCATTCTCAACATTTACCGTATCGAACATTGGATCAAAGTTCAGAATTTTGGAGACTTGACCGCGGTAGCTGTTGTTCTTCATGATCTATGTCAAAGGAATAGATATTTTTAATTTGGAAATTTCATTTTCCAAACTAAATGCTGAAACTTTCTCAACCTCTTTGACCAGAACTTCCTTCTTTTTAGCCTTATCTTTCACTACGCTTGGTTGATTTACCTTTTCTACTGATGATACTTTACTAGCTGTGGGATCAATTGTCTCTTTTCCTTTCTTCTGTGGTATCGGTGAATCTGCCTTTGGTGCTGAAGCTTCTTTTCATTTCTGAATTGGATTTATGGGCACATCTCGGTTTCTCAATGAGTATTTCTTCTGTTGAGCGGACAAAGCATTCAAATATCCTCTTTGGTAATCATCTGACTCTTCCTCTAACTCCGCATCATTTTCTAAAATGAAATCTTCATCTTTCTGTGCAGCTGAACTTTCTCCATATTCTTCATCCTCAGTAATCTAAATAGGCAAATCATCGAGAGTGAAGAAATGATTTTTCTCACCTGCAACATCATCATCATCGTCTGAATCTTGACTCACAAAATTCTGCAAAAGAGGTGTCTTGATCTGCTGCTGGGCTGCCGGATCTTGTGGTCTTTGTTCACGCTGCTTTATTCTGAATTGTGGCTGCTGCTGGCCACGATAGTTTGGATTCCGAATCTGCGTTTCTGGTTTGTCAAGTGTCATCCTTTTGAACATTTTTTCCATCTCACGAAGCAAGTGCTTCTCGGATGTAGATGAGGAAGGCTCTTCCTTTATAGTCACTCTTTTCTCTGCTTTCAACCATGCTCTCTTATCGTTCATATTTGCCTCAACACTAACGGCAATCTTCTGCATATCTTCTAAGGTAGGCGGATCTCTGTCGCGTAGTGAATAAGCCATCTCCAGATCAAAACCATCCGGGAATTTAAGAAGAGCTGAATTTTTAGATGGTCTTAAGTCATTTGGAATTGCATTATACATTGTATTGAATCTAATGATATAATCCTGAACGGACTCACCAGGATTACGCTTGATGTTTGTGTACTCTGAAGTGATCTGCAGCAGATTTTTTTCATCTTCCATCGATCTAAAAACTGTGTTTGAAGGTCTTGCAATGTATTGATACTTCTGGCCTGTAAAGCTCTGAACCATTTACGAACCTCTCCTCCAAAAGTCTAGGCAAACAATCTCATTGAAACATTTTCTGCATCAATTTCATGCAGGTCCAAAAAGTCTGTCATCCGGACAATATGCTGTTGAGCTGATATACTCTGTGGTGTACCATCAAATATGGGAATCTTGCTCTGGTAATCAGCAGGCATATGATCTAAATTGGCTGGAAAAGCAAGAGGTGCAAATCTGGCTACCATGACTCTTGGCGGATTTATAATCTGCTGTCTCAGAGAAACAGAAGGACTGGGAGCAGTAGGTGAACGAGGTGTATGTGGTGGAGACGGAGGTGAAAATACTACTGATTGCTGACCAGAAATCTCAGGTTGAACGGGAATGGTAGGGATAAAGGAAGGTTCAGTGGGAGTCTGTGAACTAGATGCAAATTTAGATGGTCCAAGAGTTTGTGAAGCAGATTCAGTGAATTCGGGAGTGTTGGTACCCACAATGGAATCTTTCAATTTTCTGTCTAAGTGATATGAAACAAATCTGAATTGCAAATATTCAAAAAATAATGGATCCGGAACTAATCTTGATAATTCAGTTTCAGAAAAATTTACGAATAAGGATGTTTCAAATCGTTCATCAAAAGGAATTTCATCAACATATATAATTTTCACTGGACAGGATGCAGATCTAGAAAGCAACCTAGAACTTTCAGAACTCTCTTGACTTTCTCTTCCAGAACTTTCTTGACTTCCTTGTCTTCTAAGAATCCTAGGAATCAGATTTGGATTTTCAAATATCATTGGTGGATTTGGGTCATGATTTGACCTAGTATTCCTTCTTGAAGCCAGTGTATTAATCTTCTCGGGATAAATTTCAAGGAACACAATCAATTATCTTCAGCCTTTCGACTTCTAGACTCAATCATCCAAAGGCCTAGAATGAACAAGTATACTGGGGTAATTTGCAAATCAAGTGCTGCATTCACAAGCTTACTAGAGATCGACTGAAGCAGCATTTATCTACTACCGCTTATGCATAGCAAAAGCATTTCGAAAGCTACCTGGCGTGACTTCAGACTCCGTTTAAGACTTATGAAACAAACACATCAACAAGAAAACCATCGAGATTTTGTTCCCCAGTATGGTCGCCACTATGTTAGCGCTCAAATCTACCTTAGGCTGAAATAAGGTAAAACTCAAGGCTACATCAAACCACGCTCAACCTCGTAGCTAGCCCTACGAGGACAGGAGAGGGCTCTCTCCGGGTCTATCTCGGAAAATGTTTTCAGAGGGGCTGAGATGACTTATAATGAACAATGAATACTGATTTTAGGCTAGTAAAGAGATAGGAATGTTTTATTTTGATTTTTGGGTTTTCGCTGGAGAAATGGGAAAAAACAATTTTGGGTCCAGGGACAAGGTCAGATCTTTGCAGATTTCGAGTTGGGGCGAGGTAGGAAATAGTATTAATGCTTTTGATTGGATATATGGATGGATCAGAATGAAAAGGAGCTGAAAAAGGGCAAGGATGAACATGAATCCTTTTCAAACAGGCGAAAACATGAAAAACTAAATGAATTCAAAGGCAGAGCACTGTGAACAATGGATTCAACCTCATCTACTCATTCATTTAATTTAAGAAGCATAAGTGAGAAATGGAATAAATTAAACATGAATGAAATTACAATAAACTGAGATAAAACACCATTAAGAACTGAAAGCCACAAGAATCCCAACAGGTGCTGCAAAACCTCTGATCTTTCCTTAGCCAAAATATGAAAAATATGTACAATGTGTGCCAAAGTTTCCCAAGAGTCCAACCTGTAGAATGTCTCAGAAATTACAATATATAGATCACTCTAACCCCTCCCCACACCTCTAGGGGTCTAAATCCTCCTTCTAGGAGCAGTTCCAACAAATTCTAATCAATGAGCTAAAATCTAGGCAGCTAACAACTTGCCTCTAAAAGAGTGGAAACTGATTCATTTACATGATTTTCACTTTTTTGAGAGTGAATCTTCTAGAATAGGTAAAAATGAGCCAAATTTACATGCCAACCATCATTTTACATCATGAAAACCCAAAAATTTCATCAACAAGAAAAACTGGTCCCAACTGGCCGAAATTCTGAGCTGGAAGTTGAAAATTCAGCCAAAAATCTATGTGGGTAGCGCGACTAAGCTGAGTGGGTAGCGCGCCTTTCAGACTGATTTTAGGGCACTTCCCAGCATCCAAATTGAGCTCACGATAACTCGTTGGAAAGCCCTAGATGTTGGCTATCCAACCGAAGTGGAATTTTCCAATTTGGAGCTCATTTGACCCTCCAAAACTTCATTTTCCCAGAAGTAGTTCCTGCTGGTGAAAAAGGTGGCAGCAAGGTGGTTTTCATGGTGTTTTTGAGCTTGTTGACCATCCATAATCTGATGAAATGCTTTAGAAATTCCTGAGGATGCATAAAATACCATGAAAAATCAAAAAATGAAAATATTTCCTTCAGCAAGTGTCCCTAAAAAAAGTGAGCATATGGACGCGCTACCCGTATAGCTGAAAAACCTGTTTTTAGACCAAAATATTTCAAAATGTTAAAAAATTCTCCAAATTTGCTCAAATTTGGAGCGAAGACCCTCCATCATGTATCATGCCCAGCCAACGAAGCCTCGGCGAAAATCTGGAGTGGATCAGGCCTTTTCCGCCGTTTATTGCTTCGCTCAACCTCCTCTTCAGAATCTTCATTCTCGCTTTGCAGACATGCATGCGAGGCCAATAATGGCCTTTCATGTGAAGAAGCATGTCTTTCTCTGTATTTGCCTTTTCCAACAACTTCTCCAGATGAATGTTAACATGCATGAGTTCAGTCTCTCGCTCAACTGGTGTCATATCACCTGGTCTCTTCCGGGCCAATTGTCGATCCTCACGGATTCGACGCAGCTCACAAAGTGTGTGCTCATCCTCTAGCTGTTTGTTGCGCTACTCCAGATAGTTTATCACCCACTAAGCCTTCTGCAATTTATCTTTCAGCGTGTCATTCTCGGCCCTTTGCTCCTGGATGATCTCCTTCAGTTTCGAGCTAGGAGAGCTCGCATCAACATCAATGATCGTGAAATCTATGTCCCGGCCTCCTGATGGGCCCTCATCATGCATGGGCTTCTTGCCCCTGTCCTGGATCTGTACCTGTGCTGAAGAAGAAGGCGAGACCCCTTCCACCCTGGGTGGAGATAATACTCGCCGTGTAGCTGCAAATAAGGCCCTGTGGCCTCGCTGATATGTCACAAAAAATGGAGCGCTGATATGCTCAATCTCAGGAATGCCACGCTGGTGTGAAGGCTCTCCCACATCATGAACTACCTTAGGAGGCGGCTGTGACGCTGTAAAAAAGTCACGAGAGATGAAATCCTCCCAAGCGATGCCCTGCTGTGCCAACTGATGTAACACTATGATCTTGATCAAAGCGTAATGATATATACTTCTATGCTGCTATGCTGGGCTCTTCTTCTGTACAAAAATCATCATCCTCTCTATGTTGCGATACATGAAGTACGGAATGTTCATCATACGTACCCTTGTGAAGTGCATCAACAAATGAACATGGTACGGAAAGAGATGCGAGAATCTGCCCTCGCAACTGAAATGCCGAATGATGAGTTTCATTAGTGGTGCAAACTCATCCCTCAAGAATATGAAAGGAAAAACTCTGCCCAAGTGCCTCATATACCCAGGTTTGATGTATGGCTCATAGTGGAATTTCTCTAACTGCTGACGTTTGTTCCATTCCTCTCCTAGATTTGGTATGCCAGTGGCCTGAGCAATAGTCATTGGTGACAGAATGAAATCTACTCCAGCGAGATTTACACGGCCATCATGTAAATGTAGAACAAATAGATGAGCTAGTTCACGATGAACCTGGGTTTGTGAAATCATTTCACAGAATCGAAAACATGACTGAACCTGAAAACAATCCATTGCAAGTGGACATGCCTGCAATTGAGCCAAAGAAGTAGGCTCCTCCCTGAGATGTTTACCACCTTTTCCACCTCTATGAGGCCTCCGTGGCACATTACCCTCTGCTGTGGAATCACTGTCAGATTCCTGCTCATATACTGAATCTGTCTCTGACATGGCTTTGAACAAGATATTTGCAATATGGATGCTGATATAGGTGCAGTGAAGGCAAAGTTTTAATGTATGTTCAAAACCCAATAAATGTCACACCTGTACCCAAGTATCACAGGAGAACAAAATCATAATGAGGATGAATTTGTTTTAATGGCATAAAAACTATCACTGCTTTGGTCATAAGTAAGTTTGACAAATGAATACCAAATGCAAATGTATGGTGGTATTTTATAATGATGGCCAAAATTTATCAAAGGAGCAAACAAGTATGGGACTGTGTTTTATGAACTGGAGCATAGGGACAACATGGCAATAACCATAGTGACACAAATGGCCATGGCAGCGGTAATAGAATGATGATGACAGCAGTGGTAATATTATGGTGATGGAGGCTATAGACTAGTCAACATAAGACTGTACAAAAACAAGAAAGGGCATGACAGCAGTGATAAGATGATAACTGAGGGCGTGAAGATGATATACACAATGTGCTAGGGCATGAGCATATTTACCATTCAAAAGTTTTCAAACTTTTCATAAAACTGTCCATAGATTCTCAAAACCCTTAAGGAATTAATTTGCATGTGAATGTAGGGTTTATACATTTCTCTCCAAGCATAGTTTGTTTCCCAACATCAATAACATCACAACCATGATAAAAATCTACTGAGCAATGATAAAAACCTGTTTGCAATTTGTTGGAGTCGATTTGAAACAAAACTAGGCGCAAAACAAAAATTTCTGAGCTCTGTTGCTGTGTGGGTAGCGCGCACCAAGTGGGTAGCGCCCGAGCTATTTAACACTGGCCGTGGCATTTAAGTGGGTAGCGCGCACTCCAAACTCTGTCCACAACAATGAAATCATGGCTTCGGCCTTCACAAACTCAATTTCGACTTCTGCCTTGCGGATTTCTTGCAAATGGTTTTGTTTGCCATGTTTATATATGAAGAAATATCTCACCAAATCAGATTTGATTTCAAATTTGTTTGATAACCCACTTTCATAATGTTTGGCATTTTAACATTTGGTCATTTAATACAATGTTTCTCTTTTGGCTTTTCTGAGTTTTGGACTAAATATACTTGTTTGTCTTTTGCAGGGATGCGGCACTTGGCTTTGGAAAATATCAAAGGCTTGCATTGAAGCTTCTTATGATGAAAAAAATACAATTATTACAAACATGAAATTAGACAATTTCTAGTTCCAAAACGGAGTTTTGGACTAGAAATGTCTTCAAATGCTTTTGATGATAAAAATGTGAAATAGAAAACTTGCGAAACCAACCTCATGGCCTTCGGGCTTTATGACATGTATGCAAAGGACTCGAAAACCCTAGACTCTAGGACTAAAGACTCTTTTTAGTGAAAACAATCATTTAATGACCATGAATGAAATGACGATGAACTTCAGTAATTTTTGAGGAATTTTTAAATAGCCCTGCAGGTATAAGCATGAGGAAACACATGACAACCAGACCCCCTAGTCAGTCAATGGCATGCTCCTAGCGAAATGCAACGTAGTGGAACAAGCGAGACACCTAAGAATGAATATGCAAAAAGTGAAATGATCTCTGACGGAGGGCTGTAAGGACCGACTCTAACACAAGCAATGGAAGATAGCATCGAGCATCAACAAGAAGTTCTCCAACTCTTAAAGGACAACCTAAATTTGGCACAAAATCGAATGAAACAATAGGCATATCAACATCGCAGCGAGAGAAATTTTGATGTAGGAGATTGGGTATTTTTACAGCTAAAACCATACAAAAAAATGTCCCTCAAGCAAGCTAAGAAGGATAATAAATTATCACCAAAGTACTTTGGTCCTTACAAGGTGTTGCAAAATATTGGTACTATGGCATACAAATTGGAGCTTCCTGCTTCTTCAGAAGTGCATCTAGTTTTCCATTTTCATGCTTAAAGAAGTTTATAGGTGAAAATCTTCCATTTCAAACAATATTTCCAGAACTTGATGAGGAAGGAAAAATCATATTGGAACTTGAAGAAGTCACGAAAACAAGAACTTCACAGCTATGGAATCGATCAATTTCAGAGTATCTCATCAAGTGAAAGAACTTACCCACTGAAGATTCTACATGGGAGGATGAGAATTTTATACAGAAGCACCGAGAGCTACTCAAGCATTGAGGACAACAATTTTTTGAAGGAGAGGGGCATGTTAGGTCCCTATATTACTAGTATAGTCCCTTATTGTTGTTAGTGTAACCCCATTATTGTTATTATTGTACCGATGTAACCCCCATATTGTTATTATTGTGCCCTTAAATTATTATTGTTAGGTCGGCTAGGATTACATTGTGGCACCACTAGGATTACATTGTGGCCCCATGGACTCCTATATATAGAAAGGAGGTTTTTTAATTTGTATCATCCAAGAATTGTTCATTCATGTGATGTATTGGAGGTTTCCCCCTCGAAGTGGCTTATTTCTAAGGCATTGATATCTCTTTTCTTCTATTTTTGGAGCTGGCTTCATAAAATTTGGGTGGTTTGGTGGGATTTTATTTACCTAAAGTGTGTGTTTGGTAAAAAAAGGATATTTTACCATCCATGCTGCTTAGGGCCCTCCTCGTAGAAATTCTATTGATGGGGAATAATTTCCCAACAATAATCAAGGGTTTTGTCTTATATGAGGTCCCAATTATATCTCACACAAATTAGGGTAAGGTAACCATACAGACTCTATCTCGTGAAGCATTCTTAGTTTTGACAATGTTGTGAGATGTCGATGACCGTTATAGTGGGGGTTTTCATATTCTAACCTAAAACTACCTAGGATGTAAAAAGGGTAGGATAAAAGGTACTGAAATAAAAACATATAATTATGAATAAAACAAACATAGGAAAGTGGAAAAATATTTGTAACCTAAGACAAGAAAATGTGGTAAACATTCCCAAAAAAATAAATAATAGGTAGCATTTACATCTCACAAGTGCTCATAAATGAAAGTACAAAAAATGGAACAAGATTTATGTGAGAGAAATCATCTAATTTATGTAATATCCCCTATCTTAGTAGCATATATCCAAAACTTCACGCACAAACATAAACAATTTAAGAATACTCATAAAAAATAATGAGAATCGTGCAATCATATACTTATAATGAAATTAATAAATATCAATATACAAATTCCATTTGAGTTTTTTACAATTTTATATGTAGATTTTAGTAACTACCATTTATGACTTATGGGCTTCCATGAAGGTGAGTTACAACTTTTAAACTTCCCCTAGTTTAAAAATTGAATAAAGAAAATTAGTTTCAAAACTCTTACAAGCATGTTGATAGTTGTTATGATCTATGTGGATCTTTAGTTGAGAATCCCATGACGTCTTTAAGAGATTCCACATAGGCTAATATTATTATGTAATCACTAGAACCTACTAGGTGGAAAATTCATCATGACTATGTGATATTTAGTTATGTCCTAGGATAGCATTGATATGTATTTCTCTAATGAAAACAAAAATGTCTTCATGGTAATGTTCATCTAAACATGTCCCACTAGGTAGTACAAATCCTTCGTGAATTTTCCCTATACCTTTAAATTATATATGAGAATAATGAAGCAATAAGTTTTTTCTTGTGCAAATTCTAGGACGTCATTTAATGCTAATATATAACATACATTAATTCTTAAAAATATATGTATACTCCATATTTGAATTCACAATTTGCAGTTTTCTCCTATCCTATACACCAATGAAGGAATTGAATGACGAATTCCTTGCAGACAATAGTTCTTAAAATTTTATGCTCATTTTTCACTAGGCATAACCTTGTCGTGAGCTATAATTGTTTGAGGTTAATTGGTCTACTAATGTGAAACATTGTTTAAGCTAATTTTTAATCTGTAATATTTTATGCATATGATACGTTCCTCTCATTAATTATCCTCCAAAATGATAGTCCTTAGATTGAAATTTACTGCATAATGACTGAAAAAACATATACCCATTACATATGTTGGCCTAATACGCAATATGTAAACGCCTATAAAACTAGTTTTCAATGATTATATATGCATGTAGAAAGGTAGAAACTTTGAATTGTAAGGATAAGGAAATAATTACCAATTAACCTAATTAAACTCCTTAACTTATCACAATTACATATTCAAAATTCAAACCCATATTTCCATGAGATTCCCATGGAGAACCCTATTTGTGAATCTAGAAAAAAATTTGATTTCCTATGAATGAACACACTTTTTTAAATTCCCAATTTTGAAGGAATGTGAATGGTTAAATCAAATCCCAAAATATAAAGAAATAACGTTAAGGTGTTTCTAGAACGTGAAACATTAGGGTTTTGGTAAAGAAAACACTCGAAAAACAAGGGAGGATAAAATTTGGGATGTTTTGTGCCATAATATAATATTCTACATGAAATTTGAGATACGTAAAGAATCATCCCATTTCATCTAATTTTCTCCTTCAATTAAATTCAATTCCACTCGAGAAATACTTTTGAGAAGGACCCTTGAGTGATGGAAAAACATGAGGGAGACATATTGCATTTTTACGAATCTTAATAAAAATATATTTCATTTTCATAGTGACTAATGTAGTGTTAATTCACTTCATTAATTATTATTTTAGCACTATAGTGGTTTGGGATGTCAATATTTGAGTTTAAAAGTTGAATTTGGGGCCCTCGAACATGAAAACCTAAAGATTTTGATGAGGTTAACCCTAGGAAAAAGAATGGAAATAAATATTGTGGATGTTGAGAGAATGATAATAAATTTTTAATGATATTTACATTGCCTAAAATATACTTGTTTTTTTCTTGACATTCACCTCTATTTTACGTCAATTTTATCTGAAGAAAGTCTCGAAAAAGGCCTTATAATAAAGAGAAAAGTCTTGAAAAATGACTAAGGATCATTGTCAAATTTTAAGTAGATTATGTTTATATATTAATGGTTAAGGTGTGGTATATCATTGTATTTAATATTAGTTACACATGTTGGAAATATGATGCAGAGTGTTGTCCTTGATGGCAACCCACTGAATGAAGATGAAGACATGAGATTGTTGGCATGTGTTGTCCTTGATGGAAATACACCTAATGAAGTTGTAACCAAACACCATCGTGGTTGCCATCAAGTCCAAAGGGGGAGATTGTTGGCAATATGATGCAGAGTGTTGTCCTTGATGGCAACCCACTGAATGAAGATGAAGACTTGAGATTGTTGGCATGTGTTGTCCTTGATGGAAATACACCTGATGAAGTTATTCTTAACTTGATGGACTTGGTAAATGATGTAAATATGATGTGATAAGATGTTTGTTGACAATATGATGAAGAGAGTTGTTCTTGAATGGCAACCCACCTGATGAAGATGATGGCAACTTACTTGATGAAGTTGTGCTTGATAGAATATGTCTTCATGAACCTGTTTAAAGATGAAAATCTGATGTATCTACAGTGAGTACAGAAGGAAATGAAGAAAGGAATTCAGCATGTGCTAAATCTATGGTGAAAAGAGTATGTCTCAAGGCATACGCCGATCTGTCTAGGGGAAGTCGCGTATGCACACGGGAAACAACGTGCCAAGTTGCGTATGGGTAAAAGTGCTCAAAAGGTGCAAAACCAGGGGTAACCACCATGGTATTGACCCATTGTATTGGGTTATGATTCGTCTAAACAACCCCGTCCAGGAATACCATCGGATGTAATGTAGTTTTGGGCTCATGGTATTGTTTTGGCTCATGGTATTGAAAAAGGGTAAACCTATATAAGGAGAAGAAATTCATTGTGCAAATCATGAGTGTGGGTGCAAGATGTCTGAGCTTGAATGAATACTTCTCTGTGAAGTATATCTGTATGGAAAGGGTAAAGGCTTGATGATAGATCTGAATCTATGATGCACCAATGAATAAAATAATGAAGAAGGGGATCTAGATCTGAAATGTATTTGTATCTACTAGATATGTTTATGAAGTGATTATATCTGTGATAAGGCGAACATCTGTCTGAAGTAAAGGGTTGAATCTAAACTGATTATCTGATCTGAAGAAGTATGCAGCTCTGTAATGGTTGAAGATCCATACGCTAGTTAGCCGCAGAGGAAGCACGTATATACGCGGCTTATCTGAAGAAAAAGCGCGTATGCGCAGTGAAGTTTATGTGCATATGTATACGCTAGTTGATGTGGACGGAAGCGCGTATATACGCGACATCATTGAAAGAAAAGTGCGTATGAAAACTAGAGTTTGCTGAAGTATGGGGTATGAAATGTCTGATCTGATCTGCTGTGTTTTAGCTATCTGTTGTTGATGTTTGACTGTGCTTAAATGTATGAAGAGGGTCCAGTCTGAAAATATGATGAAACATGGCCTGCAAGTTGTGTTCTATTGAAGTTGTTGGATCTAGTGTAAAAATTGATGAAACGTGGTCCATAGAGGTGCTGAGGGTTGTAGCCTTCAGTCAGGGGGTTGTAGCTCCCTTCCAGGTGAGGCTGGTAAACGAGAGCAGGGGGTCGTAGCTCCCTTCCAGGAGAGGCTGGTAAACGAGATCGTGGGGTTGTAGCTCAGACTCTAGGAGAGGTCAGTGTAAACGAGTCGTGTAGTTCCCTTCCAGGTGAGGCTGGTAAACGAGATCAGGGGGTCGTAGCTCCCTTCCAGGAGAGGCTGGTAAACGAGATCAGGGGGTCGTAGCTCCCTTCCAGGAGAGGCTGGTAAACGAGTCAAGGGGTCGTAGCTCCCTTCCAGGAGAGGCTGGTAAACGAGCGCAGGTGGGTGCCTGCGTGCTGGTCAAGTCTGCGCCAGCACATATGTTGTAAGATGTTTTCTCTATAATAAAATATTGAATGCTGAGCAACTGCAGCGGTGGTTTTCTCCCGACTTGGGTTTCCACCTAAAAATCCTGGTGTTCATGTGTGATGCTTTGTGTGATGGTTTATTCTGTCCTTACTACACATGTTTACTGTTTATAGAACATTTAATGAATGAATGATGGGATGATATAAGTAAAGAACTAATGGCATAATTAGATCTCTGGGTATACGCTAGTTTTATGAAGGATATCCGCGTGTATACGCTAGTTGGCTTCAACAAAGTAGCGTATGGGTTTTAGAGCATGAAAAAGTAAAAAGTTTTGAATATGCAGTAAATACTGATTCACCCCCCCCCCCCCCCCCTCTCAGTATTTTTCCCAACAATTGGTATCAGAGCCAGGTTCTTCTGCAGAAGCTTGATCGCTTGAAGGAGATCCATCGCAAAGGGAAGTCAAGAAGGAGTAATGTCTATAAAGCCACCTCTATTCAATGGAAGCAATCTGATATTCTGGAAGGTACGAAAAAAAGCATATCTGTAAATTCTTGGTGCAGATGTATGGGCAATTGTGGAAGAAGGTTATCAATACCCGGTAAGTATTCCTACTGATGAAGCTGAAAGGAAGAAGTATGAAATCAATGCCAAAGTGGTGAATGTCTTATTAGGAAGCATGTCTCAACCAGAATTTGCTAAAGTGATGCAGCTACATTCAGCAAAAGAAATATGGGACAAAATCATTCTAAGTTATGAAGGAGACACAAAGGTAAAAAGTGCAAAACTCCAAACTCTTAGAATTGAATATGAAAATTTGAAGATGCATAGTGATGAGAGTATTGCTCATTTCTTCTTACGTCTAGATGATATTGTAAATCGAATGAGAAATTTGGGTGAAACCATAACCGATACTACTCTGGTGGAAAAAGTCTTAAGATCCTTGACTTCAAAATTTGACTCTAATGTTTCAGCTATTGAAGAAAGGCAAGATCTGCAAACTCTTACTATTGTTCAATTACATGGTATTCTGACTGCTTTTGAAATGAGACAAGGAGGTCCTCCTCAAATCAAAGAAGATGCTTTTAAGGCATCTGCAAAAGGAAAAGAAAAGGAAGTTGTCAAAGAATCCAGCTATATATCCGAAGAAGAAGAAGCGAATTTTGTGAGAAAACTCCAACTAGGTACTGGAAGATTCAAAGGTAAGCTTCCCTTCAAATGTTTTGATTGTGGAAGAGTTGGTCACTATGCTGCTAAATGTCCTTATAGAGAAAAACATGGTAAAGGGAAACAATTTGAAAAGAGGAAGAGTTATTATACAAATAAATATGATGATGAAGTGTCTAATGAAGATGAAGAAGATTCTGACCAAGCTCTACAAGTTCTCATGGCAAAGAAGCAAAAGAAGAAGGTTACTCAAGGAAAGGAGATACCTCAGAAATCTTGTATAGCAGAAATTGAAGGAGATGAAACAGGTATTAGTCATTGTTCTTGTATTTCACTTAACTGTACATGCAAAGGTAAAGATAGTGAAAGTAACAATATGGATTTAGAAGAAGCTGTCAAGATTAAAGTTGAAGATCAGAAAATGTCATCTAAATATAGTAAAAGTCTAGAAGCAAATGATGAAAGTCATGATTGGTGTCAATTTGAAAGGAAGGAATCTATCTACAAAGATGTGATCTCTAGGATGAATGAAAAGATAGAAACACTAAATGGACAGATAGACAAGTATCAAGGGTTGTACGCTTATGCAACTAATCAAGGTGAAAAACTTGAAGCAGAAATCATCTCTTTGAAAGCAGATCTCGAAACATCAAATAAGAGGAATGAGGAACCTCTACAATCATTTGAAAAGGAAGGTCTTGAAGCAGAAATCATCTCCCTCAAAGAATATTTGCAAAATCAAATAAGAAGAATGAAGAGCTGAAACAAACCTGTGAAGAAAACGAAAATTGGTTGAAAGAAGAGATTCTAAATCTGAAGGATCAAGTAGAAGATGGAAGAAGGAAAGAAGAAAGCATGACAAAGCAATGTCAAGCCTTGGAGGTTGAGGTAAACATTCTCAAAGGTAAATTAGAAGAAAAGGTTAAACGTTTGAGGTTTCAAGATAGTACTAATATCTTGGACAATATTCTAAGTAATCAAAGGTCTCCTGCTATCAAACTTGGTCTTGGTTTCCATGAAACAGTTAAAGGAGAATCTGGCTCACAAGGAAGTGCTAAAAATCCAGAGGATGTCAATGCAAAACCTGAAGTGTTGAAAGAAACAAAAGGTCAACCAACAATGATGAAATCTCAAAGGAAATCAGTCAATAAAGTTGAATGCTTTAAATGTCATAATTATGGGCATGTTGCAGCAAATTGCAGGAGCAGATCATTTCAGCCTCAAACTAACAGATCCTACATAGAAAGGTACTCTGGTTTCTTCAAGGGATATTATTTCTCATGTAACAAGTATGGACATAAAGTAGCTGATTGTAAAAGGAGGAAGATTAGAAATACTCATTATGACTCTTATGCTTATTTTTCTAGACATATGAGATGCTATTCTTGTAACAAGTATGGACATATAGAAAAGGAATGCAGGTGGAACAGATTTGAGAAATTGGATAACTTCCAGGACACAAATAGAAAGTTCAAACAAATCTGGAAAAAGATGGAGGACCGATCAGAAACGTAGGAAATTCTGACCCTACTGCAGTCATCCGCTTTTGAAGCTGACTTTTCTTATTGACTACAGGAATGATGTGGAATACATTATGAGATTTAGTAATGTATCATCACAGGGGGAGCAATGAATGATGACTCTCATGGTTGATTTGATTACTCTGGTTATGTTTACTTCTGACAACGCATCTGATGTGGAAAGGACAGGTACAGGAGGTAAAAGCTCAGGAGGAGATGAAGGAAGATGAAAAATTTCTATGCTTCACTTTCCATATGCGGGTTCGATGAACAAAAGTCGCGTATACACGCGAGTTCCAGCATACACAGTCGCGTATGCATTGATGATAAGAGAATTTATATGATAGCTGAAGATCTGGAGCAGAGGTTTAGGGGGAGCATCAGTATGACTGTTAATAATTGTATTATTGACTCAATATCAGCTTGGTTTCTCAGTTCTAAATAATGATGATATGATACATGGTTTCTCGTGTTGAAGATTGTGGATGAGTCCTGTTTGCCTTTTGATGAAGATTATTCATTGTTATGAAAGTCTTATAATTCAGAGATAAGGGCAGTTCATGCAGAGATTGTTGCTGATGACTTGCTGATGAACGTATTCAGGTTGCACAAGTTAAGAAGGAGCACTGGTTCAGGAGGAGCAGCAGGTTGAATACTAATGATTGCATTGTTGGCAATATGACTACTTATTCTTTGGTTTTTGTGATACTCATGCTCAAATGATGATGACTGGGTACATGGTTTATTATGATGAGATTTTGAGCCCTGGTTGCTGATAAGTATCTTTTGTGCTCACACATGGATGAGTTGGATGTCATTTGATTCAGAAATAAGAATAGATCATGCAGTGTTTGTTACTATGGTTGAGATCTTTTGCCTACATATGTTACTTCATGTTAAATCTTGAAGATAATGGTGATATTGGACCACATGGATGATTGACGCATATTTGAAGATGTTGTTTTGGTATGATAATCTCTCTTGGGAAGATTGTATTGATGCTGCAAAGAATCTGAAGGCTTGGTTACTAATGGGCTTATGCTACAACCGGTGGATGACGCTTGAAGACACAACTACACTGTTCTGTAGTCCAGGGAAGCATTCAAATATCTCAGAAAGAAGTTAAACAATGGCTTTTTCTCACAGAGGATCAGATCTGGTTAAAATTTAGAAGATGGCATTGGATATGCGGATTTTCTGAAACACAGTCGTGTATATATGCGAGTTCATGCACAGAAAACCGCGTATGACTGATTGCTGACAATTTTATGTTTGGAGTCAGCTCTCTTCAGCACAGCTGCAGTGCAGTTTGGTATCTCTGATACTGTTTGGTCTCTGGTGGTGTTCCAGTTCTCATAATTCTATTTCTAATGTTTTGATAAAGATGCCTTGATGATTTTTTGGTGAAAGTGTTCAGGATGCACTAACTAAGGGGGAGCCTTAGTCATATGGAAAGGATGCTTTGATGCACAGATTTAGGGGGAGCATTAGTCTTGTTGATTATAATGCATTTTTTGCATTATGGTGGTTCTGATATATGATCTCTCTTGAGGTCTTTTTGGTATTGGTTATGAAAAGTCATATTTGTATTTTTGATGAAAAGGTCATGTTGAGACCCATGATGTAAAATTTGTAATATTCAGTCATGTAAGGACTTGTCAAATTTATAAACCCACTTGGTTGGGTAGCTGAGTCAAATTTTGTAAACCCACTTGATTGGGTAGCTGAGTCAAATTTGTAAACCCACTTGGTTGGGTTGTTGAGTCTCATATGTAAATCCACTTGGTTGGATATTTGATGTAAGTATGATTCGTTGGTGATAGGAAGTTCATAGAGTCATGTACTTCATTGGAAAATTTGTTTGAAGATTCAGCATGAACTCAGGGGGAGCTTGGTCACTTCAGTATATATCAGATCTGCAGAATGCTTCTTCCGCATGTGGAGAAAAGGGGGAGAGTATGTTGGTTTTGATCCGCCCTTTTCCCTTCATGTCAAAGGGGGAGAGTGACATGGTGTTTAAATGGTGTCAAAAATGGAGAGAGTGACATGGTGTCATTGTATTCTTAATGTACCTATCCGTTGTGGTAACCAAACACCATCATGGTTTCCATCAAGTCCAAAGGGGGAGATTGTTGACAATATGATACAGAGTGTTGTCCTTGATGGCAACCCACTGAATGAAGATGAAGACATGAGATTGTTGGCATGTGTTGTCCTTGATGGAAATACACCTGATAAAGTTGTAACCAAACACCATCGTGGTTGCCATCATGTCCAAAGGGGGAGATTTTTGGCAATATGATGCAGAGTGTTGTCCTTGATGGCAACCCACTGAATGAAGATGAAGACATGAGATTGTTGGCATGTGTTGTCCTTGATGGAAATACACCTGATGAAGTTGTAACCAAACACCATCGTGGTTGCCATCAAGTCCAAAGGGGGAGATTTTTGGCAATATGATGCAGAGTGTTGTCCTTGATGGCAACCCACTGAATGAAGATGAAGACATGAGATTGTTGGCATGTGTTGTCCTTGATGGAAATACACCTGATGAAGTTATTATTGGCTTGATGGACTTGGTAAATGATGTAAATCTGATGTGATAAGATGTTTGTTGACAATATGATGAAGAGAGTTGTTCTTCAATGGCAACCCACCTGATGAAGATGATGGCAACTTACTTGATGAAGTTGTGCTTGATAGAATATGTCTTGATGAACCTATTTAA
Organism: Pinus albicaulis; assembly: GCA_034641835.2. NCBI lineage: Eukaryota > Viridiplantae > Streptophyta > Pinopsida > Pinales > Pinaceae > Pinus > Pinus albicaulis. Next base: position 481,025,804 of record CM076576.1, read on the forward strand.
AGATGAAAATATGATGTATCTGTTAGTGTCAGCCTTTTCAGCTTTCCTTCAGTGATAAAACATGCTCTTACAAAGTGATTTTAAGGTGTCAAGGTCAAATTTTGTCATTTCAATGAGTTTTCAAGAAAAATTTGGTCACTAGGCATTAGGTCTAGGGTTTGTTTTCATGCTTTTCAAATTTGTCCAAATGTCGGTCCATGTCACCATTCAGGTGAGTGTACTATCATTCAGAGGGTTTTCATCATCATGTCAAGTTCCATTGGGTCATTTTACAGCTTGTTCATGCTTCAGTTGTGCCTAGGTAAGGTCCATTTCCCTCTCCTAGGGTTTTGGAGGTAATTACTCTTGGATGGTCAAATAATTAGAAATACTTGTATCCTCATGTTCATACATCTTCCCCTATCATTAATGTGCCTTATTAAACACTTCCCATCACTCAGATGCCCCAAATTCCTCATTTGTGCACAAACCCTAGTTTCTTGCCACAACTTGGCAATTTTCTAGGCTAGGCCTGTGTTTTGCCCTTTTGGACCCCTTCCCCTCACTCAATCTCTGAGATTCCACTTTTCCCTGCTTCCTAACATCTCTCCCTACTTCCAAAAATTTCCCCAAGAATTTATAAGCCCCCTATCCCCTTCATTTCGCTTCATTTCGACAAAATTCCTTGTTTCACACATCGGGATAAGTTTCACTCAAAATTTGTTTCAGAGCAATCAAAGATGAATTCTGGAAACCTGAGAGAGGTTTTTGTCCAAAACATGCCAAAGAAGAAAAACCTCCATCACGTTTTACACAGGTATCATGGTTTTAGAGAAATGTCAAAAATACCGTTGCCTCAGGAGAATTGAATGCACCTCTGAAGTGACCTTGGGAAAATCAAGATTTCTCCTAGCATGGTTGGTTAAATGACTTTATTGATGAGTCAAAGGATAAATATACACAAATATATTTCCAATGAGCCATCATGAGCTCAATTTGGAGTTGAGGAAGGCCTTCAAAAGTTGACTGCAACAACGCTCTGCCTTGAGGCAGCCTCATTCTTCTCATTTTAACAAGTGTTGGGAGATTTGATTTTTGATAGGGTAAATGAACCTAAAATTTCACAATTCTAGTTGGGTTGGAAAGTCGACTCCAAGATCTTTCCAACGAGCTATCACACGCTCAATTTGGACACCGGGAAGGCCTCCAAAAGCTTCCTACAAAATGCACTATGTAGCTACTCATAGAAAAGTGCGCGCTACCCATACAGGAGGGGCGCTACCCACTTAAGGTGCGCTACCCACTTAACCTCCTCATCCTATGTAAAATAACAAGGGCACTACCCACTTAGATTTTTGGCTGAATTTTCAACTTCCAGCTCAGAATTTCGGGCAGTTGGGACCAATTTTTCTTGTGGATGAAATTTTTGGGTTTTCACGATGTAAATTGATGGTTGACATGTAAATTTGGCTCATTTTTACCTATTCTAGAAGATTCTATCTCAAAAAAGTGAAAATCATGTAAATGAATCAGTTTCCACTCTTTTAGAGGCAAGTTGTTAGCTGCCTAGATTTTAGTTCCTTGATTAGAATTTGTTGGAACTGCTCCTAGAAGGAGGATTTCGACCCCTAGAGGTGTGGGAAGGGGTTAGGATGGCCTATATTATGTAATTTCTCAATAATTTTCAGAGGTTGGAGATGTTGGACTCTTGGGAAACTTTGGCACACATTGTACATATTTTTCATATTTTGGCTAAGGAAAGATCAGAGGTTTTGCAGCACCTATTGGGATTCTTGTGGCTTTCTGTTCTTAATGGTGTTTTCTCTCAGTTTATTGTAAGTTCCTTCATGTTTGATGTATGCCATTTCTCACTTATGCTTCTTAAATTAAATGAATGACTAGATGAGGTTGAAACCATTGTTCACAGTGCTATGCCTTTGAATTCATTTAATTTTACATGTTTTCTCCTGTTTGAGAAGGATCCATGTTCATCCTTGCCCTTTTCAGCTCCCTTTCGTTCTGATCCATCCATATATCCAATCAAAAGCATTAATACTATTGCCTACCTCGCCCCAACTTGAAATCTGCAAAGATCTGACCTTATCCCCGGACCCAAAATTGTTTTTTCGCATTTCTCCAACGAAAACCCAAAAAATCAAAATCAAACATTCCTATCTCTTTACTAGCCTAAAATCAGTATTCATCGTTCATTATAAGTCATCTCAGCCCCTCTGAAAACATTTGCCGAGATAGACCCGGAGAGAGCCCTCTCCTGTCCTCATAGGGCTAGCTACGAGGCTGAGCGTGGTTTGATGTAGCCTTGAGTTTTACCTTATTTCAGCCTAGGGTAGATTTGAGCGCTAACATAGTGGCGACCATACTGGGGAGAAACTCTAAATGTTTGCTTGTTATAGACGGAGTCTGAAGTCACACTAGGTAGCCTTCGAAACGCTGTTGCTATGCATCAGCAAAGTAGATAAACGATGCTTCAGTCGATCTCCGGTTTAACTTGTAATCGTAGCATTTAACTTGTAAATTGCCCCAGTACATGTATCAAGTTTAGATCTGATGGTTGATGGTGAACAACGATCAGACACCGCAAGGCTAAAATCATTCACCTGGCGACTTCATTCACTAAACAATTCAGAAATCGATGCTTCATGGTGACTTCACTGCAGGGAGATCAGTAGCTGTCAGATTTTCAAGATGGACCAAATCACAAGAAGATATGCTCCCATGAGCCGAGATCACATCCCAGGTTTTCCGAATAAAATGCCCAAGGTAGATTGGTCAAGGAATCTGCCTATGCTTAACGATGATGGTAAGAAGGATGCTGCTTTACATTTGGTTAGATTTCACATGCATATTCGCAAGATGAAGGTGGATTTTCCTGAAGATTTCTTGATGAAGGTATTCCTGGCCACTCTGGAAGGTGAAGCCCAATCTTGGTATGAAAATTTGCCGCTGGCCTGTATTTATTGTTTAAAGGATTTTCATGCCCTGTTCATTGAAAGTTATCAAGTATCTTATCCATCATTAAATTTAGTTCATGACTATTGCAAACATGCTTCTACTTTTATTGAAAGCCTTGAGAAATATTATGAAGATGATAATTTCATGGATGATGAGATCATGGAAGCCCTATATGAAAATCCATTTCAGCAGCATAAAGACGATCATGAAAATTTGCAACAGGATCAAGATTTTAGTGCGGTGGAAGATGAAGGAATTTTGAATCTTGACAGTCAACAGGAATTACATGAAATGGATCAGCAGTATGAGGAGAATCAGTACCCTCCTTCGCTTGAAATCAATGAAGACAATCACTATTTGAGCAAAAGAAAACAAAGGGTATTAGCTCCTCTGTCTGAAGATGAGATAGATCAGCTATTGAAAGGTCATGTTCCAGCTCAAGTTAACGCAGATCTGCAGTGTGCACATGGTCCAGAAGGTGATGGTGGACCTTCTTCCTTTTTTGAAAAGGATGACAGTCCTGTAAGCAGCTTTATAGATCATAAGGTTGAAGTTGAAGTTTGCCATATGGTTGAAAATGATGAAAGAGAAGAGCTTGTTTTAGATCTGCCCATAGAAGAAGACAGCATGCAGATTGCAGATTTTGATAATGTCCAGTCAGCTACTTCAGATCCAGATTCAAATTGTGATGAACAAGCATATCTTGTGCTAAAACTCATCAAGGATAATTCTGCTATTGAGATCATCCGGAAAGAAGAAAACAAAGGTATGGATTCAAATTTTTTCAGTTCATTAGAACACAGCCTTCAGAAAGAAGCCATTCAGTCAGTTCATGAAAAACAACGAGATGAAATCTGTGTTCAAGTAAGTGCAACAGTTCCTTTGGATGAATTTATGGTAGATGATAGGAATGTCATGTTTGGGTTTCAAGAATCATCTAAAGTTGCTTTTCTCATGATTGATGAATGCAATGAGGAACATGATAATCTGACTGTCATATCATATGAAGATGACCTACAGTACATTCATACTATAGAAGATCAAAACATTCAGGATTTCCATTCAAATTCTTCTTCATATGTCTCATGTGTTGAAATGTTTTCTCAAGAAGAGATTTGCTCATCTACCTATTCAGAGTTTTTTAAAACCCAGGAGCATACTTTTAATGAAGTACATGGTAAAGACAGATCAGAATCAGAAGAAAAAGACATCTTGTTCTTTCAGCAGGAGGTAAATCTTCATGTTTTTCATGATCCGTTGGAAAAATTGTTATAGTCAGCAGTAAAGGTGAGTATTGTAGTGTTCAGTGATGAAGGAGATCATGGTCAGCTATGTTTTTGGATGCCCAGTTACCAGTATTTGTTGTTGACCAGGAGATCTGATCGGGAGAATCAGTTAAGAAGCCATCTGCTTGACTGGTTACATTGGAAAGACAATTATACATGATTGTACATATTTCATTAGTATGCAGGTGGTTGTCATCATGATTCCAAATCTTGATGGATTGCTGCCTTTTTTCCAAAAGCTTTGTAAAGTCTTGTTTTAAGTCAGTCATGAGTCATTTGTGTTTGGTCTGTTGAGTCAGTTTTTTCACGTTATTTCAGTTTGCCATCGAGTCGGTTTGAGTCAAGTTTCAGTCAAGTTTCAGTCAGTTTTCAGTCAAGTTTTCATTCAATAAATGTGTCAAAGTTTTTGTGTTATCCGTTCAAATAATGATTCCATCGCCCAATGGATGAAGGCACTGGTCTGCTCTCCCAAAGATCTGCCGTTCTTGGCACCTCCAAGGAGCTACCATCCCCATTGGAGCCAATGTTAGTGTCAGCCTTTACAGCTTTCCTTCAGTGATCAAACATGCTCTTACAAAGTGATTTTAAGGGGTCAAGGTCAAAATTTGTCATTTCAATGAGTTTTCAAGAAAAATTTGGTCACTAGGCATTAGGTCTAGGGTTTGTTTTCATGCTTTTCAAGTTGTCCAAATGTCGGTCCATGTCACCATTCAGGTGAGTGTACCATCATTCAGAGGGTTTTCATCATCATTTAAAGTTCCATTGGGTCATTTTACAACTTGTTCATGCCTCAGTTGTGCCTAGGTAAGGTCCATTTCCCTCTCCTAGGGTTTTGGAGGTAATTTCTCTTGGATGGTCAAATCATTAGAAAAACTTGTATCCTGATGTTCATACACCTTCCCCTATCATTAATGTACCTTATTAAACACTTCCCATCACTCAGATCCCCCAAATTCCCCATTTGTGCACAAACCCTAGTTTCTTGCCACAACTTGGCAATTTTCTAGGCTAGGCCTGTGTTTTTCCCTTTTGGACCCCTTCCCCTCACTCAATCTCTGAGATTCCACTTTCCCCTACTTCCTAACATCCCTGCCTACTTCCAAAAATTTCCCCAAGAATTTATAAGCCCCCTATCCCCTTCATTTCGTTTCATTTCGACAAAATTCCTTGTTTCACACATCGGGATAAGTTTCACTCAAAAGATGTTTCAGAGCAATAAAAGATGAATTTTGGAAAACTGAGAGATTTTCTTGTCCAAAAAATTCCAAAGAAGAAAAACCTCCCTGACGTTTTACACAGGTATCATGGTTTTAGAGAAATGTCAAAAATACCGTTGCCTCAGGAGAATTGAATGCACCTCTAAAGTGACCTTGGGAAAATCAAGATTTCTCCTAGCATGGTTGGCTAAATGACTTGCTTGATGAGTCAAAGGATAACTATACAAAAATATATTTCCAATGAGCCATCATGAGCTCAATTTGGAGTTGAGGAAGACCTTCAAAAGTTGACTGCAACAGCGCTCTGCCTTGAGGCAGCCTCATTCTGCTCATTTTGACAAGTGTTGGGAGATTTGATCTTTGACAGAGTAAATGAACTTCAAATTGCAAAATTCTACTTGGGTTGGAATGTAGACTCCAAGAGCTTTCCAACTAGCTATCACACACTCAATTTGGACACCAGGAAGGCCTCCAAAAGCTTCCTACAAAATTCACTATGTAGCTACTCATAGAAAACTGTGTGCTACCCATACAGGAGGGGCGCTACCCACTTAAGGTGCGCTACCCACTCAACCTCCTCAGCCTGTGTAAAATAATAAGGGCGCTACCCACTTAGATTTTTGGTTGAATTTTCAACTTCCAGCTCAGAATTTCGGCCAGTTGGGACCAGTTTTTCTTGTGGATGAATTTTTTGGGTTTTCATGATATAAATTGATGGTTGACATGTAAATTTGGCTCATTTTTACCTATTCTAGAAGATTCGCTCTCAAAAAAGTGAAAATCATGTAAATGAATCAGTTTCCACTCTTTTAGAGGCAAGTTGTTAACTGCCTAGATTTTAGTTCCTTGATTAGAATTTGTTGGAACTGCTCCTAGAAGGAGGATTTCTACCCCTAGAGGTGTGGGAAGGGGTTAGGATGGTCTATATTATGTAATTTCTCAATCATTTTCAGAGGTTGGAGAGGTTGGACTCTTGGGAAACTTTGGCACACATTGTACATATTTTTCATATTTTGGCTAAGGAAAGATCAAAGGTTTTGCAGCACCTGTTGGGATTCTTGTGGCTTTCTGTTCTTAATGGTGTTTTCTCTCAGTTTATTGTAAGTTCCTTCATGTTTGATGTATGCCATTTCTCACTTATGCTTCTTAAATTAAATGAATGAGTAGATGAGGTTGAAACCATTGTTCACAGTGCTCTGCCTTTGAATTCATTTAATTTTACATGTTTTCGCCTGTTTGAGAAGGATCCATGTTCATCCTTGCCCTTTTCAGCTCCCTTTCATTCTGATCCATCCATATATCCAATCAAAAGCATTAAGACTATTTCCTACCTCACCCCAACTTGAAATCTGCAAAGATCTGACCTTATCCCTGGACCCTAAATTGTTTTTTCCCATTTCTCCAACGAAAACCCAAAAAATCAAAATCAAACATTCCTATCTCTTTACTAGCCTAAAATCAGTATTCATCGTTCATTATAAGTAATCTCAGCTCCTCTGAAAACATTTTTCGAGATAGACCCGGAGAGAGCCCTCTCTTGTCCTCGTAGGGCTAGCTACGAGGCTGAGCGTGGTTTGATGTAGCCTTGAGTTTTACCTTATTTCAGCCTAGGGTAGATTTGAGCGCTAACAATATCTACAGTGAGTACAGAAGGCAATGAAGAAAGGAATTCAGCATGTGCTAAATCTATGGCGAAAAGAGTATGTCTCAAGGCATACGCGGATCTGTCTAGGGGAAGTCGCGTATGCACGCGGGAAACAACATGCCAAGTCGCGTATGGGTAAAAGCGCTCAAAAAGTGCAAAACCAGGGGTAACCACCATGATATTGACCCATTTTATTGGGTTATGATTCGTCTAAACAACCCCATCCAGGAATACCATCGGATGTAATGTAGCTTTGGGCTCATGGTATTGAAAAAGGGGCTCATGGTATTGAAAAAGGGTAAACCTATATAAGGAGAAGAAATTCATTGTGCAAATCATGAGTGTGGGTGCAAGATGTCTGAGCTTGAATGAATACTTCTCTGTGAAGTATATCTGTATGGAACGGGTAAAGGCTTGATGATAGATCTGAATCTATGATGCACCAATGAAGAAAATGATGAAGAAGGGGATCTAGATCTGAAATGTATTTGTATCTACTAGATCTGTTTATGGAGTGATTAGATCTGTGATAAGGCGAACATCTGTCTGAAGTAAAGGGTTGAATCTGAACTGAATATCTGATCTGAAGAAGTATGCAGCTCTGTAATGGTTGAAGATCCATACGCTAGTTAGCCGCAGAGGAAGCGCGTATATACGCGGCTTCTCTGAAGAAAAAGCGCGTATGCGCAGTGAAGTTTATGTGCAGATGTATATGCTGGTTGATGTGGACGGAAGCGCGTATATACGCGACATCAGTGAAAGAAAAGCGCGTATGCAAACTAGGGTTTGCTGAAGTATGGGGTATGAAATGTCTGATCTGATCTGCTGTGTTTTAGCTATCTGTTGTTGATGTTTGACTATGCTTAAATGTATGGGGAGGGTCCAGCCTGAAAATATGATGAAACGTGGCCTGCAAGTTGTGTTCTATTGAAGTTGTTGGATCCAGTGTGAAAATTGATGAAATGTGGTCCATAGAGGTGCTGAGGGTTGTAGCCTTCAGTCAGGGGGTTGTAGCTCCCTTCCAGGTGAGGCTGGTAAACGAGAGCAGGGGGTCATAGCTCCCTTCCAAGAGAGGCTGGTAAACGAGATCAGGGGGTCGTAGCTCCCTTCCAGGAGAGGTTGGTAAACGAGTCAGGGGGTTGTAGCTCCCTTCCAGGTGAGGCTAGTAAATGAGAGCAGGGGGTCGTAGCTCCCTTCCAGGAGAGGCTGGTAAACGAGATCAGGGGGTCGTAGCTCCCTTCCAGGAGAGGCTGGTAAACGAGTCAGGGGGTTGGAGCTCCCTTCCTGGAGAGGGTGGTAAATGAGCGCAAGTGGGTGCCTGCGTGCTGGTAGAGTCTGCACCAGCACATATGTTGTAAGATTTTTTCTCTATAATTAAATATTGAAGGCTGAGCAACTGCAGTGGTGGTTTTCTCCCGACTTGGGCTTCCACCTAAAAATCTTGGTGTTCATGTGTTCTGCTTTGTGTGATGGTTTATTCTATTCTTATTGCACATGTTTACTGTTTATAGAACATCTAATGAATGAATGATGGGATGATATAAGTAAAGAACTAATGGCATAATTAGATCTCTGGGTATACGCTAGTTTTATGAAGGATATCCGCGTGTATACGCTAGTTGGCTTTAGCAAAGTAGCGTATGGGTTTTAGAGCATGAAAAAGTAAAAAGTTTTGAATATGCAGTAAATACTGATTCACCCCCCCCCCCCTGTCAGTATTTTTCCCAACAACACAATACAATGGCTTGCAAGGCTTAGAATTGATGAAAAAACAATAAATTTACCTCTAACTTAACGAAGAAGGCCTAAATTTTCCTTGAGTGTTCTATAGATAATAAAGGGAGAACCATATCACATCATTAAGGATTATTATGTCTATATAAATCTATATTTATGATTATTTATGTCCTATACCCTCACAGAGGTAAACGTCTATGAAAAAACCCAAATTTTGGCCAAAAGTAACATTGCAATGCTAGGAAGATGAAAAAGAGAGTTCTATGAAAAAAAACAAGGATTTTAGGGAGTTAATATAGAAAAACATTTGTGAACAATTTCCTTTAGTTTCAACATTTCACTACATGAGTGAAAGAGGCCAAATTCAGTCTAAAAGGCTCAAATTTCTATTTAAGAAGGCCCTATAAGGGGACAATAATGACTAAGAAAATTCCATAGAGCTCAAAGGAAGGCCATATATACCATTTTCCGTATTATTAGCCATCATTGGGGTTCTTTGGTTTTGGATAAATGACTAGAAAATATTAAAAATTGGAGAGAGAGATACACACACAAATAATTATTTCTATATTAAATCACACTAATACATTACAATATTTATAGTGCTGCTGAGATCCAACTAATTCCACTCTTGGAGGGAGTAGTTGAGAGAATCTCTCAACATCCTCCAACAAACCAAACCAATTCCTAATCTGTAGTATGCATCATAAATGAGGCATTATCTCAACACCCCCCCTTAATGCCTACATTACAAAAATGGAGAACACACTAATTTAATACAAACATTTGTCTACCCTGGTCTTCATTAACATTTGTACCCACTCTGAGATCTCATAGACAACTCTCTTTTCTCCACCATTTTCGAGCTACCATTCAACCCATTTAAAATACATTTGTTTCTGACCAGCAATAATGAACTTTGCAAGATCAAAAGTATTGACAACTCGGCTCGTCGGGGCTTCCGCGATAAGAGCTGACAAGTGATGAACCATCCTATGGAACAATCACCATCTGTTGGATATTTCGCTTTCGGCTATTCATCAGTGGCTAGGAAAATGGTCTGAATACTGAATGTGTTCAAGAGCTAATCTAACAACATGACCTGCTTCACACAACTGGATCTCATACTGTAACCTGTAACTGATGCTCTTGGCCTGTAGCACAACAATATCAACATATAAAAAATCCACACAATCAAATTAGCCAATTGTTCTCTCGTCCCTGTATAACGTAGAGAACGACTAATTTAAATAATGCTAAATTGTTCATAGTTGGTTCTACACTACACAAATATCACAACAATAAACCCACAAAATCCAACGTAAATAAAACCAATAGCATGACCAGCAGCAACTATGTTGAATTTCTCTTCATTCCTTGCCTTTTGATGTTGAATTTGTTTTGTCACCACAGAACTACACAATTATGTGCTTGATGCATAGCCTTTCCGCATTCATTAATAAAGCGCCACTGCTAATATTATGAAATTTTATATTTCATTTTAAAAAATGAAGAAAAGCAAGATGAAATACCGAGAGCTTAAAACACCTGGTTTATGAAGAGAGTCTACTTCATTCAACCCTAACACAACTTATCTGATTGTATGATATCGATCATGAGCGTTAAGAAGACTTTGATCAGACTCCTCCCCCAAATTCAAAACATCACTAAGTCTGGCTGCAGCTAGTCGTTGCTAAGGAAAACGAATAAGGGCTAACCACCGAAGAAAATTCCACTCTCCAACCAAATAGTACCATCTATGCCGCTACATAAGATGCTAATGGCAATCATGAGATAAATATTAATTGCCAAAGTAGTAATCAGTCCTGGTCCATTTCACAGATTGTTGAACTTGAATTTGGTACATGGAGAAGGTCGGTTAGTAGCGAGTTCCTTTTTTTGCAGGAGAGTATGCCTGCATTCTGGGTGAGTGGCCCAACAAGCGTGGAAGGCCTGGCTTCTAGGCTTGATGCTTTTAAATACGCCGAAGACGCCCCTGCTCCCGATGGAGTAAAATATGCACTGTTCAGCATCATATCTCCTTTTGATCTCCAGTTCCAATCCTTCCATAATCTTTGAAACGTCTGAAATGCAGTAAACACCAACGGATTTACTCTGTGGATGCTCATTCAGCTTCGCGAGATCAATGAAATATCGCAAGTATTCTTCTGTCACCCTTCGTTTCCCTTCGTTGATCAATTCCACAGCGAAGGACAATGGTTGGTGAGTCAGATCCCTGCCGAATCTCTTGTCTTTTGGGTTGCTCGGTCACTGGCATTTTGGCATCCTTTGCGTGGCCTCCTCGGTGAGAATCTTGTGAAACCTTCGGCCTATTTAAAATTGGTGAAAACACAAACAAATACCACTGGAAATTGGAATCAAATAACAGCTATATAAAACACATAAAACATTTCACTCAAATTCTTATGTACAGAGAATCAGCAACATAAACTCTCACATTTTCCTGGCTTTCCCATGAGGGAATTAAGCCAGAACTGGCTCTGATACCATATTAAAAATTGGAGAGAGAGATACACACACAAATATTTATTTCTATATTAAATCACACTAATACATTACAATATTTATAGTGCTGCTGAGATCCAACTAATTCCACTCTTGGAGGGAGTAGTTGAGAGAATCTCTCAACATCCTCCAACAAACCAAACCAATTCCTAATCTGTAGTATGCATCATAAATGAGGCATTATCTCAACAGAAAAATCCTATCGAGGCTGAAGGAGGATAAATTTGGGGGGAAAACCCTCAAATATTACTAAGGGAGATTTTATAGTATTGCACTAATAACTAGTAGTGCACTATAACACTGGGTAAAGGCTTAACGAATCAATATACACAATATAATCACTGAAAATATTTATATATAACTCAATTTTAATATCTCCTCAAGGATTGCCTCAATAAACTAGGAGGAGGAGGGTGTGTTTGGGCTATTTGATTGAATGATAACCCCTAGTTAATCCCATATGTTTATCTCCATTTTTGTAAATATATTATAGTGCTTATAATACCTCTTAAATTTTGGATATCGTACATGATGAGAACAAGGGAGAGGAGAAACTACAAATATATATTATAGTGAAAGGTAGTCTCTCTCGTGACATGTACGGAACTATAGGAGTTCCTACAGGTTATTGAGATCCCATACTTAGAAAACAAGGAATCCATATTGAACTAATATTTGTGAGAGAGTTTATTTATTCACCATCATATTTATTAATTTTGTTTGTGCATTTTCCATGGTAGTATGATGGTGTAGGAATGGGTTTGTTAATTGTAGAAATAATTTTTGCAATTCATCATATGGTTAAGTAAAAGGTGTTCACCATTAGTTGGTTTGATTAATAGCATTCCAAATTTTGTATGTGTTATTAATTTCTTGCAAAATTTACTTAGATATTAGTCCTTTTTGTTTAGAAATGATATCTACATTTGTACATGAGAGATAAATGAATAAGGTAACATATATGGAAAGAAACATTTGTGTACATACTTGCATTGGCATCATTATTCAATATCAATAAATTATTATGATTATTTCTATGTACACATTGAATAGAATTTAAATTCTATACAAAAAATTAGTTTTATTTTAGTGTTCTCTATATTTATAAGCTTTTGGAAGCTAATTTTTAGCTGAAAGATAATTATATATTGAGAAATTATTTACTTAAGAATTTATTGAATTACATTATTTGATTTCTTCTAACTATTTGAAATATCCATTTCCTTGTTTGTTGGATTTCCTTCACATTATTCTTATATAAAGGATAGACATGAAAATTGGATTTTTCTTTTTTTTATTATAATGAATGTAATGCTAAATTTGATTAAGTGGATGGGGCTATTAGTCTCTAGTTTAGAGGTTAAATACAAGTTTTGTTCTAATTTATTTTGTTGAATTCTAATAAATTGTTTGTGAGTTTCTCCCAATCTATTTAAAAGGAAATGGAATCTATTGTAGGATGATATTTTAACTGTAAAGGACTATCTGAGTAAGTTCCATCTGAAGTTCATGTTTTATTAATAGAATTACGAAGGTTTTGTGGTTTCCTTTTCATTCTTGTTTTATTATTTATATATAGAGTAATGATATTAAATGTCTTTAGTAGTGTAAATTCACATATTGGATGTTGCAGTGACTTTTTATATATATATATATATATATATATATATATATATATATATATATTTATTTATTTATTTATTTATTTATTTATTTATTTATTTATTTATTTATTGAAGTTCATTGAAGTTTATGATAAGAATATGGACATATTATATCAGCATGTTGGGATGTAGCCCTTTTATTAGTTAGGCACATGTCTAAATAGGTGTGTAGACATAGATGGCCATGAATCACGTTGGATTAGAAGTGAAGGCATTTTTATTGAGAAATATGTGACAAGATACCTTTGAAGTTAAAATTTCACTATGTACATTTATGTAACTTCTCATTATAACATAATGTTTAAAACAAATGGGAATCAATTTGAAAATAACTTAAGAAATAAACACTGCTATCACCAAAAAGTCAATAACTTAGCAAAAATTCATAGGTTTATTAAAATAAAAAATTGTAATATGGGTTGCATATACATAAACGGAATTTTACACAATCATGGACCATTACAAATAACTTAGAGAACCACTTTCCCTAAGTTATTTTTCATTTTACTGATTTGAGATCCAATGTTCTCCTTTAACATCTTACTATAGCTTACTGTGCTCATATTCATTGGTGGAGTGTGCACTTCAAACAATGGAAATTCCATCTATTACCCGAAAATTAATATCCATAAACATCACCAGCATTATTTTCTTCGTAATCACAAAAATTTCATTAAAATGCATATATAACTAATCTTCTAAAATTATTAGCATTTAATTAAAGTTGAGTTTGAACTCTTGAATATATAACTAAAATAATGGTTATTTCTTATATTGTCAAGACAATAAAATATGATTATTCAATTAACTCAAATTTAACCATTACTTCAATAGGGTTATACTATATATCAATGATACATCAATGATACACTTAGTACAATAATGACCTCTACTATAAATGGAAATTTTTGAGTTTGACCTCTTCAATTTATAACCAAAATAATGGTTATCTCTTATATTGTCAACATAATAAAATATGATTATTCAATTAAATAAAATTTAAACATTACTTCAATAAGGTTATAATATATGTTCATGGTACTCTTAGTACAATAATGACCTCTGTTATAAATGGCATGGCTAATAATGGCATCTCTAATTGATCAATATGTCCCAATTTTAAAACAACAATTCCATATAAACTTCATGCATCACCAATAATAGTTCATCCTAGATTTCATGAAATATATGAAAGCATCAAATTGATCCAGAAGCATTAAGGTAGAGCCAACAATGTCGCAAGCTAGTCACATGTTGCGGCTTGGGAAGAGGACTAACAATCCAAAGAATTTGAAGAATTTATTTTTGAAAGTAATTTTTAAAGTTAATTTCGGCTAACAAAACCATTGTAATTTATATAATAAAAGAATGATTAAATTAGGATTAGTTAAGTATTTAGTTTAATAAACTGTTTTGAAACTAAATGAGAATTTCTCAACCATATGGGGCTTTTTGGAAAGGCATAAAACTAAAACAAATTCACCATTTTGGGGTTCTTCCATCCATAGAGAGAAAGAGAGAACAACAGAGAAATAGGTGTGAAAGAGGGTTGAACAGAGAGTAGGAAAAAATGTGAAGACCAACCATCCTCAGGATTGGTTCTATGTATTTTCATTTATAAAATAATTCTAGGTGTTTTGGATTCTGATTGGGCGCTCTCTTCTAACCTATTAGTTTTATTTCCTTGTCGAATTCAAGCATTGCACTTTGTTTGTATCTCTATAGTATTATATGTGCATATTGTTTCTGTTAACGAATAGACAGATTGAGCGAGAGGATGAAGTTCCTCTGAACTTCATGTAGACTAAGTTATGGAGGATACCGAGGGATGAAAGATGAAGAAAAAGTTCAGGATGGATCCACGCATATACACAATGAGTAAAGCTAAGGAGATATAGCGTTAAAGAAGAAAAAATTAGTAGCGTGGAGGAAGCTTTATTTCATAGCAGCAACATCTAAAAGAAGAGAAATCAAACAAAGAAAAAAATACTTAGAAGAATTCCTAAGTACGAATAAAAAACAAGAATTGAATTACAGAGTAAAAGGTTTAAGGATTTACGACAGAGATTAGAGCAGGAAAAAGAGGCGAGAAGATCCGAGAAGGTTGAGCGGATGGCTACAATTAAATTGCAGACTCGAATACAAAATATGGATGATCGCGATGAATTCACGAGCCAGACAATATGAGATGCGATGAAATGGGAGCGTTGGATTTTACAACAGATCTACGGCAGACGCTGAATCACATTTTTCGCATTTTGCAAAAGTTAGAGGTTACCATTTATGAGTCCACAAGGTAATTTTCTGTGGCGCGATGTAATAAGACTTGAAAACTGTGATGCAATTATGGAAGGCCATGTGTCGGCAGGGCGTAATAGTGCACTTTGCAGATTTTTTGGTTTAGCAGATTTGTTAAAGAGTTAAGTTTGTGAGCAAGAAATTGTGATGTATTGCAATTGGGGGAGAGTGTTGTGGGACCCTCTAGGTAAGAAACCCACGTGTTTATGTTTGTATTAGGTTTTTGGATGTAGTAATCTACTAGGGTTATTAAGGAATAAATGTTTGATCATGCACATGTGTATGTTATTTAACTCCGAAATGTAATTCCGATGTGTATAAGAAGATTAGGTGGGTCCTAACCCACAATTCCATGAGTATATGTTAAATTTCAGTTATGCTTGCATCAATTGGTATCAGAGAAACAAGATATGAGAGGCAGTGTGAAGGACTTTGAACTAAGAAAAGTTGAGAAAGATTTCTCATTTATTCTAATCGAGTGAACCTTAAGAGGTAAGACTCTAGAATGAAGGCTTATGAAAATTCATAAGAGCTACAACAACATGGATGAAGTAGTAGCACATAGAATAAGGTAGAAACAGGAGTGAAAACATCTCAGAAATAATATTATAGCCTTTAAGGGCAGTGATGAAGGAAGCTAGCAAGGGTTTCTAGGAAGAAGAAGTTTGGTCAGAACCTAGTATTTCAGCTGAGGTTGAAATATAAGAGGAAATTATTGTTCTACAGTGTAGATGAGTTGTGAAGGTGAGCCTAGAAGGAGCATAGAGGAGTGCTCAAAGGGGGTTCTAGATTGAGGACCATTACTTACCAAAAGATGAATCACAGAGAAAGTTTGGTGAGGTAAGTTGTAGCAGAAGGAACTGTTACTGCAGAGGCTAGTGCAACTCATATAGGGTGAAATAACTCAAGAAGATGACTATTGAAAGTCATAGCAGAGGTTCAGGAGGCAACCATAAAGTGAAGAAGGAATATGTCATGATAAATGGCATATGGAAGTAGATGATTGATGAAGAATATAAGAGAGAAATAGCTGAGATGAGAACCCATATTGGTCTATTGATGGAGTTGCTACAAATAAGTGATGAAGACCAGAGGTGTGGATGGATTATGGGGAAGAAATTGAAATGGCATGGGCTGCAGATGAAGAGGGAGCATAGGTTGAATGCTGAAAAAGAAGTAGAATTACTGAAAGCAGCAGAGTATGAAAATAAATTTCTTTCATATGAACTGGAGCATGGATTATTTTTTGAATAAAATGATAATAATACTAGCAGGAGGTATATTGAAGAAATTGCAGGTATGGAGGATGAAGGAAAGCCATTAGGAATTGTCATGGAAGATGGAGGGCATCATGAAAATGAAGTAATCATAAAATGTGATGAAGAAATGGAGTTCCCGGAAGAGATGAAAATTGATGGTTATTTGAAAGGCTCAAGGAGGAGTCACAATCAAAAGAAAGAAATCAGCAGAGATGCCAGTAAAAGACTAAGCGTGGAAAATCATGGTGTGGTATCTACAAATAGGTTGATGGAGTCAACTTGTAGAGATGGATTTTTTGTAGTCCATGATGAACAAGGAGGAGTTCATCAAGGAAAGAAGACTATGGATACTGATAGTCATAGTAAAGGTTCTAAGGGATATTATGAAAAATCCAGTAAAGGTAAACTTGATAGAGAATTAGTTGAGATAAAAGTGCAACTAGAAGTGTTGAGATAATTCATACAAGGGAGTATGTAATACCAAAGGTATGATTTGGTTTTGTGGAAGAAAAGAGTCAAGTGGAGTCAATTAGAGAGAAAGTTGAGATCTGACACAAGAATTCAGTCAGAAGAAGAACTCGGAGGAGCTGAGTTACAACATAGGATGTGTGATGAGGAAGAGGTTTACTTATGTGAACCTGAGCAAGGGTCTATTCTTGGTGATAGTAGTAATGAATATGAAGACATGAGACCATCTGATGGTTTCATGGATCCTTGGAAGGATGGGAACCAATGGAAAGAGTTGATGTTTGAGACAACAAGAGAGGCTATGGATCCTTATGGTTTTGAAACAAATTATTATTGTATGTTTATAGGGGAAATCGGTAAATAGAGACAATTTGATGATGTTGTCATGAAGGATGAAGGGGGAGGAAATAATCTGAATTCTGTTCAAGAAGAAAATGAGACAGTTGAGTCTCATATACATGCACATGCACATCTAAGTGAATGAAATGATTTCCAGCCTACTGTGAAATCTAAAAACAAGGAGGACTTGGCTTATGATGATGGCAAAGAACAAGAAGAGGAAAAAGATGATATCAAGAATTCATATGTTATGCATGATAAAGTTGAAAAGAAGACCAATGAAGACTTTATGAGTCCTGGAAGAGACTTAGAACAACAAGAAAAATATTTGGTGATTGAGTCATCAAATAAGACCACCGGGTCTTATGAGTTTAATGTTGACAATTTCAATGTGTTTGCAGGTTGTGTAGAAGACAACCCATCTCTTAGAATTGTCTCAAGTAAATTTGAAGCTTATCTAGCAAAGAATAATGAAGAAGAAGGAATTCATAAGTTCCTTATTTAATGAAGGGAATAACTTTAATGGAGATGAAGTAGTAATGCCTCATGAGATGAAATTTTTTCTTGATGAGGATAAAGAGGAATTAGCTTTCTTAAATAGCCAAAGGAAGATTGTTGGGCGGACATTAAGGACTGTCATAGAAATACAGAATTAGGATTTTATTCTGATTAAATATCAAGAAGCAGCGTCACAAAGGGGTTTTCTTAGTAACAAGGAAGAATAAAGCCATACAGATGAAAGTGATGCAGTTATGTCTCAAGCTAAAGGAAAGTTATTCCTAGAAATGGAAAAGACTAAATTGACTATTAGGACTAATAAAAAAGTATAAGGACAACAGTGGAGTGTTGTCAAGGAAGAGGAAGCGAGTTATGTTGAAACTATAATATAACATACTGAAAAGGTACTTGAAGGGAATAAATTAATTAGTGAATGGTTGAGTTTCCTGCGAAAATATTTTGAGCAAGAGAAAGAGGTTGCAGACAATAAGATGGGACCGTTTCAAACTATAGTCAAAACAGAGATAGATACTAGTTTCCAAAAATTAATTATGTTAACTACTATACAGGAAAGAGTGATTCAATATATTACTGCAGTTAGATAATTGGAAGGCAATTTACCTTTTGACAATAAATTTTCAAACAAGAAAAAGAAGATGTATGTTGCAGAGGGGGATATCTTCAGAGATATTCAGGAATTTTGGGTGGCAACAATGTTCAGAGTAATATTTGTAGCAATATCAGGGGCAAAGTGTAGTAGAATGTGTTGGTATAGGACTATAAATAATATTAGATTACAACATAATATTGAATTGAAATAAACCATATATGAACTATGGGAGTTAATGAAAATACCTAAGAAGAGTTACAACAAAATGGAGAAAGCAGTCCACTGTGGAATTGTTTGGAAAGTGAAGAACAATTAATGTAGAAGCAGTGGAACACTACAGTACGAAGTATGGGAGCCTGAAATATTGTAACCAAAGAACGGTGAAGAAAATGTAGCTTATCGACATCAACAAAACAAAGTTTGAGATCCTAGAAGATTCAAGAATTGAGGACACATGACCAAGAGTTCATGAATTCTTTTACCTCAGGAGTCTGATGCAAGAGCATTAAGGTAGAGCCAACAATATGAGAAGATGGTCACATGTTGTGGCTTGGGGAGAGGACTAGTAGCCTAAAGAATTTGAATACTTTATTTTTTAAAGTATTTCATTAAGTTAATTTGGTCTAACACAACCTTTGTAATTTGCAGAATAAAAGAATGGTTAAATTACTATTAGTTAAGTATTTAGTTGAATAAAATATTTTTAAAATGAATAACAGTTTCTCCACCATATGGGGATTTTGGGAAAGGCATAAAACCAAACCAAATCCACCATTGTGGGGTTCTGCCATCCATAGAGAAAAAGAGAGAATGAGAGGGAAATAGGTGTGAAAGAGGGTTGAGCAGAGAGTAGGAACAAATGTAAAAAATAGCCATCCCTAGGCTTGGTTGTATGTATTTTCATTCATAATATAATTCTGAGTGTTTTGTATTATGATCGGGCTCTCTGTTCTAACCTGTTAGTTCTATTTCCCTGTCGAATTCAAGAATTTCAATTTGTTTGTATCTGTGTAGTATTATATATGCATATTTTTTCTTTTAATGAATAGACAGATTGAGCGAGAGGATGAATTTCCGATGAATTTCGTGTAGAAAAAGTTATGGTAGAGACCGAGGGATCAGATATGAAGAACAAGCTCAGGACAGATCCATGCACCTATAGGCTGAGTAAATCTCAAGAGAGATAGCGTTAAAGAAGACATAAGGAGTAGCATGGAGGAAGTCGTATTGCAGAGAAGTGGCATCTGAAAGAATAGAAATCGAACAAAGAACATAATACTTAGAAGAATTCCTAAGGAGGAATCGATGGCAAGGATTGAATCACAAAGTAAAAATTTTAAGGATTGACGAAGAATATTAGAGCGGGCAAAAGAGGTGAGAAGAGGCGAGAAGATTGAGCAGATGGCTACGATTAAATAAAATATCCATAAATGAAATATGGACGGTCATGATGACTTCGAAAACTAGATAGTATGAGATGCGATGAGATGGGGGGAGAAGACATGGAATTTTGGATCGTGCAACACATCTACGGCGAACATTGAATGACATTTTCATATTTCACAAATTTAGAGGTTACATTTTATGATTCTGAATGGTAAGTTGTTTGCGGCATGATACAATAAGACTTGAAAATTGCGAAGCGATGAGGGAAGGCCACGTGGCGGTAGGGCCCAATAACGCACTTTGCGAATTTTCTGGTTTAGTGCATTTGGTAAAGAGTTAAGCTTGCGAGTGAACAGTCATGATGTATTGCAATTGGTGGAGAGTGTTGTGGGACCCTCCAGGTAAGAAACATGTGTGTTTATGTTTGTATTGGGTTATTGGGTGTATTCTGCGTAAGATAATCGCTAGGGTTGTTTAAGGAAGCATTGTTTAATCGTGAGTGTATGTATGTTATTTAAATTTGAAATGTCATTTCGTTGTTTATAAGAATTTTATGTGGGTCCTAACCCACAATTCCACGAGTATATGTTAAATTGTGGTTACGGCTACATCACAAATGTTCATTCTTCTACGAATGTGTTAGAACGATATAAATTTTAAGCATGCTCATGGGCATTTCCAAGTCATTTCGTAGCCCAAACAAAGCTATCAATTTCGTAGCACTCTTGAATGGCTTATTTTGTAGCGCCAATGTGCTCCCATGAAAAAATGTAGCATTTGAGCGAAAAAAAGAAGGATTTTAACGCCAATTTAGTCTCAGGTGTTTTTCTAGTATTATTAGTTATTTTTTCCAAGAAACTAGTGGGCCACCTAAGTCTAAAAATTTGAACTCAAGGCAACATACAAGTCTAAGCTCAACTCTCTTGTTGAGTGCTCAATAGAAGCCACACATGAGACAAAAAAGAGGAACCCACAATGGTCGATTGCTTTTCACTATGCCTCAAAATAGGACTTGGGCGATCGTGTATATAAAGTGATAAGGGATCCATGTAACAAGGAATTCAGGATAAATATAATAGAATATGAAAAACTGAAATACATTTTTTTATTCATTAATTTGTTATGTGTAAATACCAGCACTACACATTCAATTGTTGAGGTTTTAATTGCCAAGTGAAATATTATTCATATTCATTTGTAGGAGAAACAACTTAAAATGCCACTAGATTATTGGAGTTTTGAAACAAACTCACACAGGTTTTTATGGCCATAGCATCCCATAAGACCAGGTTATTGATTATAGGGGTAATTTTTCAAGCCCTCATGCACCTCATTAAAGTAAAATGTTGCGGAGGATTAAATTCTATCACAGGAAAACTCACCATAAATAAGACACTTCTATGGGCTGAGATGTGCATTTTGTTCCTTTCAAATTACAAATACCTTTGACTCTTTAATGGGTTTATGCACTCTCTTTCAATGCTAGTTTTAGGTATGATATCTATACTTATTGTTGTTTCTTTTTGGCATGGAAAAAACGGAGGCATTAGATCAAGTAGTAATGCATAGGGCTTAAAAAAAAACAATGTTGAAGAGGCTACTCGAAAGGTCAATCATTACAATTTTTTTTTTATCTACAACAACAAAGGCCAGGCCATAAAGGAAATTAGACACAAAATCCTACCAACACCAAGAAAAAGTAAAAAATTACTCAAGTGTCAAGAATAAAAAATAACATTAAACACTTGATTTTTCACCAGCTACACTGTTTTCAATGCACTTTGTTTCTGTTTGCCTCATACGTTTTCGAGTTTCATCATGTAACTATGAAGATCCCCTGTATTTCATGAAGTCAAGGACAAGAAAGGTGATAAGGTAGTTTTTTCTCCATATTTTCGGTTTTCAAGCTCAAGCCTTGACATTTAAAGAGACAACCTTTTCTCATATGTTTACATTTTTAGTTTCCGGTGGAATTAAGTTATTGGATGTGCTTTTGCTAGTTATTTTATGGACTCATTGGAAGTTGATTCTCTAGGTGTGAGTGTTACATCTAATATTTTCTATAACTTTCATGGCTAAGATCCTTACAGATATGTACAATGTCACAGCTGTAAGTAGTGAAATGAATATATTTCTCTGAAATTTTTTTTTCGTTTGGTGAATGATATGCCCCAAGCAATTGTAGATAATTAACCTACATATTCTAACTAAAGGATTGGTAAAAATGATTGGGAGATATACATGCTCTGGTACGAGCATAATTAAGAGTTAAGAGATCATATCTATCATAACAGGACATCAGGATAGTCAGGCATGGGTAGAGCGTTGATCTGGAGAAGTCAAGGAGAAACCAAAGAATTAGAAACCTGTTATGTAAAGAAACAAAATCAACATAAGGTTATAATCAAAGAGAGTTTCTTTCCATAAAGGAATTACATCGATGGTTGTTTCTCCTATGTTATTCTCCTTGGAGATTTCATTTCTTCCCAAATAATCTAGGAAGAAATAACCTTTTTGGAAATAATGATTCTAAGTGAGATGGTTTTCTCTACCTAAATATACATGAAAGACACAATTATTAAAGGTAACTCGAATTCAGTAACTAAAGATTGCATGTAAAATTCTGTGGCAAAGTATATTTCAGATAAAGTCAATAGTCAGATTTTCAAATCCTATATTTGAAGAGGGTAAGGGGTAGAGCTTCAAGGCATAAAATCATGTGAAGATTCAATCCAAAATTCTAGGATCAAAATCATCATTCACGAGCATCCAAAGAGTAGAAGTGGCAGATGTGATAGGTTTTTAAACAAATAACATTCAACAACCAAGATTTCAAGGAATCAAATGTAAGAAAAATTTACCAACAACCTCAATTATTTGAGGTTGTTTTTCATTTTTTTTTCATATTGGTGTTATTTATTATTTATTATTTGATTTTTGTTATTAGTTTAAGGAATTAATTTTATTTTGATTTTGCAAAAAAAGTTGACACCTCAAAAATTCCTTGTAATTTTCCTTTAAATTCCATGAATTGTAATAGATCATGGTTTGGACTTGAGGACCCTTTGTAGTACATTGTATCAAATTTTGTTTGAGATTAATAAAGCTTGACAAGAAAAAGCATGGAGTTTTTTCATATAAGTGATTCCTGAGATGTATTTTTTTCAATATGTCCTTTTCCTTATGTAATTCTTTTCTTCTCAGCTATACCATCTGAATGCATGGTATTTCAACATTTGGATAATATTAAATGTTAAAGGATTCACCCTTGTTTTTTGTGCTCTATTTCATAGATCCAAATATTTGCACCCCCATCTTCTAAAGCTTCTCTTGGATTCATCCTTCATGCCCAATTCTAGTGGAATCTTTCTCCCTTCAACTATCAGCTACAACGACAACTATGTGAGAAAAAAGTGTCTACATTTCCTATAAGATTTACTTACTTCACAACCAGTTTCTTGCCAATTTTCATTAAATCTTAGCTTGTTTGACTCCATTTCCCAATGGTCTATATCTATCATGCCCAAGTAAAACCATTTTCAACACCATTAAACTAAGGATCTATCCATGTTTTGAAGTACAACCAATCATTGAAGTGACCTTAGGTGATTGCTATGCCAGAGAGAGTGCTCTCTAGGTTGGAAGGGCTAGTTATCAACCTACAAGTTTGGTTTCAGGTTACCTAATAGGTATCCTTTGAAAGCTAAGTCATTTCTGAGTGATAAAAAAATGCATGGAGAAATATTTATGTAGGTGGCCATATAATCTAGTACACAACCACTATATGTACATGGTACTTATTCATAGAGAATACATATACTCGTATGCCAACATTAATAGAATTTGAAGATTTACACATATAGTGAAGAATTCAAAATTACACGAACAATGCAAGAGACAACAAAATTTTTTTTCCATTTCACACACACACAAACATTGATTCAATCTATCAATGTATTTAGATTCCTACTCTAGACTATCAATCGACATACACTCCATCAATTTTACCACCAGATGCATATTTTTCCAACTTCTTTTAGTTTATCCATTCTAGCTTCATGATTGCTTCTATTTTTTCTTTTCAAGATTATTTTCTTGTATCCATTCCTTCCTCTTAAATGATTATTTTGGGAAAATAGAAAATCATGATGGTCAACCTCGCCATGTTTTTCCCAATCTTGTCATTGTTCCTTCACATTCAAAATAATCATTGCAGCCACTTTCCTCAATCATTCCCAATCCCATTCATTACTTCCTAGCATAGGTGGCCTATCAATTTGTCAAGAAGACATCTAAGACACATAGAATCATATCATTTCATGATCTATATCATTTATAAAATTTGAAACATTATAATAGTATGGTGGAGTTACAACCCTATAAAAACAAGGTAAATGTGTCACACTATAATAGCAATGGTGGAGTTACAACATTGGTGTAGGTGGATATTGGTGTCCATCGACCTATTCCACTTGGGGATGCACCATTTTTTGTTTCATTGTTTGATTTTCCTTAATTGTAGCATATTTTACTATTTTTAGTATTTTCTAGTTCCTAAAATTCCAGAGTTGTTTTGAGGACCTAAACGACATTTTTGGGAGAAACTGAGAGTGACATGGGTCTTTGTATAATGCTTCTCGCTCAAAATTTTTATTCCTTGAATATATATTCCTCACGAGATATGGTGCATGACAAATGGACATCGTATGCCAAAGTTACGTCCCCGGGAAGTTGATGTACAAATTTACCCAAACGGGGCCCATAATTTTGGCGCTTCATCTCCTAAGGTTAGGTTTTTTGATGTTTAGGGTTTTCCATTATTTCTTAATAATAAATAGGCCTTCAAGCCTCATTTTAACACAATTCGGAGGCCTGTAGCCACCACATCTCTTCTAAGAGATAACCTACCAGCACCCTAGCTAGTTTATTTCCATTGTCTATAAGCATATTTGAGTTACGTGATATCAATGAAATGATGGTTCAGAAAAAGACTACGATTAAATAGCTAAGTCAAATATGAAAGAGGGACGGTCATGAAGACTTTGAAAACTAGATAGAATGAGATGCAATGAGATGGGGGGAGAAGATGTGGACCGTTCGATCGTGCAACACATCTACGACGAATGTTGAATCGCATTTTTGTATTTCACAAAGCTAGAGGTTACAGGTTATGAGTCTGCATGGTAAGTTGTTTGCAACGTGATGTGATAAGACTTGAAAACTGCGATGTGATGAGGGAAGGCCACGTGTCAGTAGGGCACAATAACGCACTTCGCAGATTTTCTGGTTTAGTGCATTTGGTAAAGAGTTAATCTTGCGAGTGAGAGGTCATGATGTATTGCAATTTGTGGAGAGTGTTGTGGGGCCCTCTAGGTAAGAAACCTGTGTGTTTATATTTGTATTGGGTTTTTGGGTGTATTCTGAGTAAAATAATCGCTAGGTTTGTTTAAGGAAGTGTTGTTTAATTGTGCGTGTATGTATGCTATTTAAATTCGAAATGTCATTTCGTTGTTTATAAGAAGTTTATGTGGGTCCTAACCCACAATTCCATGAGTATATGTTAAATTGTGGTTATGGCTACATCACAAATGTTCATTCTTCTAGGAATGTGTTAGAATGATATAAATTTTAAGCATGCTCATGGGCACTGCCAAGTCATTTCATAGCCCCAACAAAGCTATCAATTTCGTAGTTCTATTGACTGGCTTATTTCGTAGTGCCAATGTGCTCCCATAAAAAAACATAACATTTGAGAAAAAAAAAAGGATTTTAAAGCCAATTTGGTCTCAGGTGTTTTTATAGGGTTATTACTTATTTTTTCCAAGAAACTAGTGGGCCAACTAAGTCTAAAAATTTCAACTCAAGGCAACATACATGTCTAAGCTCAAAGCTCTTGTTGAGTGCTTAAGAGAAGCCACAGATGAGAAAAAATGAGGAACCCACAATGGCCGATTTCTTTTCACTATGCCTCTAAATAGGACTTGGGGGATCGTGTATATGAAGTGATAAGGGATCCATGTAATGATGAATGGAGGATAAATATAACAGAACATGAAAAATTGAAATACATTTTTTTTATTCATTAATCTATTATGTGTAATTACCAGCACTATGTAGTCAATAGTTGAGGTTTTAATTGCCAAATGCAACATTATTCATATTCATTTGTAGGAGAAACAACTTGAAAGGCCACGATATTATTGGAGTTTTGAAACAAACCCACACAGGTTTTTATGGCCATAGCATCCAAGAAGACAAGGTTATTGATTACAGGGGTAATTTTCAAGCCCTCATGCATCTCATTAAAGTGAAAAGTTGAGGAGTATTAAATTCTATCACAGGAAAACTCACCATAAATAACACACTTCTATGGGCTGAGATGTGCATTTTGTTCCTTTCAAATTATAGATACCTTCTACTCTTTAATGGGTTTATGCACTCTGTTTCAATGCAAGTTTTAGGTAAAATATCTATACTTATTTTTGTTTCTTTTTGGCATGGAGAAAAAGGAGGCATTATATTGAGTAGTAGAGCATAGGGCTTAAAAAAAAAACAATGTTGAAGAGGCTACTCGGAAGGTCAATGATTACAATTTTTTTTTTATCTACAATAATAGAGGTGAGGCCATAATGGAAATTAGACACAAAATCCTACCAACACCAAGCAAAAGGCAAAAATTACTCAAGTTTCAAGAATACAAAATAACATCAAATACTTGATTTTTCACCAGCTACTCTATTTTCAATGCACTTTGTTTGTGTTTGCCTCATAGGTTTTTGAGTATGATCGTATAACCATGAAGATCCCCTGTTTTTCACGAATTCAAGGACAGGAAAGGTGCTAAGGTAGTTGTTTCTCCATATTTTTGGTTTTCAAGCTCAAGCCTTGATATTGAAAGACAACCTTTTCTCATATGTTTAGATTTTTAGTTGCCAGAGGAATTAAGTTATTGGATGTGCTTTTACTAGTTATTTTATGGAATCATTGGAAGTTAATTCTCTAGGTGTCAGTGTTACATATAATAGTTGCTATAACTTTCGTGGGTAGGATCCTTACAAATATGTACAATTTCACAGCTGTAAGTAGTGAAATGAATATATTTCTCTGAAAATTGTTTGTCATTTGGTGAATGATATGCCCCAAGCCATTATAGAGAATTAACCTACATCTTCAAACTGAAGGATTGGTAAAAATAATTGGGAGATAGAAATGATCTATTAGGAACAAAATTAAGAGTGAAGAGATCATATCCATCATAACAGCACATTAGGATAGCCTGGCATGGGTAGAGCATTGATCTGGAGAGGTGAAGGAGAAATCAAAGAAGTAGAAACCTATTATGTAAAGAAATAAAAACAAAATAAGGTTATAATCGAAGATATTTTCATTCCATAAAGGAATTACATCGATGGTTGTTTCTCCTATGTTATTCAACTTAGATATTTTATTTCTTAACATTTTTGGAAACAATGATTCTAAAATTAGTAAAGGTAACTCGAATTCAGTAAGTGAATATTGCATGTAAAATTATGTGGCAGAGTGTATTTGACAATAAAGTCAATAGTCAAATTTTCAAGTCCTATATTTGAAGAGGGTAAGGGGTAGAGCTTCAACGCATAAAATCATGTGAAGATTCAATCCCAAATTCTAGGATCAAACTCATCATTCACGGGAATCCAAAGAGCAGAAGTGGCAAATGTGATAGGTTTTGACACAAATAACATTCAAAAACCAAGATTTCAAGGAATCAAATCTAAGAAAACTTGACCAACAACCTCAATTATTCGAGCCTATTTTTCAATTTTTTTCATCTTGGTGTTATCTTTATTTATTATTATTTTAAGGAATTTATTTTATTTTTATTTTTCAAAAAATGTTTACACCTCAAAAATTCCTTGTCATCTGCCTTTAAATTCCATGAATTGTAATATATCATGGTTCATACTTGAGGGCCCTTTCGAGGACATTGTATCAAATTTGGTTTGAGAGTAATAAGCTTGACAAGAAAGAGCATGTAGTTTTTTCATATAAGTGATTCCTGAGATGTATTGTTTCAATATGTCCTTTTCCTTATGCAATTCTTTTCTTCTCAGTTATACCATCTGAATGCATGGTATTTTAACAATTGGATAATATTAAATGTTAAAGGATTCACCATTGTTTTTTGTTCTCTATTTCATAGATCCAAATATTTGCATCCCCGTCTTCTAAATCTTCTCTTGGATTCATCCTTCATGCCCAATTGTAGTGGACTCTTTCTCCCTTCAAATATCAGCTACAAAGACAACTATGTGAGAAAAATGTGTCTACCTTTCCTATAAGATCTACTTACTTCACAACCAGTTTCTTGCCAATTTTCCTTAAATCTTAGCTTGTTTGACTCCATTTCCCAATGGAATATCTCTATCATGCCCAAAAAAAACCATTTTCAATACAATTCAACTAAGGATATATCCATTGTTTTAAGTACAACCAATCATTGAAGTGACCTTAGGTGAATGCTATGCCAAAAAGAATGCTCTCTGGGTTGGAAGGGCTAGCTACCAACCTATAGGTTTTGTTTTAGGTTACCTCGGAGCTATCCTTTGTAAGCTAGGTCATTTCTGAGTGATAAAAAAATGCATGGAGAAATATTTATGTAGGTGTCCATATAATCTAGTACACAACCACTATATGTACATGGTATTTATTCAAAGAGAATACATATACTCGTATGCTAGCATTAATAGAATTTGAAGATTTACACATATAGTGAAGAATTCAAAATTACACGAACAATGCAAGAGACAACAACATTTTTCTCCATTTCACACACACACAGACATTGATTCACTCTATCAATTTATTTAGATTCCTACTTTAGACTATCAATCGACATACACTCGATCATTTTTACCACTAGATGCGTATTTTTCCATATTATTTTAGTTTATCCATTCTAGCTTCATGATTTCATTTACTATTTCTTTTCTAGATTATTTTCCTTTATCCATTCCTTCCTCTGAAATGATGATTTTCAAAAAATAAAAAAGCACGATGGTCAACCTCGCCATCTTTTTCCCAATCTTGTCATTGTTCGTTCACATTCTAAATAATCATTGAAGCCATTTTCCTTGACCATTTCCAATCCCATTCATTACTTCCTAGAATAGGTGGTCTATAAATTTGTCAAGAAGCCCTATAAGAAACATAGAATCATATCAATGCATGATCTAGATCATTATAGAAAATTTGAAACATTATAACAGTATGGTGGACTTACAACCCTATAAAAACAAGGTAAATGTGTCATGCTATAATATAAATGGTGGGGTTCCAACATTGGTGCAGGTGGATATTGGTGGCCACCCACCTATTCCACTTAGGGATGCACTATTTTTTCTTTCATTTTTTCATTTTCCTTAATTGTAGCAGAATTTAATATTTTAGCATTTTTCCAATTCCTAAAATTCCAGAGTTGTTTTGAGGCCCTAAACGATGTTTTTGGGAAAAACTAAGAGCGACATGGGTCTTTGTGTAATTTTTCTCGCTAAAACGTTGTATTCCTTGAAAAGATATTCCTCACGAGGTATGGTGCGTGAAAAATGGGAATCGTTTGCCAAAGTTATGTTCCCAGGAAGTTGATGTACAAATTTACCCAAACGGGGCCCCTAGTTTTGGCACTTCATCTTCTAAGGTTAATTTTTTTTATGTTTAGGGTTTCCCATTATTTATAAATAATAAATAGACCTTCAAGCCTCTTTTTAACACAATTCAGAGGCCTATTACCACCTCATATCTTCTAAGAGATAAGTTACCAGTGCCCTAGCTAGTTTATTTCCATTGTCTATAAGCATATTTCAGTTACGTGATATCAATGAAATGAAGTCTTATTTTCGTGGCATCTTCGCACCTGTGTATATTCATATATTTTATTACATTCTTTCATAAGTATAGATCAGTGGTATTAGAGCATTGTTCTCTTTCTCGATCCTTCATTTCATGTCCCCAATGAGGTCGAGGTCTAAGGAGTTAGGGCTCAATCTGGTTGAACCTTTGCAAGATCAACTCAAAAACTATGACGACTGCGCATGCGGGAAAAAAGGAAATATGAGGGAGCAATATATCCTATAAAAATATTGCTCGAGGAGGCCCTCAAGAAACAAAGGAACGCGATGATGCATAAATTTTCCAAGACCCTTCAACGACTTTCCACAGGCAGCCAATCTGCATCTAGTAGGCACTCTGGAGGCACAACTCCTTTTAAGGTACAAGTAAACTTTGAAATTCTCATATTTTAGGGCCAAATAGATGCATACATCTTAGATATATGGTTGAATCTATTAGAAGGTCATTTCTCAGTTCATGAATTTTCCGACCGAGAAAAGATTACTTTTTGACTCCTCAAAGCCACCCCCCCATGTTAAGGACTGGTGGGAAACCTACTGTGAGAAAAAGGATGAGAGGGAACCCTCAATTTTTTTGACCACACACAATTGGGATACTCTCTAAGATGCCATGAAGGAACAATATTATCCCTTGGAGAGCTATGACGAAAAGTATATATAATGGACTATGCTATGACAGAAAAGGGATCAAGATGTGTGTCTAGTCAATTTAGCGTTCTAAATTGCTAACATAAATTATCAACCAGGGCTAGTAAACTGATGAAGTGTGGTGCACTATATGTGCTTAAGTGAACTCTTCCTTACTTTGTTGTATGTGTTTTTCCTATTGTTTTTGGAGGTTTTGTCTTTTTAGTAATTAGTATGCTACTCTATGTTCACCAGATGAAATCAAATCTATGTCAAAAAGAAAAGAAAAAGAAACCTTAGACTCAAAACAGAGTGTAAATTCTATCCCTAATTAGGAAAATGATGAAAAACAAAGCATTCTAATCCATGGATATCCTAGCTTGAAAATGAACATTCATGAAATGAAAAGTAACTCAAAACACTACAACTTAATCTGATTCATTTAGTTAAAGATTTGTTGGAAGAGCTTGTGAAAAAGATTAATTTTAATGCAATGAGGATCTCCTAAAACATAAAAGGAAATGCTGAAACAAACAATAACTTAAAACATTATAGTGAAATCTCATTCATTTGATAAAAGTTTATTGGAAGAGCTTTAGGAAAAGATTACTATAATGTAGTAAGGATCTCCTATGAAACGTTGAAACAACTTATAACATTACAACTAAATATCATTCATGAGTTAAAGTTTTATTGGAAGAGCTTGTGAAAGAGATTAATCATAATGTGATAAGGATATTCAATGAAGCAAAACACTCAATAACTCACAATACTACAACTTAGTCCCATTCGTGAATTAGAGGTTTATTGGAAAAGCTTTTGAAAGAGACTAACTACAATATATTAAGGAATCTGATCTAAAATTGTGTGAACAAAATATTTCTTATACAGAGATTGACAGTAGGGGCTTTTACTGGTTCTTTCACCTTTACTAGAAAGGATGAAACCAAAAGCTTCTGGCCCTCTTACTGACTCTGCCAAAAGAAATATAATGTAAACACTAAATAGATCTGACAAATGAGGATCTTCCTTTTAACTAATCAACAAAAAATGAAATGCTAATAACTCAAAATATCACAATTGAATCCCATTCATTTAATAAAGATGTATTGGAAGAGCTTGAGAAAGAGACTAACTGCAATATCATGAGGATCCTTTATCTAAGCAAATGACATGAAAAATAATGCTAAAAGCTATGATTTCAGAAAGCAATCTAAGTAAGGAAATATGACAAAAAATAATTGAAAACAACTTATCTAGAAAACATGCAAATCCTCCTTGAATAGCAGGGGCCCTCTGCTATCAATTTGGTGTAATCCTTCTTCAGCTCCTTAAAATTGTAATCAAAACACTATCAATGAACTTCTTTATTGAAAAACTCACAAATCTACATCCCATTCCATCTTAAGCTTTGTTACAAAAGACTCTCTATTCCTTTCTCTCCTTCTCCTATTTTTCACTATTTTTTCACTACTCATGATAGGAGAAAGCTTCTCCTATTTATACAAAATATGAGGAGTTATCTCATTAATGGGAGTCCATGAATCTCTCCCTCCATCTCTAGAGTTACAATCAAAATAGGAAATGATAAGACACATGTCTTTCTAGAGTTTCAACACAACTAAGAAATGAGACACATATCCTCTTAGAGTTTTAATACAACAAGGAAATGAGACACATATCTTCATGATCCCATGATCTTCTCCTACAAAATTCGAATTTGTCCTTGGAGTGCCACATAAGGGTCTTCTAGAAGTCTCCTTTTGATCTACACATGTCAACAATCTCAACCCACTTGTTACGTATAAGTATATGCACATTATTTTCTAATTTTTAACCACATATTCACTTAAAAAGGCTAAGAATTAATAATGTTTGGAAAAACATAAATGTGGCCCAATGATAATTAAAGTGGGATGAATGTAGTGACATAGTAGTGAAATGGAGGTGAAATGGAAGTGATATAATAGACATAATAGTGAAAGTGTAATGGAAATGAATGAAATTTTCAAGACCCAACATACCCCCCAACTGAAGTTATTGCATGTCCCCATGTAATATATATTACATTAACTCTTTTGATCTTTGAGCTTTGGCTTAACTTTGCATGATATCATCTGATAACTTCATATTTCTGCAAAGTGTTTTACTTGAATTGCAACATGGTTGGTTCTTGTGTTACAACCACTTTGAACTTTGCATAATCATATTTTGATTATTTTTGCAAAGTATATCTTTATTGGATTGCATGATGGTTGGTTCTTGTGTGACAACCATGATTTTGTTTGTATCCAATTTATCATTTAAGCATTTTTTTGAAAAGCCATTGTATGCTCATAATAAAAATGTAATAGTTAATATATGTTGGAAGTATGTGGGATCCTGAGTATGATATAGACATGGTAAAATATGAAGATGAAATGTATTCCCCCCCCCAACTGATGGTATTGACAATTTTATGAAATGATGAAGAGAAATGTTTTTCCAACAATTATCATTCTAGCTTTTTATGGAATTCTATGGTCAAAAGTTAGAAAATGACGTACCTTAACTTACCCTTTGGAATGGATGAGTTGTATGTGTGGTGGCTGCGAAATTTTGATCATATTCTTCTTCAAGTGGCTGAACAAGAGGAGTCATGGATAAAGAGATAAGATGACTTTCTATTGCTCATACTAAAACTTGTTGAATCTGCTCCAAAATGCTGAAAATAATAGTATTCATGTCTTCAAAACTCATTGGCACAATTCCTACTATGTGAAAAGATGTTCTGATGTCGAACATAGTAGGAAATTGTTGACTTAGTGGCCATTAATGGATGCCACTAGTCCACATGAGAACTCTCACCATTGATGACAATGAGATTCAAGGTGCCCAAACACATCTTGTTAGGTACGAATGATTTTTCCGATGTCGAGTCACCTAGAAGATCTGACTAACAAGGGACATTAATGTATTCCCATTGTTTGTCAGCATGAGAACTTACCATTAAGGCATGCAAGCCTCAAGGTGTTTTTACAAAGAACTTAGACTCAATAATTTGCATTGAAGCAGGGCTTATTTGCGGAATGAAAATGACAAGAAATGGAAGATGGCAATGGAGAGTAGAAATGGAAATGGGCAATAAGCATGTGAATGTGCCTCTTTCTTTTATTTGTGGGTTATGAATGGACAAAAAGAAATGGAAAGTGGATGTGAATGTAAATGGAAAATATGAAGTGAAATGAGGTGAATGGTTTATTATGAGGTATGGATGTGATGGAGACAATAGTATCTGAAATTTTTTCAAGTGTTTGGATCTGATTTTGCATCAGCATATTTCCTCTTTGTTGCTGATCATCTTCTTATGAAACAAATTGGTCTCTTAGGGAGACACCATTCTCTTGTAGT
This sequence comes from Pinus albicaulis, assembly GCA_034641835.2. Lineage (NCBI taxonomy): Eukaryota > Viridiplantae > Streptophyta > Pinopsida > Pinales > Pinaceae > Pinus > Pinus albicaulis. The sequence continues at coordinate 481,059,593 of CM076576.1, forward strand.
TATTTGTCCTTCCTCCTGGAACCTGCAAAAAAAAGCTAATACTTCTTCTGCAATGGAATGTAAGATTATGAAAGGAGAGAGGTGATCAATCTCTCTAGTTATGATATCTACACACAAAACTAAGAATTTGTATTAATGAAACAAGTTCTCAGAGGAAAAATCAAAAGAATTTATACCTGTTTTGGAATTAGTGCCTCAAGTTGAATGTTTCTTCTTTTCAGCAATTTATTTCATTATTTACCATTTCAAACTCTAATGATGGATTTTTCACTATGTAGATCTTGTTGAGACCTTTCCAGCGATACTTGAATCATTAAAATCTAATTTTGTATGAGAAAGTTAGGCTGATTTGAACAATGACGTTTTTCAGCTGCGGAATTGGAGAACAACTGCCGAATTGGACTTTAGCTGCAGAATGTCGACGATTTCTGTAGCTAAAAATCTTTGAATAAAAATTTAGCCATTCATCTTTCATCATCAGTCCAAAATTAATCAATACCTTCAGAAACGTGAGCAAATAACTTATTCATTTCATTGATTCAAAATTATTATTATTATTATTATTATTTTTTTTTTATTTTTTTTTTATGAAAACAAAATTGAAAAAGAGGAATGCAATTCCTTTTTTTTTTATTAACAAAATTGATTTTTTTATTTTATTTTTTTGTATTTTTATTTATTTTTAATATTGCACCAATGTCGATTTGGCTTTCCGTTTCTTAGCTACGATAGGTGCCATTGGTTTCATATTGTTTATGGCCTTCCATTGCATACTCATGCCTCCAATTTGTAAGCTTTCAGCACCCTGATCTTGTGCTATTACCAACATTTATGCAGTGAGCTTAAAAAATTTACAGTATTCAACAAATCTCTAAAATCGATGCTCTCATCTGCCAATGAGGAGGTGAAAATGCAGTTGAAGATGAGAGTGGCTGCATTGCTGGTGGATTTGAGCGCCAATGAGAGCAGGAGAAAAGCCATCGTCAGTGTAGGTGAAGATCCAGCATCAGTGGTCAGTGGAATGTTGATTGAATGTCACGATAGACTTTGATTTCGATTTAAATTCTTCTTCTTGAGATCTAGAAAACCGGATCATGGGTGAAATCGACACAGAGTGCCGTTCTCAAACTTTCCACTGTGCAAAAACCGTTTTTCCTCACGCGGAAGGCAAAAATGGGCTTCAAAGAACCGAGAAATTATCCCAGACTGCCACGAATTTCTTAAAACTATTTCTGGGTTATTTAATTTCTCACGTTCTGAGAAAAATCCACGTCTCAGGTTTTCAAAATTCATTTCGGTTTGATCAGAAAACGTGTTTCAAAATAACGTTTCAATAGAAGTTGCATTTTTCTGGCAATGAAAAATGATTTCTGGTGATTTCAGGATCCCAATTAAATCAAGAAATAAATGCAAATGGTTCAATAGGAAAATTTGAATGCAACTCAAATGCAAGGTAGAAACATCGCAACATTTGTATACAATTTGAAATCAAACTCAGCTTTGTCTTCAATTCGAAACCAAACTCATCTTTTTGAAGAACTGATCTCTCCTACGGATTTGTGAAATGATTTTGCAAATTATATTCACACAATCTCAATTTTGTTTGCAGAGGTAAAATTTAAACTCTGTGTTGGCTCAGTACTGCAATCTTGATGGGGGATTTTGTTGTTGTGTTTTCTATGAAGCTCCGACAACAAAAATTAGTTGTGGTTGGAGATCATTCATTTTACTGAGTGAGAAAAGAGGATGCACAATGCTTTGTGGTTGTTTTGCTCGTAACACTAGTAAATTTTGAATTTAGTACTGCATTCACCGCCACTAATATGATTGAGAGAAACAATTGCACGAAGTGCACTTCGAATCATATCTTCATTGCAATCTACTTCTTGGTTCACAACATCCTTCTTTGGTTTGTGAGTGATTGTCTTTTCTAAGGGCTCTACCAATGAATCAAGAACTGCCAGAACTGCAGAAGCACACTTATCCGCAAGCTTTGAAAGTATGAGGTGGCATGGCATTTTCACATCATAATGATCATTTAAACTTGATTGAAGATAGGGAATAATGAAAGATGAAGGATTAATCTGATCGAGGCAATTATCAAGCAATGTATCCACGCACTCAAAAGCTACTTTTCTCAGTTCCAGCCCATCATCAACAATGTGCTTGAAAGGGCCAAGATCAATTGTCCTTATTAGTTCTTGCTTGACAACAGTCTATTCATATAGAAGATGTAGTAATTCTAGGAGAAGACCCTTTATTAGGTTTGGCTTATTGTGAGCTGTTGTACTCAACGTTGAAACAATTGCGCGCCTCACATGTTTATCGTCATCTTTAATGAGCATCAAGAATGATGATATGAAAGGCTGGATAACATGATCAGCAGGGTTGGCTTGGATGTTTTGTTTTTGCTTCGTTTTAAACAAAAATATATCTTTTTTATTTTTTTATTTTTTTTATTTTTTATTCTTTATTTTTTATTTTTATTAATTTTCTTTATTAAAATTTATTAATAGAGAAAAATAAGAGAAGTTTTTATTTTTGTTCCTTTTTTTTTTAATGATTTTTTATTGAAATGATATATATATTTTCAAAAATTTTAAAAATATACATATATATTTTAGTGAAAAAAACAATTTAAAAATTTTTTATTTTTCATTTTTTATAATTGATTTGTTTAATAAAATGATGTATGTTATATTTTCAAAAATTTAAAAATACACATATATATTTCATTACACAAAACAATGTATTGGAATTTTTTTCATTTTTTTTTAAGTCAAATGAAATGATGAAAACAATTTTTTTTTTTTTTTTTTTTTTTTTTTTTTTTATTGAATCAATTGAAATGATGAAGTTTATTTTGTCTCCCATTTTTTTTATTTTTTTTTATTTTTTCTGATCCTCCAGATCATACAAAATGTAGGAGGAGAGCATACTCAAGAATTATTAATTTTTTTTTACATAACAATCCTTTTTCTGATCCTCTAGATCACACAAAGTGCAGGAGGAGAGCATACTCAAGAATTATTAATTTTTTTTAGATGTAAGAAATAAGGTCTCCTAATTACACTTCCCCGGCAGCGGCGCCAAAATGTCTAATCAATTTAGCGTCCTAAATTGCTAACATAAATTATCAACTAGGGCTAGTAAACTGATGAAGTGTGGTGCAGTATATGTGCTTAAGTGACCTCTTACTTACTTCGTTGTATGTGTTTTTCTTATTGTTTTTTGGGGTTTTTTCTTCTTAGTAATTAGTATGCTACTCTATGTTCAACAGATGAAATCAAATCTATGTCAAAAAGGAAAGAAAAAGAAACCTCAGACTCAAAACAGAGTGTAAATTCTATCCCTAATTAGGAAAATGATGAAAAACAGAGCATTCTAATCCATGGATACCCTAGCTTGCAAATGAACATTTATGAAATGAAAAGTAACTCAAAACACTACAACTTAATCTGATTCATTTAGTTAAAGATTTGTTGGAAGAGCTTGTGAAAAAGATTAATTTTAATGAAATGAGGATCTCCTAAAACATAAAAAGAAATGTTGAAACAAACAATAACTTAAAACATTATAGTGAAATCTCATTCATTTGATAAAAGTTTATTGGAAGAGCTTGAGAAAAAGATTACTATAATGTAGTAAGGATCTATTATGAAATGCTGAAACAACTTATAACATTACAACTAAATCTCATTCATGAGTTAAAGGTTTATTGGAAGAGCTTGTGAAAGATATTAATCATAATGTGATAAGGATCTTCAATGAAGAAAAACACTCAATAACTCACAATACTACAACTTAGTCTCATTCGTGAATTAGAGGTTTATTGGAAAAGCTTTTGAAAGAGACTAACTACAGTATAATGAGGAATCTGATCTAAAATTGTGTGAAAAAAATATTTCTTATACAGAGATTGACAGTAGGGGCTTTTATTGGTTATTTCACCTTTACTAGAAAGGATGAAACCAGAAGCTTCTGGCCCTCCTACTGACTCTGCCTAAATAAATATAATGTAAACACTAAATAGATCTGACAAATGAGGATCTTCCTTTTAACTAAATAACAGAAAATGAAATGCTAATAACTCAAAATATCACAATTGAATCGCATTCATTTAATAAATATGTATTGGAATAGCTTGAGAAAGAGACTAACTGCAATATCATGAGGATCCTTTATCTAAGCAAATGACATGAAAAATAATGCTAAAAGCTATGATTTCAGAAAGCAATATAAGTAAGGAAATATGACAAAACAGAATTGAAAACAACTTATCTAGAAAACATGCAAATCCTCCTTGAATAGCAGGGGCCCTCTGCTACCAGTTTGGTGTAATCCTTCTTCAGCTCCTTAAAATTGTAATCAAAACACCATCAAGTAACTTCTTGATTGAAAAACTCACAAATCTACATCCCATTCCATCTTAAGCTTTGTTACAAAAGACTCTCTCTTCCTTTCTCTCCTTCTCCTATTTTTCACTATTTTTTCACTACTCATGATAGGAGAAAGCTTCTCCTATTTATACAAAATATGAGGAGTTATATCATTAATGGGAGTCCATGAATCTCTCCCTCCATCTCTAGAGTTACAATCAAAATAGGAAATGATAAGACACGTGTCTTTCTAGAGTTTCAACACAACTAAGAAATGAGACACATATCCTCTTAGAGTTTCAATACAACAAGGAAATGAGACACATATCCTCATGATCCCATGATCTTCTCCAACCAAATTCGAATTTGTCCTTGGAGTGCCACATAAGGGTCTTCTAGAAGTCTCATTTTGATCTACACATGTCAACAATCTCAACCCACTTGTTAGGTATAAGTATATGCACATTATTTTCTAATTTTTAACCACATATTCACTTAAAAAGGCTAAGAATTAATAAAGTTTGGAAAAAATAAATGTGGCCCAATGATAATGAAAGTGGGATGAATGTAGTGACATAGTCGTGAAATGGAGGTGAAATGGAAGTGATATAATGGACATAATAGTGAAAGTGTAATGAAAATGAATGACATTTTCAAGACCCAACGATGTGCATGAGCTAATGAATATTTTCCGTACCCTTATCACAAAATTGGGTATCAAATATTCAAAGAAGCATTTGGTGCTAAAGTATCATAGTTGTCTACACATATACGTTCAGGAGGAAATGGAGTTCCTCTTCATCTCCTCACTTGGCAAAAAATATCAGCATGCTTGCAATATTGACAATAAGTTCAAACAAAAGAAGCGAGACATTGGATTTGTGAATTAGAATCAAGGGAAACGTGCCCCCTAACTGAAAAAAAAGCAACAAAGCCAAGGCGGAGTAGCCCAGGATAACCCACCAAATCCGCAAGCAAAGAAAAACACTGTGAATTGAAAGGAGGACACGGGAAAGTGGTCTGAGTTCCATAAGAGCTCCACTCACAACACAAGTGAGTGTTGAGCCAAGAAATCACAAGTGGCTAAACTGAAGGCTTGTGAATCGGATGCATGCTCTGACTCTGAATTCGAACCTGACAAGCAGAATTATAAATGGAAGCATATTATTGATGCAGAGCCCAATGCAATTTTTGCCACTATGAAGATCCAAAAGGAGGATATGAATGATCCAAAGGAGGGGGAGCACCTCTTCCATTCTCGTATATTAGTAAAGGGTTCCCCACTACAGTTCATTGTCGATAGAAGGAGCCAAAATAACGTCATTTCAGCAGATCTCGTCATGCAATTCGGCTTCTGAACCACAAAACATGGACAATGATACACTATCGGGTGGCTTCACCAAGGATGATATCTTCACATCAGCTAGTAGTGCGGCCTTACCTACATCATCAAGTCCTTCACGCATGAGGTATTATGTGACATTGCTCCTCTTGATGTTTCTGATGTATTATTAGGCCAACCATACTTGTCGAAATGAAATGTTTTGTATGATTCTTGGCCTCATGCTTTTATTATTACTTTTGGAAATAATTTGAATAGGATACGAGAGATAGCACCACCTACCACCATCTCTTTGGTTATTACAAAGAAATGAAGCTCATTTCCAAAACTAGGATTTTTTTTTTTTTGATAATCTGCCTTTAGTACAAGAAGAGTATTATGGTCATGACCTCTAGATAGAGCTCCTCCACATGAAAAAAACATATGGATAAGGTCGTGGAGGAGTACGTGGACATATTCACCTCACTTGTAGAGGTTCGTCTACACTATCAGGTCAAGCACCCCATAGATATGACCCTAGGTGCGTTGCTATGCAATGGACCAATCTATCGATGCTTTGTTCTAGAGAACAAAGAAATAAAGAGGCAGATTTAGGAGTTGCTATAGAAAGGTCACATCCATCAAGTTTCATCTCCCTGTGCGAGCCCAATGATGGTTGTGCAAATGGTGGCTAGGACTTGGAGACTATGTATTGATTATCAGACTCTAAACAAGATCACTAGGTGGAATAGGTTCATGATCCCATAGATTAATGACCTGCTAGAACAACTCAAGGGGAAAAAATATTTCAGCAACATTGGCATGAATTCTGGGTATTACTCGGTACCAATCGAATCCTCTGATGTATGGAAGACTACCTTCAAATTGAAGGAGTGCCTTTTTGAATGGTTTTTCATGCCTTCCGGGTTGAGGAATTCTCCCACAACATTCATGAGGCTGATGGATGAAATATTGCACCCATTCACGAATTCATTTGTAGTAGTGTACTTGGATGAAATCTTTATCTTCTGCTAGACTTGGGAAGAGCACCTCCACCACATTCGAGAGGTCCTCCAAAAATTTCATAACCACAAGTTGTGTGAGAATTTGGATAAGTGAAATTTTGGCATGACGCAAGTTTAGTATCTGGGATACATTATTGATGAGCACGGGATGCATGTAGATCCATCCAAGATCCAAATAATTTGATATTGGCCAGCCCCATCCACTCTAACAGAGCTCCACAACTTTCTCGGGCTTGCTGATTTCTATAGCAGGTTTTTGTTGTGATTCTCTCATATCACTTGGTCCTTGAGAAATTCACCAATGGAGGAGAGAAAGAAAAATTCTTTGGTTTGAATCTCAACATAAGGCGTTCGACGAGTTGAAACATCACCTGTGCTCTTCTCCAATGCTCACATTACCAAAGTTGCAACAAACATTTGAGAGAAAGAGATATGCTTCAGACTATGTTATTGGGATAGTTCTTACTCAATAGGGGCATTCATTGGAATCTCAAAGTGAGACATTGTCTAACACAGTCTGAAAGTATCCCACTTATGACAAAGAGATGTGTTCCATTATGCAGGCTCACTGACAATGGAAGGATTATATTTTGGGGAAGGAAACAGTCATCCACATATACCAACAACCCCTACAGTTCATACAGACACAAGGGAAGTTGCAGAGCGATCGCCATCAGAAGTTTTCCACATATCTACAATAGTTTAATTTGAACATCAAGTACAAGAATTGAAGCACCAATAATTTTGCAGATTTCCTCAGCCGACAACTGGTCATGGCTCTAACCATTATGCTAAACTCTTTTGGGCACAAGAATGATGATTGGCTACTCGTATACAAGAGAAATACAAAATTCAGCCACACATACAAGACGGTCTTAGAGGGTAATAAAGTTCCAAATTTTCACATGCAAGATGCACTACTATGTCACCTAGGACACCTATGTGTTCCTTCAAGCAAGTCTTCCAAGATGATTTGGGAAGCGCATGACAGTAGGGTCATTGGGAATTTCTAGGTTGAGAAAATAATTGTAGTACAACAAGACTATTTATATTGGTTGAACCTCCGAGTGGATGTCGGGAAGTACATCAGATCCTGCACTGCTTGCACCATTGCCAAATGACAATCAAGAAGCAAGGCCTCTATACTTCGCTGCCCACCGATATTCAACCTTGGGAATCCATCTCCATGGATTACATGTTAGGCATTCCTTATGCTAAGCATGTTAATCATTGTGTTTTCATGGTCATCGACAGATTCTCTAAGATCTCCATTATGGAAGCATGCAAGACGAATATCATAGCAGAAATCAATGAAAACTCTTCTTTGAATGACTGTGGGTGAAATTTGGGATCCCACAGTCTATCATCTTAGATCGATACAGTAGATTCCTCAGTAAATTTGGTCCAACCTCTGGTTAATTCTTGACACCAAGCTCACCAAGTTGACAACTTTCCATCCCTGAACTGATGGCTAGACAAAGGTGGTCAACAGGATGATCATACACATTTTGTGCATGTACAACTCAAAGAATCCATAGATATGGGATGAGATCCTCCCCTATGTATAGCACAACTATAACATGTCTCTCCACAACTCAACTAGCCATAACTCCTTTCAAGTGGGCTTGGGATTCCAGCCACTAAGTCCCATTGACATAGACATGCGATTTGCGGCTAACCAAGTCGATTTGGCTCATGTGTAGTCTGAAGATGACAAGGTGAAAAGCTTCATCGAGAACATTCAATGCATCCACCAATAGGTTCATGACATATTAGACAAAGACAATGGCAAGCACAAGTAGCAACATGATCAACATCAAGTGCCACACAACCTCTAGGTGGGCGACAAAGTGTGGCCACATTTTTAGATGAAGCACATCGTTGGACTCCACCGTAAGATTTACTTGCTCCGATATAGGCCATACATGATCACCAAGGCTATAGTGGACATTTCCTTCGAGTTCAGTATTCCACCATTCCTTGGCCTACACCTAGTGTTCAATGTGGATCGTCTTCAACCCTACTTTCCACCTCTACTGGACACCTCCAATATTGCAGAACAAGTCACAACAATAGAGATAAACCCAGACTGCATGGAACAAGCCACCATGGATCACATCATTGACACAAAAATCAAGAACACTTGCCATTAGAAGATCCAACAATATCGGGATGTCAAAGTTGGCCAGCTCATACACCAACGCAAGTGCCTCACTAGGGACCAAGTTCAACAGAAGTTTCCTCATCCATGGAGGAACTCAACTCAATGGGGACAATTTCTTCCTAAGTGGGAAGGAATGATCTAGGTGGATAATTGTGGCCACCCGCCTATTCTGTGTATGGACCCACCGTTATTTCTTTCAATTTTTTTGTTTACTTAATTGTAGCATAGTTTACTATTATTAGGATTTTTTTCGCGTCGTGAACATCAGGAGCTATTTTGAGGCCCTAAATGGTATTTTTTGGAAAACCAAGAGGAACATGGGTCTTTTATCGATTTTTCTACTTCAAAAGTTATATTCCTTGGATAGATATTTACAACGAGGTATTTTGTGTGTAAAACATAGATCATATGCCAAAATTACATCGCTGGGAAGTTGATATATCAATTTTCTCAAACAGGGTCAATATTTTTGGTGCTTCATCTCCTAAGGTTAGATTTTTGGATTTTTAGGGTTTTCCATTATTTCTAAATAATAAATAGGCCTGTAGCCGCCACATCTCTTCTCGGAGATAAGCTACCAGCGCCCTAGCTAGCTTATTTCCATTTTTTCTGTAAGCATATTTCAGCTATGTGATATTAATGAAATGAAGTCATATCTCTACTGCATATCTCTATTTATGTGTATTTCTATATTTTATTTTGTTCATGCATAAGTTTGGATCAATAATTGTAACAACAATGGTGGATTTGTAGCATTATAACAACAATGATCAAGTTGTACTACTATGTAAGGATGTTGGAGTAATAGGATTGCAATAGAAATGGTAGAATCATGGAACACTTATCTAATCCAATAAATTCCAATTGAAATTTATCAATACATATTTGTTTATAACATATATGCTCCTCCATTAGACATTCTTTGTAATAAAAACATGAGATTCTAGCTCACCTAGATGCAACTGTCAATTTTATAGATGATAAACAACATTGTAGGAATTCTACACCTTCTATATAATCTCATAATCCATCCTAGGAACCTTCTTTTCTTAAACAAACCAAATGTTCATAATACCCCTTAGTTTGTTTCCATATTCAAATTCTCTTTTCCCATACATTCTCTAATCCTTTTGTTGTTATGAGTAGCAATTGTTTCTTCAACTTTTTTAGCAAACCTTCTTCATCATCACCTTCTCCTTCATGGAACTTGTACAAATAAGAAACATTAAATATCACGGAAACATATGTTGGTAATGTGTTATATTATTTTCATGAATTATATAAACCATGAAAATTAACAAGGTCCCATGTGGGCCTACTAGCACCCCATGTTCAGGGGGAAAGATCCCCACTATATGATCCAGATTTATGCAGGAATGCAACAGAATAAACTTATAACCATAAATATAGAGATGCAGTGGAAACAACACTTCATTTCAGTAATATCAAAGAAATAAAATTTGCTTACAGACAGAATGGAACTAAAACTAGCTAGGGCGATGGTAGGTATCTCTGAGAAGAGATGTGGCAGCTACAGGCCTCTAAACTGAGTTACAATGAGGCTCGAGGGCCTATTTATTATTGAGAAAAAATTGAGAATTCTAAACATCTAAAAACCTAACCCAAGGAGATGAAGTGCCAAAACTATGGGCCCCGTTTGGGTAAATTGGTGTTTCAACTTCCCAGGGATGTAACTTTGGCATACTATCTCCGTTTGATGCACATGGTACATCATTATAAATATCTATCCAAGAACTACAACTTTCGCCACAAATATCCATTCTGAAATGGAATGATATTAGCTAGAGGCGCGATGCCCAAAAAACGTCGTTTAGGGCCTCAAAACAGCTCCGGAAGTTCAAGACCCAAAAAACTGCTAAAAATAGTAAGTTGTGCCGAAACTGAAAATCTAAAAGAGGCAATGGTGGGGCCCCAAGTGAAATAGGTGGGTGGCCACCAATATCCACTTGGATCACTAAATGGGGTTTGTTGCTTTGGGATTGGGTTTCTAGGATAAAATTATACGTGTAGATTTATGTATTTTCCATTGTATCTTTTATATTTTATTAGTAATATATTTTCATAAATTAATTGTACATTTTTGAAACTTACATTTCGAATCGAATTATTTTTTTCTTCAAGGTGATTCTTTTGTGGCTAAGGGGCTTGGCTTAGGCTTGTTGTAGAATCTGTTACAATACACTATTTGCAGAAGTGATTCTTATGGTGAAATTAAATGGTGATACATTTAAAAATAGAGATTGAGAAACCTAATGGGTAGAGCTTTGAGCTATGGAAGCTCAAATTGGAAGAATTATTGGTGGACATAGATTAGTAGATTATTTTGCATCCAATTTTGCAGTCATGGGGATGTCAAAAGAAAATGATATGAATTTGGATTGAAAGGGAAATAATACAATACTATTATGGCCCTTGTCTGTATTAAAACCGTAATATGTTAGGGGAAGTTATATCAAAGGATATATGGGGGAAGTTAGGGACATTGTATTGATTAATCCCCTAGCGAAGAGATTGTTGCTGCGAAAAAATATATATAACAAAAAGATGAAGGATGGAGAATTGGTGAAAGAGCATCTAAACGACTTCAATATTATGATGAGTCAATTTTTATCCATTGACATTAATATTTCAAATGAGGATATGTTCATTGGTAAATTATATTCTCTATTATACTTGTGGTATAGTTTGGTTGTTTCCATATGAAATTATGACACTATTATAAAATTTGATGAAATAGCATCGTCCTTTTAGTTGGAGGAGATGAAAAAAAACATGGATATCCATAATAGATATCCCTCATCTATAATAGGACTCTCCAAAAACATAAATATAAATAATTCCTTAACTAGGAGATATAAATCTAGAGGAAGATTGAAATATCTAGAAAACTCTGTAAAGGTTTGTTGGAGGCATTGGAAGGAAAGGAATTAGAAGAAAAATTATAAAGAAAAAATTGCAGAGAAAGGGAAGGAATTCGAATGTTGTCCTTTTATAGAAGTAAAAATCTCCTTATATAAAGGATGGGATGTGTACTTGTCTTCTTTAAGCACATCAATAGATCATGAGGCATGGCTAGTCAACTCAGGCACATCATTTCATATAATTGGTCACACGGAGTGGTTTTTCGAGTATGAAGATTTGATGATGATGAAATTTTCTTATTATAAAACTTAGGATCTAGGATGATAGGAAAAGGAAAATCTATGTCTAAGCTGATGGATGGAAATATTAGGACACTCCCTGGTGTTTTTCTCCTCCCAAGATTAGTCAAAAGGTTTTATTTTTGTAAGTAATATTAGTGATTCATGAGTAAAAAGGATGCTCGAAAACAACCTATGCAATATTGTTTGAGGATAAATTTTAAAGTTAAGGGGTTTTTTTATTGGAACTCTGTATAATATTATAGGAAGCATGAATAATGGTGGGTGCAGTAGTTCCATTGTTCCCAAGAGTGAATGAGGAAAAGGAAAGACTCTTGCATCTTCACGAGAACTTGCGATGTTGTGGCATCAAATAATGGGACATATCAAAGAGACATGACTTATACTATTGCATGGTAATATTATAGTGGAAGGTACACATAATTATCTATATTTGATTTTTGTTAACATTGTTTATATGGGAAGAAAAATCAGGTGATATTCTCTTCTACTTCTAAAAGGCTAGAGAGAATACTATAGTTAGTGGAGAATTTTTTGTTTAGACATATGTCGGTTCCTTCATTGGGAAAAACTATGTACTACATTTCATTTATAAATGACTTGTTGAGGATACATGAATATATTTCCTCGTGAAAAAATATGAAGTCTTTGACAAATTTAAATAATTTAAGGCTCTAGTTGAGAATCAGATAGAGAAGAAACGTATATCATGGAAATATTTAAATATGTCATTGATACCATCATCTCATACACATTCTTTGATGATAATATCTAACAATGTGTAGAAGAGGTATATGTTGATCCATGATAGTCTCCAACTTTTCCTGATGATTTTTTGCCATGATTTTGGAGATAAAAAATGCACAAGTTTACATGAGTTAAGGTACATAGAAATATTTGTCAAAAAATATAATCGAGTTAGTAGATATTACAAAAATATTCTCATTAGGAAAATAATATTTTATAGTTGCCTCATTCTCATTTTTTCTAAGTCTAGAAAGAAATTCTACTACTATATTTCATATCCCTAGCTTGTTTAATATCATTATATAAAATTCTTATAGTAATGGAAACCATCTAGTTAAAGTAACATTCTAATTGGATTTATTAATGAATTATTTAAAAACAACATTGTCAGTGTGTAAAATGACAAGAAAACTCATTTTTTATTGGTCTAGAAAGAAATTATACTACTATATTTTATTTCCCTATCTTATTTAATATTATTATATCAAGTTCTTATAGTAATTACAACCACATAGTTACCGTAACTTTGTAATTGGCTTATTAATTAAGTATTTATTAACAACATTGTTAGAGTAAAATGACTAGATAAACTGCTATGTAATGCAAAAATTTATTAATATCATATATAACTGCAAGAAAATATTTCTCTCTTATTGCATACTTCAATTATTTTAGAGACATTTTGTCTAATAGATTATATTACATGTGTATTATTTCCTTCTTGTTACCCAAAAATATATTTATGGCAGTGCTCGACAGATTTGTAGATATGTGAAATGGGAGGGATAACTTAGGCCGTCTTAGGATAGGAACCTTGAATACTCTCTATTTCATTCTTTCAATAAATTTTGGAATCTCTTTCCACAAAAAAACATCATTATTATTGTTCAAAGGAAAGAAACGATGAAATATTTGTTAAAAACTGGTGATAGTAACCAACATGTCTTATAAATCTTCGTACCTCTTTTTATATCTGTCTAATCCATAATTTTAATACTACCTTCATTTGTTTGGGTCCACTTGGATTCCTTTTCATCATATATGATTCCATAGTACTACAACTTTAGTTAACATTATGAAACATATCTCATTACTTAGGGATAGCTGGATCTCCTTACATATTTCTAAAACACTTCCTAGATTGGGTAGGGAAAAGTTGAAGATATCATCATATGTAATGGAATAATCCATGTAAATTTGTATGCAGTGATGAATTATATTATAGAAAACTCCAATAATGTCTCATTGGAGAGTTACTATAAAATTATAAATTCCAAATGGTAGAATATGGTAATAAAATGTTCCCCAAAGATAGGTGAATTTAATTTTCTTCTCATCATTCAATGTGATATCATTTAGTTGTATCCATTGAAATAATCGAGGAATTAATAATACTTCTTCCCTCCTAGCATATCTGTGATGTGTTAAATAACAGAAATTTGAAGTGGTACTAATTTGTATATTGATTAAGTTCCTTGTAATTAACACACGTTCTCTATTTTCCATTTTTTTTATTTACAATGACAAGAGGGGAAATCCACTGGATGTAAGGATCAGATTGATGAAAGTTGGCTAACAGTTCAATTTATCCATATCCTCTTTAACTACATCACTCAATGTCAAATTGGTCCATCACTATGGTTTATGAATGGTTGGATATCATTCGTCACTATATACATCATAATAAAAATTGGTAGGATGGATTCCATTCATGTTACTGTATTCCAGGAAGAAAACATGGTTCTTAATTTGTAGGACATTGGTAAAATATTCATTTTATTGTTTAGTATCCATTTATCAATTTTCAAAGTTTTTATAGGGTTTATCACTATATTTTCTAAAGTTTATCATGTGTCTTTCAATGAGGAGTATTCATGTCCTATTACTAGTTCATATGTTGGGATAATGCAAGAAGGGATTTGGGGTTCATGATGTGGGTGAGAACATGTGGGTTATATAAAGAGGAGAAAGTTATGAGATAATTAATCCCTATGTCCTCAGATTTATATTTAATGTAAATATATTGGTCTATGGTGAGGACTTAATTATAAAGTTACTCTTCATCACATTCTTCTCCATTAGCACAAAAATGTGTTTCAATATCTATAGTGGGGTTGGCAGGAGCATATATGGTGATTTGTTTAATAAATGTACCATAGGAAATTGTAATATTACTATATCTAAAACTAATATAAGTGTTTATAATAGTTATCCATAGCATTTCAAATATTAAAGTATTGTCTTCCAAAGAATACTTGGGTTATACGCTCTTGAAGTCAATGAGATAAATCGATGAGTCTATAGGGGAAACTACATCTTCACATATTCCTTATGGTTTGATCATATATTGGTTATCAATTTTTAGTGCTATGGGGGTCTTCCTAAGAGTGGAACTTATAAGGCTTTCATCATCATGCCATAAATGGGATCAACAAGGTTAATCAATCTGCCAAGAATGAGGTTACAGTTGTTCTACACATTGAATATCAGGCTATGAGGGTATGTGTATTTGGTTGTGAGAACACCCTATATCATAAGGTTTAATAGTTTTATGATAATGTGAATGATTTGAGCATCCTTTCATATTCTACTATATTTCCTTAAACATAATTCCCCTTTCTCTTCTGAGTAACTAGGAACATCCTCGATTTCTTAGAACAAAAATATGTGAACACACATGTTTTAAGATCGGAAAGAAAAATGAATTTAGTATTGGTAGTTATCTTGTATAGGTCTAGTGTTTTTGAGTGAGGAGGAACGTTTGGATATGGGGGAACTTGGCATATTATTAGGGTGTCAAAATATTGAACTAGTTTTGGTACCATATTTGGAGCTTCCTCATTGAAATATTAAATATTTATAGGAGGATATTCCTTAATTACGGTCTTCCATAACCTCTGTGGATATCAAAAAAAATAGGAAAGATATAGAAAAATCTGAGTAAGTACTGAGCCCATAAACTTGGGCTAGTTGTGTTTCCTTACCATTATTGGCATTAGAAATGGGTTTTATGAGAAATTGTTGTCAAGGAGGGGTTCATGCATATGGTTGTATTTGTGGAGAGGGAAGAAGTTGCATGGGTGGTTTCATTGACTCCTATTGAGGGCTTTGAAAATCTGAATTTCTCCACCTATATTTCCATAGTTTATTTAGGGGAGGAGTTGTCATCCATGTTTTAGAAGGAAGGCACCATGTACGAGAAAAATATTGAATTAAAGGTCTATTCAAATATGAATGAAAATACTATGATTGATCTTGAACCATAAAATTAGTTTTTGACTACCATAATTGTTTCTAAGAGACGAAACATAAATTCCCTCTTTCCTCAACTTCATAGTACAAAAAATTCCATCCTAGTAAGGAGACACTTGTTTATATCATGGTCCTAAATGCATATTTTGAATATCTTGATTTGATCCAATGATAACTCCTCCAATGGGTGTTTCCTTCTACACATTCAATAGATATTTCACTGTTAAACACCATGTTGAAGCACACACATGGTGTATGAGAAGGAATAACACACACACAAGAGACTCAACACATAATGAAAGATAAGCGTGAGGCTTTCTTATTTTTTCCATTACACATGATGTACATTTATAATACAATGGTGTGACTCTTGGTTTTATATTCCAAGGTCACTTGGACTCCATTGTGACTTTTCGCATTCCACACCTACCCATGTAGGATTAGGTGTTCCAACATTCCCCCTTAATCCGAAGGGGTATGTGTGAGTCCAAGAAAAGAGTTGTAATACAAATTTGCAAAGTATGCATGACAGCACTTGGGCTGAATCAAATCTATGAAATGTTGGAAAAAAGAGGTGGTTTTAGGATGACCACAAACACTGGAACGCAAAAATTTTTGCAGTTCCCGGAACTCTTCCAAAACTGGCAAGAAGCTGAAGGCTTCTGCTAGAGGAATTGTCCCTCATAAAAAGGGAGACCTTCAAACTAAAAGAAGGGAGGTCTACTACCTGTGATGGTTTTAGTATGACCAACAACTCTGGAATGCTTTGAAGCATTTCCTGGAACTCAACCAATGCTGGCAATAAGCTGAAGGCTTCTGCTAGAGGAAGTGTTCCTCATGTATGAAAGGGAGACCTTCGACCTAAAAGAAGGGAGGTCTACTACCTGTGGTGGTTTTAGGTTGTCCACCAACCAAAGATGATGGTTTAAGGTTTTCCACTAACTGAAGGCATGCTCATGGGCATCCGTGTCTCTGGCTACATCTTTGAATCTAGAATGACAAATTGTGGCTCAGGCTCACTTGAACAACTGGCTACAAATCTGAACATGGAATGAGATATTGTGGCTCAGGCTCGCTTGATCTGTCGTCGAAGCTTGTACATGACCACCATTTTCCCCCCTGTCAGGGACAAGGTGAGATGATGGCAAAAACTCAACTGCAAGTTTGCTCAATATCCGTGAACAAGTTCTAACATGTGTCGTAAACATATTCTTGGCTGCTGATGCCCATTGCCAAGAAGCAATCCATCCAAGATGAATCTTTGTTCTTGCAGGAGGCTTGTGTCTGAAGCATCTGTCTGAAGAATGTGTGTGCCGACCATAGTGCTTGCATGGATGAATATCAAAATAGTGATCTTTCATGTGGCCAACTCAATCACAGTGTTGGCATTTTTCAATCTGTTGTTGTTGTGGAACAGGATCTGGAACAGCTGCAGGTGAACTGTCATACAGGAATCTGACACTCTGAAATATGATAGGCTTGGTGTAGTCTGGAATATGAAAGGACACATCCTTGTCATATCGAATACCAATTTTGTTCTTGTTGTGGACAAGCTCTTCCCAAGGTCTGATGATGGGCTTGAGAAGTGCAGGTTGATCTGCTGCATCTGCATGTAGATCTACTCTTGTGCAATGAACTGAATGAGGATCAACTGATACTTTGTTGACTTGCTGCTGATGGGAGTCTTTCAAAATGTTCTGAACAGAAACAGGTTCAGAATGGTGACTCTTTTACTAAAGTTCGTCTTGCTGAAGGTGAGATTCCAACTGGAAAAACTCAATCTTTTCTTGTGCATCATGCAAACAATTTTGAATGTTAGAAAGAGAATTCTTGCTCATTTTTATCATGCCATCAACATTTGAATGAATGAGGTTATTCAACAACTCTAATACCTCATCGATTTTGGCCATTTCAACAATTTAGGCTAAAAAATGAAAGGGTGTCGGTTTCAACCGAAAATGCACCCATTTACAATGTGATGCAACAGGAAATACAAATGACTCAAAGGAATTTCCACTATGGAAATATCAAAGTACAAAGTGTGCTCCTCAAATGATGTAGGACAATAAAAAATGACTTACATCAACAACTCAAATTCACTGATTCCAACTATGAATGAAGAGGCAAATCAATGTGAGTTCAATACAATATTTCTGCAAAATATGTGCAGCTGAAAACACTATGGAAGAGGCCTTTAAGGCAGCTAAATTCTTCTTCAAGGAGCTGTTTTCAATGATGGCAAACTTGTCTTCAAATGTGAAATTCTTCAAAAAATCACCCTTATGTATATGCCACAAATCATAAAATGTAAATCTGCAATTTTGTCTATGTATTCAATCCATCCGTTCACATGTCATTTCCTTCATTTCTGCTTTTCATACTCTCTTTTTCTGCTCTTCCTCTCTTTCTCTCTCTCTGCTGT
This sequence comes from Pinus albicaulis, assembly GCA_034641835.2. Taxonomy (NCBI): domain Eukaryota; kingdom Viridiplantae; phylum Streptophyta; class Pinopsida; order Pinales; family Pinaceae; genus Pinus; species Pinus albicaulis. Next base: position 481,078,085 of record CM076576.1, read on the forward strand.
TTTTTTTTTTTTTTTAATTAATTAAAAATTAATTAAAAATAAAATAAAAATGGGAATTTGTTAAAAATAAAGGGAATTTAAAAGGAGATAGAAATTTATTTAAATGGGAGGGAAATAAATTTAATAGGAGGGGCGGATTTAAGTATCAAAAATTGAAATGGTCGAGCGGTATTTAGTAATGGGAAGGCTCAAAGGCAAAGGGAAATGAGAGAGGCCGGAATTGAGAAGGTGGGGCTGGTATTGTAGCTGGGGAGAGTGGTATTAATAAAAAAATTTAAAACGAGATGGGGGTAGTGTGCGTAAGGAAGCAGCAGCTGAGTGGTAAGTTTTATTTACAAGGGGCGATCGTATGCAAGCAGAGGCCGAAAGGTTGGGTTGAGCGCAGAGCCAGGGGAGCCAAAGGCCGTAGGTAAGGCGTTGGGAGTTTGGGATGTGAGTGCAGGGAGGAAGGGAGACGCTGTGTGCATAGGTGTGAGGAGCGTTTGCAATTGAAGGTGAGGCGTATTGCAATTGAAGGGATGTGAGGCATATTGCAATTGAAGGTGAGATGCTGTGTATAATGGAGAGGGGCGTGTAATAAGCGATGAGAGGGAGCTGTATGGGTTGTGAGTGTTGGAGCTTTTGTTGCAGGCAAAGGCGTAGGGTCGATTGTTGTTTGGAGCACAGGTTTGAAAGGGGATGGGGAATGGGCCGAAGGGCCAGTTTGCAGACTTGGGAGCGTTAGGCACGGGGTAGGCCGTAGCAGAGTTGGGGAGTTAGCCGAGGACTGGGCATATAGAAGAGCGAATGGAATGAGCAGTGGATTAGAGCATGGAGTGATAAGGGTTGAGTTTGAGCGTATAGTGAGGGTATAAAGATGAGGGGTAGGCGCAGGTGGGATTTAGGCAGCGTGAGTAGGGTGCTATGGTAAGGAAGCGTTGCAGAGTGAGGGGAGCATGAGAGTTATCAAGAGGAATGAATTTAGAAAGGGTCGAGCTGTAGGACTGAGAGTCGATTGCAGAGTGAGCGCTGGTGTGGGGAGTAGAAGGAGGGCCGAGGGCTGTCTTGCAGAGATTTTTATTTTTATTTTATTATTTTTTTTTTTAAATGTTAAAACAACAGAGAATAGAGAGCAGAGGATTTTTCCTTCCAGCAGCAGGATATATTTTCCAGCAATAAAAACTGAGAATTGTAGAAACTTTCAATGGAAAAACTCAGAAATTTTACTTGAAAACCAAAAAAAAATTCTTCAAAACCTCACTTTGAACAGTATTCCAGCAGCTCTTCCAAACCAGAATTAAAGGCAAAAAATGCAGAGAAAAGATCAAAATTTAGAAAACCTTCAGATGCACTTCTTCAACACCACTGCTGCTCTTGTTCAAAGTCAATTTCTAAATGCTGCCATGGATTTTGAATGCAGCTCCTCTTCAAAACCAATTCTGAATGCGGAAAAATGTCAAAATCACTACTGCAAAAACTCTCTAAATGCTGCAAAAATGCAGATATGCACAGGCCATAAACACAAATGGCTCACTCAATTTGGAGCAGGGCCAACAATCGCCCGCTCTGATACCATGTTAGACACCATGTTGAAGCACACACATGGTGTATGAGAAGAAATAACACACACACAAGAGACTCAACACAATGAAGGATAAACGTGAGGCTTTCTTATTTTTTCCATTACACATGATGTACATTTATAATACAATGGTGTGACTCTTGGTTTCATATTCCAAGGTCACTTGCACTCCATTGTGACTTTTCGCATTCCACACCTACCCATGTAGGATTAGGTGTTCCAACATTCACAAAAATAAGTTTTCTTCCCCTTTCAATTTTTTCATGTACAATGTGTCAAATTGGGATTTCAATGAGCTAATTATATCATTTTCAAAATATTCTAACATATTCCTAGTTTCCTCTGATGTAACCCTTTCTTTAGTAGTATTTACAGGTATTTTCAATAAAATCTCTAAGCACTTTATCATTTTTTTAATTATGGTTATAATATCTTTGACATAGGTCAATGATGACATCGTGGGAATGTTGGGAAGCATATCCTCCACCAATTAGGTTGATAAGTTCAATGAAATCATCTTATATTCATCTCAATAACATGACACATAGTGTCTCAAGAGCTAAAGTTTCTTGCCTTGCTCTATTTAAATTGCATTGGAATGCTTCAACATAATCCTCATGACTCTCATATTCATATTATGCCATGGTGAGTACTTCCTCCCTCTTTCTTTGTCCTTTCAATATTGTTTTTATTTCTTGAATAATTTATGTTTCATTTAATTCCAATTATAGATGTTGTCCTTGATAGGGCTCATGAACCATCGTAGTGAAAATTTCTTGAGTGCATTGGGGAAAATTATCAATTCTTGAGAATCCAACAGATAATCACAGGTCTTGTAGAATACGTCAAATAAAAAAACGAATTTTTCAAGGTCTTCCTTGGATAGACCAAGAATTTTTTGTAGATTTAAGTGAGGAATGTTCTTAATTTCAGTTTCCTAATGTGATTCTTGAATCCAGAATATGAAGGTGGACATACTTCCTTAACTCCATGTGACATCTCCTCTCGAGACTTGTTCTCCTCGTCCGAAGGTGATTTAAGAGAGTGACGAAAAACAGTTCTCCTTCATGGAAATACTAAATTGTAGGATCTTTAGGAAATCATTTTTTTCTATGCAGTGGATAAAGATTATACAATTTTATGTTCCTAAAAAGGGACTTTGTGTTTCTTCCTCGAACGAAAAATTACTATGGGAGTGAAGTACTTTATCTAATTGTTCCCTTTATCCTCTTTACATTTACCCACAATTTTATATTTATGGGATTTTTTAGTGGAACTAATAATTCAACGCTATTGATATCTAACTCTAGGAATGAAAAAATAAAAAGGACAATATTCCTGAAATAAACTATTGAAAATAAAAAATCAAAATAAGCATATCTCAAAGATTATTGTATAAATTTGTTAGCTAATTCTAGTAGAAAAATGAAAATTATACCACTTATGGTTCCTTAGAAATAGTGCCAAAAATTATGGGGCTATTCACTTACCTCTAACTAATAAGTAATCTGGGGATATGTTCATTTATTTGTTAATATTTTGTTCATAGGAACTTGTGAAATGTCATACTATATATCCTAGTATAATGTTGTTAATTCATTGATGACATGTTATTGTTATAAAGGAATATTACAAAGAAACATATTAACGTTACTTCACAAGTCATTCTGAAAAATAAACCAATCGTGCAATCAAAACCACACTTAAATAAATGGAATGATACACTTCCAGGTAGTGGTATTAGGAAGCTTATTGTTGTAACACCAAACATAGGTAGAATTACGATTATAATTTTTAGGAAAGGAAATATTACTCCCTTGCCTAGGGTAGTTAGGAACCTTATTTTTGTAACCCCCAACATAGGTAAAACACACCAAATGGGTAGCATGTAAATGAAACAAACATCAACGAGGTGACTTGCTCAAAGATTAGATGATCATGAATTATGTAACAAATATGCACATGAAATTCAATGCTACCTGATCCCACAATGTAGGAAAATGATTAAACCACAAGCTATAATATAAAATATTCAAATTGTAATTATTCTTTAAATAATGTCATTACAAATTGAAATAATAATTTATGTAAGGATTATAAAATAGAGTAATTAGGCTCAATATTTGGAAACACAAAAAATTGTCATAATCCTAAAAATATAGTATCATGCTTTTCTCATTAATGAGTTGAAACAATGTAAGGAACCATAATAGTCACTAAGCTAAATGAAATGTAAATAAATACAATAAATTATACTATATAGTTACAAGTACTACCAACCCTATCTCCTTAGATGAGGAAATAGTCATAAGAGCAACATAATGTTAGTTAATCACCAAACCCTTAATACAATTGAATGGAAATGATACATGAGATTATATTAAGAATTCGAAATGTAGATTACAAGAAAAAATTATATATATCCTTGTTCTATCTTTGTCTCCCACGGATCGAGTCAATTTGGGATTTTATAGATATGGACGTTATCTTAAACTATCGAGGATATCATTGGAAAACCATGAGAATATTTAGATTCTTAAGATTTTTTCCTTTCTTACAAGTATTTCAAAAATATACTTAAGACAAAAGAATGTTGATTTTCAAAAATATACTTAAGACAAAAAAAATGTTGAATTTTAGTGAAGTTGTTGATGAGTTAGTTTCCTAATGTGTTAAACTTTTATTTGTTAAACAATCATCAACCTATGAACTTTCCTTCATTGTGTATAAAATTTGTTGTAAATTGGCTATCGAGAAGTAAAGGATAGAAAATCACAATGCTATATCAACTTCTCATGAGTTGCAACATTTATGTCTAGTAGCTAACTATTAGCATGCTAGAAAATTGGTTTCTAGGTGAGTTGTAACATCAACCCTAGTACTAGTTGCATCATTAACACTTATGTAAGTTTCTACATTAGTCTCAGGTGAGTTTCAACTTTAGATTTTAGGTAGGTTGTAGCACAATATGAGCGTGTTGTAGCACTGAGGAATGCATGTTTCAACATCAATTTTATGATGTATTACAACACGAGGATTATAGTGCTAAGTGTGTTGCAACATCACGTTGTGGAAACAAGGTCACAAAAAAATTGTAACCATGTGATCTAGTGATTCAGGTGCATAGGTTGAGTACAAAAATTGCTGAATTCGAGACAAGAGCTTGCCAATGTGATGGGATGGCCACATAGTAATGTTGAGAGGAATTTTTAAATGGTGTGTAAGAAATTGTAAATATTTATATTATCAAGTGAGTTATGTTTTTTTTAGGATAAATTGGAGAAGTTATTTTCTAATATGAATATAGTTTTTGAGTGTCCCATATTTTATGGATAAGGGGAACTTAGTCACACTTCTGTGACACTTGGTTGTGATAGTATGTTTCTTTTGGGAAACAATAAGAAAAAACGTGTCGGGAATACGAGAGAATAATAAGCTCCTGAGTGAGGAGAAGACAGGAATTCATTGTTTCACTATGCAATTTGAGTCCTAAGTTTGCAGACCCACTTGTACTTTCGAATTTGTGTGAACGGAAACATATTTATTTGTGTGAGTGGCGTAAATGAACAATAATTTTGCACTCTAAGTTCCATGCTTGCTAAATGGTTGGGATTGAATAAATTTTTTGTGATTAACCAATTTTATTTTTTCTTGTGAACTCATGGTTTTATTCCACCACATTTGTTCATTTGCATACCGGCAATTTTGAGAACTTGTAGCTTGATGGACTCATTTAAGTAAAAAAAAAAAACCTGTGCCTTCAATCATTGTGATAATCTATTTGTCTTTTGGGATTGCCTTTGAATCAATGTTAAATTATGGAGAATGAATGTGTTGTTGTGTTTTGTAATAGTGGTTCCTTGTTATTTTGAACGATTTGAGTGTCGTTGCAGAGAAAAAGTACCCTGTTTGGAGTTCTAAGAAAAAAAAAAAACCACCCCGTTGGATGATTTTTCTGATTTGAAAAATTGTTATGATGCTACAAAACCCAGTGAAGAAAGGAATGTGAAATAGTTCATTGTGACAAGGAGAAAGTTAGGGAAGTTGGGAGTCAGTCAAGGAAAAGAGTTGAGTCGTTCCATCTTACCCAAAATCGCAATGCCTAATTTTAATGGGTGCTACAAAATAATTTCCTAGTCTCTTAAAAAAATGTAAGATTGCATGTTCTGCATTTAAATGTCAGTTTGGCCTTCACATTGTACAATTTATTACGTTGAAACATATGTAATTGGATTTATGAAATGAGGTGAGCAAAAGAGTGGGAGGTGAGAGAAAAATATCTCATGGAGTTCATCAAAACAAATTCATATTCGGATATAGACTGCAAATGTTAAATGTTTCATGAAATATTGTTGAATTGGATGTAAGTTAAGAGTAGTGTGCAGAGTAGATTGGGGATATTTGCATGTGAGTGACCTGGCCGCCATCGTTGAGGGAGTTGTATTGGTGCATTGGTGTTGTAGGAATTGAATTATAGTGATATGAGGGTATTATTATAGAAGAAGTATGTTCTAGCAACAATCGAAGTATTACAACAACAACACCTACACAACCTACATGTAGTATTTTCTCATGATTTTCCACAGGTTAGCACAAAGGCATAAACTCTTCCCTAAGTACATGATAATAAACATTAAAATGGAATAACCCAAAGATAATTGTAACTTGATAAGAAATGAACTCTTGCAAAACAAAGTGATGAAATGCCACAAAAATGGAAAATGTGTGCAAATGGGTACTAGGTGGGTGCTAAAAAGATGCCGATTTGGGCACCTATTAGTCCCCTAAATGCCTTTGCATTATTTTTAGCTCTAAGGATATAGGGATATTGACTACAATAAATTGAGGAGTTAGAGGGGCGAGGGATGGAGATCTACAATGCTTTTGGAATAACTAGTCCAGTCTTACCCACTAACATGCACTTGGTTTATGGAGAGCTATGGCTTAACTAAATTCCATTATCACCAATATATGAACATTATGAGAAATGGGAAAATATTTACCTAGAAGAGATTTAGTCCAGTAATTCCACTCCATTTTCCTTCCAACGCATCCCACTTAGAGGTTGGCATGTCCATATCATCAAACACCTCCTACTCTTTAGTGATATCTTGGGCTAGATTTTCACTCTACAAAGCAAGATAGACTAGTAAACCTTTAATTACCAAATCTCATTATAAATTTTATGCTAAAGATAATCCATTATTACCATGCTAAATATAATCCATTATTATTAATTATCTGATCGTCCCCACTCATTTGACCCTCATTACCAACAAGAATTCAAGGAATTCCATTGTAAGACCTAGTTATGGAAGCAAACACAAGAATATTCCGATGACCCCATCACTAGAGCTTAAAAATACTATCATACGCTTAGGACTGGAAGAAATCAGTTTTCCATCACATGGCTGACAGTATAACATCAATAGCATCCGAATGGAATATCAAGGTAATCGAACGCTATGGTAAAAGAGTGGCCCGCCCATTGATAGTATGTATACACTCAGGATTCATGAATACCTTCTTGAGCATTGATCTCCACTAAAATGAATTCTATAGAGTTAAGTTTATTTCCCCTGAATCCCTAATATCCATTAATTAACTTACTAATAATACTTTCACCAACTTAAAATTCGGCCACATTCCAAAACAAAATTTAGAACTTTACCACGAGTGAAGCGCCAAAGCCTCACGAGCATATGGTTCTCGTCGTTTTACGTTCTTTCTGAAGAGGAAAAGTATCTGAGACAAAACCCAAAAGGATACAAGATTTACGGCAGGTCCGACCAAACTCCCAGCATGGCATCTGGAGTGAGAGAGGGGCACATTGAATAGGAGATTACGATCAAGTATCGACGCTGGAGAGTTATGAGCAATATTCATCGTAGGATTTCCTCCCACAGAATTCATATCCGAGGCACCCAAAACAGGGACAACTGTGTACAGCCAATGAATCCTCACAATCAGAATTCATAAATGGAATATCAGATATAGTGGGTCACGTCCACTCACCAGCATATAATCCATCATGCAATAACTTGGGGTTGCAACACAAATGTGTGACTGTGGGAGAAGAATCGCATCCTCTGATAGCATTGAAGTAATCCACCAACTGAATATCTTAGGGACTGAATTTGAGAGGCTAAAGTAAAGCGACATCACATAAATCCTATCCCCTCATAGAAACCTAAAAGTGCTATCAAGAAGGATAGATGACCCATTAAAGGAAACTTCAAATCATTATTGTTATATTATCAATTTCTTGATGTAACTTGTTTATATTATTTGTTTCTTGAATTTTCTCTTACATAATATATTGATTTGCATGTGATGTTACTTGCATTGTTGATTGTAATAATAAGTGCCATATACTTTATTATTATTATATTTATTTTTGATAAGGTATTTCTATGGTTTATTTATATAGAAGGTTTTGAAATTGTAAAAAATAAAACTTATCTATAAAGATATATGATTTTTACTGTTTTATAAGTATTATTATAAAAGAAACACATATTTAATAAAAATAGATTTTAAAGATATTTTTGTATTATCTTAAATATACATGACAAAAAGATCTTGAAAAATGAAATTAATTGTACCTTTAAATATCATTAATGTACTTATTATATCAAAAATTCATGAAATGATGGCCCATCATGGACAGAAATCATATCAATCATAGAACTAAGAATAATATCATTCCAATGCAAGTCAGATATCTTGATTGACGATGTTCAGACACCAACCACCAACAACTTTGTCATTAACATGAAATTGACATATGTGGCTTAAAAGAAATTTTTTAATCTCCATTTTACATTTAAAAATCTATACATGGGTGTATGCATGTATTTATATATTGATTAATTGAGTTTTTCAAAATTAAATGTGTTTATGTATGTATTTATGTATAAACTTATTAAGTTTGTTAGTGGTTGTGAGAAATGCTTTTTATTCACAAATAACATGATAGGCTTTGCTGTATTAATTTAGAGTTTTTTCATCGAAAACATTATCTATTAAAAACCAAAACGCATATAAATAAAGTACTTTAATATCAATTTTAATATCAAATTTAATATCTATTTTTCGTAAAATATTTCAATATATATAATTTTTAATAATCAAAATAAAAGACTAATTTCAATATAATTTTATTTTTTTTGGAAAATTAAACAAAATAATTGTTTGCAAATTTAATTTTTATAAACAAATAATAAATTTAGAATTAAAATAAATTTAGAATATTTTTAAAATTTATTATGTATAGAATTTTTCTTTTAAGGAAAAAGTAAACAAAATAATTGCTTGAAAATTTAATTTTTATAAACTAATAATAAATTTAAAATTAAAATAAATTTATAATATTTTTACATTAACATTTTAACATGAATACATTTGATCACTAAGTTATAAATAAACTTTGATAGAGAATCACATTTAAAAATCAATACATTAAAGCGATTTCATATTCAAAGCTTTATGTTATTTACGTTTATTATTTTGAAATAAAGTTTTCAAAGTTTTAATCTAATTATTAATAATTATTTGGTGGATAATATGGATTTAATTGCCGTGAAATATTTTAGAAAAAAGCCCTAATTTTTTTTAAGTTATTTTTTATGGATTTTTGGCTTCTGTGATCCATCGATAAATTATGCAGAAATCAGTAATAATCACATTACAATGAACAAAGTCGACCCGTTTCGAACCAACTAGTGTGGTTCATCATTAGGACTAGGTGAGAGAGATCACATCTGATCATTGAGTTTAAATAGATGTAGAAATGCCAAAGTAAAACAGCTAATTTGACTTTGAAAATAATAACGGTTAGTTATAATAATTTAATTATTTAACTAATAAAATATAACAGCTAGATTGACTATTAAAATTACTAACGGTTAGATCTATTTAATAGTTTAATTCATAAAAATCTTTTTATCTTATTAATATTTATTTTCTTATAATTATTTATCTAACTATCTTAAAAAAATAAAATAAAATAAAATAAAATAAATAAAAATAAATAAATAAAATATAAATATAAATAATAATAATAATAATAATAATAATTAAAATAAAAATATATATATATATATATATATATATATATATATGAATTTTTTTTATTTATATTTATATTTTATTTTATTTTTAATTTTATTCAATTTTACTTAATTTTTTTCATTTATTTTTAATTAGTTATTTAATTAATTTTTATTTATTTTTTATTTATTTTGATATTTATTTATTTTTTATTTATTTTAATTTTAATTATTATTATTATTATTATTATTATTTTAATATTATTATTTTATTTAATTTTTAACATAGTTAGATAAATAATTATAAGAAAATAAATATTAATAAGATAAAAAGATTTTTATGAATTAAACCATTAAATAGATCTAGCCATTATTAATTTTAATAGTCAATCTAGTTGTTAGGTTTTATTAAGTAAATAATTAAATTATTAGAACTAACCATTATTATTTTCAAAGTCAAATTAGCTGTTTTACTTTGGCATTTCTACATCTATTTAAACTCAACTATCGGATCTGATCTCTCACCTAGCCCTGATGATGAACCACACTGGTTGGTTCGAAACACGTCGACTTTGTTCATTGTAATGTTATTATTACCGAAAGATTTCTGCATAAGTTATTTTTTGTCAATTTAATTTAATTAAATAATTAAAAAATGTCATATGAACATGTGTCATATGAAATGAGTTATGTTTTTTAGGGTATCTAGTATAGATAAATCATTGTATTGGTCGTAGTATTCTTACAAACCTTATTTACATTTTAAGATTCTCCTTTATAAAGTGAGGGTGAACCTCCATGCTTAAGAACCTTATTACATATTTTTGTAAAATTTATATATATGTTTAACTTATCTAGTTGGTCATGGTAAAGTACTTACGTGAGATCAACTGCAGAATAAAGGGATGCATGGACTATCGTTATGCATGATGTGTAAGAAGCATGAAGAAACTATTGAACACTTGCTAAATAATTGTTTTGTAGCCGAGACCTTGCGGGAAAACCTCTCCTCCCTCTTTCAACAAACAGACCAGGATAGTAGGAGCATCAAAGATACCATTGAAATCTAGAGAAAAAGTGGACATAAAAGCGCAGTCCTGCACGAAGCATGGATACTCTCTATGTGGTTTCTTCTATTGGCTATATGGAAAGAAAGAAAAATCAAAATATTCAGAGATGAGTATAGGCATAATGAATAAATATGGAAAATGATCCTTGATAATATCAGAGATACTATCCTTGCCGAGAAATGGAATGATGAAAACTAGAAATAAAATGGGAATGAAGCTATAAATTTAGCTATGCTCAGCTTGAAATGTCAAATCTTGGCTTGGACATCGTGGAAACAAAAACCAATAGGTAGAAACCCACGATAGAAATTCCAGGTTCCTTAGTAGGGGTTTGTGATGCTTAACTATGAAAGAGCCTCAAAACGAAACCTGGGTCAGGTAGGAGTAGGAGGAATATTTCAAGATTCGTAGGGTTCCATTTGTAGAATATATGAGATGGACTTGGGTTTCGCCACAAATAATGAAGCCAAAATTATGGGAGTTAAACAACCATTTCTGATAGCAGTCAGAGAAATTTACCACAGAATCATAGTGGAAGGGGACTCGGCCATGGTAACATGGGTTCTGTAGAAGATGTAGTAGGGGACATGATGGGAGAAAATTGGCCAGAGTTGTAGAACGGCACACCTAATCTATGATATCAGTACCATCCTCCCAGGCATTGACTACCTTATTCCGTTGAATGTTCACAGAGAGGGGAACGAAGCTGGTAACTATCTGGCGAATTGGGTTCGCACTCATGTGGGACGACATATGGACATTAACCAGGCATAAATGGTTCAAGAAGTGGAACTACAGTTTGTAAAACTAATTATGGATAGAGATAATGAGATTTCTCAGGATCCTTGATCGGGGTGCCACGCGGGAGAATGGGAGGCGAGAGGTGGCATTCGGTAGTGCATACCACACGACCACTTGATGACGACACTCGGTCTTAGGGGGAAGTACTATCACTCTCACAATATAATGAAAGATGGGAATGACGGTGGATGCCAACTAACCATGTGAGAGTTGTATGGGAAACAACGTCGATGTGTCAAGGGGGTTATGAAGGCTGGTAAGGGGAAAGGTGATATCGTATCCCGATAGTTTATGGAGGAAGGAAGAGTAGATAGATCTGCCACGTGGGAGCCGACAGAACCTCGCATCTGCATCCCTTCACCTAGTATGTGCTTCATCTCTTCACTATGTATGTTGTTGTGAATGACGACGGTTACATGGTTTTCATCCTGGTTACATGTCGAGTGTGTTATATCTCATGTATCATTGAGGATAAGTTTTACTTTTTGTCTTGGTTTTGTAATTTGGTTTATAATGATAATTATCTAGTTCGGGGTTGGTATGGTGGTTGTATGAGAATTTTGGGTTTGCATGTATCGTCACCCTGTCTACTGGTAGAAGCTAGAAGGTTTAGGCTCTGTTCAAATTATGCATGTCTCATTTTCCGTATGGCTTGGTTTGATTTGGACTCTAATTTTTATGGTTTCGATTCCCCCTGAACAATGCATTCTATCCCTCTCTCTATATCCAACACCTGTAGTTCATATTCCCAAGCATATGTATTATACTACATGGCTTTGAATGACCACGCTCGACTCAATTGTCTATCCAGAGTTGCAATCACTGAGTCCCTTTGTAATGTGGGGGGCTCCGACTCTAATTATTATGATACCTTTCCTTCTCTCTGGGTTATGCAGGGTGTCCTACTGGTATCCTATTGGGGTCTTAGGCTGTCAATTATGCATCTAGGGGTAACATTTTTGTTTCAAGGAGGTTATCCATGTTATTAGAGGGCTCATTCCTGCTTTTAAGGGTTTCATTTCTGTTATAAGGGGTCTTTGTTCTACTTTGTTGAAGTTCTAGATCTAGTTTGTCGAAGTTCTAGTTCTACTTTGTCGAATTTATTTTTCATTGGGGGTTTTACTGTTAGTGGGTCTTTTACCTTTGGGTGGAAATGAATTTCAATTTTCATAGTGGAAGTCTCTTGCCTCGGACTTTTAATATGCAGAAGGTGAATTGAATACTTCTCGCCATACATTCTCGATCATGATAGAATAAGAAATTCCATGTTCTGGTCTGCTACTTATGAGGATTTCACTCCTGGCAGTCAAGGTATGTTTCACTGTTGTTTCTATAAAACAGTTACTAAAAGACTGTTGCAATATACAGGTATCTCTAATTTCTATACAGGTGTTACTTTATTACTAGTCTTGGACCTAAAACAACAGTTTATCCAACGGTTTGTACTGCAAGCCTGTATGGTTAAAGGAAAAAAAACAAAAAAAAAGTAAGCCTATAGTGGGACCTAGCAAGAGAGGGAGGAATTCAGGTAAATAGGTAATGGAAAACATTTTTGATGCTTGATCAATTGGTATTTCACTGCAATTTAGAGTAGTTATCTAGGGATGGGAGCGGGACTGCAACACTAAGGAGGAAGGGGAAATACAAGAGGAAGCAATAAAAATTTTAAAGGACCTCGGTAACACAAGACGAAGAATATCCTTATTCCAACAATCTATCCATACATATTGGATGCTAAAATGTGTACTAACTAAGGCAATTATTAGTATCCAGGAAATTGGAGGGGGCCCAAAATGTACCTCCATTTTGAATTAGATGAGGAGAGACATTCAAGAAATCCACCTTGCACAACACCATGGTAATGTTCATCTGGGAGACATAGATTCACAACTGAAAGGCATGCATAAGGTTGACATGCTCGGTTCTAGTGTTAAAGACCCAACACCAATTGGGTCTTCAAATGATTGAGATTTTATTTTTCTATTTTTTGACCATGCGTACTTCAGATAACATTTACTTTTTTATTTTATTGTATGTAAGAGATAGTAAATTGGACATATCTTTTATTTTTTAAATTTATTGTATGTAAGAGATAGTAAACTGCACATATCTTATAGCATGCAATTTAAACATTTTCAGTATTGGGTGGCCTATAACACTTTAAGGTGGCCAACATACCTGCTTTCCTGCAGGCATGTTGAGGCCATCAAGTTTTATTATATATAACCTAATGTTCTATTCTTGATTAATAGATAGGAAGGATCTCCTAAACTTACAAAAAAATCTTATATATTAATTATTTTATGGTTAATAATAATAATTTTATAATTTAATTATTATTTATGATTTTTTAAATTTTGGGAACATTAAATATATGATAAAGTAAGTTATTTGATGATTATTATGGATTGATTTCTATAGTAATCTACCTATCATTTAAGTATATGACTAGGCTAGTAATTACATTATAGATACATTTTTAAAATTATAGGTGATAAGTTTCTCATAATCTTCAAATTTTTGATTTTATTTATAATTTTTTTTTGTAAATTTAGTAGTTCCTTACCATTATCTATTTATCAAAAAAGAGAGAGCAAGTTGCAACATATGCACATTTTGTAGCCTCAACCTGCCCGAAGGAAACCAGGTCTGGTGGCCACCTTAAAGCATTTAATTCCATCCAAAATTGAATTGTCTCTTTCGTCTACTAGCCATTATGTCCATTTTATTGTTTAAAGAAAAGTCTATTTGACAACATGAAAAGTAAAAGCTGTTGGAACACCTAATCCTACATGGGTAGGTGTGGAATGTGAAAAGTCACAATGGAATCCGAGTGACCTTGGAATATGAAACCAAGAGTCACACCATTGTAATATAAATGTAAATCTTTGTATAATGGAAAATAAGAAAGCCTCACACTTATCCTTCATTGTGTTGAGTCTCTTGTGTGTGTGTGCTTATCTTCCTCATACACCATGTGTGTGCTTCAACATGGTGTTTAACATGGTATCACAGCGGGCGATTGCTAGCCCTGCTCCAAATTGAGCGAGTCATTTGTGTTTATGGCCTGTGCATATCTGCAAAAATTCTTGACATTTTTGCAGCACTCAGAGTTTCTGCAGCAGAAATTTTGCCGCATTTAGAAAGTGGTTTTGGAGAAGGAGCAGCATTCAGAAATTGGCAGCATTCAACCATCGGCTTTGACGAAAAGCAGCACTGCCCATCTCAAGGTTTTCATTCTAATTTTTCTCTACAATTTCTGTTTATTAAAATCTAGAATTTGAAGAGCTGATGGATATTATTTAAATTGGATTTCTGAAGAATTTTTTGGAAAATTCTGAGTTTTTCTACTGAAAATTTCATCATTTCTGCATTTTCTGCTGCTGGGCCACCGGAGAAATTTCTGAGTTTTTTCTGTTGAAAATTTCCAAATTCTACAGTGTCAAATTCTATGTTGTTGAGATATTTCATTGCCTAGAATTCTGCTATACATTTGTAAAATTTCTGCTGAAGGCTTTACCTCTCTGCTATTAATTTAAAAAAAAAAAAACATAAAATAAATAAATAAATAAAATTCTGCACTCTTCTACTCTACGACCTACCTATCTACCCACGGTCGTTTCCCTTACACCCAACTCTCACACACACCGCAGCTCCCACACCTCCTCTGCTCGCGGCCTCCCCCAACACTCATCTCCCTCTCTACCAAACTCCGGCTCCACTCGTGCGCTCCCTCACCAGCACTCTCAAACATGCCGCTTCCCCACGCAATAGACCCCACCCCTCTACTCACCCTACTCACCTACCCACCCGCTCACTTCAAATCGGCTCCCTTCCGACTGCTATTCTCTGCAATCTCACTCCGCAGACAATGCTCTGCCCTACCATACCTCCTCTCCCCACTTTGCACCTACAATATCACCACCTCCACTCATTCTCAACCGCACACCCAACCCACGCTCCCCTCTCTGCGCATACACACACCCCGTCCCCCTCACTACACTCCCCTACCCCCTCTCCCAACCCTCTCACCTTATACCCTCGCCTCACCACACTCTCCCTTACGCCTCCCACAATTCGATTCCCATCCCACCATTTGATTCCATTCCTTCCCCTCCCACCATTCGATTCCCTTTTAAAAATTTGTTTTTATTTTTAATCCCCTCATTTTAATATTCGACCTCACTTTCATATAATAGTTCTCTCCCATAAATTTCCCTCCCATTTTAAATCACTCCCCTTCCTTTTTTTAATAATATCTTTTTTTATTAACATTTCCCTTTTTTTTAATAAATTTCCCTACCCATTTTTTAATTACTCCCATTTTTAATTATTAATTCCCTTCCCTTTTTTAAATTTATTTTAAGCCCCCTCCCATTTCAAATAAATTTCTCATCCTTTTTTAAATTTTCTCTCTTTTTAATTAATCCCCTTCCCCTCCATTTTTAATTATTCCCATTAATCTATTTTTTAATTAATATTAATTAATTAATTAAAAAAAAAAATAGCAGAGAGAGAAAGGAAGAGAGAAAGAGCAGATAGAGAAAATGAACAGCAGTAAATGAGAAATGACATGTGAGAAAATTGACAGTAAATATACATAGTGAAAAGAGAAGATTTGACATTGTGTGATTTGTGGCATATACAAGAGAGTGATTTTTTGAAGAAATTGACATTTGAAGACAAGTTGTTATTGGTGCAAAACAGTTCTTAAATTTAGTTTCCTTAAAGGCTTCTTGCACAAGTGTTTTTGCTGGACATTCAAATATTTTTGCAGAGATTTTGTATTGAACTCACATTGTGAGTGAATATTGCTTCTTCATTCATAGTTGCAATCAGTATTTGAGTTGTTGGATTGTTGATTGCCCTCCATCATTTGAGGAGAACACTTTTTACTTTGAGATATCCATAGTTGGAAGTTCTCTTGAGTCATTTGTATTTGTTGAATCACATTGTAAACGGGTGAATTTTCGGTTGTAGCCGACACCCTTTCATTTTTTGAGCCTAAGTTGTTGAAAATGGCTAAAACCAATGAGGCATTAGTGTTGTTGAATAACCTCACTCATTCCAATGTTGATGACATGATAAAAATGAACAAGGATGCTCTTTGTAATATTCAAACTTGTTTACAAGATGCACAAGAAAAGATTGAGTTTTTGCAGTTGGAAACTCAGCTTCAGCAAGACAAAATTCAACAAAAGAGTCACCATTCTGAACCTGTTTCTATTCAGAACATTGTGAAAGATTCCCATCAGCAGCAAGTCAGCAAAGTTTCAGTTGATTCCCATTCAATTCCTTGTACTAGAGCAGATGTACATGCAGATGCAGCAGCTCAACCTGCACTTCTCAAGCCCATCATCAGACATTGGGAAGAGCTTGTCCACAACAAGCACCGAACTGGTCTTGGATATGACAAGGATGTGTCCTTTCATATTCCAGACTACACCAAGCCCATCGTATTTCAGAGTGCCAGATTTTTGTATGATAGTACACCTGCAGTTGTTCCTGATCCTGCTCCACAACAACAATCACAGATCGTAAAATGCCAACACTGTGATCGAGTTGGCCATATGAAATATCATTGTTTTGATCTTCATCCATGCAAAGCACTGTGATCGGCACACCCATTATTCAGACATATGCTTCAGAAACAAGCCTCTTATAAGAACCAAGATTCATCTTGGATGGATCGCTTCTTGGCAATGGGCATGAGCAGCCAAGAAGATGTTTACGACACATTTCAGAACATTTTCATGGATATTGAACAAACTTGCAGTTGAGTTTTCGCCATCATCTCACCTTGTCCCTGACAGGGGGGAAAATGGTGGTCATGTACAAGCTTCGACGACAGACCAAGTGAGCCTGAGCCACAATCTCTCATTCCATGTTCATATTTATAGCCAGAGACACAGTAGTTCAAGCGAGCCTGAGCCACAATTCGTCATTCAGAGATGTAGCCAGAGACACGAATGCCCATGAGAATGCCTTCGGTTGGTGGACAACCTTAAACCATCATCTTTGGTTGGTGGATAACCTAAAACCATCACAGGTAGTAGACCTCCCTTCTTTTAGGTCGAAGGTCTCCCTTTCATAGATGAGGAGCACTTCCTCTAGCAGAAGCCTTCATGTTCTTGCCATGTTTGGTTGAGTTCCAGGAAATGCTTCAAGCATTCCAGATTTGTTGGTAATCCTAAAACCATCACAGGTAGTAGACCTCCCTTCTTTTAGGTTGAAGGTGTCCCTTTTTTATGAGGGAAAATTCCTCTAACAGAAGCTTTCAACTTCTTGCCAGTTTTGGAAGAGTTCCGAGAACTGCAACAAGTTTTTCATTCCAGTGTTGGTGGTCATCCTTAAACCACCTCTTTTTTCCAACATTTCAGAGAGTTGATTCAGCCCAAGTGCTACCATGTATGCTTTGAAGATTTATATTACAAATCTCTTCTTGGACTCACACATACCCCTTCGGATTAAGGGGGGATGTTAGAACACCTAATCCTACATGGGTAGGTGTGGAATGCGAAAAATCACAATGGAGTCCAAGTGACCTTGGAATATGAAACCAAGAGTCACACCATTGTACTATAAATGTACATATTTGTATAATGGAAAATAATAAAGCCTCACACTTATCCTTCATTGTGTTGAGTCTCTTGTGTGTGTGTGCTTATCTTCCTCATACACCATGTGTGTACTTCAACGTGGTGTTTAACAAAAGCTAGACGAAAAAATCACAGAAACTTAAAGTATCATATGTTAACCATCTAAAGAGTATATAAGTGCCGAGTCTTTTGCTGTGGAGCCCTGAATGTTGACTTGCTGAATCAATTGAAGCTGCCTTTCGATTCTTCCAATACGAGTCGTGGCATGATACTGAGATACCCTTATATCTTGAATTTGTTTTTTGATTTCATGTAGAATTAAGACCACTGTGGGACTTCCTTCACTTTCCTAAAAACTTTGCATGGCTTTAGCTAGCACACATTTTAGAGTCCAATATGTGTGGATGGATTTATGAAAGGGTGATAGTTGCCCTCTTGTATTCTCGGGGTTAGAAACAAAACACATGTTTTCCTCCTGAGCCTCTATATATTCTTCCTTACTTTTATTTTCCCTCTCCCATCCTTGGATTACATTACAAATCTGTGGGGGATTTCCTACCGAGAAAACTTCAAAGAGATTCTCCATGATCTCTTTCTTCATCTTGCTACCTCGCTTGCTTGGCTCGACTGTGTTTTTTGAAAGCCACTGCTTTCCTTGGTCCTTCGGCTGATGCTTTGCTCCTTGACATTTCACCATTGTTATACTCGAACTGACGAGCTCGAGAAACTGCTGAACGAAACCTCTGAGTATTCTCAGAGAGCCTATAGAGGGTGGTGAGGAAAAATTAGAAAAAGAGTACCCATGAAATCTGATCGAACGCACCACGAAAATGGAGTTAGCCATGAATATGATCATATTATTGAGACAACTAATTAAACCAATGTGATTGGGGACCTTGTTGGTTGGAAAAATCAGCTGACCAGGATTATCATTACAACTATAATTCTCCCTATCTACCATACCAAAGTTAGAATTCAACAACTTTGCATGAAGACAAAATGAAGTAAGGAAATGTTAGACTAGACTTCTCAGTTTACTCAGAGAGGGAGTTTTGGATTCCTGTCTACCCCCGTCATAGTGAGCAGAGGTAATATTACATACACCTGTCAACTTATCGTGGCGCATCATGCATGAGGTTTCATAAAATTGACATAGGCTATCTGGGGCTTGGTGTAACCTCACAGAGGTGTGAAGAGGGTGAGCCGAGAGACTCTTAATTTACAGAAGAAAAATTCTACAGGGGGTTCAAAAGTAGGGCTCAATTGCCTTCCGAGATTCTAATTTTTTAACTTCCTACAAGGGAGTGCATTGCCAAAGAGTACATACATATGCTTGAGATTAGAATGATAACATTTCCTACCCTTCCCACAACAATACTTATACATTCTCTCTACCCTACCCATGCACATACTATCTCCATTGTTTTTACATTGTGTGCATAAATTGATTAGGATAAGAATGAGAGCCATTACATACCAAAGAAACTGAAGGCATGACCATTGCACACTTGGCAAAACATTACCTTTTGAAATTCCTTTCGATCCTCTGTGAATCTTGCAGGCAGGAAGAATGCTTTACCATCGAGCTGTTTCTTTCCTAACCTCTTCTGTTGTTGTTTCCCATGTCTTTCTGGCATAGTTAGTTGGCACTCTTCTGCTGCCATAATTATCAGGCATGCAAAGGTAATGTCCAACTCCTTCTACATGGATTTAATGAATGAGGGCGGGATGGTACATTCCATCATGTGCCTCCAACTATCGACCAACCTCCACCTGTTGAGCATCATTTGCCACTGCGCACCCCAAGCGGGGGTTGATGTTATTTATATTAGTGATACAGATAGTTATGTTTATTTTGAAATAGATTTTCGAGGATTTTCATTTAATTATAAATAATTATTAGGTGGATGATACGTATTCAATTACCATAAAATATTTTTAAGCCGAGAGATTGGCTCATTCTACAGTCTAGTGTGACGGGAATGTGTAAGTTTGTATGTCCCTACTTTCTGAGTATGAGGGGATGTGTAAGTTTGTTAGTAGTCTGTGCCCCTTTAAAACAAAATTAAAAATTAAAAATTATGTTCTAAATAGAAAAATAATGTAGGCTATAATTAAAAACAATTGAATATCTTTTAAAGTAATTAGAATTTAAAAAAATGTGTGGATTAGAAGTAATTTCAACAGAATATTTAAAGAAATTACTTGAAGATCTATGTTAACTAATTTATGCAGAGATCCACTTCATATATATCTATATATAAAGAAAAAAAATAAGTTTTATGGTTAAAATTTTTATTTGTTCTTTTATATATACTTTATTTAGCATTTAAAAATACAATTTAAGAAGTGAAAAATAAGTTATTTTGTTTTGGAGTCTAGAAAACTTTTCATCTGAATAAATTTGATTTCTCTCTACTCATTTTAGATTCATACTTAAGATGGATCTATGATGGTAGAATATTCTTGATAGTAAACACATCAAGGCTAAAATTTATTTTTAAACTAATTATTTTTTTGTTAATTTAATTTGATTCAATTTAATTTATTGATTAAAAATTGTCATATAAATGAGTATTTTATGAAATGAGTTAGGATTTTTAGAACATCTTGTATTTATAAACTATAGTAAACCTAAATGAAAATTCTCCATTAAATCTTAATATGAAATGTAAAATAAAATAAGTGGTTTGTTACTTATTATTCATATTAAAATAAAACAAGCTGTTTGTTGGTTATTATCGGTTGATTTCTATATTTGCAGGTCATTACCATTTAGTCATGTAGCTGGAAAGGTAAATGCAATTTTAAAATTACATTTTTTCCAATGTAATACTTCAGACTATGTGCCATGGAAAACCCTCATAAATTGTGCCCATGTCATGATGACGAATATGACCTGCTTAGGGTTCCAGAAGCAGAAAACGCATCTGCTAAAGAAACAATACAATCCACATATATTATAGCATATATATTTAGGGCCCACCAGGAATAAAACTCTTAAAGCAAATAACGACAGCAACAAATATTTTAGTGGGCAAGGGTTGGCAGATCGACGTTGACAGAGTTGATTAGGATGGAACACTCATCGCCTCGAATCTTTACCTATAATATATTCCATGGGGGAGACGACTCTGCATATCCTAATGAGTGGGCATTATAGGTTGCCTTTTACCATGTTATAGGTGATAAGTTTCTCATCTTCTTCGCGCCTTAACGGCCGGCCCCGACAAGAATCCGTCTCTGCTCAGCCACTTGAAGATGATGAGAATTATCAACTGTAACATGAAAAACGGCTTGTTGCCCTCGGTCTACAGGTGGAGATATGAAACTGGAATCGCGAAATAAGCTTGGCTGGTAATTATTTATCTTGCCAACAGTTCATATTTCTTCTAATCTCTGTCAAATCTGTTTTAGCTTTATATATTGATAGTTCAATTCAATATAAAATATAGTTCAGCTCAATATAAAATATTTGTTGGTTGTTCTAACCTCCTTCAAATGTATTTTAGCTTCAGATTAGGGTTTCAATATGTCTGACTGGATCGCTCAAACTTCCATCAATGAATTGACCTGTTTGCAATTTGATTTCAATATCTTTGTATCTCTGTACCGTCTATGTAGAATGAGATTTGTCACAGCGTTTAACAACCACATTCTATCTGTATTTTCACAGACTAACTTGCAGAAAACAATTATAGAATGGTTTGCGCTTCAGATTAGAAGGCAATGATATATATAGCTTCTATTCTTGTTTCTGTTCTCAGTTACATCTACGCGCGAGTAATCAGAGGTAGTTATTCAGATCTACTGGCCTAAATATTTTATTTTTAAAGTTCTAAAACATGAATATAATTAGCTATTTTCTTTTAAACTATGTGGAGTTTAGTATATGATAAAACATTATGGAAGGGTAACAGAAACTAAATACCCGATGAAAAATAAAATATTTAGCACTGATTCAAGTAGGAACGGGGAAGTATATAGGAAAATCTACTATATAGAATTCTCTGGTCGGAAAGATTACCCTTCGGAAAGATTGGAAGAGTGAATAAGTTGAGAACAAGGTATGAAGTATGAACAGGGGTTATTTAAAATTTGGTAAGCCAACATTATCTCTGAGGGGTTTCATTTATTTATTGCTCAAAGTAGCATCAATTGGTAGAAGAAATGATTGGCTTCAGGGTTCAAAATTGATAGAGGATTTAAAATTGTGTTGATAAAGTTAAGCAATGTAAAAAGTCTAAGAATTTTACATTCTAATAAGAGAAGTTTTAAATCAAAAGCATTTAATCATGTGGCAAAATAATAAGGAAACATTTAAACTTAGTTATAATGCCTAAATAGAAAACGAAGAACCATAGAAATAATGTCGTAAAGAAATATTTTTCCATGTCGTGGTTGTTGTCTCCTGTGTACTAGTAGTGAGAAAATTTATTGATCATGGATTGTTTCATAATTCCTCTAAAACCATTAGAATGGAAAGATTTTCCTTTTAATAATGTCAGGAATATTTCCGGTACAAAATCATTAAAAAAAAATCAATCGAGTACCTGATCAATCTCAATGTTTTAGAAAACCAAAAACTGTAAAAAAAAATAAAAGACAACCACCACCATTACGGTTATCCATTCAGGAAACCAAGGAGCTATGCAAATTTTGCATAACAAAAAGTTATTGATAGTTATCATAATAGTAAATCTAAATAATAAAAATCCATTATCCCACATAGATTTCAAAATAATTTGTTTATTTGCGGGTTACGTTTGGCATAATTTGACCTCACCATTGACGCCTATTTAAGGTGCTCCACTATATAGATAATTTGTTTATTTATCAAAACAAGGTTCATATAGAGTTACCTTTGGCATAATTTGACCTCACCATTGACAGCTCACCAATGTGTCAATGTGCTCCACTATATAGATTGTGAGAAGCGTAGAATATTTTGACGCATTTCAAATTGTAAAACTATTTAAATGGTATCTCATAAAGCAGAAGCCTAGTTATTGAAAGGTGTTAAAACTAATTATTCCTCTATGAAAATATCAACACGAAAATAAGCGTGACATCTCTAACATTACAGTGGAAAAACGAAGGATCTGGATGTTTTATTAAAATAGATGTTAATGGATTATGTGAAAGTTTTGTAATATCATTATCTTTTCAGTATTATAGATTGTGAGAAGCGTAGAATATTTTGACGCATTTCAAATTGTAAAACTATTTAAATGGTATCTCATAAAGCAGAAGCCTAGTTATTGAAAGGTGTTAAAACTAATTATTCCTCTATGAAAATATCAACACGAAAATAAGCGTGACATCTCTAACATTACAGTGGAAAAACGAAGGATCTGGATGTTTTATTAAAATAGATGTTAATGGATTATGTGAAAGTTTTGTAATATCATTATCTTTTCAGTATTATAGATTGTGAGAAGCGTAGAATATTTTGACGCATTTCAAATTGTAAAACTATTTAAATGGTATCTCATAAAGCAGAAGCCTAGTTATTGAAAGGTGTTAAAACTAATTATTCCTCTATGAAAATATCAACACGAAAATAAGCGTGACATCTCTAACATTACAGTGGAAAAACGAAGGATCTGGATGTTTTATTAAAATAGATGTTAATGGATGATGTGAAAGTTTTGTAATATCATTATTTTTTCAGTATTAGTATAGTTTTATTTTAATCATATTTATACTAAGAAGGGATTAAATTTTTTCACATGAAAATTTCTTTGAGAGTGAAAAATTTGAACAAAGGTTTTGAGGTCCACATATTTAATCTCTTCTCATGCTCCATAAATCCACTATTAAAACATATATATATATATATATATATATATATATATATATATATATATATATATATATATATTAGCATTGTTTAAATTTAATTTTTGAATACAGAAATGGATATAATGTCTTGAAAGTATTTTTTTGCATTTGTTTAGAGTAGACAGCTTAAACCTTGATTTTCAACAACACAATATTCCTGCAAAAATTCAAAGTATAAGATAAATGTTCTAAAATGTTTTAACAATAAGAAATTATTTTTCCAATTTCTTTATATTATGTGCTTTGTTGACATCCACATATTGTGGGCAATGCAATATTTTATTTATAATCCATATTGTTTATGTTCAAATGTTTTCATATTATTAATATATTTTTTAATATATGTCAATACTATTTAACCTTTCACAATAAAATGTTGTATTTATGATCCATATTTAAAAAAAATTATTAAAAATTAAATGAATTATCACCTCTCTTTTTTTTTTAATTAACATATACATTTAAACAGTTTATTTAAGTTCTACAGTATTATATATATATATATATAAAAGATTTTCTTCACCTTTTTATTTCTCTAAATTGATATTAATTTATTTTATTTAACATAGACATTCAAATATTTTATTTAAATTCTCATTATTAAAGTAAAATATTTTCACAAAATCTCTTTTATATTTGGTTGTAATATTAAGTAATACTATTAGATTAGATTATTGATGTTTCCTAACAATATTAATTAAAACTAACTTATATTTATTCATATTTTAATTAAAAAAAAAAGTTTATACTTTATTTTTATTTTAAAATGACACCTGTTAACTCAAAGATTGAGCACAAAAAATATTACACATATTTAACAATCAAA
This sequence comes from Pinus albicaulis, assembly GCA_034641835.2. Taxonomy (NCBI): domain Eukaryota; kingdom Viridiplantae; phylum Streptophyta; class Pinopsida; order Pinales; family Pinaceae; genus Pinus; species Pinus albicaulis. Next base: position 481,102,837 of record CM076576.1, read on the forward strand.
AGTTAAAAATATAATATTGTTTCCTTATTTGATTTATTTATCTCTATTTGAAGTTAATATACAATATTTTTACTTAATATGTATATGAACATATTTAATTTCTGGTTGATAGTCAGACTGAAATATTTTTACCACATATAGTTCATGTTTTAATATGAACAATATTTTAATTAGGAATGTTTGATATTGTTTTTAGTTAAGTTAACCGATCAAGCATAGTAAGAGTGAGATTATTTTAATTATGAATGTTGGATAGTGTTTTTATTTAAGTTAACCAAACAAATATATTCATTTTTGTTTATCATTATGACTTAACATTAGTTGGTATTGAGAGAACATTTTATTTTTATTTAAAAGAAATACTTTTGAATATCAAATTAAGTATAGAAAAACTTACACATCTTCCTTAAAAAATACCCCTTTCAATAAAATGATATTATCAATTACATTAACCCTTGCTAATATCTCATTTTTCATTTTAAATTAACACCACACAATCCACCCATAAATAATAAGTATATAAAGAGAGAGTCCAACCACAATCAAAAGGAATCGGTAGAATTAGAGTAACATCCAGAGGTACCTTTTTTCAAAACCTTTGAGAGCAAGGCATTTCATCAAACCGTCTCTATTGAGCCATTTTATCACAAACTTGTTTAGCATGCTTAGAATAACTACTTCCTTGCAAAATGTTCAAGTACATGCTAGGAAATATGGCTACAAGAATCTCACTTGCATTTTGAAATTCGAAGCCTCCATTTTGAAATTCGAAGCCTCCGCGCAATGATAGTTCAATGAACACCCAAGTTCTTGTCAAATGTTTTGTGTGCATCCACACATACATTCTAGGCCAAAGTTCGGATAAAATAGACGTAACTCAACTCATTTACATTTTGAAATTTGAAACCTTCATGCAACGATAGTTGGATGAATAACGAACATTTTATCAAAACTTTGGCATGCATCCACATGTCCATCCTATAGTAAGGTAGGATAAAAAGGCATTCCTGGAATTTGTTTCGTTAAGAGCCAACCTTCCATCCTCCTTTTTTCAAGTGCTTACGTCCTAGTTTGTTTACGTAAAACCTCAACGAAAAAACCATTCTTCTTGACAAATTCAAGTTTGGAAGCAAGTTTTGCGTCAACCGCTTCTACTGATGCACAATCTTAGGTTTAGAAATGCATTTCCAACTTAAAATTTCAATGTCAGGATTAAATTTAAAAGAAAATGTTACAGTTCAATTTGAAGATTATCTTTATTTTAATTTTTTTAAATTAATAAGTTAAAATAAGTACGAGAATGATCATAATTTCAAATTTCAGTGCTTTTAGTGTGTGAACTTTTGTATACAATATTATCTTTGATCATTTTACATAAACATGAGTAAGTACTAATAGACAACACAACTTCACCAATATTATAGTTTGGATTTGAATAATGTTGAGTAAATTTAAAAGGAATATGTATTTTCAATCAAATACTAATTATCCGAAGTACTAGAGAAAATACAATTCTATCATTTAATGACATATTATTTAACTTGTTTAAAAAGTTGCAATAAGATTCTTATAATCAATCAAACATAGTATAAGAACATGTTTAATTTATAGTTGATAATGAGAGTGAAAAACAATTATCTCCTACTCTGTCTACATATTACATAGCCGTTTTAAAAAAATTAAAAATACTATGCATAAATCCAAATAAAACAAGTATTAGATAAATATTACTAAATATAATATCGTAAATACAAGAAAGTCAAGTACATGGAAAGTAGTAGATACAAAAATGAAGAGCAGATAGCGATTAAAACCTCAACGAAAAACCCTTTCTTCTTTTAAAAAAAAAAAAAAAATCAAGTTTGGAAGGAAACTTGGCTTGTGAGGAGTAAATTTAAAAGAAAAAGTTACATTTCAATTTGAGAGTTATTTCTATTTTGGTTTTTTAAATAAACTATTTTTCCATATCAAAATGAACATAATTTCAAATTTCAGGTATATTTTACCCATTAAGTCCCTTGGTGTGTAAATTTTTGTACACAATCTTATTTTTGATAACTCTACATAAATCTAACCCGTGGCTGTTTATCACTATTTCATCAAACAGTTCATACTTACTGGATTGTTAAATGCCTTTTGCTAAAACTAGGCAGATTTTTCCCCCTCATAAAGAGAAGATTTAACCAAGAGTAGTGGATTTGTTACAGGATATTGATAATCAGTTGAACCATGTCAAAATCACCCAGTATCAGGCTACTAATCGTCTTAGTAGACTTATGATCGTGTATGCAAAATTGAGAAACAACTGCAAAAGTTGAAACAAGTGGATATGCTCGGATCCACAGCAACACCAACACTGATTGAATCCTGTAATGGATAGTCGTTTTAGCAGTTTACTCATGCTTATAATATTCATTTTTGTTTTTTGCAAGAACATATATCACTCAATAAAGTTTTAGATAATCAAGTAAATAGTAAGTTAGCTCATGAAGTACATGGTCAAATGAAACTGTTTCAATTCTTGATGGCTTTTAACGCTCTAAGGTGGCCAACAAACCTGGTTTCCTACGGGCATGTTGAGGCCACAGACTGAATTTTATTTTTTGTAACCTGCTTTCAAAATATAAATAGAAAATAATGAGGCACTACAAAATTGACAAAAAAAAAACTCTACGTAAACCTAAATACACATATACGACATAACTTTACCAATATTATAGTATATATTCGAATAATGCACACTGAATTTAAAAACCAAATTGAAAAAAAAAAAAAAAACCCTATGTAAACCTAAATACACATAGACGACACAACCTTACAAATATTATAGTTTATATTCAAATAATGCACACGGAATTTAAAAGGTACATTTACATGAGGGAATTTGATAAGATTATTTATTAGATTAGATGTTATTTTTTATTTTAGATATAATGATAGATTTTTATGTTGTAATTAGTACAATTGTTCAAATAATTGTAATAATATTTTTAAAGTCCATGATTGTGAGTAAGTATCTTCAATCCCCTGATCGAGGTGTACAACTGTCACGGAGGCGATCCTAGCCATGGCAACTTGGCGAGCGCTCGTCCTCCATGCAATTAAAGACAATAATGAAGTATTGTCAGCCCAGTTCAACGAAGTGTGCGATCACCCGGATTTTCATGATGTCGCAGTGTGGCCAGGTTGTTTCATCAGAGTGCCGAAGGAAAGTTTCTATTAAGGTAGGTGGTTCCCCTCCCACCCTTCATTCGTTCATACACTACTTTCTGCATGCAAGTGTCTACAGTCTCCAGCGGAGGAAGCTGAGCGATACACATTCTATCAAACATTCAATATTGTTGGGGTATGTATCTGTTATTCTCCCTGCTTTCAAAGTGCCAATTACCACGGTTTCGCTTAGTTTGAAGTCTGTTATGGATGTTTCGGGCTGGTTAATGAATCATTGCTTTGTTACTCCGATATTGAAACCGATTCATCCGTGCTTCTGCGACCCCTATATATTGTTTGCCCACTCTGTATCTATTATTCTCCCTGCTTTCAAAGTGCCAATTGCCATGGTTTCGTTTAGTTTGAAGTCTGTTATGGATGTTTCGGGCTGGTTAATGAATCTTTGCTCTGTTACTCCTATATTGAAACAGGTTCATCTGTGCTTCCGCGACCCCTGTATTTTTTTTTCCCACTTAGTGTTTCGTGCTGTCATCGTGGGTAGTATATGGCCATCTGCACTGTTAGTTATTTTAGGTAAATGCTGGGATAGTTGGAGAGGGTTTCAAATTTGTCTAAGTATGGTTTTTCTCTGTTGGGTTGCTAATTAGGTCAAGATTTATAATTTTAAGGTGCTCCATGTCCCTTTAGTTCACATCTCCGTCTCTGAGAGTTGGGCTATTGTCTTCAGCCTGCGACCTTGTCTGTTCCATGCTTTCAGACCCACAGTTTCTCAGGATTATTTTTGGAAGTGGAGGATGGAGTGTGCATTTCTATGCGCTTCAGCCATCCAAACTGCCCCAAGCCTTCAATGTCTCCATGCTTTGTCTGCTTTCAACTCAGGACCCTCATATCCTAGGTGCGCGGCCATCTTTTCCTGTATGAGGTCTACTAAGCTTAAGGTTATCTGGGTCATCTTTTTCTGGGATTTTTTTTTGCATAGAGACAAGAGGTCTATGGCCCTCTATTTTCCTGCCAGATATTCTGGCTCTCTACATTGGTTACATAATCGGCTCTGGTGGTTTTGTTTCCCTTGTTTTTATGCTACAAAAGTTATCTCTGCTCAAATGGGGGTGCGCACGGACTGTATAGATATGGTTCCTCACTCCTTTGTTTTTCCTTCCTACTGGTTTGTGTTATTGAATAAGATCTTTCCAGCCATGGGGAAGAGATGTTCCAGGTCCGAGTTTGTTAAGGGTAAACAGAAAGTCCAGTGTGAGCCTGCCCCTAAGAAACGTGGCCATAAAACCAACCAGGAGCATCTGGAGACCTTAGCTGCAAATTATGTGATGGGTAATTCTTCAATAGTTCGTCAAGAAATTCGTGGTTGGGAGAGAGATATACAGACTGATCCTGAAGACAATGAAGCAGAAGCAGAGATTTTAGATTTCATAATAGACCCAGGAAATACCCGTGGTCATCTTAATTTATTCAATCAGACTATTCATACATACTGGATAGTCAAGTGTCTTTTATCAAAAGCTATTCAAAGTCTTCCGCCTGTCCATGCTAAGGTAGACCAGGCAAATATACAACCTCGCATTCAGGACCTGCTTCAGGACATTCAAAACCAGTTGCAGCATATCAAGATAACTCAATATCAGGCAACAAATCGTATTAGTAAATTGGATGATCGGGTAGGCAGAATGGAGTTGCTGTTCCAGCACCTATAGCAAGTAGATATGCCTGGGTCTAATGTGAAATACCCAGCTCCAGTTTCCTCTTCAGATGGATAGTTGTTTTCCAGATAGTTTTTTTGATGCACTTTTTAGTTTTATATGAGCTCTCTTTATGTCATATGTATGGTCAATCTGCACTAGTAGGACAGCTAGCTCATGAGACTTATAGACGGATGAAACAATTTCAATTTTGGTATGCTTCTCTTACTTTCAGGTGGCCGACAGGCCTGGTTTCCTACGAGCAGGTTGAGGTCATAGCTTAAATTTTATATTTTGTAGCCTATCCTCCAATTATAAATAGAAAATAGCGTGGTCCCACCAAATTAAAAAAAAAAAAAAATCAATAAAAACACAATATTATTTTACAAATATCATTAAAATTTCTAATTTAAGAAAAAAATAATTAATTAAGAATTAGACGTAATTTTCCATTAAAAAAATGTAACTTAAAACCATCTTTTTTCCATTCCATAAAAATTATAGATATAAAGTAATTAATACATATATACATTATAAATGACAAATTCATTAGCAAACTAATACATAAAGTACATTAATTTCTTTATCCATAAAAAATAATGTTTAAGTTGGATACTGCTTATTAAACATTAAATATGTCATAATAATAGATTAAAACTACTTTGAACCAATTTTATTCTCGTGAGTCTTCTACCATGTGTACATATTACATAGCCACATAGCCATATAAAACACATGAAAGTACTATACATAAACCCAAATAAACCAGGTATTTGATGCGAATGGCGAAAGAATATATTATATACAAGCAAGAGGAATACGTGGAAAGCAGTAGATGCAAGTAGGAAAAGAAAATAATAGATAAGAGGAAGATGAGCAGGTGGAAATAAGATGTCTAGGTTAAGCCATAGAATATTGGTAAATACAATTAGGAAGATGATGTGAATCGTTATAATTACATTTCAATTCTTTCTTAATGTGAGTAACAAGAGCGTTCATCACAATAATAAAATTTTAATATTCTAACACGTATACTCACTATTAAATTACCTTCAATAAGTGCATGAATGAGCTCTATAATAATAGAATTCTATTTTATAAAAATATTAACTACTACCGAATACCGATATCCAGGGTTTCAATTATGTATGTGAGCTTCAATTGAACAGCCGTATAATAAATATTTGATATGCTTATTTATACTTAGGGAAACCAGCGCAGTTAGGGTTTTGTTAGAAAGAAGCACAGTACGAGGTGTTCCCTCTTATTTTGGGATCCAGAAAGGAATATAGGAAAAGAATATTAATATTTTTGGTTTTTTTGGTTTTTTTGTTTATGGTGATATAAAAAGAATGATTAATGATTATTAATTTTTTTATTTTTTTTTATGGAAAAATCATAATTGTCATTAATATTGAAAATTATATGTTGTAGATGCATTGCATATGCATTTTTGTGACTGTGGTCACACCATATAGTTTGATAAATCCACAGTGGGGTGTACATCATATTCTGTTTAAAAATAATTACAATAAATACAATAATTTAGTTTTAATATATCATGATCATGGTCAAAAGCTGTCAAAATCACAGCTGTGGGTCCTTAAAATCAAGCTGATGCATTAAGGGGCAGTGATAGTAGTTGTAGTTTTGTGTGTCTCTTTGCTCGTCTATGTGCCAAAGCCCCCTATGTTGGATTGTTGCCCCCTTGGAGAGATCATCGAAAACGAAGTTGTGTTCCCTGTAAATGTGAGAACATGAGATGGATGAGAATTGAGCTTCCAAATACCACAGATCTTCCAATATAGCTTGAAGTGTGTATACGTGACATGATGCGGTTTTATTGATCCAATTAATGATGATATTAGAATCTCCAAAGACTTGTATATGGTGGATATCATGCTCTAATGCAAAATGAAGAAGGTGGTGAAGTGTAATATGTTCAGCAAAATTTTTCGTGCCAGGTCCTAGCCCCATCCTTATTTTATAAAAGTGTTGATGGGTAATATGAATGAGAGATCCACCCCCGCATCCAATGGGCTAGGTTGAGCCGTCGAAGTAAGCCCAGGGTATGTCACAGTTAATAACTTTGGGGATGATGGTTCTGGGTGGCCGGGGTGGTTCGTCTTCTGGAATGCTGGAATAGATGGTTATAATATTTGAAAAGATTAATTGCTAGTTGGAAATATGGTCATGGAATATTGAGACATTTCTAGCAAACTAGAATCCCCAACAGATCAGAAGAGGAAGGTTCCTTCCTCTATGTTGGGAGACAGATTTCTACCAGAGTTTCCATGCCTCCCCTATGTTTAGGCCTTGCCATCGTAGATTGATGCCTAGTTGAGATAGGATGGAAGTCTAGAGAGAATTGGTGGAGTGGCAATGGATGAACAAATGATCAATTGATTCAGTGTCATTTCAGCAGAGAGTTCACCAAGAGGGACCATGTATGGATCATTTGTGCAAGTTGTCCATGGTGGGAGCAATGTGGTTGAGAGTGCACCATATGAATAGTCTGGTGTGCGGGGGTGCCTTGAGCTTCCATATGAGTTGCCACCACCAAGCTTACCTCCGTGGGATATGATCTGAATATATGAGAAGATACCCTTCCTTTGGTGTATCTATCCCAGATTTTGTCGAAGCCCATATGATTTCATCATCCCCTGTGCCAATGCAAATGTGATCTTCAGATAGTGCAGTTATATAAGTCTGCCAAGCTTGATGCATTGGCCTCGGGAGTCCAAGCTAATTAGCTGATTTCCATCCTTAAAAATAGAGGGTCGAGGACTGAGGGTCCGCAATCTTTGCTATGAAATGGATGCATTGTTCTGATGGATGGTTGATAATATCATGTGGTAAGGAGTGTGCATTCTTATACTCAGATTTACAAGCTCGAGAAACTGCTGAACTAAACCTCTGAGTATTGTCAGAGGGCTTATAGAGGGTGGTGAGGGAAATTAGAAACATATTACCCGTGAAATCCGATGGAACCCACCACCGCAATGGAGTTAGCCATGAATATAAGCATGCATATCATATTACTGAGACAGGTAATTAAACTAGTGTGATTGGAGACCTTGTTGGTTGGCAAAATCAACTGACCAGGATTATCATAACAACTATAATTCTCCCTATCTACCATACCAAAGTTATAATTCAATAAATTTGCATGAAGACAAAATGAAGTAAGGAAATGTCAGACTAGACTTCCCAGTTTACTCAGAGAAGGAGTTTTCGTTTCTTGTCTACCCCCGTCATTGTGAGTAGAGATAATATTACATACGCCTATCAGCTTATCGTGGTGCATCTTGCATGAGGTTTCATAAAAATGAGATAGGCTATTTGGGGCTCCGTGGAACCTCACAAAGGTGTGAAGCGGGTGAGCCGAGAGACTCTTAATTTACAGAAGAAAAATTTTACAGGGGGTTCTGAAATAGGGCTCAATGGCCTTCTGATGTTCTAATTTTTTGACTTTCTATAGGGGAGTGGATTTCCAAAGAGTACATACATTGCTTGAGATCAGAATGATAACATTTCCTACCCTTCCCACAACAATACTTATACATTCTCTCTACCATGCCCATGCACATACTATCTCCATTTTTTTTACATTGTGTGGGTAAATTGATTAGGATAAGAACAAGAGCCATTACATACCAAAGAAACTGAAGGCATGATCGTTGCACAGTTTGCACAACGCTACCTTCTGAAATTCCTTTCGATCCTCTATGAATTTTGCAGCCAGGAGGAATGCTTTACTATCAAGCCGCTTCTTTCCTTAACTTCTTTTGTTGTTGTTTCCCATGTTGTTCTAGCATAGTTAGTTAGCACTCTTCTGCTGCCATAATTATCCACCATGCGAAGGTATCGTCCAAATCCTTCTGCGTGGATTTAATGAATGAGAGCAAGATGGTAGGCGCCATCATGTGCCTCCAACTATCGACCAACCTCCACCTCTAAAGCATCGTTTGCCACTGGGCACCCTGAGCAAGGGTTGATGTTATTTATATTAATGATACATATAGTTATCTTTATTTTGAAATATATTTTGGAGGATTTTAATTTAATTATGAATAATTATTATGTAGATGATACTTATTCGATTACCATAAAATATTTTTAAGCCAAGAGGTTGGCTCATTCTACAGTCTAGTGTGAGTGTAACACCCCTAGTTTATGTTTCTCTTTCAAAGCTAGACATTTGAACTTTAATCCTAAGGGGAGTGGAATCAAATGGACAAGTATTTTGTGGATGTAATTAAATATTTAATTTTGAAAAATAAATAAAATAATTCTGTGCAGATTGACAAAAATGAGAATTATGAGATCACTTGATAAATCCATGAGGATGGATTGAGGCAAATATTTCCCCAAAAATCTTTCAAAAATCCTTGAAAGAATTTATTTCCAAATTAGATTTTGAGGAAAATCTAGTTTTCCCAATGAGGTGGAGAGTAGTTGGGAAGAGGTAAAAAGCTGTGAAAGGCAGAAAGTAGCTTTAAAAGTCCCTAAATAGGGAAGCCTAGGTAAACGCGAAGAAAAACATCTTGATATTCTTGAAACTGAATTAGAAACAGGCTTTGGGGAGCAAAAGCTTAAATAAGCTACTCCTGAACAGATTAGAGGTTGGTCTGGAATGGAAGTGATCTCAGCTCGGGGGTGAGTTCTGGAGATAGAGGGATACTAAGGTTGGGAGGATTGGTCATTTGTAGAAGTGGTATGTTTAACATGCACTAATGTTTACAGCATCAGTTATTGTTTACAATTATTAATTGTCATAAATGCTAAGTAGATTACTATTTTTGAAATTATTATTCTCTACATTTAACAGAATTCTGTAGAAGAAAATTTTTCCTCTCACCTCTGCATGTTGTAGGAACTAGAAATATGAGGAAAAATCATCCAGAAGCTCTAAACCAACCTTTGGTTTAAATCTCGAGATTTATGTTACCTCATAATTCATAACTATGTAACTTAAATCTGTTTTTGTTAATAATAGGATTAAAACAGTGAATACTAGAGACATTTGAATTATGTGGGTAGGAAGGAATTTGTTGAATTTACTAAGTAAAGTATAGACCTGTAGCTTTCCAAAACAGAACTACATGTTTATCTATAAAATTCCCTTTACAATAAGAACAGAATGGGAGAGTGTAGATTTTAGTGCTTTATATAATTTTAGCTAGTAAAGAGACCTAGCTAACCATGGTTATTAGATCTACAAAAAAATTTAGTATGAGAAATATATATATAAATGGTGTGTGACTAAAATCCTTCACAAATGAATGGTCCCAATAGAACACTTATTGGAAAAACAAGAGAAGCATGTGAATTTCTATATAATGCATGCAACTCAAAAAGCTGTGAAAATTAACACATATTTCACCCACCAGATCTATATAAATTGCTAGTCAAGAGTGTTGGCTTAAACAATATAGGTATGGAAACTGTTAAACTAGGAAAAAATTCTAAGTGTATAGTTGCAGAAAAAATTATGAATAACATAAGTAACTATTATTATGAAACCTCAAACTAAGGACTATAAATAGAGCCCACTTTTATGTTATGTAATATACATGAATTTATAGACTACGTGGAAATGGAAATATCTCATGTATTGGAATATTTTAGACTTGAAAACTCAAACAACAAACATAGATTTATATTCATTATGCTAGTACAATACGAAGGAACAGAAGAAAATAAAATGAGACTAGTGAACTTATTAATCCCTTAAGTCTAATTTAGGCAGATAAATTTCTAGAAGAAATATTTCATATGAGTATTTATATGAAAATGATAAACTAAAACCCATTAGAGAATATCATTGATTTGGCATGAGTAACAGAGACAAATACTAAATAGATAAATATATACATATCAATTTCTGAATCCAGTATGGAATCAGGCTCTCTAGGGGTCATAATAATACCACATAAATTAATCATTCCAAGAATTTCATCACTGAAGAAAATTTGTTAACAGTCCTATTGTCTGGCATAACTTATTACTACAATAGAAACTTCTGTGACAATAGAAAAAAAAAAACTTTTGAAGTGTTTGAGCAAATTTTGGGATAATAATAACGAAAGAGCCTGGTCACACGCCGATTTAGGACGCATCAATACCGACCTGAAATCTAAGAATAAAACCTACTTCAAGTTGAATGAATTTCAAATCCACCCAATACCACTGAATAAAACCCTCGATGCCATTCGGACCTACCTGCAATAAATTGAGGGATATAGGAGATATTGTTACAATAAGACAATAGGAGGACACTTCGAATATAAATTATGCGAAGGGAATATAAAACAAACTCAGGTTACCTTGGGAAGGGAAGATGTTATCATCAACTACGACCTACATGAAGAACACATGGATACTATCAAAATATTCACCAAAATGAAAGTAAACCTCCATAATAATTTTGTTCCAATAATACGATGGCTTACCGGGAGTAATTACTCGCTACGAGCTGGGATAATTTGGCGAATGAAACCAACAACCTCAGCCAAGTCACTAAAGATGAAAAGGAGTAAGTCCTATCAAGAAACGATGGGATGATAACGTTAAATCTTGTTATCAGGAAATGAAAATTTCATACTAGAGCATAAAATCTTCATGAGAGATTTGTTAAATCAACAAAAGCAAGAAAATACAACGCCATGAGTTCTCGACAGTAAACAAAACCATAGAAAGAAATGGTGGAATTTAAAACTCGGGTCTCGCACCGTAAACTGAATGTATTAAAATACATATCAATAAGAAAATCCTCACAAATTAAAATAGCGTTGTGCTCAGATTGTCATACCTGCACTATGACACGATGGGAGATGAATACGCTCGAAGCCTGGAAGAGACAATGCATTGCTTCTCCAACATGTACAGGCTCCACACCGAAAGGAGAGCAGAACAAATGAGGAGCGAAAGAATAGTCTCGAAAGTGAGCTAAAGATTTATACAAATCCCTCCAAAACAAAAAACAATGAAACCCTAATGGGATAAGGAAATCTCCACCATCCAAGTGGAAAAGGATCTATGGTGGGTACATGGATCGATTTGGCAGAATTGGCGTTTAAAACATGGTCGTTCAACATTAAATTGACAATATATGAGGTCTATCTCACAGTACCTCCGCTCATGTCGTGAGGTTTGCATAATTACCAGAGCATTCTGGAGTGGCTTTTCAAAATGCAAACGTGGATACATACAGCTTGAGCATGGATGAAATGAAATCCAACAAAATTCAAAAACAAATCAACAGAGAGCCTTGCGTATAATGACGTGGAGACTTGATACAATGTGTCAATTTCCAAAATACATTAACTCGACTTCGCCAATGACACAGTATGTGTACTCTGAAGTTAATCTGCCCATATTTACATGACACTCAACATAAATAACATGTATGAGAAATATCTTTGATGATTTTGGAACATGCATTATGAATTTGAAACCTTGACCCTAAATTCATGTAATCGGTCATAAGATAGAAATGGGAATAGACCCCTCAATACATAGAAAAAGTCGAAATGCAACCATAGGATTATAACTGTTGGAGTTATACAAAGATGTCTACACCACAAATACCATATCTACCCCATACGAGAATGCCATCGAACTTTAAAATGTTAGTATAATTGGCCTACAAGTGTTGGGAAAAAAATTTAAGGAATAAATTGACATGTATGAGTACCATATAGATATGATAGCCTATATGGGAAATTTACATCATGCGTATATAGATGTGCATAGGAGTAAATGCAACTATACGATAGATATGGGAGTATATATGGGTGTAAATTTCATAAGCCACAAGTTATGAGTGAAAGAAAACAATGAAACTATAACCACAAGAGTAACAGATCATAATTGATGAAATTTGGAAGTAGAATTGAACAGCTGTGGAAAATAGAAGCACAATACTAAACTATAAATAGGAAAAAAAAAAACCATTTAGGGGGAATGAAGAGAAGTTACAAATGGTATCAGAGCTCATGTTATATAAAACTCGACTATTGTTGTTGTGCTCACTGTTGTTGTGTGCTCACTGTGTAAATTATTCTACTGGAAGAAAAATAAAATTAATTATTTTTTTGACTGATATGTGTTGTTTAGTGTACAGTGCTACTGAAACAGAAAAGTGAATGGCAGAAGGTGAGGAAATTTATGTGGATCTGCATGATGAAGATAATACACCATATCCCAACGCTCTGGTGATGGATATGTTGCACAGTTTGCAACGAGAAATGGCTGAGCTAAGAAGCCAGAATGACAGATTGTCATTAGCCAGTGAGGAGCAGGATAAGCTCATCAGAGAATTAACCTCCCAGAATAGCCAAGAAGGTGAAGGTTTCGGAAAGAGGAAGAATGATGAGTCTGAGAAAGATGATGGTGTCAGGCATTAGTATAAGCAGGAAAAGTAATTACAAGGGGAATTCCGGAAGATCAAGCCTCCCTCCTATGATGGGGAGAAGGAGGAAGATGTTGAAGCCTGCTTCTTGAACATGATTAAGTATTTCCAGGTCTATGAATATGAAATAAATCTAAAGGATAGATTATCTATCTACCAGCTACAAGGTAAGGCTACCTTGTGGTGGGAGCAGACGAAAATGGTCCATGCCATTGACAAAAAGACAGTGACTTGGGAAGATTTCCAAGATAAATTTAAAAACCTCTATTTGAATGAATGTTATTATGATGATAAAGCAAAGGAATTCCATGAACTTAGACTGGGACTGCTCACAATTGATGAGTTTGTTACCAAGTTTACAAATCTGTTAAGGTATGTTCCTTACATTCTTGAAGAGAAGGCAAAGGTGCAACGATTTCTGAACTGTTTGTCTGCTGTACATAAGGAGAAAATAGAATTTAATAATCCAAAAACTATGGACGAAGTTGTGAGGAAAGATAGATTGTGCTACTAGTAGTTTAAAGGCAAGGGTGAGCATGGGAAAATCTGGGTAAACAAGGGTGAGTTCAAAGGGAAGAAACAGAAACCAACTTATTTGAAGAAATTTGCCACAGATCATCAGCGGAAGAAATTTAATAAACCAAAGGAAAGCCAAACTTCTCAGTCTCAAGTTGGTTCCAAACAACTAGATGGAGAAAATAAGAAGGAAGGTGTAGTTAAAATGAGAGAGCCTTTAAAATGCTGGGGATGTGGAGAACCTCATCTCTTCAGGGGTTGTCCCCACCGAAACATTCAGATGATTATGAGAGATCGAGAAGCTACCACAGTAAATGACATAGAAATAAATATACCCACCATCACTGCAGCCTTGGAGAATCGACAATAAGAACACCAAGCTATCATGGTTTAAATGGAAGGTAAGATTGTTGACCAATCTGTCACTGTTTTAATTGATCCGGGTGCTTCTTTGAGTTACATTAGTCCAAAAATAGTAGAAAAATGAAATCTCAAAACTGGAAAATTTCAACAATCTTGGTCGGTCCAGTTAGCCACTGGCACCAAAAGAAAAGTAACTCATAAGTTACCTCAAACGGAAATCAAATTAAATGATTTTCAAACAGAAATAAATTTAAACATTCTTCCATTAGGTTCATATGACTTGCTGATAGGAATGGACTGGTTGGAAAAGAAAAAGGCTATGATGAATTGTTGGGATAAGACCCTCCATTGTGTAGATGAAGAGGGGAAACCTTTTATTCTCCAAGGAAAACAAAAACCTATCTCTATAAGACAAATATCAGCACTACAACTAAAACGAACAGCTAGGAAAGGATACCAAGTATATGCAGTACATGTTGAAGAACTAGAAAAGAAAACCGAAGCAAACCTCATGGATACTCTACCAGTGGTGAGGGAGTTTAAAGAAGTTTTCCTATATGAGATTCCTCATCTTCCTCCCAAAAGAGAGATTGACTTCTCAATCGATTTGGTGCCTGGGGAAACACCTGTTTCCCGCGCCCCTTATTGAATGAGTCCCCCTAAACTCATGGAGCTGAAAATGCAATTGAAAGAATTGCTAGATAAAGGTTATATCAGACCGAGTGTGTCTCCTTGGGGAGCACTGGTGTTGTTCGTGAAAAAGAAGGATGGAACCTTTAGAATATGCATTGATTATCGTCAGCTGAATAAGTTGACAATTAAAAATAGATACCCTTTTCCTTGAATTGATGATATTTTTTATCAGGTAAGAGGAGCTTTCGTATTTTCTAAGATTGATCTAAGGACTCGTTATCACCAGCTCAGAATTAAGGAGGAAGAAATCAACAAAATATCTTTTCGAACCAGGTATGGTCACTACGAATTTGTAGTCCTACCATTTGGTTTGAAAAATGCCCCTGCCACCTTTATGTGCTTAATGAAAAGTGTTTTAAACAAGTACTTGGATAAATTTGTACTAGTGTTCATAGACGATATTTTAGTTTATTCCAAAAATGAGGAGGAACACAAAGAACACTTGAGAATAGTTTTACAAACACTGAAAGGAAACAAGTTATATGCCAAATTTAGCAAATGTGAATTCTAGAAGTTGTGCAAAACTGGCTCCTAGATATTGTGGTCCTTTTGAAGTGTTAGAAAGGGTGGGACCAGTGGCTTACAAGCTGACCTTACCGCCCCATGTTAGAGTTCATGATGTGTTTCATGTTTCATTATTAAAACGATATGTACATAATTCTTCTCACATAGTTGATTGGAATTTGATACAGGTGGAACCAAAAGGGGAGTTCCTTCCAGAACCACTTCAAATATTGGAGCAGGAAGAAATTGAATTGAGGAATCGGACAGTAGCAAAAGTAAAGGTGCAGTGGAAGCACTTTACTGCTGAAGAAGCTACCTGGGAAGGAGAAGCTGAAATGATGGAAAACTATCCATTTTTGTTTAGAAAAAAAAAATGAACTCTAGTAGTTAGATATCAACACCGAGGACGGTGTTTGCTTTCAGAGGGGGAATATGTAACACCCATAGTTTATGTTTTTCTTTCAAAGCTATACATTTGAACTTTAATCCTAAGGGGAGTGGACCCCAATGGACAAGTATTTTGTGGATGTAATTAAATATTTAATTTTGAAAAATAAATAAAATAATTCTGTGCAGATTGACCAAAATAATTCTTTCAAGGATTTTTGAAATATTTTTGGGGAAATATTTGCCTCAATCCATCCTCATAATTAGATTTTGAGGAAAATATACTTTCCCCAATGAGGTGGAGAGTAGTTGGGATGAGGTAAAAAGCTGTGAAAGGCAGAAAGCAACTTTAAAAGTCCCTAAATAGGGAAGGCTAGGCAAACAGGAAGAAAAGCATCCTGATATTCTAGACGCAGAATTAGAAAGAGGCTTTGGGGAGCAAAAGCTTAAATAAGCTATTCCTGAACAAATTAGAGGTTGGTCTGGAATGGAAGTGATCTCAGCTCGGGGGTGAGTTCTGGAGATAGAGGGACTCTAAGGTTGGGAGGATTTGTCAATTGCAAAAGCGGTATGTTTAACATGCACTAATGTTTACAACATCAGTTATTGTTTACAATTATTAATTGTCATAAATCCTAAGTAGATTACTATTTTTGAAATTATTATTCTCTACATTTAATAGAAGTCTGTAGAAGAAAAATTATCCTCTCAGCTCTAAATGTTGTAGGAACTAGAAATATGAGGAAAAATCATCCAGAAGCTCTAAACCAGCCTTTGGCTTAAATATCGAGATTTATGTTACCTCATAATGCATAACTATGTAACTTAAATATGTTTTTGTTAATAATAGGATTAAAACAGTGAATACTAGAGACATTTGAATTATGTGGGTAGGAAGGAATTTGTTGAATTTACTAAGTAAAGTACAGACCTGTAGCTTTCCAAAACAAAACTACATGTTTCTCTATAAAATTTCCTCTACAATAAGAATAGAATGGGAGAGTGTAGATTTTAGTGCTTTATATAATTTCAGCTAGTAAAGAGACCTAGCTAACCATGGTTATCAAATCTGGAAACAATTTTAGTATGAGAAATATATTATAACTAGTGTGTGACTAACATCCTTCACAAATGAATGTTCCCAACATAACACTTATTGGAAAAATAAGAGGAGCATGTGAATTTCTATATAATGCATGCAACTGAAAAAGCTGTGAAAATTAACACATATTTCACCCACGAGATCTATATAAATTGCTAGTCAAGAGTGTTGGCTTAAACAATCTAGGTACGGAAACTGTTAAACTAGGAATAACATAAGTAACTATTATTATGAAACTTCAAACTAAGGAGTATAAATAGAGCCCGCGGTTGTGTTATATAATATACATGAATTTATAGACTCGATGGAAATGGAAATATCTCATGTATTGGAATATTTTAGACTTGAAAACTCAAACAACAAAAAGAGATTTATATTCATTATGCTAGTACAATACGGAGGAATAGAAGAAAATAAAATGATACTAGCGAACTTATTAATCCCTTCAGTCTAATTTAGGCAGATAAATTTCTGGAAGAAATATTTCATATGAGTATTTATACGAAAATGATAAACTGAAACCCATTAGAGAATATCGTTGATTTGGCATGAGTAATAAATAAAAATAGTAAATAGAAAAATATATACATATCAATTTCTGAACCCAGTATGGAATCAGGCTCTCCAGGGGTCATAATAATACCACAGAAATTAATCATTCCAAGAATTTCATCATTGAAGAAAATTTGTTAACAGTCCTATTGTCTAGCATAAATTATTACTACAATAGAAAATTCTATGACAACAGAAAAAATAAAAAAATAAAAATAAAAAAATAAAAAAATAAAATAAAATAAATAAAATAAATAAATAAATAAATAAATAAATAATAAAAAATAAAAAAATAAAAAAATAAAAAAATTTGAAGTGTCTGAGCAAATTTTGGGATAATAATAACGGAAGAACCTGGTCACACGCTGATTTAGGACGCGTCGATACCGACCTGAAATCTCAGAATAAAACCTACGTCAAGTCGAATGAATCTCAAATCCACCCAATACAACTGAATAAAACCTTGGATGCCATTCGGACCTACCTGCAATAAATTGAGGGATATAGGAGATATCGTTACAATAAGGCAATAGGAGGACACTCTGAACATAAATTATGCGAAGGGAATATAAAACAAACTCAGGTTACCTTGGGAAGGGAAGATCTTATCATCAACTACGACCTGCATGAAGAACACATGGATACTATCAAAACATTCACCAAAATGAAAGTAAAACTCGAGAATAATTTTGTTCCAATAATACGATGGCTTACCGGGGAGTAATTGGTCACTACGAGCCAGGATAATTCGGTGAATGAAACCGACGACCTCAGCCAAGTCACTAAAGATGAAAAGGAGTATGTCCTATCAAGAAACAATGGGATGATAGCGTTAAATGTCGTTATCAGGAAATGAAAATTTCATACTAGAGCAGAAAATCTTCATGAGAGATTTGTTCAATCAACAAAAGCAAGAAAATACAATGCCACGAGTTCTCGACAGTAAACAAAACCATAGAAAGAAATGGTGGAATTTAAAACTCAGGTCTCGCACCGTAAACTAAATGTATTAAAATACATATCAATAACAAAAGCCTCACAGATTAAAATAGTGTTGTGCTCAGATTGTCATAGCTGCATTATGACCTGATGGGAGATGAATATGCTCGAAGCTTGGAAGAGACAACACCTCGCTTCTCAAACGTGCAGAGGCTCGGAACCGAAAGGAGAGCATAACAAATGAGGAGTGAAAAAACAATCTCGAAAGTGAGCTAAAGATTTATACAAATGCCTCCAAAACCAAAAACAATGAAACCCTAATGGGATAAGGAAATCTCCACCATCCAAGTGGCAAAGGATCTATGGTGGGTACACGGATCGATTTGGTGGAATTGGCATTTAAAACATGGCCGTTCAACATTAAATTGACAATCTATGTAGTCGATCTCACAATACCTCCACTCATGTCGCGAGGTTTGCATAATTACCAAAGCAGTCTGGCGTGGCTTTTCAAAATGAAAACATGGATACATACAACTTGAGCGTGGATGAAATGAAATCCAACAAAACTCAAAAACAAATCAACAGAGAGCCTTGCGTATAATGACATGGAGACTTGATACAATGTGTCAATTTCCAAAATACATTAACTCGACTTCGCCAACGACGTAGTACGTGTACTCTAAAGTTAATGAGCCCATATTTACATGACACTCAACATAAAGAACATGTATGAGAAATATCTTCGATGATTTTGGAACATGCATTATGAATTTGAAACCTTGACCCCAAATTCATGTAACCGGTTATAAGATCAAAATGGGAATAGACCCCTCAATACATAGAAGAAGTCAAAATTCGACCATAGGATTATAACTGTTGGAGTTATACAAAGACGTCTACACCACGAATACCATATCTATCCCATATGAGAATGCCATCGAACTTTAGAACGTTAGTATAATGGGCCTACAAGTGTTGGGCAAAAACTTTAAGGAATAAATTTACATGTATGAGTACCATATATATATGATAGCTTATATGGGAAATTTACATCATGCGTATATAGATGTGCATAGGAGTAAATGCAACCATACGATAGATATGGGAATATATATAGGTGTAAATTTCATAAGCCACAAGTTATGAGTGAAAGAAAACAATGAATCTATAACCACAAGAGTAACAGATCATAATTGACGAAATTTGGAAGTAGAATTGAACAGCTGTGGCGAATAGAAGCACTGTACTAAACTATAAATAGGAAAAAAAAAAAAATCGTTTAGGGGGAAGGAAGAGATGTTACAGTGAGGGGAATGTGTAAGTTTGTATGTCCCTCCTTTCTGAGTATGAGGGGATGTGTAAGTTTGTTAGTAGTCTGTGCCCCTTTAAAATAAAATTAAAAATTAAAAATTATGTTCTAAATAGAAAAATA
The DNA here is from genome assembly GCA_034641835.2 of Pinus albicaulis. Taxonomy (NCBI): domain Eukaryota; kingdom Viridiplantae; phylum Streptophyta; class Pinopsida; order Pinales; family Pinaceae; genus Pinus; species Pinus albicaulis. The sequence goes on from CM076576.1 coordinate 481,122,609, forward strand.
ATGTCGACTATAATTAAAAAAAAAAATGAATATGTTTTAAAGTAATTAGAATTAAAAAAATCTATGGATTAGAAGTCATTTCAACAAAAGATTTAAATAAATTACTTGAAGATCTATGTTAACTAATTTATGCCGATATCAACTTCATATATATCTAAATATAGAAAAAAAATTAAGTTTTTATGGTTAAAATTTTTATTTGTTCTTTTATATATACTTTATTTAGCATTTAAAAATACAATTTAAGCAATGAAAAATAACTCATTTTGTTTTGGAGTCTAGAAAAGTTTGCATCTGAATAAATTTGATTCCTCTCTATTCATTTTAGATTCATACTTAAGATGGATCTATGATGATAGAATATTCTTGATAGTAAACACATCAAGGCTAAAATTTATTTTTAAATTAATTATTTATTTTTGTTTAATTTAATTTAATTTAATGATTAAAAATTGTCATATAAACAAGTATTTTATGAAATGAGTTATTATTTTTAAAACATCTTGTATTTATAAACTATAGTAAATTTATTTATAAATGAAAATTCTCAAATTGGTTTGAAAATTGTCCATTAAATATTAATATGAAATGTAAAATAAAATAAGTGGTTTGTTACTTATTATTCATATTAAAATAAAACCAGCTGCTTGTGGGCTATTATGGGTTGATTTCTATATTTACAGGTCATTACCATTTAGTCATGTAGCTGCAAAGGTAAATGCAATTTTAAAATTACATTTTTTTAAATGTAATACTTTAGACTATGTGCCAAGGAAGACCCTCATAAATTGTGCCCATGTCATGATGACGAATATGACCTGCTTAGGGTTCCAGAAGCAGAAAACGCATCTGCTAAAGAAACAATACAATCCACATATATTATAGCATATATCTTTAGGGCCCACCAGGAATAAAACTCTTAAAGAAAATAACGACAACAACAAATATTTTAGTGGGCAAGGGTTGGCAGATCGACGTTGACATAGTTGATTTGGATGGAACACTGATCGCCTCGAATCTTTGCCTATAATATATTCCATCGGGGAGATGACTCTGGATATCCTAATGAGTGGGCATTACAGGTTGCCTTTTAGCATGTTATAGGTGATAAGTTTCTCATCTTCTGCGCGCCTTAACGGCCGGCGCCGACCAGAATCGGTCTCTGCTCACCCACTTAAAGAAGATGAGAATTATCAACTGTAACATGAAAAATGGCTTGTTGCGCTCGGTCTACAGATGGAGATATGAAACTGGAATCCCAAAATAAGCTTGGCTGGTAATTATTTATCTAACTAACCATTCATATTTCTTCTAGTCTCTGTCAAATCTGTTTTAGTTTTATATATTGATAGTTCAATTCAATATAAAATATAGTTCTACTCAATATAAAATAGTTGTTGGTTCTTCTAACCTGCTTCAAATGTATTTTAGCTTCAGATTAGGGTTTCAATAGGTCTGACTGGATCGCTTAAACTTCCAACAATGAATTGACCTGTTTGTAATTTGATTTCAATATCTTGGTATCTCCGTACTGTCTTTGTAGAATGAGATTTGTCACAGCGTTTAACAACCACATTCTATCTGTATTTTCACAGACTAACTTGCAGCAAAAAATTACAGAATGGTTTGCGCTTCAGAGTAGAAGGCAATGATATATACAGCTTCTATTCTTGTTTCTGTTCTCAGTTACATCTACGCGCGAGTAATCAGAGGTAGTTATTCAGATCTACTGGCCTCAATATTTTATTTTTAAAGTTCTAAAATAGGAATATAATTAGCTATTTTCTTTTAAACTATGTGGAGTTTAGTATATGATAAAAGATTATGGAAGGGTAACAGAAGCTAAATACCCGATGAAAAGTAAAATATTTAGTACTGATTCAAGTAGGAACGGGGAAGTATATAGGAAAATTTACTATATAGAAATCTCTGGTCGGAAAGATGACCCTTCGGAAAGATTGGAAGAGTGAATAAGTTGAGAACAAGGTATGAACTATGAACAGGGGTTATTTAAAATTTGGTAAGCCAACTTTATCTCTGAGAGGTTTCATTTATTTATTGGCCAAAGTAGCATCAATTGGTAGAAAGATGATTGACTTCAGGGTTCAAAAATGATAGAGGATTTAAAATTATGTTGATAAAGTTGAGCAATGTAAAAAGTCTAAGAATTTTACATTCTAATAAGAGAAGTTTTAAATCAAAAGCATTTAATTATGTGGAAAAATAATAAGGAAACATTTAAACTTGGTTATAATGCCTAGATAGAAAACCAAGAACCATGGAAAGAATGTCGTAAAGAAATATTTTTCCATGTCGTGGTTGTTGTCTCCAGTGTACTAGTAATGAGAAAATTTAGTGATCATGGATGGTTTCATAATTCCTCTAAAACCATTAGAATGGAAAGTTTTTTTTTTTTTTAACAATGTAACGAATTTTTCCGGTTCAAGATCATTAAAAAAAAAAAAATTCAATAGAGTACCTAATCAATCTCAATGTTTTAGAAAACCAAAAAGTCTAAAAAAATTAAAGACAACCACCACCATTAAGGTTATCCATTCAAGGTTATCCATTCAGGAAACCAAGGGGCTATGCAAATTTTTCATAGCGAAAAGTTATTGATAGTAATAATTATAGTAAATCTAAATAATAAATATTCATTATCTCACATAGATTTCAAAATAATTTTTTTATTTGCGGGTTACCTTTGGCATAATTTGACCTCACCATTGACGCCTCACCAATATGTCAATGTGCTCCACTATATAGATTGTGAGAAGCGTAGAATATTTTGACGCATTTCAAATTGTAAAACTATTTAAATGGTATCTCATAAAGTACAAGCCTAATTATTGAAAAGTGTTAAAACTAATTATTCCTCTATGAAAATATCAACATCAAAATAAGCGTGACATCTCTGACATTACAGTGGAAAAACAAAGGATTTCAATTATTAAAATGGTTTTATTAAAATAGATGTTAATGGATGATGTGAAAGTTTTGTAATATTTTTATTTTTCAGTATTAATATAGATTTATCTGAATCATATTTATATTAAGAAGGGATTAAATTTTTCAATATGAAAATTTCTTTGAATGAGAAATTTGAACAAAGGTTTTCACTTCCACATATTTAATCTCTTCTCATGCTTGATAAATCCAATATATATATATATATATATATATATATATATATATATATATTAGCATTTTTTAAATTTAATTTTTGAATACAGAAATGGATATAATGTGTTGAAAGTATTATTTTGCATTTGTTTATAGTAGACAGCTTAAACCTTGATTTTGAACAACACAATATTCCTGAAAAAATTCGAAGTATAAGATAAATGTTCTAAAATGTTTTAACAATAAGAAATTATTTTTCCAACTTCTTTATATTATGTGCTTTGTTGACATCCACATATTGTGGGCATTGAAATATTTTATTTATAAACCATATTTTTCATGTTCAAATGTTTTCATATTATTAATATATTTTTTAATAAATGTCAATACTACTTAACCTTTCACAATAAAATGTTATACTTGTGATCCATATTAAAAAAAATATTAAAAATTAAATAAACTATCACTTTTTTTTTTAATTAACATATACATTTAAACAATCTACTTAAGTTCTACAGTATTATATATATATATATATATATATATATATATATATATATATATATATATATATATATGATTTTCTTCACCTTTTTATTTCTCTAAATTGATATTTATTTATTTTACTTAACATAGACATTCAAATATTTTATTTAAATTCTCATTATTAAAGTAAAATATTATTTGGTTGTAATATTAAGTAATACTATTAGATTAGATTATTGATGTTTCCTAACAATATTAATTAAAACTAACAAAATATGTATATTTATTTATATTTTAATTAAAAAAAACATTATATTTTATTTTAATTTTAAAATAACACTTGTTAACTCAAAGGTTGAGCACAAAAATAACTACACTTTTTTAAGATTCAAAAGTTAAAAATATAATATTGTTTCCATATTTGAATTATTTATCTATATTTAAAGTTAATATACAATATTTTTACTTAATATGTATATGAACATATTTAATTTAATGGTGGATAGTCAGAGTGAAATATTTTTCACATATAGTTCATGTTGTAATATGAACAATAAACTCAAAAAATAAGAGTGTGGTTATTTTAATTAGGAATGTTTGATATTGTTTTTAGTTAAGTTAACCAATTAAGCATAGCAAGAGTGGGATTATTTTAATTTTGAATGTTGAATAGTGTTTTTATTTAAGTTAACCAAACAAATATACTCATTTTTGTTTATCATTATGACTTAAAATTAGATGGTATTGGGAGAATATTTTATTTTTATTTAAAAAAATAAATGTGAATATGAAATTAAGTATAGGAAAAACTTAAACATCTTCCCTAAAAAAATGCCCCTTTCAATAAAGTGATATTATCAATTAAATTAACCCTTGCTAATATCTCATTTTTCATTTTAAATTAATTCCACACAATCCACCCACAAATAATAAGTATATAAAAAGAGAGTCCAACCACAATCAAAAGGAATCGATAGAATTAGAGTAACATCCAGAGAGAGTAAGGCATTTCATCAAACACTCTCTATTGAGCCATTTTATGAAAAACTTATTTAGCATGTTTAGAATAACTACTTCCTTGGAAAATGTTCAAGTAGATGCTAGGATATATGGCTACAAGAATCTCACTTGCATTTTGAAATTCGAAGCCTCCGCGCAATGGTAGTTCAATGAACACCCAATTTCTTGTGAACTGTTTTGTGTGCATCCACACATACATTCTACCCCAAAGTTAGGATAAAATAGACGTAACTCAACTCATTTACATTTTGAAATTTGAAACCTTCATGCAATGATAGTTAGATGAATAAGGAACATTTTATCAAAACTTTGGCATGCATCCACACATGCATTCTATAGTAAGGTAGGATAAAAATGCATTCCTGGAATTTGTTTCGTTAAGAGCCAACCTTCCATCCTCCTTTTCTCAAGTGCTTACGTCCTAGTTTGTTTACATAAAACCTCAACGAAAAAACCATTCTTCTTGAGAAATTCAGGTTTGGAAAAGTTTTGCGTCAACCGCTTCTACTGATGCACAATCTTAGGTTAAGAAATGCATTTCCAACTTAAACTTTCAAAGTCAGGATTAAATTTAAAAGAAAATGTTACAGTTCAATTTGAAGGTTATCTTTATTTTAATTTTTTAAAATTAACAAGTTAAAATAAGCTATATTTTTCATACGAGAATGAACATAATTTCAAATTTCAGTGCCTTTTAGTGTGTGAACTTTTGTATACAATCTTAGCTTTGATCATTTTACATAAACATGTCTAAGTACCAATAGACAACACAGCTTCACCAATATTATAGTTTGGATTTGAATAATGTTGAGTAAATTTAAAAGGAATATGCATTTTCAATCAAATACTAATTATATGGAGAAAATACAATTCGATCATTTAATGACATATTATTTATCTTAATTAGTATAATTGTTTAAAAAGTTGCAATAAGATTCTTAAAATCAATCAAACATAGTATATGAACATATTTAATTTATAGTTGATAATGACAGTGAAAAACAATTATCTCCTACTATGTCTACATATTACATAGTCATTTAAAAAAAAAAAAAAATATATCCGTAAATCCAAATAAAACCAGTATTAGATAAATATTACAAAATTAATATCATAAATACATGTTGGGTATACGACCAAAGTCCCACATTGACTAGAAGTGGGGAGGATCATGGGTATATAAGGATGGACAAATATCTCCATTGGTATGACGCCTTTTGGGGTAAACCCCATAAGCAAAGCCATGAGGGCTTAGGCCCAAAGTGGACAATATCATACCATTGTGGAGATATGTGGTGTCCAGAATCCTAACAATTGGTATCAGAGCCATGCCCCAAAGTTAGCGAAGTGGATGAATCCTCGAATGCCGAACGAAGGTGGTGGGCCCCGGTAATATCACGATGGGATCCGTGGATGAGCTCGGTTAAGACAGGCGGTATGCTCCGGATTCTTCATGGACGTGTCCTAGTCCCAACACGGTGAAGAGGAGTTGACTTGGGATAGAGCAAGCTCTCGAGGCAGGTGGTGCTCAACTGCCAGCGTGTTACTTCCCAGCATTTGGCAGAGAATCTGGTTAGTGGGCGGGGACGGATGGATAATCGTTTGAGGGGGCTCGATGGTCCTTTGTGAGGAGGATTGTTGGTATACGACCCAAGGTCACATTGACTAGAAGTGGGGAGGATCATGGGTATATAAGGATGGACAAATATCTCCATTGGTATGAGGCCTTTTGGGGTAAAGCCCATAAGCAAAGCCATGAGGGCTTAGGCCCAAAGTGGGCAATATCATACCATTGTGAAGATATGTGGTGTCCAGAATCCTAACAATACAAACATGTGAAATATATGGAAAGTAGTAGATACAGAAATGAAAAGCAGATAGTGAATAAAACCTCAACGAAAAACCTTTTCTTTTTTAAAAAAAATATCAAGTTTGGAAGGAAACTTGGCTTGTGAGTTGTAAATTTAAAAGTAAAAGTTACAATTCAATTTGGGAGCTATTTCTACTTTGGTTTTTTAAATACTAATAATATAAAATAAACTATTTTTTTCATATCACAATGAACATAATTTCAAATTTCAGGTATATTTTACGCATCAAGCCCCTTGGTGTGCGAACTTTTGTACACGATCTTATCTTTGATAACTCTACGTAAACCTAAGTACACATAGACGACACAACTTTACCAATATTATAGTTTATACTCGAATAATTCACACGGAATTTAAAAGGAACTTTTACATTTAATCTAACACAAATACTATGGAGAAAATGCAATTAGACTATTTACTAGTAGTTTCTATAGGATGCATAGAGAGGGAATTTAATAAGATTATTTATTAGATTAGATGTTATTTTTTTATTTTAGATATAATGATATATTTTTATGTTGTAATTAGCACAATTGTTGAAATAATTGTAATCATATTTTTAAAGTTAATCAAAACATAATATTATTTTACAAATATCATTAAAATTTCTAATTTAATAATTAATTAAAAAGTAAACATAATTTTCAAAAAAAATTAACTTATTAAAATCCTTTTCCATTCCATAAAAGTTATAGATATAAAGTAATTGATAGATATATATATTATAAATGAGAGATTCATTAGCAAACTGATACATAAACTACATTAATTTCTTTATCCATAAAAAAATAATGTTTAAGTTGAATACTACTTATTAAACATTAAATAGGTCATAATAATAGATTAAACCTACTTTGAACCAATTTTTTTCTCGTGAGTCTTCTACCATGCGTACATATTACATAGCCACATAGCCATATAAAACACATGAAAGTACTATACATAAACCCAAATAAAGCAAGTATTTGATGCAAATGGAAAAAACATATATTAAATACGAGCAAGAGGAATACGTGGAAAGCAGTAGATGCAAGTAGGAAAAGAAAATAATAGATAAGAGGAAGATGAGTAGGTCGAAAGAAGATGTCAAGGTTAAGCCATAGAATATTGCTAAATACAATTAGGAAGATGATGTGAATCTTTCTAAGTACAATTCAATTCTTTCTTAATGTGAGTAACAAGAACGTTCATCACAATAATAAAATTTTAATCTTCTAACACCTATACTCACTATTAAATTGCCTTCAATAAGTGCATGAATGAGCTCTATAATAATAGAACTCTATTTTATAAAAATATTAACATTTACTTTTTCGAATTATCATAATAGAAGAAAAATATTAATATTTTTGGTTTTTTTGGTTTTTTGGGTTATGGTAATATAAAGAATGATTAATAATTATTAAAAATATATATATATATATATATATATATATATATATATATATTTGGCAAAATCATAATTGTCATTAATATGGAAAATTATATGTTGTAGATGCATTGCATATGTACTTTTGTGACTGTGGTCACACCATATAGTTCGATAAAAGTCCACAGTGAGGTGTACATCATAGTCTGTTTAAAAATCATTACAATAAATACAATAATTTAGTTTTAATATATCATGATCATGGTCAAAAGTTGTCAAAATCAGAGTCGTCGGTCCTCAAAATCAAGATGATGCATTAAGGGGTGGTAATAGTAGTTGTAGTTTTGTGTGTCTCTCTGCTCGTCTATGTGCCAAAGCCCCCTATGCTGGATCATTTTCCCCTTGGAAAGATCGTCGAAAACACAGTTGTGTTCCCTATAAATGTGAGAACATGAGATGGATGAGAATTGATCTTTCAAATGCCAGAGATCTTCCAATATAGCTTGAAGTGTGTGTACGTGACATGATGTAGTTTTATTGATCCAGTTAATGATGATTTTAGAATCTCCAAAGACTTGCAGATGGTAGATATCATGCTCTAATGCAAACTGAAGAAGGTGGTGAAGTGTAATAAGTTTAGCAAAAATTTTCGTGCCAGGTCCAAGCCCCCTCCTTATTTTATAAAAGTGTTGATGGGTAATATGAACAAGAGATCCACCCCCACATTCAATGGGCTCGGTTGAGTCATCGAAGTAAACCCAGGGTATGTCAAAGTTAATAACTTCAAGGATGATGGTTCTGGGTGGTCGGGGTGGGTCATCTTCAGAAATGCTGGAATAGATGGTTATAATACTTGAAGCGATTAATTGCTAGTTGGGGATACAGTCGTGGAATATTGAGCCATTTCTAGCCAACTAGAATCCCCAATAGATGAGAAGAGGAAGGTTCCCTCCTTTATGTAGGGAGACAGAGTTCCACCAGAGTTGCAATGCCTCCCTTATGTTTAGACCTTGCAATCGCAGATTGATGCCTAGTTCAGATAGGATGGAAGTCCAGAGAGAATTGGTGGAGTGGTAATGGATGAACAGATGATCAATTGATTCAGAGCCATTTCAGTAAAGAGTTCACCAAGAGGGAGCATGTATGGATCATCTGTGCATGTTGTCCATGGTGGGAGAAATGTGGTTGAGAGTGCACCACATGAATAGTCTGGTGTGCGAGGGTGCCTTGAGCTTCCATATGAGTTGCCACCACCAAGCTTGCCTCTATGGGAGATGATCCAAATATATGAGCAGATACCCTTCCTTTGGTGTATATATCCCAGATTTTGTAGGAGCCCATATGATTTTGTCATCCCCTATGCCGATGAAAATGTGACCATGAGATAGTGTAGTTATATAAGTCTACCAAGCTTGATGCATTGGCCCCAGGAGTCCAAGTTGATTAGCCGATTTCCATCCTTGCAATTAGAGGGCCGAGGACTGAGGGTCCGCAATCTGTGCTATGAAATGGATGCCTTGTTCTAACAGATGGTTGATAATATCATGTGGTACGGAGTGTGCATTCCCACTTCTAGACCAGAGACTAATTCCAATGCATACTTGATTCCCAGATTTGATTCTCTAAGTCAGACCATTTCGAATGTGCGGGAGAAAGGTGATAATAGCCTTACATATGCTTGAAATGTTTTTTTGGCTCCAAGAGGGTTGTTTGATCTAGTCAATGATGTTCATGGGCTGAATGTATTTCATGTACACCACCTGTGTCCAGATATTCTTGGATTTCATAATCAACCATCCCATTTTTGCAGCAAGAGCTTTGGCAAATATATCCAAGTTTTTTATACCACATTCCCCCCATTTTTTGATGAGAGCGATGTTGTCCCATTTAATCCATGTAAAATTATGTCCTTCTCGATTCCGATTCCATATAAATTTGCTACATAATCGTTGTATTCCGTCGATGATGGCTTGAGGTATCCAAGCAAGAGACATCTAGTAAACTGGAGTGGCTTCCAGAATAGTTTTGAGGAGGGTTAAATGGTAAGCCTATGATAACCATCTATTATGCCATATGCATATCCTTTTTTCCAATTTGGCAATAAGCCAAGTCCAGTCTACAATGCGATAGTGAGAGTGTTTAAGTCTAAACCCAAGATATTTGAGTCCATCCTGAGGATCCAAAGGGGGGAATGGAAATCTATTTAGGGAAATTATTTCTCCTGAGGAGTGCATCTATTAATAGTAATGGTCGATTTTAGTGCATTACAAACCATACCAGTTACGATACTAAAATATGCAAGGACTACTGAGAAGGATAAACTGTCACCAATGGAGCCATTGAGCAGAATGAGTACATCATCTACAAATAGAAGGTGTGAGAGTGTGCAACCTTCAACTATTTTTATTTCCTGTAGACGACCCTGATTCTTCTCGCTCATAATTAGCCTGCTCGAAGCTTCCATAATGAGAAGGAAGAGGAGAAGGGAGAGGGGAAAACCTTCTCGAACTCCTCTTTCAGAGTGGAAGAAAGGAGATGTAGATCCATTGATGAGTATACTAAATAAGACATTGGTGATACAACACATGATCCATTTGATGAAGTTGTAAGGGAAACCCATGTGGGTGAGTATCATGCGAATGTAGAGCCAATTTGATTGGTCAAATGCCTTACCGAGATCCAAATTAAGCATGATACTTTTGAGCTTTTTGAGTTCAATAGAGTGGAGCATGTCCTACGCTGTACCTATAGATTCATGAATCTTGTACTGATGGAGGAAGGAAAATTGTTCATGAGATATGTGAGAAGAGAGGATGGGTTTGATACGGTTGGCAATGATTTTAGCAATGATATTGTATAAGCAGTTGCACAGGGAGATAGTTTGAAAATTGGTGAAATTATGGGGATCATGTGATTTGGGAATGAGTGCAATAAAGGTGGAGTTATAGCCATCATATAATATTCCTATCGCACGACATTATTAGAACAGATTGAGGATATCCTATCCCTTGATGTCAAAAATGGCCAAGTAGAATTTGATAGGCCAACCATCTTGTCCAGGGCTCTTATTTTTTTGGAACCATTTCAGGGTATCTTGGAGTTACTGAATGGTGACTGGTCTCATCAGTTGTTCGTCGTCGTCATGATCCACAAATATAGGGAATAATCTTGCCACTCTTATAATTTCAGCCAGGTTACTGTTGTCAGGGGCCTTGTATAGGTTAGGAAAATGATCCACCCCCATGTGTGCCAACTGTTGGAATTTCTAGTCATGGTTTCCATTTTCATCCTTTAGAGAACAAATGGTATTGATGCCTTTGCATCCATTTGCAAAGTGGTGGAAAAAATTGGAGTTCTCATCCCCATATTTTAGCTAGAAGGCTCTGCTCCGGAGATGCCAGGTTTCCTCTTGATCCTTGAGTATCATGTTTCATTGTATTGTAATATGAGTGAGACGTGTTCTGATAATTGCAGTGCTCTGCCTAGCCAACATGGCAGATTCAATCCCAGCAATGTCAGATTCAATTTTGAGAAAAGTGTCCTCATCCTTTTTTCTTTTGTCCCTAGCCCATGAATTGGTCAATTTCTTGATGTCCTTCATCTTTCCAGCAAATGATGTTGAGGGTTAGGAGCTAGGATCAATGTGATGGGAAGTCCAATGACTAAAGACTAGTTCAATTTACTCAGGGTAGGCAAGCCAGGTAGCATTAAATTTGAATGGACTATAGGGCTTCCCACTATTGGGTATAAGTTCCATATATATCGGGAGATGATTATATATACCACTAGATCCCACCCATTGTCACTATGATAATCCAAATTTGATGAGGGATTCATGGATGAGAAAGCGGTCCAGTCTACGAGAAACAGAAGCCTCTCCAACCTTTTCGTCGCTCCAGGTGGGGTGGATGCAGGGCATAGGGATATCAACCAAATGGTGAGTCTCAATGTGATGTGCCATGTCGACAGCCAGAGGGTAGGCCTGTGCAAGGGGTCCCCATGATTCAGCGAGACCCAAGGAGAAATTGAGGTCTCCACCAATGACAAGGTTCTGAGCAGAAAAAAAGGGAAGAATTGAGGAGGTGATTCTAGAAGGGAATTCGAGAGCTACAAGGGGTGTCGATGTTTATTAGTGATATTCAAATTCGAGTTCAGAGGAGAAGACATCCTCACCATGGAATCCATCCCCACCTCATTGATCCAAAATCTTAATGGTTCTAGGGTTTATGCCAAGTAAAATGCCTCCAGAGTGACCATGAGCATCTAATGTCTGGAAGTTCCAACCCAGGCATCTGGATTAGAGTGCAGAAATCAACTGATCAGAGGAGTCAAGGGTTTCCAAGAGAAAAATGATATCAGAAGGAGTACAGGTCAATAATCTTCAGAGGGCCAGTTCTTTTTCAGGGTTGTCCAGCCCATGACAGTTGAAGGATATAATCTTCATGAGTTAACCATAGGCTGGGTCTTTCGTGCTCTAAGGACCCCTTCTAGATTTTTTTGTTTTCCATCCACCACATCTAATATAGCTTGAATAATAGCCTTAAATATATTCAAGTGTCGACCTGTTCCAGATTTAGATCGGTTTAGGTCCAAAAGTCCCAGGCCACAAGTCCCAGAGGAGAGTGTATGAGTTTGGGTGAGAGATCGAAGGAGGTAGGAGTGTGAGTTCTAAGAGTCCAGAGATTATTTCGACAGGGGTAGGTTATTGGTTGGACCAAAAATAGTGTGGGGGAGATCAACGGTGAAGGGCATGGGGGAGTGGGTAGCGCAAGTCATAGAAGAGATGGGAATGTGGTGCAATGTGGATGTGGTGCAATGTGTAGTCGAAGTAACATATGTAGATGAGATAAAATGTGAAACATGGATTGAGGATGGAGTATTACCTGATGCAAGTTTGGCCGCAGCTGACCAGGCCCTTGTCATGAGGGGAGAGGGAGGTCCAAGAGGAGTAGAAGCAAGCTTGGGCCCATAGAAACCTTCTTTCATTTTTGACGGTCCGCCAAGATGTTCAGAGGTGGAGGAGTAACATGTTACAGATTACCAACAATAGCTATACCTTTTAGGAGGGGAAAATCCTTGTATAGGTGTCCAACCTCATGACATCTTCGACATCTATAGGGTACTCCTTCATAATCCAGGATCTGAATGCGAACAAATTATTTCCATCGTAGAGTGATGGCTTCTTCTAGTCCTTCCCGAGTGTCCAAGTGAACAAAAATCCTGACCATTGTCATAATGCCAGAGGTTAGGTAGGGTTTATCATGGTCTAGATAGCTGCCTAGTGTTTTTCCAATGTGCGACATGATGTCTTCAGACTAGAAGTGAGGCCGGAGCCCTGACAGCCTAACCCAAATTGGCCCTGCTCCAAGCTGATCTCTTTCTGGATAGAAAAGGGGGCTCCATATTTTTAACATGACCGGTGGTTGTTCTATATGAAAAAGCTTCGAGAGAACCCAAGCGAGTTTCTCAAATCAATGAAAGCGAATGGAAAACCATCCCCGCGAAAGAATGATAACCCACGACATCTCCTCCATGATAGGCCCCAAGATCTCATTCATCCAATTGCGGATTTGGTTGAGACTGTATCTTGACCCTGAACATGGCCATTCAAGACTCTATCCGCTATATCCATTACTTCTCCCATAAGAAGCCCTTCCCCAAGGTTCAGATCAAAGTTTTGGTTACCCTTTCTAATGCATTTCGAGCATGGGTTGCCCTTGTGTGATGACCTAGTATCCCTCTAGGCACAATGGGATTTAGATCCTAGGTTAGAGGCAGCAAGGTTAGGGTCATCCGTAGGATATATTATTTGTGGAGTAGCAAAACATCTTGAAGACGTGAGACTTGGTCTTGACGGGGCCGCAACAAATGGATCATGCAATGGTGCAGCCAGATATTCAGGAGGTCGTGTGCCAGAAGAGCCATGGGGAGGAAAGATAGAAGTGCCTTGAAGGCATGTAGTGATAAAATGTAAGGATTACGGTGAAAAAATGACTGATCCAGTTGTCGATGAGGAGCTTGAAGGAAATTTTGATAGGTCTCTGAGCGAGAAAGGTGGGGATTCAGTGAACAGTGGAGGGTTAGTTGGAACGGGACCGAGGAGGGTATTAGGGAGTGGTTGAGGAGAACAAAGGCTATAAGAGGCCACCTCAAGAATATTGAGAGCTATTGGGGCGCTAGGTGGCATGCGATAAATAGGGGATCCCTAGATGTCGACACCCTCGAGCAGGTCTAGTGAATAATCGATGATTTCACCATCCATAACTAGCACTGAAGACCAACAGTCTATGATTTATGCCGGCCTATCAACGTTGAGACCAACTGGATGCAAGAGGTGGTTACAGGGATGCATTTTCCATTAGCCAGAGGCTGCATGATAGATTTTTTGTGGCCGTTATCATTATCGCTCTTCTTTGAAGCCCTAACCCTTCAGAAACCCTAGTCCATTAATATTGGAGAGATGAATGCATGTAGAGAGCCATCACTCTATCCCAAAAGATAAATCACCATGTTTTTCTATCATATTATTAAAAATAAATATAATAACATATAGAACACATTATAAAAAAAAATCTTAAATTTTTAACTGAAAGAATTTTAAATAAATTAATCCAGACTACTTCCATTTTAACTTTGGATCTACCAATCCATTTGAAAAATTAAATCTCTTGATATGAAAACCTCTTTAAGAGTGAAAAGATATTTGACCCCTCTTTGCATTTGGTAAATCCAAAGTTAAGATAGATCTAGGGTGGTATAATATATATGCAGTTGACATTAAAACATTTTATTTACTATTCACATTCTCCACATTAAAATGTTAAAACATGCCCTCTCATAATTTTTCCTATATGCATACATTTAATTAATAATACATATCGAATCCATATATCCATATTAAGCATGGATAGAATTACAAATTTCCCTAATACTTTGAACATCTTTTCATATATGCATACATTTAATTAATATTACATATGAAATTCATATATCCATATTAAGCATTGAAAGAATTACAAATGTTCCTCATACATTGAATATATGTTTTCCTATATGCATACATTTAATTAATATTACATATCAAATCCATATATCCATATTAAGCATTGAAAGAATTACAATTTTTCCTCATACGTTGAAATAGAAAGAGACTATTTTTTTTTTGGACTAACCTATTAATATTAAACATAATGTATATGTTGGGATAGACCTCTGGAATCGCTGCACTAGCTAATTCCGGAGGGAATCTTAATCAAAAAATCAAAAAAACTGACTTCCCCTAATGGGGAAACTGGTCTAGAGATTTTTTCCCACAGAGGGGAAACCAAATTTGTTCAGTGACTTACAAGGGTTTGACAAAAAGTTTATAACAGAAAACTTGACAAAAAAATGCAACAAAACATATAAATTGACCAAAAATAGATTAGGAAACCTGTCCTTGCAGTTTCTATGAGTCATGATAGGTGTCTTATTGCTTTAAAGGTGGCTCCTCCAATATGAGAGATCGGTAATCCTCAGAAGAGTCATCTTAATTCTTTGACTGTTGGGATGTAGTCTCAGGAGTTGTTACAGTCCGCACTAGATTGCTTCTTTTTCTTTGTTCCCCCACTGAGTGCTTAGGGCTCCCACTACCACTACCCTCACTGCTTGAGGACGATGAACTAGACTTGACTGGCAGGGTGGCTAACTTCCAAGAATCTTGCAGAGGTGCCAAGGAGATTGTATATTTCTGCATGCGTTTTCTGGGGCCCGAGCCCATGGAGCTAGGCTGCTCCTCCTAAAATGTGACTGTAATGGTGGCAGTGACTCTTGGTCTGTCCAGGAGACTATAAAAGTGAAAAATAGGAGCATTTTTTGCTAGAGGTGGGGAACTATACTTATCATGAATGGAGACAGGTGGGCGAGATCGTTCACCTCTTCCTCTCCTGCGTCTGCAGAGCATATAGTGTCTTCGTGGCATGATGGAACTGGAGGGTGAGCAGGAGAGGTTGGAAATTTGAGGCGAGGGAGGCAAGTGAGCACAATGTTCAGGTAGATGGTAGCCAACACTGATGGGCTTCGAGGGGAGCAAGAGGTGGAGGTCGAACAATGTATCTGTGGAGCTCAAAATAGAGGTTAAAGAGAATGACAGAGAATGACTGTGGACAGAGAATGACAAAGACAGAGGGCATAATGCCATTAAAGGAATTTCATAACAGATTACAGGGTAGGAGTTATGACCAAAGGCAGGTGCTAATAATGTTTGATGCAAGAAGTTGTGGGCATGAAATGCAGTCGGACAGGTCCTCTGCATGGCCAAGTGGCTCAACAAAGTGTCGCGCCTTGGGCCCGCCACCTTCCTACTCAATTCATTCACTTGCATCTTGGATATTAGAAAGAGACTATTAATGGAGTAAGGATTCTCCCAATATTTTTCTGTTTATATGGTTCATGTCAAAATATTTTACTCAACTTATGAATTCATATTTTATTTATAACCCATATTAAATTTTTGGTTGTTATTCATATTTTTAAAATCTTATATATCAACTCTATATTAAAAATTGAATATATTATACATCTATAATTTTCAATTTAAATTACTTTATTTTTCTATATATAAATTATATATAAAATTGTTTTATATAAAAATATGTTATTTAATATGGAAATTGAAAGGTTTTACTTATGTTGATAGCAAAAGGATTTTTGTTATTAATCTATTTTTGTATTAAATATCACATGTAAAAGTTATTACACATCATGCAATATAAATAATACTATTTCCTATCATCTTCATAGCTATGTAGTAAAGAAATCACTGAAGAAACTAAATTTCTTCCTCACAACAATTTTATTTTAATATGTTATTTATTTTATATCTTTATATAAAGTTATGTAATATTAAAGTGAGAATTGACGTATTTTAATTGTGGATGATATTACCTTATTTTGTGATTATTATTTTTAATGTCGGAAGTAATGCTTTCATGTGCATAATGTGATCTACAGGTTTTCATTGTGAGTCCCAAGGTGACAATCTAGAAGTTGTTGTTCCTTATGTCTGAGTTATAGTTGTCTCTTTCCCGAGTCATAGATCCACTTTCTTAGGATCTAGATTTGTCAAAGTGTGTGATCTATGCCCTATATATTTGTAACTATTGTAATGAATAAATATATCAAGTGATTTGTGTGTGTAATAATATTTTCTCTCTATTTTTATAATATGGTATCAGAGTTGGTACTTGCTTGACTCCCTTAATGGAGGACCAGGAATATGTAAGGATTTTGAGTGTTATTTTTTGTGTATATAATAGTGTATATATGTGTGCTGTGTGACTATAGTTTTTTCTTATACAGATTTGTGTGAGTTTCATAAGTAAAAATTTGTGCATTTTGTTTCCAAAAGAAGAGGGCCACCATATTGTCGTTATTTTCATGGGAGATAGATTTGCACAGAATTGGCGTGTTTGGGGTGGATCACATGGATCAGTAGATCCAACTATTCCTCTTATATCACAAAAACCATGCGACACTAATTTAATTGTGAGAATTTGTTGCCTTCGGATGCCTCAAATTTTATAAATGAAGATGAATAGTGAATCGTATGTATAAGTGGTTGTGGCTTGTGTGCTTGGGGAACTAGGAATTATGTATGGACAGTCTACTTTGGTGGAGAGATTCTTGTAGTATGATTTTGCTTCTCATGGAAGCTGCAAAATGAAACTAATTCGTTGGAGCTCTTCAATGGAAATTCTGATTATATTACTCCACCATTATCATGTGGAGGTCATGTTTGGGCACATCAATGTCTCTGTGAAGAGTCAGCTGAAATGATGGGACAACTATATTTTTTAGATTGCATTATCGTTAAATTGTTGTATAGGAATCTCGGGATTTAATTTAGGCAAAGGAGAAAAATGAATGCAGAAAAATAGAGGAGATTATGGTAGAAGTTAGAAGTAGAGGCATGTTGAAGCTGCAGATTGGAAGGACAATAATAGAGGTGATTACTTTATAAGAATGACATTGATTAGGGTTAAAATTCTGATAGTGAAGATATTGGGATGCCATTGAGTCTTTTATGGCTTTCTAATTACTTTAATTTATAGATATTAATGGTGATATATATAGTATTGATTGTGTATGTTTTCTTGTGTGTTTGTGGTGTGAGTTGAAGTAGTTTTCTATTTCTTTCAATTTTGGTTATAAAAAGGGTTGATGGTTCTTACACTAGGATCCCTATCTATTAGTAAGGTAACGTTGTTTGATCGAATTTTGAACACATTCAATATCCAAACCTCCATCCTAGAAATTAATGAGTAGCCAAAAGTGAAGTATCTCACAGATGGTGGTTGGTCCATAGGACGGTTCACTTATTGATGACTCTTATCATGGAATCTCTGACGAGCCGATGTGTCAATATTGTTGATGTCACAATGTTCATCAACGATGGTTAGAAGTGGATATGTTTTAAATGGATCTTAAGTGACAACCTGAAGTTGTGGTGATGAAAGAATGGTGTTTACGAGACTCTAGAGTGGATGTGATTGTTGATGAAGATGAGTTTGAAAGAGATTAATTTATTGTTGTAATGTGTGTTTCTGTATTTTTCATGTAAGCATTAAGGGAGGGTGTTGGAATTAATTCTTCCATGTATATGATGCAATCTACAGGTTGTCAATGTGAGTCCCGAGGTGTCAGTATAGAATTTTTTGTTCCTCTTGTGTGAGTTGTAGTTGTGTAGTTTCCTAGTCATAGATTCATTTTCTTAGGATCTAGATTCATCAAAATCTATCATATATGTGTTGTATATTTTTAATTATTGTGATGACTAAAAATATCAAGTGATTTGTGTATGTAACAATGTGCTCTCTATTTTTCTAATATTTAATTTATTAATTTAAAGTATTTGTTTACTATATTTTTATATGTAACTTTATATCACAACAAATAAATATTTTATTTTCATTTCACTAGTATGGGAAATAATTCTATGTAATGAACAACGATGACTACATTTTGAACCTTTCTCAAAATCTAATATTCTATTAGGGAAATGCCTTGTTTGCCAACTATATTAAACAAATGTATATTTTTTTCCAACTGTAATTACTATGTGTCTATTATTTTCTACTTATGAAAAGTTCTCTTCGTCCGACAGACTTATAGATGTCATATTAGAAGGAAAAAATGGAATGTTTCATCATCAACAATGTTTATGATGTTTGCTGAGAACCTAAACCCTAGAGTTCAAAACACTCATGTATTACTTTTCCGTTATGAGCCTATATTGTGAATAAATATCATGTATTTATTTTCCTAAATAGGACTAGATTCTATTATATTATACAAAAAATCACAATGTTAGATTCAACATTCTGACCAGAATTGTTGAGTTAGCCAAATCCAGTGGGAAAGAGGAAATTAAAAAAAATAAAAATGGGGTTTCCCCTGGTGGGGAAACCAACCCTAAAACCAGTCCATAGAACATAAGGGGTATTTCTCCAGAAGGGGAAACCAACATAAAAAATAAATACCCAACATATAATTTTGTTGTGTGGAAATTAATAGACATAGAAATGATAATTGAGCTGGAGAAAACAGGAGCAAGAGGAACCATGGTGCTAAGCATTCTGATTATTGTCATCTTGAATTGGATGGGGATGCTACTCTTCCTAAATAAACCATCCATATTTAGAAAGGTTCTCCTCTGTCTTGGGCGACTAGAGGTCCTACTCAGGCGTGGAGGTCGAACGAGCTCCCGCTACTATTTCTTTGCCACCTTTTGTGGAGATGCTACTACCACCACTTTCTGCGGAGTCCTCTAAGGTCTTGACAGGCAATGCCAACATTTTTTGGGGTTTTTGAAGGTAAGACAGAGGTAAAGTGGATTTTCATATCCTCTTTCTAGACCCTGAACCAGAAAGGCTGGAATGAGATTCAGGAAGGTGCAGGGAGATGAGGGATGAGAGATTTTGTGGTAAAAGGACCTCTAGCAAGTCCACATCCAAGGAGAATTCCACAGAGTGTTCCGCTCTAGCATGAATGGGAGGATGGGAAGGCAAGCCTTAGCCTCTACCTTGGCAGTAATGCATGCAATGTCAGCGAGGCAATGGGGCTATCGAATTCCAAGATTGAAAGCCAGGAGAATGAGCAAAGTGAGGAGGGCGGGCTGTGAAGATACAAGAAGCATGGGGTAAGTAAGAAGATGGATATTAAGGGCAGAGTAATGGTCAGAGGCACAATAGGCCTTAGCGGAGCTGAAAGTCAAATTAACAGTGAGGCGGATGGACAATTGAGGAGGAGAGGGAACTCTGTTTCCCATATAAGGCGAGGGCACTCTATAACGAGGAGGAGTAGGAATGAAGTTGCAACAGGCGAAGTGAATGGAATTTATGGCATTGGGTGGAATGAAAGCGTATTTAACGGCTTCCCTACCAGGGCCATGTCCTGCCTCGTGGCGAGGAAAACTGCCTGACGTTGGGGAGGTGATGTGGAAAGCATAACAAAGGCTTTCAAGTACCCGCATCCGGGGGAATATAGCTAATGTATTAATTTTCCCTTTTTACCATATACTGCAAAGGTGCCTGAATCCCTACTCAATTTTTTTCAGGTTCTCTTGACTTTCATGGGTTACAAAAAACTCATCGTCTAGCCAATTCAAACAACCCTTAATGGAAATGCAGTTTAAGGAGGTCCCAACTACATAACTTTTAAATTTGATTATTAATCAACCCAACTACATAAATTTTCACAAATTTTATTATTAATCAACTCCTGCAATCAAATTCATTAAATCTATGTACTATGTCCATACACGAAGCACAATTCTATTGCCAAAGTTATATTGGTCACACAGTTAACTCCATCCAATGGCCAAAACCAGGCTAGGTTCTTGTTAATGTCTGACGAAAATAGGTGAGCAATGATGCTTCGTTTTAAATCTGACACTCATGTCTATTAGTTGAATCACAATCCTTGAATACATGTTTCTAAAGCATTCATAGATGTTCAGAGTGCATATATGGCTGGTGATTATTTTTCTTAATAATAAATATTTGGCTCAATA
The DNA here is from genome assembly GCA_034641835.2 of Pinus albicaulis. Taxonomy (NCBI): domain Eukaryota; kingdom Viridiplantae; phylum Streptophyta; class Pinopsida; order Pinales; family Pinaceae; genus Pinus; species Pinus albicaulis. The sequence goes on from CM076576.1 coordinate 481,143,529, forward strand.
TCCTCACGAAATCATGTCTATTAGTTCAATCACAAGCATTGAACACATATTTCTAAAGCATTCATAGATTTGTAGAGTGCATATAGGGTTGGTGATTCTTTTTCTTAATAATAAAGATCCAGTTCAATATCCTCATGATCCTTTCAAACCTTGTTAATGAATCATTGTTAACTCCATTTTCAAACCTTATTATGCTCTATACTTGTGACAAGAAAACCAATTTTGATCCTTTCCGCAACAACATTTTAGTACATTTTCCATAACCTTAATGGATACCATCTCTTTCTTTTCACGATTAAAACTCTCCCAAAGATTCTTCTCACATTATTCCCAAAAATTTATAATTCGATATTAGAAGCTCTAAAAGATGGTAATCACCCAGGTCAACCCCAAAGAAGAAGGGTTATATCATTCCTTATTTTATCACGAATAAACAACAACAATTAATGAAATTTAAGTTAGACCTTTATGTCTTTGCACATGTGTTTTTTGGCAAAAATTTCTCCACACACTCTTTCTCGGCACAACAACCTCCCCTCACATTTCCTCCGCACAAAACTTGGCACATGCTTCCTCACAATGCCACGTTGCAACCAATGACTTGTTCAATGTATAAATTAAGTACTTTCTATTAGCAGTGACTTTGAAGTATCATATCCATAGGTTTGAAGTATATATGAAATTAAAATAAATTCATATATTTGTCTATTTTATTTGTTAACTTATTGTGTATATGAATAGGACATTTTGTGTGAAATTGTGAAATTTTTTGTTTAGTAGTAATATTTGTGTTTTTGTTGCGTTGAAGTGTGAATGTTTGTGCATAATAGTAATATTTGTGTTTTTGTTTTGTGGAAGTGTGAAATTTTCTGTTTAATAGTAAGCATAAAATTGTTTACGATAAAAGATATATCATTTAATGGTTGTTGCAATGATGACTTGGTAAATCACTAGCCTAGATACATATAAACCCCGATTCTATGAAGAGAACAGAGGGATCAAATCTCTCGATGCAGAAACCTCTTTTTTTAGTGAAAAACATTAGGAAAAATTTTCACCTTGAGAGATTTCATCCCTCTCGAGGCTTGATAGATCTAGGGTTAAGATGGAACTCAGATGGTTTCAGTAATGTGCGGCCATGGAATATTTGTTTATATTAATTATTTTGATCATATTAAATATGCTAAATAGGAATGGTCATCTTGATTTTAAATTTTCTCAATTCCCTCTATGTGTTGAGGTAATAGATACTATTAACACATTTAATTATGATAAATGTCAAAATTAACATTTTAAATGCAAAGTGACAATGTAACATTTTTGAATGATAGAAAATGAGAATAATAGGAATGCCGTAAATTACAAATAGTCTTCATTGTGACCAATCTCAAAATATTTTTTGCTATACAGTACTTATTGTCACACTTGTTATTTTTTCCATATTTTCATATGGATCATATGAAAAGGGCGTTTGAAATCATAGACCAATAAAATCTTACATCGATCTATTGTAGTAAAAACCATAATTTTTCTCTATTTCTCTTGAATAGTAATAGTATCTTTCTCTAAATTCCGTCATTGTGACTTATGGAATGCTAAACAACAAGTAAGTTTCAATGGTATTTTTTCTATATTTCCTCGTTTTAATGAAAAGGTTTATCCATGTTGAGTGATGGAAAAATGGGAATAGAAAGAATGTAGTGAATTACAAATAATTTAAATTTTCAAGAAAAGTACATTTAAGGTTACTGAAAATTTTATTTATATGGAAATTAAAGGATTATATTTATCGTTGAATTATTGTAGCACATAAATCAATTAACTTTATCTAAATTTTCTTTTTTCTTACACTAAAATCAATGCAAACTATTAATCTACTTCCGTTAAGATTATCACATCAAATAAAAAATCAACATCTACACTAAAATCAATGCAATTAGCGAAACAATTAAAATAAAAATACAAATCAAAATCTACAGTAAAATCAATGTGTCTAGGGAAAGAAATCGAATAGAAATAGAAATCAAGGTGTACACTAAAATCAATGCATCTAGTGAAACCCAACAAATAGGGTTAGAAATCAACATCTACACTAAAATGACTGCAACGAGTGAAAGAAATCAAGTGATATTAGAAATAATTAACTACACTGAGATGAATGCATATGGTGCAATCAATCAAATAGGATTAGGAAATCAACATTTACACTGAAATCAATGCATCTAGTGCAATAAATTAGCAACTACATTGAAATCAATGCATCTCATGCAATCAATAAAATAGGATTAAGAATCAACATCTACACTAAAATTAATCCATATATTTCATTGAATAACATTGTATCTCCCGCTCCCTCTCCCAATTATCTCTCTCTTTCTATCTCCTCTTCTCTCTCTCTCTCTCTCTCTTTCTCTCTCTCCCTTTATCTCTCTCGTGTTTGTTTCCTCTCTCTCCCTGCCATATATATCTATCTCCCCCTCCATCTCTCCCTCAATCCCTCTCTTTGTTTCTCTCTTCTTCCTCTCTCTCCCTCTATCTAGGTTTGTCACTATAGCATAATATTTTACTATTTCACTTGAGTACTCTCTCTCCCCATCACTCTCCCCCCTTCGTTCTCTCCCCCATCACTATCTCTTTATCCCTCCCTTCCCCTCCCCCTATCCCCCATCACAGACATATAGTCTATCTCTCTCTCTCTCTATATATCTATCCATTGTCTCCCTCTCTCTCTCCCATGTCACTACCACTCTCTCCTCTCTATTCCCTTTATTTTCTCGACCTTCCTCTCTCTCATCCTCTACATTCCTCTTTTTTCCTTCCTCTCTCTAGCTCTATCGGTATAGAAAAATATTTCACTATTTAATATTAATATAGTTAACAATTAAGACATAATATTAAATATATTAATACTATAATATTTACTATTGATTTTATATTATATACTATAAATAGAATAATATATTATATTATAATAATAACGTAACATTTTATTAAATGTAATTTATTTTACATGACAATGATGTTATTAAATTTTTACTCTAAATGAAACATTTCATTTAAAAATTGTGCAAAATTTTGTATATTAAAATTATAGACATAATGTACATTATTCACGTATCTCTATATCTTTTAGTCTCTCCTTTTTGGTTTCTCCATCTCACTCCCTTAACATACACACACTCTCTCCATATCAATCTATCCATCTCTCCCTTCTTATTCATGTTCATCTCTATCTCTTCCCATTATCTCCTTCTCTCCTTCTCTCTCTTCCCTCCTTCTATGCTCTCTCAGCAATTCTCTCTTCATCTCTCCCTTGTTACTCTCTCTAGTTGAAAATAATTAATATTATTTTATATTAATGGAGAAATGGTTACACAAGTTGTAACGTATCTCCTTAGTTTAGGATTAGTTCCTACAATTTAGGATTTTGTTTGCAACTTCCTAATTCCTAGTGTTGTACTTAATGATGTAATTCTTCATTCATGAATGTAGAGTAAACTCTGAGTGTTCTCTCAGTTTGAGTGCAGTCTCTAGATGCAGTACTCACCTGTGAGCTGCAACAACTCCTTTTCATTTCAGTGTCATTTTTATCTTGGTATCAGAGCTCAGAGTAGGGAGAGCCTTATTTTTTTTAGGATGCATCATTGATTACAGAACTGTAGTGGCAGTGGAGTATACAGAATAATTCGTAGATTCAGGTGGACTGCAGTAACACCTGAAGGATAGGTCTCAGATGACTGATCATCTCTGAGCAGAAGAAAAGGTTGGCGCGGTTTTAACGCGAACAGTCGCGCCATTGGCGCGGTTTTAATGCGAACAGTCGCGCCAGCGCGCGAAAATACGCGATTGGCGCGGAAGTACACGCGAAAAGCGCGCCAGGGCTGGTGACTCGCGCGGATTTCGATTTCGAGGCATTTTGGCGTGGATTTTTCGCATCAGAGAAGCGCCAGGGCTGGTACTTGTGCGCATTTTGATTTCGGCATGGATTTTTCGCATCAGAGAAGCGTCAGCCTCTTTCTCTTTGGGAAGGTCTGCAATTAATTTTTTTTTTTTTGCAGATCGGCCCTGCCCGGTGGTGGCACATTGAAGTTCCGAATTCGCTCGGTGGCAGCAGATCGGACTTGCCCGGTGGTGGCACATTGAAGTTCTGAATTCGCTCGGTGGCAGCAGATCGGACTTGCCCGGTGGTGGTACATTGAAGTTCCGAATTTGCCCGGTGGTGGCGCATTGAAGTTCCTGATTTGCTCGGTGGCAGCAGATCGAACTTGCCCGGTGGTGGCGCATTGAAGCTCCTAATTTGTTCGGAGGCAACAGATCAGTTTTTCCCAGTGGTGGCACATTGAAGGTACAAATTTTTTTTTGGAAAACAATGGTCAGGATCTGGTATGTGGTGATCTTTTTTTTTAGTGTGTCCTGAAATTATTCAGTTGATTTATTCATCAGAGGATCCGAAATTTTATCAATCCAATATGAATAACACTATAGAATCGTATCTCCACGAGTCTGGCAAACTCGATGGATCGAATTTCTCCAACTGGAAATTCAAGATACAGACTTTACTTGAAAGCGCAAATGCGTGGTCGATCGTTACAGGAAGTGAGCTGAGACCAGGATCAGCTACACAAGAACAAGACTGGGATAAAAGGGAGACAAAAGCAAAGGTCATATTGAAGATGTCCATCAAGGACAATATTATCCCACATATTAGAGACTGTAAATCGGCCACTGACATTTGGACGATGATTAAAAACCTATACCAGACGCAGAATACAAACCGTGTCTTGTCACTCAAAGGCAAGCTATTTGCGATGAAGATGGAGGAGAATGAGTCCGCTGCTGGATTCATTGCGAGAGTCAAAGACCTGAAGGACAGATTGGGAGATATCGGAGAGAAAGTTTCTGATTCGGATCTGGTCACAATCACGTTGAACGGAATGACAGATGAATACCAGATGTTTATCACAGGGCTGGCAGCAAGGGAGAAAGCCCCTACGTTTGAAGAGCTGACAGGGATTCTGCTACAGGAAGAAGAGCGACGACAAAATTTGAAATCGCAGAGCAATGACCTTGCTCTGATGGCGAAAAGGAGACAGTATAGAGGGAAGCAGCCACAGCAACAACAACAACCACAGCAACAGCAGAGAGGAGCCAACACATTTCAGAAGAGACCATTTAAAGGTATGTCTGCTAATAATTTTCCCAGCAAGAAATGTTTTTACTGTGGAAAACCTGGTCATGAGATTAAAGATTGTTATAAGAGGCAGGCAGACGAAGGAAGAAACAAACAGAGAAAACATAAGGGTTACTTTTTTGAGGAAGAAGAGGACCATAGCCACGAACTTCGACTATTTACAGCCGATTGTGCCCTTTCAGCTTCAAAGGGAGATGAGGACGACATATGGTATGTCGACTCTGGCGCATCCTCACATATGACTGGTAAGAAAGAATGGTTTGAATGTCTTGAAGAAACTTCATGTGGGTCAAAAATTTATTTAGGGGATGATAGTGGATATGAGATCAAAGGATATGCTGACATTCCGGTAAAATTACCTAGCGGTAACATTAGACATCTTAAAAATGTATTGTATGTGCCCGGAATTAAGAAAAATTTGATCTTTGTCTCAATGATTACTGATCAGGACATGCAAGTTCAATTCTTTAAGACTAACTGTGTCATAAAGGATAGCCAGATGGAAAAAGTTGCAACAGGAGTGCACATTGGGAGCTTGTACATATTAGATGTGAAAAGTATGACAAAGCAAGCAATGGTTGCAACTGGATCGACAGCTGAAGATCTCTGGCATCAGAGATTAGGCCATCTTAATCTGCAAGACCTCATCTTACTTCAGAGAAAAGGTATGGTTGACGGACTCCCTGTTTTCCATAATGTTAAGTTGGACTGTGATGGATGTGCATTAGGGAAAATGCATAGAGAAGAGTTCCCTTTGCATGTTAATGGAAAAGAAAGAGATATCTTAGAACTGGTGCATACAGATATATGCGGACCTATGCAGACTAGGTCATTAGGAGGTGCATATTACTTTCTCTTATTTACAAATGATTGCACTAGGTTTTCTTGGATATACTTTCTGAGTAAAAAGAGTCAGACCTTTCAGTATTTTAAAGAGTTTAAATCTATGGTAGAAAACCAGACAGGAAAAAGGATAAAAATTCTCCACTCAGATCAAGGGGGAGAATACAGGTTGGGAGAATTCATGAATTTCTGCAAGCAGCATGGGATTATTCAACAGTTCACAGTGCCCCACACTCCTCAGCAGAATGGAGTGGCAGAACGAAAGAACAGAACTCTTGTGGAGTGCGCAAGGAGCATGCTTCAAGGTAGGGGTCTTTCAAATGGTTTTTGGGCAGAAGCTATTAACACTGCTGTATATTTAAAGAATAGGAGTCCTACGAAATGTCTAGGCTTCAAAACCCCTTTTGAAGCATTGTTTGGATTCAAACCAGTAGTGAGTCATTTAAGAATATTTGGGTCAAAAGCTTATGCTCATATACCTAAGGCAGATAGGAAGAAGTTAGATCCAAAAGCCTTGAAATGTATCTTTGTTGGATATGGCACTTAGTTCAAGGCATATAAGTTATTTAATCCTGTGACTCATAAGGTTTTTGCAAGCAGAGATGTCATATTTCATGAACAGATTGAAGAAGGAAAGGATGACTGTAACAGTGATTGGCACATTCCATTGCTAATGGAAGAAAACAGTGAGGATGATGAAGTGCAGGAGCAGAAACAAGAAGAAGAAGTAACAGGTAATGTAATCAATGATGCAAGCCCGAAGAAGGCTGAAATAAACAGATTTGAGGTAAGTCCCCTACCAAGGAGATCAAGTAGGAAGACTCAATTACCATCTAAATTGAAAGACTATGCATTAATGACAAACATCTTAAACATTGTAGAACCTGCAAATTATGAAGAAGCAAGTAAATTTGATGCATGGAGGGCTGCAATGTCTGAGGAAATAGAATCAATAAATAGAAACCATACTTGGGATTTGGTTGAATTGCCTGAAGCTAAAACCCCCATAGGATGCAAATTGCTGTATAAACCTAAAATAAATGCAGATGGGAGTATAGAAAAACTTAAAGCTAGACTGGTAGCAAAGGGTTACTCACAGCAAGAGGGAATAGATTTCGATGACACCTTTGCTCCTGTAGCCAAATTAAACACCATTAGAATGCTAATTTCTTTAGCAACAAAACATAAATGGCAGCTACACCAGCTAGATGTTAAGTCTGCATTTCTGAATGGTGACTTGAAAGAAGAAATTTATTTAGTTCAGCCTGAAGGTTTTGTGAAAAAGGGGCGGGAACATCTTGTTTGTAAATTAAAAAAGGCACTTTATGGCTTAAAACAGGCACCCAGGTCATGGTATGAGAAGATTGACTCATTTTTTGTACAGCATGGCTTTCATAGGAGCTTGAATGATCCAAATCTGTATACCAAGTTTAATAAACAGAGGCAAATCATTTTGATTTCTTTGTATGTAGATGATATGATCATAACAGGGGATGCTAACAATTTGATCAAAGAAATCAAACAGCAGATGTCACAAGTGTTTGATATGAAAGATCTCGGAAATCTACATTACTGCTTGGGATTGGAGGTATGGAAAGATTCTGGACAGACTTTTCTTACTCAAGGGAAATATTCCAGAAGCTTGTTGGAAAAGTTCAGAATGGAGCAATGCAGATCAGCAACAACACCATTGTAGCAGAACTTAAAGTTGAGCAGTGACGATGGTACTAAAGAGGTGGATGCCACTATGTATAGACAACTAGTTGGCAGTTTGATATATCTCACTACAACTAGACCAGATTTGGCATACTCTGTTAGTATGTTGAGCCAGTTCATGTCGAAACCACTCGAAAGTCACTGGATCGCAGCAAAAAGTGTGTTGAGGTATCTTAGTGGTACTAGTAATTATGGTATTTTGTACACTGACAATTCTGATGTTACTCTAGCAGGTTTTTCAGATTCAGATTGGGCAGGTAACTTGGATGATCGAAGATCTATCACGGGATACGCTTTTAGCATTGGATCCGGGGTCATAGCATGGAGCAGCAAAAAGCAAAGCACTGTAGCCTTATCTTCATGTGAAGCTGAGTACCAAGCATTGTGTGCAGCCACATGTGAAGCTATCTGGTTGAGAAGACTTCTCAACGATGCAGGAGAAGAATAGAAAGAATCAACTATCATCAAAACTGACAACCAGAGTACCATCAAGCTTGCATACAATCCAGTTTTTCATAAAAATACCAAGCACATCGATACTCAGTTCCATTTTGTTTGAGAGAAACTACAGTCAAAAGAGATATTTGTTGAATATTGTAAAACTTGTGACAATATGGCTGATATATTTACTAAGCCTCTTGGGCGTGTAAAGTTTGAATTGTTTAGAAGGATGCTAGGAGTTCAGGATAATCCCTTCTCCATTAAGGGGGGGAGTTGAAAATAATTAATATTATTTTATATTAATGGAGAAATGGTTACACAAGTTGTAACGTATCTCCTTAGTTTAGGATTAGTTCCTACAATTTAGGAGTTTGTTTTCAACTTCCTAATTCCTAGTGTTGTACTTAATGATGTAATTCCTCATTCATGAATGTAGAGTAAACTCTGAGTGTTCTCTCAGTTTGAGTGCAGTCTCCAGGTGCAGTACTCACCTGTGAGCTGCAACTCCTTCTTTTCATTTCAGTGTCATTTTTATCTTCTCTATCCACCTTTATCTCTCTATGTCTTTCTTCTTCCTTATCTCTTCCACTCTCTCTCTCTCCTTCAATCTACTTCTCTACCTCTCTTCTCTCTCAATCTCCTCTCTCCCTCACTCTCTCTCCATCTCTCCCTTTTCACTCCTCTCTTTGAACATTATTGTTTAATAGTAATATTTGTGTTTTTTTTACTATTTCTGTTTTCATTGTGCCCAAGTGTAAACATTTTAATTTAATAATAATATTTGTGGTTTTGTTATGTGAAAATGTGAACATTGTTTTTAATAATGATATTTGTGTTATTGTTCTTTCTTTGAAGTAGTAATTGGGCATTTAATATGGTTGTGTATCCGCATGGTTTACAATCGACATTAAAGCATGGGTGATAATAGGCATTAAAAATTTATTGAACGTGGTCAACATTTATGTGGGACGATGGCTTATTACGAAAAAATTGTTTTCAAAAATTGTTTTCAATAGGTTAATTATTTTAATAGTTCTTTTTTGGCTATCACTGATTGTGTCATATTAACCATATAGTTGAGTATTACTTTTTCCAATGTTATGATATGACTCTACTTCAGTTTTGATTTTATTTCATAGCTGTTTCTCCTACATGTGAAACCTTTGCATATTTTTGCAGTCAAATTGTTCTTATTGTATTTACTCGGTAATCGTGGTGAGGCAATACAACATCCCATACAAACAACTCCACCGCACAAATAGGTATCCACACAGAACATATAATACAAACAACTCCTCCACACAGATAGCTCTCTTCACACAAAATCCCGTACAAGCTCCTCGGCACAAATAGCTCTTTACGTAGTAATGGATATAGCTGCAATGCAAAATTACACCGTTAAAACTCCAAAATTGCCTTGTTTTTACTACTCCATTATCTTGATTTATAGAAAACACATTTCAGATTAAAATTTTTCAAATATGTTGCAATAAGCTTGTCTTTTCTCTACAAATCAAATATATTTTTTTTCACATAATTTATCAATTACCCCCAGCTACTCGTGCTTCGCCCACGTAAGGGACATGCGACAATTGCTAGAGTAATAGCAGGTTTAGACAACAATTTCAAAAATTAGAAATAATATTTTCAACCAATTAAAAAAATAATTTTGAATTTACACAAAATAGAAATATTCAACGTTTTCATGAAACTTCTGACTATCAGAAAATATGAATATTAAGCATTTCCTTAAAACTTTGATTAAAATTTTAAAACAAAACAATATAGTGCAAGTAAACATACTTTTTACTGTCACGATAATGTTATAGTCGCTGCATACTAGGACTAATAAGGTAACGTAACACTATTACTAAAAGAAAGTTGAAGGCATTTCGTTTATGTGTTTAAAGTTTGTGAAATATTATTATGATTAGATGAAACAATAGAATGTAAACAATATTACATTATTTAAGTTGGATATTAATGTAATCAAATTAATTTTATGTAAGGATGGAAAATTATCTTGAAATTTAAAAACATTGGCAAATCTTACTAGTCCTTAATATGCAACTATAAATTGCTTATTTATGTGTTTGTAATATTATTCAAATTTATAGTTATTTTATGTATACTCTCTATATAATGTCGGTGATTTTTAAGGTAAAATAATTTTATATTGTAAATTTTGGCGAATCATCTTTATAAAAATTTGAAATTCGCTAATATGTTTTTTTGAAAAATCATGGAAATTTTTCTCACCTATGAATATTAACCCCTAAAATTTTCCTTGATGTCATGTGTAGCTTAAATATGTTAGATTTCACTAATAATTAAGATTTGTTAGATTCAGTTAACAGTCATAATCCTACTTGAAGCTTTCCAATATCCAATATGAGAAAAAGAGGATTGATGTAATAATTTAGTGCCTTTTTCCTATATATTTACTCATTCTAAATAAGCAAAGGATGCATGCAATAACACTTTCAAGATTCCATTGAAGATTTTATGAGTTTCCATGACAAGTATGGAGTTACATGGGTAGTTGTAAAATACTTATTTTCATACTTTAATTTGTAATGTATTTCTATATGTATAATTAAGGTTGAGAATTAGAAAATATGGATATGGGATAACTTAGTGAATTAGTGAAACTAACAAAAAAATATTCCTCTATATTCTCATTATATACATATATATTTATACTAAAATATGAACATCAATACTGTATCAATCATTCAACTTTACTTACTTATTTATTTAACTAAAGAGTCTAGTTGACTTTGTGAAATCGCCAATTAACCCCTTCAATAGGTTATGATCCCATACGTATGAAATTTGAGAGGTACATAAGGGAGATTTTAAGGGCCAAACGCAAAAACATAATATTTTATTATAACTAAGGTATATTTATTTAACTTATTTACATGTCTAAATCAACCTTGGGATGTGTCAAAAGTAGTTGGGAAGTGGGCTTCCTCTATTGCCAAGGGACTATAGGGGAACATGCAATTTCAACCATTGATTTAATGGGCACAAAGATTCGTTATGTTTCATTCCAACAACAATATGGAGGAAGGGCCTATTATCAATTCTGGTAATATAAATCTATCACATTCGTTGTCAATTCATACTAAAAACTGGGTTTTTTATTCCTATCTATAACTCGCAATAAAGGGATATTTTTGCCAATTTGTGTTGAAGGTTGTAGAAGAGAAGAGAGATAGAAAGGAACTCTACAACAAGGAATAAGACCAAATTATTTGGGTTGTGCATGCAAAGTAGGAATGAAAGTTGGCGATTCTGTATGGGTGTGTCAGTAGACTTTGAGAATTTGGGGATTGGGTTGTGTGAGGAATTATAGCTAGCTGTAATATCCCATTTTTCCTTATGGAATCATAGGCCTACATTGAGGTTGACCTTTCTGTAGATAGATCTAATGCATTAGATCCTAAAATTGGGAGGAGCATCCCTCATAAATACCCAATTGGTAAATATTTTTTGATAATGATATCTCTTGTGGTTAATGGTATTTTGGTAATATATTTCTATGTAATGTATTGTTGGAAATATTTTGAATGATAATTTAAGGATATGTTATTAAAAATATGTTTGATTGTTTTAGTTTTACATGATATTGCTTCTAATTTTGGATGCATAAATTAATTTAGCTATCGGAGAGGGAATGGTATTTAAAGAGGTATCATACCCAATGTTTTATTGCTGAAAATTAGAGAAATTTTTGGCTGAGTAAGCTACATATTGGTAATAAATATATGGTTATAGTGCTAGGATAGTATGGGCCTATGACTACAATATGTATTAGAAATTTACAGTGTTTACTGAGGGGACATTCTGGATAATAGTACAAAATTAATAATAGGGATAATTTTAGGGATAATCCAAAATTGGATATATTTTAGGAATGAAAGCAACAAGAATTCTAGTAAATCAATTGTTTTAAGTAAATTCAAATGATTAAGTAGTATCGTTATGGAATTTTATGAAAATATCAAGTAAATTGGATGAAAAGTTCAAGGAAATTGAATGAGATTAGGTGAAACCATGAAATTTTCATTGAAATTCATGAAAATTTTCATGAAGTGGTTTGTTTTAGCTACTAAAAGAGCCCCAAATTTTCAACATATTCTAAAATTTGGGGTCCCCCTACATTGGGTCTTCAAGTGATAATCTTCTTATTTTCCCTAAGTTAGCTAGGAGACAAATGTTTACACTTGCTAATTTTGAAAAAGAGTCTTAGCACATATTTCTATGCTTTAGCATGCCATGATCATCCTTGGAAGAATGTAACACTTTTACGTAGTGCAACACATTACAAGGAGAATCATGCCAATACTATTTCTGATTGTAGTGTAACACTACTCCTTAGCATGACACAATGCAAAACTTCCATTTACTACATCGCCTTAAGTCTTATTGCAAGGATTCTAACAAAACTGCATTTGATTTGCATGAAGGCCCTTGCACATGTGATAATATTATATATATAAAATATGTACCCTATCAATTTTATCCTACTCTCTTGTCACCAAAACTTCTAGCTTGTCAACACAATAAAAAATTATAGAACACACTATACTATTGGAGAACTCATTGTTTCCTAGAACTAAGTCGTGCTAAGTGCTAGGTAGGTTATCATGCCTAAAATTTTGTTTTCTTTATCTCTGCATCTTCCATGACTATTTTCCTTCTAAAATGATACCTTCCAATATCCCTTTATTGCTTTATATATAGCTAAATGTTCCTATTTTTTCATCATTAGTCTTATTTTTATCTCACCCTTGAGCTTACATTACTCAACGCATAGTAATTTTTCATTCATTCTCCCATCCCTGTAGTGCAACTCGATTCATGTCTTTTCCCAACAATTCCCATTCTACTAAACTCTTCTTAAAAATATTTTGAATTGTGGAGAAAAACTTATTAGTGGATAAGTTTCCTTTTCTTAAGCAACAATGCTCCCAAAACTAAGTATTAGTACAATTTCTCTCGCCATTTCTCTTCCCTTTGTTCTACGACATGTCCCCCATTCCATCTCTGTGCAATGGAACGTAACTAAATATATTTTTTTCCCTTTCCCCTCTATCATGAATTCCCCCATCTCTCGATACAATAGTTTTATATCAAATCTCAAATCTATGTCATTTTAGCACATTCCTTCCGTGGTTAAACATTTAGCCATAGCTTGCACAATAGCGCTATAACTGAATTTTCCTAATATAGTCCATTGTATTTATTTTATTTTATTTTTCTTCTAACATTCCATGCCATCATGAATATTTGTGAGATGTAATATAACATAGACATTTACGGCTTTATCATATCCTCATCAAAGAGAGATATGTATCCACCCATGAAGAAACGAACAAGCAAGGGGATTGTAGAAGGAAGTGAAGGAGGGGAAGTGGAAATTTATTTAATATCAATTTCCATCTATGAAAACACTAATTTTTATGTGAAAACAACAATACCATTGACTTGGTCTGGTATCTATCAATTGTTTGCTTAAAAGGAAGTGCCTAAAGATGAAAATGATAGGGAAATGTAACATAATGTCAAGAACTATTTTGTATATAAATTAGTTACACATCATGTCGTCCTACCATGTGCCAACACTATTGAATGGATAATAAAGTGAGTATATACAAAAGATATGAATGTGTGGGATAACCATTGTTTAGATGTAGCAACATACATATATCCCCAAATTACTAAATATTACAATATTCCAAGATACTAGTTGTCACTTACAGCTAAATGGTTTTGTAATTTTCCACTAGCCAGTAAGGATATCCTTAAGATTTGTTGGGAATATCCTAGTAAGTTTTGATATTGATTTCATGAGATATAAAATACCAAATTACTAAGAAAGGAATATCAGATAATAACATCAATGTTTTGCGGATTGTGTGGTATGAGAGATGCAAAACTTTTAAAATAAATTTTGGTACCAATGATGTACACCTATACTCAAGAAGGGAGTATAATTAATTAGGTAGAGATAGTAAAATCATGCATCACAGAAAATTTGAAATGAGCCCAGTATCCACAAGAGGGACAACAAACTTAATTTTTCATTACATCATATCTACTAGATACCATATGTTAAAGGTGTCAATTTGAGTCATTGGTATGGAGGCGGATCTTTACTCTAGACATACCACCTATCCACATATACTACAAGATTTTGTGGGTGACTGGCTATAGGAGCATGGAACATAAAATTGTTCATAATTTAATTTCATCCTTACATAACATACTCTTCAATACATGATCTCCATGTATGTCATATATATCCAAAGCAACATTACATGATATTCTTGATTGGATCAAAACCACAGATTTAATGTATACTAAGATATTTGGAGCTTTAAATCCCCCTCACCATCTTATTATGTTTATTATAGATAATATATTCTTACAGGAAGTTCCATACTAGGTTGTAATAGGGCTTATCACAATTCCAGATAATGAAAAGATGACACCATGGCACTCCTTTCCAATATATATTGGCACATATGGTATAAAAGTCTTAGTTAAATAGAGTTGAATGCCAGTGATTTGGAACATTTTAATTTTGGTGAATTGAGTTTTTAGAGATATGATTCTAGGGGTATCATTTCTAAGAACTATAAGTAGATAAATTAAAGATGGCCATACACGCTCACCATTCATTGGTCAATTTTTTTTACAATGTTGCACATGTTTCATAAGCATAGAAAAGAGGGTTCGGTAGTTCACAATGAACAAATCGTATTGAAACATGAAATGGGTAATCCTTTAAAGGAAATGATTTCAAGGAGAATGAAATTTATCGAACGAGAGTGGGGGAAAGGGGTAGCAAAGAAGGAAAGAAATAAATAGAAAAAATATGAACAAGAAGCCAAAAAGAAAGAAGAGGAAAATAAGAGGAAGGAAGAATAAAATATAAAACAAGAAGAGGATAGGTGGAAATAGGAATAAGAAAAAAATAACATATAAGAAAATAGAAGAATGAAAGAGGAGGAAAAGAGAAAACAAGAGGAAGCAGCAACGGAGATTGAGGAGGAAACAATTTCGAAAGAGAGTGTGGATAAGCAAGCATAGAAATAAGATTAACCAAGGGAGAAAGATCAAAATTAAGAAGAAGTGATATTGCCTCCTACGTATATTGAACCTCCAACCCCACTCACCAAAGGAAGTATACCACTTGGAGAGATGGGCATATCAGCTGAAGTGGAATATTAAGTGTTATAAATTTCAAGTTTTAGATTATATCATGGATCAAACAAGGTTATTGAAGAACGATGTATACTCTTAGCCCTAGAATCAACCAAACCAATCTAAATGACTATGGAAAGGGATATATTAGTATATAATATGAATAATTATCTCCCTATAGCTTCATGGGGATCTTCATTCTATGCTGAAATAGAGAAAAAAAGAATATAATTTGGTAAACAAAGATAATTACTATAAGATAATATGGCTAGTTCACACCAAGATAACGAAAGGCTCTAAATAGAAATCCAATTCTTCATAGCCTTAAGTTCTCATTAGTATTATTTGGGGACAGCCACATTAGAAGAGATAAGGTTTCCGGAAGACGTCATCAAACAATTGTATAAGGAGGTGATTATTCTTCAAATTATAGTTTCCTCCTCAAGAATTGTCCAAAATCATCTCATGGGAAAAGGTCTATTGCTAAAAGAAACCTGAATTATAGTAGACCTCATGTATGAATGGGGCATAGAGTGTCATGATGTGCCAAGTGAGTTATCTAGAAAGGATAGAATGGGTACGAAATGAGATAAATTAGAAGTTACGATGTCCATGCAATCCCAAGAGTATTTGGGAAGAGGTGTGGTTAGAAAATTGAGTAACTATAAAAGGATTCAAAGAAAATTGGAAGCCCTAATAAAGTCTCACAAAATAGATCTTCCATTAGAGAACCAGGAGTACTAAGACCAAATTATTAAATCTAGAAATAAATTTAGGAGATGATGGATGCAAGGAAACAACTTACTTATTAGAAGGACCTAAAACTCACAAGAGAGGCCATTGCAAAATCCATGGTAGAAATCACGAAGTTGCACACAATACTCTCTACAATTTTCAACCAAGGACAAAAATATATGAAAAAAGTGATACTTGATGCTCTTGAATGTGGAATCAAATTCAGAAGGCTGATATCAAACAAATTTGGATTCATTGCATGTGATTAAAACGTGTGTCATGGTCACTAACTCTGAGGTGCAAGTTGAAGCATCACCCTTAGCCATTATGAGAGTAGTTATAGGAAGGAAATTATTTTTATTAATTTTAATTCCATGTAATATGTAAATAAAATAAAATTGGAATTGAAAATTGAACATAAATTAGGATATGGAGAAATAATGAAAAGTCATGAGGGAATTTAAATTGTCATAAGAGGTGAAGAATCACTCCACCTTGTATAAATATTACCTCGTGGATAATTAGAAGGGGCTTTTAGTTTTAGACTCCTTTGAACACCTTAGAAGAATTAATATTATACATTTGTTTCAAATATCAAGTGACAAGTTTGGATTTCCACTATCTGATTTCATGGATTCTTTTTGTAATGGTGCATTGAGGATATCTCTTGATTCATGGAAAAAAATTGATTAATGAGTTATTTCATTAATTAGAGACTCGCATTTTGCTTAATATTATTCTTTAACTTATAGTTTCATGGTGGTAATTGATTATGGACTAATTTAAAATTTATAATGAACATATTTTTTTATCCATGTAACTTTATTAACTTTTTTCATCACTCTTTCTTGAAGATTCATCTTCATTTACTTAATTTTTTTTATACTCTTTGTATATTTTTCTTAAAGTATTTCATAAATCTATTCGAACTTGCATTCTATTGGAAGCCTTATCTAGATTTCCTTTCGCTTTTTCATTTCATCTAGAAGCTATTCTCCAACAGAAATGGTGGTAGTCGATCACACATATTGGATAGGACTCTAATCCCTAAGGTTATAAGGTCTACTAGGGACTTTATACTGGGCAGATCCCCTAACCATTGGTGGTGCCTTTTTCCTCTTAAATATTTTTTGGTACTAGAAGTAGGGATGTCAATGTATCCTTGGTAGTGTTCCTCACTCTTATTATTATCGAATGTCTAAACACTACAACAATTAACTTGCTTCCCCTCAACATATTCCTCAACTATTTGAGGAACATTAACTTGAATATTTACCTCCTTTGAATAGTCTTGAGAATTTGTATGAGATCATTCAATATGTTTTGAAAGCTTTGAGACAATTCACCTGAGAGTATGTGAAAAATATTGGAACACTTCATATTTATGGTCTTTTACATCATAATCATACAAGTAGGAGAAAATAAACGTTTTATTGTGTACTAAATGACTATTTTGAATATTTAGTTGATGCTTCTTTTGTTGATTTAGTAGAATCTATTGAACTACCTCATTTTTTTGGAACTTTTGATGAAGAAGACTAAGGTCCACCAAATGGTGAGCATCTAGAAGATGGATATGGTCACACTATTTCTAAAAGCGAAGAAGAAAAATTATACAATAATATGGCTATGAATCAACTGGAATGGATGTAGGATGTACTAAGGGGATTTTAACACTCAATATTTCTTACATGACTTGCCTTAATATTTTGAAAATTTACTCTTATGAAACCAACTCACAAAATAGAATAAAATATAGCTCAATGACTTAAAAAATATCTTCAAGGGGGAAACCTCCTTTAAATTACATAAATGAACAAATTATTGGACGATACAAATGATAAGACCTACTTGGTATATATAGGAGTTTAAGGAGTCACAATATAATCAAAGCCTACATAAAAATAAAAATGTAAGGGAGAAATAATAACAATAGTGGGCTTCTATGGGGTACAACAATAACAACATGGGGGATACATGGGAACAAAAATTCCAATAGGGGGCTAAAATAAAAATAATAATTATGGCAATACACTAGTATTATAGGGACCTAACATGCCCCTCTCCTTCAAAAAATTAAAGTACTCAACACTTTAGTAGTTCCTGATGCTTTTGTATAAAATTATGATCTTGCCATGTGGAGTCTTCAGCAAGTAAGTTCTTCCACTTCATGAGATACTCTGAAATTAATCGATTATGTGTCTGTCAGGTTCTTGTTTTTTTGAATTATTTAGGTTGAAATATTATTTGTCCTTCGTCAAGTTCTGGAAACACTATTTAAACTGGGAGCTTGTCACAAATAAGATTTTTTAAGCATCAAACATGGAAAATTGGGTTTACTCAGGAACATGAAGGAAAATCCAATTTGCATGACATTGTACCAATATTTTGCAACACCTTTTAAGGACTATACTACCTGGGTGGTAATTTATTATCCTTCTTAGGGACATTTTTTTGTATGTTTGTAGCTATAAAAATACCAAGACACCTACATCAAAACTTATTTCACTACGATGTTGATTTTCCTCTTGTTTCATTTGATTTTGTGCGAGAGTGAGGTTATCCTTTAAGAGTTGGAAAACTTTGTTTTGATGTTTGATTTTATATTAAACTACTTGAACCTTAAAATTTTCTCTTAAAGATGATGTGATGGATGGTGGATGATATCCATAAAGTTCCATAAATGGAGTGATTTTTTCTGCAGTATAGAAGGAAGTGTTATACCACACTCAGCTAGAGGTAATCACTTGAGCCATTATGTTTTTTTATCAGATAAAAAGCAACAAAGATATCCTTCTAAAAAAAAATCATTATCTCAGTTTTCCTGTCAGATTGACGGTGATAAGATGATCTATGAGCTAATTTATTACCAACATGAGAAAATAATTTCGTTGAAAATTTTCCAATGAAAATGGGATCTTTGTCACTTACAATAATCTTTGGATTTCCATGTAGCTTTTTAATTATTTCCATAAAATTTATTAGGAGTTTTATTGATTGTTTAATTCCCCTAAATTAAATTATCGACCGAGGTACGTCACTTCTAAGTTACACTGCATCCCGATCCAGGTTCCAAAATTGAGTAGACAATGTTCGATATCTTATTTTCATAAGTATTATCAAGCTAAAGTGAAGAAACCTATTAAATAAAATCTCTATTGTATTTAAAACCTTAATAATTTTCTTCTAATTATAACCTATCTAATTCAAGAGCACACTCATAAATGAAGAAGAAAAAGAACTTGATTTAAATTCATTATGCAAGCCACTTAATGGTTACATCATAGACGCTATGATGGAAGATATAAATCACTACATAAATAATCCAAGCCATTGTGCATAATAGACAAGTCACTATATGTAATATTAATCACTACTTCACATTACCAATCATTATGCAAACAGTTTCTAATTATTGTTTAGATTATAATTACTATTTGGGAAATACTTATCGCAACCTATACAACATACATTACCATTCAAACAGAAACTTTCAATGCAGATAAGGAAATCTATGATTCAAAATTTTTATCCTAAGAATTATGAAAATATTACTCCAAGAAGTTACTCTAATAACATGACTCCTAATCTAGATAATGGAAATATAAAATCAAAACAAGACTAAAAACGATACTAAACTCTCGCTAATCTCAATCCAAGACTAATTCTAATAGAAATTGTTTTACTCTAAGGAAATGGACAAGATTAAGTCTAATTATTTGGATGCATAGACAAACCAAAAAGGATTCAAGCTAAACTCTTTATCTTTCCTAACATTCAACTCTGCAAGATAATTCAAAAGAAAGGAAGTGGAAAAACTCCAAATCGATATTGACACACTCAGATCCAAGGGACTATAACAATCAAATATTGTTATAGTATTAAAATCGTTCCAGTAAACTAATAAAATCATTCTTATCACAAAGAATTAACCACAGGTTTTGATCCACTCTTACTAAAGTGGTATTGAATCTCAAAAGTAAGCTACTATCTGAATCAGTCATATGATACCTTGTCACATTACTTCTAGCACTTCCAACATGATGCTACAAGATTTTGTCCCAAATAAGGAATATACAAGATTCAAGATTTCATAACATATTCCAAGACACAACACTCTTTCACATATTCTTAATCATGAGAATACATGAAAGAAAAAATTCATGCATCGGAGATGTCGATCAACACCGTCTTTTCTAGTTTTCAAATAAGTAAAGATAAGATATTTGTTCAAATCCAATAAGAATAGAGTAATGATAATATCTAACCAAAAAATAGTTTCAAAACAAAATCCACACTCCTAATATTAATCAAGCACACACTATATAACCTATAACAACTATATAACTTCTTTCCAAGTGGTGGTGGGACCTTGCCACTTACTGGAGAAAGTTTGAATTAATTCAATGTTTAAAAAAAATAACAATCATAATACTTACAAAAGTCTAAATGCCGAATCAAAATTATGTATTAAGGTTAAAAATATAGGTTCATATAACAAGTACATCATGATTTCCAATATCTTCTTAGTATAGATCCTTCCACAACAATATCACTTAACAAAATTTCCAACAAGCTCACATATAAAGAGCGCCTGATTTTTGTAAAACTTATTCTATGAAAACTAAACGTAACCAAGTAACTAGAAAATTTAAAATAATAACATCAAGGATAAAATAATGACATGTGAAATATTCTTAAATAGTCTTCAAACATATCCCCATTGAGCTTGTCCTGATCATTCCATGATTGATAAAACCAACTCATTTTTTAGTACATGGATATTAGTTATAGAACACCAAGGATTTGAGTGAAAACCTATTACCAAATAATGTACAAAATAGAGATACAAAATTGATTAAAAATAGTGAATACATGAAGGGTTGACTGATGCACTGCCCATCTATGTGTTGCTACCCCTACTACATGTCCATATGCGTTAAAATTCTATGAGTCCATCCAAATATTAGTAAAAAATAATCCAATGGCTATAAGTATGATAATATCTACTTAAAATAATAAAAAATACATGAAAACAATACTAAGTAAATGTCCTACATCCATTTAGAAAATACCGTTGTTTGGGATTGATATCATGGTACAAAAGGATAAAAATGGAGTAAATTTTTATACAAATAGTAAAATATTAGGTGTAAAATGGGTACAAAAGTGGGGATAAATATCCCCCCATGCCTAATAGGTTGCATTTCCTCATGCAATTTTCATCCAGTCATAAAAAATAGGGTATTGCAGGCTTCACATTCCCGCCACTCTGACGAAGACTTCAAGACCATGATTACCTTTGACCAAAGACTTTTGAAAATACAAAGGGATTTTTTAAGAATTAGGCCTCTGAACATACCTCAACTAATTTAGCTTCCAGTTAACTAGATGTTTTTTCCTCAAGGAAAGTGCATCATTGTTAGAGATCAAGGATAGGTTTTTGTCTTGACATTGCTAATTTACATCCGTCACGTAACGGAAAAGTGTTTTGTACATATGAGCCCTTTCTTTCAACTTCATTTTCTTCTTCTGTAATCTAGCCATGAACAACTATAATTTTTTTTCATTACGAGCTGAGATGTTATCAATCGACACTGTGAGTGCTTGAGAGTTGCTCCTTCCATGAGCTGACCTAGTGTTCCTCCTTTGAGGATTGGATAGCCTTTCTTGTTTCCTCTTATGTGGAATTTTGTTGGATAGATACTAGGAATATTTTGACCATTACCTAGTGGACTATCTCCTTCGAACAAAGGAACCTTTGCTACTTATTTCTCAGAAGGGAATTTTCCAGTTTCTTTCGCAGGGGAAGATATAACAGTGACAGGCTCCTGATTTTGGGTGCTCGAAATGGATAATCCCTGTTTAGAAATAATTTTAGTATGAAACTAACTGTGATATGTAGTTATATCCTCTACTACATTTTTTTTTCGGGTGGGGGGTACAGATGCTGCTCCTGTCTCTCCTTGGAAAAGTCTTCTTTTCCTTTTCTTATGGGTAACATCACCCCTTTCATATTGTTGCATTCTTTCCTCAACATCTAGTTTGACAACTTTATTGGAAGGCTTCTTCTGATTATGTGACCAAGATCCTTTTTTGGCTTCCTCTTCATAACCAATTTCTTGTTTTTGTACTCTATTTTTCTTACCTTCATTCTCTCGTGATCTTAGGGTCAGTTTTTCTACTAAAACACTAGGGATTACGAGTGTCTCGAGAGGTTTCACCAAACAAATTTTTTCCACTGTAGATGTAGGCACCACTATAGGATTGTGACCCAGTTTTAGAACTAAAATTTAGTAGAATATCAACCCCAAGACTTAAATTCCTTGATAGCGGACTGATGAGGCTTTTTCTCCCTTTCACTTGAGTTTCTTACCCTAGAAAATTTTCAATTAGAAAATCCTCTCAATATTCCACCATTTACTTAACACTGCAACAACCAAAATCTGGATGACACTATGGTGACATAAGCTAGTTTCATGGTTTTTTCCAGCTGACTAAACACCTTTGGAAATTTTACATAAATTATTATGTAAAAATGAATGGAAGTTAACTTCTCCACCTTCTGAAAAATGTAACAATAGTCTGACATGATAAACAAAAATGGGAGTGTACTTTCCTTCAAATGTATTGAACCTTGTAGCTTTGTAACAAGCGGATACCATCGTTCTTCTAGGCATATACACTCCCATCGTTTAAAAATCTCTCACCAGAGAGAGGTAACCTGGTCACTTTACCTATGGATTCTTCAGTGACTTTAAATTTGAGATTTAAAATCTTTACAACCTCTCCATTGAAGCTCTGGGAAAAATCTAAAGTGACTCTATCATTATATCCTTGAAATTTCTAAAGAAAACCCATCCAACCTTTCTATTCGAACAATTATTTTACAACTAGCATACTTGGGGCTTCGTAGGAATTGGACAAAGGTTGGTTCATGGCGATTGACCCCCGTACCTGATTTTAAGCAAGTCCTAGAAAAATTCTACAAAAATGGAGGGCTTATAGTGGCTTTCCTTCCAAACTTATCACTTTGAGAGAAATAATTACCATGCTAATTACTTCAAAAATCAATTGATTGAAATGATGCTTGGGAATTTGGAATGACCACATGCATGTGTGATGCTAATGATGAAACAAAATTTAATAGATAACTCATATGAGGCAGGATGAAGGGGAAAGGGTACTGGACAGAGTGGCGACTCCAATGATAATATGGATTGGTTACTATAATGATGAGAATATAATTAACATGTGACTACACAATTAAAATGAAGGA
The DNA here is from genome assembly GCA_034641835.2 of Pinus albicaulis. Classification (NCBI taxonomy): domain Eukaryota; kingdom Viridiplantae; phylum Streptophyta; class Pinopsida; order Pinales; family Pinaceae; genus Pinus; species Pinus albicaulis. The sequence goes on from CM076576.1 coordinate 481,166,952, forward strand.
AAGATGTAATAAGGAGAAGACATGAAGCCAAATGTGAGAGAACAGTTGAATTATAGAAAGTAATGGAGATAGATTACCACTTAGCCTATTATACATACACTTCTAATATAGTCTAAAAAAAAAAAAAATTCATACCTTGGTTTTGAATTTATTGATATTCTAGATCACGAGAGCAAAAATAGAAATACTAATCTTATGCTTTAGCGAGTCATATCTTCATGAATGGTTCCATGATGATTAACTAGTGAAGCATGATCTTCCTGACTAGTTCTATGATGATGAATTAACTCACAACATCAGGACAATTTTAAAACATTGTTTCTCTTCATCCATATTAATTTGGTGTTGATAGGTTAAAGATATCCTTTGTACAATTATTGAAGTATTTTCCAAAAAAATTAAATAGACCATCTAATATCCCTTCCTGATTTATTACAATTCCAATTTGAGTACAAAATCCTTTGAATAGTTTTTCAAAAATGAGAAAAATTCCTTTTTCTTGGAATATTTAATACAACTTGACTTGGAAAATTTTCCTTGCAATTAACATGCAGGATCCGAAATATCATCCCATGGATTTTTTCTAGGACTCAAAAGATTATTGCCTAGAGCATTTTATTTTTAGAGAGTCTGAAATGCACCAAAGAAGACGCCAAAGTGTTTCTTTTCTGTACTTATTCTGCCGAGCCAAAAAATAATAATTTTGTACCCAGTAAATCCCTAATTACTACTCCCTCATAAGTTTATCTAGACCAATTCAGCCATTGATCGAGGTATTTCCTTTCATGGAGTCTTAAAAACACAAAGTAGACTTCAATGGGGCTTCTTTTCCATAACTATTCTGCTGAGCCCAGAAAATAATAATTTTTTACTTATTAGATCCCTAACTTCAATTGTTCCAATAATTTTTATGAACCTCTCAGAACATTCAATTTTTGGGAGTCTAAAATGTTCAAAGAAGGCTCCAAATTGTCATTTTCCAAGAGTAACTTTCCAATTGTAGTTAAAGGAATAAACTTACCCTTAATAGATTTACCATTTATTCTATGTGAGTTGAGGGGGGAAACCAAAGATTCATCCCAATGTTATTTTATAATATATACATAAATATAAATATATAAAGAAAATAATTTTGAAGAACTAGCATAAGTTCGCTCCTTCTATTGAACCAACTCCATTTCTAGATCTTGCATTACTTCCTGCAAAAATTCCTTAAGAGAGAGCGGTTGGTGCTATATCTTCATTCAATGGTCATTCAAAACAAATGGGGTCTGATCAACATTAATAGTTTTTATTCTAATATACCTATTATCGAATACCTTCTCCACTTTATAACGTCCCAACCGCCTGGTTGAAAATTTCCCTTTAAGATGTTTAAATTTGCTATCATATAGCAGCGCCCAATCTCCTATTTGAAAGACTTTTTTCTTAATATATTTTTCATACCACTGAGCTCTTTGATATTTTACTATCATGGTCCTTTCAAATGCATCCTTCCTGATCTCGTCAAGATCATTCAGCTGATGTAACCTTTACTTCTATGCTTTATTCAAATTCATTCCCGATTGGGTAATTATCTTAAATGTTTTGACCTGAAACTCAATGGAAAGTAGCACTTGTTTCTCATATACTAACTCATAAGGAGTGTATCCCATCACATTCCTACAAGTTATCTGATAGGCCTGCAATGCCTCAAGAAGCTTTTCAGTTGAGCCATTGTTACACCATTTTTTGGTCATCTAACCTGATATTATTAGATGGACCAAAGTACACCATGTAAGACCAATTTGACCTTAAGTAAAATTGCTTTCACTATGAAAAATAACTTAGTAATCCATATTTATTGAGTTTTTTATGGTATAAACAGGAAACCCCATGAGGAAATATTGAATAACACACTTTTTTATTTTTTCTACAAATTTATGGGTTTAAAAATTAAAATTAACACACTTAACACACACACCCTAAGTGAAGAAGAGCCTGGTTAACACCCCCAAGAAAAGACTATAATATTGTAATCAATTGATCCTGTGCCTCTCTGCCCTTGTTTTGACATTGTAATCATTTGATCCTACACCTCCTTGCCCTTGTTCTTGTCTCTTCCCTTCATGATCCGTGTTTGTTTTTTCATCATTGCGCCCCAAGGAATTTATCCCAGAGACTTCTTGGCCTTCATCCTTATTTTCCTTTAGGAAGAATTATTCCTCCATGTAGGATTCGAGTTAGTCCTCCACTAAGTCCACATTCTAAATCCTCTTCTAGTTCATTGGGTTCCCCTTTCGGTTCCATCCACAGTTCTCCCCTTATTACCTTCACCATATCTTGTTCAGGACCTAACGTTGGTGGTAGCCCCGACCCTAATGCTGGGAATACTACTAGTGGGACCGCAACAAGAACTACCCCGACTTCTCACTTGCTCCCCTATATGGTAGCCCTCATTCTTCCTAATTTTGACCAGTTGATCAATGACCCCATATGCCATGATGCTAGTTGGCCTGCTATGCCAACCATGCTCCCTTCCGACATCCCCACATTTGAAGGTCTTGCTAGATAATATCCTACAAACCATGTTCGATCTTTCCACATGTGGTGTTTGTCTAACTCCATTACCGATGACTCTGTCCATCTTCAGTTGTTCCAAAGTATGCTTACTAGAGAAGCTTCTAAGTGGTATGTTGACCAGGCCTCCTCCTGTCATACTACTTTTGCGACTCTTTCCCAGTCATTTCTGTTTTATTTCCATCTTTCCCTTCGTTATAACACCAGTAACGAACTTTTGACCTCTTTTCGTCAATGGTCTGCGACTAGCCTATCCAATCATGTCTAGGAATGGAAGAAAAGAATGAGCCTATGTCAATCCCCTACCTTTGAAGACCGTTTCTATGTGTATTGGTTCCTTATATCCCTTTTTCCTGCTATCGACATTTCCCTCAAACCGAAGAAGCCGCTCTCTAGATTGAGTTAAAATATGACCTGATCTATGCACAGTCTAGTTATTTTTATACTATCTTACCTCATTTCCCTAGGCCCGGTGGTGCCAAGGCAACGGGGGCATACCATGCCATAGACGGTATCGTTGGAGCCCTTTCTCATCTGTATACTCATCCTCCCATGGGTTATGGTTTCCCTCAGGGAGGGGCCAGCTCCTCCAGCTTTTTTTCCCCTCTTAGTAGCATGTATCGAGGATACAACATGCCTCCTCCTTTTTCCCACCCTTTTTACCACAATTTTACCCAACCTTCTTATTATCCGTATTCACAGCCTAGTGCTCTAGCTCCTCCAACATTAGCACCTTAGCCTCCCTTACCTTCTCAACCCCTGCAACAACAACAACCAGCCCCCCAGGGGAAAGTGTATGCATAGCAGGGCGCGAATAATCCACATACTTCCAAAAATAAGAGGAAAGGCACCCAAAATCAATCTACCCCAGGTAATCTAGGACCCAATCCCCAAGGGAATGCACATAACACAGCTAACTAGCAACAGGGCACTCAGACCAAGAAGGACATGCCGCTTTGCATGAATAAGCCATGTTCTTGTTGTGGTTTCTATGGTAATTACACCCATGATTGTTCTGTTTTACCACAAATGCATTAGATGTGGGATACTCAAGCAGCATCTCGAGGAAAACAAGCCTCACCTTCAGTTCCTCCCAATGCTACACCTATCTAGACGGTTTTGTTTACCAATCCTTTCCCTCAGCAAGGATTTGTGGCTACCCAACCGCTTGATGGTCAGGCGGCCACTCAACCTCCTCCATCTAGTACCTTCGATTACCAGATTCTCATGATGAACTCTGGCCAACCCATTACCGTTGAACTTAACCTTCAGACTCGGTCCCATCAGTGCAGCAAGCCTCCCACTACATCTTCTCCTGAGCCCCCTTTTTCAGGCTCTATAGAGCCTCTTTCGACAACCAATGGTCCTTTACAGATCCCTCAGCCTAAGGCAGAGGTTCATATCAAGATCCCCAAGGTACCATTATGCAGAAACGCTGCTTATAGCAAAGCTACTCATTTGTATAGTATAGTAAATGATTTGACACAATTTCCTATTGCCATCTTAACCATGGAACTCCTCCAGTTGTGCCCTTCACAACTAAAGCCTCTTCTAACTTCTATGGGCGATGTATATCCTTTAGATGATCATTTGATCATCTTTGATGTTGACTGGTTAGAACACCCTCGCCTTCCTGCTTTTGTCACCTTCCAAATCCCCGTGAAGATCTAGAATGCTAACGTCTCTTGTTATATCATTGATGAGGTGGCATCCACCTGTGTGATGTCCGCTTCGGTTTGGAAGAAACTTGGATCACCTAAGTTGGCCCCTTCCACTATCACCCTCCAAGCATGGGATGGCGACTCTTCCAAGCCCATTGGCATGTTCCGCAATTTTCCTATTACTCTTGAGGGAAAGACTGTTTGCATTGATGTAGAAGTCATTGATGCCCCCATAGGTTACAAAATTATGTTAGGTCATAGCTACACCTATGTGATGTTTTCTATACCAACTATGGTTCACCACAAAATTTCCTTTCCTCATAACGGAAAGATAGTCACCATCGACCCATTGACATATTACGAACTAAATTCTGAGACCACCCCTGAGTCGATCGTTTCTTCGGTGGCCAATAAAAAAACCATCGAACCTTTTACCAATGTTTCACCCAGAGTCTACAAAGACTCCTCTTTGCTTGGGTCTTTACCTGGTATTCCTCCTCATGTCTCTGATCCCATCTCATCGAATCTTTCCATGATGCAATCATCTAGGACTTCTCTCAAGTGGCCCCACCCTCCGTAGCCTGATCCTAGCACTTAGACTGAGCCTTCAGGACCACCTCCTCCTGGCCCTTCATTTGCAGCTGGTATCCAAGAGCCTCTCTACCCTCCCAGCATGGTTCCTCCTGGCCTTAACCATCTCAGCACTATCCCACCTAGCCATTACCCCTCTAGTCAGATACCTTTCCTAGCTCCCCCTCCCAGAGTGTTTTCGGTACCTGTTATGGCTACCTTATCCCTTCCTAACCTGACCTTAGGCATCCCCCTCTGGTACACTGATCCCCCAACCGCTACCCCACCTGGTCAACCCAAACCTTATATTTCTTTTACCCCAGTTTCTCAGCCACCTCAACAGGAACCTCCTCCTATTATGATAGCTCTGGGTAAAGGGGGCAAAGCTCGAAAGGAGGCACCTAAAGACAAGGCTACCCTAACTGACCCCGCTCCACCTTAGCCTCCAAAGCGTACCCAAAATTGTGCTTTGTGTGATGTTGTCAGTCATGCCACTCATCATTGTCCTAAATTTCCTCGTATCAAGCCCATGGTTAATGTTGTGTTCCCTTAGTCAACGATCCCCGAAGCCTCTGTTTCTTCCTCGACTGCAACCAACAACCCTAAGACTATTCACACCAACCAACCTTGTGCTTTGTGTGATCTCCATTTTCATTATACCCATCGTTGTCCCCGCCTCACACATTACTACACCTCTTTGGAGGTATTTTAGGAGTACGATATTGAACAAAACCAATCTGCCTCTCCCATCCTTGCGCAGTATGCTTCGGGTCAACTTTCATATTTAACCACTCCCATTTACATTCCCCCTCCTAATTTCGATATGACAGAACCTACGGCCACCATCCTCTACCTATCATCATTCATGAGATCCATGGTGGAAGCTCCCTATAAGATTTCCCCTTCTGCTCACTCGACCTCCCTTCAGTGATCACCCTGGGCTCAACATCAGTGCATCCTATATCTGCTTGTTCTTACATCACCCCCCGCGTCACACTAAAATTTCCACCATGACGTTTTACTATCTATATGGGTTCATAATTACTCATAAAATACACCCTTAGAAGTCTAAAGACATCAAGTTCCTAAAACCAAGCCTCGAAATTGAGATGAAAGCTTATAAAAGTCATAAAAATACTCGTACTACACTTTCTCTTAGTATTACCTATGGTGTTGTGTCTGTTTCTTCTAGAACATGCGGTACTGGCTGCACTTTTTCTTCCTTCAAGGTGTGGTTCCCTGTAAAAGGTAAATTGAAGGCGGAAGTAAAATTTGGAAGCCGAGTTGGTTGAATCTGGAAGCAATTATTCGGTGGAAAGTTCGCTCCTTTCATGTACATTCATCCCTCCATTAAAGGAGCCTACCCCTTAGTATGTGGAACTTAATCCCTTTGAAAGAGGATTCTATCCCCTCTTATTTGGAGATGCAAGCTCTTCTCTTTTGCTATAAATTGGGGCCATAGTTCAGCCTCAAGGGGAGTTAGGTTTTGAGATTTTTTTAGGAGAATTACTGGAAAAACTCACACTCTCTTAACTGATTACCATATGGGAACGATTACACACTCATGTGTATGTTATTCAAGAGAGGGCAAAGGATTTTCAAAGTAGAGGAAAATCTTGTTCCAGACCCTAGAAGGACCTATACGGCATCAAGGAAAACATGGTTGTAAGGCTGCTTTTTTCATTAAAGATAATACAAATGGATCCTATTTTCTTAATGAGTTGTCTATTTAAATGGATTATTTCTTGAATTCCTTGATCATCAGATAGATTTATGGTTTTTGAATTAGTCTATATTATGTAGGTGCTTTTTATTCTTTTATGTTTTTTATTGTAGATCCCGAAAGGAGACGTATCCAAAGCGATAGGAAAGAAGATTGTGATCAGCGTTGGACTACAGGTAAGCCCTACATCCTTAATTATAGATAATTCTAGATCAAATATCATCTAGAGAAAGTAGTTTACATCTGTCTGTTTGTTGCTAGTTATCCATAGGATACTAGGGAGATCTGTCTTATCCACAAGAACGATTTATCCATCCAACAAAATGGTGATCATACTGGGGAATGGATTTTGAACTTAGTTTTCTTTTATTTTCGACTTGTGAAACTATTTTTTAATTTTGATTGATTGATACTGGCTTAGGTAATTTATTCCTGTAGAATCCTTGAAAAGTTCTTTAGAATTATTATTTTTTTTTCTCATCTCTGCACTTTGTCATTAGGCACAATGCGGTCATCTCCGTTGTTTTTCTGTATACATAGTGCGGCACCGCACCTGGACCCTGAGCACATTTTTGAAAAACTTAAAATTCTATTTTCTAGGATTATCTTGTAAGATTCTCATTATATACCCAGACTTGTATGTTCTGTCAAAAAGCTTTGTCTGAGAGTTTCTTTCAGCATTTTTAAGTTTTGAATGATTTTCTACAAGATATGCATGTTATAAGCGATTTTTTCTTTCTCTTTGTGTCACTCAAAGATTAGAAACCTTTGTATACATTAGAACACTGGTATTTCTTTGTTTTCTTGATGAGTCTTTGACTTCATAGTAGAAATTATTTTCTGAGAATCAGATCCCATTTTCTCATTTGCCAATTTCTAAAAACCTTTTTCATCAAGTTTTGAATTTCACTTAAAAAACCATAATTGGATGTTTTTGAGTTTTTGTTGTTTTTTGAGTTTTTGTTGTTTTTAGGAAAGAATTTCTTAGTTAGATTAAAAACTAAGAAAAATGTCAAAATATTTAAAGTTTTGATTTCAGATTTAATTCTTAGAATTTTTAGTTCTCGAAATTAGTGTTTTAAGTTTTGAGTGTTATTTCTAGAAATTATAGTTTTCTTTTGGAGAATGTTTGATTGTAGTGTTGATCTTGAATAATAAATGGATTTCGTTTTGAGCAATTGATCATTCTGAGTTCTCACAAGATAAGATTTCTTTTCATATGTTCTTGTTTTGAAGGAAAGAATTGTTTTAAAAGATTGAATTTCTCAACTCTTTCTGTTAGATAGGATTCATTGAAAGGAAATGAATTGTTTCTCGTAATAGATTCATTTTTAGTGTGTTTTGAGTTAGGTCACTACATATCATCAAAGTTTCACTTTCACACCTATTGTCTGAAGAAGCATCCTATTAAAAGAAATGCTTAAATTAAAATCAATCTAGTAATTTTTATATTCCTAGGACTCTTTTCCACCAATATAGCTTAGGCTAGTGTCTTGGAGTAGGGAGTAATTAGATCTCCAAGATAATTAAAACAAACAAATAGTCAATATTGTGGTAGGAAAAATCCAATAGTAGCTTGTATGCTCTGGGAAGCTCCTACTAAAAGATTCAAGCACGAGATCATATCCGAACCAATGAGGTGATCAATTCTATCTCATTGGGAACAATAGAAGATGTTCACGTATTAACAATGGTAAACCTAGAATTGACCATTGTCGAGGAGCCTAGGGTCACTTGTCGGTATACCTTGGATTATGTCAAGGAGCCTTCAAGGGTATTACACTTTTTTACTCTTCCCTTGCATGTATATCAGATTGTAGACTGTTCCCCTAGGTATATTTGTTCCTTTTGGTGACCTTAGTGGCCATAAAATTTAAGATTTTTTCCTAAAGTGATGGTGGAGGAAAGATCACATTGTACCTAGAGCGGACGTCGACTAGACTCACTTGGACTCTCCGGAGGGTTATCTTCACCCGAGATGGTTTAAGTGGAGAAACTTGCACTGGTCTATTTCATTAAGAAGGTTGTTGGGTTAACTGTTCCAATGGCCATTTCTACATTAAAATACTATGATGTTGGATTTCATCACCAAATCGTGTTTTTAGTGTGGAAATCTATTGTTTGTGTGTGGTTTTATCTCCTAGATTTTATAAGCATTTGATCATTTGATTGACTCCTTAGTGACTTTAGGAATTTTAATTGACATTTTCTTTGATTGCATGTGATTAATAATTTTTAATCATGGCTAAATTACCAAGACAATCACGTAGACTTTAGGGGAAACCCCCTGAGTATACATCAAGCCAACTTGAAGGACTGAAAGCTCTAGTACCGCATACTATTAGTAGAGTTAAATCAACGGAACTAGGAGAATCTTTCATAATTACTCATCCTGTTTATTATGAGGTAAATCAATAAAAAAAAAACAGAATATATTCAAGAGACAATTTCAATTTATGAAGTCACTGACATTGCTTCTGCAACTAATGAATTAGCTGAAGAACCTGAAATTTCTGAACCAAAAACTGAACCTGATGTGTTAGAATCATCTTCAGGATTTGTTACTCTGACTTCTAGTGATCTTGATTCACCTAGAGTAAGACATCACATTACCAAAAATCTTCGTTCTGATCTCATATCTATTGAAGAACTTGTTGGTCCAAACGAAGACATAGTTCTTCCTAAAACCCAAGAAAATTTGAATATTAGAGAGCATGAATCAATATTCTACAGTCCTTTTGGAAATGACGCTTGGTATTTATCATTAACATATTTTTTACAAAATGCAGGTCTTACTTATTCACCACCCTGAATTCCTTTTTACCCTACACCAAGAGGTTATCAACCTTCATTAGCTATGTCAGGTGAGTCATCTATTTTTTATAAATCTCCAGAAAAAATTTTATACGGTGCTTCGTCTGTTCCTAAAGGTCAGTACCTAGTTCAAGGTTTTCAATCTCCTTCAGGTCAACCACCATTACAAGGAGCTGGAAATTTTCGAGTTAATTATCAACCCTACATTCAACTTGGTTATGGTCCTTCATATACACAACCTTCCATGCGTCAATATCCTAGAATTAATATGTTGTGGGATCCATCTCAAATTCAACAGACTTTACAACCCAATGTGCAGTTACCTAATCAACCTGGACAACCCATAGGTTCTGGTCCAACCCAACTGTTAGCCTCCTATATCAATAGGTTTCATCTTTCATGATTGTCTTGATGGAAGTGTGGAATATGTTCAAACCTTCTTACTTGAGCAAAGGTGTTCCATATTCTTGAAAACCAAAAAAATCAAAAAATTTAAAAAATGTAAAGAGGGTATACCCTAAAAGAAAGATCAAAGGGTATAAAGAATAAAAATGGTCAAAAAGAGAAAAAATGAACCCCAAGCAAAAAATAGACCAAGGAAAGTGTGCAAATCCAAATGCCACTAATTTTTACTCTGTTGTAATAAATCAATTGTGTGCAGCTTGTGAAACTTTTGCAACAATTCATGAATAAGTCAAACTGTTTAAACTTGGCTTAGTCATATTTCAATTTCATGTTATAGATTAGAGAATAAATATCTAGCCAAACAGTTTAATCTTGGCAGATAAGTAGCTAGGTAGAGTGAATAAAAGGTGCTCAACAGTTTAATCTGAGCCCTTGGATGTAATAAGGGTAGAAATAGATAGATTCATCATGTAAAAGAAAAGATTGATCAGGGTTTGCAAGTCTAAATGCACCCTAATAAAGAAGACAAAATGGTAGTGTTAAGTATATAGGGTAGGTAGATGGTGCTGCAAAGTGTTATCTGATGAATGGTGCTGCTACATGTTAATCATTTACTTTCATTAAAAGTACTGAAGCAGGAAATACACTGGAAAATCACAGCAAGCAAAGTCAAATTCATTAACCTCCCTCATCATTTTTCCCCCTCAAGAGTTTTACTAATTTCCCCAAAAGTACTAAGGTAATTTGAGATCAAAGGAGCTCAAGGCATTTCCTTGACTTCTGGAGGGACCGGACCCTCGGCCTAATGATCAAAAGACCTAAGCACTTGAAATAATCCATCATTGATTATCTTCCATCTTTAACTTTCTCCTAAGTAAAATCCTATTTTACTTAGGAGACTGATGCAATATTCCATAAAATTCCTCAAAACAACTTGTTATTCTAAGTTTAAGTGTTGAAGATAAAATGTTGCAATTTACTTCATAAGTTATCACTTTCTTAGATGTACAAAGATGTTTTGATTTTCCTTGTCCTTTTTCATATTAACATTTGATTTTACTATATTAAATCCCTAGTAAAATCCCTTTTCCTAAGTATATAACTCCCTTTTCTAATAAATATCCCCAAAACCCTTTATTATAATGTTTTACCAAAGTATATATTCCCGCACATTTAAGATAGACACCCCGCTTTATAAGCCCTTTGGTTTAAACTATAGCCTTATATATAAATTCCGCCCCTATGATGAATTAATTATATTAATTCATTCATCATATAATAAAAATATATACAAAAAACTTTAGACATACGACAAGTATGTTTAATACCAAAAACATATCAATAAACTTTGCGAAAGTCTATGCCACCGTCAAGATCTAATGCGTATCATCTGCCAAGTTCACGTTAATCCATTTCATAATTTCACTAGATTAATTAATCATTTGACTAATTAACAACTATTTCCTATTAAATTTTCCCCCCCCGGTGATTAGATTTCGTGATTAAAACCTTTAAAACTTCACTACCCACTAAAATCGCATGTCCCCATCCTTTCACCGTTGATTGATCCGTTTCGCTGGATCACCTAGATCATCATTTTCATGCCCATCCCTCACAAGGGGTTAACCAACAAGGGTTATTTTTGAAAAGCACAAGATTCCACGTGGAGCCAGAAACTGGAATCGTCTTCAACAATTATCGCTTCTTCGTCTATACGGTGAAAATACCGCTATCATTAATGATACCGCTTCTACTTAATTTTCATTGCCAATTGCAGACACAATTACGCTATCACTGAAAAGACAAAACCCTTGACTTGTAATGTTTACGCCAGAGCTGTTATTTAGTTTCATGAGACGATTTCGCTTCAATAAACTTTGCGAAAGTCTATGCCACCGTCAGCATTCCACATGGCATTCCACCTAACCAAACCCCGCCGCAACCCGTTTCTTACACACTCGGGATTAATTAGTCATCAGGACTAATTAACAACCATTTACCATATAACTTTTACGGATGATTACAATATGCATTAAAGCTGACACCCACCAGACCTTGACGAGTTACCTTTGAGATCGCACGGTCCCCATCCTTTTCCGTAGTTGGATCATCCGTTCGTTGATCAACGGTGATCATCAATCCCGCTGCCCATCCCTTGCCAGCATGTTAACCAGCGGAGGATGGGCGGTTTTTGAAAAGTCAGCATTCCACGTGGCGTTAAAACTATGGAATCGCTCCCCCCGCGTCCTTTACCGCCTTCGTCCATAAGCGGTGCGGGCTCACCGCTTACCGCCTACCGCATACCGCCGGCCCCACTCCCCTACGTCACCCTGTACGTCAATGACGTCATCACCTCGAAAAAGACAAAAACCCTTTTTGACTTGTAAATAAGCCATTTTCGTGTTTTTTCAGTTATTTTTAGTTTCTGAAAGAGACAGAACTCCCGCTGCAATTTCAAATTCCACTGCAAATACACCAATTTACTCCGAAATTCAGCTGCGCCTGTGTTGAAGAACGTCCCCGCCATTGTTCATTACCTGTTAAAGAACCAGTTCCATCTAGCAATTATTTATCATTTCGCGCCATTTTTCAAGTCGAAAGCTTGAATTTCCTTTGTTTTTCTGCGAAAAAACTAGTTTAAAAATCTCTCTTCGAGTCCTCATTAAAGATTTGAAACGCATGAATTTGCTTCCCAAACACACGGGTGTTCCAATTTCTACCTCTTTGTGGATATCAACGTTACGCAAGGAAAAACGAAAACCTCCATTTTGAATCCACAAGAACGAAAATGGAGGCCCCGACAGCTTTAAATATCACTCCATTGAATGTTCCTCACCGGGAATTAGACTATTTACCTCTAATAGATGAAGATTTCCAAATGAAAGACCTGCATTTTGATGAAAGTCCCCGTTTGAGTTTCTGTCGCTGCAGAGACGAACACTTAAATGGGCAAGATCTTATAGGGTTGTGGGAATCCAATCTCCCAAGGTATTTTATTCCTACAGTCCACTTTTTCCCTGAAATCATTCATTACTGTCATGCAAATTATGATCCTGCACAAGAAATTTGTGTTAGCTCTGTGCAAAGTAATACATTCCTGTCTAGATATGATCTATCGATGCTATGTTACTTTCAGGCGAGCAGGTAGCACCTTTATCCATGGAAGGGTTGATTGAGAAAGCCAGACTGTTAACTCCAGAGAAATTAAAAGCAATGTGTCAGTATTTCATGTTACCTGAGCATCAGCCAAAAGGGACTCCCCCCTATGGTTTTTACTTTTTCAGTACATTGGGAAGGCTTATTGTGAATGTAATATCTTTTGTTTTAGGATTCAATACCAGTGAGTATGTAGATGAGATAACTCTGGCGTTGCTATCCATCTTTACCCCTGGGCAGCCTCCTGAGATTAAGTATGATTATGCTTCCTTCATTGCCAACAAAATCCATGAGCAATTTTTAAGGCTAGATACTGAAAAGGTTTGTAAGTACTCCTCGTTCATCTATCATCTATGATCTTTATCGATCGAGGAACCAGGTTTCCCTTTTTGTTCGGAAAATTGATGCTAGAGTAATCCAGTGTTCTTTTTGGTCCCCCATCATTCATTTGTCCTCTGATTCTCCCTACTCTTATTCAGAATTCATTGATCGGTTTGTACATCCTGCTACAACCTTGTTAACAGGAGTTTCTCCCCCCAGGCTTAGTACTGAGATAAGAAAGACCCTGCAATTGTCAAAGAGTTACAAAGTTGGGGATTGGTACTTGTACCAAAACCATACAGTCATCGGGATTTATGGATGTGGATACATCCATTCAAGTTACCAGATATGTACCAATGAGAATTTTTGCTTTGGAATACTTTAGACGGACAGAATAACTCGAGATGTAATCCATTTACCAATGTAAAGAAGAAAGCACGGTTAAGGATCAAAGCCCGATTCAGGTCCTTTCATTTGCAATTCTAGAGAAGGCTGAATTAAACGAGAACATATTAGAGAGAAAATTCCAGACATCTTTCCGTTGGGTCCCTTATGACCCCTTTGGTTTCATTTGTGAAAGAAGGTTAAAAAATAAGTCATCTCCTTATATACATCACAGAATTCCTGACATAGAACGGTATGCAAATCAAGATGAATGGGTTAAAGGAACACTTGTTGAAGAGGGAAGTGGAGCTGCCAAATTGAATAAACTTATGAAAGATGCTGAGAAGAAATTTGACCTAGAAACATATGATCAAATGCAGGTACCATACATTGGCACATCTTCAGCAGCTACTCTACAGCAAGCTATACAGGAAGACAGCCCATCAGTAGCAGCAGAGCCCAAGGGTAAAGGAAAAGAACCTATAGTTCAGGTTATTGAAACCCTGGTCATGGCAGAAAAATCACAGAGTTCCAAAGCACCAGAACAATCTCAGGCTTCTCAAACACCAGCAAAGCAAATCCAAGTTCCAGAGATGCAAACTCCACTGAATGTGGAAATAGGGAAAAAGAGGCCAGCTCCAGATACCACACCTTCAAAAGGAGCCCCACAAGTTTATCAAGCCAAAAAACACAAGTCTGATCCACCTCCAGATGTAGAGATTATAGATGAGGTATTTGATGATGGTAGGGAGGATAGTCAGCAAACAGGTACAGCAAGTGAAACAAACATAAGCCAGAAAGGGATACAAAAGCAATTAAGCACTGAAGTATCTTCTTTCAGACCGCCAAAGACAGATACTGGAGACATTAAGAAAACCTTCATTAATATCAAAACAAAGAATGAACCATTGAAAGTGAAGGTATACGATCAGTATATGAAGATGGCTCCTCACAATCAGCAAAGGTTGATGTCAGCATTTGATCTGTCACAAGGTAAAATGCAAATGAGCCACTTCAAAGCAAAGGTGCCAAAGCCAACTTCAACAACAGATTATATCAGAACAAATTTTGAAGTTTTAGCAAAAGATATCCATCCCTTGGATCAGATAGAGCTTCATAAACAAACAGGGGAAATGGTTTATTCTACTCTCACCAACAAAGCCATGGCAGCTTTAACACTGCAATATTCCTTGAATAATACTACTGCACAATTAAAGATTGAGAGGGCCTCCTCACAGGCCAAGGACAATAGAATAAAATCTCTAGAAGAGATCATCATTGGTTTGGATCACAATCCCAAAGACATTAAAGGTATTGAGGCATTGGTAAAAAAGAAAGAGGATGATATAGCTGCACTCAGAAAACAGCTGAAATTACCAGCCTCGAGGCACCCTCAGACACAGGAAGTTATAAAAGGAAATTCACAAGAAGAAATGATGGAGTTGCTCTTGAATTTGACAGAGCGACTAAATGAAACAGAGAAGGAGTTGGAAAAATCATTGCAGGAACAGGAAAATATCAAGCAGACTTCAACAACAGGTACTACAACTACAGGACAGCAGGAACAACCATCTCAGGTGAACATTTCTAATTTGAATTCTGAGGATTTAATTAAACAAATGGAGAGTTTGCAGCTAAAGGTCACAGAGCTCCAAGAAACAAAATTGCAATTAACAAAATTGGAGGAAAAATATGACACATCCAAAAAGACAGTTGCTGACAACCTCAGGGAAATAAAAAGATTGGAAAAATTGGTTGAGGCTTTGCAAAAAGATCTTTCACTGGAAAAGCCTCTGAACGAAATAAATGATATTCTTTGGGGCAACATCATTGACTTAATAAGAGGTATTTGGCCTTCCATTCAAGCTATTTTTGAGCAAAATGAGTTAGTCAAGATAGCACAAGAGGAAATAAACAAAACTAGACATGAAATAAGAGGCAAGCCGGAGCAGGCCCAGCAGCTCATTCAATTTTTGAATTCCAGAACAAAACAACAGCTTGCATTGTTAGGAATTGATGACAGAACAGGTGCAGTTTTGGAAGCAAGGAGAGTTTTCACCAAGAGGACTTTCATGCAAAATCTAGAAAGAAAGTGTACAGACATTTTAGTTGATATCAACGTTTTCAGAGAAAAGTTCCAAGCTCTGCTGGACAGTGAATTGCCAAGTCCCATGCTCACAGAGGATCAAATAGTAGACTTGGAAACCTATGAGAAAAGAATAAAAGCTCATGCTAAAAATACAGCTATAGGTTCTACTAGCTCATCAGAACCTGCATTACCAACTGGAAAAAGTATCTATGAAAAAGTGAGGAATCTATTTCATCTGGAGCATGAATTAAAGTATCTATTTCCGAACAAGCCCACTTTTTATAAACTTACTGAAGCAGATGAAACTTTAAGGAAACTCAGAAGAACAATGATACCAGATGATCAGTGGTGGAAGGAAATGCTGGAAGTTTTGTAAAAAATGTTTTCAGGATGAAAGTTTATCTTCACTATTGAGTAAATGGTAAAAAAACAGAAAAGCAGATGAAAGAGTATCAGATGAAAGGTTAAAGAGTATCCGTGAGAAGAAAGAGTATTCAACAAGTCAAAGGAATACACAAAGTACAGCACAGAGCTCTATTTTAAGCACTTATCCTTAGCACGTCCATGAAGAAAGGAACAGCACATCAGCCGTTACTCATTATTCTATTTACGAGACCATGTGTCTCTTGTTTGTTTGTAAATATGCTTTAAGTCAGCCTGGATTATTGGCTAGGATAGCGTAAGATTGTTAGGATTATTTTGTGTATAAATAAACCCTCAAAGAGAGTGTTGAGGGTGGATTCTATTACTCTGTTGTAACATTGAGATTTTCGGAATAAAAGCTTTTGGAGAAATTTACTTGTGGCTTGCTGGATGACGATTTGAAAGCACTGGACTTGTTGCAGGATTCATGTGTTGGACTACAGTTCAATAAGTGTTTCTACCTTTTATCTGAAATTTTATATTAGTTTTTAATACCATCATATCCATTTCTGAATAATTTACATAAAAGATTGAAACAGAATTTGCTTAATTGTACTCTGTTTTCAAATGTGATTATTCTTAATGTTTTCTTCTAAATTAGCTATAAGCATGAATTCTTAAATGCTCCTGCTTTGCTAATTTAAACATTGTTGATTACTATAATAAAGAATCCTTCATTGCTCTTTGTTTGCAGTCATTTCACTTCTTTCTTTTGAACATGGTGAAAGATTCTTAGCTGCCTTTCATCCCTTCAAGATCATCCCATCCACTTTAAATTTTAAGGATTGTTCTCTGTCTGGCTATCTTGCCCTGTAATACCATCTTGTGTTTAGAATAGAAATCCAGTAAAGCCATCCTTTGACTCCATAGCCCAATGGACTGAAAGCCCTCAACCTTGCCCTTAGTTTGTGGATTCCACCAATTTTCAAACAAACCCTTGAATCTATAACTAGCCTAAAAACCTTTCAAGAACAAAGATAAATTATAAAGAGAGAGCCCTCTCTGGATGCAGATTGGCTAGATTCTGCATCTAAAAGGTTGGTTTGTGGTTACCTCGGGTATACTTTCCTCTTGCACAACTTCTAGGAAAACCTGAGTGATAACATAGTGGCGACCATACTGGGGACTGAATCATTTTATTGATACTAGTGTTTGATTTATAAGCTATAGACAGAGTCTGAAGATCAGCCAGGTAGCCTTTGAAATTGCTTTTTCTCTGCAAATGCAAAAGTAAATAAATGTTGTTTCAGTCTATCTCTGATTTAGCTTATAAGTTGAATCTTAGTTTCAAATTTTTCAATCAGATTCTCTAGTTTAAACAGATCTTTGAGGAAATTTTAATCACATATCATTATTTCTTAAAGAATTTGTAGAAGTTGTATTTATTTTGTAATTAAAACCCAAAATCCAAAAACACATATTCTAAGAAAACTGGCTTCAGAAAGGATTCGACATACTAGGTCAAACCCTGACCCCAATCCACCACCAATATTTGAAAATCCAAACCTGATCCCTAGGATTCTTAGAAGACAAGGAAGTCAAGAAAGTTCTGAAAGAGGAAGTCAGGAAAGTACAGGTAGTTCTAGACCACTCTCTAGATCTGCGTCTTGTCCTGTGAAAATTATTTATATTGATGACATTCCTTTTGATGCACGATTTGAAACATCTTTGTTTGTGAATTTTTCTGAGACTGAATTATCTAGATTAATTCCAGATCCTTTATTCTTTGAAGATTTGCAATACCGATTTGTTTCACATCATCTTGACAGAGAATTGCATAACTCCATTCAGTCTGAGCAAACCTTTGAAGAAAGCTCAAACATTTCTGTGATTACTGAAGCATCTCCAAGCTCAGTCACTTTTCCTCAAACTTTTCAAACACCTGTTAGACCTCCATCTCCACCTGTTAGACCTCCATCTCCTCCTGTTAGACCTCCATCTCCTCCTGTTAGACCTCCATTTCCTCCTGTTAGACCATCGACTCCTGTCACTCCACTTTATCTTCCAATGGCCAATCGATATGCTCCTTTACAGTTACCAGCCAACCCTCCAGCTTTACCTCAGGACTACCAAAGTAAGATCACACCTTTTGACGGATCAGGTACCTACACAGCTCAACAACACACCAAAAGGATGACAGATTACTTTGAGTTTTATGAGATTGATACTGATAATATCCGTATGAGAATTTCCGTACAAAGTCTTACTGGAGAAGTTAGAACTTGGTTTAGGGCTCTCACCCCGAACAGTATTGCTGATCTAGAAGCTTTGTATAGGGCATTTTTGAACAGATGGGAGAAAAAGAAGGATCCTCTCCAGATCCTTTCAGAATTTGAAAAATTAAGAAGAAGACCAAATGAAACCGTACAAGATTACATCATAAGATTAAATGAATCATATAATGCAGTTCCTCTAAACCTAAGGCCCCCACCTAATAACGTATTGGTCAAATTTCCAGATGGTTTTGACTCCGATATAGCTTATTCCCTTAGGGAAAGAGCTCCACAAACACTAGAGGAAATGCAAAGCATAGTGGTGAGTGTAGAAGCAAATCTGATAGAAAAACGAGCCAGAGCTAGGGCAGAGAGAAGAATGCATATGAATGAAGAACCTTCAGCTTTTGAAAAGAAGCTGGATGTAATCATTAAAGGTATGGAAAGATTAGGTGATAGAGTGGAAACCATTGAAAGAAAGTCTGCTACTGATAACGAGAATGTTGCAAGAAACCCAAACTTTAGGAGGAATCTGAACCAAAATATTGGAAAGAATGTCCCTGATCAAAACATTAGACCACCTTTCCAAGAAAACTTTGTTGAAGGTTCAACCTCAGAAGGACCTACAGAAGATGTAGAAATAAACAATGTCAATGAGGACAAAGATGAATCAGAAATCTTCCTATCTCAGGATGATCAAGAGAATCATATCCTTGAAGCATTCCACACTCATTCAGGTGAGACTTTTGATTTCAAAGAAGGCTATGACACAGCAATCTACGAGGTTCATAAGCAGTACAACTTGAGAAGTAGACGGATAGATGTACCAGAGAAAAATAAACAGAAAACCACAAAACAAAATGTCAAAGGTAAACAAAACATTCCCCCTGTACCAAACATTCCCCAAATACAAATTTTGCCTAGGATAACTCCCAGTTTTTCGAATCCAATAATTGAAGATGTCTCTGACAACCAACCAAACAACAAACAGCAATCCAATACATCTCCTCATGTAGGAACTGCAGAAGAAACAGTAGAAGTTAGTCCTGAAACATCTTCAAAACAAAACTTCATTCATGAAAAAGAGAAAAACATTGAAGATCCAGTAAACAGAGAAAATCCAACTGTGCAAAACACTAAAGCTCAAACAGAAAAACCCTTTAATCTAGAAGCTGAAATAGGCAAACTCAAGATAGCTGTTCCTTTATCAGAATTGGCTAAGCATGATGTCTATAGGAATAAGATTTCCAAGTCTTTAAACATTAACATTACTGGATTGGATGATTCAGTAAATATTCTTGATGATCAACCCAAACTTCTTTTTGGCCCTGAGGTTAATGGCAAACCAGAAAGTGGGGGGACTCCTCCATTTTATGTAAGCCTGAATGTTCATGACAAGATACTCCATAATGCAATGCTTGATTCTGGAGCATCTCACAATTTGATGCCAAAAGCAGTGATGGAAAGATTGAATCTAGATATTACTAGACCATACAAAGATTTGTTTTCATTTGATTCCAGTCAGGTAAAATGTTTAGGTTTAATTAAAGATCTGTGTGTCACTTTGGTCCAATACCCTGCTAAGTCTGTTTTAATGGACATAGTAGTTGCTGATATTTCACCCAAATATGGTATGTTATTGTCTAGGTCTTGGGGTGCTAAACTTGGAGGATCTATTCAATTAGACATGTCTTATGCAACTATTTCAGTATTTGGTCAGCCTAAAAGATTATATATAGAAACTTTGATGAAGTACTTAGTGAGTAGCCAAGAGAAGCCTGAAAACTTCCCTGTTTATTCTGTACATTCTGACATGGATTCTTTTATTTTATACAATGCTGAGTCAGATCTTCCTACTGAAATAGAAGCTCCTGAAATGGAAATCATAAACAAAACCACTGTTAAAATTGATGAAATATCTGAAAACAAAGAAACACCAGATGACCAAGAAATACCTAAAAAAACTAAACAACTAGCTCCTGTCATAAAATACGTTAAAACAATTGATGAAGATTATGAACATGAAATTCTATGGCATTTAGAGTTTGATGGCTCAGTAAACAGACTAGGGGCAGGAGCTGGGATTTGGTTACACAATGTGGAGAACAATCATGCAGAGGGTCATGCTTATAGGTTAAATTTCAAATGCACTAACAACATGGCAGAGTATGAAGCTCTTTTATTGGGGCTTAAACATGTCAAGAAGTTAGGAGGCATTAGAGTATCAATTATAGGCGACTCTGAATTAATCATCCAACAGATTAAAGGAGAATGTGCAACAAAGGACATGAGACTGAAACAATACCGAGAGACAGTTGTAGAGATTCTCAACACATTTCTACAAGCCCAACTTGCCAAAATTCCCAGGAAACAAAACTTGCATGCTCACGGTTTAGCAATGTTTGCTAGTACATGCAAGTTGCCTTTTGATCCTAATCATCAGTTTTCAGCTGAGATAAGGCACAGGCCTGCAATACCAGACAATCTTTTGAATTGGCAAGTATTTGTGAATAATAATCAAATCAATAGTTTTTTGACACTTCAGAATGATTTTTCTAACTGTAATATAGATGAAGACATAACTGCTGATAAATTTGATCAAGAAAAAGAACAAAAAATAGAAATTTCAATAGAAAATGCAATTCATATGCTGCACCCAACCACGTTCACTGAAAAAGACATACAAAATTTGAAACAAATGGAATTTGATGAGATCATAGATGAAACAGAAATCATCAATTTAAAAGATAATCAATTACCCAAAGGATTAACACCTTTGGAAGATCTATTCGACTCAAATGATATTCCATTCAAACCTAAAATGGAACCTGTTAAGGTTGATATGGAAGAATGCAACTTAGGAACACCAGAACATCCTAAAATTGTTAAGTTGTCCAAATCTCTCCCAAAAGAACAAAAGGTGAAATATGTTGAATTATTAAAAGAATTCCAGGATGTTTTTGCCTGGAGTTATGAAGACCTCAAATCTTACGATACATCCATCATTCAACATACTATACCTTTGAAACCAGACCATAAACCTTTTAAACAAAAGCTTAGGAGAATTAATCTTGTTTTATTACCCTCAATTGAAAAGGAAATCAAAAGAATGTTTGAAGCAGGGATTATAGCTCCTATCATATTTTCAGAATGGGTTTCTAACCTGGTACCAACAAGAAAAAAGACAGGAGAAATCAGACTGTGTGTCGACTTAAGGAATTTGAATAAAGTTTCTTTAAAAGACAACTATCCTCTGCCGAAAATGGACCACATTCTGCAAAGGGTAGTGGGATCTTCAAGAATATCACTACTGGATGGATTTTCAGGGTACAACCAGATTCTGGTTCATCCTGATGATCAGGATAAAACAGCATTTACCACACCATGGGGTACGTTTAAATATGTCAAAATGCCATTTGGGCTCAAAAATGCAGGAGCCACATTTCAAAGAGCGATGGACATTGCTTTTGCTAAAGAGATACATGATTTTTTGGTCATTTACTTAGATGATTTGACTGTTTTTTCTAAAACAGATCAAGAACATTTAGATCACATAAGGCAAGTATTTATAAAGTGCAGAAAATATGGAATTTCTTTAAACCCTAAGAAGTCATTGTTTGGTTTGGAAGAAGGAAAGCTTTTAGGACATATCATTTCTAAAGATGGCATTAGGATTGATCCGGAAAGAATTCAAGCAATTTTGCAAATACCCCACCCCAGAAACATAAAAGAATTGCAAGCATTTATAGGAAAAATCAACTTCTTGAGAAGATTTATTTCTAGTCTAGCAGAGTTACTTAGATTACTGACTAACATGTTGAGAAAAGATTCAAGCATTGACTGGACTGTAGAAGCCAAACAATCATTCGAGGAAATTAAAATGGCTTTAACAAGGACACCAGTCCTGACCAGTCCTAAATTTGATAGAGACTTTATTATTTTTTCATTTGCTTCTGAACATACTGTTGCAGCTGTTTTACTTCAAAAAGATGACCAGGGGTGTGAAAAGCCAATAGCATTTTTTAGTAAAGCACTGAGGGATGCACCTCTAAAGTACAATATTATGGAAAAACAGGCTTTTGCATTGGTAAAAGCGATCAAAGATTTCAGAGTTTACATATTATATTCTCATGTGATAGCATATGTGCCTAATGCAGTAGTTAAAGATATTTTGACTCAAGATGGCATTGAAGGGAAACGAGGTAGGTGGATAGCTACCATTTTGGAATATGATATTGAGATTAAGCCAACTAAACTGATAAAAGGCCAAGGTTTAGCACAACTTATGACGGAAACCAATTGCCAAGCCTTAGATATCAATGAACTGGATAACGAGCAGGAGATGGCGACTCCTCAGATCAGTCAAGCTTTCTTAGATTCACCCTGGTATACTGATATAATTCATGTTTTATTAAACCTGCAAGCTCCTCCAGGGTTGTCCAGAACCAAGCAAAGATTTTTTAAAATGACATCTTTGAAATATTGTATTTTAGACAGCACTTTATTTTGGAAAAATCATGAAGGAATCTTGTTGAATTGTCTCTTAAAAGATGAAGCTGATAAAGTGCTTAATGAATTTCATGCGGGGGATTGTGGAGGACATCTCTACTGGAAATCTACTGCAGACAAGATCTTAAGGGCTGGCTTTTACTGGCCAACATTATTTTCTGATGTAAAGAAATTTGTAACAAGTTGTCACAAATGTCAGATATTTGAGGGTAAAAGAAAGTTATTACCTCTGCCTTTAAAACCAGTTTCCACAGAAAGACCCTTTCAACAATGGGGATTAGATTTTATTGGAGAAATTCACCCCCCTTCTTCAGGGCAACATAGATGGATTTGAACTGCTACAGACTATTTCACCAAATGGATTGAAGCCATCCCATGTAGACAGTCCAATGATTCTGTAATCATAGGGTTTCTTGAAACCAACATACTTTCAAGATTTGGATGTCGAGAAAAGATTATAACAGACAATGCTGCTGCATTTAAATCAAAGAAAATGATTAGTTTCTGCCATAAATATCATATTACTTTAGGCCATTCAACAGCCTATTACCCCCAGGGTAATGGACTAGCAGAATCCTCCAATAAGAGTTTGATCAATATCATTAAGAAATTGTTGGAGGAAAATAAAAAGAACTGGCATAAGAAACTGACCTATGCATTATGGGCGGACAGACTTACAACCAAGAAATCCATTGGGACTAGTCCATATGAGTTAGTTTATGGTCTGGAAGCAAGATTCCCATCATCTTTAGGAATCCCTGTCATGAAATTTCTTCAGGAGGCTCAAGTGGAGCCAAATGACATTCAAAGAAGAATTAATCAAACAATCCACCTGCAACAAACCAGAGAAGAGGTATACCAAAGATCACAAGTCTTACAGGAAAAGCTAAAGAAAATGTTTGATAAAGGGACTAAAGCAGAGGATTTTCAGTTAGGGGACAAGGTCCTAAGATGGGATTCTAGAAGAGAAGAAAAAGGTAAACATGGGAAGTTTGATTTCTTGTGGAAAGGGCCTTATATCATTCATGCCTTGCAGGGAAACAACACTTACTTTTTGAAGGACTTGGACAATTCAGAAGTTGAAGAAGGACCAGTCCATGGTCGAATGCTTAAGCATTATTTTGATCCAATTTACTAGAATGTTTAAATGTTTCTAACTTGTACATAATATATTGTTTGCTTGTTTTATTTTTGTTACTGCAGTTTGGATTGGATGGTGACTTCTTGGAATTGAAGCCCGAAGTGAAGGCCCTAAGTTCCAAAAGCTTCTCTATCATATGTAAAATAAAGCTACCAGAAGAAGGAAGATTTCATACTTTCAGTTTGAAGACATTCTGAGGCATCTGACCTGCTGTTCTTGACTTTCCACAAGGAAAAGCCATCCCCAAGTGGAGCCAGTGTTAGCCTCCTATATCAATAGGTTTCATCCTTCATGATTGTCTTGATGGAAGTATGGAATATGTTCAAACCTTCTTACTTGAGCAAAGGTGTTCCATATTCTTGAAAACCAAAAAAATCAAAAAATTTAAAAAATGTAAAGAGGGTATACCCTAAAAGAAAGATCAAAGGGTAAAAAGAATAAAAATGGTCAAAAAGAGAAAAAATGAACCCCAAGAAAAAATAGACCAAGGAAAGTGTGCGAATCCAAATGCCACTAATTTTTACTCTGTTGTAATAAATCAATTGTGTGCAGCTTGTGAAACTTTTGCCACAATTCATGAATAAGTCAAACTGTTTAAACTTGGCTTAGTCATATTTCAATTTCATATTATAGATTAGAGAATAAATATCTAGCCAAACAGTTTAATCTTGGCAGATAAGTAGCTAGGTAGAGTGAATAAAAGGTGCTCAACAGTTTAATCTGAGCCCTTGGATGTAATAAGGGTAGAAATAGATAGATTCATCATGTAAAAAGAAAAGATTGATCGGGGTTTGCAAGTCTAAATGCACCCTAATAAAGAAGACAAAATGGTAGTGTTAAGTAGATAGGGTAGGTAGATGGTCTTTTCTGAGAAGTGTTATACGCTTAATGGTCTTTACATGTTAGTGGTATATTTAACATCAAAAATGTTGAAGCGAGAAATACAACGGAAAATCTGAACAGCAAAGTCAATTATTACTTATATCATTTTCCCCCTCAAGAGTTTTACTAATTTCCCCAAAAGTACTAAGGTAATTGGAGATCAAAGGGGCTCAAGGCATTTCCTTGACTTCTGGAGGGACCGGACCCTCGGCCTAATGATCAAAAAGACCTAAGCACTTGAAATAATCCATCATTGATTCTCTTCCATCTTTAACTTTTTCCTAAGTAAAATCCTATTTTACTTAGGAAACTGATGCAATATTCCATAAAATTCCTCAAAACAACTTGTTATTCTAAGTTTAAGTGTTGAAGATAAAATGTTGCAATTTACTTCATAAGTTATCACTTTCTTAGATGTACAAAGATGTTTTGATTTTCCTATCCCTTTTTCATATTAACATTTGATTTTACTATATTAAATCCCTAGTAAAATCCCTTTTCCTAAGTATATAACTCCCTTTTCTAATAAATATCCCCAAAACCCTTTATTATAATGTTTTACCAAAGTATATATTCCTGCACATTTAAAATAAACACCCCGCTTTATAAGCCCTTTGGTTAAAACTATAGCCTTATATATAAATTCCGCCCCTATGATGAATTAATTATATTAATTCATTCATCATATAATAAAAATATATACAAAAACTTTAGACATACGACTAGTATGTTTAATACCAAAACATATCAATAAACTTTGCGAAAGTCTATGCCACCGTCAGCATTCCACGTGGCATTCCACCTGGCCAAGCTCCGCCGCAATCCATTTCATAATTTCACGGGGTTAATTAATCATTTGGACTAATTATGACCATTGCACACCTAATGCTTTTCACGGATGAATTCGCTATGCATTCAAGCCTTTTGCGATGCAGCCGGGCCCCACCTTTGATCCACGTCAAATCCCCATCCTTTCTGGTAGATTCCGGATCATCTAATTGAACCACCCGATCAGCACGGTGATCATCAATCCCGGCCCCGCCCATCCCTTGCCGGCTGGTAACCGGCGGGGGATGGGGCGGTTTGAAAAGTCGAGCGGCCCGTGGGCGTTAAAAGCGCGAATCGCGCTGCGTCGCTGCGCGCTTCGTTCCGCAAGCGGTGCGGGCTCACGCTTACCGCTTACCGCATACCGCCGGCCCCACGTCCCTACGTCACCCCGTACGTCAAATGACGTCATCACCTCGAAAAAGACAAAAACCCTTTTGACTTGTAAATAAGCCATTTTCGTGTTTTTTCGGTTATTTTTAGTTTCTGAAAGAGACAGAGCTCCCGCTGCAATTTTCAAATTCCACTGCAAATACACCAATTTACTCCGAAATTCAGCTGCGCTCGTGTTGAAGAACGTCCCCGCCATTGTTCATTACCTGTTAAAGAACCAGTTTCCATCTAAAAACAGGTATTTATCATTTCGCGCCCCGACTGCAAGTCAAGCTTAGTTTCCTTTGTTTTTTCTCTGAAAAAGTGGTTAAAAATCCTCTCTGAGTCCTCATTGAAGATTTAAAACCTGTGAATTTGCTTCCCAAACCTGCGAATTGTTCCAATTTCTTCTTTTGTCAGATATGCGCCGATGTGAGAAAAACACTCTCATTTTGAATCTGAAACAAATAGAGCCACAGCACAAACTTTTAATATCTCCATTGAATGTCTTCAAGAATTAGACACTATTTACTATAATGATGAAGAATTTCCAAATTGAACTGCATTTTGATGAAAGTCTGAATTTGAAATTTCCTTGTTCGCAGAGCAGACATCAAAGGCGAATCTTATAGGGTTGTGGGGTCAATCTCCCGAGGTATTTTATTCTGGAGTCCGTTTTCCCTTTGAAATGCTTCATTCTTGTCATGCAAATTGTGATCCCGCCTGAAAAGTATGTTCGCTCCCCCGGTCAAGCTGTTGTTCTATCACACCTCGATCTATCGATACTGTATTTACAACACGAGCCGGAAGCGACATGGGAGCACCTTTATCTGTGGAAGGGTTAAATGAAAAACCAGACAATTAACCCCAGAGTAATTAAAAGCAATGTGTCAGTATTTCATGTTACCTGAGCATCAGCCAAAAGGGACTCCCCCCTATGGTTTTTACTTTTTCAATACATTGGGAAGGCTTATTGTGAATGTAATATCCTTTGTTTTAGGATTCAATACCAGTGAGTATGTAGATGAGATAACTCTGGCCTTGCTATCCATCTTTACCCCTGGGCAGCCTCCTGAGATTAAGTATGATTATGCTTCCTTCATTGCCAACAAAATCCATGATCAATTTTTAAGGCTAGATACTGAAAAGGTTTTTAAGTACTCCTCAG